>CM027664.1:10000000-11427500 GCA_015731905.1 Salix dunnii | reverse complement strand
CCTAATTATTCTGGGTTTTTATAAAAAATATAAATTTTTAATCGAACTCAAGACCAATATAAATCATAAATCATATGTTATCACGAATGTCATTTTCGAGGACTCTAAAGCAAATAGAAACGCCATCAAACATAAGCCATATAGATATGTTCGCAGTCACGAGGGGAAATGAGGATGTCTTGTGGTCGGCGAGGACTCTAGGAGAAGGGCAAAAGAAAGGTGGTTATTGTGTAGATTTTTTTTTTTATTATCTGTAATTGGAAAAAATAAAAATCTAACACGCTTCACTACGGCCCTTAAAAAGTCAAAATTAATGGAAGATTGGCTTGATCATGAGTGGAGGTACTCTAACTCTGGAGTCAAACCATAGACAACCAGTCACCCAAATTAAAACTAAAAGATTATCTCAGTGAAAAAGAAAGTGGTCTCGCATGGCCTTTTATTAGAGTAATCAAACCTCGTGGCGTGATATCACTTTGTCGCAACATGGGACGCCTTGCATCTCTATCAACTACCTTAATTTAGACTCTTCAACTAGTGTTAGATGACGTAATCGAAAATGATCGGTAAGTAAAATGAAGAAAATTAGAATTTAAACAGGGAAATTATGAAAAGCTGATATGATTTATTTGTCTGTATAAAATGAATATAGAAAGAAAACAAAAATGCATGTAGTTCGTTTCAAACCCGGGTTGGGCGGTCGGCAGAGCAAGTGTTAGTTTTGCTGCGTGGGAGTGTGACGTCAACTAAATAATAATTTTGACATTTCAACCGAGTACGGACAGTGTTGCCAAATTACCTATAATATAATTGCCGTGGTGTTTTTACTGTGTTGCACTGTAGATTGTAAGAGTAATTACTGTGGATTGCGATAGTGTATTTTTGGGTCGGTTCGGTTCTCGGTTCGCTCGGTTCGGTCGGTTCCCCGGTTTTTTGATTTTTTTATTCTTTTTTGCACAGTGAAATAGCGTTTTTAACCCTCGAAAAAGATAAAAAAACGTTTATGGGTGTAGGGGCTCCGCGGTAATTGTGCAATTTCAGACCGGATCGGTCCGGTCCGGTCCGCCCACCTTTTCATTATTTAATATTTTTTCGAAAATGACTAATTACCGGTTTGGCACCAAATAAGATAAAATTGTTGACTTATGTACAGGGGCACGCCGGTCATTGTCTATTCTTTTTTTATTTTTTTTTCTTTTAACTGTCGGCGCGTGCGTCACACGCGGTTGACAGTGTTTCGCCCCACGCCCTCTTTGAGAGGCGCGTGAGGCGTGATAGAGTCTCCGGAGATGGGCTACCAGCGTATCTGTCGATGCGCCGCCTCCTGCTCTTCCTCCCGATGTGGCGCATTTCTCTCTACAACGTCCGTGGACGCGGCGGCGGCCGGTTAAAGCCGCGGCAACGTTTTCTCTCTCTCCTGCACGTCAAAGTGCAGGAGAGTCCCCCGAGTGTTATTCCTTTTTATTTCGGTCCCTGTACTTTTAATTTTGTTTATGGTCCTTATTTTTGTTATATAAGTTTTAATTTAGTTCGATTGGGTCCTTCGATTGAAATTAATTGGAAGCGCAATTTTCACTTCGATCCTCCTTCTTTTAATTTCTGGACTGGGTTTAAATAAATCAATAAATGCGGTACAGCAGTTTCAATTTATTCAATTTTGTCCTTTGATTGAAATTGATAATAAATTTGATTTTTATTTCGGTCCTTATACTTTTAATTTTTTTTGGTACAGCAGTTTGAATTTTTTCAATTTTGTCCTTGAATTGAAATTGATAATAAATTTGATTTTCATTTCAGTCCTTATATTTTTAATTTTTGATTTTAATCCCTTTATATTTGATTTCTCTTCTGGGCCTTATACTTTTAATGTTTTTTTTTAATCCCTTGATTTCTTTTTATGATTTAAATTTTCTTAAAAGTTTTTATTGTATTTTTACTCTTTCATTTATTTATTTTTTTCATTACTAGCACAATAATAATAATAATAATAATAATGATGATGATGATGATGATGATGATAATGATGATAATAATAATTTAATTGTTTTTTCTTACTTACTCTATTGTTGATATTTTTGAGAGTTTTTTTTCTAGGGATAATCTGATAATTTTAATTGTTTTAGCAGTGATAGCAATGATAGTTTTTGTTTTTGTTTTATTCTTTTATATGATCTTCTGTTGAAGCTCTTAGGATATTTTTTCCTTTTCATTTTTTCCCTTCGGTTTTTTTCCTCGGAATAATTTAATAATTTTTAATTTTTATTATTTTCACAGTGATAGCAACGATAGTTTTTGTTTTTGTTTTATTCTTTTGTTTTATCTTTTGTTCAATTTCTTAGGATTTTTTTCTTCTTCCATTTTTTCCCTTCAATTATTAAGACAAAAATAAAACAAATAAATGAAAATAATAATAATAATAATAATAATAATAATTTAATTGTTTTTCTTATTTCCTCTTTTGTTAGTGTTTTTTAGGGTTTTTTTCCCTCATAACAATTTGATAATTTTTATTGTGTTGACAGTGATAACAATGATAATTTTTAGTTTTTATTATATTTTTTTGTTTGATCTTTTTTTGTAGTTTTTACAATTTTTCTAATCTTTCATTTATTTATTTAATCTTTAATAACAACAACAACAACAACAACAACAACAATAATAATTTAATTGTTTTCTTACTTGCTATTTTGTTCATGCTTTTTATTTTTTTTCCTCGATATAATTTGATTATTTTTTTGTTTTGATAGTCACAACAATAATAATTTTAGATGTTAAGACTCCGATATTGTTATTATTATAATATTTTAAATTAATATTGCTTCCTTTTCCCCTTTATTTTTTTTTATTATTTTTATCTGCACAATAAGAATTTTAGTGATTAATTTTTTTTCCTTATAAAAATATTTTGCTCTTTTTTTAATGTTAGTTTGCGCTTTTGTGTAATCTTTTATGACGCAATACCTATATTCTAAAAGATGTAATACATGCTTGCGTAACAAACTCCACTTAAAATTTTATACATTTTATCTCCTAATCTAGAATTTCTATTTGATTATATCATATAAATTTATCATTGTGAATTTTATTATGTTAAATTATATACACAAATATACCCGCGGCAACGCGCGGGGGCACTTAGCTATAATAATAATTTAATTGTTTTTTCTTGCTTACTCTATTGTTAATGTTTTTGAGGATTTTTTTTCTCGGGATGATTTATAATTTTTATTGTTTTCACAATGATAGAAACGATAGTTTTTGTTTTTGTTTTATTCTTTTGTTTTATCTTTTGTTGAAGTTCTTAGGATTTTTTTTTCTTCCATTTTTTCCCTTTCATTATTAAGACAAAAATAAAACAAATAAATGAAAATAATAATAATAATAATTTAATTGTTTTTCTTTTTTACTCTTTTGTTAGTGTTTTTTAGGGTTTTTTTCCCTCAGAACAATTTGATAATTTTTATGGTGTTGACAGTGATAACAATGATAATTTTTAGTTTTTATTGTATTTTTTTGTTTGATCTTTTTTTGTAGTTTTTACAATTTTTCTAATCTTTCATTTATTTATTTAATATTTAATAATAATAACAACAACAACAACAACAACAACAATAATTTAATTGTTTTCTTACTTGCTATTTTGTTCATGCTTTTTATTTTTTTCCCTCGGTATAATTTGATTATTTTTATTGTTTTGATAGTCACAACAATAATAATTTTAGATGTTAAAACTCCGATGTTGCTATTGTTATAATATTTTAAATTAATATTGCTTCCTTTTCCCCTTTATTTTTTTTATTATTATTTTTATCTGCACAATAAGAATTTTAATTATTTTTTTTTCTTATAAAATTATTTTGCTCTTTTTTTTAATGTTAGTTTGCGCTCTTTTGTAATGTTTTATGATGCAATACCTTCATTCTAAAAAATATAATCTATACTTGCGTAACAAACTCTACTTAAAATTTTATACATTTTATCTCCTAATCTAGAATTTTTATTTGATTATATTATATAAATTTATCATTGTAAATTTAATTATATTAAATTATATACACAAAAATACCCGCGGTAACGTGCGGGGCACTTAGCTAGTGAGGAAAGAAAGCATGTCCCTCTAATCAATTTGATGAAATATCCTATAATATTTCTCCTTTCTTCCTTCCATGCTCCTCTCAGCTTTCTGTTGCTGCCACTTCCCGTGATCTGCTCGGTCCTTAAAGCAAAAAAAAACCTTTTGCTTGTGATTTCAATTCAATCCAGTTTCAATATATATAAATAGTAGCTGTTCAAGAAAGCCCAGAACCCCTCGTGAGTAAAAAAAGAAGAAGAAAAAATGCACCCCACAGAATCATGAAAGAGAAGGAAAGATAGCTTAGTAGTTGATTGCTTGCCACCTGTTTGGTTAAGAAACCACCAACATCATCGCCCAAAATAAGAAGAACCTCAAATAAACGAAGGTCAACGTTGTCTGGGCTATAATAAGCATGGCCGGTGTCAGTCTAATTCCTAATCCTTTGTGTTTACTTACCGGTTGGATTTCTCAGTCATTGCATGGATTCGATTTTCGCTCCTAAATCATCGTCTATTTCCACATTATCATCATCAGCTTTCATTTCACGGTTTCTCGAAGCTTCGAGCTCTAGGAAATTCTCTTCGCTTACTTTCGCTGGCTCCCGTCCATTTCGATACTCATCATTTTCAACAACATTCGCCATGGTATCCAATGATGTCTCCAAGCCCAAGATCATCACCGGTGATTTTGGTTATGTTCTTGAAGACGTTCCTCATTTCACCGATTACATTCCTGGTCTTGCTGTACGTTTTCGTTGTTCATCAATCCAACTGGAATCGCCAACCCTCCTATATATACTCTTTATTATTATTTAAAACTTATTTGTTTGGGTGCAGACTTGTTCCAATCCTCTACAGGACAATCCTGCTTACTCTGTTGTCAAGTAATTTCATTCATCCTTGTTTAATTTTATATCTCTTTTGCTGACTATGAAATAACATCCCATTTTGTAGGGAGATTACTGGATTTATCATAGCAATAATTATTGCTATTAATTTTTGTCGCAGGCAATATTTTGTCCATGTGGATGATTCTGTTCCACAAAAGGTGACGCTTTTCATGAACAATTTAGTAGTAGCATTCTACATAAATAGACATACTAGATTCGTTTCCATTAATCTAGAAAGCAACTTCCCTCGTAAATGCCGAGGGTTTCCGCAGTGAAATGTAGGGAAACGAATGGTCTGTGCGGGTGATGAGTCAGATAGTTTATCGAGTTTTTTCTGCCTGTATAGTTAATTTGTCTTCCCATTTTTTTTAGATTGTGGCTCACAAGGATAGTCCCAGAGGGATACATTTCCGTCGCGCCGGACCCCGTCAAAAGGTTTTTTTTTTTTTTGAATGGCTATCATGCTGTTGAATGTTGAAACAATACGCAGTTTACTCGTGTCTGGGTATTTCTCAGGTCTATTTTGATTCCGATGAAGTTCATGCTTGCATAGTCACATGTGGGGGTCTGTGCCCTGGACTCAACACTGTAATTAGAGAAATAGTGTACAGCTTGTTCCATATGTATGGTGTGACCAGAGTGCTGGGGATAGAAGTGAGTTATTGTTTTGATCTGGACTCCAATTTAAGTACTACTATATCCTTTTTCTTATATCTCTTTCGCTTTCAATGATTGAGGTTTTATGAATGTATTTTCTGCTCTTTTTTTCTTACTCAAATGAATATACAAATTTTCTTTTTGTGATTTCTTATGAACATAATTATGTACCCTGATAAAAAAAAAATGGTGAACATTTCCTAATTGGAAACATAAAAAGAGATTCTGCCTGACCTAAACCTGCATGCTGAAATTGATGCCTTTCCCGGATTTACAAGATTAGCTCAACGATGGTGTTTTCCTCTCTTTTCTTTTTAAAGTTTCAATACTCTATTTGCTTGTGATAACAGGATTGCAGTTCCGTGGAGTAAGTAGGTTGACTACATGCTCTTTTCTCCCTCCATAAGCCATGGATCATAAACTTACAATATAATGGAATCTACAGGGTGGATACAGGGGCTTCTATGCTCGAAACACAATTGCTCTGACACCTAAGGTCGTGAATGACATTCATAAACGAGGTGGAACCATTCTCGGGACATCACGAGGTGGCCATGATACTTCAAAAATTGTTGACAGCATTCAGGATCGGGGCATTAACCAGGTGAGTGGAAGATATAATTTGTCCCTAGTGAGGAATTATTCACCTTTCCCATGAACAGAAATTTATCCACAGTTTCCTCACCAACCAGGTTTATATTATTGGAGGAGATGGAACTCAGAAAGGCGCATCGGTCATATTTGAGGTAATATGCTTTCGTTGCTCCTCGACATTGATGCATGAAAGCATGGTCTATAGCTTTGGTTCTTTTGCGGACTTGGTTGATCTGGAGTGAAATGGAAGGAAAGGAAGGAAGGAAAATCAAGTATAGAAGTACAAAGACATATACTTCATCAGAACAAAATCATGAAAATTAGCCAGCGGAGTATTTTCTACCAAGTTTTAAATCACATGATTGAAACTAAAATTGATTCTTCAATCTTGCAGGAAATTAGAAGGCGAGGTCTCAAAGTCGTTGTTGCTGGAATTCCCAAAACCATTGACAACGACATTCCGGTACTCTTTTATGATTATTAATGCAGCTGCACGTTGTATCGTATATCAAAATGCATCAGCCCTTACAATGAATAAGAAGACATTGTCAAATTTGTTTTACACATGGTAGGTTATTGACAAGTCCTTCGGCTTTGACACTGCTGTTGAGGAGGCCCAAAGGGCTATTAATGCAGCGCATGTTGAGGCTGAAAGTGTAGAGAATGGTATTGGTCTTGTGAAGTTAATGGGTCGCTACAGTGGTATGCTTCAATTCTTTTCCTGAAATCATCTGTAATCTTACAAGTCTCCATGCACTGTCTATGTGCTAAAAATATTTAGTTTTATAGTCAATTACAAAGAGGTTCCTAACGTGATATATATTGACTCGAGTCGTGGCAGGAAAAAGAAAAGGAACTCTAGATTCTTATGATTGAATCTGAGATTCGATTCAACATTTAAGCTAATCTTATACATCCTATTGGTCTAAAAAATCTAGATTTTTTGTTTAAAAAATCAATGCATATATATATATATATATATATATATATATATTACTTGACTTGGAAATTTCTACACGGGGCTGTAAATAGGAACCCAGACCACAAAATAATAAACTTAAATCCAATAGGAGCAGGAAATATAACCCAAAATACTATTTTCATGCTGTCAATATGACAGAAACTCAAGAAAATACCATTGAAACACCCTCTCTCCTAGAAACCCTTAATTCATTGATAAATCCGTTGACAATAAATCCTAGAAACCGTAGTTGATTTAACTAGTGGTTTAACTACTGGAGAGAAAAAAAACGGTGAAGATTGGTTTAAATGCTAATGATAAAATAATTGAATCCTAACTCTTGAACAATCATATAAAACTGTATGATTAAACATTACTCCGAGAAGTTTTTCTTCTTACCTTTGTCCATTTTCTCACCTCGACATGTCCCTTCTACAGAGCTACATGTGTCCTATGTGGGAATTACCAGGATACGTGCATGTAGCTCTGTCTTCAAAGCTACATGGCCGGGAATTAAATGTAGGTCCCCGATGTAATTTCTATATGATCTCGTTAGCCATTGATATTTTAACTCAACATCACTTTCTGTTTTAACGATGTAAAGTTTCTAACATCAAGCACCTAAGTTCTCTAATAAACTTCTTCACATAACTAATATACGTGAAACCTTATAAATATTTTACTGCTGGCGTTGTTTTGAGGAGTTCCGTGTCATCAACTCACAGCCGAGTCATCATATTGCTAAGAGAATTTATCGTGAATTGAGAGTTCAAATACTTCTGAGAGTTGAAAAAAATAGCGAGAAAATTGATAGAAAAAAATTATAAAATTAAGGTAACCTTCATTTCCCCCCTATATTTTCATCAATATTTTACTTCTGCTCGAGTCGTTTCATGTGTTTAAGTGTTTTTGTGAAATGCTACAGCATATATAGTGATTTAAGAGAAAAAAATACGAGAGATAAGTCAGAAAAAAATGAAATATAAAAGTGAAACAATGAGCTTTTTGTTAGCTATATATGGGAATAACAATGGAAGACTTAAGCTAGGAATCTAAAAAGAAATAATACAGTTCACCAAAGAATTAATTGAGTTCATATACTGGCTTTTTTGCCTTTCCTTTTTCTTTGAGGAATCCTTATTGAATTTGACGTGCAGGGTTTATTGCAATGTATGCCACCCTTGCTAGCCGAGATGTGGATTGTTGCCTGATTCCAGAGTCACCTTTTTATTTAGACGGGGAAGGTGGACTTTTTGAATACATAGAGAAACAACTGAAAGAAAATGGGCACATGGTTATTGTGATAGCCGAAGGTGCTGGACAGGAGCTGCTTTCTGAAAGCAAGCAATCAAGGAACCAACAAGATGCTTCAGGAAACAAGCTTCTTCAAGATGTTGGTTTGTGGATTTCACAGAGAATCAAGGTATTGAATCTAACTCAAACTCTACCTCAAACATCTTATATTATCCAGGAACATGTCATCCCATATTACATCGACTGACAGTTTCTTTTTCCA
This sequence comes from Salix dunnii, assembly GCA_015731905.1. Classification (NCBI taxonomy): domain Eukaryota; kingdom Viridiplantae; phylum Streptophyta; class Magnoliopsida; order Malpighiales; family Salicaceae; genus Salix; species Salix dunnii. The sequence goes on along the minus strand of CM027664.1, from coordinate 11,418,808 downwards.
TTCAATTCATATTCAGTATTAGAAGTGAAATATACTCTTGCAAACTAAATTTGTTTCTTTCCTTTTGCTGCAGGACTATTTCTCAAGGCAGAAGACGATGGCTATAAACCTTAAATATATAGGTTAGAATTACACATTTTAACTGATGTATTTGATTTTTAATTAAGCTTTTTGATTTCGGACCGGTTGTGATAAATCCTGTAATTTGTTTTATCCGGCAGATCCTACATATATGATCCGTGCCGTACCTAGCAATGCATCTGACAATGTGTACTGCACACTTCTGGCTCAAAGTGCTGTGCATGGAGCAATGGCTGGCTATACAGGCTTTACTAGTGGTCTCGTTAATGGAAGGCAGACATACATACCCTTCCATGTGAGTTTTTAACTTGAATATAATATAATTTTTTTCATTGATGATTTTGTCTAGAGAGAATCGATTCATTACAATTATGATATTTTGTGAAGTTATTTCTTATATGGCATTGATGTCCTTTTGGTGTCCACATTTTACATCCACTCTTCATTGCAGCTCTTATACCTTGTCTTTTTTCTTTCGTTCAAACTTGGATCCTTCCTGCCTACGTCTTTAGCTTCCTTTTCTTTTTTTCTGATGCTCCTCCCTGCCTAAAGTCTTTAGCTTCCTTGTCCTTTTTCTGCTGCTCGTCCCTGCCGAAAGTCTTTAGCTTCCTTGTCTTTTATCTGTTGCTGCTGCTGTTTGTGTGTGTGTGTGTGTGTGTGTGTGTTAAGTATTGTCTCCTCTTCAATTATGTTTTATATTTGATTGTTAATTTGCATTTAATGAAAGAAACATATTGAAGCAACATTTACAAGCTGGATATCTTAACTTAGTTGCTTCTACTTCTTTCTATTCTTCCTTCCTTTCTTTCCCCCAAACGACAACAAGGATTTTAAACTTACCAAATTTGGTCCATGTGATTTCTCATTAAATAAATGATGTAATGCCTAACTTTAAGAGATAACTGTGCTAAGTACCATTTTTATTTGGGTTGAATTATGGAAGGCTGCAGGCCTAAATATCTTATGACTCAACACACAATCCTCCCATCACGTCTAGATATGCGTAGCATCAAAATTTGGTGTTACTTTCTTTATTGAAGTGAAATGGTGAATGCTCCATAACGTTGAGCCTGTTTTTGGATGTTGGCCTGCAGCGAATCATTGAAAAACAGAACAACGTGGTTATAACAGATAGGATGTGGGCTAGGCTCTTATCGTCAACAAATCAGCCAAGCTTTATGAGTGATAAAGATGTCACTGAAGAGTATATCTCTGAAGAAAAGAAAGAGGAAGGACCAGCAACCCAGTTGTTGGATACTGGGAATTGTGCTGATGGAGTTCTGGGGAATAAAGAGGTCAGCTCCGTGTGATTCTGATTAAATCCATAATGATCAATAGATTGCTACTATCATTGCTTAAGCCTACAGCTATGTACTCCCTCTATGTCCCTACAGCTCTTGGTTCTGTTGCATCATTAGTCGTATTCCAAGGTCAATTTCTGCATCTGTTTAGTTTAAGTGGATTAGGAAAAGATAGATCAATCCGCGAGGACCTTATTCTCTTGTGAGCGACAACAAATCCATTCCTTTTATGTAGTGTGTAATGCGCTGATTGCATTTTTTTCACGTGGCTTTCTGCCCTCTATTCTTTTCACGGATGGATATGAATGGAGAGCATCATAAATTTGAATGCCCTTGTGAATTTTATACGAATAAATTCTCTACCACTTGAAAACGGGAAAGCAAATTAGCGCTGGAAGACGTTACTAAATCCTTTTTGATAAAATCCATGTAAAGATTGCTACCATTACAGGGGGATGCTACTGCACCAGAGAGACGCCGAAAACAGAGTTTGACTCAAAGATGGCTAAACCACACTGCATGCTGCTACAATCCGAACAAAGTTTATGATTATTAGTAATCTAGAAACGGCAGTGCTATTGCAGAGAATCATAATCAAACCCTTAGATATGTTCATGATTATAGCAAATGGTTTGTAAAACGAAATAACTATTACCCTGTATATAGACCATCATCTTACATTGAATTCTAAGTCTGGAAAAGATTATTAAAAACACATGACGCCTTCTCCATGCCTTTCTTTAAAACCAGAGCCATTGGTTTTCTTTCATTTTATTTTTCTGCATTTTTCATGCTTTCTAGAATGATTTTGACTTTCAACTAGACACTGCAGGCAACGTGAAATCCTTAAGCAGGGCTTTCTTCTACATTTTTTTCACCACCTTACAAATCTTTTTATGAGTTGCTTGCTTTCTTCCCTTGTCATGTTCCATTAAATTTGGTTCTGTGCTAGAAATATGTGTTGGGTTATCTGAATAACATACATTAAATAAAAGCAATAAAATAAAATTATTTAGAAGTCTACAGAGTTCAATACAACAAATATATAGTTTCAAGATTTATCATATGAAGATCTGATCTCATTTGTTTTTGAATAATTTTTTAATGGTTAAGTTATTGTAAATCATAACTCGTTCAATTATTTAGTCTCAAACGATAATTTACATGAACTACTAGTCAAAAATATCCTAATTACCTATTTAAAATAAAAGAATTGGCATGACTAGAGTACTAGCTCTCTATTTTAAGATGTGTAATTTTTTTGTCTAACAGAAAACAACTCCTAACTAGAAAAAAAACATATCTTATTATTTACAGGAAAATCTAAGAGAACCTTATTAATTGACAAAATTTTATTTTCCCTTGAATAATATTCATATATTAATATAGAATAATTTTTAAAAATAACTCAATCATGTCCTTACTTGAATTTTCTAGGTCTAGAAATATAATACTTTTATTAATTATATTATAGTTCTTAATTTGTAAAATATATTTTAATTAAGTCATACTTAATTAAATCATTCCAATTTAATTTTTAAATAATCGTTTTAATATATGTGACCCATTAGGTTACTAATATGTGAGTTCATATATAAATTATAATTCTAATTAAACATAATCAAAGAAATTCAACAATTTAATTTATTATCAATTCAATAATTGATTAATTTATATTTAAAGATCAAATGTATTGCGTAACAATATATCACGATCCTTCAAATATTAAAAAAAAATCATTTGTGATTTAGCTTAATATTTTAATAATTGGTTTCTTAGTTGTAATTAATATTCTTTCATCAATAAACATTAAAACATGGAGCACATATGTCATGTAAAAACATGTTTGTTCTCTATATAATAGTCAATGGTCTTCTGAATAAGAATTGATACTCTTGTCAAATTTTATTTTATCATGGTTAAGGATTTATTAGTTAATACTATTTGAAAACAAGTGAGACATTTTCCCTAACTCACCAAGGGTTATGAAATCCTTTTTTGGTCATTCAAGTATCTTCATATAATTCAAATTATACTCAATGTTTTATCTTTCACTACCTTCTTTAAGATAACATATAGGAGGATCAAAGCATAATATTTTTATATAAGATAACTTTGTGATTTTAAGTTAAAGGATCACTTAAACAACTTTCATATTAGTCTTTCCATAGATCTAAGTATTCACTCCATATGAAATTATCATGTGGTTCAGTTCAATGTATATGTTTTATATCAAGCATCTGCATATTAATTTTAGGCATCTCTTATACGCCAACTCATGAGAACATTTGATTCATTTCATAAAAAAATATAATATGTATTAGTTTCTACTACTCAATAAATATCCAATATTTAGTAGAGCATCTATTAGAAGTATCTTAGAAACAATACATTGATACAATATGAATTTCATAATTATAATTTTAGATTTTCTTGTACAAAGTATTTTTATCTTATGGACTTTATCTTTATTATAGATTCATAAATCAAATTTTGAATTCATTAATCTAATATTACATGAATATTTAAATATAAATTAAGCCTTTATTAATCATAAATATTTATTTAAATGAATATAAAAAATATCATGTATTTACAATTGATTGGCTATAAGACATATTAAACTAACAATATGCTCATTTATCTTTAACTAAATTTATGTGGAAAAAAATGAAAAAATAAATAAATAAAGTATGTTGATAAAAATAATGCATGGCAAAATCGTAAAATATATATGTTTTGAATCACATAATGACCCTAACCTTTTTAGCATGAGGTTAACCAACTTCTACCAAAGTAGATAATAACCTAAAAATCTAAAAAAAACAAGAAAAAATATATAAAAATAAAAAAATATATAAACTCAGGTTATCCCAATAACATCACGACCATAGAAATAAGATTAAGATAACCAAATTAAAAAAAAAAGATCATCTTCCAATAAATCAAATGTTGAAGGACGAAGTTGAAATAAATTAATTTAAAAGGAAAAAAGAAAACCCAACCTACATTAACCATTAAAACTAATGGTCATGAATATAAAGCTAACTCCATAGAAGAAAAATGATAAAAAAAAACAAAAAAAAAAAACAATCAAAACTCTAAAAGAAAAATATAAAAAAATTATTAAAGAAAAGAGAAAAAAAAACCATAAACCCTCCAAAACTTGGTTTAATCTCTAAAACTCATACTAGTGAAATCTTGGATCCATGTTTAACCAAGAAGAATAATTCTGAACTAATTTAATTTTGAAGGATAAAATTATCAAAATATATAAATCTAAAAAAGATGCCAAAGAAAAATAGATAGAAATAAAAAGAATAGGGATAATGTCTAATAGAAAAAACTTAAGGATAAAATTATTTTAAGAAAATAAAAAATGATCTCAAACAACAAACAACAATAAAAAAAAGGACTACATTTAAAAGACTACCAATGGTACATATGAGATTAATAAAATTGTAATTTTATAGGTTATTCAAAATTAAAAAAAAATAATCAAAAGGAAAGGGACCATATATGAATGAAAAGAAATTACAAGGGCTGGTTTGAATTTTTATAGGGGTTAACATTGTAATCAAGAAAGATAGAGAGAGAAAAATGACTATTAGTACTAAACTCAAAATGTGTTTGATGCACATGTCTCTCCATTACAAATGGGGTGCAAAAATCATTCAAATGCTGTCAAGAAAGATAATGTTTGATGGTTGAATGACCCGCACATGTTATCAAAGATGCTACGGGCATAACATGATAATATAATATAATATTCATGAATAACAAATAATAAAAACAATGTATTAAAGCAAAAAAACACCTATTAAAAAGTTATATTGATCTTATTCTTAAGAGCAACAATATAACTCTAGAATTTAAAAATAAAATTGAGAATACAATAATGCCCAAATTGAAGGCATAATTTTCTTTTTTACTATAAGGGTAAATATATAATATTATTGTGCATAGGAAAATAAAATGATTAACCTAACTATATAAAAATGATTAAAACAATAATATCATGGTAAAACATAATTTTGCCTCCAATGTCGAGGCTACATATTATTAGAGCCAGAGGCAATCTCGTCTAATTATTATTTTAATAAATATTGATTTGTTCCTGATGTACAATTTGTTTTTTTTTTTTAATAAATATTGATTTGTTCCTGATGTACAATTTGTTTTTTTATATCTAAATGAGTGCACTTTACATCCACTAAAAGTCACTCATTGCTTTGAAATAAGCACCAAGTTGCAGCGTGACTCCTTTGTTTTTTAAGAAGCGAATCTTCCTATTTGTCTTTTGTGATATTCTCTCATTTTAGAATTTGGTGGAAACCTGCAGATAATATACCGCTGGCAAAATCAATTCTTTTCTGTCACGTGATGATCAGAACCCTATTCTCATCGGAATCCGGAGGAGACGGTGAAGAGGCTCACAAGTGAGCGGTCAATGCTTGACCAGTCACCTGATAGTAATGGGTTGTGAATGAAAGTTATGGAATGGAAGGTTAGAGATAGGGGTTCGTCAAGGTCTAGTCCACTTTGACCTTTCGAAACGAGTACAAGGGGCAAACATTTTTTTTTTTAAAAAAAGACAACTAGCAACGTTCTAAACTCGAGTCACAAATTATTTAGTTATGACTAATAATCATCCATAAATACCCCTTTGTTTTTTGTTTTTTCAATAAAGAACTTTCAAGTAAAGATAAAAAAAAAAATCAAATTACCGATTTAACTAAAATAAATAAAAAGTTGGATTATTAGAAATTCAAAAAAAAAATAATCTAGTTTAATTTTGATTTAAAAAACACAAAACAAAGTGGATGGAACATGTTCAACCAAATAAAAGTCTAACAAGTATAAAAAAACATTTCTTCTACCATCACATATTTTATTAAGAAATCATCTTACCTTAAAACTCAAGCTATTAGATGAGATCATAAGATATAATTAATATTATTTTTTAACACACCCCTTCAAATAAAAACTCTTTTAGCTTAAATCTTGCACACAAACTTACATTGTTTTATATTTGGTTTTTCATTATATAAAATAATGATGATGAGATTTGAACTCTTAATTGTTAAGTCAACAAAACTCTAATACTATATAAAGAAACTGTTTCATCTAAAAACTCAAGTCATTAATTGAGACTTCAAGATATAATTTATATTAGTCTCTAACCTATCTAAATCCTATATCTCAAATCATTCAAAGTACTCCTCTCTCGACCTTCCTTAAATGAAAAGAAATTTCCGTTGGTAAAAAAGTTTATTCTGGTAGGATCCTCCACCAAAATTTTGGACAAACAAACCTATCAAAGCACTTTTGTTCTGGACAGAGATCTAATGCTTATCTTGAGTATTATATGCAGCGCTTTCATCGTTATGAATTGACTGTCCCTCCTTCCTTGATCACATTCAGTCTTAAGATGTATTACCTTGAAAGATTTCCTCAATCTAAAACCGAACCCACATCACCTCTTACAAAAAAGAACGTTGGCAATGTAAATAATCAAGGAAACGCGTTGAGTATAAATGAAAAGGCTCGCCAGGGGCACTATTTTTGACCAAGTGGCCAATTGATACGAGGATTTACTATTTCTTTCGCTAGTTTTATATCTTTAACTGGTAAAGTTTTCCAGCCTTGCACCATGAACAACTTTTTTTAAGCAATGAGTTAGTAATTCAATTGTAGTGCTGTATAAGAGGAGTAATTAAGGGTAGCATTTGCTGATTTAACCATGATAAATATTAGACCACAATTAAGAGAAAGAGAAACCACTGTGATTGCTATGAAACTAGCTTCTTGCAAGTTGAGAGGTAGAAAGAAACATTGCTAAAGAAATTACGACGGGTTTTCACCGAAGGTCTCTTTATTAACAACGCGGGCTGATTGACAAAGTTTGGCATAACAGCACAAATAAATAAAGTGAAATTTTGTAATCCCACTTCTATTTTTAATTGATAACGTGCTGTTCTTATGTCAAAAATCCTAGTGATCTAGCTAGATAGGAACTAATCAATGGAGCAAAAGTGGAACCTATGGATGGAAAGTAAAAAGGTCAAAAATAATAGGGCTGGGTTGGGCGGCTACTTTTGATGTCTCCTGGATGCCTGCAAGCTGCAAATAAAGTTGCAAACATTCTGCATGCATTATGAATTGTCTATGGCCCATCTCGAGGCCGCTATGCCGCATTTTTTTTTATAGCGGGTTTAATAAGGCGTTCCCAAGCGCGTTTTTGCAAAATGTTTTTCGTTTTTTCGTATGAAAACTACGGGGAAAATGTTACAAGAGTACTGTCATGAAGATCAAAAAATCAATGGAGAGATATGTGTACATGCAATAATCTACTAAATTATTTAGTTCTCCATGCAATTAATATTTACAGGTCAGAAGATGAAAACAATTCTTCGGCACACCAATTGACTAGCCCAGAAATTGGTTGCCTTCACCAGCTTTCGAACCCTTCCCTTGATGACTGAGAAAAAGAAATTACTGAAAGATAATAAGGCTCTCAATGAACCAATTAGAGAGCTCCCTCATAGTAACAGTTCTATTTTTTTTTTTCGTTTTATCTTTATCTAACCATACTACGTGCTAGCTGAAATGCCGCGAGCAAAGGAAAACCTATGCCTTATATGTCATTGAAAATTCTTTGCCCTGGTGACAGCATCATTTTTGGATCAAACTGAGCTTTTCTCTCTCGAAAAGTCCTCCATTTCGATCCGAAATGACTGATCCATTCTTTATTACTATTATAAAGGGGTAAGTACTGCTTAATCTTAATACCAGCTTGGTCACAAAACTTCAATATGTCCTTGTTCTGTTGATCATAGGCTTGCCAGTCATCAAACCCGCTTGAGTGCAAGAATCCCACGGTGTAGAAAATATCCTCGTCTGGTATAACCGCGGACATTTTATCATCCCATCTGCAATTAATAGGATGCTGGTCACTTCCCAGATTGTTAATTAAATAATTAATATTCCCTATATTCTCAACCAACAAAAAGGACATTAAGTGCAGTACTTACTTTTTTCTATTCATAGGGTAGAAAAGCACGACTCCAGTTGTAATATTACGCTTGAGGACAAGGTCATGGAAAACACCCTTGTTGAAGTCCAATATACGAGATTTCGGCAGGAAGAGATTTAACCATGGATGAGGAACATCCCATAATCCTTGCGAATGAAGCTTTTCCTCTCCGCTTCGAACTCTATTTAGAAAATCAACATAGGAAACATCTTTCTCAAACATGAACCCGTCAACGAAGCTTAAGCCCTTGAACAATTGTTGCAGATCCTATATATAAAAAAATTAATATCAATAAACAATCTTGTCATATTATTACACTAGAATCTTATGAAAATCAAGAAATTAATATATGGTGTTGATGAGGCACCTTGTCCACAGTGTGTCTGGTCTCGTCATCATAATATTTGGCTGCTTCTAGACAGTAGATGATGGCATGTTGGGTAACTAGGGACATTATTTTAGGGATATCGGATGATGGGAAGAAGGAGGATCTCCAATTATTTGGAGGTCCTTGAGCCATAAGAAGTGAACCTTCCAAATAGTCGAGTGCATTCTTCTGCTTCCTTCCATTGATTGAGATTAAAAGTTCCTGGTCTCTAGTAAAAGCAGAAAAATCGCTGTAAAGCATTCGCACCCACTTCACCTATACACATATAATCAATAAGCAGCACAAAATTAGAGGGAAAAAGACACTATATATAGCCGAGGCGCCAAATGGTGAAAAAATAAATCTAGCTATAATTCTAAAGCAGAATAGAATTTTTTGTACCCTCTTTGGTGCTGGCTCTAAAGCTATTCGTGCTCTTGTTATAATTCCAAACTGTCCTAGACCTCCTAGAACAGCATAAAATAGTTCAGAATTGGATCTTGAAGAGCAGGTAACCAGTTCTCCTTTTCCTGTATGACCCAAACAAGAACAGATCTTAATTAATAATACATAACACACGAGCTAAACGCTGAAATAAATTAAACTACAGAAGGGATGAGAGTGAGAGTATGTGGTTAATTGCTTAACAATTAGGTGAGTTATAGTACGTCGCTATCTCTAACTTGACAAAATAAATTCCTAGTGCGAAAAAAGTGAAAAGGAATTAATTAAGAGCATCACACATACCGGTAACAACATCCATTTCATAGACATTGCTGATCTGAGGGCCGTACCGAAATGTTGTCCCGCTAATTCCAGCATTTGAGAGAGTCCCACCGGCGCTTAGGTACAAGTAGTCTGTCCATGACACCGGAGCAAATCCATGTTCTATGGTGGAATGCAAAACATCAATCCATAGTTGCTCACCTCCAACATCAGCATAGAAACCTAATGAAGGGCTTTTCGAGACTGTGATTCCAGTCCCATTTTTGTGATGCCTTAGACTCATCATATCCACTACAACTCCATTAGACGCCATAGCCTGCCCCCCAACAGAATGGCCGTGGCCCCTGGCAGCTACGGTCAAAGGAGTGTAGTTGTTGTATGAGAATTTTATTAAACTCGTTATATCTTCTACTGAAGATGGATAAACAACCGCGGCTGGATTTTCATGGACGATGTTGCCGTAATCAGAAGAGACTGATTTGATGGCATCGGGCTCAACATGAAGATTACGTGCGAAATCAAGGGCTTGGAGCCGAGGAGATAAAATTCCAAGGGTGGATGCTAAACGAGTCATAAAAAGAACTGCCATAAGACAGATTGTGATGGAGGAATTCTCAGCCATTGATCTATTTTTTGTTATCTTTCTCGCGTTGAGGGCAGGGAAATGAAGAAAAGTAAACAAGGGGATCCAATTTGGCAGAGTTCTTTTGGGCAGTGGTCGGTGGTGAAGAGGTATGAGTTTATATATGAAAAGGAGGGTATGTGCATATATAGAGCGAGAGGAGGGGGGGGGGGGGGGGGCATTAAAAGGAGGTGAAAATCTTGGCTGGCTAAAGAAGAAATCTTGGTGTTTGGTTGGCAAAAAACATTGTTTGCAGCATGCAAGTTTTGTCAAAGATATTCAAGGACAGGATCTGGGATGGCATTCATGACCATTACAAATGGAAAAAAAACAAAAGAAAGTCACTTATTACGTGTTTCTTGTGTTTAAATGATAACCATCATCTTGATGATTCCATCCCACCCACAGGTTTATTCATTCTCGTGGCTCAATAGAAAATCGCCAAACCTCATGGATTTGGGCCAATGTGTGTTCATGACCAAGATCACTCGAGTTTGGTCAATTAATTTGTTGCGTGCCCCATTTTTCCTTTTTATTAGTAGTCATTTGTGGTGGTTTCCTATTAACGTGGGGGCCAGAATTAGGTAATCATCAAAAGAATCCATAAGATTTTTCTTCTAGGCTCAGAAGAATTTTCAAGGATCAAGGCATTGTCTTGGGTACCTATGATAATAATGTGAAATAAAAAAATGAAAGAGACATTAGCGCGACCTTTCTTCATCCTGAGATTATGTTTGTTCGTATCTTAGGCTACATGTAATAAGACCAGGTCAAATTAGAGCATAATTACCTGGCCTGTGTTGTCTCATCTAACTTTCAATACATTTCAATCTTGTAATAATTACGATGCTGCCGAAGTTTGTGCTTAATTTTTAACCTCTTAGGGACATTGCTTAAATTTTAGTCTCAAATAACTAGCTAGGGCAAACACATCTCCCTCGCTCCATCGATTACATAATATTCCAACTTTCAGATTATCCGTGCATGAATTACAAGATTCGAAGCAGCTTGCTTGCATTTAAAAGCATAGCAAAGAGCTAAACGAAACAGCATCATGCTTCCCACACGAGAGGAATTCGATCATGGAAGTTTGGCCTTGTCTGCCTCTACATAATTATATATGTGCATGACACTCAATAATTATTATACAACCTTTTTAATTAATAATGCCTTACAGTAAAGCTAAATATTTTTAGTTTTCAAGGAATGAAATGTGTAATTTTCTTTGCCATTTCATCTCTTTCTTGATAGCTAGAATATTATAATAAGTAGCAATAAATTATCTTTCAAGCTCTAAGAAAAGTTAGCTGCTTCGGAGATAATGTTAAGAAAATTCAAAGGACAATCTTTGACCTAAAGATCTTACGATTATATGAAGACCTATCAGATTGACGCAGCCCTTCACCATGCATGGATAATAATAATACATCCATATAAGCATTCGAATAATCTTTTAAAATCCATGTGCATCATGCATATCTAGTCTGCTGGGAAATCTTGCTCACAAATAGGATTAATACAAAACTATTTTTAGATCTCACGTTATTATTTCTTACTGTACGTCACAGCATAAGAGATGAAACTTGGTGAATTCAACGAAAACATGCCTGCCCACATGCCAAAATAGTGATGGTTAGGCCACTAGCCTGACAAGAGATTTGAAATTCATGTTCGCATCGCACACCCTTTGATACTGATTTGTGTCTCAACATTAACCTTTAATAACATTGAGTTTATTTCTACTTGACAAAATTACCCTCCCATTCATCAATATACCAAGATTTTGAATTATGTTTGATAATATAACATCGGGTGTGTGTGTGTATACACTTTTGATTTTATGTTATTGTTTTTAATTTTAAAGATAATATCTAAGATGAACTAGGGATTACAATTGCACCAGCTCTTCTTATTCCGCTCATCAAGGTCTTTATAAATGTGAAATATTTTATGTTCTTTTCACAACAACTTGTGTATTTTAATGAATAAAAGTTGGCCATGACTAGAATTTTGAGGACCGTCCTCCATTCTAGGTCTATCTCTGATGAAGGCGGGTACAAACTCCACCTACATTGCTATCATCACCAAACAAGTTTATGATTGTTTTTCTTTAGGATAAATAATTTAAATAAAAATTATACTGGGAATATATATTTTATATTAATATAAATATTTAAATAAATTTATATGTATATTAACTAAATTTATGAATTTTAAAATTAATAATTATATAAATTTTTAATAATTATCATATAGACAAACAAGGTCCTCATCTAAAATAATAAAGAAGTAAAGTCCTTGGCCCAAAAACAACCTTAAATGAATGGGTGGGTGCTGTGGAGAGGGGACCGTGGTGGGACTGTGGCAAGATACTGAAAATCTTTATGGGGATCGAAGCCATCCCACGAGATCACGTGTCCTATACAGCACCGCTAAAAATAAAAGTGATTTTCCACGTACAGCAATCATACCCATCACATCCATACGTGCATGAAATGGAGAGGGACCTCAGTAAAGTAGAGAGAGCAAATTAAGAACTCTCCTGTTCTCTCTAACCCTTTATACTTTAATCATATTTCTTTTGTAAACATTCGTGTGCAGTACAACTAATTAACGTGAATCTGCAATAAACATTGTGTACTTGGATCAGTTCGGATCATGAAATTTAAATTGTTTTTTAAACTATTTTTTAATTCATATCAATTCCTGTTTGATCTGGATTCAATATTATTATTATTATTATTATTATCAACAACAACATGCACATTCATGCATGAAATATATTACATCTTATGAAATAGCATTTATTCATATGCGCTTACAAATATTCCAATGCTATGATTTATATAAGAAAAAAAAAGAAAATTTAATTTAAGAAAATATTAACTAATTAAAAACAAAATTATATGTATGGATGTTAATTTTATAATTCCTATGAGATCATTTTATTTTGACATCTAAAATTCAAATTCTGCATAATAAATTGATAAGACATCAAATTTGTCAATATTCAACACGAGTTGGAACATGTTATGAATTTTATTTTCAAACTAGTCTTTTTTTGTCTTACATCTAAAAGAACCTTTGTTTTGTACACAAAAAAATGGTACTATATGTAAAATTATCAAATAATATGGTAGAATCAAATACCCCACAATTAACTTTCTCCATCCTCAATAAAGGAAAGATAAAATACAAATTAAATAAGTCCAAAGTATATAACAATACATTTAAGTCTTATGTATTTAAATCTTTCAAATTCAATGAAAGAATATATTCTATATAAACTTATTATCCAATCTCATCTATTGCTTGAATATTATAAGTAATACGTGAATTAAAAAGTTTTACTTTTCTGTTGTAATGAGACTAAGTTTAATTTGAGGTAAAGAAAAGAATAAGAAAATATTAAAACCAAAAGAAATAGAGAATTCAACAAAATATAAATTTTGAAACAAGATATTTTATCAATGAACATAAATTCACCATATTTAAGCATTGATACTTAACTTGTTTTGATTTCAAGATTCATCGATATAAAACTTTTAGAACACAATGGAGCAACTTTTCTTTTCTTTTTCTTTTTTTTCCTTTCTTTTAATTTATCTTCTCAATGTTTATCTTTGACAACTTTCCTCATTCTTTTCATCAAGTACCATTTTTTTCACTTAATGTTAAACATGATCTCATGAAATATAAAAGTATATGCTCTAATATTCCTTGGGCTAGAGAAAAGAAAGACATAAAAAGTTAAGGATCACAAAATCAGCAAAGCAAAAATAAAAAAAGATATACAAGCCTAAAAGAGCTCATTAGGGATAATATGTTTTGGGTTGTCTTTTTATTTAAGTGGTTAGAACTCTTAGTACGGTTATCATCTTCACGTACACATGGAATGTGAATATAATCTCAATAAGATATAAAATAAGTTATTGAGATATATATAATTGAAAGAATGAATAGTAAAATGATGTTAGAGACTCAAAATCTTACATTTGTATAACACTATTAAGTCAAAATAACATATTTTCAAATTCATTCCATAACAAAACCAAACTTTAAAACGTTCATACACATCCATTCACTCAAATTATATTTTAATTTATCTCAACTAATTTTGATACATAATACTCATATTATCATAAATAAATAGGAGTTCAATATATAAAACTGAATATAAATTGAAAAAATATTTAAAGTTGAAAAACAAAAATATTTTTTATTTTAAAAAATATTTATGTGTTTTTTTAATTGTAGTAAAACACATAGAAAACAAAAAACAAAACCAAAACTCTCTCACCAAATTTAAACACAACATTATCCTTATGTTGAGAAAAAAGGAATAGAATAGAATGACAAACATTAACTGAAATGCGAAAAATAAATGATAAGAGAAAAAAATAAAGAAAATTTGATTTTTTTATTAGGTTGCCTCCTAGTAAAAGCTTTTATTTTATGTCATTACCTCAACAAATCACTTGTTCATGTCTTATAGATTGATTTAACAAACTCCATGGAAGTAATGGTTTATATCAAGGTTATTAATACCGTTTCGGTGGTCATTTTGTTTTTTCTATTGGTACGAAACGTTTCGGTTTCGGAGTGTTTCGGTGTATCGTTTCAGTGTTGTACTATTCATAATTAATTAATTATATGAAAAAACTTAAAATATATATATATATATATATATATATATATATATATAATTTATTTTTTTATAAAATCAAAGTTGATAACAATTTTATTTTTTTTATAATATATATTTTTTTATTTTTGTATTTTCAAATTTAAATACAATATTATATTCACACACACACATACTGTGTGAATACATATAATATGCTATATATATATAGATGTACTGCCAATATATATAATATATATTATATTATATTATATATATAGAGGTGACATCACTAAAAAGTAACAATACAGAATCCAAATTGCAAAACATTCGGCAACAGATTAAGCATTAAGTGCGGGAAATGTTTTTTTCACTATGCCCGAAACGGAACACCCAGAGTGATGTCGGGGTGTTTCGGTCGGTGTTTGACCGGTGTTTCCAGTATGGACCGGTATTTAAAATGAGACAAAAATGACGTCATTTTATTTCGTTTTTTTAGCTGATACGACATGTTTTGGCCGAAATGAAATGGTATCAATAACCCTGGTTTATATCATCCAACATTCATAGAGAATTTTCAATCTAAGTCCATTGACTTTGAGCACATGTTTGTTTGTTTGTAATCTCAACTTCACTATGAGGAAAAACATTAGAAATAACAAAAGATTCAATTCAATGATAGTATAACTTTTTAGGAAAACATTTCAAATGTGAATGTTAAAGAAGAACTTTTAAAAGAAATACTTTATCTTTAACATGAAACTTTTTTTTGTAATCATTTGTATGAAGACTCTAGTCTTTTCTTTGTAAATCCTTGGATTCTCATAGGTATTTTTTGGCATCTTTTCTAACCCTTTCAATTGCAATTCCAGTAACATTATAATTAAAATTGCATTGCTTAATGGCATAAAAACCTTTATGTTGAAGCTCTATTGGTAGATAGCATGTTTTCTCATATTCATTTTATAAGGTGACATTACTATAAGTAGTTTACAACTAGTCTGATAAACCCAAAATACATCACCAAGTTGTAACCTTTAATCTAGTTAGTGAGGTTGCATTGTCTTGTACAAGCTAAACTTGATTTCTTAATTTGAACTTTCATCATGGCCATTCATTTTAGGTTGATGGGTTATGGAAGTTCAATATGTAATATAGTATTTGCATAGTAATGCTTCCATTGAATAATTGTGAAAATGAGTGTCATGACCATTAATGATAACTTTAGGAATTATAAACCTGTCAAATTTATGAGTCCTTTATTATTTCATGTGGCATTAACATCAATCCATTTGGAGACATAATCAACAAAAACAAGGATATATAGATTACCAAAAGAAAAAGAAAATGAACCCATAAAATCATCATTACAAGCATAAAAAAATCACTTATAAGAATATTAGTTAAAGGTATTTGATTCTTATAAGTGATATTGCATGTTCTTTGGTATTTTTCACATGATTTCAAAAAGTGATATGTATTTTTGAAAATTAAAGGCTAATAGAGAGCACTTTGAAGTGCCTTGTGGATTTTTCTATTTTTACTCCAAAATACCCATCTCAAGAATAAGAATGACAAAAAGTGAGAACGAAATGAAATTCATTATGTTGTACCCATCTCATTACCGGGGTTAATAGTTTTACCAATACAAATATCCATTAGTATTTGTTCTCATTATTTGTTTGTAGTTATCTTACAAAAATTCTCATGGATGGAAAAAGTTTATTGGTTAAACTCTCATTTGTAATTCCTATTTTTATGATGCTTTCATAAGTATTAAAATTCTCATGGACGGAAATAGTTTATCAGTTAAAATCTTATTGGTAATTCTTGTTTTATTAATGCTTTCATAAGTATTAAATATATTGATGACTTTATCACCATGCAAAATGTGCTAAAACATATCATGTGGTATATTAAATGTATCAGCGATGAAATATTCAAGTACTTATTTTCCAACTCTTTGAAGAATACCAATGAAAAATCATGTTTTGCAATTTTGTCACTAATATTTTAAAAATAATGTTGGTAATTTGGTTGGTAGTATTTTTATTTTAAGTAATTATTTTCCAACTATTCGGAAACTACCAATGAAACTTTTCATCTCTAATTAAATCACTAATATTTTAATTTTTTTAACAAAATTGAAAAATAATTAAAAAAATATATCTTAAATTAAATTAATTTTTACATTAAAATAAAATAAATCTAAAACATTGACAAAGCTGGAAGAGAGCAAAAAGAGAAGGAAAATAAGGTTGGTTGGTATTGCAGGGCCAAAAAGTAGGAGCATATTGATCACTGTTGCGATGTCGCGGTAGCACAAATTAATTACCCTAGTTTAAAACAAATCAAACAAGATAGTATAGAGAAAGCAAGGGGTCGATCCCACAAGGACAATTTAGTTCAGATTTTCGTGCTATATGTTATGCAATTGGGGGGGGGGGTTGGAAGTTGTCTAGGCTAAGCTAAAGCAAACTAAGCGAAAATTATATAAAACTGAAATTTATTAATAAAACAAACCTTGGTTACAAGTCAACATCCACTTACAGAAATCAGAACTGATCATGGAAACGACACATCAATTTATATTCTGAATATTTATCTCTTCTTAAAATTGGTTCGTTAACGGATCCGCCGTATAACTTACCCTAACCATCAAACAACCACAGTGTCCGTACTAGTAATTTGATTCAATGGCAACATTAAAAACTAGATAAATTGATCAATTAAGAAACATAATTGTCCGCAATATATGTTTAGTTTGATTGAATGTTCTCCCTAAGATTAATAACGTAGATCCGCTACAATTACTAACTTAGTTGCTTCACAAGTTCATATATCACAACTCCGGTTTTGATATCAAACTTAGCAATAGATTGTCTACAACAATAACTTCGAGTCCGCTCTTAGCAATTAAATAAACAATCATAGGAAAATAAGCATAGGAGAACAAACATATTCATCATATAAACTGAAAAATTGAGGTAAAAATAGATCTCATAGTTCTTGAAATCTGAAGGTTTTCGTGTTCTTGTAACCAAGCAAAAGAGTTTAGCCTTGCATGTTTATTGAACCACTAAATAAAAAAATGGAAGAAAACATGATTTAGGGTTTGGAGGAGGAAGATTTGTGTTTTCTTTGGTGCTGGCCGAAATTTCCTTGCTCCTCTCTTCCTTTATATAGTCCCTCCTTAAGTTGGCAGAATTTCATTGTCCCTTGTAAAATTCATATATCCTTCATATGACATCGTTTTGAGCTGAGATTTGGAGTGTTTATAGTTCTTTGAGTCCTGAATCCACCAAAATTGAGTTTGCATCAATCGGACTTCTTTAGCTCAAGATATGGGTAAAAAAAATTTAATTAAAAATAAGAATAACCATTATCAATTTTTTTAATCTCCCATCAATATCCAAGAATTTAAGCATTATAAATAAGAATACAATTGAGAAAGATAAAGAACATAAATCTTCATGAATTTGTTTACATGCAAACTTCAAAACTCAATTACTCTTTGGGATTTAAAAGAAATCTATGCCATGTCAAAGTGATAGGTCCTCTCATTGATATACACTCCAACACTCATGTGTTTAGGGCTTATGTGTTTAAAACTCTCAAATTCAATCAATGAATATATTCTACCATAAGCTTGCTCTTCAATCTCATCACCATTACTAAAATATTACAAACAATGCATGAATCAAAAGGTCTTATTCTCTGGTTGTAATGGGGCTAAGGTTAAGGTGAGGTAAAAGAGAGTAGAAGAAAAGGTTCAAACCAAAGAAAGTAGAGCATTCTAAAAAAAAATGATATTTCAACCAAGATATTCCATCCAAACACATCAATTTTCAATCTTTAAGCACCAATGCTTAGCTACTTTCGATTCCAAGCTCATTTATATTCTTTTATTTTATTTTTTTCTTGTTCTTCTTTTTTGTTGTTGTTGTTGATCTTTTTCTTTTTCTTTTTTTTTCTTTTTCTTTTTCTTTTTTGTTTCTTTTTTTTTTCTTTCACCTTTGGCAACTTTGCCCATTTTTTCATCAAGCATCACTACTTCTTTCTTCTCACATAATTTCCAACCATAATTCCATGAGATATCATAAGTATATACTCTACTAATCCTTGGCCAGGGAAAAAGAGGAAAACATATAAAAAGTTTAAGGCTTATACATGGGTAAAGCAAAGAAAAGATAAACAAGCTCAAAAGGGGCTCACTAAGGATAATATACTTTAGGTTGGCTTTTTGGCTCAAGCGGTTAAAATTCCTAATGCCTTTATCATCTTCATGCATATATGTAATGCGAATGTAATCTCAACACGATATGAAGCAAGTTCTAGAGATACATATCATTGAAAGAATGCGCACTCAAAGAATATAATGTTGAAGGCTCAAAAGCTTGCATTGGTATAGCACTATCAAGTCAACATGGCATATTCTCAAAGTCAATCCCTAAACCAATTAAACATTAAAACTTGCATGCTCACTCACTCATTCAATTTATATATTCATCTATCTCACTTAATTCTCATACATAATACTCATATTCTCATAAACCAATGGGATTTCAAGAAGATCAATCATAGATTTTTCTTTTTTTTTTTCTTTTTTTTTTTACGGAAGAATAAAGAAAACCAAAATAAAAAAAACTAACATTTTCCCAATACCCCCACACTTAAAACACAACATTGTCCTCAATGTTGAAAATAAAAGAAAAGGAATATAGGAGATTGACAAAAAAGAAATAAAATGCGAAAAATAAAAGATAAGGGGAAAAGAAAGCAAATCTGATTTTTTTTTTTTGTGCTGGGTTGCCTCCCAGGAAGCGCTTTTGTTTTGTGTCATTGGCTCGACATATGGTATGCTCATTCTTCATAAATCGATTCAGCTAACTCTATAGAAGTGGTTTCTGTCGTCCAACTTTCATAGAAAGGTTTCAAACGATGCCCATTGACCTTGAGTACTTTGTTGGTTTCTAAACTTGTAATTTCAACTGCACCATAAGGAAAAACATTAGAAACAACAAAGGGTCCAATCCAACGAGAGCGTAATTTTCCAGGAAAAAGTTTCAAACGCGAATGATAAAGAAGGACTTTGTCTCCAACATGAAACTCCTTTCTTGTAAGCATTCGGTCATGAAGATTCTTAGTCTTTTCTTTGTAAATCCTTCCATTCTCGTAAGCATCATTTCAAATCTCTTCCAACTCTTGTAGTTGCAGTTTTCTTGCAATTCTAGCAGCATCATAATCCATATTACATTGTTTAATGGCCCAAAAAGCTTTGTGTTCAAGCTCCACCGGTAGATGACATATTTTCCCATAAATCATTCTATAAGGTGACATTCCTATAGGTGATTTATAAGCAGTCCGATAAGCCCAAAGTGCATCTCCAAGACGTAGACTCCAATCTCGCCGATTAGGTTGCACTGTTTTCTCCAAAATGGATTTGATTTCTCGATTTGAAATCTCAGCTTGGCCATTCATTTGAGGATGATATGCTGTGGAAGTTCGATGAGTCACATGATATTTGCGTAGCAATGCTTCCATGGAACGATTACAGAAATGAGTGCCACGATCGCTAATGATAGCTTTAGGGATTCCAAACCTGTCAAATATGTGATTCCTGACAAAATCTAAAACAACCAGCATCGTTAGTTCATGTGGCTTTCGCCTCAATCCATTTAGACACATAATCAACAGCAAGAAGAATATAAAGATTGCCAAAAGAAGAAGAAAAGGGACCCATAAAGTCAATACCCCAAACATCAAAAATTTCACTTACAAGAATATTTGTTAAAGGCATTTGATTCTTATGAGTGATATTACCTGTTCTTTGGCATTTTTCACATGATTTGCAGAAGTGATATGCATCTTTAAAAATAAAAGGCCAATAGAAACCACTTTCAAGTACCTTGTGGGCTGTTCTTTTTGCTCCAAAATGCCCACCACAAGAATGAGAATGACAAAAAAATGAGAATGGAATGAAATTCATCTTGTGGTACACACCTCCTAACTACTTGATCCGCACAAAATTTCCAAAGGTAAGGGTCGTCCCAAAAATAATATTTAGCATCAGCTCGTAACTTATCTTTTTGGGGTTTAGACAAACCTGGAGGGAATTATTTGGTGACTAAATAGTTTACCAAATCAGTATACCATGGTCTTGTAGAGGAGTGCAACATATACAACTGCTCATCAGGGAATGTATCTCTTATTGTTTCGATCTGTATATCCTCGGTCCTCAATCGGCTCAAGTGATCAGCCACATGGTTTTCAGCACCTTTTTTGTCTTTGATCTCAAGATCGAATTCTTGTAAAAGCAAGATCCACCTAATCAGTCTTGGTTTGGACTCCTTCTTCTTCAAAAGATACCTGAGAGCTGCATTGTCAGTAAAAACAATGACTTTTGTACCAAGTAGATATGACCTGAATTTTTCAAGAGCAAACACCATTGCAAAAAGTTCCTTTTCAGTTGTATGGTAATTGCATTGTGCTCCATCCAACATACGATAAGCATAGGCGATAACATGCAAATTCTTCCCAATTCTTTGCCCAAGCACAGCTCCTACCACATAGTCACTCGCATCACACATTATCTCAAAAGGTTCATCCCAATTTGGTGGTTGGATGATAGGGGCAGATGTGACACGTCTCTTAAGCTCATCATGGGCATCTTTACATGCTTGATCAAACATAAAATCCATTTTTTTGGCTAATAGTTTGCACAAGGGTGCCGTAATCTTCGAGAAATCTTTGATAAAGTGTCGATAGAAACCTGCATGGCCTAGAAAAGAACGAACTTCCCTCACGCATGAGGGGTAAGGCAATGATGAAATAACCTCTATCTTAGCTTTATCAACCTCCAATCCACGTGAAGACACAACATGCCCAAGAACTATTCCTTTATCTACCATAAAATAACACTTTTCATAGTTCAAGACAAGGTTAGTTTCAATGCACTTTTTCAAGATCAAAGATAAGTTTTCTAAACATCTATCAAAAGAATCACCATACACCGTGAAATCATCCATGAAAACCTCAATTATTCTTTCAACATAGTCAGAAAAAATACTCATCATGCATTTTTGAAAAGTTGCAGGAGCATTACAGAGACCAAAGGGCATTCTTCTATATGCATATGTACCAAATGGACATGTAAACGTAGTCTTTTCTTGATCCTCAGGATTAATAACAATCTGATTGTATCCACTATATCCATCAAGAAAGCAATAAAAAGACTTACCTGCAAGGCGTTCAAGCATTTGATCCATGAATGGTAATGGGAAATGATCTTTGCGTGTAGAAAGATTGAGCTTTCTGTAATCAACACACATTCTCCATCCACTCGAGATGCGAGTAGGAATGAGCTCATCATTTTTGTTTTTCACCAACGTGATTCTAGTCTTTTTGGGTACCACATGGATTGGCGCGACCCATTTACTGTCAGTGATGGGGTAAATGACTCCTGCATCTAACAGTTTCAAAATTTCAGCTTTCACTACCTCCATCATAGGCGGGTTCAACCTCCTTTGCATTTCCCTTGTTGGTTTTGTGTTGTCCTCTAATAGTACGTGATGCATACATATTGAGGGACTAATGCCCTTGATGTCGGCTAAAGTCCATCCAATGGCCGTCTTGTGATCACACAACAACTTCACAAGTTTTTCCTCTTGCATACTTGTCAAACCTTTTGCTATGATAACGAGAAGTGTATTGTTGTCGCCAATGAATACATAATTCAAATTATCGGGCAAAGATTTTAATTCTAACTCGGGGGCCTGTAAAATAGATGGCAAAAGCTTTTTATGTGAGAGTACTAAATCAACAAAGTCATTACCATGGGGAACGGTTTGCAAAGCTTGTAAGGCCAATACTGATTCGTGCACGTTTTGGGGAACACACACGTGCCTCTCCATCTCATCTATCTTGGTGAAATCATAGCCATAGCTCAAAGCTATGCTTAATCCGTCTTCGCAATCAAAATCACAAACTTGCTGCACACACTTATCAATTTGATCATAGCATGTGATAGAATAAACATTGCTATAAGGATATTTCATTGCATCATGAAAATTGAATTCAATTTTTTCATCTCCTACCTCCATAGACAAGGTATCCTTACCACAATTAATTTTTGTGTTGGCGATTTTCAAGAATGGTCTCCCAAACAATATAGGAGTGCTGATTGATGAATCACAAGAATCATGTTCCATATCAAGAATATAAAAATCACATGGAATTAGCAAGCTATCAATCTTGACTAGGACATCTTCTATCACATCAAGTGGGTAAACAAAACTACGATCAGCAAGTTGTATTACAATGCTAGTTTTATTCAAAGGATCAAGACTAAGAGAATCATAAACATGTTTAGGCATAACACTAATGGATGCACCTAAATCACATAAAGCTCTTTTAAAACTAGCATCACCAATAACACATGGGATAGTAAACGCACCTGGGTCTTTTTGTTTCAAAGGCAGATTCCTTTGAACAACGGCAGATACAACTTCACCCATACTTACCGTTTCATGACCTTTCAGTTTGAAAGCTCTCTTGGTAGTACACAACTCCTTCAAGAATTTTGCATACTTAGGAATTTGCTTGATAGCATCAAGCAAAGGAATGTTCAGTTCCACTTTCTTGAAAACCTCTAAGATCTCTTTTTCTTTATCTTCTTTCCTTGACCTAGAAGAACTCACAGGAAAGGGTGGAATTATTTTAAAACTAGAATTAATTGAATGAGAAGTTACCTTTGGAGTGTTTGTCTTTGTTTCTGTTTGTAGAGGAGGAGGATGTTCTTTCTTTGTACTCAATTCAGTTTCTATCTCTTCTTCCTCCTCCATCTCAATTTGTTTCAACTTTTTCTCTTCAAGTTCTTTCCCACTTCGCAGCATGATAACACTAACATTCTCTTTTGGATTCAATGCTTGGGAGGGCAACTTTCCATTTATTTGTGCTTCCAATTTCCCTACACTTGAAGCTACTTGCCCCATTTGCTTTTCCAAGTTGTGAATACTTGACCTTGTTTTCTGTTGAAAAGACATGACATTTTGTTGCAAGGTAAAAATATTAGAAGCCAAAGTTTTCATCATCTCACGAAGATCATCATTGGATGATGACCCCATAACATTGGAGTTTGTGAATGGAGGGGGTTGTCTTGCTTGATAATTTTGCTGGGGCTGTGGTTGGAATCCATGAGAATAGAACTGTCTCCCTTGATTGCCTTGATGAGGTGGGTTCCCGTAACGGAAGTTGGGATGATCTCTCCATCCAGAATTGTACGTGTTAGAAAAGGGATCATACTTACGCTGGGGTTATCCATTGAATGTTCCATCAACCACATTTGCTTGTTCAATGTAATCTTCTTGCATTGTTGGGCACATATCCGAAGCATGTCCTTGTAAAGAGCATATGCTACAAACTTTCACCTGCTGCACATTTCCACAAGCCAAAGAACGCACAAGAGAAGTAAGATCATTAACTTTATTTTCAAGGTTAGAAATACTTACCTCATTTACTCGTTTAATGGAGAGGTCTCCACGAGTGCCAAATTGTTTTGAGTTGGCTGCCATGTTTGAGATCAATTGGCGTGCAGCCTCGGGTGTCTTATCCACCAATGCTCCTCCACTTGCAGCATCAATGATACTACGGTCAGTGGGCATCAATCCTTCATAGAAATATTGAATGAGCAGCTGATCGGGTATTTGATGATGAGGGCATTGAATACATAGTTGCTCAAATCTTTCCCAATACTCGGAAAGTGTCTCTCCATGAGATTGTCGAATCCCACATATTTCTTTCCTTATATTGGCAACTCGAGATGCTGGAAAATACTTTTCAAGGAAGATCTTTTTCATGCCATTCCAAGTGTTAATGGAACCTGGGAGAATAGAAAAAAACCAAGCCTTTGCTACCCCTTTTAAAGAGAAAGGGAAAGCTTTCAACTTAACTTGTTCTTCATCGACTCCATTTGGTTTCATGCCAACACAAACCATGTGGAACTCCTTGAGATGAGTGTGAGGATCTTCTCCTGCAAGACCATTGAATGTTGGCAGCAAATGTAAAAAACCAGATTTGAGTTCAAAGTTCACATTACTGTCTATGTTAATGCACAATGGTTGGTTTTCCACGTTAGGAGCAGCAAGCTCCTTGAGTGTTTGTTGTCGTGCAACAACCATGATGTTGACGCGAGCTTCTTTTCGTAAGTTACGTAAAGTGTTTTCTATTTCGAGATCAACCTGCACTTGATGACTTTGGTTAGCAGAACGGGTTGCAGGCATAAATCACAAAGAAAACTCAAAAGAAACCAACCACACAAGAGATTGAAAACAACGTAATCAGCAATAGTATCCCACGCTAGAAAACTAAAAGTGTCTAGAAACCTTAGAAAACGATCGAATTGGGCCTTGATAGGGTGGGGCTAGTGACCATAAGTCACTCGTTCTTCTCAAAACATCGTTTTCCTTCAGAAAAAAGAAAGAACAATACCTAATTCCACCAAAAAATCTGTTTTGAACAGTACCGCCGCAAACACAAGTATTTTTTTTTTCTTTTTTTTTCTTTTTTTCAGAATAAATAAAAATAACAGCAAGTAGAATCAATCACAACACAACAACACAAGAAGCAACTAAAATAACATCCCCGGCAACGGCGTCACGATCGAACAAATTAATTACCTAGCTTAAAACAAATCAAACAAGCAAGGGTCGATCCCACAAGGATGATTTAGTTCAGATTTAATGCAATTGAGGGGTTGGAAGTTGTCTAGGCTAAGCTAAATCAAACTAAGCAAAAATTATATAAACTGAAATTTATTAATAAAGCAAACCTTGGTTACAAGTCAACATCCACGAATATTTATCTCTTCTTAAAATTGGTTAGTTAACTTACCTAACCATCAAACAACCTCAGGTAATTTGATTCAATGACAGCATTAAAAGCTAGATAAATTGATCAATTAAGAAACATAATTGTCCGTAATATATGTTTAGTTCGATTGAGTGTTCTCCATAAGATTAATAATGTAGATCCGCTACAATTACTAACTTAGTTGCTTCACAAGTTCATATACCACAACTCCGGTTTTGATATCAAACTTCACAATAGATTGTCTACGATATTAACTTCAAGTCTGATCTCAACAATTAAATAAACAATCATAGGAAAATAAGCATAGGAGAACAAACATATTCATCATATAAACTAAAAAATTGAGGTAAAAATAGATCTCACAGTTCTTGAAATCTGAAGGTTTTCGTGTCCTTGTAACCAAGCAAAAGAGTTTAGCCTTGCATGTTTATTGAACCACTAAATAAAAAAATGGAAGAAAACATGATTTAGGGTTTGGAGGAGGAAGATTTGTTTTTTCTTTGGTGCTGGCCGAAATTTCCTTGCTCCTCTCTTCCTTTATATATGCTTCGAAACCCTAGTATCTATTTTACAAAATAGTCCTTCCTTAAGTTGGCAGAATTTCGTTGTCCCTTGTAAAATTCATATATCCTTCATATGACATCGTTTTGAGCTGCGATTTGGAGAGTTTATATTTCTTTGAGTCCTGAATCCACCAAAATTGAGTTTGCATCAATCGGACTTCTGTAGCTCGAGATATGAAGGTTTGAATGGACAAAGGTCGACATCAGCAGATTGCAAGATTTGACTTTGAAGGATGCGATTCCCATGATCTTACTTATTTTATTTATTTTTACTTATAATTACAGAAAGATATGGATGTTATCTTTTTAGTGCCACTGGAATCACTTCATTTCGATCTCTAGAGCTTCCGCTCTGCAAATCTGTCAATCAGCTCCAATTACCTCCTTTTTGCATCTTTCATCCAAAAATGCCTTCAAAACATAAAACAAAGAATATTAAGGCATTTAATACACAAAACATATGCAAAACACTAGGTAAATATATATGAAACTATCAAATAATATGGTTGCATCAATCACCCAAATGTGATTGTGTCTGCATAAACAATCAACCATCTCAGCATGAAGTTCAACTATCTCATCACAAAATCTAACTATCTCAGATTGAAGTTTGACTATCTAATCACACATTTTCTCAACTAAAGTCACCTAAAGTTGAGCTCTAGAGTTTACATGGACAAAAACAATTTCGATGAGGTTTTCAACAGTTGAAACACTATGGAGCGTTTTCAAATTCATGGTCATAATGTAAAGATTTTGTAGATCTAATTTCTATCAAATCCATTAGATGATTCTACCTCGAACCACTCATTTGAAGCAAAATCTAGTTAGGTTGAAGGATTGCCTCCCTATATTTCTTGGTTAACTAACTATTATATGTTTCTTGGAAAGAAAAAGTGATAGAAAAAAATCAATGAAATAATAAATTAATTAAAATAAATGAGTGAAAACCAACATACCACTAATTTTTAATCACAATTATCCATGAAGTATTGTTGTATCTTTTTTGGAGGTAGCTACTTAACAAAAAGCTCTATCAGTAATAAATCATGTTCAAGAGTCATAACCTACAAGAAAAAAATATTCTTAGTCAAAAATATTTTAAAAAGTATAGAAAAATTGATATATTCAAAGAAAAAAATTTATCATCCATTTGATGCAACCATATTATTTGATAGTTTCATACATATTTACCTAGTGTTTTGCATTTGTTTTGTGTATTAAATGCCTTAATATTCTTTGTTTTATGTTTTGAAGGTATTTTTGGATGAAAGATGCAAAAAGGAGGTAATTGGAGCTGATTGACAGATTTGACCTTCAGTCGATGTTTTGTGTAGAGCGGAAGCTCTAGAGATCGAAATGAAGTGATTCCAGTGGAATTAAAAAGATAACATCCATATCTTTCTTTAATTCTACGTAAAAATAAATAAAATAAGGAAGACCATGGGAATCACATCCTTCAAAGTCAAATCTTGCAATCTGCCGATGTCGACCTTTGTCCATTCAAACCTTCATATCTCGAGCTACAGAAGTACGATTGATACAAACCCAATTTTGGTGGATTCAGGACTCAACGAACTATAAATGTTCCAAATATCAACTCAAAACGATGTCATATTAAGGAGATATGAATTTTACAAAGGACAACGAAATTCTGCCAACTTAAGGAAGGACTATTTTGTAAAATAGATACTAGGGTTTCAAAGCATATATAAAGGAAGAGAGGAGCAAGGAAATTTCGAACAGCACCAAAGAAAACACCAATCTTCCTCCTCCAAACCCTAAATCATGTTTTCTTCCATCTTTTAATTTAGTTGTTCAATAAACATGCAAGGCTAGACTCTTTTGCTTGGTTGTAAGGACACGGAAACCTTCAGATTTCAAGAACTGTGAGATCTATTTTTACCTCAATTTTTTAGTTTATATGATGAATATGTTTGTTCTCCTATGCTTATTTTCCTATGATTGTTTATTTAATTGCTAAGAGCGGACTCGAAGTTATTGTTGTAGACAATCTATTGCTAAGTTTGATATCAAAACCGGAGTTGTGATATATGAACTTGTGAAGCAACTAAGTTAGTAATTGTAGCGGATCTACGTTATTAATCTTAGGGAGAACATTCAATCAAACTAAACATATATTGCGGACAATTATGTTTCTTAATTGATCAATTTATCTAGTTTTTAATGCTGCCATTGAATTAAATTACTAGTGCGGACACTATGTTGTTTGATGGTTAGGGCAAGTTATACGGCGGATTCGTTAACGAACCAATTTTAAGAAGAGATAAATATTCAGAATATAAATTGATGTGTCGTTTCCATGATCAGTTCTGATTTCTGTAGGTGGATGTTGACTTTTGACCAAGGTTTGCTTTATTAATAAATTTCAGTTTTATATAATTTTCGCTTAGTTTGCTTTAGCTTAGCCTAGACAACTTCCAACCCCCCCCAATTGCATAACATATAGCACGAAAATCTGAACTAAATCGTCCTCGTGGGATCGACCCCTTGCTTGCTCTATACTATCTTGTTTGATTTGTTTTAAGTTAGGGTAATTAATTTGTGCGACCGCGACATCGCAACACCATTTCACATGCAGATGTAGTTCTAGTGTGCATGGTAATGAAACCTACAAGATGTCAGCTTTGCTTCTGCGCACTTGAATACAAGCATTGTGTGAAATGTTTGGACATCACATGCTTAATATATCCGCCTATATAACTTTCAAGATATACATTGTGGTCTAATTTCATCTAAACTGACACATCTTTCCATTTTGGAAGATCTCTAACTCATGCATATTTATGATATTTGTAATAGATAAATTATTTGAAAATAAATATTCAATAGTATGCTTGCAAAATGATAGAGATAACTCTAATCTCTTGATTTAAGCTAACAACTATGATTAAATCTTATGAACCTAAAATCTACAGAAAATATGTTTTTCAACCAAAAGTTAAAATCTAAGTTCTTTCAGGAAAGTGATAGGGGCACTCGGTTTTGTCTCTGTGATGAGTCAGAAGTATAAGAGAAACCACATTCCAGCCATTCAACTTCATGATGGTATGCTCACCTCATCAAACAAAGAGGTTGGGAGAATATTTGTTAAATTCTACGGAGGGCTCCTTGGAAACTCAAAACACACCCTCCCAATTGATGTTGAGGTGGTCCGTTGTGGGCCTTGTATTGATGTTATTTCCCATGATTCTTTTTTGGATCCAGTTGCCAATGTTGACATTAAACAAGCTCTCTTTAATATTGGCACTGACAAAGCCCCAGGGGCAGATGAATTCTCTTTTCTTTTTTTCAAGAAATCTTGGGACATAGTGGGTGGGGATTTTTGTGTTCTTGTTCAGACTTCTTTACTTTAGCAGAGATCCTAGAGCAGGATTAATCACTCAATTAGTGCTCTTATCCCAAAGTCAGCTAATGTCACTACTATAGTAGATTTTTGTCCAATCTGTTGCTGCAATGTCATATACAAAGTGATATATAAGATTATTGCAGGAAGGATGGCCAAGGCTTTTCAAGATACAGTCAGGCTTGCTCAAAATGCTTTTTTCGGAGACAGGAATATGGCTGATAACATTAATCTCATGAAAGAACTTTTTCGGCATTATAGAAGGAAAAGGTCCTCCCCTAGATGCATCATCAAGATTGATTTCAGAAAGGCATTTGATTTTGCTAGTGACCCTTTCTTCGTCATCTTCCCTTGCTTCTTGGTTTGCCGGCTATGTTTGTTCATATAATTATAAAATGTGTGCAGACCACATCATTCTCATTTACTCATAATGATGACCCTTTTAGTTTCTTTCATGTGAAATGTGGGGTTAGACAGGGTGATCGGCTATCCCCTTACTCTCTTCATCGCATGTATGAAATGCTTTTAATGGATGTTAAAGTTGGGCTCTCAAAGGTCTGGCTTTCCGGATGACTTTCTTTTACCTTGCCGGGGTGATGCACCTTATGTTAGCATTCTTTGCCAGCAACTTTCATGTTTTGGGAGGATGTCCGGATAAGATATCAGTGCCGCAAAATCATCTATGTATTTTGGTGGAGTTGCGGAAAACACAAAGTAGGAAATCCTACATATTACGGGGTTTTCATAAAGGAGTTTTCCCTTCAAATACCTTGGAGTTCCATTTAATGTCGTAGTCACGCAAATTAATTATCTTAACTTAAAATAAAATACATAAAATAATATGAAGCAAGCAAGGATAAGGATGTTTTAGTCAGATTTTTTTTGTGCTATATGCTATGTAAGTGGGGTAAGTTGGAAGTTGTCTAAGCTCAAGCAAAGAAAAAATAAAACTAAGCTAAAATTAAATAAAATCAAAATTTATTAGCAAAACAAACTTTGGTCACAAGTTAATATACACCTACAGAAATTAGAACTGGTTATGAAAACAAAATATCAATTTATATTCTGAATATTTATTTCTTCCTAACATTGTTAGTTCATGGATTCGTCGTATCACTTACCTTAACTATCAAACAACAACAGTGTCCGCACTAGTAATTTAATTCAATGGCAGCTTTAAGAACTAGATAAATTGATTAACTAAGAAACATAATTTTCCGCATTCTATGTTTGATTTGATTGAATACTCTCTCTAAGATTAATAGAGTAGATCAACCACAATTATTAACTCAGTTGCTTCACAAGTTCATATACCACAACTCCGGTTTTGATATCAAACTTAGCAATAGATTTTCTACAAAGTATGCTCTAGCAATTAAATAAACAATCATAGAAAATAATAAGAATAAAAGAACAAACATATTTATCATATAAATGGAAAAAAAAATAGATCTTACAGTTCTTGAAATCTAAAGGTTTTTGTGTCCTTACAACTAAGAAAAAGAGTTTAGCATTACATGTTTATTGAAAAACTAATTAAAAAGATGGAGAAATACATTCATTTTTTGGGATGTTTTGCTTTGCTTCTTTTCTACTAGTTCCTCCCAACTAGCTTCCCTTTGGTTCCTTTTTCTCTTTCTTTTTATACCACATAGGAAACCCTAGTCTTTAAGATAAAAAATAGTCCTCTCGTAAGTTGATAGTTTACCTTTAACTGCTTCAATAATTATTTTCCTAAGAAAGAGAAATATCCTTGTATGAAATCTTCAAGCTTCGACTTAGATGAGCTGAATTGCTAAAATAAAAACTTAGATGCCGACTTAGATGCTTTAGAACATAATTGGTACTTGTTTTTTCACCAAACCTATTTACTAGTAGAATTTAGTTGTTATCTTGCAAAATTCATATAGCCCTCATATGACATATTTTTTGTATGAACTTTGGAGCATTCATATATGCTTAAGTCAAGAATCCAAAAAAATTTATCATGTATCAATTCAACATCTATAGCTCGAGATATTTGAATCAAAATATCCAAAGGTCAACACCGACAAATTTTGATATTTGACTTTGAAGGATAGTATTTCAATGCTCTTTATTTTTATTTTTATTTTTATTTTTCTTGCATTCTATTTTCAGAAAGGTATGAATGTTAGCTTTCTAATGCCACTAAAATCACTTCATTTTGATCTCTAGAGCTTCCACTCTACATAAAATATCAATCGAAGATTAAATCTGTCATTTACCTCCAATTACCTCATTTTTGCATCTTTCATCCAAAAATGCTTTTAGAAAACAAAGAATATTAAGGAAGTTTATACACAAAATAGAGATAAAATATTAGATAAATATGGATGAAAATATTAAATAATATAGTTGCATCATTCCTCTTTATCCCCATAGTATAGTTGCTAAACAATTCTCACCTCTCCTTCACAAGTTGGAGTCGGTTATCCTATGTTGGATAGGGAAGCACTTATCTTATTTCAGTCATCCTGAGCTAATTAGATTTGTATTACATGGTACAATTCAATTTTGGGTTTCCATCTTCCTAATGCCTCTATCAGAATTTCTTATGGAATGGGAATTTGTTGAGCAATAAGTCAGCTCTTATTGCTTGGAAAAATGTTTGCTTGTCGAAAAAGAAGATGGCTTAGGTCTCCTAGACATTAAAGCTATAAACAAGAGCTTCCTAGCTAGGCAACTATGAATATCCATCTTAAAACGAATTCAATTTTGGGTTGATCCCTACTACTTGTCTGAAAACTCTATACGGTTTGACAATTGGAAAGGACATCATCTCCACTATAAAAATCCATTATCAACCTTAAAAGTCAACTAGTATAACAATGTGGGGCATTTCAGATGCAATCAATATGCTTTTAAGTTGGCATAGTGGGTCGGTGATTTTCTCTACAAATGCTCTTGAGTAATTTAAAAGAAAATGACCATGTATCTAATGGGATTGTGTGTATTGGTGTCAGTCCCTCCACGAGAATATGACGTTGCAGTGACCCTCCCCGGGAGTAGGGATTTATGTCAGGGTTTTTTTTGTTTTGAAAAATGGAATCGTCACCTAGTATTATGGTTACTAGAAAATCTAACTAGTCATTTAAATATTCCAAGGCAAGGGACTAGTTGTGTAAAGGGAAGGTTTTCTCTATCTAAGATAAACTACTTGGTGTTTTGGTTAGCCTTATAATTGCTATGATATTGGTGTTATATAATCAATTTTTCCTAAGATAGATTTGTTATATAGACTTAGGTTTAAAGTCTAAGAGAAAGTACTCTTAGTCACATGGATCATATCTTTAGATATATCTATACAGTGCTAAGAACAATCAATACAGATCTCGTGAAATCTATATTTGATAAATTTACAACCTATGAATTAATAGAGAACTAGAGAACTAGAAGAATAATCTAAAATGATTCAACATGCTCATTTTATCCTTTAGTATTTAAAGTGTTCACGACTCGTAAATTACAAGAAAGAGGAACACATATTTAGAAATCTAAGGAATTCAAAAACACTTTAAGAGTCTATTTATGCCTTAGTGTGTTTCATGCTTTCAAGACTCGTAAATCATGGAATAAAAAATTGAAAGGTTAAAAACTTATAATCCCTATAAAATTATTTTGGATATTTACCACTTAGGATTTATTTACTCAAATAATTATAGTCAATACTAGTGAATTATCCCTAATAATATTTTGGGTATTAATTTCAATGGGATTTGTTTACCAAAATATTATCAATGAATACTATATGAGTCGCCTAAAAATAAGATTTTTGTATTTTTAAAATATTGGTCAACACCTTTTGAAATTTACAAACATGTTGTAAAATCCAAAGATGCAACAAAATAATTTTTGTATTTATGAAATCCATGTTAAAACACATTTTCTTGTAAACTTTGATATTTGTATTTATTATTTTTAAGAAAATAAGGGAATGTTCAAGACATGTTAAGGTTTTGGTTGTATGTATGAAAGCAATTTTGTATGTATAATTGTCGCATTGAGCTAAAAATCAGGTATTAAAAATACATTGATATTTTTTTTTAACGATAAAAAAATTGTGAACTTCAAAACAACTATGCAAAAAAATAATAAATCTCTTCCTTTATATATATATATATATATATATATATATATAATTTAGAAGAAAAAAGAAAGAAAAGAAAAGAAAAAAGAAAAAGAAAAAAGAGCCAGGTCACTTGCCAAAACAAGTGGCTGATTGGGAAAAGGGAGAGGCATGTGTGAGCTGCCTCCTTGGTTACTGTTCAAGTGAATTATAATTCACTTGAACAGTAAAACAAAAGGTATGCACAATACTTATGCAATTAAAATGCAAAGTGAAGAGAAAATATATGGGGACTTACTTGTCAACTGCCAACTAGAGATAGTGGTGTTGAGTTCCTGCATAAATGATGGTCAATGCTTTTGGGGATAATGGCAAGTGTTGGAAAAGTTGATGGTAGCTGATTGGAACAAATCTGGTCAGGAGAGGGATGGCTAGAAGTTGTTGGCTAAGAGGGAGAGGTTGTGGCAAAGGGGGAACCTACTATGTTTTTCTAGGTTATATTAGGTGCCTCTCTCTCTTCCTCTACCTTGTTTTCTTTCTTTCTCTTTTCTCCTTTTTCACTCTTTTTTTCCTCCCTTCTTTCCTCCTTTTAGGGAAGATTTAGTTGGGGATATATATAGCCAATACATACCTCTATTTAGGGAAGATTTAGTGAATTGAATCTAGGATGCAAAATCATATTTTTTCCGCAATTAGATAAAAAAAATATTTTGATTGATATTCTAATGATTTTGAGGTAGAAAAAACATGATTTACAGAAAGTCATGGATACTAAACGGGAAGTTGTTAAGAAAAGGAAAGAATTTGCAGGCAGCGGTTGTTTCTAAAAGTGATGATGAATAATACCTATCACGGCAGGATTTTCTGCTTTTACACTAGACATCAAATGGAAATATCTTGAGATTGTGATATCCAAATCAGGAAATTCAAAACCCCAACTTCATCTACACATGCAAGAATACAACTTTCATGAAGGACCTAAAATGAGAAAAAATTGTTTTGATGAACAAAATCTACTTGCAATTTGCTTGGTCCAAAACTATTTTGAATAAATGAATTCATGACAACGGCAAAATCATTTTCTTAGTGCATTCTGATGGATTTATCTAATGTTAAACCCATGGTAACAAATAGCACCAATGGTTTTATGAAAAGAAACAAAAATTAGTGTGACATTTCCTAAACCAGCCCCCCTTGTTTTCCAGCAGGATTAATTAACTTTCCCAAATTTAAAATTGATCTCTAGTTATTTTGATAAATCCTTGAAACATCAAATAAGATCTGTAAATCTCGAGTCAAAATCATTCTCGCGGTAGGATTTTCTTCTTTTACGCTAGATAATTAAATAGGAATATCTTGAACTTACGATAATGAAATCAAGTGATTCATAAATAAAAAGTCATCTAAACATACAAGACTACAACTTTTGTAAAGGATTTAGTGTGAGAAAAAAATATTTTTGAAGAGCAGAATTTGCCTACAATTTATTGGTTAAAAACCAAGCAATCCCAAGCTTTCAAAAGGGAATATCTCAAGCTTTTGGTATCGAAATCAAGTGATTCAAAAATCCAAAGTAATCTCCATATACAGGACTACAACTTTAATGAAGGATCCAAAGAGAGTTTTTTTTTTACGAATAGAATTTGCCCACAATTTAATTAGTAAAACGTCATGTAGGATTGGACATTCAAACGAGAATTCTCAAGCATTTGATATCAAAATCAAGCAATTGAAAAATCCGAAGTCATTTATACATAAAGGTTAAAACTTTCAAGAAGGATTCAAAATGAGAAAAAATTGGTTTAAGGAATAGAATTTTCCCACAATTTGTTTGGTAAAAAAACTCTATTCATCTGATTTGGAAATTGACATTGTTGATCATCCCCATCTAATTAAGAATCTGACATAAGAAAATGGGCTTTAAGATCTAATAAAATTTTAGACATTTCTTAAAATGCCACGGATGATAGAAGTTAGGTGGGATGGTCAAATATTGCATGAAACCAAATTAGATTCAAAGTTTAAGTTGGAAGAACATTTTGATATTATAATAGAATTGATAGAAAAAAAATTAGTGCAAACTCTGAGGGATTCATCGAGATTTAAAGTCTAGATAAAGAAAGAATGAATTTAGTATTATGAATATTCCTAAGAATCTTGACAATTTCATAGCAAGGAAGGATGATAAGAAAAGCACAAAGCAACAAAGACAGGTTTGAATAAACATTTTCATTCTTTAGTTTTGTCAATCGTCTAGTAATCATGAGCTAAAGTCTTGCATTTGCTTTAGGGTGTACGCCATTTCCAAAATATGGGGTCTATAATCAGTAACAATAGATTGTTGCATGTTGCCTCGTAGCATACCTGGAGGTTCTTATCCGAGTAAAGGAGTCATCACATGGCTATTAAGGATCGTTAGGAAAATCTAGTCTATACTGGTCTGGTTAGACATTCAAATAAAGGGGACTTATTGCGTAAAAGAAAGGTATTACCACCCCAAATACACCTTACCTGAGGTAAGATGTATCGTATATTTTGGAATGATTTTAAATGTTTGATGAATAATATTTATTTATATGAATAAATCCAAATAAAATTTTAATATGGGCTTCTGTATCCAAATAAAATTATTAGGAAAAAAATCCATGTAAATGCCTTAAAAGGATAATCTATCATGGAAAGCAAATGAGTTCTAATGTATCATAAAAAATATTTCAAATAAAAATTGATAACACCCCTAGTACATCTTACCTAAGGTAAGATGTATTGTGTATTTTGGTATGATTTTAAATGTTTGATGAATAATATGTATTAATATGAATAAATCTAGCTTTTAAAATTTTATTATGGGCTTATGTATGCAAATAAAATTCTTAGAAAATAATCCATGTATGCCTTAAAAAGATAATCTATCATGGAAAGCAATTGAGTTTTAATGTATCATAAAAAATATTTCAAATAAAAATTGGTCACTACTCTAAATAACTCTGAGAATTTTTTGTTTTTTATAGATATTTAAATATTAACTTGCTTGTAAATCTAAAATTTATAATTTGAATGCAACCATTAATCCTCATGAATTAAGTTTATAATTTATTTAAATATAGACTAAATTCTCAAGAATTTAATAATCTAATTATTAAATCTTAGAGCATATTTTTCTGAAAGCTTTAAAAGTATACAATTAAAAAATATTTTTTATTTTTTATTTAATGGAATAAAAATCAAATACAACACACACACTCTTTTTATTATTTTTTTCAACACATTTTTACAAATTACAGATGATGTAAAAGAAAAGTAAAAAAAAAAAACAATAACAATTTGAATAAACAGTTATACATCTAAAATTAGAAAGGACCTTGGGAATAGTGCCAAAATGACGACAACAATGGCAAAAATAGTGGTTGTGCATGGATTCATTTGTCATGGTCATCGGCAGCGTGTGGTCACATATGCCTCCACCAGTGAAAAACAAACAAGAGGGTATGGATCTGTCCCTTTCTCCTCTATTTCTGTCGGTGGTGACCTTCAATAGCGACTTGCAAAATATCAACAACGTAAAGCAAACACAATAACAAACAACAAAAGTTTGATATTCCCTCTTCCTTTTTAGATCTAACTTCTTGCTGGTCCTCTATTCATCTTCTATTCTTCTTTAGGTGGCAGTTAGACTGTCATGGGTTCAGTTGAGGGGAAGGGGTTGGACTGAGATGTTGCTGCTATGTGATAAAGGTCTGTTGTTGGCAGACAGCCAATGAAGAGAGTTGTCATGGTCGATGTCGGGAGGCTGACGGAAAGGCAGGGATGTTAGAGAAGGAAAGGAGAGGCCGTTGGTAGTTGGAACTGCCGAAAGAGAGCTGGAAGCAGTAGTGGCGGTGCAGGTTACTGTCATGACACAAGTATATATAGTAAAAATTATATTTCTCTAGTCATGACACGTGTGTGTATTAAAAATTATATTATTCTGGTTCTTGCTTCTTGTCTTCTCACATTTGGCCCAAGCTTCAAAATATTTTTGGGTTTATGATTTTTTTTGTATTCTTTTGCTCATTTTAAAATAGAAAAATATCAACATAGAATTGAAGTGAAAAATCAAAGATTTTAAAGATAATGCATTAAAAGCTTAACTCGTTAAACAAACATTAATATTCAAAAACTTTTAAAACAATGCTAGAAAATATCAAAAATAATATAACTATATCAAAAATATATTTTTCTGATTATTTGTTGTTTTTTCAATCTTTTATTTTCCCCCCCTAAAATACTTTAACAGGAGTTAAAATGGGGTAGCAATAATAGGAACATTAGTCCCTTCCTAGACATAATTTCATTTTATGGCTAGTTGTGATAGGTGAACAAAAAGTATGGGACAAACTCAGTTTTATCTCTTTAGACTCCTAATGCTTAGTTTATAATCAAGCAAATGAGTCTCATGGTCACCTTTTCTTTAGCTGCAATTGGACCTCTCTTTTTTGGAGGAAAGTCAGGTCCTATTAAGGATTAGTAACCACTTATCTTCTCTCCACAGTGTTACCTAGGGTCTCAACAACAACAAAAAGGAATGTTTATCATATGTAGACATCTGCAAGTGCCGGATGGCATAAAACAAGATATTGACTCCTTTAGGAACTTGTCTAGTTGAACATAGTTTTTCTTGTTTGATTGTTTGTCTATTTTTATTTGTCTGCTGAAGTTTTAACATGTGTTTTTACTTCTAGTTCTTATATATGCACATTGGATATGGATTAATGCTCTTATGCACTTTAATTTCAAAAATAAACTCAATTCCAAGTT
Organism: Salix dunnii; assembly: GCA_015731905.1. NCBI lineage: Eukaryota > Viridiplantae > Streptophyta > Magnoliopsida > Malpighiales > Salicaceae > Salix > Salix dunnii. Next base: position 11,380,368 of record CM027664.1, on the reverse strand, counting down.
TAGACTTGATGTTATGATTACTTTTAGTTAGAGTTTAGATTCATAAATCATCAAATCAAGAGTTAAGCGTTTACATGGTAATGGTGATCACACTATTCTATAATCATTCCTTGTAACAACCTGTACTGCCTTTATATAAGGCACTCACTACGCAGTTCATAGACCTTTTGAGAATAGATAGAAGGTCGACCCCTCATGTAATGACCTAGATAATAATTCACTTTGCAAACTTTATTAAAGTCCTGAACTCTCTAAGGTTTTTTAGTCAAAACCATGACTTCAATGACCTTTCTAGAACACAAAGAAACATCTAAGATGATACAATTAGTTGAAGGGGATTGCTCAAATATCAAGGTCTAGGAATTATAATCTAAAACTAAAGTACTTTGCTCCATTGATAACATAAAAAAGTTTGTGTAATTCTTGAGATATGTAGATGAGACTTTGTTGGAGAGAAAATATGGGAGAATCACTTATTTGATACAAATGTGTATACTTTAAAGATGTTATCATGATCTCAAACTTCTCTTATAAACTCAATTTCAAACAAAATATCTAGAGTATTGTCGCTACAATGTTTTTCGCACTTTGTGCGCTGCCATCCTCGAAGGGAGATGGCATGCGGAAAATGGGGGGTTTATAATAGTAAAATTCCAACTATAAATCTTAGGAGTTGCCACCTAGTGTTCAGGTCACTAGAAAACCTAATTGTCTGCAAAGGTCTAGGTAAGGGGACTTGTTATGGAAGGAGAAGATGCGTAACCTATTTAAGGTAAGTTGCATTATTGTTTAATTATTTTTCTAAGTTAGATTTTTTATTTGTTGGTCTTTTCTAAGGCTCAAAGTAGATCTCTCTTCATGAGAGAGTCTCTACTTTAATGGGTAAAGTTAGAAAAATTCTACACTGTATTTAGAAACCCATACTATTTACGTGTTTACTTTACAATGTAATTTTGCATTGGTTTCTCTCATGTTCATGTTATCTGTGTCTTTGTTTGTGTCTCCCCCTTTGGCGGCTTATTGCGTGCAAAAATGGATTATGACAAGTACAACCATCAAGGCATTAAGCTCCTATATTTAAACAAAGTTTACCAATGCATAATGTTTATTGAAAGATTCGATTGAAAGTTTATTAAGAACAAGTTGAAGACAAATAAAGCCAAAGAAAATATTAAATATGAGAAACACCAAGCTATCATCTTTTCCATCTTCAGGTAAGTTTTATTTCCCTTAGAAGTTGTTAAGATTATCAAAATTGAAGTTGTCAACACTTTCATCGAGTATGAGTAAACAAAGAATTACCCTACTTCAATTATCTTGACTAAAACTTACATATATCTAAACTATTATAGACTATATATGAAAGAAAGCAACATAATGTTGTATTATTTTTTTTACTTATGTGAATCATTAACCATTTAGAGACGTCAAAAAAGTCTTCAATAATTTCTAGTGGCTCAACATGAGGCCTTTAGGGATGGTTTAAGTGAAGAGTGGAATGACTTAGCTGAGAAGATATGGGTAAATAAGTACTAACCTCATAATAATTTCATATGGAAAGCTATTTAGGTAAGTAGTTTGACTTATTTTATAAGTTAAGGTGACAAAGCATGAGTCCTACTAATTGGCTTGACTAGTTATGTCACCTAGTCACCCTTATTGGTAAATAGATAGTTTGGAGGGATGCAATACATACCAAAGACCTAAGGGTTAACAAAGAATGATAATTTTCTAGATGGACTACTTAGTCGAATAATCTACAAACCATCAAAGATGACTAGGGGAACTTATTTTTGTTTGCAAGAAGAAACAAAAAAAAGATTCCTCAATTAGACCAAATTGCCTGCCTTTGAAATAGAAAAGTACCTAAAACCAATATTTCTTTTCTTCTTCTTTTTTTTCTACAACTAACCCCCCTCCTTTTGCATGATTAAGGGTGGGTATTTATAGAGATTTCCTAAGGTTTTAGGATGTTTAGAATCCATTTCTGACACTCCCATAAGATATTCTTGATCCCACACAAAATTCTTGATATCATAGTACCAAGAGTTTCCATGTATTCTTCATTTAAGCAATAGTGAGTTGGAAAATTGTGAATATTAATATGTATTGGTTACGTTATTCTCGAATTCAATTGTTACCATTACAACCAATATGGCCAAAACATTAACACAAATGATTCGTTTCTCATCTAGATAGGTGAATTCTATCTCTTCAAACATCTTTACTAATTTAGAGAGATATTCTTGGTAGGGTGTTATTTTTTCTTCTTGGTTTTACATTCTATTTTTACTTAACAAATAATCAACATTAAGTCACCATACATACCTATCTTTCTGATCGTCAACTTTGAGGTAACCTTTAAACCAAGGGTGCAAGCCTCATACACAATTCAACTTGATCTTCAACTAGTCTTGCCATCTTGCAATTCAACTTGATATATTAGGTTTTTCATAAATATACCCAAATATCCTAATAAGGTAAACCTAACAAGGCCAATCTAAATGGTTAGACCCAAAGGTTTGGTTCAATAGTAAACTAAACAAAAAATTTCTATTCAAACTAAAACAAAATCAAAGAAAAAAAATTAAAAACGGAATAAAAACATTAATTTATCTGGTTTTTAAGGTTGGCAATGAGATAAATTATTAATGTGAACATTGTGATTATTTATTTGTTTGGGTTAGTTATATGACGAGTCTGCTAACTAACCAATATAAAGGAAAGATAAAAAATCAAAATATAAATTGAAGTTTCATTTCAAAGATCATTTTTTATTTCTATAGGTGGATGTTTAATTACGATCAAGATTTATTTTCTTGATAAATTTTAGATTTATTTGATTTTACTTGATTGCTTAATTTTGTTGTTGTCTACATATAGATAATCACCAACCGACCCCTCTAAAATGCATAACATGTAGCATGAGAATTTGAACTAAACCTTTCTTGTGGAATTGACCCCTTACTTGCTCTATACTATCTTGTGTGTTTTAACCTAGGATAATTAATTTGTGAAACCATAGAGTCACAATAATTATCTAAGAGATAAGGGCTTGAAAACATATTTAGAAAGAAAAGAATTTCTAATAAACTACAACTGCATCAAGGATTTTTCCCTTAGATTCTCAATAAAGAGCAAAGTGTAATGTATTGTGATTAATATGCATGTATACTTACTTGAAAAATATAGGTCTTCTTTCTTCACAAACTTCCCTTTATAGAGTTTGAATCCTTGTAACTAGCTTCCATGGATTTTTACTTTGGCTTACTCAAGCTATAACTTGGAATCTTGACTAAAAGCTTTGATTTGAAAGACCATTAATTTTGTTTGGATTGCTCTAAGCCTAATTAGGCACACATGTGTTTTGAGTTTCAAGTACTTTTCTAGGGAAGTTGCTATGCAAAAAAGGGTTCATTAATTTATAACGGTTTCTTTCATGGAATATTTTTAGAATTTCAAAGTCATTCCAAACAAAAAAATCATTTTGACATTGGCTTAAAGCAAACTTGTTATGTGAACAATTTAATCAATTCTTATAGTTAAGTTTTTTTAAGAATTGAATTTTTTTTTTTGTTATCAGTGAGGATGTGAAGTGATATTTCTATTTCCTAGTTTGTTGGTTATAAAGGTTAACATTTTGACTTAATGGTTTCATAGTAAAGAACAAGTCTTTAAAACATTCATTTTATTTGTAACAATAATAAAGATTGTTTCACATGGGAAAATGTTGCCTACCAATCCAAATTGACCATCTTTGATTAGAAAGGGCTTGATTGAGTGTGTAACATAGATTTTAGCTCTAGGATAAGACAAAAAAAGGTTAATTATAGGCTCAAAATGTATTTAAGAGATTTTAAAATTAAGAATCAATAGCACTAGTTTTTAAACCTCATTTTGGTCTACAGATTTGTGGACCACAAAATTAACTGGTGAAATAGCTTATCTTACCCTCTAATGTCAGGTTTGGACTTTCTAACTTTGTGTTTCTTTATTTTTCTTTAGGAACCATCATTATATTTTTTTTTATTTTGTATGATGTGCTCAAACTTTTTCTTTTTGAATTTTTATTTCATGTCTCTAGCTTTATTTAGGTACCTTTAGTAATCAAGGATCTTTTTGTGTATTTGGATTACTTTTTTTACTCTTGCACTTACTCTAAGCATGGGGTGTGACATTTTATTATTGTGAAAGGATCATCAAAAATGGCATTTTCTCATTTTAGATACGTATTTAGGATTAGTAAGTTTTGCTTTCTTTCATGCTAAATGGTTTATCAATATTCATTCAGATTTTTAAGTGTATGATCATCTTTCAATGAAATCACATAAACTCCTAGAATTCATATATACAACACTAATTTGTCTTTGCTTTTGCACTAAACTTTTAATCTCCCTAAAGTCTTCATGAAAATATAAGATCATGCATATTTTTTTTAAGAAAAGAGAAACACGATTAATTTTTTTCTAAACTTCAATTTTAATTATTTTATTCCCTAAAGAAACAAAAAAAAAAACAACAACAAGAATAATATATAAAAGGCTAGCATTGTAAGAAAAAAATCAAGGTGGGAATTTTGAACGAATTCAAGAGTTTGATCATACCTCTATTGTGCCTAAAAATAGAAAAAAAATGTAAATTCAAGGCTAAATAGTTTATTATTTGATAAATCTACAAAAAAATTAAGTTGAAAGGCATAATTACATTTTAATAGATCAGTTTAATTGAATCATGGGCCAAATTATAGTTTAATTATGTTTATGAATTAATTTAGGGTCCTATTGAAGGATTTAATTAAGTGTAAGGACTAAATTATATTTTAAATTAGTCAAATTAATTCTATTAAGGGCTTAATTGGTGAAAAAAATAAGTTTGGAGCTTAATTCGAGTTTAACTGAGAATATTGAAGCTTTCGTGAGGGTAAAATTGCATAAAACTAAAAGTTTAAAGTCAATTTAGAACGCAATTAGAAGAACTATAAATCAATGGATGAAAATGCACTTATTCCATTATGTAGAATTTACATGTAGCCAATACAGTTTTCTATGGTCTAAATAGTGCAGGCACCAAGGTTGTCAAAATCATGATTTTAACACGACACGGAAGGGCCTTCCGAAACTCGGATCGTAAGATTGGATCGTAAAATTATAAGATCGTACCTGAATTTGTCCGTACAAAAATCGTAAAATCACAGCTAAAATCGTGTGAGCAGAAAAATCATAAAATCATAAGTAAAATATTTCTGAATACAAGATAGCATAATTATGGCCATAAAACTTAATTAGTTTAGGTTCATACATGATTTAACATAACTTCAAAACACATTACAAAACAATTATGTCCCTAAAATTTTATAAGTTAAAAACTAACAAATTTAAAACAAATCTTCAGCTGGCGTACAATGTAAAGTAAAACCAGCCTCAGTTTCATCCCGCTCACTATGTCCAAGAATTGCATCAATAGCATCACAATGGAAATGATTATTAGTACTAGTACCAGTGCTAACAGCGATATTGTTAGTACTAGATCGAACTCCAACAATATTGAACTCTAAACTCCTTGAATTCAAAGTTTGAAAATCATTTTCAGTGGCTCCAGTACTCATCTCAACACCATTAAAAGTTTCTTCATCAATGTCGTCTTCTGTTCCATTTTTTCTGCGTGTTGCACTATCAATAGCCTGAAGTAAATTAATGTTCGATGAAACACCATGTCCTTCTCTTTCAGTCACCCATTCATCATCAGATGAAAGATCATCTAAACCTTCATCAAAATCAATAACTTGCCTTTTGTCCTTACCATTCATTTTCAAATTACACATCATAAAAACCAAGTCATTCATTTTTTTCTGTTGTAGACGATTTCTTCGTTTTGTATGAACCTATAAAAAAAATTCACAATTGATAAAATATAAGATTCTTATAAAAAATGAAAACAATATTTGTTTTTTTTTAAAAAAAACTTACCATCTCAAATGCACTCCAGTTACGCTCACATCCAGATGAACTACAAGTCAAGCTTAGAACTCGAATTGCAAGATTTTGTAGCTCTGGACATTCATCTCCATAAGAAGCCCACCATCTAGCTGGATTTTTTTTATTCCTTGCTATTTTGGCAACCTCAATGCCAAATAACCCTTTGCTTCCAAAAATATATCAAGTTGTAAATCAACTTTAGCCCTCTCTTCGTTATTAGGCACCATCCGATTTAAGCAGTCATACATTCCATATTTAATATTGTTGTACTATCTATAATCAGTAATATAATGATAATGAGGATTCAACCAAAAAGCAAATGCATGCAAAGGTCTGTGAAGTTGAAGTTCCCATCTTTCATCAAATAATATCCCATATAGGTTTATAGCTACAAAACAAAATAAAAATTAGGATATTAACATCAACATTAAATAATTTAAGATAAAAAAAATAGTTATGTTAAATAAACAATTGGCATAATGGATAATTTGCACCTTTTTTGCATAGAACCAAAATTCACTTGTATCTTCTCTTTCGCTTCAATCATTGCTTTATATATAAAACCCATGGGTGGTGTCTCATCTGAATCAACTAATCGAAGAACTTTTATAAGAGGATATGCTACCTTAATGCAATCAGTGACACCATGCCAAAACTTGCTGTCCAAAACACAATTTTGAATTTGCTGCCCTTCTTCACTTTTTGAATACCTACTTGATCTCCATTGGACGGAAGTGAACATTGACATCAATTGAATTTTACAATCATTCAAACATCCAAGAGTCAAGTATGCAGTGGCAAATCAAATGGCAGCAGGCCTAGTCAAATCTTTACCTTTTGTGAAGTGTCTCAACATGGAAATAAGGATAGTTCTTGAATATATGTATGCGATGATTCTCCTCCCCTTACTAATGGTTATATAATGCACCTCTAGTTTCTTTTCAAAATATTCCAAAATCAAATCAATACAATAAGTAGCGCATGGTGTCCAATACAAGTTTTTTCTTTTTTCTATCAATAAATGCCCCGCTGCCTTATAGTTCGCAGCATTATCAGTAATTACTTGCACCACATTTTCCTCTCCAATCCGTTCAACAATAGCATCTAACATCTCAAATACTTTATTAGCTGTTTTGGATATATGAGATGTGTCTACAGATGATAAAAAACAAGTTCCTTTAGGACTATTAACCAAAAAGTTACAAATAGAGCGTCTTTTCTTATCAGTCCATCCATCAGACATTATTGAGCAGCCTGTTTTTTTCCATTCCAGCTTATAGTCATCAAGCAAATGCATTACGTTATCTACTTCTTGCTTTAAATACTTCTCTCTAATATCATGTTAAGATGGAGGCTTAAATCCTGGCCCATGTTTTGCAACTAATTCAAGCGCTTTAACAAACTCAGGGTTTTTAACATAATTAAAAGGAATCGCACTAGTGTAAAAAAACCTTGCTATTTGTTGACATGCTTCTTCTTTAATATCCTTCTTTAGCATCTGATTGATGGTCATTTGAGTACTTCCATTTCCACTTCCACATATTGGTTTCTTTCCCTTGTTAATTGAGTTGATTTCAAAATCTTCGTCTGCATCTTCGTCACTTCTAAAAATCTTAAAAGCCTTTCTTTTCTTCTCAGATGCTTCTTGATTTTTCACCAAAACATTCAAAATGCTTCACATCTGCTGGTACTTGCTGGAATGGCTCAACATCCTTTCGAGTGCAAGCCAAATGATGTTTAAAACGATATATGTCTCCGCTGAAAATTTTTTGACAGTACTTGCATTGAACTTTTCTTAAAGTATTTTCAATATCTATACCATGCTGCCATCCTACATCAAGTCTATTGCCACTGGTAGTTTTTTTAGATGCCATGTAATCTGCAAACAATTTATAGAGAAACCAAACAAACAATTGAAATGTTCAAACACATTAAGATTAAAAAAAATCTTTATTTGGATGTAATAAAAGGGTGATAGATCCATGTAATTGCCACAGTAGAGATATAATTAATGGTTGTTGTATCATAACAGTTGCCTTTGCAGGGATGACTAATTGGGCATGCACGCTAACTTCAAACCATCATTTATGAGATCATTTACACTCGAATCCATCATTTCCAAATGAAAAAATAAATAATCAAATTATCACTCATAAGAATCCTAATTAACAAGAGACTAGCTAGAACATATTTTCAAAGTATATCACACACACACACACAAACTCATGAATTGTAATGAAAACCAAATGTGTTCCCACCATTTATGAGACCAGGAAGTAAGCTTCAATGTGATAATTAGGGCATAAAAATTGTACGAGTTCTTGGTGGTATTTCAGTCATGACAACATAATAGCCTTCATCTGTAACTTGGGAATTCGACAATTACAAGCCACGCAATAAAATCTCAGCTACACAATGAAATTCCCATGCATGACATCCAATAATCTGAAACTTGAAATATATTTTGAAATGCACGGGAACAAAGCTGTGATTATGTCCAACAAAGCTTTGTTTATAGACATGTTTAAATCTCTCTATCAACACATCAATCATAATCATATGGCCTATATCTCGTAAAACCCATAGACAAAACAGAACAACCAATCCATGGCTACTGTAACATTATCCATCTAATCATATAATTATGTAGATACAAAAACAAAACTTAAAAATTAAGCTTATGGAAGCAAGCCACCATTTAATCATGTTTAGCTCATAGTTTTCCTTTTAAAATCCTGATTTAAGCTAAATTTAAAGTGAATCGTTTTTTTGCTAGAGAAGGAGAATACTGCTAACATTTGGTAACATTAGTACATAATGATGCCCTTCACTGTATGTACTCAATTAGCTAATGTCATCGTGATTTTGCCTCCTAATTAAGATGCAAAATACAAAGTGGTGATCAAAAGTTAATTTACAGCTTTTTTGTCTTGTTGTTCTTTATCAATTTCAACATAGACGCTAGCTCTGTGGTCCATTCTCTATAAACATTCTTTCGATTAAATAACTAAAGCTCATCAATGCTACAATTTCATTAAAGGAAACCATATTCAACAATTTTTTTATATATATATAAACTGTAATGAGGATGTGTGCATTTCAAATGCAACATGATAAATACTCAGCAAATTGATCGAGTGAATTAAGAAATGATCAGTTGAAACTTCACAAGGAATCCAAGACTAAACTAACTGATCTACTGATTAAGAACAATGAACCAGAGGTAGATTTTCTTAAATTGATTAAAATAAAGTCGGGATGTTTAAGGAGAGCTCTAACTAGAAACCGAACGTACTTGCCACTAATCACGCATCAAAATTGCAGGGTAAGATTATTTACAGAAGCCAACCAAATTCAACATAACAAGAAACCACTTCATGAACCAATTCAATTATAACAAAACAAAATTAAGAGTTTTTACCGCTTCAAAATCTACCAGTCCAGTATGCATCCAAACATTTCATCAAACATAATAATTTAGATCAAAGACGTTCATTTCCACATTAAAATGTTAAACACAACTAAGTCAACCTCCATCCACGATCAACAAAATTAAATTGCTAATAAAAAACCCAAATTTCCAAGTTGCACCACACACATCCAATTATGACCACCGGCAGGGTTTTCTTTGTTAATTTGTTAGAAAGACGACATGGAATAAAACTAAAATCAAGCAACTGAGAAAGAGAACAATGAGAAGCACTAACCTTTAATGGCGACGAGAAGGATGAGAACAACAACTAGGGTCCTGGGGAGGAGGCCATCGAACTCAGAACTGATGATTTTAGGGGTTTTGAGCTGAGAAGATAAGAGAAAATTTTGGGGTTTAGGGCTGATGATTTAGGGGTTTTGTGCTGAGAAGAGAAGAGAATTTTGGGGTTTTCTCTGTTGAACTCAGAACTACCGATTTTGGGGGTTTTGAGCTGAGAAGAGAAGAGAAGATTTTGGGGTTTAGGGCTGATGATTTGTGGGTTTTGTGCTGAGAAGAGAAGAGAATTTTGGGCTGAAAATGTGTAGTATTAAAAGCATGAAAATTGAAAAGTTCAAGTTGTTCAACAGAGAAATGAAGAAATGAAAAGGGACTCCCCCCGAAGGACGAACATTCAAAACTCGTAAAATCGAACCGATCTGGTCCGATTTTATGAGTCAACCTAATTTTACACGAGTTTGACCGAGTTTGACTGAATTCGAGTTTTTTCCCCGAGTTAACCAGTTTTCTTGAGTTGACTCGCAAAATCGTATGATTTTGCGAGTCAACTCGCGATTTTGATAACAATGGCAGGCACACCATTGTTGAAGTGGAAGAAGTAACCCACCATTACACGTAATGTGATATGAAAGGTCACTATATCATTTATAAATGCCTGCGAATCAAACAAATAGGAGGAAGGGGACAAAAAAAAAGCAAAGAACAAAGGGATGGAAAAACAGAGAACAAAGAAAAACATAAAAACAAAGTAATACAAAAAAACAGAAGAATGAAGGGATATCGAAAACAAAAACACAAACTACGAGCAACAGTTTCTGCAAATTACCAGAAGCCACAATCTAGTTTTCTACTTCCTTGCTATCGGTAGGTTATTGACTTCTTCTTCCTCAGCGTTAATAGGTTCAGTTCCACTTCTTCCCTAACATCGGCACCCTCAACAATGATTTTCCATCTACCATCAACAACAATCCCAACTATTTTTTCTTCCTATATGGTAGTGTTGGTACTATCCTCTCCACCCATCAGCGACCTTTCGAGATCCAACAACCCATTCTACTTCCTCTAGCCACCAGCAATAGCTTACAACTCATCGTAAATGACCAATAATAGTCCTTTTTCTTCGTCATCAGCTACTCCATCCTCCCCATGCACTGACAGCAGCTATTGGCATCTATTTCTTCTTCTTCCAGCAAGCGTTAGCCTCCACTTCTCCTTTAACTCCTAATCAAACCTCCTCTATCACCAACAACCTTTGCCAGGTAACCTCCCTCCCCTGCCTCTTCCATAATAGGTGTTTATTGTTCATTTATTATATGAATAGTGTAGAGTGAATATATTGTTCAAGTCTTTTACCTTTGTTTTCCTTATCTTAGATCAAACCTATTCTCAGCCTAGCCCAATTGGTTGGACTAGGTCTGCCAAAACCTGAGCAAAGCTGGGTCATCCTAACCCAATTTGGCTAGTTTGACCCATTTAGTTGGGCAGGCCCATTCTGATTTTTAGTGTGTGTGTGTGTGTGTGTGCGTGTGTATAAATTGTATTTAAAAAAAACAAAACAAAAATTGTTTTGTTTTCATGCATATGACCAAATTCTAAAAATTTCCTAAGCATATGTTTCACAAACAAAAAAAAATCACATCTTTTCTAATTTTAGAATGAAAAATTGGATATTATAACTAGTTTATAATTATTCATTAGAGTTCAATTAAAATATCAAAAATCTTTTAACAATCATTTTTTTCTTTTTCTAGTCTTAAACTTTAATTATTAAGGTATAAGTTTATATTGTAAAGTATACCTATAGATATTAAAGTATAATAAATATGGTGTTAAAATTTAGACCTTAGAGTAGTTCGGTTTTTACCCTATGAAGTAGAGACTCTCTCAAGAAGAGAGATCTAATTTGAGACTTAGAAAAGACCAATAAATGAAAATCTGACTTAAAAACACAATCAGACAACAACCAACTTACCTTAGGTAAGGTGCACTAGAGGTAATGCTTATTCCCCTTCCACAAAAAGTCTTCTTACTCATATTATCACAGACCATTAGGTTTTCCAATGACCTTAATACTAAATGACGACTCCTAAAAATTATAATTATAATTTTATAATTATAAAAATCCCCTTTTCCATGCACCACCTCTTGTTTTAGAGGATAGAGTACGCAAACCAAAATTGGCCGCCGTAACAAGAAAAATACACAAGTTATAATATTTCTTTAAAATATTAAAGTTTACAGGTCTAAGTAGATATCCCCATCTATATTGGTCAGAATTAAAGGTCCTAAGAGAAAGACTTTTTAACCATATATGATCCTTTGTAATTTGGTGCAAAGCTATTTGTAAGTTAGTGCTAAGCTTTTTAACCATATATGGTCCTTTCAATGCTAGCAAGATCTTCTTCAATATCAAATATCTTTTCTTTTTTTTTGCCTAACCTTCTTGTTATATGTTGTAGCCATTCTATTTTGGTATAACTAGTGGTGGCAAATGACTATTAGTCTTTTTTCATCGATCAAGTGTTATGATGTGAATCTTAGTTTTGTCTATTCTAATACATATAATTTTGTGTCTTTTAGGATCCTTGATGATGTAAAAGTGATAAATAGAATGCATTACATGTGAAGCATGTATAAACTACCTCATTCAAATACTTGTATGTGATCACCATCTTTTAAATAATCTTTTTGAGATCCTTATTAGTTCCCTTAATAGCTCTATTCATTTTGTGCCTATAAGAAAAAGAATCAAGTCATTGAATTTTCTCTTTAGTGCAAAGTTTAACAATCAACTTTCCATTGAAATTCTTAAAGTTAGAAATAATAAATCATGTCACTAAGTTATAACACCAATTTAGATATTTCTTAATAAACCTCTTTACTACTTTTTATATCATATGGGCATTCAAGTTGGCCTCTACCCATTTAGTGAAGCAATTAATGGGCCACCAAAATGAATTTATGCTTGTTGCAAGCCAATGCCCGAAACTAACTTTGCCTAGATCTCTTGTCTAAATGTTTGAGTTCTTTTTAAATCCATTTTAACTTATCAATTTTTTAATTTATAAACACTACGAAAGATTATCCTTTTTTATGAAATAACATTCTTTTAGAGTGTTTTGGGCTTCACCAAAATATGTCAACCAAGAGTTCTTTGATATTAACTTTATATTCACAAATAATTTGCTTAAAACATGTTAATGTTTCATGTTAAAAAACTTATGTTGGAGATTAAATTCCAACAAGTTCTTAACCCAAAAAGTGAGTGGACCTCGTTTGTTGTTAAATATTCTCATTAACCATGTTTTAACAAATTAACCAACAATTTTTATTATTACAGTAAGTGTGTGTTTGATATTGTAATGCATAGTATTTTTCAATTGAATATAGATCACAATGATTTTTTATATTATTTTTATTTCTAATATCAACACGTCAAGATTATTAAAAACACTTATAAAGTTACCAATTTGTTTTCATGTAAAAAATAATTTGAAAAACATGTTGAACCACAAATAAATATTTTCTAAGATTCAATGTTTAAAGTCCCTTTCTCATAGTTATTGTGCCTTATGAAATTGCATGAAATAAACACTTAGAAATTATTTTTTCTTTCTTTCTTTTCAACTCGTTTAAATAACTCTCAGAACATAAATTTATTGTGCCTTATAAAATTGCATGAATCTCACTTAAATATAAATTGTAAGTCATTTGACCAGGATATAGCCTACTATGCAATCACTTGTCTTAATCGTGCAAAACCTAGTCATCTATGTACAAGAAGATACGTATGCATCTTCCTGCCAAAAGAGAGAGGTTCACACTTGATTCTTTCAAGTGAAACTCATGCTCTAAAAAGTGAGAGCTGAGCACCCACTTCTCATATCTTACAAATATTTGATTGTTTTCTTTTGAAGCGGCTTATTTGTTCTTGGAGAACCTTTTATCGGTCTTTTGAGTAAGCCTATTCGATGTACCCAACTCAATGGGGTTCTGGACTTGGTCACGGATGGGGCAAGGAGAGGCCAAGGAAGCTATGAGATTGTTTCCATTTAAATATAATGCAACTCAAAAGTAAATTGACTTTGAGTTTATATTAATTTCCCTCTGCAACGTTAATAGGAACTAAGAAACACACATGACAAAAGATACCTTTGTAACATTAGAAGACAGGCAAAACCCTATATCATACTCAATCTATCTAGCTAGGTTTATTTTAATAAAAATATTATAATCAATTTTTATTCAAGTAAATTCTCATATTATACCTAACTATAAAAAAATAAAAATTTAATGAATAGGATGCTTATGATGCTATAGTCAAATTATATTCTGATATGGCAATTTGTATATCAAGGAATAGTGGTATACTAAATTCTCCATTTCCATATAATCTTAAATGCATCTTTCATACCACTACAGACATACTTTATATACTTTGGAAAGCTAAATTGATGAAATTAGGGACTTAACTGCAAAAATTCAATGTTTAATGAGCAATTAAGAACTTAATAGAATAAATCAAAGACCAATGATCAATTCATAAAAGGTGCGTGACTTCAAGGATTGCAATCAACAAAATTAAAGGCCCAATTGAAAAAAAGAGTTTATTGACCAGTCAAGGTTTAAATGAATAAATAAAAAACTAAGGACTTAAGTGAAAAAAATTACTCAAATCTAAGGCCAAAAATTGAATTCAACAAGGGTGAAAGTGCTCACAATACGAGTTTAAGAGTAATCAAGGGAATGATTGAATGAAATTGAAACGATAAGCATTACAGTGAAGATGGACAATAATTTTTAGAGATTAGTCAAAATCGCTCTATGAAAAAAAATCAATAAAACACTTCGAGAATATATAAATAATGAAGCGGAAATATACTTGAATCTATATCCGAAAATCGCTCTCTAGTGTCATACAGATTGTTGGAAAGTAATCAAATACCAGATTCAATGGGATCCAAAATAGGAAAGTCTTCTTTGTAATTAATTACCTTTTCCCAGTAATTGTTGTGTAAATCTTCTTTCCTTGATAGAGTGTATATTTCCCTAGTTGGGTTTACACTCTCCATGTATAAGAATGATGTTTAATCAAAGGAATTATTAATTCCACCATAATATCTTATATATCAAATTTACATGGTATCAGAGCAAGGGAAACCCTAATTCTTGCAAAAAAAACCTTTTCTCTTTCAAAAAACCATCAACCCAGAAATTCTCCTTACTTTACTACTTAATGGGAGACGAAGACCAGAACAAACTTACAAGAAAAGTTGGAGGTCTTTTTGGTGCCTCTAAAAATGGTGGTGTAAAGACTCCAACAACCCTTTTTTTTATTCATCTCAATGACCATCCACGCATGGCACTTGTTCCCAAACTCTTTAATGGAGATAATTACACAACGTGGTGTAGATCGATCCGCTTATCCCTTAGTGCAAAAAAAATTAGGTTTTATTGAAGGAACCATCAAAATACCATTTGAAGCAAGCAATCCAGACCATTATTCTCACTGGTTATAGTGTAACGATAAGGTGCTTTCTTGGATCCTTAATTGTATTGAACCTGAAATCGTTGACAACGTCATTTATTCCACAACAGCACATAAGATTTGGGAGGACTTCAAGGAGAGATTTCTTAAAGCAATGAACCAAGGATTTTTCTATCACAATGAGAGATTGCTTCCCTTAATCAAGGGAAAATGTATGTCGCTAGCTATTTCACCAAAATGAAGGGGTTATGGGATGAATTAGCTTCCTACAATGATTTACTGACATGCTCATTTGGTGCTATGAAGAAGCATCATGAGAGAGAGGAACGCATTGGCCTCTTGCAATTCCTAATGGGTTTAAATGAATCCTGTAGTGCAATAAGGGGATAGATTTTACTCATGAATCCTTTGCTAAATCTACACAAAGCATATGCATTAGTTTCACAAGAAGAAAAACAAAGAGAGTTATGTTCTGCAAGGGTTATAGCTGAGAGTGTAACAATGATGGTGTGATCCAACCAGCAACTTTAATGACCCCACAATAATAAATGGTCCAACATTGGTCAACAACCTCAGCAATCTAGGTTTAATCAATTGTTATCCAGCTCCAAATTCAACCAACAATCAATACTTTGCTCCCATTATAAGGATACAAACCATGTTATTGAAACTTGTTGGAAATTGCATGGATATCATTCATGGTATAAACTACACAAAATAGGAGGCAATAATAGATTGAATGGAGGCAGGGGACGCAAAAAATTTTCCTCAGCAAACCATGTTGACACAGAACCTAGATTTTGTGATGTGAAAGTCATGATGCCCAACCCCACCAATTAATAATATAAGCAAATATGCTCAATCCTGAAAGAGAAAGAAAATAATTTACAAACTAATCCCCAAAAACCTTTCCCAAGTTCAGGTTTGTTTCAAAATTTCTCCACACTTGTTCGGATTATTGACAGCGGAGCAACAGTCACGTCTTCCCCTCATTTGCTCACAAATATAAAGCATGGTGACATGCCCCTCATAAAGTTACCAAGAGGAGAACAGGCTCCAATTACTACTACTAGCACTTTGCCAATAAATTCATATTTGTTTTTGAAAGATGTGTTGAGGATTCCCACATTCAAAGTTGACTTGATGTCTGTAAGTAAAGTTATAAAGGATTTAACTTGTTCAGTAACTTTCTTTTCACATTGGTGTATTTTGCAACATTTATTTATGAGGAGGACGATTGGTGTGGGTAAGCAACAAGGGGGCTTATACTATTTAGCAACATTGGCCTCTCCAAACTCACCCGAAAAACAATCTGGTCCATCTTGTCATTTGGCTTCCAATTTTGCAACTTTATGGCATTGTTATTTAGGTCATCTATCTTCAACCTGTTTAAATTTATGTCAAAAAATCACTCAAATTCCTTTATTTTTTAAATAATGTTTGTGATATTTGTGCATTGGCCAAGCAAACAAGATTGTGATTTACTAATAGTTCCATCACTTATTCATGCCCTTTTGAACTCATTCATTGTGATATTTAGGGACCACATAAAATAGCATCTTTACTTGGGGCACATTATTTTCCCACTGTGGTTGATGATTTTGCTAGGTTTACATTAATTTTTTTCATGCACCATAAAAGTGACACATAAGAACACTTTTGATCTTTTTTTTGCCTATACCCAGACTCAATTCAACGTCAAAATGAAACAAATCTGTGTGGATAATGGAGGAGAATTTTTTTCCCTTCACAAATTCTTTTCCAATCATGGTGTTATTTACCGATGATCTTGCTTTTACACCCCCTAATAAAACAGGGTCATTGAATGCAAACATCGTCATCTCATTGAAATGGCACAAGCTTTACTTTTTTAAGCCCACCTTCCTCTTCAATTTTAGAAAGAAAGGGTACTTACCGCTGCTCACATCATTAATTGAATTCCCACTAAATTGTTGGCCCAAAAATCTCCTTTTGAGAAATTATATGGCAAACCACCTTGTTATACACATATGAGCCTTTGGGTGTCTTGTCTTTGCTACTAATAACCATCCAACATCCAAATTCGATACTCATGCCTAAAAGAGCATTTTTTGTAGGTTACCTTAATGGACAAAAGTGCTTACAAAATGTAAGATCTTGCTACCCATAAGATTTTCATTAATAGGGGGTCCATTGTTTTGAGCATCATTTCCCTTTTCACACCTCCACTATATCACCAGATTCAATACCCATACATGATCCACACCATACATGATAGATTTTGATCCTTGTTCCCCAGTACCTTTCCCTGAGCCCGAATCCACACCTTTATCTAAGCCCAATCTCACCTCTTCAACTGAACTCGTATCCACACCTTCATCTAAACCTAACTGACATCTTCCCTATTGAACCCATATCTACAGCCATATTCGCCATTGATTCTCCTCTTCCTATAGCTGAACCCACTACATCCTCCTATATTTCTCCATCACAAGCACATTCTCTTCCACTTTCTAATGCTCCTGTTAAAGTCTCTCATCATTCTAAACAAGCTCATGTTTGGCATACCAATTATGTTCTCAATCACGTCCTCACGCCCAAACCCACACCATCTTCCTTGTCATGAATCCTACCTAAAGCTACACGTTATCCCCTATGTAATTTTATTTCCTATCATCATTTCTCACCTTCACATCTCTCTTTTATTGTAACTGTTAGTAACAGTGTGGAACCTTCTTGCTTCATATAGGCCATTGTAGATGCTAATTGGCAGCAAGTTATGCGTTCTAAACTTAAGACATTAATCACCAACAACACATGGATGCTAACTTCTTTGCCTCTTAGCAAGTAACCCATTGGTTGTAAATGCGTCTACAAAATCAAGCATTGTTCTGATGGTTCTATCGAACACCATAAAGCTCGTCTGGTGGTCAAAGGATATACTCAAACCAAGAGGATTGACTATCATGACACTTTCTCACCCATGACCAAGATGTTTATTGTCCGTTGTTTGCTTGCCATCGTCGCTGATCACAATTGGTCCCTTAGTCAATTAGATGTTAACAATGCTTTTTTGCATGCGAACCTCCACGAAGAAATTTACATGACACCTCCTCCTGGTCTCTGGTGATAGAGGATGAATCTTGTGTGTCGCCTCAACAAATCACTATATGGCCTTAAGCAGGCATTTAGATAATGGTTTGCAAAATTCACAGAAGTTATTCTAGTTATTGGGTTTATCCAGTCCAAGGCAGATTATTCTCATTTTACATGCAAGAAAGGTATATCATTCACTGCCTTGTTAATTTACGGAATGGTCAAAAAGTGATCTCATCCCTCAAGGAGCTTTTGAAGTCACGTTTCAAAATAAAGGACCTTACAAATCTCAAATATTTTTTAGGGATTGAAGTTTCACATTCAAAACAGGGTATATATATTTCCCAAAGGAAATACACTTTTGACATACTTAAAGAAAGTGGTATTTTGGAAATACACTATTGTGATTCTGATTGGATTGGGTGTCCTATGACAAGAAGATCCATGACTGGTTATTACGTATTTCTTGGGAGCTTGATGCGAACCCTAGCAGAATTTAATGGTATTCGCAACCCCAAGATCAATCTAACCCAAGTTTATGGAGATTTGAATGAGCTTATCACAATGGAAGACTTGCTCCAAGGCAACAAGACTATAAACCAACTCAATCACAACGCCTACACTTGGAGGCGAGCAAAAGAAGTATAAATTCACAACAAATAATCGTCAATTCTTTGAAGAGTTGAAAGTTCAATCAATAACCAAGATGAAACAACCAAAGACGGCTACAATGCTGGAAAATATTGTTCAAAAAAGTGCCCTAACATTATTCCTAAAGAGTATTTATACTCCAAGCCAAAACCCTAGTTTCCCTAATGGGTCTCACATAACCTAAATTAAATAATAATCAACCCAAGTTAAAACTAGCCCAAAATAATTAACATAAAAAAATAGACAAGTCTAAAAACCCAGACAAATTATCTCCTCTCAAAATAATTAAAATTTGATAGCCCAACTAATTAAATAAAATAAGTTCGTTGTTTCTGTATTTTGTGGGGCAGCAGCAAGACCCAACTTAAAACAGATGGTTCTCTCTCGTTTTAAAGATTTAGAAGGCATGCCATATACCATTGGAAAGGTCTGGAAGTCTAGTTTCCATAAAATCTAGAATCACATCAAAATTCGATCTATAGCTCCAGTTATGACTATAAGAGTAACCAAAGTTCAAACTGTCCGAATCTAGTCTTCTTCTCCCAATCCTTGTGTATTGGTCTTGGTTCCACCAACAAGCCCTTCTTGAACATGAATGAGATTAATCAAGGCTTGCTCTTTATTAATACAAATCCTCTTGAAGTCCACCTTAGCCCATGTATCTTGAAGAAGTCCATTGAAGGCTTCTTTGAACTTCTTAGCCCTAAGCCTAGTAACTGGACTAACTAGAACCTCCAATGGATCCTTTGATGGTTGGATCGCATCATCCCCTCACTCCTCAAAAGGATTCGACCTCGAATCATCACCTACATCAAATGAAGAAAGATCAGAAATATTGAATGTAGCACTTACACCGTACTCACCTAGTAGATCCACTTTGTAGGCATTATCATTAATCCTTTTCTATGATCTAATAAGGATCATCTCCTCGAGGCATCAACTTTGATCTTCTTTGTTCAGGAAACCTTTCCTTTCTCATATGCACCCAAACCCAATCACCTGGTTCAAATCTCACTAATTTTCGACCCCTATTGGCTTTGTTTGCATATTATTCATTCTTCTTTTCTATTTGTTGCCGAATCTTTGCATGGAGGTCTTTAAACACCTGCGCTTTTTGATTACCATCAAAACTAACTCTTTCATCAATAGGCAATGGAATCAAATCTAATGGTGTCAAAGGATTAAAACCATAAACAATCTCAAATGGGGAATGATCAGTAGTAGAATGCACACTAGGATTATATGCAAATTCAATGAATGGCAAACAATCTTACCAATTTTTAAGATTTTTTTGAATGATAGCCCTTAAGAATTGAATCAAAGTTCGGTTAACAACTTCAGTTTGGCCATCTGTTTGTGGATGATAAGTAGTGGAATATAAAAGTTTAGTTCCTAACTTACCCCACAAAACCTTCCAAAAGTAACTCAAAAACTTAACATCATGATCGGATACAATGCTCCTAAGTAGACCATGTAGCTGAATGACCTCTCTAAAGAATAGGTCAGCTATATTTATTGCATCATCAGTTTTATGGCAAGCAATGAAATGTGTCATCTTAGAAAATCTATCCACAACAAAAAATATAGAATTTCTCCCTTTCTTAGACCTAGGTAGACCTAAGATAAAATCCATAGAAATATCAACCCAAGGTTCCTTAGGAACAGGCAAAGATGTGTATAATCCATGAGGCATTACCCTAGATTTAGCTTGTCTACATATTATGCACCTGTCACACATTCTTTGCACATCTCTTTTCATATTAGGCCAATAAAAGTGCTCATGCAGAACCTCCAAAGTTTTAGTAATTCCAAAATACCCCATTAAACCTCCCCCACGTGCTTCCCTCACAAGCAATTCACGTAAAGAACAATTAGGCACATATAACTTATTTTCCTTAAACAAAAATCCATCATGCCTAAAATATTTATCTTTGGGCGAAACCTTGCATATGTCATATATAGCACCGAAATCATGATCATCAAGATATAATTCCTTAATATACTCAAATCCTAGTAATTTAGTATTAAGAGTATTAAGAAGAACATACCTTCGCGACAAGGCATCGGCGACCACATTTTCCTGACCTTGCTTGTATTTAATCACATATGGAAAAGTTTCAATAAACTCAACCCACTTAGCATGTCTCCTACTTAACTTACCTTGACTCTTCAAATGTTTCAACGATTGGTGATCAATATGTATGACAAACTCTCGAGGCCACAAATAATGTTGCCAAGTCTCCAAAGCCCGCACGACTGCATAGAACTCCTTATCATAAGTGGGATAGTTAAGAGTTGCACCATTGAGTTTCTCATTAAAATAAGCAATGGGTCATTTTTCTTGCATTAAAACGGCTCCAATACCTATTCCTGAAGCATCACATTCAATCTCAAAAGCTTTATTAAAATCAGGTAAAGATAGTAAAGGTGTCGAAATTAACTTTGATTTTAACAAGCTAAAAGCATTTTCTTATTCTTCTCCCCACTTGAAACCCATGGTTTTCTTAACAATTTCAGTCAATGGAGAGGCTATCATACTAAAATATTTGACAAATCTCCTATAAAAACTAGCCAAACCATGAAAACTTCTAACGTCTGTTATGGATTTTGGTGTAGGCCATTCTTGAATAGCCTTAACCTTAGCCCCATCCATTTCTATACCTTTTGCACTAATCACGTATCCAAGAAAAACAATCTTATCCATGCAAAAATCACACCTTTTCAAATTAGCATATAAGGACTCTTTTTTAAGCACATCAAGAACTTGTCTCAAATGGCTTATATGTTCATCAATCTCCTTACTATAAACCGAGATATCATCAAAGTAAACGACCACAAACTTACCAATAAAAGCATGCAACACATGATTCATCAATCTCATAAAAGTACTAGGTGCATTAGTAAGTCCAAAAGGCATAACCAACCACTCATACAAACCATATTTAGTTTTAAAAGTAGTTTTCCATTCATCCCTTTCTTTCATCCTAATTTGATGATAACCACTTTTCAAATCAATTTTCGAAAATAATTTAGAACCATGTAATTCACCCAACATATCATCTAATCTAGGAATGGGACGTCGATACTTTACATGATGTTATTGATGGCTCGACAATCCACACACATTCGCCAAGTTTTGTCTTTTTTCGGAACTAGAAGCATGGAAACTGCACAAGGACTCATGCTCTCTCGAATGTATCCTTTCGACATCAACTCCTCCACTTGCCTTTGAAATTCCTTAGTCTTTTCAAGATTGCTCCTATAAGCCGGCCTATTTGGTATAGATGCTCCTGGAACAAAGTCAATTTGATGCTCAATACCTCTAATTGGCGGCAAACCACTGGGAATGTCATCCGAAAAGACATTCTCAAATTCCTACAAAAGAACTTGAACAACAACACTAGGAACACAAGAATCTAACTCATTTGAGTTAAAGAATGCCTCCTTATACACAAATAAAATCATAGGCAAGTCAGAAAGATAGGCATGTTTAAGATCATTAGATTTTGCAAAAAAATTAAGGTGTTTCCCCACTTTTTCTACACACTCTTCTTTTCTCACCCTTTCTTTCTTCTCTCCACTCATTTTCTCTCCACTCTCGGCCTTCTTTTCATTTTTTTGTTCTTGGCCATGACCCTGCCCTAATGTCCTAGAGCCGAAACTTTGTTCCCTTTGGTTTTTAACTCATGGCTCACTTTCTTTTCTTTCTTCCTCACATCCTCACCATGTTGTTCAGCTTTTTTTCCATTTGGGCCAAATCTTTTTGTTCCTCCACTTTGGCCAAAACATGTTGCTCTTCTTCATAACCCTTCTTCAATTGAATTTGATCTTCATACACTTGCTTTGGTGAGAGTGGGGCAAGTATATAAATCCTTCCATCCTTCTCTAATGAATACATGTTCTTAAACCCATCGTGCTTGGCTTTTCTATCAAACTGCCAAGGCCTCCCTAGTAACAGATGAGTAGCATGCATAGGCACAACATCACATAACACTTCATCCTTATATTTGCCTACTGAAAAGGAAACCATCACCTGTCTATTCACCCTAACAACACCACATTCATTCAACCATTGAAGTTGATAAGGCCTCTCATGCTTTATGGTATTCAATCCCAACTTTCTAACCAAAGTAACACTAGCAACATTAGTACAACTACCACTATCAATGATCATACTACATACCTTATCGTTGATTAGACATCTAGTATGGAAGATATTTTCCCTTTGTTGCTCCACATCATCCTCCTTAGTTTGAATACTAAGTGACCTTCTAACCACCAAAACTTTTTCACCAACAGCATACTCTAAATCACTAGCATCCTCAAGTGGGGGCATGTGATACAACCATATTATTTGATAGTTTCATCTATATTTACCTAGTGTTTTGCATATATTTTGTGTATAAAATACCTTGATATTCTTTGTTTTATGTTTTGAAGGTATTTTTGGATAAAAGATGCAAAAAGGAGGTAATTGGAGGTGATTGACAGATTTGACCTTTAGTCGATGTTTTGTGCAGAGCGGAAGCTCTAGAGATCGAAATGAAGTGATTCCAGTGGAATTCAAAAGCTAAAATCTATATCTTTCTGGAATAATAAGGAAAAAGAAATAAAATAAAGAATATCACAGAAATCGCATCCTTCAAAGTCAAATCTTGCAATCTGCCGATGTCGACCTTTGTCCATTCAAACCTTCATATCTCGAGATACAGAATTCCGATTGATGCAAACTCAATTTTGGTGGATTCAGGACTCAAAGAAGTATAAACGCTCCAAATATCATCTAAAAAAGATGTCATATGAAGGAGATATGAATTTTACAAGGGACAACAAAATTCTGCCAACTAAAGGAAGGACTATTTTGTAAAATAGAGACTAGGGTTTCGAAGCATATATAAAGGAAGAGAGGAGCAAGGAAATTTCGGCCAGCACCAAAGAAAATACAAATCTTCCTCCTACAAACCCTAAATCATGTTTTCTTCCATCTTTTTATTTAGTTGTTCAATAAACATGCAAGGCTAAACTCTTTTGCTTGGTTGCAAGGACACGGAAACCTTCATATTTCAAGAACTGTGAGATCTATCTTTACCTCAATTTTTCAGTTTATATGATGAATATGTTTGTTCTCCTATGCTTATTTTCTTATGATTGTTTATTTAATTGCTAAGAGCGGACTCGAAGTTATTGTTGTAGACAATCTATTGCTAAGTTTGATATCAAAACCGGAGTTGTGATATATGAACTTGTGAAGCAACTAAGTTAGTAATTGTAGTGGATCTACGTTATTAATCTTAGGGAGAACATTCAATCAAACTGAGCATATATTGCGGACAATTATGTTTCTTAATTGATCAATTTATCTAGTTTTTAATGCTGTCATTGAATCAAATTACTAGTGCGGACACTGTGGTTGTTTGATGGTTAGGGTAAGTTATACGGCGGATCCGTTAACGAACCAATTTTAAGAAGAGATAAATATTCAGAATATAAATTGATGTGTCGTTTCCATGATCAGTTCTGATTTCTGTAGGTGGATGTTGACTTGTGACCAAGTTTTGCTTTATTAATAAATTTCAGTTTTATATAATTTTCGCTTAGTTTGCTTTAGCTTAGTCTAGACAACTTCCAACCCCCCCAATTGCATAACATATAGCACGAAAATCTAAACTAAATCGTCCTCGTGGGATCGACCCCTTGCTTTCTCTATACTATCTTGTTTGATTTGTTTTAAGCTAGGGTAATTAATTTGTGCGACCATGACATCGCAACAGCATGTCATCACAATCAGACTCCTCACTAGTGGACACAATCTCTCCATCATCCTTTAGAATCATAACTCGACGATTTGCACATTCTGATGCATAGTATCCTAACCCTTGACACTTGAAACACTTTATATCACGATTATGTTTCGGTTGAACTTCTCCCTTAAGTTTTTTATCATTGGTTGAAACTTGCTTCTTCATGAAGTTAGGTTCAACAACTTTAGAAGTCACCAAAGGCTTCGATGATGCATTATCCTCTCTCCTATAATTCATCTTCCAACCCGAAGAAGACCCCGTATAAGCTTCAGATCGTGTATTACCCTTCCTTTTCAACTGTCCTTCAACCTTAATGGATAAGTGTACTAACTCCTCCAAATCAACATATGATTGCAACTCCACAACATTAGCTATGTCTCTATTCAATCCATTCAAAAACCTAGACATTGTAACTTCCTCATCTTCATTAATATTAGCTCTTATCATAGCCACCTCTAATTCTTTCTAATACTCCTCCACACTTTTATTACCCTGTGTAATCATTTGTAAACGATTAAACAACTCCCGATAATAATGTTTAGGAACATACCTCTTCTTCATTATTGTTTTCAACTCCTCCCATGTGCTAACTAGTCTTTCTGTATTCCTTCTTCTTTCTACCACCAATCTCTCCCACCAAACCATGGCATAGTCAGTAAACTCCACTACAACTAACTTAACATTCTTTTCTTCAGAGTACCTATGGATGTCAAAAATCATCTCCACCTTTTTTTCCTAATCTAAATAAGCTTCCGGATCAGTTTTTCCCTTAAAGTCTGGGATTTTTAACTTAATACTACCCAAATTTCGGTATATATCTCCTAAATCATCAAAATCCCCTCCATGCTCAAAATCTCTATGTAGTCGAATATGTCCCCTCCTTGGCCGATTCTCATCCTCTCTCCCCTATGTGTATGGAACCCACCACTACGGTTAAGATCATCCTCGGCTTCATTTGAAGAATTTCCAGCAACACTCTCCTCTTTCCTAGCTTCTCTATCCCTTTTACTTCATCCTCCATCAGACCTAGTCTCTAATTTTTCAATCCTATTCATTAGCTCACCAAACATAAATTCCATATGTTGCTGCATTCTCAAAAACCCATCTTCTTGGATTTCACTGAACTTCTGTGGCACACTATTAGAAGACATTTTTTTTTTAAACCTCCACGAAAATTGTTAGCAAAAAAAATTACCTCACACACTCGTGTTTCACACAAATTTATAGGCTTTTCACTCAAATATGCTCTCTATGCCTTTTTCCACTCAAATTGCCTTTCTTTAGTTCTTGAGATCACTTAGCAACAATTCAGAAAAAACAACCAACTAAGCAGTGAACTTATAAATTTGATATAGACTCTAGAAGCAAGAAATTACGAAACTAACAAAACAAAACTAGATGACAAATTCACGAAAAGCATTGCAAATTTGTATGAATAATATGGTGATTTGAAGACACGAACAAAAAAAAAATTAGAAAAGAGCGAAATAATTTTGAATTATCAAGAACTAAGGATTTAATTCAAGAAAATTCCAACAACTCAAAAAAAAATCAACTAAACTACCCAAATTTTCAAGGTACACAAACAAGAATACTAAGTGAAAGACTAACTAATTTCCCATTGATCAAGGTTTTCTCAAACATGTATTCAACCAAAACAATTACAAAAAAAAAAATGTTTTTTCTTCTTTTTTTTCTTTTCTCTTTTTCTTCTTTTTTTTCTTTTTTTCTTTTTTTATTTTTGCTTTTTTTTTCTTTTTTTTTTATGTAGTAACAATCAAGATTTCAAGATCAAGCACCCCTTTTTTTTTTTTATCTATATATGTATATATTTCGGCAAGAACACTAACTTATGATTAAGTGTTCAACAAAGCAATAACAAGTAAGATCCCTATTTTTTTTATTCTTTTTTTGGTGGCCGAATCTATCAAAAACAAAATAGGAAACAATAAAAACTCAAATTGAAGGATATAACCTGTGAATAGATTAGCTCTAATACCAACTAATGCGAACCCTAGTGGAATTTAATGGTATTCACGACCCCAAGATCAATCTAACCCAAGTTTATGGAGATTTGAGTGAGCTTATCACAATGGAAGACTTGCTCCAAGGAAACAAGACTATAAACCAACTCAATCACAACGCCTACACTTGGAGACGAGCAAAAGAAGTATAAATTCACAACAAAGAATGGTCAATTCTTTGAAAAGTTGAAAGTTCAATCAAGAACCAAGATGAAGCAACCAAAGACGGCTACAATGCTGGAAAATATTGTTCAAAAAAGTGCCCCAACATTATTCATAAAGAGTATTTATACTCCAAGCCAAAACCCTAATTTCCCTAATGGGTCTCACATAACCTAAATTAAATAATAATCAACTCAAGCTAAAACTAGCCCAATATAATTAACATAAACAAATAGACAAGTCTAAAAACCCAGACAAATTGTCTCCTCTCAAAATAATTAAAATTTGATAGCCTAACTAATTAAATAAGACAAGTTCGTTGTTTCCGTATTTTGTCGGGCAGCAGCAAGACCCAACTTAAAATAGATGGTTCTCTATCGTCTTTAAGAATTAGAAGGCGTGCCATATACCGTTGGAAAGGTCTATAAGTCTAGTTTCCATAAAATCTATAATCACATCAAAATTCGATCTGTAGCTCCAGTTATGACTAAAAGAGTAACCAAAGGTCAAACTGTCTGAATCTAGTCTTCTTCTCCCAATCCTTGTGTTTGGTTCCACCAACAAGCCCTTCTTGAACATGAATGAGATTAATCAAGGCTTGCTCTTTATTATTACAAATCCTCTTGAAGTCCACCTTAGCCCATGTATCTTGAAGAAGTCCATTGAAAGCTTCTTTGAACTTCTTAACCTTAAGCCTAGTAACTGGACCAACTGGAACCTCTAATAGATCCTTTGATGGTTGGATTGCATCAGAGCTCATTAATTTCATGGAGGACTAAGAGACAAAAAAATTGTCTCATTATCTTCTGCAGAAGCAAAATATCGAGCAATGACAGGAGCATGTTGCGAGCTCACTTGATTACGAAGTCTATTACATGATCTACATCTTACACATCCAAAAGCTTTGATTCTCCACTATGACAACATGGTAGCACTAGACATTGCTGCAAATCTAGTTTTTTCATGACAGAAGTCATCACACAGAGATGGATTGTCATTTCATTAGGGATAAGAAACAGGACAATTTAATCTCTATATAGTTTATACCTTCTTCACATCAACTAGCTAATATGTTCACCAAACCTTTGGGAAAAGATCCTTTCTTATCCATGCTAGGTAACTTGGGAATTCTTGATATTCACTCTTCAACTTATAGGGAGTGATGGAAGTAATCAAATATCAAATTCTATGGGAACCAGAATAGGAAAGTCTTCTTTGTAATTAATTACCTTTTCCCTGAAATTACTGTGTAAATCTTCTTTCCTTGTTAGACTATATATTTCCCTAGTTGAGATTACACTCTTCGTGTATAAGAATGATATTTAATCAATGGAATTATTCATTCATCCATAATATCTTTCATACCAATTTTACACGGATGGCCTTCTAGATTAACACATTCTCCTTTGAGAGCCTTTTAATTCTCTCTACCTTAATCTTATTTTCTCTATGATGATGGGATGTCAAAATAAAAATGAAATAACACATGTAATCTAGGGACCATGATCATATATATAGATAACCAGGTGCCTTTTGGTATTCATGTCTTTTGACATTCCTACCCTTTGGTAATCCTATTTTAGCCCATCACTAAAATATAAATAACATTTTAATCTGTACAAATTAAAGGTTCATATCCTATTAGATATACCAAAACCTAACTGCCTAAAAATACATAGTAGATCATTTTTAATTACGCTTCACTTTATTTGACAATCTACAAACACATAATTATTCTCATATAAGCTCAACGTTGTATTAATGATCTAACATTCTCCCACTTGGGCTATATGATTTTGAATAGGAGGTGCTTCGATATTGCCTTGATTCATTGTGTCTTGAACTTGGTCAGAAATGGAATCTTGACCAATGCTAATAACACATGTGGGAATATCAATATATTCCTCTAAAAGAACAAAGTCTTTATCTTCATCACCTTCCACAAACTTGACATCCTTAAAGAATCGAACATTTCCCATCTCAAAAATCAACTTAGTTGTGGGATCATAAAATTTGTATCCTCTAGATCTTTCCAAGTATCCAACAAAATAGCAAATTACCCTCTTAGAGTTCAGTTTCTTTTCATTAGGCCTATAAGGCCTTGCCTAAGCTGGACATCCCTAAACATGCAAATGTTTTAGACTAGGTTTCTTACCTGTCCAAAGTTGAAAAGGAGTTTTAGTAGTGGCTTTAGTTGGAACTCGATTAAGGATATACGTTGCAGTCTTAATTGTTTCTCCCAAGAGTGATTTTGTAGAGGTATAATGAGTAATCATACTCCTTACCATGTCCTTAAGGGTTTTGTTTCACCTTTCAGCAACACCATTCATATTGGGGCGAACCCAGCACAGTGTATTGTGGGACGATACCGCATTCATGTAGGAATTTAGAAAATAGTCCTGGACGTTGTTCTCCTGAATGATCATATCTACCATAGCACTCACCACCACGGTCAGATCTGGCACTTTTAATCCTTTTGTTGAGTTGGTTTTCAACTTCAGCTTTATAACTTTTGAACATATCTAGTTATTGTGATTTTTTACTTATGAGATATACGTAGCCATATCTGGAAAAATCATCTATGAACGTTATAAAATATTATTGACCATTCTAAGTCACCATAGGAAATGGCCTATAAATATCCGTATGTATGAGTTCTAAGATATCTAATGTCTTGTTGGCTACAAATCTCCTTATATTAGTTTGTTTACCCTTGATACAATTAACACAAACATCAAAAATTTTAAAATCTAAGAGATCAAGAATTTCATCTGACACAAGTCTCTCTATTCTCTTTTTAGAGATATGACCTAATCTTTTGTGCCATAATACACTTGAATTCTCGCAAGTAAATTTTCTCTTGATATCTCGTGTACTTAATTGCAGGGATTCATTAAATGAAATAGTGGTATCAATCAAATAGAGATTATCATAATCACATAAAAAAAGAATGAAAACCAGATAATTTGGAATCATAAAACAAACTAAATTTTCCATTCTTGAATGAACAAGAGTAATCAGATTTGTCCAAAGAAGAAATAGAAATTAAATTCCATCTAAAAGACGATACAATAAAAGTTTCATCAAGATCTAAATAAAGTCTAGTCTTTAATAATAATCTAAAATTTTCTATTGCCGGAACTTAAATGATCTTGCCATTGCCTACATAGATGTATCTTTCAACATTATTTGGCTTTCATCAACTCAGGCAACCTTGCATAAACACACTGATGTTAGTTCTTGCACCAGAATCTAATCACCATGTGTGTCTAGGTACCAAAGTTAAATTAACTTTAGAACAAACCAAAACAATAAGCATGCCTTTCTTAGCACACCTTTCTTAGCACACCAAGCGTGATAGTTGGTGCATTGCTTCTTTTTATGCCCTTTAGCACCACAAAAGAAACTAGTACCTACTAAATCATGTGATTTTGTTAATTATTTCTTTAGAGGTGTTGTACTCGCAACTTCATTATTATTCTTTCTTTTCCCTCCCTTGTCTTTAAAAGTAAAGGTTAAGTGAAAACTCTCCATCTTATCTTGCTTAAGTCTTTCCTCTTCCTGAACACAATGTGAGATGAGCTAATTAAGAGACCAAGTCTCTTTCTGATAGTTGTAGCTCATCTTAAACTGTTTAAATTATGCTGGAAGGGATATTAAAATCAGATGCACTAGCAAGTCCTCAAAGAGTTCAAGCTAAAGTGCTTTTAGCTTGGAAGCAAGATGAGACATCTCCAAGATGTACTACCTTACATTTTCCTTGCTCTTATACTTCATTGAAATAAAACATGTCAAGAGCATATTGATTTCAGCCTTTTCATTCTTGATTGATCTCTTTTCAATATAACAAGGAATTCCTTAGCTTTAGTGATTTGATCAGACATTGTGCTTCTAAATGCTTCTTGAATAGCTCTCTTCATGATCATCATACACATGCGATTTGATTTCTCCCACCTTTTCATATCCCTCTTTTCATTAGAGGTACTCTTATCCATAAGGGATGGGAAGAATCAGTCATTAACGCAAGTTTGAGATCCATAACTCCAAGAACTATCAAAAGATTATTTTTCGAAGACTTGAAGTTAGAGCCATTAAGCATAGAAACAGAGTTAATTCTAGCAATAATATTAGCAGGATTAATCACTAAAAAGAGAACAACAACAATTGAAATAAGCTCATATACAAGACTTATCTTAAGATAAAAAATAATTCAACAAAAGGTAAATCTCATCTTAAGATATTAAGCACTACACTAATAGTTTATCTTTGGATAAAAGATTAATTTGTAAATGACATCCTAATGTAGTAATCCAACATTGATAATAAGAACATGTAAAAAATAAATCATCCTTAAGGTCGAATAATTATTCACATATAAAACCAAACAATCATTACATGTTGATTACTTATATGTGCATATGCATTTACTTTAAATATTGATCTTTCTTTGGGCCGGTCAATATTAACATAAATCGCATACACAATCATTTATATTTCAAAATGAAATTAATATCCACAAGAGATGTCACTTTTGTGACATATTATTTTAATTAATTCATTCCAATATATATATATATATATATATATAGATATATAGATATATAGATATAGATATATACCAGTATTTGAAAAATAAATCTGCATCATTTTTTTACAAAGTCAACAATCAAAGTCAACTATTGACTTTGATTGTTAACCGACACAGCTAGACCAGGTCGGGCAAACTCGTATCCTAAACCAGCATGCTTTAGATCATATAATCTAGTTGTGGACCAAAACTTTCTATAGGCCAAAGTCCACAATACAAAATATTTTATGTGGGCTTCTTTTAGCCCATAACCCCAAAAACAAAAATTATTGCTACAGTCATAACAATTGCAACAATTGTTACAACCCTTGGGCAAAGAATTAACTGTAGAGGCAGCCCCCCTAATTATGTATCTATCGTAACTATTTTTTTTTAGTCACCAGCACTAGTAAGTTTAATGTCTATTGGGTTGCTAGTTTAATGGTTGGCTAGTAATATAAGTAAAATTGATTCAACTGGAATGCATAATTTGTATTGATTGTACTCACTATATATATACAAAGGTACCGTAGAACCTTCCTAGAAACCAGCAGTTGATGACTAATGGTATACAAACACATCTTTCCTAATTACATTGGGAGATTGCTTTCCTATTTATATTGAAACACTATAAATTCCATATCAATGCAACTTCCAACACTCCCCCTCAAGTTGGAGAGTGAATGCCGATAACTCCCAACTTGTGCATAAGTTGCTTGAATTTTTCTTTGCCCAAAGCTTTTGTAAATACGTCCGCTAACTATTGCAAAGAAATCACATGTTGAGTAGTAACTTCACCTCGTAAGATTTTGTCTTGGATGAAATGACAATCCATTTCAATGTGTCGAGTTCTTTTATGGAATACGGGATTTTTTGCAATGTGTAAAGCAGCTTGATTGTCACAATGCAAAGTAACAGGATTTGAAATGGTTATGCATAAATCTATTAATAGATGTTGCAACCAAGTAAGCTCACAACATGTACTTGTCATTACTCTATATTCTACTTCCACGCTTGATAAGGAAATAGCCTTTTGCCTCATGGTTCTCCATGAAATTAAGGAATACACAATACCTAGTGGTGGAATGGAGAGTAATAGGACAGCCCGCCCAATCGGAGTCATAAAATGCTCTCAAGTTTAATGGATTATTTGAATGGAGAAACAAACCTTGACCAGGAGCTAATTTCAAATAACGAACGACTCGGAGAGCATCGACCATATGAGATTGACGTGATTCATGCATGAATCGGTTAAGGATATGGACTGAGTATGTGATGTCAGGCCTGGTGATGGTTAAATAGATCAATCGACCAACTAGGTGTTGGTATACACATGGATATTTAAGCAATTCACCTTTGTTCGAAAGTCTACTCTCTTCCATCGGGAAATCAATTGGTTTAGCACCCAAATATTCACTATTTTTTATGATCTCCATGGTATATTTACGTTGAGAAATGTAGTTGCCTTTCTTGGAACGAGCTATCTCAATACCTAAGAAAAATTTCAGATCGCCAAGGTCTTTTATATGGAGCCGATTATGCAGAAACTATTTGAGAGCTTTGGTGCATTCTATGTTATTTCCAGTTATTAAGATATCATCCACATAAATCAATAAGATAGTGAGAGATGTGCCTTTGCTTTGAATGAACAAGGAATAATCGGCTTTGGATCAAGAAAAACCAGCAGCAAGAACAGCCTATGTAAACTTAGAAAACCACTGTCGAGAGGCTTGTTTAAAACCATACAATGACTTGTGGAGGCGGCACACAATGTTCTCCCCCTGCCGCCGAAGACAAAGAGGTGGAGTCATATAAATCTCCTCCAACAAATCACCATGTAAGAAGGCATTGTGTACATCCAACTAATGTAAAGACCAGTTCAAACTTGTAGCAACTACAAGGAGGCAACGGATAGTTACCATTTTTTCTATAGGGGAAAAAGTGTTGTGATAATCAATTCCAACAGTCTCTGTAAATCCACGAGCGACGAGGCGAGCTTTATAGTGCTCAATGGACCCATCAGCCTTGTGCTTGATACAATACACCCATTTGCAACTAATTGGGCATTTGCCAAGGGGTAAAAGGACGAGACTCCAAGTTTGATTGGCAATGAGAGCCTGGAGCTCAGAGTTTATGGCTTCCTGCCATTTCGGGTCAACTGTAGCAAGATCATATGAACTGGGTTCTGTATCACAGCTTACAGTGACAGTATAACAGAGATGTGATACAGAGTATTGATGATAAGAAATAAAGTGACAGAGAGGGTATTTAGTACCTGGTATAGATGTGGTCGAGGCTGATGGAGATTAGTGTGAAGGCAGAGTCACCTGCGAGCAGACAAAATCTTTGAGACGAACGTTGGGTTCACGGGGGTGTTGAGAATGACAAAGTGGTGGATTAGGGGTTCGATCGATTGGAGAGACAGGGAAGGCATCTGGTGGTGGTGCAGCTGAGGAAAGTAATGTATCATCTGGAGGTGAAGCAGGAAGAGGAAGAGATGGATATGTCGGTGTAAAGGCACGAGATTTTATGATGGGAAGGTCTTTTGAAGAAAGAATAAAATCAGAATGAGAGGGAGGGAAATTGGCACTTCTGGTGGGGTGGAATTGGTGCTGGGAGCTACTTGTGGTGAGTGATAAAAGGTATCTTCAAGAAAAACCACATCTCTATTGATAAAAATTTTCTTAGTTGCAATATCATAAAGCTTGTATGCTTTTTGCCCCATAAGGTAACCGATAAATATGCATTTAGTAGCACAAGGAGAAAATTTTAAAGATGGGTTGACTACGGTCACAAAAGGAAGACAACCAAAAACATGCATATATGAATAATCAAGAACTTTGTGATGGAGAATTTCAAATGGTGTTTTCTTGCGAAGTAATAAGCTGGAGAGGCGATTGATAAGAGGGACAACTGTAAGAATGCATTCGCCCCAAAAAGTAATGGGTAAGTGAGATTGAAAGCGAAGAACACAAGCGGTTTCAAGGATATATCGATGTTTTTGTTCTACAACACTGTTTTGCTATGGTGTATACACACAAGAGTGTTGAAAAATGATGCCTTCCTCAAGAAAGAAATTTTGCAAGGAAAGAAATTCTGCCCCATTATCGGAACATAGTTGTTGAACTTTGGTATTAAATTGGGTTTTAACATAATGAAAAAACCAACAAAGTGTAGTTTGTGTCTCACTTTTGTGTCATATTAAAAAAACCCATGTAAATCTAGAATAGTCATCCACAATAGTCAAAAAATAAAAAGCACCAGAAAGAGAGGGGTGTTTATGACAACCCCAAATATCACAATGAATAAGAGAAAAAAATTTGAAGTGGAAATTGAACTAGTAGGAAAAGGGAGTCGTTCAATCTTTTTGAAACAAAAAGTAAATCGGGGTGGTCTGAGTGATGAAGAAATAAAAGAGAGCTAGTGGGGCTATGAAGACTGGTTGCAGAATCACCAATGTTGCTGACCTTAGTATTGGTTGCAGCCATGATGTCTTTGTAATTTAAGCAAACAAGAAGAGATTTTCAAAGGTAAAGATGCAACAGATGTGTTGCGGAAAAAGATGGAAATGCAACAGATGTGTTGCAAAAAATTTCAGAATGTAACCTGCTCTAATACCATATAAGTAAAATTGATTCAACTGGAATGCATAATTTGTATTGATTGTACTCACTATATATATACAAAGGTATCTTAGAACCTTCCTACAAACCAGCAGTTGATGACTAATGGTATACAAACACATCTTTCCTAATTACATTGGGAGATTGCTTTCCTATTTATATTGAAACACTATCAATTCCATATCAGTGCAACTTCCAACAAGTAGTATATTTAATATTCATTGGCAACCTACAAGTTACCATTTGAATTCCAGCGTTGTTTAAATCTCCTCACTAGCACTAGCTTTGCAATTCAGCGTTGGTTATATATATAAACACACACATATTGAGGCTACCAGTTTATTTCTTTATCCATAACACTGGCAACCTACAGTCAGCTGTCAATTCATCTTTAACAACACTGTTTATTTTGGTTTCATAATACTTCAATATGAAATGACTCTAATACAACTTGTTAGGACTAGATTTAATAACACATAGAAATATTCGTGTTAAATTATCAAGAACGCATAAACAATAAAGCGAAAGTGTATCTGGCTCTATATCTGAAAATCGCTCTCTAGAGTCGTACGGATGGCCTTCTAGATTAACATATTCTCCTTTGAGAGCCCTTTGATTCTCTCTACAATAACTTTATTTTCTCTCTGATGATGGGATGTCAGAATGAGAATGAAGTAACACGTGTAATCTAGGGATCATGACCATATATATAGGTAACCAGTTACTTTTTTATATTCATGTCTTTTAGCATTCCCACCATTTAGTATTCTTATTTAAGTCCATCACTAAAATATAAATAATTCTTTAATCTCTACACATTAAAGGTTCATACCTATTAGATATACCAAAAACTCAACTGTCAAAAAATACTTAGCATATCATTTTTAATTAGGTTTCATTTTATGTGACAATCACAAACATATAATTATTGTCATATAAGCCCAATGTTGGATTAATGATCCAACAATTCAAAGATCAATTTGTATTAGAGGTACTGGAAAATATTAAAAGGGACTGGAAGTTATATTACAAAAAAGAAATACGTGAGACGGAGGAATCTATCATTAGTAATTGTCCTCATGACTCTTATATTCGAGGCTAAGAATTCACAAGTTGCAGGTATGACCAAAAGAAAATGGATCAGCAACAAAAAAGAATCAAGGATACAACTGGAACAGCTCCAAATGGAGGTAGAAACCAGCAAGATACTTAGAACTTCCCTTGCACCGAAGAGAAGTTAAGGAAATAGTTGGAAGGCAAATATGAGAGAATCATGATTTTGTAATATTAATTGCAAGAGGATAAATAAGCTAAGATCCGAGATGAAAAGGAGCGAGTAAAATTAGAAACAAGATGGGTCCAGATCAATACTTGGCTATAAACTTTGAAAATTGACTTCAATGATTGCCAGGAGATGGCAGATATAACTTTAAAAATCTAACATGAGCTAAAAAGTCAGATCAAACAATATAAGGAACTATACGAAAGGCATGCGATGCTTGAGAGTGAGTTGGCTGAAGCAAAAGCCAGAGGAAAAGTAATGTTGGATTTCATGGTTTATCGAGACCAAAAGCCAGATAAGATCATCTTACTGAAAAGAGAGCTCGACAATGAAAGAAAAATATTCACCAAATGACTGATACTAATAACAATTAGCAATATATTACTCTTAAAGAAATTGAATAACTTAAATGAACGGGTTGATCAATTCGTCGTCTATGCCCGAAGAATTTCTCACAATGCTTGATAAGTCGGGAGAGATATTCACCAATATTAGCAAAGTCTAGCTGAAACTGGTATTTTCCCTGAGGATATAGAAAATAAAGGTTTTTCCTTTCTCCCTGTAAATGATGATGGTGAATAGATTCATTTTTGAATGTAATGATTTCCATCAAATATCAATGAAAAGGGTTTGACCTGGCCTTATCATTTATATCTTGTTCTTTTATTAAGCATCAGTTTAGATTAATTTGCCTCAACAAATCATGGGAATTGAAACCTTAACCTTTTATGAAACAATGATGGCCATATATCAATCCTAATGTTAACCAACCAATATCCAACATGCATCATCATTATGCATCCATTTGCACTTGCGTTTATAATTTGTTAAATATGCATAATAGGATTTTCAAAATATAAGTCCTACTAAAATTCACAATATTAGGCTTTAGAAGAAAATACAATCTCATTTTAAATCCCATTACTAGGAGTTAAATGACATCAAAAGTAATATGACTTGAGTAACTAGTTTACTCAACAAATCCTACAGGCATAGTAAAACACAATAAATCTAAGCAAAGGAAAATCTCACAAGTTTACTTTGACTGACCACTTTAAGCGAGAAAAATGGGTCATCTAGGAAGAAAGGTTGAGAGTAAGGCACTGGTTTTATTTCTATGACCTTGACGAAGCGGTTAAATATGTCTATTACCAATATGGTTATACTGTTAGTAGAAATCCCGAGTGCACAAATAATAACAAGTAATAAAGTGAAGAGTAGAGTAAAGTATCATCCAATGAGAATTTGCAAAAATTAGTAATAAGTACTAATATTATTAAATCCTTATCTTTTTTATAATTCAATTATAAAAGTTTATGAAACTAAAACTAATTAAAACAAACAAGCAAAAATTAAATGGCGTTGAAATCAATTTTAACGAATCCTAGGATTTTTTATTTCACTGTAACTAATCTTATATGAATTTTCTTAATTGATCAAAAATTTCTTTCTTGTTGTTGATAATCAGGTTTTACTAATTTAATTATTAATCTCTCTCAAGCATCATTGAATTATTTTAACAAGCAAGCTTCCTACCTCTTGGTGAAAATCCTAAAACTCGTCAAAATATATTAAGAATGATAAAACCTTGCACGATTACACAAGTTCTGTAGATATCTCTATCCTATAGATTTTTTAATGTATTTCAAACAATGGCTAAAACAATTATCACTTCTTAGTCTCAAATTGAATCCCAAATTATGTAAATAATGATCAAGCATATGCAAGCATTAATATAGAATGAAACACTCAACAAGTATTAGATTAATTCAATCAAAGAAATTATTCACTTATTCATAGCTAGGCTACTACATCAAAAATCCCTGAATAAAAAGACTACTCCATAGCAAAATTAAAAAAGAAACAAACTCAATACGATGAACATCACTCAAGAGTATTTTCTTTCTTTATGATTTGCTTGTCTCCTCTCCTATATGATGCTTCTTCTCTTTTGTAATGTGTTTAGGATTTTCTCCTCTCAAAAAGACTCTCTTTAACTGCTGCCTTACGAGATATATATGTGTTAAGTTTTCCTCCCAAGGAAAATACGGAGTCTACTCCTTCCTGATTTTGCAAGCTAATTTTAAGGTAATAAACATTTGAATTAAGACTACTCTATTTCTAGAAAGGTTATAAAAAATCCAATTTTCTTTCCAGTGGACTTAGATATCAAAATTTATGGACACCTAGAACTCTGGATATGGTCCAAAACCCGAGACAGTGTCTATGTCGCATCTATGTCACATGTACTCCTGGTATGATTTGGACTTTATATTTTGACTTGATTTTTGGAGATTAAAACAGAAAAATTGGGTTCTTATCATTGTATAAGAGTTGTAGGCCTGTGTATGCTCTTTTCATTAATGTATAGAACACATGAAAAGGAGTTGTATAACTCCAGTAACTATACCTCAAAAACCAATTAGTGCTCAAGCTTGTTTAGGCAGACCAACCAGTCTTTGAATTCTAAGCTTATCCCATTGTTTGCTTCTTCATATGATCTCAATTTCAGCATATTCTAGTAATCAAATACTTGAAAATACATTGAATTTTCTAGAAGTGAATAATTCTCAAAATACCTAAAACTCTAGAGAATTTGCTAAAAATCCAAAGCAATTCTCTAAAATAGAGCAAAAATGACTTAAAATATGTATGCAATATATTCCATTATCAAGTATGTAAAGATTTTAGGGTACCAAAAATTTTCAAATTTCCATAGCCTTAGAATGCTCTAATACACATTTGATATCGTAATGACAAGTTGCTTATTTATTTATTTTTGAGGTAGCCTAATTGGTTTTATGTTAACCTAGTATATGACCTTCGATAACACTAGAGTTAAAAAGTGGAGTGACCTCCCTAACAACTTTTTATGGCAATATAAACTCAACATTGACATTGCCTTGGATCAAATAGGTCTAATGATGATGAAAAAGAATAACAAGGAAATGGTGAGGGAGCATGCTCATAGATCAAAGAACAAGGTAATGCATATTCAATCGCCTTTGTTAGAGAAAGGAATTGTGACTCTATTCACCAAAACTTTCAAGTCTTTATACGATGAGTATTTGATAGGTAGCTCCTCCTAACACTTTTATGATGTTATAATTATCATTTAAAGGATAGACTAAAAGATAAAGGCTAGAAGAATATTAGACCCCACTAAGAAAAAAAAGGTTTTATTGAAAGGAAAAAAGGATGTTGAGGTAGGTAATGTGGAATAGAGGTATAAAAACAAGAAAGATTTCCAAAAATATTAAGCCTTATCTCCCCCAATACCTAACACCAGTACCCAACACCAATTCATCAAAAACCTAGACTAAAAATAAACCAAGAAAGAGCATACCAAATAAATAAGAAACAACTCTCACCATTATCATTGCCCCTAGGAGAAATGTGTTCTAAATTGTTAAGCATAGGTCATGTGGACCTAATCCTTTTTCCTTAAACTCCTATTGCAAGATTGACCTAAACTAGAATTATACTTATGAATACCATGATGGAAATCCTTGTCACATAATTCATACCTACCCATCCTTTAAAATAAAGCTCTTACAATTAATTAAGACATCATGTATAACCTTTGAAGATGTATCCATTGTTAATTGCAATCCCCTACTCAACCATGCTTCTAGTAGTAAGGGAATAAATGTTGTGGATTGCATAAAAAAAGGGTGGGTGTTGCGATGTCGCGGTCGCACAAATTAATTACCCTAGCTTAAAACACACAAGATAGTATAGAGCAAGCAAGGGGTCGATCCCACGAGGAAGTTTCAAGTCAGATTTTTATGTTGTACGTTATGTGATTGAGGGGATTTGGTTTGTGATTATCTAAACTATGGCAGCAATTAAACTAGCAAACAAAATCAATTAAAACCAAAACTTATCAAGAAAACAAACCTTGGTCACAAGCATACATCCACCTACGGAAATTAGAACCGATCCTTGAAACAGAAAATGCAATTTATGTTCTGAAATTTTATCTTTTCTTAACGTGATTAATTAACGGATCCGCCGTATAACTAATCCTAACCAACAAACAATCAAAGTGTCCGCACTAATGATTCAATTTAATGGTAGCTTTAAGAACTAGATAATTTCATCAAGATTAACATACAAGTTGTCCACAACTTGTGTCAATTTATTCAAATGTTCTCCCTAAGTTCAATAATATAGTTCTGCCACAATTATCAAGCTTAGTTGCTTCACAAGTTCATATATCACAACTCCGGTTTTGATATTAAACTTAGCAATAGATTGTTCACAACAATAACTTAGAGTCCACTCTATCAATCATCAACAACAATCATAGGAAATATGCATAGGAAAACAATCATACTCATTCATAACATAAACTGAAAATAGAAGGAAGAATAAATCTCACGGTTCTTGAAATCCGAAGGTTTTTGTGTCCTTGCAACCAAGCAAAAGAGTCTAGCCTTGCATGTTTATTGAACAACTAAATAAAAAGATGGAAGAACACATGATTTAGGGTTTGAAGGAGGAATATTTTGTGTTTTCTTGTGTGCTGGCCGAAATTTCCTTGCTCCTCTCTTCCTTTATATATGCTTCGAAACCCTAGTATCTATTTTACAAAATAGTTCTTCCTTAAGTTGGCAGAATTTTGTTGTCCCTTATAAAATTCATATCTCCTTCATATGACATCGTTTTGAGCTGATATTTGGAGCGTTTATATTTCTTTGAGTACTGAATCCACCAAAATTGAGTTTGCATCAATCGGACTTCTGTAGCTCGAGATATGAAGGTTTGAATGGACAAAGGTCGACATTGGCAGATTGCAAGATTTGACTTTGAAGGATGCGATTCCCATGCTCTTCCTTATTTTATTTATTTTTACTTAGCATTACAGAAAGATATGGATGTTATCTTTTTAATGCCACTGGAATCACTTCATTTCGATCTCTAGAGCTTCCGCTCTGCACAAAACATCGACTGAAGGTCAAATCTGTCAATCAGCTCCAATTACCTCCTTTTTGCATCTTTCATCCAAAAATGCCTTCAAAACATAAAACAAAGAATATTAAGGCATTTAATACACAAAACATATGCAAAACATTAGGTAAATATGTATGAAACTATCAAATACTATGGTTGCATCAGTGGGTTTAAAAGATAGCCATTGATAGAGAGATACGATATGTTGATGAAAGCACAATATTTACTGAAATAATCAACTGTGAGAAAAAATGAAGATTTTTGTTAGTTCCATAAAACAATGAAATATGACAGTGAGAAATGTGAAGAATTTCATGACAAAGTGACGTAGATGATAATGTGTGGTCTTTTTAAAATAAAGAAGAAACAAGAGGATGGTAGTATAGGCATGATAAATTTCCACACAATCTTGTCTTGACAAGACCTAGTTTTACCCATAATGAAAATTATAATGCATTACCCTGTGATTATAGAAGTCCTCTCAATCAAGATCATTCCCGAATTACAACAGGTCACAATCAATGTCCTAACTTAAAATGGTAGGTGTTTTAAAATAAAAGAACTAAAAAGGAAGCTTAAGGTTATAAGGAAGAATGTTAGAAATGTCATAAAAGGAATAGAAGTAAATAAACTAGTAAGTGAGGAGGAAGTTAGGGAATTCTTAAGGCTAATGAAACATCATGAATATAGTATAGTAAAATAGCTAAATAAAACCTCTACTAAGGTATCCATGATGTTGTTTACCCTAAGTTTTAAGCCTTGTCACAATTCATTACAAAAGGTTTTGAATGAGACATATGTGTCTAAGGATATAGCTCGACAAACTATAGAGCATCTAGTCTGGGAGAATCTAAGCAACTAACTACCTTTTCTTCACTAAAAATAAGTTTGATACCCAGTTTCATAATAAAACTTTATACATCACTATGAGGTGTCAAGATTGCATTATTGGTAGAGTATTGGTGGATAATGGCTAAACTTTGAATGTACTCCCTAAGCAAGTAGTTGATGAATACTAGTGGATTCAATGAACACGTTGTCAAGTATATGATGTGAAGGCTTATAACGGTTTCCAAGGAATGTGTTAGTTACTATTGCAATAGGATTCATGACCTTATAAAATTATTAAATATAAATACAAAAAATACAATGACAACAAAACATCTT
Organism: Salix dunnii; assembly: GCA_015731905.1. Taxonomy (NCBI): domain Eukaryota; kingdom Viridiplantae; phylum Streptophyta; class Magnoliopsida; order Malpighiales; family Salicaceae; genus Salix; species Salix dunnii. The sequence goes on along the minus strand of CM027664.1, from coordinate 11,337,888 downwards.
TTTGTTTTATAAGAATACATTTTTACCAAAAAAAAATATTTTATTTTTAAAAAAATAGTTTATTAAATCCATAAGAATTTGACCAATATTTCAAAAATCAAGTCTTCTTTTTATAAAAAGAACAAAGATTATAATAAAACGATGTTTAGTTAAAAAAAAAAAAATAAACAAGAACACATCACTAGGTGAAAGAGGTTTAATTGAAAAGATACATTTTTTTAGACTTATTTTGGATCATTAATTCCTTTATTATATAATGTGTGTGTGTGTGTCACTACCAAAACCATTCCATTAGCTTTCATACAATGAACTCGTCAACTTCACCTAAAAAAAGATTTGTCTAGATCTCAAATTACAAAAGCATTTGAAGTGAAAAATAAAACTGAGCAAGAACTAGGTAGTTTATATCATAAGTTTGACCTTTCTGCCACAAAACCATCCTACATTAGCAATAGCTCAAAGCCCAAACACAACCCAAACCATAAACCCATAATGGAAGTTTTGAAGATAAGTTAGATTAATAAAAAAAATAAGTCAAGAATGGCTATGGTTTGAATTTTTGGAGGAGAAATGCATTTAATCATACTTGTTGATAATCCTAGTAAGTATAAGTGCCATAGGAAGGGTGTTTGAGCTGGTGTTCTTCTGGAAAATAAAATGGTCTTTAGAGTGGGTATCCTCATTTTGAGGGATGGATGATTTCTTATACTACAACGTGGGTAATTAACGCCTGAGTAACATCAACATTACGCTCCCCTCCTTTCATCTTTAGCAAATATTCTAAAACTTAGTCTTTTTTTAAAGCAGGTGTACAGCTAATGCTGGTGGTCATTCACTTTTTATTCATCCTTTTAAATTCTTATTTGTTTTATATAGACCTCTTGACCTTTGACTCGGAGCTATATGGGCGTGTCAACTATTTGTTCTCCTCAATTGTTGATTTTTATTTATATATTTTTATTAATGTGAGTTTCTGTACCAACTAATCTCGTAAGATTTTAATATCATGTAAAACTCTAATAGATATCATATTAATAATTAAGACTTGAGTACCAGAGTACAAGAAAATCAAACCTTAGCAAGGAAATCAAACCTTAATTACTATTATTTTACCTGATAGATAATTAGCTTCTTTTCTTTAATTTTTTGAGTAAAGATCTGGTGGTTGTTTTCTTGTTGGATGTAGGAAATTTAGAATGATAAGTGATTTTGAATCGTGAGACCTGGTGGGGTTCGATGTGTTTCCTCGTTGATTTGTACGCGTGAGATGCAATGAATCCATATATTCAATTTAGTAATCATTCAAGTCATTGAAATGAATATTTTTAATTAATTTTCAAATAAAAAGTTACAATTCTGATTTTTGTTTTTTTGAATAATCCAAGAACTTTCTGATTAAGATTTGCGAACCATTTAGAAGATGGCTAAGAAAAACAAAAGGAGTGCAAGTAGATAAAGGATGAAATATTACAATCATTCATCCATAGAATACAAACAAAATCACATTGGTTTTTAATATCTATAAAAGTATAGCAACATATTAATACGCATAATAAAATGATTGCATGCTTCAATTCTAATTATCAACTTTATTTGCATTTTTTTTATTTCTAACATTTAAGAATACTAAATAAATGAAATTTAATCAATTTTACTTCATATAATTTTGATAGAAAAATGTATTTTTTTCAAAATTTAATAAGAGAAATAATTACATTAAAATTATTATCAATAATAATATCATAAACTATTTTAGAGTTAATTAAATAAAATTTCCCGGTTTAAAAAGCTCTCATTATTTAAGAAAAAACAAATTTCTAAATAAAATTTAATTAGTATATCATGAAACTCAAAAAATCAAATTAAACATTTTAATTCAATCCTAATGTAATTTCATGTTACTGGTGACCAAATTTAATTTCAAACACTCTCTACTTAAGGTGCGACCATCACTGAAAAAGCACACCAAACCCTATCCTACTTCACAGAATCTTCTAACGTGCATCTCGAGTTCAATGTTTTTGTGAACTCACCTTGACCTCCTAACATATCTCTAGAACAATCATCATCTAAGCACCCAAAGTGTATTCATTGTTTTTACCAGTGTATGTGTTGCTAAATATATTGCCTTTTTAGTTATTGCAAAACTATTGCATTTGTTAACAATTTCACATAATGCATTAAATGTTTGGTTCATGTTAGTGCATCAATAAAACCATAAAGAGAGAAAAGAAAATAACAAGAAGCAAATTAATTATCAGATGATAGAATCAAATTCATCATTTAATATAGTATTAAGGGCTGTTATTTTATTTTATTTTTGAAATTACAATATTCATTTCTTCAATTTAAGTTTACATTTATTTCTATTTTCATACTCATCTCCTTTGGCAAAACTATTTGTAGGCCCATACACCCCCTTTAGTTTTTTTTTAATACTCTAAAATAATCCTCTAAAATAAATAAAAAACAATTATATTTGAAAAATTATGTAATGATCCTATAATTTTCAAACAGGATTAGATATTTTTAATGGTTATGTTGGCGATGAGTTTATAAGTAATTATACGTGAAAATAATATTCTTAATTTTTAATTTATTTAAATTCTTCATGAATATTCAATGAGAAAAAAATATCTAATTTTTTTTTTCAAATCCATATATAATTTTATTAAGTTAATTATTATTTTAATATAGAGAGAGAGGGGGAAGTTTTTAAAAAAAGTCATTAAGATGTTTCGATAATTTCTTGTAGAATTGTTTTTCATGTTAGAGATGTTATGAAAATAAGTTATCCTTAGATTTTTTTTTTATATAAATTAAATAAATCAGCTTATACACATACATTAATTATTTGAATGCAAATACTTTAAATTAAATAATATTATTAATAAAGGATCCTAAAACAATGGAATTAATTGACCTTTTAATTAAAGCAACGCCTTTTTCTCCTCTCCAAGTATTGTTTCGTTGTTTGCTTACGAAACGTAAAATTAATTATATAACGCATTCTTATCTTTCCAAAAGAGAAAAAAAAAAGCAATAAATTAAATTATTAAAGTAGAGAAAAGCTAGAGATCATTCCAATCGAATTCTACTTTCGGTGCTATTGCCCTAACTCCTCTTTTAAATATTATAGTAAATGCTTTTCTAAAACAAATATCTATAAATATATTAAAATAATATATCTTTTTTATAGTCAATGTTTAATAATATAATAATAACAATAATAATAATTGTTTCTAAACTAAAAAATTAATAAGAAAGAAATTGAAAGGAAGAAATAGAGGCTGTTTGGTATTTGTGGTCGTGGGTGAAGTTGGAGGAAAATTTGTCGTTTTTACATTTGGCTATCTCTTACCCGAAACTTCAGTTCATATGGGATCCACACTTTGATGATTTTAAAAAGCAAAACCAAATTGTTTTGTCAGCTTCTCATGACGGAAGAAAACACAGCCATCGACAGAAAAAAAACTAAACAATAATCGTTGGAAAATTTACGACAAATTAACCCTCACATCTGCGCCCTCACCAACTGTATCAACAAAAATCTTGTTCGCGTTCTCTTTCGTTCATCAATGCCTCAACTAGCTGTCTCGTTAGCATCACTGTTCCTGTTTTTTTTTTCGTTTATTTGCACCCCTCACAAACTTCAACAACAGACATCACTGCTCCCATTTCTCTTTCACGGCAGCAAGATTTGTGCACCACCCCCACCGAAAGCAAGCTCTTCTTTTTATCTGCTGTTAGTTTTTTTCTTCATTTGAAATTTTTTTCATGCTATTCGCTTGAATCTGTGTTCTTACCTGTTTTGCGAACTCTGTGATGTTATAGAATTTTTAATTTATTAGGGTTAGGATGCTAGATTACGGTTGTGACAAGATTTTAGTTCTTGTTATAAACCCATGTTTCCTGCGTAATTGAAATGGAATCGATATAAGATTTGAGTTCCTTTCTGAACAAAACATGAAATATCAATCATGCAACTTGGTTGAACAATTGCAAGCATTGACGAGCTCACGGACATGTGGGTCTTGCATTTCACCACACCACTAGATCTAATAACAATATAGCTATACTATTCATGGGATTGAAGGGAAGAATCAAACCCTCTAATGAAAGATTAGTTTTATTCACAGTTGACAGACAACTTTCATAATTGAACAGGTTAACAGTGGAAAGTCTGATGGGTAATCTTCTGGGTGTATCTTGATGGTCTCTCTAAGCCATTTCTCTTGCTTACTATTGGACAAGAGAATATCATAAATGCAATGGAGGCTTCTCTGTTCTCTCTGCTACTTGAATTGCATCTAAGGATTCAGCTTAGTTTCCTCAGATAATTGAAATTGGTGAATTTAAATTGCAAAGTGCTCTAGTTTCAAGATTTCTTTATGCTGCTAGCAATCACACTTGTAATTAGGCAAGTCTAGTTGGTGAAATTTGTTTATCCATCTTTTTTTGCCAATTCTAGAACATTATCTAACATTTCTTTTAAAGTAGGTGCTGTAAATGTTTGTGGATGGGATATCAGCATCTGAACGAAGGATTTGTAGTTATCGTTTTGTATGCAAACCTTACACACTAATGCCCCTACATTTGCCTGTGTTTGTGAAGGAAAACTCAGGAAGAGGAACAAGACAGTGGTAGCAAAAATCAAAGTACTATTCTTAGAACCCATTGTCTAATAAAAATAAGAGCTGCTTTAGGAAATTATTCTATTGCGGCATCTTACTGTTAGTATTAATAGACCAGAAACTGACCTGATCTTAGAAAGTAGTTGTGTTTTTATTCATTGCAGCAGAATATATAGGAAATCTTCAGGTGATATCCTTTTTTGTATGTGATGAAACATGCTGCACCACAGAAACTAGATGGTTTTGTGGGGTTGGAATCCTAAAGAATAGATCATTCTATGGAAGAACATGCAGTTTTAGTGGTCTTCCCTGCATATTCCTAACAAGTTCTTCAATGAGCATATCTTGTTACTAAATTCGAAAAGAGAAACTATAGAACATCCACGTATAAATTTTTTAAGTAGCCTACTTGTGGTTCCTTGAGCTCTATAATTCAGAATATATAGAAAGCAATGTAAAACTCACTTCAAAACTTGAAGCAAAAGGTAAAAAAATTATAATTACATTATACGTTGTGTCCCTAATGCACCCAATATAAAAACGTTTTGGAACGATTTTAGTACATGATATAATTTGGAAAACATTATTTGGAATTGCATGCCTTGATTCACTTGACTGACACGCACTACGAGTTTCCAAAAATACATGGCTTTGGAATTATGGATCAACAAGTCAGGGACTCAAGTCATAAACGCATCCATATCAATTAATCCATTTGAGAAAGCATTATGCATATGGGGTTGTTGTACTGAAAATAGTGTTTTTTTGGTGAAAATTGGAGATTGTAGTGTAACATTTAAATCCTTATGTATTTTGTAAAATACATATTGTTTATTAATATTTTGTTAAAACATTGCATAACCAAGTTAATTCCTTCATAGTATTTAGTGTTTGTTTTAATATTAATTTGTTTTTTATTTCAAATTTTTACTAGATATCATGGACTGTATTGAGTCTATGGATAAGGTTGCTTGGAATAAAAAAATATTGCATATATTTTATGATCTATTCATTAAGGCCATTGACATGGAAATGAGACCAAATACTAAAAATTTGATAAAACGAATTGAAAATTTCTTACAACATCATTTAAAGAGCAGACGGGTTATACTTTTACCAAAACACAACTCAAAAACAAATGGCATGAATGTAAAGAGGGTTGGACGATATGGACGAAATTGTTTGTTGAAATTGGTATGTGCTGAAGTAATGAATTTGATACAACATCTGCTAGCGATAAGTGGTGGAAATCGAATATTCAGGTAAATTTTCATCAAACTAATTATTCCAAAACTCTCTTTATGTTTTATGAAAATAAATTACAAGAAAACTAAATAGTGATGTACATTTATTTTATACAGGAAATTAGAGGAGCTAAAAAATTCATACATGCTGGTATTGAGCCCTCTATGAAGTTAAAATTTGATAGAATGTACTCTGGATTAATTGCTATTGGACAGTATACATGGGCACCGTCGTCGAGCGCACTTAATGGCAATGAAATTGATTTGGGCACAAGCAATGACAATATGAAAGGCAGTTAATTTAAAAGAAGAAAGTGGAGATTTAGAGGAGGTTGTCACTCCAAATTTTGTGAATGACATTTCTCCAATGGTTGGTGGGGTCCATATTTTGAGCAACAGTAACACAAGGAGTAGTGGCAAAAGAAAAGAAATAGAGTGATTCAACTATATTATTTGATATTTTCACCCATATTTTCCTAGTTTTTTTTCCTATATTTTGTGTATAAATTGCCTTGATATTCTTTGTTTTATGTTTTGAAGGTATTTTTAGATGAAAGATTTAAAAAAAAAAGGTAATAGAAGGTGATTAACATATTGACCTTCAATCGGTGTTTTGTGTAAAAAGAAAGTTCTAGAGATTGAAATGAAGTGACTCTAGTGGCACTAGAAAGCTAACATCCATATCTTTCTGGCAATAAAAAATAAAAGAAGATAGAGCATTGAAATATTAGTCTTTAAAATCATATCTCAGAATGTTGACTTTTGGCGATTTGGATTTTAATATCTCAAGCTTCAAACTTCCAATTGATTCAAACTCAAGTAGGAATTGGAATCCTGATTCAAGAGTATATCAACGCTCCAAATTGCAGACAAAAATGATGTCATATAAGGGTTATATGAATTTTGTAAGATAACAATTGTATTCTGCCAGCAAATAGGTTTCGTGAAAAAACAAATTTCAATTATTTTCCAAAGCATCTAAATTGGCATCTAAGTTTTTATTTCAACAATTTAGCTCATCTAAATCAAAGAAGATTTCATGAAAAGCTATTTCTCTTTCTTAATAAAATAGTTATTGAAGTATTTAAATGTAAATTGTCAACTTAAGGGAGGATTATTTGGTATTTTAAAGACAAGAGTTTTCTATATGGTATAAAAAGAAAGCAAAAAGAGTCAGCTAACCAAAGAAGAAAGAAACAAAAATCTCCCTCCTCCAAACCCGAAATCATGCATTCTCCTATCTTTTAATTAGTTGTTCAACAAACATGCAAGGCTAAACTCTTCGACACAAAAACCTTCAAATTTCAAGAGCTATGAGATCTATTTTACCTTTTCTTTTCAGTTTATATGATGAATATATTTGTTCTTTTATGTTTTTTTTTCTATGATTGTTTATTTAATTGCTAGAGCGAACTCTAAGTTATTATTATAGACAATCTATTGTTAAGTTTGATATCAAAACCAAAGTTGTGATATATGAACTTGTGAAGCAACTGAGTTAATAATTGTGGTAGATCTACGATATTAATCTTCGGAAGAACATTCAATCAAATCAAACATAGATTGCAGATAGTTATGTTTCTTGATTAATCAACTTATCTAGTTCTTAAGGCTATCATTAAATTAAATTACATTACTAGTGCTGATATTGTGGTTGTTTCATGGTTAGAGTAAGTTATATGGCAAATCCATTAACTAACCAATATTAAGAAGAGATAAATATTAAGAATATAAAACAATGTTTCGTTTCCATAATCTATTTTGATTTCTGTAGGTGGATTTTTACTTACGATCAAAATTTATTTTATTGATAAATTTTGGTTTTATTTAATTTTTGCTTTGTTTCCTTTTTCCTTTACTTTAGTCGATACAACTTCCAACCCTCCTAATTGCATAACGTGTAGTACAAAAATCTGAACTAAAACGTCCTCGTTGGAATGACCCCTTGCTTGCTTTATACTATCTTTTGTTATTTGTTTTGAGTTAGGATAATTAATTTGTGCAACCGCTACATGACAATATACAACATTCTGATTCGAGAGCTAGAAATAAAAGGATAAAAGAAATTGGTATTCAACTACTTTCAAAGTGAAATCAACTTATTGAAAGCATGTCCACTAAGAGTGATTTCACTTTTGCACATATGGATCGACTAGGTTGTGTGGTACTCTTGAAGTTATGGTTTAGCAACATTCAATACCTAGTGTGTTAGTTGATTATGATTTCCATGACATCGCTACTAAGTATCTATGTTTGCGAAGAAATAGAGAAATGTAGTATAGCATGGGAAGTCATGAACAGAAATTGAATGACTTCAATGAATGTATGCGCAAAGTAAAAACGCTTAATTACAATGATATGACTTTTTTTTAGTGTTTGGTTTTTATATTTGTCTTGATTCGGATTGTAATGTAAGAAATCATTTGTTGAGAACTAATTTATCTGTTACAAATATCGTATTAAGTGATTGCGATATTTTAAATGATATTATTTTTTGTAAATATATAATACTATGTTTAAAGGTTATTTTTTACCTTAAATGTGTGTGTATATATATATATATTTGAATGCTTAGTTGTGCTATTGAATAAAAAGATTGTTAAGAATATTAAGCACATGATATTGTTTAAATTAAAACTTATGTTAAATTTATCTTTCCATAAATAAATGGGCTCTTTAATATTTTATAAAAAACCAAAAAAATGATAATTAAAATCTTAAATAATTTATAAAAAATAAATAAATACATATATTTATCTTGAATAATTTATAAAAACAAAAAAAAATAGAATCTTGAATAATTTATAAAAATAAAAAGAGAAATGCACACATTTATTTTGAATAATTTATTAAAAAACAAAAAAAATAATTAAAATCTTGAATAATTTATAAAAAGAAAAAGAAAAATGCACACATTTATCTTGAATAATTTATAATAAAACAAAAAAATAATAACTAAATTTTGAATAATTTATAAAAACAAAAAAAAATCATAATTGAGTAATTTATATATAAAAAAAAAACAATAGTTGGAATCTTAAAAAATTTATAAAAACAAAAAAAAATATCTTGTAATATTAAATAATTTATAAAAACAAAAATTTTATTTATATATTTAATATTTATATTCTTTTAAGGTTATTTTACAACCAAACTCAATATTAAAAGGAGATTAACCAAACACATTATATTATTTTTTATTTAACATCAATTTTAACCCAACAACTAACTTAATCAAAATAAAATTAAGAAAAAGTGATCAAACAACTAACTTAATCAAAATAGAATAATTTAATTTTTATTTAATTTTTTTTTTGCTAAAACACAGCCAAACCACAATACCAAACACAACGAAACACTCTACTCTTGCTCCGTGCTCATCCCCTGCAACGGCATGTAGAATCTCTTCCTTTAGGCAGAACAGAACGACTTGCTAAAAAATTGACCTTGCTTTCTCGTCCCTGGAAAGCAAACGAACCCGTTAGCTCTCTCCTCTCTCTAACTTGTAAAAACATGAGATTACAGAAAGAGGGAGACAGAAAGGCCCCATCTTTTTAAACAAAATGAGAGTAAATTACACCTTTAGCTTACAAATTAGAAGGATAAGCTGCCCATGATTTTTATAACAAGTATTATACTTTTTGTTTCCCTTTGAGCATCTCCTTGTAACGCAAGAGAGAATCCAGCCTCTGCAACTTCAACTGTTGCTTGAACCTGTTGATAAAATCATCAGCTTTAGCATCAACCCCCCCTTCATCCCCATCCAACACTGTTTTCTCTGAAGCCCTTGTCGTTGCAGGCCTTCTTCTTTCAACATTCTCCCTCGTCACCTCCTCTGCTAAGTCCAAGCTCACCGCCTTTTCGCTTGCCGACCTCTTCATTTTCTGCTGCTTCTTCGTAGCTTGCATCACATGCCCCGACTTGCTCCGCTTCGCATGATGATCATGATCATGACCCGTGCCCAGATCGGCATCGGACCCGGTTTGAATTGGGGGACGTGGGGGTGTTTCTTCCGGTTCCGATCTGTAGTATAAAGAAGAGAAGTTGATGGACTTGACCCGTTCTAAGAGTGAAGGGGCTCGTTCGAGCTGGGGAGGGTCATGTTGCTGGGCAGTGTTTTCGGGTTCTTGGGAAGGTGAGAATTTGTACGAGGAGAAGTAGTCGATGGACTTGACTCGTTGTAAAAGAGAAGGAGCTGGAACGAGGTGCTGGTCTTCTTGTACTGATTTGTTGTGAGTACCAAAACGAGAAGCGAGAGCAAGGGCGGCGATCAAAATATTCACAAAGACGAAGAGTGAAGCCGGTGTTGACCAGGTGGTCACGAAAGCAAAGATAGAGGTTGGTGGTGGCAGGTCTGCCATGGATTTCGTTTCTTTCTGTTTTTTCCTTCTCGTGGTTTAATGTAATGCCAGGCTAAGGAAGACGACTATTTATGCTGGCCTACAGTTTAATTATTGAAGAGAGAGAGGTGTGGTGAATGGCTGATGTTGCAGTTTTAGTATATTTTTTATGTTAATTGAAATTATGTTTTATAATTTTGAAAAATATATCTTTAATATATTATATAAAATAAAAAAAAAATCAGGTGATGTTTTTCATTGTAGAAGTGAACATACTGTCAAATTATAGAACACGTGTTATTTAGAAGTTAATTTTGATTGCGATCATTACTATAGTTTAAGGGGTTGTTTGGGAGTGGTTGCTTTTATTTTTCAAAGTATTTTTTGTGCCGAAATACATTAAAATGATGTTTTTTTATTTTTTAAAAATTATTTTTGACATCAACATATCAAAATAATCTAAAAACACTAAACCATCAGTTTTAAAAATGAAAAAAAAAACGATGAAAAACAATAAAAAACAGATTGAATCGCAATACCAAACGGGACCAGAAAGATGGATTAGCTTTCCCACGGTCACACGATGAGTAGTTCAGTGTCCAAGAAATGTCAAATCTAAATTTAAATGAATAGTAATGGAATGAACTACACTATTAAGAAAAAATACAAGATGCAAATTAATTAAATATAAAATCCATCCTATTTTTATTGTGCATTTTGTTACTTTTTACACATATTTAAATTATTATTCATTGCTATAATAAAATTATCATTTTACACTATGGTTAAAAAAATTTAACCCCCGGAACTAGGAGTATTTTTGAATTTTTCAAAGGATATGGATGACATTTTCGGATTTATTGCACAATAAAACTATGAAATTAGCCTCTCTAAATGACAAAATAAAACAAACTAGACCGGGGGCACTTTACCAATTTTCCAGGGGACATGGATGATATTTTTGAATTTATGCATAATAAAACTATGAAATTAACTCCTGAAAACGATAAAAAAAAATAGACGCTAGATCTAAGGATATTTATGAAATTTCCACGATGATTTTTTTTTTTATAGTTATTGATGAGTACAGTGATGTATAGGTAATTGTGTATTATTTTAATATTATTTCTCAGAGATGCTTCAGGCGCGTTCGTACGACGCATCTACTGTGTCTCCACTGCACTTGTCTTTCAGGAGGCGTGAGCACCTCTTTAAGGAGGTGAAAAAAAGTCTTCCATCGTTTCACATGGTGCACTAAATGTCATTTCCCTCACTGTGCAGTGCGTGTCTGCTTACGGTGGCCAATGGACGGTTTTAAGTTTTTTCTCCATTTTCTCTCTCCTACTGCCCAGACTATGCTTCGGTCCCTAATGTTTTTGAAAGTTTTAGTTTCGTCCCAGGACTTTGGATTTCTCTTTTATTAATGTTTTCTACAATATAGTTTTTGATTTGTTGCAACTGTTCTCTTCAATTGAAATTGATTATATATGTGGGGTTTCAATTTAGTCCTTATTCTGTTAATTTTTTGTTTGCTTTTGATTATTTTAATTATTTTGGTAAGCAAGTTTTAATTGCTTCTTATTGGGTCCTAAAATTAAAATTTGTTATATATTCTATATTTCATTTCGTTCCTTATTCTTTTATTTTGTAAAAACATTACACAACATTTTTTTAAATGACTTTATTTAATTCGATCCTAAGGTTTTATTTATTTCAATTTTGTCCTTCAATTGCAAATAATTATATAGTTTTTTTTAATTTATTTTTATTGTGTCCTCCAATTGAAATTAGTCATGTATGCCACTTTTTATTTCAATCCTTAATCTTTTAATTTTTTTTAAATAAAATTACACTGTATTTTTTTTAAAAAAAATATATTCATTTGTTTTAGTACCAATGGTTTTATTTGTTTCAATTTTGTTCTTTAATTATAATTATTTATATATTTTATTTTTCATTTTGTTCTTTATTATTTGAATTTTTTATTTGCTATTAATTTCTTTAGTTTTTTCTATCATTCTTGAACAACGTTTATTTTTTTATCTATATTTATACATCTATGATTTTAGTTTTTTTTTATTATAGATTTATTTTTATCTGGTTCAGTCCTAAAACTTTAATTTTGCTGATGATTATTTTCAAATTAATATTGCTGCATTTTTTTCTTTGTTATTTTTCCCTTGATTTTATGATTTTATTGTTTGTGTCATAATAATGATAATTTTAGTGATTATTTTTTAAAAAAAATATTTTTATTTTATTTTATTCATTAGCACAACTTAATCATTTTAATTGTTTGGACAATAATATTGATAATAATTTAATTGTTATTTTGTTAAAATCTACTAAATAGATAAATTTATATTGATTTAAAATTTATTTATTGTATAGAAAACTTGCACTTAATAAGAATTCTGCTCAGATTTATTATTTTATATAAATTTATATTATAATAAAAAATATCACATAATTATTATTTTTTACATTGAAAAAAATATAATGCCACCTGTGACGGGTCGTAGGGGGCATTGACTAGTATTATATAAAAGTTGTTTTAAGTTTATCTTTAATTTTAAAGTTAGCTCAGATTAATAAATCTTAATTATTTATTTCCAAATATTCTTGTTTACCTTTTTAGAATAAAATATAAAACTAACTAGACAAAATAAAAATTAAAAAAATTAATGATAAATAAAAAAATTAATTATTTTTTTAATCAATTTGTTTTTACTTTTTTAAAAATAATGCAAAATGATTTTTTTCTAATGTAAGTAAGAGAATAAATTGGCAAGCATAAATAGATACATGAATTAAAATTGATTTATAAGAAATTATTTTTGAATTAATTTTAATTTTAATCAAAAAAAAATTTTCTTAAATTAAAACCAATAAAGATTGATATCTATTCTTTTTATCTCTGAAAATCAATAGTAATTGAAAATTAGTTTGATGACAGGTATATGTGCTGATGCTTATCAAATGTCACACACTTAATTGTTGAAATTAAAACCTCAAAACTGTTTTGAAATAATTACCATAAGTTTCTTTATTAGCAAAAGAAAATAAACGGCATAGTGATCACGATCTAACTTGCTCATGTGTTGTCTTGGATTTTTTTCTATATAGAAAATAAATTGATTTTTTATGAGCTGTAATTAGTTATTTTAATATTTAATTAATAAAATTATAATAGATAAAATATGCTAAAAATGATTTTTTAAACACAGAGGAAGTGGTTCGTATATTTTTTAATTGTAGATAACTTGGGTAAATTTATTTATCCATTTTATTTATGAGTTGCCTTTTTTCTCAGTAATATTAGATTTGAAATATCATACATAAAAATATTTTCTTACAAAAATAACCTAAAATTCAAGAAGTAAATTCTAATGAGAAATAAAACCTAAACAAAAAAGGACATAGTTAGAATTAAAAACCAAAATTAAAAGCATATATATATAAACATAAACAAAAATAGGGACTATTTAGAAATATATATAAAAAAAATAAAAGAATTAAAAGTAAATGGGTTGAAATGAAAACAAAATATGTAAATAATTTTAACCCAAGGATTAAATGAAAACAATTAAAAGTGTTGTAAGGAAAAAATAATTATTTTTTTTATTTTTTTATTCAGTTTTAATCCATTTATTTTTTCAGTAATTTTGGCATAACTCTAAAAAAGTTGCAAGGAAATAATGAATTTGATTGTACTTATGTATCTATACTCTTAGCTTTGCTTTTAATTTTAGTAAAATTTATATTTGTATTAAATGTAGCTTTAATTAAAAAAAATAAAGTATGTTCACTTTTAAAAATATGAAATGAAAGTCAATTCCCCATAAAACCTTCAATCATGTTTCTTCTCTTATTGACCATCTCATTACATCCCTAACAATACCAACAATGTCCACAAAAATTCATTTAAATCATTTCTCAATTTCTAATCATTGTTTCCATCAAATTCGTCTTAATGTAAATCATCAATTTTTATCATTTTTGTGATGTCCATGCCAAAAAAACATGGAAGAATTAAATAGCAATATAATAGGTGGACTAGCATAGAAATGTGAAGGTGTTGAATATAAAGGGCAATGTTGAAGAGGTAGATGGTATTCTTAGTGTCTTCTTTATGGAGTCTAGTATTGTTGCATCAAATTGCAAGAACAAATGGTTTAGGTAACGGTGGATTTCTCAAATCATAAAAAAAAACATTGAGAGTTCATTTCATGTCAAAGACAATTAGGTTTTACAAGATACATTAAAAAGTCAATTCCATGACATGGCCAATAAAGAGAAAAAACAATTTGATTACTTTATTGTTTCTTAGTGGATATGTATATATATTATTTTTCAATTTATAAATATTTTTTTAGAATATTAGAGGTTTGGGTAATACAAATAAAAGAGAAGTGATTAAAAATTCCATTATAAATTATCATTTTGAATTTTCCTGTTTTGTGAAAACTGAGTTGTCTAGGATTACAAACTCTTTAGTTTATTGATTGTGGAATAATCCCGATGTTAAATGGCATGGTATTAACTCTAAGGATAGATTTAAAGGTTTGTTTGTCATATGGAATAACATTTCCTTTAAGGTTTATAGCATCAAACTTAACTCTTAGTTGACTGTTTTGTTTGCTACTCCTATTGAAACGAGTTTTAACTGTATGGTGATATGTTTATATGCTAAGGGTAGTTTGTAAAATAGGAAAAATTTATAGGAGGAGCTCAATATTCTTAATTGCTTTAGAATGACCTAGGTATGTTACTAGTGATTTCAATGAGACGTTGAGTTAGGGCAGAGAAATAGATTGGAGCAAGAAATATTAAATCCTTTCTGAATATCTATAAACTTATTGATCTTACTATGTGAAGATATCATTATACTTAATTAGTTAAGAGGTTATTCTATAAATCATATTGATAAGTGTTTTGCACACCTAATAATGCACTTATTAGATTAGATAGATTTCTTTCATATCATTGATCTAACAACCATGCATTACATGGAAGCTATCTTGGAAAACCTCAAGAGGTTATGCTGCCCATGATTTTTATAACAGGTATTACATTTTTTGCTTTCCTTTGAGCCTCTCCTTGTAACGCAAGAGAGAATCCAGCGTTTGCAACTTCAACTGTTGCTTGAACCTGTTGATAAAATCATCAGCTTTAGCATCAACCCCCCCTTCATCTCCATCCATCACTGTTTTCTCTGAAGCCCTTGTCGTTGCAGGCCTTCTTCTTTCAACATTCTCCCTCGTCACCTCCTCCGCTAAGTCCAAGCTCACCGCCTTTTCGCTTGCCGACCTCTTCATTTTCTGCTGCTTCTTCGTAGCTTGCACCACATGCCCCGACTTGCTCCGCTTCGCATGATGATCATGATAATGATCCGTGCCCAGATCGGCATCGAACCCGGTTGGAGTTGGGGGACGTCGAGTTGTTTCTTCCGGTTCCGATCTGTAGTATAAAGAAGAGAAGTTGATGGACTTGACCCGTTCTAAGAGTGAAGGGGCTCGTTCGAGCTGGGGAGGGTCATGTTGCTGGGCAGTGTTTTCGGGTTCTTGGGAAGGTGAGAATTTGTAGGAGGAGAAGTAGTCGATGGACTTGACTCGTTGTAAGAGAGAAGGAGCTGGAACGAGGTGCTGGTCTTCTTGTACTGGTTTGTTGTGAGTACCAAAACGAGAAGCGAGAGCAAGGGCGGCGATCAAAATATTCACAAAGACGAAGAGTGAAGCCTGTGTTGACCAGGTGGTCACGAAAGCAAAGATAGAGGTTGGTGGTGAGAGGTCTGCCATGGATCTCGTTTCTTTCTGTTTTTTCCTTCTCGTGGTTTAATGTAATGCCAGCCTAAGGAAGACGACTATTTATGCTGGCCTACAGTTTAATTATTGAAGAGAGAAGGTGTGGTGAATGGCTGATGTTCAGTTTTTTTTTTATGTTTTCTTCATATTTAATAAATTTTTTATGTTAATTGAAATTATGTTTTATAATTGTGAAAAATATATCTTTAATATATTAAAACAAACTATAAAGCAAAAAATAATAATAAATCAGATGATGTTTTTCATTGTAGCAATGAATATGTTTTTAAATTATAAAAAATATGTTGTTTATTAGTTAATTTTGATCGCAATCTGTACTGAAGTTTGAAAGATAGAGTAGCTTTCTCACGGTCACATGGAAGAGCAGTTGAGTGTTCCAGAAATGTCAAATCTAAATTTAAATGCATAGTAATGGTATAGCCAAGTCAATATAATCATCTGTAAAATACTATTTGTTAATTTAATTCAAAACTCCATTTTTTAATTTCATTTTTTCAACCCTATCAATTCTTTTGCCTATTCCTATACAAGAGCAAAATAGTTAAGGTGCTACACAAATAATGCTCCGGTTTATGTTTTATATAGATGAGTATGCATGTTTTGTAAAATCCATCACTTCTATTTTTATATATCAAATGAGAACTATCACATTATGTAGTGATGAATGTGCACGATTAAAAACTTCTTCTTGACCACTTGGTTGTCCACGACATTTAAACTCTTAAAAATAATAATTGTAACCTTTATAAGAATCTAAGTATTCAGACTCATTGGAATATCTAGCATCAAACATGTAGTACTTGTCCACCAAAAAACAGAAAATACAAGTATATATTAAGAATAAAAAATTAACGAAGAATATTATTAAACTAAATTGATCAACTCTTAAAATTTATATGAAATGTCAACCTTTTAGTGGTTTGAGAAATTTGATATTGTTATTGTTAATAGCCTCTAGAAAAATATGTTTATCGTGTATTTTTGGGTTGGTACACATTTTCTTCCAATAAATAGAACTTGATTTTCAGTTGATATAATATGTGTTCCATCAATTGCACAGATACAATTCTACATGAAAAAGCGAAAGTCTCATTATTTTGTCCATGAATAAAAGAATATAAATTTATTTTCACATGATTAAAATAAAAATACTTTACCTTAAAATGTGGAATATAGAATATAAATTCATTTTCACATGATTAAAATAAAAATACATGACCTTAAAATGTGGCATATATCTTGGATTCATTGCAATATCTCTTGGAGTGTTTATAAATTTTGGATCTGCTAATTTTATGATATCCACAACGAACAAACATATTGCTTCAAGGACTTCATTTATGTATCTGTTAACAGTTTCGACTGAATATTGGAATTTCTCTTGCACTTCCCTGTTAGAAGCGCCAATAACTATCGTAAATAAAAACATTGCAAACTTTTCCATCAGAGACATGTGTCTTGAAGGCTTCAAATTATACCGTGTTTCTAAATCTACACACAAACTCGTCAAAGTTCTTGCATCCATCTTAAACATGTTAATACATATTTTTTAATGATCAAATTTAGTCAGCCAACGCATAAATATATTGTATGAAACCATACATGTTTTCTTATGCATATAATTTATGTAATACAAGTCTAATAACTGTAGCAGTACATATAATTAATTTCACCTTCTCAAACTGTGTTCTAAAAAATCTCAACATGGAGGAGCTTTAAGAGATTTTTCATGGATGGTTTGTGTGGATATTATTAGAGAACACATAACTAGACAACTTGTGATTTGAGATAACCATTATTTATAGAATTATTCAAAGTTGGAAAAGATCAAATCTTCATATGATAAATTCTTAAATAACTCTAATTATAAATCTGTGTAACAAAAGTTCCAGGGATTCCTGAATAAATTTTTTGATAGTTTTCACTGCGTGTATGATATACATGAAACTCAATAGTAGTAGATGAGCTTTTGATGGAGCAGATAGATTCGTTTGACTGCATGTCTTATGTTTATCGGTACTAATTCAAATATTTTTTTACCACAAAATCAATTTTTCTCTCATGATTTTCGAAATAAATAAATAAATAAATAAATTGTTACAATCCTTCGTGACAGTGACTGGCCGATGATAGCTTGGCTGCTTAGAATCCCATCCGGATTCCAATCAATTTATTAAATGAAAAGGAGTTCAATCGCGCTGGACGACAACTCCTCGCACAGTGCCAAACCAATCAACATCATGTGTTGCTGCTGCTTAAGATGACACCACCTTAAGGAAACAATTTTGCGATGTCGTGCGAGGGCGAACCCTCGCGATACAATAAACTAACGTCACCCCTTGTTGCCGCCAGTGGATAATGAGCCCACTGCCAGGAACTACAGAGAAATCTTAATTGGTGGGTTTTTTAGGAATAAAATTACACGCGCGCGCACACACATTCTTATAGCTTATATGTAATTTATAATTTTAGCCCTCCATATATAACATAATGATTTTATTTTATACTAAAATTGAAACCATAAATTAAATTAATTAGATAATTAATTTTACTATTTAAATTTGGATTGAATTAGATTCTTTAACTCAAACTTTTTGAGTTTATCATATCCTAATAGGAATTAAAATTTTAGATTAAGTAATGTTCTGAAGAAAAAAATATGAAGTAAAGAGATTTAAAATCAAATGTTTTTAATTGGATGTCATTTATTATTACTAAATATTATTTAAAAACAATTACACATAAAACTAATTATTATAATTGAAGTATGCTATGATTTTATCCTAAATATTAATATGTTATTATGCATGATGAATGCTTATGGATATTAAAAACCAATTATTGTGTTTTCATTTGATGGTTGAATGATTGTAATTTTATTAAATAGGATCTGCATATCCTGTCTTGTCTCTATATTTATCTTTTAAATTGTAATTTGTTTATTATATAATTCTTCTCGAAGATAAATTGAGGTTTCTTAATTGATTGTGTGAATACTATATAACTTAGATTGGAAATTATTATTTAATCCAAGATGAAGAAAAAAATAGCATTGAAAACTACAACTAAAGAGCTTGCAATTGATTTATGAATACTTGTTATGGCTACTTAGGATTTGTCCATCTAATTATTTTAATGGCTCGAGGAAACTAGTTTAGATATGTTCATAATTATCCAATTAGAATGACATGTTAAATGTGTGTGTGTGTGTGTGTGTATTAATGTAATGTAATGTTTTGTATGAAACCTAATTAATTGATAATAAATTATTTATTTATATATTAAGTACATTTCAAGAACATGAATAATTTCCTTCCAATTTATTTCCATAAAACCAAAGTTTTGTTCATTTGAGTCACTCAAAGTTACCATTAATCACACATATTTAATGCTATAAAATTAGATCCTACTTAACTAACCTATATTACTTGGATGATTCATTGATCATATAAAGTTAAGGGCATGGATTAGGTGAAACATATAAGATATATTCAAAGAACTGTCACCTAATTGATATAGGAGTTACACGAAGATGTGAACGATAAATTATGTCATCTACCAAATTTTATTTATTTGATTTGTTGAGTCACTCAAGGTTAAATAAATTAAATGAGATCTTAGCCCTATAGAAAAATCTAAGCGAGATTTTATGAATTAATAAAGATTAAATATTTTATCTAAATTTGGGTTTAAAATGTATGCAAGAAACTAATACTCACTTTTTTTACACTATTAGGTTGATAGATAAAATTAATACTAACATATTTTTATAAAATACACTTGATGCTAACACATGGACTAGAACAAATTTTCTTAAATTGACACTGAAATATGAGAATTGTTCTCAAGCAAGAAAAGAGTTTTATATTCTTGAAAATCCAATTCTAAATGCCCCTGAGGATTTTGAATAAGAATTTAGGAATGAACATCATCATCTTGTTGTCAATGTTGAATAGGTTGTATGTGTGATGTTAGCTTGTATTTCACCTAAAATTTAAAGGCAACATAAGAATATGGATGCTCATACTATGATCATACATATCAAATAATTGTTTGATGATGCTAATAAGACTAAATGATATGAGACCTGTAATGGATTGTTTCAATGCAAGGTGATAGAGAGTTTTTTTAGTGAACACCAATGTTTTGAAAACAATTGATTATATTGAAAAAATTAAATCAGTTAGGTTTTGTCATAGACCATGAATTAAGTGTTGGCTTGGATTTGCAGCTATTACCCCAAACCTTTTCACAATCATTATGAATAATCACATGAAAAAGTTGGATAATACATTGCTAAATTTTTATAATATGATTAAGACTATTAAAGGGAAAAGGAAAAATGTCAAGTTCAAAGTTAAAAAAGATTAGATCTTGAGGTAATAAATTACTACACAACTTTTAATTTATCTAATAGAATCGTATGGACTCTCGAATAATTTTGTTATATAGTTTCTATTATGTGTATGATATTTAGGAAACACAACACAATAATGTCCACTCATCAAGAAAGATATTTTATTGTTGTTTAGTTTAGTCAGGTCCCACTATCTTTTATAAGAAATTGTCAACTCTCATCGGTTTCATACCCATATATGATATAAATGTAGTCTCCTATTTATCCTCAAGAAGGGAAAACAAAAATATAAACAAATCACATAATACAGAACCTTTGATATTTAATTCAACATAACTATGGTATAATGGCATTTCATGGTTTTCCAAGGATGAGGGGGTACACCTAGTTTGTAGGGAGGTTCCATCAGAGTTGTACAACATTATCTAGCATTATGCTAACTGTTTTTGTTGAGTAAATGTAACTAGAAGTGCTCTTTGATGTCTTTAGTGAGCCATTGCGTGGTACTATGGATTCCCTTGAAAGTTTTATTAATTGTTTCGTTCGTACCAGAGAAAATAGATAGTTGTTAAAAGGATTTTCTAGCAATGTGGTGCCGAATTGTCTTCTTCCCCTTGTATGTCGTGCTTGCCCATTGTAGTAGTTGCGTCCAAGAAGTAGTTGGCCACGAGAGATTTGCATGGTGAGATATAACATCCCATATTGATCTAGAGTAGTGGAATTGGAAGAACAAGTGCTCATGGTATTCATTGTGATAGTTAAATAGACTGTATAACATGCACGTTGTGATGCCTATAGTGTGAATTATGTCCAGCATTTTAAGTTTGTTTGATTGGCTAATCATAGGATGGAATGCCTAGGTATGTGTCTTGGGTACCATATGATCTGACAAAAAATGCTGGCTGTTTTCTTTCTTCATTAATATTTCCCACACAAAGGATAGGTAGGAGCTTTCTAATGGATGGCCTTCCCCTATTTGTTGGTCTTACATGCAGGTTTTTGAGAGGAAATGTACGGAGTTCCATATTGCATGAAGCTGACAATGCCTAGGAAGGAAGTTCTAGTTAGCCCCGGTAATTATTTTTGATACTTTTTCCAACCAATTTCCTTTCCTTTCAACAGCCAGTAGTCATACCATATGGAGGTTTTAGCTCCAATGCCTATGTTGATGGTGATCAAACATCGACTCTATTCTCAACTTTAGAGAATTTTTTGTTATGTCCATAAAGGGTTAAAAGGGATTTTAATGTTCTAGATGGATTGACCCTTTAGAATATTGTTGTGAATCCATGTAGTCCACAAGGAGCGATTTTTAATAAGTAGCCTCTAGAGGTGTTTCAGCATAACATCTTTGTTCCATGTTCTCAAGCTTACTCTTGATCCCTAGACCTCTTTCGGTGTTGGGTAATAGATGGCATCCTAAGCAACCTTAGCTCCACTTGGCCGTTAGAAGCTTCCTTTCCATAAAAAGGTTGATAAAATGCTTTCAATTCTTCAGATAACTGAGAAGGGAGGATAAAGATGGTGGTCTAGTAGACTTGGAAGACGAAGAGAATTGCTTTAATAAGTAATAGTTTACCACCATATGCAAGAGTTTGTAGTCCAGTAGTTTGATCTTCATAACTATTTTCTCAATTAAATGGTGGCAGTATATATGTGTTAATCGTGTGGTGATGAGTGGGACGCCAAGGTATTGATCACCGGTAGACTCTTTATAGGGATGCATATCTGATCTTAGACTATTTTACTTTCATTTTCATCCATACAAGTCATTTATGAGTGTTGCAATATCATGGTCTTACAAGTTAGTTACCCTAATTTAAAACATAACACATAAGATAGTATAGAACAAGTAAGAAGGTCGTTCTCATGAGAAAGGTTTAAGTTAGATTTTTATGCTATATGATATGCAATTTGGGGGGTGGTTGGAAGCTATTTAAGCTAAAGCAAAAAACATAAAAAATGATCAAACCAAAATTTATCAAGCAAAAATTAAATAAAACTGAAATTTATAAAGAAAACAAACCTTGGTCAAAAGTAAATATCCACCAATAGAAATTAGAAATGATCATGGAAATAAAATATCAATTTATATTCTAAATATTTATCTCTTCTTAACATTAGTTGGTTAATGAATTTGCCATATAACTTACCCTAACCATTAAACAAATATAGTATTCGCACTAGTAATTTAATTCAATGACAGCCTTAAAAACTAGATAAGTTGATTAATACAAAAACATAATTGTCCATAGTCTCTGTTTGATTTGATTGAATAATATCTCTAAGATTAATAATGTAGATAAAATTATTAAACTCAGTTGCTTCACAAACTCTTATACCACAACTTTAGTTTTGATATCAAACTTAGCAATAAATTGTCTACAATAATAACTTAGAGTCTATTCTAGCAATTAAAATAAATAATCATAGAAAAAGTAAACATATAAGAACAAATATATCCATCATATAAACTAAAAAGAAAAGATAAAATAGATCTCACATTTCTTGAAATTCATAGGTTTTGGTGTCCTAGCAACAAAAGAAAATGAATTTAGCCTTGCATGTTTGTTGAACAACTAATAAAAAACATGATTTTGGGTTTGTGGAGGAGAATGGGTGTTTTTTTTTTATCTCTTCCTATTCTCTTCTCATTTTTTTTCCTATTTTTTTATGTTAAGAAACCCTAGACCCTATTTCACAAAATAATCATCCCTTAAGTTGAAAGTTTACATTTAAATAATCCAATAATTATTTTTCTAAAAAAAAAGAAATAGTCTTGAAAGAAATCTTCAAGCTTTGACTTAGAGGAAACTTAGATGTCAATGTTGTTGCTTTAGAACGCAATTTGAACCCATTTCTTCATAAAACCTGTTTATCAGCAAAATTAAATTGTCATCTTTAAAAACTCATATCTCCATCATATTACATCGTTTAGGTTTTAAATTTGGAAAATTGATAGGTCTTTGAGTCATGAATAAAAAAAAAAATGAGTTTGTATTCATTGGACGCCTGCAGCTCCATATATTCAAGTTGGAATGGTCAGAAGTCAACGATGGCCGATTGCGAGATTGACTTTGAAGGCTGCAATTTCCATGCTATTTATTATTTTATTTTCTTGCCTTAGATTTATATAAAGGTATGTATGTTTGCTTTTAATGCCACTTGAATCATTTTATTTCGATCTTTAGTTCTCACACTCTACACAGAACATTGATTGATGGTCAAATCTGCCAACTACCTCCAATCCGTTCCTTTTTGCATCTTTTATCCAAAAGTTCACTCAAAATATAAAACAAAGAATATCAAATTATTTTAAATATAAAATATAGGAAAATATTAATTAAATATGGTGAAACCATCGAATAATACGGTGGCATCAATAAGACACTCTTAGAATTATTTATTATCAATCATGAGCAGTTTATGAAGGTGTCTAGGGATTGTTATTGATGTATGAATGTCATGGAAAACCATTAGGAGGGCTTCTGCAAAGTAGATGTGTTATGACATTCTTTGTATATTTCCACTGATATTGAAACCTACTATTAGTGGTTTTTGTTAAAGAATACCCCACAGACCCTTCATTGCCGAGACAAATAATTAGAGGGATATGGGGTCACCTTATTTTAGTCCCTAGATTATTTGAAAGCCATGAATCTAACCATTAAGAGTAATAGAGAAATGTGTTGACAAGAAGTATTTTTCAATCCAACTTATCATAATTGTTGGAATGCTTAAGGCTATTAGCCTTGTTATAATGTATTACCAATTGATTGTGATGAAAACTTTTCTAAGATCTATTTTTAATGCACATTTAGGAGGCCCCCAATAAGTATAGCAGTTGTTAAAGAGCTCTTAGGAGAGAAGAATGACATCAAATATACTATGGCTTGGGATGAAAGTGT
This sequence comes from Salix dunnii, assembly GCA_015731905.1. Taxonomy (NCBI): domain Eukaryota; kingdom Viridiplantae; phylum Streptophyta; class Magnoliopsida; order Malpighiales; family Salicaceae; genus Salix; species Salix dunnii. The sequence continues at coordinate 11,313,580 of CM027664.1, read as the reverse complement.
TAGAAATGGTCTAATAATGGTTGATAGAGCTAGTTTTAATCAAGGAAGGGGCAGGCTATGAATAAAATATCCCTCCTAATTGCCCCTCCTAAATATCCCTCTAATGATGACAATTAGGAGTAGTATATATTATTCTACTACCAAGATCCCTTCTTTTACACGATGATGACGATGCCTATGAAGAAAAGACTTGTGAAAGAATTTAGTGCTTCTATCCCTAGGTGAAGTCATTGTATTCATGATCTCTATTTGTAGTATGCCATCTTATATAATGATATGGCAAGAGATATTAAGAAATACTGGTTAGAATATATCCTCATTTAATCAAGTAATAATTATTTTTATTATTTTTATTATTTTACCACTTTTGAGTCCTTTAACCATAAGTGTTTGATAAGGTATCTATCATAACAGTTTGATGGCTTTATTATACTTTGATGACATTATTAAAATGTCCAAAAAGATATAAGATGATATAAAATTGAAGAGGATAATAGATATAACTATTAAATCCTTGAAGTTATAATAAAAAAAAAAGTTGTCATTAATGTTCATAATAATATAAAACATGTTTGTTCCATAACTTTATAAAATAGGTTTCTTTATCATTAATTAAATTTTAAGACTTCATTTCCAAAAAAGGTGTTATATTTTCCATGGATTGAGTGATATATTTGAACACAAAAGCAATTTTTGTACTCTTCTCACTAATTTTTTTTTATTGATTTCAAATTAAGATAATTGACAATCCTGTTTTTATTCTCTATATATTAAGAGGTAATATGTTAATATTTTGAAAACACCGATCAATAAGCAATTAAATATAAGTGTGAAAACATAAATATACATGTTTTTTTGTTATAAAGGGAAAACCTTTTGAATAAATCTTAAATTATAAAAAAAATGTTTAGTGACCTAGGATAAACAACTTTCGCTAGTTTAAAAAAATACAAAAGGTTTTCCACTACAAATCATTTGGATCTTATACCATCTTACTTATTAAGACACACACTCTATTTTGTTTTTTACCGTATTAACTTGTTAGAACACCTAACAATCTTCAAATTATTCTCATCATAATCTAAACTTCTAACAATTAATATAATAACTCTTCCTATGAGTCATTAGGCTCTCAACTCTGGAGTAAAAATTTCTCTTTCTAAATTTTCTCCATACTCCTCTTATGTGTTTAGAGTATATGTGTAGAAACTTTATGCAATTCCAAAGCTAGTTAGTCGCACTTGCTCCACTATTAATGTTTCTCTGATTAGTGTTACTGTCAATAGTATTGTTCTCGTCGTTTAATGTTTTTGATTGTCCTTCCTCAAATATACATCAATATAATAAAGATAAGAACTTTTGATAAATATTATCTTCAATCTTCCTAGTCTATTACGATGTTAATATACTGCTAATCGCGTTTTACCAAAAAATCTATTTCATAGTTATCTTCAAATAACTTGTATTTATCATTTTTTTAATAAAAAATATTTGTTTTTAATATATGTTCTATCAAAACAACTAGATAATTACTAAAATAATCACATTACATCCTATGAGTTAAACTTAACTAAGTCTTTATCTAATTTGGATAAACTAACATTTTAAATAAATTCATCTTAATTAATGCAAATAATCCTTCAGTAATCAAAATCAATAATTTTAACATTTACAATATCCCTTTTTATATTATTTATGGAAAAATATATTTCGGATGAATTATCACGCAAATATTTCAGATAACTAAATCATAAGCAAATACTTTATTAAAGTATTCTTACAAGTACAGTTGTAATATTGTTATGGAGCATTATAACAATTAATAATATTTATGCAAAAAAACAAATTGTATTTACTCCTAACATGTTTCATTCAAACAATACATAACCTAAACAAAAAACTTCATACACCATGTTACATCCTAAGAGTTTATAATATATTCAAAAATCATTATGCATTAGATATTGTAATGAAATTACATTCATTAAGTTCAAAATACATCAATTAGAGGTTCTTATGCTTAAAGAAATATCTTAGTTATAACAACCCATAAAATTCAATATTCATTAGTGATTAAAGATTAGTAAAATTAAAAAAAAAAATCTAATAGGTTGGTTGATTGTTTGCATACTTACTCTCCTTTTCATGCATCCTTGTTTTCTTTCTAGTCTAATACTAATCCTATTCCTCATCTTCATCATTAATATATTAGAGGTTTCGGTTGATCCGATTACAAAACTTAGATTTAAAAGGTTCAAAAAGGTTTTTAAATATGTGGGCTAAGGTAAAATTTAAGAGGTTAGTCTGGTTAGACTTCTTCAATATATGTGGGCTAAGGTGAACTTAAAAAGAATATTAAAAAATGAGAAGTAATACATTATTAATATGATTCATATTCAAAAGATACTTGTTAGTGAAACCAAGATCATAACACAAAGATTAGAAGAAGTAGATTAGATTCAATTAGTTTGATCTTTCAATATCTTTGTTATAATGACTGGAGCCTCAAGCAACATTTTGATATGATTCAAGTTTTATTTTAGAAACTATATTTTCATATTTTTTTCGTTGATATATAGAAAACCTTTTAATTCTTTAATACAAGAAATAATTATTCATTTGAAGTTGGATTCTGAAGTTGTTAGGAAAAATGTAGGAACATACTTTCTTAATATATATTTTTTTTATTTGTTTTTATTTTTAATATTAATATATTAAAATTTTAAAAATAATTTAATATTTTTTAAACAAAACATCATTTAAGAAATACTAGGTAAAACCAAGAAAACTCCTTAATAATGCATGCGAATATATTTTTTAAATAAGTATAATTGAAATGAATTTTAGAATTATTTTTTTATGATCTCAATGTATCACAATCATTTGAAATATGTTAATATTTTACTGCCCTAAACATGATTTGAGAAAAACTTTTTTCGCACTAAGAGATTCGAAAGAAAATCTGGAGGAGGCTCGTTTCTTTTATTTTCTCTCTACTGTGTACGATACGATCAGCTGCTCGTAACACAGTTTGCTTCTCACCTGGTTCAGCTCTTCCCCCTCTTCATCATCATGTCTCCTCCGAGAATTCTTCTTTGTGGTGACGTTTTAGGCAGGCTCAACCAGCTCTTCAAGCGTGTCCAATCGGTGAACAAATCGGCGGGCCCATTCGATGCACTCTTTTGCGTAGGGCAGTTCTTTCCTGACTCCGCCGAGCAATTAGAGGAATTCATGGGCTACGTTGAAGGAGGCGGCGGCGGCCACTCTCAAATTCCTCTCCCCACCTACTTTATCGGCGACTACGGTGTCGCCGCTCCCAAAGTCCTCTCCACTGCTTCCAGAAACTCCGCCAATTTAGGCTTCAAAATGGACGGCTTTAAAATTTGTGATAACCTTTTCTGGCTTAGAGGCAGCGGCAAGTTCACTCTCCATGGTATGGTAGGCTATGGGTAGAGGTAGGAGTAGGGGTAGGGTTAGGGTTCTTTAAAACAAAAATTGGTATTTATTTTCTTGTAATTTATTTACTGTGTATGTTATTAGGTTTATCTGTTGTGTACTTATCCGGTAGGCAGTCATCAAACGGCCAACACTTTGGAACATACAGTCAAGATGATGCTGATGCATTGCGAGCATTGGCCGAGGAACCTGGAGTTGTTGACTTATTTTTAACATATCCTCGATGAACTCTTTTGTTATTAGTGATTATCTATGTATACATTTTGTTTGTTTGATTTCCTTAATGTCATTTTACTAATGAATGGCCCAGTGGTGTCACAAACAGGGCTTCTGCATCTGATATTCCTGCAGGATTCTTGGATTCTACAGGTTCTGATTCTTCCGTATCTGAGTTGGTAGCAGAGATCAAACCACGGTATGCAATGAGTGTTGATGAATCAACTTCTTCAATTGCATGCTTCGATGATGTTTATTTCCCTTTGTCTCTCTGCCTGTTGGATGTTAGAATGGAGCGTGTGCTTACTAAATACTGTTTTCTCATTAAAGGTTGTTCTTTTTGGCAGCTACCACATTGCAGGCACTAAGGGTGTTTTCTATGCTCGTGAACCTTACTCTAATGTTGATGCTGTGCATGTCACGCGTTTCTTTGGTCTTGCTGTGGTTGGAAACAAGGACAAGCAGGTTGAATTTGTGTTCTCAGCTCGACTTATTAATACTTTTCTGCCATTTTAATGTGTTTTGGGACTACTTGAGGATACACGCTGTAGTTTCTTTTTTATTTGATTAACTTGACTGTTTGATTGATGTGGAGTGATCTTCTATATGGTGCTCATTTTATGAGCAAAATACTCTGACTAGCTTTCAGCTGTTATGCAACCTACTTGATTTAGAATCATCTTCTAGGCTTTCTTTAACTATTGGTTCCTTCACTGCTTTTCCCAGAAATTTATCCATGCCATTTCTCCCACTCCAGCATCTACAATGTCTACTGCAGAGATTAGCATGAAACCTCCAAATACTACCTTATCTCCATACACTTTAGTAGTAGAGCAAACAGCTCTTAAAGAAGTTACAAAGAGGTCTGCTGCTAGTGTGTCTGATTCACAATATTGGAGGTATGATGTCACCCAAAAACGACATAAATCTGGAGCTGGGGAAGGCAATAAGCTATGCTTTAAATTTATATATTCTGGTTCATGTCCACGAGGAGAAAAGTGTAACTTCCAACATGACTTGGATGCAAGGGAACAATACTTGGGAGGTGTTTGTCTTGATTTCCTTATCAAAGGAAAATGTGAAAGAGGTCCAGACTGCAACTTTAAGCACGACTTGCAGAATGAAGGTGAGAGCCATTCTCGTGTGAGACGCCGATCTGAAAATGATAATGGTAACAGGTTGGTGTTTATTTTCTCTTTCTTTCTTCTTCTTCGTCATCCTTATTTTTCCTTACAATTGATGGTTCATTGCTTAATGATGTTTTGTTTTGGTTCAAGTTATTTGAGTGATCCTCTATTGAAGCATTGGATGCTGATTTCTTGTTTTGTTCTGCTATTTTTTGTGATTTTCCTGAAGTTGGACTTGTATATAGGCCATTTGTGTAGCAATTAACTCTCTAATTGTGTTTCAGGTCAAAACAATGTTGGTTTTGTTTGTCAAGCCCAAATGTGGAGTCACATCTAATCATTAGCGTAGGAGAATTTTACTATTGTGCACTGCCTAAAGGTCCCCTTGTTCAAGATCATGTTCTGGTAATACCCATTGAGCATGCACCAAGTACCCTTACATTAAGTCAACAAAGTAACTCAGAGCTGGTCAAATACCAGAACAGTCTCAAGTTATATTACAAGAACCGAGGAAAGGAAGCTGTTTTATTTGAGTGGATTTCCAAACGTAGTAGTCATGCAAATATTCAGGTAGTCATTGTTAATATATTCTGATGTTTGATGAAATAAAATTGCTGAAATGCATTCATGGACCCAGTGCTTCTATTGTCTCTTCTACAAGAACTCATTGATGCTGTGAAAAATCCACGGTTCTCTCTCCCTTACTCCCCTCTTTCTCGCAGCTTTTCTTGAAATATTTTTGTTGACAAATGCACAAAGATCATCACCTAAACCTCTTCACCATGTGTTTTACTTCTTGACACAAGAAACACTTTCTAATTCTATTTCATCCCTTAGACCTTTTTGGTTGGATGATACAATAGCAATGATGAAAAATCTACTTCTATTATCACCACCATCTATTTTTGTGCTGTTTTGTTATTAATCCTTGGTCTTTTGCCCTTTTTTGTTCTTTTCTTACTTTTCTATAGGTTGTCCCTGTTCCATCATCCAGAGCATCAGCAGTTCGAGATATATGCAACATGGCTGCAGAAAAGTTGGGTTTTAAATTTGTGGCCATGAAGTGTAAGTTCTATCAATCTGGTTTTTAATGCATGTTATTACAGCAACTGGATGATGATTTGCATAATTTTTATTACATGTGCTCCTAAACTTCACGGCATGAATATGTATATCTTTTGGTTGAGTTTGGTTTCAAGTTTATCGTCCTGGTTTTACTTCTTCATGATTTTAATTACTGGTCTGTAGTCTAATTTTCTAGTGTTCTCTTAATGTTGAACTCAGCCACCTTGAAGACTGTCTTGTATGAGTAATTTTGATATTCATATTCCTTGGCTGGGTTAAAAAAAAAAAATGATATTCCTTTGTATCATCAGCATTTTTATTCAGTTATCCCTGCAGTCAATAACAGCTCAGATGGGAGAGAATGGTTAAGGAAGCAGTTCGATAGGAACTATAGTTTCTTCTATGTGGAACTCACAGAAGGTACAATATTGTCGCATTCAGTTGAGGAGAATGAGAATTTTCCAGCCCAATTTGGACGCGAAGTAAGATGCTAAATCCAATTGCTTATGTGTTTTTCTGACTTTTCCAATTTGCATTTTTTTGTGAGAAATGACAAGTTATGCTTGCTTTTCTAATGAAAATCAGCTAACAAACTTCCTATCTCAAACTAATTCACAGGCAGTATAATAAATTCCATTATCCTGTCACCTGGTTTTGTTATTATCTAGTCAAACCTTATGGCCTCATGAAAATGTTTATATGCCTATGTTCCAAAATAACTTTGATTACTGCTTGCTTGCATGAAGAATCTTTCTCTTTTAGGAATTAATGAATGTGATTTCCAAGGACATGAAATCTTCTTGGTAATTATGAAACATTTTGCAGGTTCTAGCAGGCTTGCTGAACATGCCGGAGAGGGCTGATTGGAGAAAATGTGCACTTGGTAAAGACGAGGAGACAAAAATGGCAGAAGAATTCAAGAAACAATTTGAAGAATTGGATCCAAATCAATGATTTTGTCAAGACACATGCCGGGGAGGCTTGCTGAATTTGGATCCAACTAAGTTGTCTACCACTTGATGGCCCTACCCGCTTAAGGTAGTCTAACCAGTTCCATTTTAGGCAGCTGGAGGTCAGTAAGCGTCACAACTGACTTGCATTTGTCTCTGGAACAGTTATGTGGATGCTTTAGACGATGTGCACCAACATTTATGCGATAGTTTGCCAGGTGTATCCACTCTCTCTGAAGTTATTTCAGTGTGGTAGGCTTGTCGCCCATTTCTTACAGCACATGGTTTACGAGTGACGTTACTTATTACCAACGCAATCTATTTAAGATTGCTGGGACTTGGTAGCTAGTGATTACTGCTTCAGTGCTTCATGTTCATATAGGCTCTGTTATGTCGCATTTTTATTGTCTCGGGACTGGACAGAAAAGAGGAAGATGACGGGCGAAGGAGGATATGTTTCCATGTATTTTTTTGAAAGAATAAAAATTATTTTAAAGATAAAATTTATTTCTGTCATCTTTATTTTTGCAATTAAATACATTTATATATTTGTATTTTCTGTATTAAAACGCTAACCAAAAACAATTTAGTAGGTGTCTTAAAAACGTTATTTCAATCTTTAATTCGATGATAAATTAATATATAAAAACTAATTAATAAATAAACAAACAAGAAGAGCCTCGAAATTATAAATGATTATTTTAATTAAACTTTTCTTTATAGAATAACCAACGTAAAATCATGCAGCTTCATTTCTTCTTTAAATAGCTAAAAATTATCATAAGGTCACAAAAAATAAATGCAACAAAAGTAGCTCACAAATGAAATCACAAACTATACAAATTAATAAAAACCTCCAAAATCAATACAAGACCTAGAAAATATCGTTTAATAAACGTAAAATATCAATCCCAAACTATACTAGTTTATCAGTGAATAGTTCCCTTCACAGTTTCAATGAATTTATACGTAAAAATTAAACTTGACCATCATATCTGATCATAGTAGTAGATTATAGCAATACTTTTATGGATTGCGTTGTGAGTCTCTCTTGTTGATCGCATCAGCTTGTTATTGTGAAATTCAGTGAATACTGAAAATTGCAGATGATATTTCATTCTTGTGATGATTTTATTTGGGCCTTCAAGTCTGTCATCGGTCCTGGATTATAATGCAATTCCAGGTGCATGGCCGGAATCTTTCAAGCCGGACGAAGTCGAGGGGCTAAAGGCTCATAGGGTCCAGGAAAGTAATGCGTTTTCTTTGTCATGAAAGTTGACGTGAGAGTAGGGTTGGCTCAGTCTTCTGTTAGGCTGGAGAGAGATCGCTCCGACGCTCCTGATTCTTTTCGGCCTTAACAAAGACAAAGGGAATGGATTAAGAAAATAAAACAAAAAGAAAGCAACAAAGATGAATATATGTCCAATGCAGATGAAGAATAGCTAGGGTTTTAATTATCTTTGATGACAATTTCATTGGTATCAATGACAGGTTAAATTTTCAACGGAATTCTCGATGAAACATTAATTAATATTTCTTTTATTTAGTTATTACGAGGTATTTACCTGTGCGCTGCATTATATTTTTTTATATAGAAAATTGAATTATTTTATGAATGTTGTAATTTATTATTTTAATATTTAATTAGTAAAATTATAATATATTAAATCTGTTAGAAATAAATTTTTTCATCTAAAAGGAATACTGTAATTAAAATATATGGGAAGCACTCGTATATTTTTATATTGTAGATAACTTGGGAAAAATTATCTATCCATTTTGTTTATATGTTACCCCATTTTTTTTTTTATATAATATTAGATCTAAAATATTATACATAAAAATATTGTAAAAATAATTTTTTTTTTTTAATAAAACAACCCAAAATCTAAGAATTTAATTTTTCTATGAAATACAACATAAACAAAAGGGCAAATAATTAGAATTAAAAACCAAAATTAAGAACGTGTGTGTGTACTTATTTTAATTCATTTATTTTTTAGATATATTTCTTTATATACATGGAAAAAATAGAGACTATTTAGAAATATATCTAAAAAATAAAAGAATTAAAAAGATATGGGCCGAAATGAAAATAAAATATGTATATAATTTAAACGGAAAGATTAAATTAAAAAAAAATAAAAGTGTTGTAAGAAATAAATAAATAAATATTTTATTTCTTGATTTAGTATTGATCCCTTTATTTTTACCAGTAATTTTGGTATAATTCTAAATAATTTGTTGATATTTATGTATCTATAATCTTAGTTTTGACTTTTAATTTATCTTTGTATTAAATATAGTTTTGGTTAAAAAAACAAAGTAAGTTCATCTTTGGTAGTATGAAATGAAAGTAAAACCCTCTTTTATGCATGTATAGTAATATACAATTATTAGTTATTTGTTATATTTTTGAAGGCATTGATATGAAATAAATATCAAAATATATAATTATTTTTAAGAGAAAAAACTTTTAAAATATTTTTTATCATTATTTTAAATGCATTATCTATAATAAAATAAATATATAAAAAAACTAAATAATTGAAAATCTTGTAGATTGATTGTTTCAACTCCTAGTAATATTAACAAAAAACAATAAAAAAACAAAATAGATGAAAAAAATAAATATAAATATAATTTGATTTTAAAAAATTATATGACTTGAAGAATAAATAAAAAAAAAAGATATAAAATAATAAATATCAATTTTCAAATGATCACCAACACAAATAAAAAATTAAACATTAAATAAAAAAAACTTAATAATAGTGGAAATAATAAAAATGAGAAACAAAAACTAATAGCATGTACATATAAACATTGACAAAAATAGGAACAATTTAAGAAATATATGTAAAAAAATAATGGAATTAAAATAAAATCCACGATTAAAACTACAAGAACCAAAATGAAAAATACATATAATTAATGTCATTTAAAGGAAAAAATTTAGTTAATAGTTCAATTTGTCTTTTACCTTCCACCTTCACCATATGTCATGCCTATTTGGAAATGTGGTTAAAGTTACTCTTATAAGTGTGGTTGAAGTTGCTTTTCATTCTGAAATGCATCAAAATGCTATTTTTTTTATTTATAAAAAATAATTTTTGATATCAGCACATTAAATTCATACAGTAACACTATTTTTTAATTTAAAATAAAAAAATTCAAAATTTTTCAAAAGTATTTTCCAAACGCATTCCTAAACGCCCCTGGCATTTGTCACGAAAACCATAGTTCAATTCACTTTTTAAACAATAATAAACAATGAAAATCACTATTCATTACTACTTCAAATAATAAAAAATAATTTTTTTTTCAAAAATACTTTCTAAATGCATTCCCAAACACTGTCATCTCCTACCAAAATCACAATTCAATTCACCTTTTCAACAAAGGAATGAACAATGGAAATCACTATTTATTACTATTTGAAATTGCGATCTCCTTTAGCTATTCTATAATAATAATAATAATAGTCGTGGTGCATGTAAACTGGCCCGAACACCCCATTTATAATAAAAAAAATTATGAGTGAAAAAAATTGAAAAAATATAAAATAAAGTGGGTCTATGGATTATTTGTGGCGCGTGCAAGCTGCCCCGAACACGCTGGTTATCAAAAAACCAAAAAAAAAAATATAAGCGGGGGAAAAATGTAAAAAAAGGGGTCCGGAGATAAAATAAATGTATATGTGGGAAAAAAATGTGATGCGCGGAAGCTGGTCTAGACACTCCAGTTATAAAAAATCCAAAAAAAAATGTATAAGTGGAAAAAAATATTAAAAAATTGGTTTCGAAAATTAATCGTGATGTGCGTAAGTTAACCTAGACACCTTGATTATAAAAAAACAAAAGGAAAAAGCCCAGTAAAAAAAAAAAAAAGAGGGAAGCACCTTCAAAAGTAGTAATGAATAGTGAAAATTATTGTTCATTAAAGTGTGATCTCCTGTATATAAAATAATATATAAACACACACACACTAAATACAAAATCATTTTTGTTGGCTGAGATTCGAACTCCTGTGTAAAGCAAAGCCTTAACCACTCGACCAAAGCCACTGCTTTGTCCAGGCCTTGTATACAAATTATACTTATTGAAAAGGAAAATAATATAATATTAAAAATCCAAAATCATATTTGTGCCCTGAGAGATTTGAACTCCCGTGTATTTAGGAGGCACACGCTTTAACCACTTGACCAAAGCATCTTCGTTGTTTATTCCTGGTGTACAAATAATACTTATATTATTATGTAAGTTTACTATTCAGTCCACAACGCATCTAAGTATAGATGAAAAGTGCAAAACACTGTTTAAACGGGGAATCTTCTTTAACTATATACTAGTTAATTGCACGCACTACGTTGTAGGTGGAACAAATAATTTTTATAATAGTTGAGATTAATATATAATATTTATACATGTAAAGTTTAATATAATGAAACAGATCAACATATCCTATTATAATAACAATAACATCGAAGTCTTAACATCTAAAATTATCATCACTATTACTGCCAAACACTAAAAATTATTAAACTACACCGAGAAAAAATACAAAAAACTTAACAAAAAAGCAAGAAAACTAAAATTATTGTTGTTGTTGTTGTTGCTGCGTTAATAATGAAAAAAATAAAATTAAATCAAAGACTAAAAAAACCTAAAAACATTAACAAAAGAGCAAATAAAAAATTTAAAAAATGCTAGATATAAATAAAAATTATTAGCGGAAAAAAATATTTGACTAGAAAATTAAAAAAATTTACCGCAATACATTACGGGTTGAGCAAACAATTTTTATAATTGTTGGGATTAAAAAAAATTAATAGGATTTACTAGTTCAAAATTAAAATATAATATCTATATATACAAAGTTTAATATAATAAAACAGGTCAACAAACCCTATTATAACAATAGTAACCTTAAAGTCTTAATATCTAAAATTATCATTGCTATTACTGTCAAAACAATAAAAACTATCAAATTATCTAGAGAAAAAAACTCAGAAATATTAACAAAAGAGTAAGCAAGAAAAATAACTAAAATTATTATTATTATTATTATTATTATTATTATTTTGTTAATAATGAAAAAAATAAAAAATAAATGAAAGATTAAAAAAATCCTAAAAGCTTTAACAAAAGATTAAACAAAAAATAAAATAAAATAATAATTATTAGGTAAAAAAAATTCATTTGACTTGAAAATAATAATAAAATGAATAAAAAACTAAAAGAAAGAACAAAGAGAGAAAAAAAACAGAAATATCAGTTTTCAAATTATCATAAATACAAAATAAATTTAAGAGCTATTTTTTTTTTCAAAAAAATCATCTCAACAAATAAGAAAATAACAAAAATTGAAGACCAAAGCTAAGAGTACACTTATATATATATGGACTAAAGTAGGGGCTATCCCAAAAATATAAAAAAATAAAATGATGAAAATAAAAAATTAAAAGTATAAGGACCAATATCAAAATCAAATATATTATCAATTTCAATAAAAAAACAAAATTGAAAAAAAAATGAAACTTCTTTATGGAATATATTAAGGGATTTAAACCCAATCCGGGAACTAAAAAAAGGAGGACCAAAGTGAAACCTTAATATATAATTAATTTCAATCGAATGACTTAATCGAACTAAATCAAAACTTACATAACTTAATATATAATTTTTTTATTTGTTGAGGTAGTATTTTTTAAAAAATATTAGCTCTTAAATTTTATTTTATGTCTATAATTATTTAAAAATTGATATTTCTGTTTTTGTTTTCTCCCTTTGCTTTTGCATTTTTTTCGCCTAATAATTTTTTTTTTTTGATTTTTTGTTAAAGTTTTTAGGTTTTTTTTAGTCTTTCATTTATTTTTGTTTTTTTCATTATTAAGACAAGAGTACTAATAATAATTTAATTATTTTTCTTTCTTACTCTTTTGTAAATGTTTTTTTTTCTCGAGATAATTTGATAATTTTTATTGTTTTGATAATAATAGCAATGATAATTTTTATTTTTATTTTATTATTTTATTTGATCTTTGTTAAAAATTTTATGATTTTTTTAGTCTTTCAATTATTTTTGTTTCTTTCGTTATTAACATAATAATAATAAGAAGAAAAAGAAGCAGAAGAAGAAGAACAACAATAACAATTTAATTGTTTTTCTTGCTTACTCTTTTATTAATATTTTTTAGTTTTTTTTATTAGAATAATTTGATGATTTTTATTGTTTTGAAAGTAATAATAATAATAATTTTTATTTTTATTTTATTTTTTTGTTTGATCTTTTGTTCTAGTTTTTAGGATTTTTTTAGTCTTTCATTTATTTTTGTTTATTTCATTATTAACACAATAACAACAACAACAACAACAAAAATAATAATTTAATTATTTTTCTTGTTTACTTTTTTGTTAATGTTTTAGTATTTTTTTCTTGAGATAATTTTTATTTTGTTGACAGTAATAACAATGATAATTTTTTTTATTTGATCTTTTGTTAAATTTTTTAGGATTTTTTTAGTCTTTCATTTATTTTTGTTTCTTTCATAATAATAATAATAATAATAATAATCTAATTTTTTTTCTTACTTACTCTTTTGTTAATGTTTTTAGTTGTTTTGGGATAATTTGATAATTTTTATTGTTTTGACAGTAATAGCAATGATAATTTTTATTTTTATTTTATTTTTTTATTTGATCTTTTCTTAAAATTTTTAGGATGTTTTTAGTCTTTCATTTATTTATTTTTCTTTCATTATTAACACAACAACAATAATAATAATTTAATTGTTTTTCTTACTTACTCTTTTGTTAATATTTTTTAGTTTTTTTTTCTCGGGATAATTTGATAATTTTTATTGTTTTGATAGTAATAGCAATAATAATTTTAGATGTTAAGACTTCGATGTTTAGAATAAGGTGTGTTGATCTATTTTATTATATTATATTTTGCATATATAAATATTATATTTTAATTTTGATCCAACAAATCCTATAAAAATTATTTCCTCAGCCCGTAACGTAGGGCAGATAATTTTTTTAATTTTCAAATTAAATAAATTTTTTTAGCTAATAATTTTTATTTTTGTTTTATCATCTATTATATTTTTTTTATTTTCTCTTTTATTAAAGTTCTTATGTTTTTCTTAGTCTTTGATTTAATTTTTCTTTTTTAATTATTAGCACAATAATAATAATAATAATAATAATATTAGTTTTTGTTCTTACTTGTTTTTTTTGTTAATTTTTTGTATTTGTTTCTCAAGGTAATTTAATAATTTTTATTATTTTGATAGTGATAGTGATGATAATTTTAGATGTTAAGATTTCGATGTTACTGTTGTTATAATAAGATGTGTTGATCTGTTTTATTATATCGAACTTTACATGTATAAATATTCTATTTTAATATCAATAGTTATAAAAATTATTTGCTCAATCCGTAACGTAATGCAAATTGACAACATCATGAAAGTTGATATAAATATTTGAAAAAAAACTATGTTTTTTCCATATTTTTGTGTTGAAATATTTTGAGACAATTATCTATTTTTATCTTTTTGATGCTAAAATTTCGATGTTATTGTTGCGGTAATATATAATGATGTGTTGTATCATATCAAACTTTGTATGTATATATATTATATTATAATTTTAAATTAATAAAATCTATAAATTATTTTAAATCCAATAATTATAAAAATTATATTATATCCATAACATAATATTGGCAATCTAACTAGTATATAGTAATTCCCATAAGAAATTATCTTATAGAATATTTTCTTGTCGTATTGAGGCGGTAGTATAGTTATGGCATCATGGTTCTGGACCCAGCTCAACCAACCCTCGAGGAAAAACAAAACTAAAGTTGAGGCAGCAGTTCTTGTCAGAGCTTCCACCTTCATCCATAGCCATTTTGGATCGAAACAGCGATCTCTTAATTGCATATGTGTTAATGAAACATAGTAGCTGTAATGTCTTTTCGGGTCGATCGGTCCCAGGCTCTTATAATGTCGAGCTGCTAAGAAACAATGGGGCGGGGAGAGGGAGAGCGAGAGAGAGAGGGAGAGCGAGAGAGAGAGAGGATTGGCAAGAGTGTATCCATGGGTTACATGACTCGTGATCATGGGGACCCTTTTGCATTTGCTTTCAAATTAGGAATGGTCCACCAGAAATCCTTGTGTGGATAATTTTCCTATCATTTGAACGGGACAGGTTGTGGAATAAAAAAGAAGAAGAAAAAGTGTTGGCGAGTACATGTTCAACCAGGCAAAATAAAAGGCAATAATAATACAGCAGGAATCCTTCTCCAAGCACATTTCTTGGCACCATGTGGAAAAGAATATGTATATGCATCCGGACAACTTTAAAGTCTGCAAAACTTCCTGTTTTTTTCTGCCTCAAATCAATCTAACCGTGACCATTATTTAGTATGAAGAGATGATCTAAAGCATGTTTACATTGTTAAAACCTTTCTGACAAGGTTATTCAAGTTAGTATAACAGTTTAAACTTGAGGCATCACTCTTTGATTGATATTTACTCAGTTTGTTAATTCCATACACTCAACTAGAGTTTTGGTATTGTTAATGGAGCATTTAGGGTGAAAAGATATATGAATCTCCCTAGTATAATTGATGGAGCTTCTTGGTTATTAATCTGAAAAAACAAACAATATAAATGATGCATAAAAAAGAGAAATGGATGTGACTTTTATTTTAAATATTTCTATTTAATGTATTTGCATTTAGTTCCCATCAGCACACCACTCAAATCTAATCTTCCCCGTTGATTTAATCTATACATTAACCAAAACTCCCTCTCCCCCCCACCTAACTACCCAAACCTTTTTCTGCCTTCTGTTACACGGCTCACAGTTAGTATGTTCTGTGGGTTTATTTAGTTTTATGGTGTTTATGAATGAATGCTAAACTCATGCAAGTGAAAGCAGCTTTTTTTATTTATTATTATACTTTTCATTCTTCAAAAGTTTGGAGCATTATCTTTCAATAAATTTGGGCTCTTTTGGGTTTTTATGAATAATATCAGTTACCTCCTTGTCATTGCTTTTCTTACAAAGCTTGTGTGTGGCTGCTAAATAATCCAATCTAACCTCTTTTTTGTCAATGCTTCAAGTTATCTTTCACTCTCTTATCTTATTGTTATAGCCAAAAAATAATTCTAGTATATAGTTTTTGAAAGTTTGGTGATTGATGGGATGAGGTTGGTGATGGTGCCAGCCATTCTTCAGCTGATGCTCAAACTCTCTGCCAGTGGATTTGTTTTCACGGTTCAGGGATCTACTGGTAAATTTATGATCTTTATTCTTCTTTGCTAGAAGTGGATTCAATTAGGATTTTTTTTTCCTTCTTTTTATCAAGCAATCATCTTGCTATCTGGGTTTATCAAACTTCGTGTTGCCAATGCTAATATGAAGAAGCTGACAATAGATATTAGAGTTTATAGGAATCTTTTTGGACTGTGGTGTCTTTGTTGATCTGAGATTGTTTACTAATAGTGAACCAAAAACTTAAATAAAAATGTTCCCCCCCCTCAATTCTGTAACCGTAGATCGGAGCTTGTAGATGTAGTTGAGTCACCAAAGGGAGCTAGCTAATAGTCATACCAACCTATTCTCTTCCAGTGTCCTGCTCACGGCTCAACTATGGAAATGCATTAGAAGAATCGTGAGCTGCTTCTATAGTCTTGATGGTTCTTGGAGCTTCATACAATTCAGCCGTATTTCGGCTGCTGCATTAATATGTCATCTTGCTTTGATTCCCTTGCCTGCAGTCAGATTTGTTAAAAATTCTCATACAGTATAATACTTCTCTTCAAGGACAAAGATATCCAAGTTCTGGAGTTTTAAAATCAATAGAGTTCAGATTTAAATCAGATGCTCCATTTACAATAGATGCCGGTTTCATATATGTTCTTTAAATCTGGTACTATATCTTTTTTCAGGTGACAAGATATCCCTAACTCCAGCAATTGTTTCTGATATTCCTCCAATAGACGGAATTCCTGGTCCCCAACTCCAGCCATTCAGAAGCAGTGCACCAAGATCAGGGTCTCAGACAAATGGTAACTAGCATAAACTATCACTGTAAACTGCTGCTAATCTTGAGATAATTATATGATACTTCTGTTTTGGAAATACAGAGTCAAATTTACCCCCCACCCTTGCATTGCCACCACTCACATCTGCCCCAGTGCCCCAAACAATCACAGGGCTTGTGCCATCACACTCTCCTAGTCCTCAAGACGTAACAACTCCTACCTTGATTTTTCAAGGACATTTACCATCCTTGTCACCAAGTATTTCAGTTATATCTCCAACATATAATACAGCTCCTCCACCCACCCTTAGTCAAGGGCATGAGCCACCCAAGCCAGCAAGTGCTAATGGAAGAGAGGCACCAGTTACGCAGATTCCTGTTTCTGTGTCAAGTGCTCCAGGTATATAACTTTCTAATGCTTATGTTGTTGAGTAGTATCTGGTGTGCTTTGATATACATTCTATATAAATGAATAAGCCCTTTCTTTCTTTTAGTTTTTCATTCCGAAATTTCAAATCAATGAACTGTGTTGGTTCTTTTATTTATAACAGCAGTTCCGGTTGTATCACCAATTGGAGCAATGCCTCAAAATTCATCAGCAACCCACCAATATATGCCTGGAGGATATCCCCTTCTACATTATCAGGTTCTACTCTTATAACTGCGAATTTATTTTCATTTGTGAAGTTGTTCCTTTAGCATTGAACCATTCCACATCTTTAGTTTCAATGTCTGCTGAAATTTGTAATACAATGAACGTGTCAATTGAGAGTCCATGGCCGAAGGAGTGGGCAAAAGTCTTCTTTCAGCAACCTCCTTTTGCTTAATTTATAGTGATGTGTCACTAAGGCCTGTTGTAAAACGTGGTCAACGTGACAAACGATAATGCTATGAAACATGGTCAATGTGACAAAATAATGCTGGTTTAAGTAATAGTTTTAAAATTGCCATTACAATCTCCAAAATTGATGGAATGCAGCATTATTCCATGATCTTGGAAAACAATTGATGGCTAAAACGATATGTCTTCTTTGTTTTTTTCAACTCACATTCAATAATGTAACTTTGAGTCCCATGAAAAACTCAGTCTCTTATTCTTTTTGCTTTTATTAATCATTCTTCCCAATTGAAATGACTAATTATTTCAACTAGTATTGTGTTGTATGAATTTAATGACCATGTCCTTGAAAAACACTTGATGTGTACTTTGGAAAAGATATCTTCTATGTGCTTGTCATCTTATCATAAATAAGGCCTTTTTGTGCATCATGGAAACTTAATTGCCTCACATTCTCTTTTATTCTAATCATTTTGCATTGGAATGTCTAATTATTGGTGTTGATGTGGCACTGGAACTGCATGACATGATGACTATCATATGGATTTCAAGACTAGGTGCCATCCCAGATAGTCTTACTGGAAATATTTTCATATATGCAAACTCTTTACACTTAGGCAATGTTACATTTTCTATCTCATACGACATTGCAGGTTTAAATGGCTCCGACCCCTCTGTGTTGGAAATAAAAATATTGGAATGAACCAATTGTTCATTCATTCCATAAAATCACATAAATATTGGAATGAATCACATTCATTCATTCATTCCATTTATTTAATTAAAACTTTGCCTATTTATAGGCTTACAAAAACTAGAAACTAAAATAAACTAGAACTCTCATTTGACTAGGAGAGGCTATTGGATAAGGATAGGATTTATGATAAATCCTATCAAAGATAATCATAAAAACTATTTAGAATTCTATAGCTAAAAATAGAACTAATCTGTTTAGAATCCTACAACTAGAACAAAGCTAATCTCATTAGAATTCTAACACTCTGCTTCTACCACAAGCATTGACCATAAAAAGGATGGAATTCCAGTGTCAGCACCACCAAATGGAACTTTACTTCGCTTGAGCCATTCTCCAGCTAAAGGTATACTTTCTTGCTTTCACCAGAATCAATTATATGGAGCACTAGTATGACGACTTTGATTTTAATAGTAAAATTTGCCAGTTTTTTTTTCCTGCTGTAGCTCCTTCACGCAAATTCATGAGCCACACTCTAATGAGTCTCTTGTTTCACCTTTGTTATCCCATAAACCTCCTCTAGATAAACGTTATCACTCTTTTGTGCCCTCACCTTCTATCCCCTTTCATAAGCAGAACCATGAAAGGAGCAAAATAAGTGACTCTGCTCCTGCATCCTCTTATCCAACATTTCTTCCCTCTCCATAACAGCAAAGTGCTGGGTTTCCTGAAATATATATATACGCAACAAAAATGGTAAAGTTAAGAAAAATTGGGGTACAGGATCTTGTTAGATAGATCTAGAATTGTTAAAGATTCATATGAAGATTACCTGAATATCAAATATTCTTTTAGCTTTAAATAATTGTTTCAAGGATGAGTTGTCTTAAACCATAAGTTGTTCAGGTGTTCGGCCTCTAATAGTAATCCATATAAACCTCTAGTGAAAAATCTCCTAAACCTTTTTTTTTAAAAGGATTGCAATGCCTTTTGTGTTTTTTAGGTGTTCAGTAACTTACATAGACTTTGTATACTTAACTGTTGTATAGAAAATAAGAGGTATAACATTTTATTTATGGGGACACCTAAAATCCATATAAATGAAAAAAATATCAATTTGCTCCCTGAATTATATCACATATATTAGTTTAGGATAATTTTATAAATTTATTAAATCAAACCCCAACTTGATTTTTCTAGATCTAGAATTGTAATTCTCTGTATAAATTACATTATAGTTCTCAATTTCTAAAACATATTTACAATCAAGTCACGCTTGATGAATCATTTCATTTTAATTTCTGACCAATAATTCTTGTACATGAACCAATAGATTCCCAAATAAATTGATCCAAATATAAATCACAATACTAAATGAAATAGGATTAAATAAATTATTTTATTATTAATTCAATAATTAATTTATTATAGTTGAAAATCAAGTACAATGTTTAACACTATGTCATGATCCCTGAATATTAGGAGAGTCATAAGTGATTTAACTTAACTCTTTAGTGATCATTTTTTCAGTATAGTTATTACCTTTTCATCAGCAATGTTTCTATTTAGACATTATGACATAAAGTGTCTATTATATCAAATTATATTTGTTCTCAATACTATAGTCATATATTATTTTAAAAAGACTTTAATCTTTTTTCAAATCTTATATCCACATTGCGCAAAGATGTATAATTGATATTATTTGAGAACAAATGAAACATGACTTTTAATTCATCTAGGGTGATAAATCCTCTCTTGATTACTTAAATACATTCATGTAGTTTATGTTATATCTAGTATTTGCTCATTTGTTGCCCTTGATTAAGACAACGTGTAGTAGAATCAAAACTTAATACTCTCTATTTAAGATAACTAAGTGATCTCATGTGGAATGATCACTTACACATCCATCACGCAAGTCTTTTCATAAACACGAGTGATTTCTCTATATAGAATTTTCATTAGGGTCAATTTAATATACATGTCTTCCAACAAACGCATACATAATAGTTTTAAGTATTTTTCATACCTCAACTTATGAAGAACAATTGTTTCTCTTCTTAAATATATAACATAAGATGTATTGACATCAATAACTCTAATTAATATCCAATCAATAGAGCATTGACCATGAATATTTAGGAACAATGTTTTGATACAACATGAATCTCATAATTATAACAATTTTATAATTATTTTTACAAGGCATTTCTAATGCAGTTCCTCTGTGGTAGATTCTTCAATTAATGCATCGCATTACCCCTTTCCTAAGCCAGAAACTCGTACCTCACCTGCTCTTTCACCCTCTTCAGCTGTGGTATCTGGTTGGACAAAAAGTAAGAAAAGTTTGTCTTCATTTCATTTTGTTTTCCTTTTGTAGCTCATTATGCGTTACATTTACTTATTTCATTCATTAAATGCTCATAGCTTACCTTTTTAGCTTTACATTTCCAAGTGCCAGATCTTTCCCCTAAAGTTACTCCTGGGTTTTCTTCAAGGACTCCCAAGTTGCCCCCCGCCACCTCCCAATAAAGGTTCACAGTACATGCTTGCTTCTCTTCTTGTACTTTAAAGTTTGTTTATGTTGTCCCTATAATGTTCCTTATCGTTCTAAATGTAATGCATATGCTCATCGAATCTGTAGATTGTTCAGCAACTGTGTGCACAGAGCCATACACAAATACTCCTCTTGGGTCATCATGTGGCTGTGTCTTGCCCATGCAAGTAGGACTGAGCGTTAGTGTTGCACTGTATACCTTTTTCCCTTTAGTTTCAGAGCTTGCTCAGGAAATTGCCACTGGTGTTTTTATCAAACAAAGCCAAGTTCACATTATTGGGGCCAATGCTGCCAGCCAGCAGCCAAAGAAGACAATCATCCTCATTGACTTGGTTCCCCTTGAAGAAAGATTTGATAATACAACCTCCCTTTTCATTTATCAAAGATTTTGGCACAAACAAGTGGTCATAAACCCTTCTATTTTTGGTGACTATGAAGTATTATATGTGCGCTATCTAGGTATAAGATTTCTTTTTAATGTGTACAATTTTTTTCTTTTTCTTTTTATTAATTTTTTTTCCAATATATTTATTTAAAAGTTCTACATTTATAGGTTTACCTCCATCTCCACCTTTGGCACCTTCTGGAATTGCTATAACTGATGACAGGCCATATTCTAGCGATGACAATGCAAGGACAGGAAAGCCCCTAGGGGTTGATGTACATAGGAAGCGTAAAAATGGGCTTGGTGATGGTGTGATTGTTATTATTGCTCTGTCAGGTTTTGTAGCACTAGTGTTATTCTCTGCCATTGCCTGGGCATTGTTGTTTAGACATAGAGATTGTGCTAGTCAACCAGACATAGTCCTGCAGCCTTTGCCACTTTCAGTTGTGAAACCAATAGGTAATACTGTACTTAAAGCTTGTTGCAGTTTAGCCTATCTACTTGAGGATTCAATGGCTTTAAGGAGTGAAACATTAAACTTGTGGAACATTCAGAATTTAACTGATTAGGTAGCATAGTGATGAAACTTGACAAGGTAAAAGAGAGAAAAAGAAGTGACGGAAATAATTTATTTGTATATTGGACTTCACGTATCAGTTTCATATTTTACATGTTTTCTTTGTGTATTTAACATGCTTTAGTGGATATTGTTTCACTTCTATTCTAATACGTTTAATTTATTAATATATGGAAATATGAACAATTCAAAATTGCTTAGCTTCTAAATGTAAAGGGAAAACTCAATTTACAGGTATTGCTGGGTCATTGGTTGTAAGTGGTCATAGTTCTGCTTCATTATCCTTTGGATCAAGTATTCTAGTGTATACAGGATTTGCTAAGACCTTCAGCACAAGTGACATAGAGAGAGCCACCAATAGCTTTGATGCTTCAAGAATTCTTGGGGAGGGTGTCTTTGGGCGTGTTTACAGGGGTATTCTAGAAGATGGGACCAAAGTTGCTGTAAAAGTTCTAAAGAGAGATGATCAGCAAGGTGCTCGAGAATTCTTGGCAGAGGTTGAGATGCTTAGCCGCCTTCATCACAGAAACTTGGTCAAGTTGATTGGAATATGCACAAAGGAGCGTTCACGTAGCTTGGTCTATGAGCTGGTACCGAATGGCAGTGTGGAATCTCATCTACATGGTAGCACCCTTGCTCTTTCTGAGTACTCATATTTGGATAGAGAAAGTTCTCTTAGAAAAAAGGTCAATGTCCTACAACATGAATATGCTTATTTATATGTTGCTTATTTACCAGGGGTTGATAAAGAATCTACTTCTCTTGATTGGGATGCTCGGATTAAGATTGCACTTGGTGCAGCTCGAGGTCTAGCTTATCTACATGAGGATTCAAGCCCTTTCGTGATACATAGGGACTTCAAGTCCAGCAACATTTTGTTGGAACACGATTTCACACCAAAAGTCTCGGACTTTGGTTTGGCTAGGACTGCCTTGGATGAGGAAAATCAACACATATCAACCCGTGTCATGGGAACTTTTGGGTAAGAATTTGTCTTTCAAACTTCATGAAATCTTATCATATCACTATAGTTAAATGACTCCACCAAACACCTAACACTAAGTCCTTACAAGGTAATGCCCATAGTTGGATGCTTGTTATACCTTAATTAGGTGGTAACTAGCTCTAAGAGAACAATAGATGGAGTTGACATACTCATTGCATACTATCCATGTAGCTGCATAATTGCTCAGCATTCTGGATGTTGTTGGATGTCCCAAGTTAAGGTTCCACTACCAGAAGTTTTATATGACTATATTATGGTTTTAGAAGGTACAACAGGTACAAAATGAGTTAGCTCCTGTCCCTTGTTCTAGAAAGTAAAATACAGTAGTGGCCACCACATTGTCTACTAACAAGATGGTTGTAGAACATATATGAAGCGTAGCATAACACCTATATCCAGATCTTTGTTGTGCAGGATCTTCTCTTAAGCTCTTCTAATGATTGAGATGCTCATCCTGACCTGCCTTAAATACAAACTGCTATTTGAAATTCAAAGTGTCTTTGGCCAAATAGATTTTTTAATGTCCATAAATTATATGTATCCGTGTCAAATGAAATTAAAGCTCGTTGAATTGATGCCAAAGTGAGCTTCTGAATTTCTATGTTCTTCAAACAAGACATTTTGGTTAGTAATGGTTATATTGTCCAGCATGAATTGTAACTAGGTAGCTTTTAGTTCCCCATTTTAGGGGGCATATATTGCTTAGATCAGTTCATTTTTTTTAAAATGTCAGACAAGAATACATCAAACACTGTTTAAATATTTAAGTGACCACCAAGTTGATCTATAGCTTACTTTCAGTTCCTCCATTTGAGTTGTGTTGGTGTTTTATTGAATTTGATGTATCAATTTGCCAAATAAATATTCATCCAGGCATGTTGCCCCAGAGTATGCAATGACTGGCCATCTTCTTGTGAAGAGTGATGTTTACAGTTATGGTGTAGTCCTTCTTGAGCTCTTAACAGGACGCAAACCAGTAGATATGTCCCAGCCACCTGGTCAAGAGAATCTAGTGGCATGGGCCCATCCACTTCTAACAAGTAAAGAAGGGCTGAAATTAATTATAGATCCGTCTCTAGGATTTGATGTGTCTTTTGATAGTGTGGCAAAAGTAGCAGTTATTGCATCAATGTGTGTTCAACTAGAGGTATCACACCGTCCTTTTATGGGTGAGATTGTTCAGGCCTTAAAACTAGTATCTAATGAGTGTAATAAGGCAAGGGAACTGGATTCCATAAGTTCCAGTCAAGTTATGTCAATTGACCTGGATGTGGAGAACAATGTAGTCTCAGGACAGTTGTGGGGTTCTTTCCAAAATCATGCCCTAGATTCTGAGCCAGATATTGAAAGGGGACTCTCAGTTTTAGATTTGTTTGGAACATCAGTGGGGTATGGAAGGCAAGGTTGTGGATCATTGAGAAGATGCTCATCAGGTCCATTGCGAAAGGTAAGAGGCAGAGAGTTGTTGCGAAAAATGAGTTTGACATAAGAAAGTTTGAGTGAACGTGGGACAATCTTTGAAATGTGGCTAGGTTCACATTGAGAGCTAGAATTTCCCCTATTTCAACATTGACTTCCCTGGTTTTTAATCTCAAATTCCTAACTGTTAGCAAATATGCATTTATTCCTCCACAAGAACAAGAATGGGCGGTGGCCTTTCAAGAGCCTGGAATTGCAAAATAAGCGATTATCATGGAATGCAGAATACCAGAATCCATCACTTCAGGACAGTTACAGCATTGTTTCCAATGAACTCCTACACATAATAACTTTAAACAAAGGTCGAAGGTAACAGGATATGATCCCATACAAGAAATTCATTGTCTTTACTAAATTGCAATAGCAAAATTGCAGCAATAACACCACGATGTGAACCATGGGATATATATGAATACAATGGTGGATCAACTTTAATACTTCAGAGTTACCAGCTACAAGTGCAGGTGATTTCCTGTGGTCCAGTTTATAAGACTCTTTTTGTGAGTTTAAGTTAAAGAAGCTCATAGTTGTTTATATTAAAAATAAATATTCATGAATCTATAACTTAAAACTCTAGTAGACAGCATAAGTGTGTTTCTTTTAGGGCTTGGAACTTGTATATGTTAATGACTACAATGTGCTAATTTTTTTATTAATTTAATTGATTAGAATTGGTATGGTAGGATTTGAATTTGTAATTGTTTGGTTATCAAAGACTATAATATTATGCCGAAATAATCTCAACCAAAAAGTTTATATTATTAGATGAAGCTTTAAAAATGATTTTATATGAACACAAATAAATAGTTGGTTGCTATCATTAGTAACCTTCACTTTACCACATTCATTCAATCATTGCAATCTACAAGGCTTATAATGCTTGATACAAATCAGATTCAATTTCTTCACAAGAGTATCACTATGTACATTAGCATAATTATCACCATCAATTATCATGCTACATATCTTGCTTTGTATATGACATTGAGTGTAATATATATTTTCTCGTTGTTTTACTTAATCTTATTTGATTTGCATGTTCATCACATGCCTTGTAACCAAGGCCTCTCCCCAATAGGATATACAATCTCCTCATCACTATTATTCTCTAAAGGTGATATCTCTTCACTTTTAGATTCAACCTAATTGTCTCTTGTAAGAATAACACTTTGGTTTAGATACTGGGATGCAACATGTCATTTCCCTAAGTACTTAAAACATTTAATATCTCTGTAATGCTAAGGTTGAGATTCAAATTTACTTTCCTATTCGAATGAGCATTCTTTTCACCCTAAGTTGTCCAACCCTTATATGCATATAAGGCTTTGGTTGGACAATCCATTCTTTCTTCAAATCCATCCTTGATGCAAAGAAAGATTAAACTAAATTGGTCTAAAAACACATGTTGCTATTCTCTTTATTTGTCCTTCCACCTTTGTTTCCATATGAACCATATCTTCCACTTCTATATAATGTTGTAATTCTACAACATTTGCAATGTCCCTATTTATCTTACTGAGAGATCTAGTTATAGTACTTTCCCAATCTCAATCACATTGACCTAAATCATTGTGATCTCTATCTTCTTGAAATACTCATTCATGGACTTAGAATCCTGATTTAAACCCTGCAATTTAATATACAAATCTCTACAATGGTGGTTAGACACGAATTTTCTTCTCATCAATACTTTCATCTCCCTTCATGACTTTACCAACTTTCTCCACTTGTCATCCTTCTTATCATATTCTGATCCCACCAAATTAGCATGTACTCCATGAATTCAATGACTACAAATCTCACCTTATTTGCCTTCAAATAGTTATGACAATAAAAAAATGAATCCATTTTTTTCTCCCACTCTAAATATGCTTCGAGATTGTTTTTACCTAGGAAAGTATGTATTTTTAGTTTAATAGTGTCCAAATCAGCATCTATATGCCTTATAACATCATGTCCTCTACAATTATGATATTTCTCTTTTGATAGGATTGGCCCCTAGTTGTATTCCTAAAATCCCTTCAGTCTCTTGGTTGTTGAAAACCTTCTTTATGGTTTATGGTCTTATCCTCTAAACCACCATCATTAATATCATCAATGTCCTCCTTAAAAGCCTTTTAGCCCCATTCCATTGTTTGATTTCAATTTAACCTAAATCTTATTTGTGTCATATGTACTTGTACCAACATATTTCTCCATCTTATCAGGTTTATCACACACATTTCTCATCGCAAACTTCATCTTTTTTTATCATCATCCTCATGAATTGCATTTGAAACTTAAACTCATACCCAAGAGGGGTGGTGTGTTGTCATGATCTATCATGGTTGTACTTGTAAGAATTAGTTAGTGGTAAAAGCAATATCTTCAGAGGGGTGGTGAGTTGTGATTAGGATCCTAGTAATCAAATATTCAAAAATGAGCTAATTTTGAATTGATTTAACCCAATTTCCCTTTATGAATGTTCTACATAGAAATTGATAAACATCTCTTAATGACTTATTTTTCTTTTCTTTTTTATCCCACTAGAACAAGATTTTTTTTTTTTGATTTGATAGACTACAAATTCTAGGAAAAGAAGAAATTAGGCATTAAGGAATTTTTGTAGAATTTGTAAGATAAAAAAATCAAAAGGATATAGCCTGATTAATGGAGTGAATATCTAATATCAGATTATGTGAACCTTTTAAACATGTGGTCAGGCAACCTACATGTAAAGATACTAATTCCCAAAAAACCAAGTAAATTAGGTTTGATAAGAGAATGACATAAAGATAACTTATATCTTGACACCAACATTATTGGATATGAATCCTCATCCAATGAATAACAATTTATTATCAAGAAGTATGAATTTACACTACGAAGGCATTTTAACCTCGATAAGTCATTTTTAGTTCTTTAGATAACCAAGAAAAGAGAATTCTCACCCTTAAAAGTATATAACGTTGAATCTATAATTTGAATATCATTAAGCAAAAATATAATTTCAAACTTAGGTTGCATATATATTTTTAACCTAAGTTAAACCCTAAAATACCCAAAGGTATAGACTTTTATAAAGGTCACTTAAAATTAGATCAAAATCCCTAAATATCTAAACTCAATTGATGTTTATTAACCTTAAAACACAAAATATGAATTTGAAATAAAAAACTATAAGTTGTTGCCATATATAAATAAGATAAAAGAAATTTGATCTGGTCTTCAATGTTGGTAACTTTTAGATTTCCTTTCTAGACTAAGAGAATCATTAAATAATCTCTCCTAACTTAGAAAATAAATTTGGCAGCTCATTAGTTTCCTTTATAAACTAGGAAAGTTCATTTGAATGCTAGAAATCCTCCATTCTTTATAAAGTAATCTAGAAGAATTTCCTTGTATTAAGAGAATAATATGCTGACTTAGACGTATTAAATAATTATTAAGAAATCCTTAGTTTAAACCTCTTTAGATTTTGGATGGGACCCTTCTTGAAGTTGGATTAGATGAACTAGACACTACCCTTTAAGTTTCAAGTCATTATTTGTCCCTCTATGTCAATCTTTTTCCATGTGCACTAGAATAACACATTTAATGTTAATTTAAGTGTCTTTGTCCCAGCTCTTATAATAAACCCACTTGACATGGTCAATAACACATCTAAAAGTGGTGTTGGGTTGATCTTCATCATTATTTATACAACTATGGTTGCTATTTTAAATATAATATAAAATCATATAGATTTTATTCATTTGGAAATTTTTGTTATTTTAACAAATAAAATATTAAAGACTTGGACAAATTATAAGAATTAAATTATCTCAAATAAAGTTATAGGAATAGGCTAGCAACTTATCTTATGATATAAGAATATTAAATGGATGTTTGATATAAGAATATATATTCATGTCATATAAGAATATACATGGTCATATCCCTATTGAATATTATTCAATGATTGTTAAAAACCCTTAACAATATATGTTTTTCATAGGTTTTTACAAGGGTGTTTGGTTATTGTTTTCTTTATTTCCTTTTCTTTTTCTTTTTAGTTTTAGTTATTTTTTTCTTTCTTTTTAGAAACATTGAAAACTTGTTTAGGTGATATTTTTTTCCAAGTTTTTAGCTTTGATTTTTTTAAAAAAAATCATATGGGTGTGTATTGTAAACATTTTTAGACACTGACCTTATGAGAGTGAACCTATATTAATTAATTTATTTTTTATTTAAATATACTTAATCATTTATTTTTCTGTTAAAATTGATCATTAAGAGCTTTTATAGTATTTTTTTTTCTCATTCATTATAAAATATTTATTTATGAATATACTAGTTTTCTTTATGAAATATTTTGAAAATAAAAATAAAAAATAATTTATCTATCTTTCCAAAAATCCTAAAATTGATTTGACATTTATGTGTTCATCTTTCTCTCTTTTATAAAAAGTGAACAATGATATATCCTATGATGCACAAACCTAAACCTTTTGTTATTTAATTTAATAAGATTAATTTTTAAATTGTGAAATGTAAGATTAAACAAGAGGGATGATCATAATGTAAAATAATGGGAAAAACTTGTGACCATTTTCAAAGTCAATAAAAAAGTGTTTTTTGGTCCACGTATTTTCATGTCTTCTCTAATTCTGTTTATTTTTTTAATTTTGCTCTAAAAGTTTTTCTCACACCTTTTTTAGGTCCTAGATTCTTGAAATGGAGGGAGAAACTCGTTGAAAAATAGTGAAGGAGAGAGAAAGTTATCAGTTGAATATATTTTCATAACAAATAAGAGTAATCTAAAGGGTTCTATTCAATGAAAGAAATTTCAGCCCTAGAGAGATCATATGAGTAAACCTAAAAAGAGGGTGAATGAGCTATCTAAGGTAAAACTAAATTTTAAAAATTTCATACCTAATAATATATAATTCTAAAGATTTAATCTAATATAGTAATAATAAACAAAATAAATGCAATAATTAAAAAAATAGATTTTAGAGAGAGTGCACTAAGATTTATAGAGGTTCAGTAAATCACCTACTCCCTTATTTGAACTTCTCATTCAAGAGTTTCACTATCACATACCAATCTTTTTAGTAGGTGAAAGCAAGATTAAACTCAAATATTTTTTGTGCTTAGGATCAAAATCTTGTCCTTTCTTTTTATGGTCTAAAGACTGAATAATCTAGCATTAATACTTGTCAAATGACAACTATTAAACTAGTTACAGTTTTTGTCTTTAAATGACAACTATTAAACTAGTTACAGTTTTTGTCTTTTAAAGACTTTTTTAAGTGTTAAAATGTTATTGAAACTTTTCATAATATACTCTCTTAGTAGAGTTGATTGGAATAACAATTAAACTCTTTGGGAGAATTTTATCAATTCACACTTAACCCTGGTTTTAGATTATTATAAGTGAAACAAGGGTGTTATAAGTTGTTTTTTTAAAGGGAGTATGTTTAGATATTTGTTTTAGGAGTTCTACACTTGTTTTGGCTAAGAAAATAACTATTAACAGGATTAGAATAAAATTAGTCGTTTAATTAGCCATTTATAGTTATTGAAATTCCATTAACAACTAGTCATTGAAATTCTACTAAAAGTTAAAGCGATCAACCAATTCTCATAAAACTTTCAAGTTTTTATTCATAATGAGCAAGTGGCCAACTAGTCCTATAAACTTTTAGATTTAACATATTTAAACTTGGTAAATTCTTGAATTGATATCGGCATTGAAATAAGTCTCCACTTGCTTTGTATTTTAGATTTGTTAGCTAGTTTTTTTTGTGTTTTTTTAGGTAATATGAGTGTTATAAGGTATCCTAACCATGTCAAGTGTTATTTGACAAAAATCCTTTTAGAAAGGGTTATAACCTTTATATTTACATTTTTTTTTTTGGCCTTTATGAGTTCTCCCTTTACTTGTTTGATGATTTTTTTAATGTTGCAAGGGAATGTGCAACACACACACACACCAAGTTTAATGTAATATATTAACATGGACATATTAAATCATTTAAGCATTATAACAAGACATTTAAAGGCTTATTAAGCATTAAATCATTTTTTTTATGTTACAAGGGAGTGTGCAACACACACCTTGTTTTATGCAATATATTGACATAGACTTATTAAATCATTTAAGCATTATAATAAAACATTTAAAGGCTTCATGACATACACATTTGATTTATCATTATGACACACAAACTTAAAAAATCCTCTTTTTATATTTAAACAACTATTTTAATTAATCTTTTGGTCGAGTTTTTTTACTTAATTATATAAGATTAAGTTTGAAATTATAATTGAAAGATAAAATTAAATGGGATAAGATCAAAATGTAGATCATAGAGAAACCACATAGTTAATCTCAAAGTTGGTAAAAGGGTGCTTTAAGCCCATATATTTCCTTTCATTTTTTATTTAGTTCATTTCAGTTTTGAAATTATAATTTTTGGTTTAAATATTATTTTGATATTTTTCTAGTCCTTGAATTTTGAGAGAGAACAAAGAAACTCACCAAAATTATAACGAGGAAGAGAAGATTTTTGATTGATCATATTTTTGCAACAAAAAAGCCCAATCTTTATTTCAATGAGTTTCATTCTATAAGATCACATCAATTAAGGTATTTTTAAGCTCTTATATTGTTAAAAAAAAAAAAAAGTAGAGTGAGTTTGAGAAGTCTCTAAATTAAATTCAATGTAGAGGTTTTAATTAAATCTTTTATTTGACACCATTTTACATGTTTGGAATTGAATTCAATCTTTAAAAATAGGACAAGATTAAATTAGAAGTCAACTTGTCTGATTTACTATTTTGCAAAGGATAAATGATTGTTAAAATTATTGTTTAAAAACTAACTCAACCAAGTTAGTTTACCATTGACTCAAGTGACTCAGGGTTTAGGTTGAGTCAAGTTTTAACAAAAGTAAAGGGACAATAGACTCGTTCAAAAACTCGAGTTGACTTGTGACTTAGTTAGATTAGGAAAAACTTAGTCAAAACCCATTGATTTTTTTATTTTATTCTCAAAATAATGACATTTTTAGTTTTTTTTTCTTTTAAATAGATTGATCTAGGTCAACCTAAGTTAACCCAGTTGACTTATGATCTAAGACTTGCCTGATGTTGGGTTTAAAAATTATGGCTAAAATTAGCTTTTTTAAATAAAATACATATTTACCCTTCTTTTAAGATCTTTGATGAAAAAAATGAAAACAAAAATGAGGATAATGTAAGAAATAAAATGAACTATTATAATTGAATTCAATTATGATTGATAATTGATACCAAATAACCTAAAAAATAAATGAATGCCTTGGAGTTAGGTGTTTTGGTTAAGTTATTACATAGACACAATACAATTTCTCACTCTAAGAGGTAATTTGCTTTTGATTTAGTGTATGTTTGATATTGTGGTATAAAATACATTTCAAAAGTTCTTTATCCTTAAAAATACATCAAAATAATTGTGTGTTTTAGACTTTTATATTTTTAACATAAGCACTTCAAAACTATTGAAAAACACTCCAAAATATCATTTTAAAATATTTTTTATTTTATTGCATGCATTTCTAGCAACTTTGTTCAATATAGAGTCGTTTGTTTACACTATAAGATATAGATCTGGTATAAAATACTCAATTTTCTCTAAAAAATCTAAAAGGCAAAAAAATAAAAAATAAAACAAATCCTTATTTCGGCCCCATTTGTTTGCTGGAAAGTGGTTTCCTTTTGGAAAGTGAATTCCAGAGAAAATGAATTCCTGGAAAGTGAATTCCTAGAAAGTGAATTCCGATATTTGACAGTGTTTTGGAAAATAAACTGGAAAACACTTTCCAGTGTTTGTTTATGTTATGGAAAATGATCTGGAAAATAATTTATTAATAAATTAATTTTTTTTCAAGTTTATTAAAACAATGAGGAACAAATCTTACAAATTAAAAAGTTGAATGAGAATGAAATTGAAAAAAAATATAATTTCATAAATTATCTCAAATAAAATAAATAATAATCAAAATAATAGAGATCAAATCTAAAATTAAAAAAAATAAAATAAAAGGTGAATAAATTAAAATAATAATAATTAACATTTCATAAATTATTTCAAATAAAATAAGTAACAATAAAAAAAATGAGGACCAAATTTGATAGATAAAAAATTTCAATAAAAAAATGATAAGAAAAAAGCAAATAGCAATTATAAAAATAAGAACCAAAATTAATATAAAAATTAAATTTTAAGAGATGGAATTGAAAAATAAATATTCAAAACAAATTATATATAGCAATCAAAAGTTTGAGGATCAAATTTGATATAATCAGCAAATAATGATATTTCTAAATTTTTCACAACTTCCGGAAAGTGTTTTCCGCCCAAATTTTCCGGAAAACACTTTCCTGAAAACCAAGCCAAATTCTTCTTTGACTGGAAAGTGTTTTCCGTTGACCGGAAAGTGTTTTTCGTTGACCAACTTTCCAGAAAACAAACAAACACAGGAAAGTTTAGAAAGTGGTTTCCTGAAAAGTGAATTCCAGGAAACAAACGGAGCCGAACAAAAACATTAAAAAAAATTGTGTATACGATTGAATCCTAAATTTGTTTTAGAATATATTTTCATAAAAAATTGCATCTTTTGTCTACACTTTTAAAATGCAAAAATAGATATCGTAACCAGATTATTATTATTCATTATAACTTTACAAAAATTTAAAAAATCCATCATTAATTATTTTGTTCATTTCACATTTCTATTGTTAGGATTTAACTATAAAGTTTAATGTTTGAAGGTGTACAACTGCATGGTAGACTATGCCATTTAAGTATTAAGGATATAAAAAAGTAAAAGCAATGCTAAAATCCAAATTTTAGAATGATTAGATTTTGAAGTGATAAGCTAAAAACTCTTTCACAAAAAGGGATCTACCTCAAACTTTAGAAAACACCAACAAATGAAAATGTAATCTAGAGAAACAATCAAATAACACAATCCTAAATTTATTTAGCATTTGTCATATGTTATGGAGTTAGGATAACTCAATAAAAAAAAATCAATTGATGATAAATAAAAACAAAACCCAAAAAATCAAGTAATAAATATAAATCAAAATATTTAATATCGCAACATGAATTATTTATATGGTTATGTTTAATGAATTTGTTTATTAAAATCAATTTGTAATAGAAATCAACACTTGCATAAAAAAAATTATTAAAAAAAATAATAGAAGAAAAATATTTTTTTAAAACAATTTAAAAAATGGATTAAAAAGGGGGGGATTGCAATAGCCAGCGACTAACCTGCTAAAAGACATGCCCCCTAGCAGGTCGAGGAGCACATTAAACAACGCCCTCAATGGCTTACAAGGCTAGATAGAAGCCCTTTCTCCCTTCAAACAGCTTAGGCCTTACAAAGCACTTTGACAGCCTACCCCAAAGCCCACACTTCCTTAACAAAGAAGAGTGTGAAGCCTTCAATAACTACAAACAAGCTAAAATGAGACTTGTAACCCACTTAGCCTTACTAGATGTTCCACTGGTGCTGAATACTCTCTAGCAACTCATCTCTATCTCTAATATTAGCAAGTCTATCCCTGACCATATGAATAACATCGTCTTTCATCTTTTGAATACCACTGTAATGTTGATTATGAAGCCTCCTATTATGTTCTCTCCAAATATGGTAGACTGCTGCTACCAACACCATGCCTATAATATGGTTCTTTACATGGTAGCTTGTACCATACGATGTAACTGCCCACTCCTAAGCTTGCCTTTATGGAACTGACAACCATCTCACTTGAGCCTTCAGGGATATCTCACGCTACACCTCAGCTGAATAGGTGCACTTAAAAAAAAGATGGTTATGATCCTCCATTTGGCTTCCACACAGTAAACAAATAGCTTAGGGTTGGTTGTGGAGCCTAGCTATTGTCCTCAATCGTCCCCTCGAAGCAAGCCACAAGATGAAAGACTGACGAGGGATGTGCCATATATGCCAGATAAGCTTACTCCCTCCCTCTTGTGGCTTGGTAGTTCTAACCTACTCCCACACTGATTGTAAAGTGCATCTTCCCGTTATATTGCACTCCCAGAATTGCTGGTCAACCTGATGGCCACATGGTTGGAACATGATGAATTCCCATAGAGACTGTAAATGCCCACTGCCCCTTGGAAACCTCTAACTATTCCCCTCAATAATGCTTGAAACCCTAGCATTCCATGCAAGTCCCGTCGTAGTCAACATTCTCAGTGGGAATAAGTCACACAGCCTCTCCTTGGAAGCTAGTAATCATACCAAAGATATGTGTCCTGGCCATTGCCTATTACTGTAGTAATTTTTCCACGCACTAGCTCCTTGGATTGGAGAACCTTGCGCCATGTCTAAGAAGATTTCCCTGGAATTGGGACAACCCATAAGGACTTGTCCTTCAGCAAGTAAACTCGCACCAATGCAACCCATATTGAGTTTTTGTTGGTTAAAATGTGCCAAATTTGTTTAATAGTTGCAGCTTTATTCCATTCATCAATCTGCTTGATACCCAATCCACCCTCATTTAATGGGCAACACACATCACTCCAAGCCACTTTAGCATCCCCTTTTAACAGGGAGGCCCCCTATAGGAAGTTCCTTAAAGATTTTTTTTTTCAATTTGCTGAGTTGTGTAGGTTGGGAGCACAAATTTAGTTGCCGAATACACTTGGATGGAAAAGAGAGCAACCTTAATTAGCTGAAGCTGACCTGCATAGGACAATGTTGAGGTGGTCCATAGCTTGACTCTAACTGTAATTCTCTCAATTAAAGGCATGCATTTTGCCTTATTGAGCCTTGAAGTGATCAAAAGCACGTCTAAATAAGTAACAGGCAAGGTCTTCAGCTGAATCCCCAGCTTAGTCATTATCTCGCTCTGCGCCTTTTGCGCTATACCTGCAGTGAACAAGCTACTTTTGCCATAATTAATAGACAAGCTAGAAATTTTCATAAATTCATCCATTGAGTCATTTACTATACCAACAAACTGAATATCTCCATGACAAAAGAGCATTAAATCATCATAAAAGCTGAGATAAGTGATCTGATTTTTGCTACACCTTTAGTGATACCTAAACTGGTTGGTGCAGTTTGCCCTCTTCATAATGCCCGAAAACCCCTCCATAGCCAGGATGAAAAGATATAGAGATAATGGATCCCCTTGATGTAACCCCCTTGTAGCCTTAAAGAACCCAAATAAATTGCCATTCATTCCACTAGAGAAGTAAGGTAACATGATACATTCCCTATTCCACCCCACCATGCTCGCTAGAATGTCAATGGCCTCCAAAGCTGCAATAATAAAACCCTAATTGACCGTGTCGAAAGCTTTGCAGAGGTCCACCTTAACTACACACCTCGCTGGCCCTTTATCAAGGTGGTACTCATGAAGCAACTCCTGAGTTAGATGAATGACATCTGAGATATTTATCCCAGCAATAAATGCCATTTGCTCTAGGCTAATGACATGAGCCAAACAATCCTGCAACCTATTTACTAGAATTTTAGAAATGCACTTGTAAATGACATTACAACAAGAATTTGGTCTATAATCATCTAAGCAATTAGGGCTTTCTTTTTTGGGAATTAACACAATGCGCGTAGAATTAACACAGTGAGGCAAATGAGAGTTGCAGAAGAAACTCTTCACCACTGCTGTGAAATCTACTTCAATTGTGGCCCATACCTTTTTGACAAATAGGCTAGTATAACCATCAAGCCCAGGCGCCTTGTCATCAGGGATGGAGAATAAGGCATCCTTGATTTCCTTATCTGAGATAGGGAGTTTCATGGTGTCCTTGTCTTCCTCTGTTATAGCTTTGGGATACAAATCTACCACATTGCCCTCATAGGGCTGCTGATTGGTTTGAAAAAGGGCCCTGTAATATTTTACTGCAATATCCCTCATCTCAAGGTTGCCTATATGAACTACACCATCTGCATCCTTTAGCCTGTTGATCCCATTCCTACCATTTCTGTGAATCAGGGATCTATGGAAAAATATTGTGTTCTGATCACCCAAAGTAAGCCACTACACTCAGGAGCGCTGCTTATAGAAGGCTTCCTCCTCTTGACATAAATTCATATAAGTATTAGCCTGCTGTCTCTCTTTCTCCCGGAGCTTTTCATTGGAAGGATCCATATCCTAGTGCTGCTGAGCCTCATTCCATTTTATCTGGGCCTTGAAGACCTTGTGAGAAATATGGCTACTTACACATATTAAAAGTATTATAAAAATAAAACATTTTTAATTTTTATAAGATCATAATATATTAATTAAAAAATTCAAAAGAAAAAAGAAAAAAAATGCAGACAAAGTTGCTAGGCTTGGTAAGCTAGGCCAAATGCTTAACCTGTTAAGGTATGGCTACACATGGGCTTTTTATTTGTTTCAAGTTATTATGTGCCCTGATTTCTTTAAAGAAAAATAGACAATACATTGTTTGGATGGATAGATTTAAGCCATTATGGTGGCTTAAAAAACAAGGTTAGTGTTTTATTCATCAAAAAACCCATCTTAACCTATTTTTGACCCAAGACACCTAGACCACACCCTACAAAGCTTGTTAAACTAGTCCATGACTTCAAAAAACACAAAGAAATACCTTAAAATCTCAAATCAACTGAAATAAAAAAAATTCTTTCTAAGCTTATATATCTTTTTTTAGGCATTTTCAAGGTTTAAAAACACACCTAATTTGAACTTCTCTTATCATATGAAACTATTTGACACAGATTAAGTGTTTTAGTAGTGAAAATTATTGTTAATTGTAATTTTTTTTCTCTATGTTGAAATCTAGAGAGTTCCCCTCTTTTCTCCCATTGAGAAAAGACTAAAAACAAGGTAAATAAAGTTCAATGCAATACAATTTTTTTTAATAAAAATAAAAGAGTTATTTACCTAATAGCCAAAACAATGGTGTATATAAATGAACTTTTAAGATAAATTTCAAAATCACCATCTATTTCATTGATTTTTATCATCATAATCCCTTGTCTTTCAATCGAAGCCTCCCTCCTAAAAAACAATATGCAACTTAGTGATATTTTGGGCTTAAAAGGGCTAATTCATGTAAAATAAGAGATCAAATATCAGGTTGACTCTTTTTTTTTAAATCATTACTCTAATCTACAATAATTTGCGAGATGATAAATAGGATTCGTGGTATACTAAAATAATATGTTATTTTCAATTATTGAATATTGGATTTTAAATAAAAAAATATTGAAAGTTTATACTTTATAATTATTTATCAATCTCTTACAATTAGTAGGGGTGTTGAACAAACCAATCTATATGTGATATTTGTATTATTTGATCTGACTTTATTTCTCAAAGTCAGATAATATGGATATTAAAGATGGTAGTAAAAAAAGAAAAAGAAATTAGGTTGGGAGATGGGTCAAGATTTTCAAACCCTCAATGTTCCCTTTCCTATTCGTTCATCTGCGCAACTTGCACAGCAAATAATGAAAGAGAGAAGAACCTTGAATTTTTAGTGGAGGGCAGTACTGATGTTTACAAACCGATAAATCATAGCCCCTTGAATAAAATGAGAAAAAAGCAAGCGAACAACAATCTTTATACTTGTACTTTTATAATAAACTTATTATCGAAACGTATGAAAATGTTTTTTATTAATATTAAACTCAATTATATTTTTAACTAAATATTTTAATTTCAACTATTAATCGCAGTTAAAAATATTTTTAATAAAATTATTTTTTAAAAATCTCAACTACAAAAACAACCAAAATACCAAACAATTATATTTTTAATTAAATATTTTAATTTCAGTTATAAACTATAGTTAAAAATACTTTTAATAAAATTAATTTTTTAGAAATCAATATACCAACAGACCCTAAAATTAATTGATTATAAAAATATAAAAAATTGAGCTTAATATAATTACAGACAAACCGACCCAAAACTGACACACCTACGTTTTAGAATCAGTTCGTTGAGATGAAATAAAATAAAATAAAATCTTCGGCTAGGAAAGCAATAAAAAAATAGCCTAGCTGGTTCGAGTCTTTATACTAGTAAACAAGACAGTCGTCGTCTCAGGGTTTTAGCTCTCACACCCAGAATAGAAGAAGGAAGTCGTTTTTTCTTTGACATGGAAGCTTCTGCTCCTCAGGTGCCAAAGAAGAGAGGCCGAAAACCCAAGCCGAAAGAGGATCAACAACAGCAACAGCAAAGTGCTGGTCCCAAAATGAAGGAGGGAAAGAAGGCACACCAACACTCTGTTGATGATAAGTACACTCAGTGGAAGTCTTTGGTTCCTGTTCTTTATGACTGGCTCGCCAATCACAACCTCGTTTGGCCATCTCTCTCTTGCCGGTATTTTCTTCTCTCTCTCTTTTCTACCGGGGCTATTATTTTCCTTTCAGTTCTTGATTGATTGATGCCTTCCTGTTTGGTATGTATGTTTAAATGTTCTTTCTTGTCTAGCGTTTTTATTTTCGGATCTTTAATGCGTTGCATCTTTTTATTGGAGTGAGAGATTTTAGGGTTTTGTTTCTTGGGGATGTTTATTTTTTTGTGAACCAAAGCTAGGGTTTTACAGTTTGGTTACTTTGCTGCTCCATTTCTATGGCTGTACAATGATTAAAGTTCAATGATTTTCTTTTTTTAATTGATTGATGATTCTGTGATTAGGTGGGGTCCGCAGCTTGAGCAAGCTACTTACAAGAATCGCCAGCGCCTCTATCTTTCAGAGCAGGCTAGTTTTTTTTTATATATATATATTATGAGTTTTTTCCCCTCTATAGTTGAACATCTGAACTCCTATAATCTTATTGAACGAAATGCTCTAGTTTTTGTTATGGCAAAAAAGAAATTGCCAAAGAGAATCACTCCGAACAAAATGGCTGAAATCTCACTGCTCAAATGGGTATTTAAGGCTGAAGAAATCAGCCAAAACAACATCCTTACTGTGAAACAACATTGAAACTTCCAAGGTTTTAATGGTGATAAATGGAGCCTATGGTTTGGTGTGAAAATGGTCAGTCTTTTAGCTTGGGAAGGGCATTTGTTATTTACCCCCTGACATCTCTTTCTGGTTGATCCTTTGTGAAATTGCGGTGGGGAATGTCTTATAGATTTTGGTGCTCTGTTGACAGAGTATGACTTGTGGTGCTGTTTACTTTGTTAATATCTTTCATGTAAGACCAATTTTTTCATGTTGAGATTCCTGCTTTTCTGTCACACATTTTACCTTTTCCCTTTTTGAGGTTCATTCCCATGGTACCTTGCCAGTAAATATTACCTTCTATGATAGTTTAGACATTCATTTTTCTCATAACAAATGTCTTACATTATAATGGTTATTTTTCTTTATTCAACATTTTTTGTGGTCAGACTGATGGTAGTGTTCCAAATACTCTGGTCATTGCAAATTGTGAAGTTGTCAAGTCTAGGGTTGCTGCTGCAGAACACATATCTCAGGTGACTCATCATTGTCTGTTGTATTCTACTCTCTTCTTACTTCTCTTAACTTTTACTATGCTTTGGGAACCAAGCATGAAGGGAAGGGAAGTGAAATGATTGAAAATGAAGGGAAAGAGTTACAGGAGAGAATAATTTCCTCTTTGTTGTTTTTTTGGAAGGAATTTAAAGGGAATTGATCTGGAGAGAAAGTTTATAAATTTTTTTACCCCTCATTTTGTGGAAAATAAAATTTATTAAAATGAGCAACTCTTTCTCATTATCTTTCCATTGTCACTCCAAATTGGAAAGATTGAAAGGTGGGGCCAAGGAAAACTTTCGCTCCACTTTCCTCTCCCCTCATTTTATCTCTTGCATCCAAACAATTTTAAGTAACTCTCTGCCATCATATGTCTTCCCCCTAAATTCTTTCCACTTTCTACCATCCAAATACTTTGTTATGCTCCTCAATTGTTCCTAGAACATAAATTTATTTACTTAACATCCTTTTGTTTTTTCCCCAGTTTAATGAAGAAGCGCGCTCTCCATTTGTTAAGAAGTATAAGACCATCATACATCCTGGAGAGGTATAAATATCTTGTAGAAATGTACACAACCATAGTGTATATAGTTATTTACAGTTTCATGCAGTGATGCAGATATATACACTGATTATAAACTTTAGGTACTTTTTTATCCTGTATGAATTAGATTTCTACTTTATCTCTCTATCTTGAATTTGTTGTAAATTTGTACTTTGATATTCCTGTTAGAAACTCGTTCTTACAAGTTCTTAAATCTTTGCCTCAATGGCTCTTTACCAAATGTTCTCCCTGATCTTAATTTTTTCCCCTTCTTTCTAAAAGGTGGGAAATCCCACTTCAGCTTGTTTTTCATAGTTTTACTTAATATACTTTTCAGGTAAATAGAATCAGAGAACTCCCACAGAATAGTAAAATAGTGGCCACTCATACTGACAGCCCTGATGTGAGTGTCTTAAGAATCTATTGATTTCTTTATTTAGGTTGATGTTATGTTGTCTTTGGTTTTGCTTAAGTTTAGTTAATTTCCATCGTTTAAATTTTCCTGGATTGGACTTGTTAAACTTTAGGTTCTTATATGGGATGTTGAAGCACAGCCTAACCGCCATGCTGTTCTTGGAGCTACAAACTCTCGTCCAGATTTGGTATAATTTTATTTTGAAATGCAGCATTATTTATTTATTTAAACTGTTCTTTATATTAATAAATCAGTACTATTAGTATTATTGTTCATTGGTTTCTCTATAATGGAAAGTTGGTTCATGTTGATATTTTCCTTCAAGATATAAAAGAGTTTTGTAAATTGTGACCAGGCACATGCCAATATGATCATGTTCAAATAGTCCTCACATAAAACATTTTCTTGCATTACTGTAGCATTCTAGGCATTTCTATATCATTATGCATTTGCAGACCTTTTTGATATTACCAGGGATTGATAACTTGTTAGCAAAGTGACCTATTTTTTTGGGGGGCACTAAATCATATTAACCTGGAACTCTTTCTTGCAGATTTTGACTGGACATCAAGACAATGCTGAATTTGCTCTTGCAATGTGCCCTACTGAACCCTATGTGCTTTCTGGAGGTTAGAAAATCACTTTTGAAGTCGGGAGATTTATTTATTTATTTTTTTGTGATGAATGGAGTTGAGGGTGTCTTGCCACTTGTGCTTGATTGGACTAAAATGTGTCAAACAGCTTTCTTGGTTCTATTATGTGCTGCTTCTTTTTTATATTATTTTTTGAATACATGTTATGATGGATACTTGTTGAAAAGCAACTTTCTTAAAAGTTAGGGATGTAATTACTAACTGCACCAAACAACATATTTGTCTTATTATGTGTTTCTTTCCTTTTGGTTGAACTTTGCATCGTGGTCTGTACTTTTATGCAGTGGTTCTGGAGTTTGGTTGGATGTTCATTATTCTTATGTTCATGTCTGGTGGATCAATCATTAAAAAGATTGGTTGGACTTGGACCAGGACTAGATTTTTCTTGATGAAAATTTTCTTCTAACTAGGGGGTGTTAATTGCAGGGAAGGACAAGTCAGTAGTTTTGTGGAGTATCCAGGACCATATAACATCATCTGCTGCTGACCCAGCAACAAAGTCTCCAGGATCTGGTGGATCAATCATTAAAAAGGCTGGGGATGGAAATGATAAAGCCACTGATGGCCCTTCTATTCGGCCACGAGGTATATACCGGGGGCATGAGGATACAGTTGAAGATGTGGCATTCTGTCCATCCAGGTATCTCCTGTGGCCCTGGCTAAATGAATATGTAGTCATCTGGTTGTTTTTTTTGCCATAGTATCAATTTATAATATCAATCTTTCATGAAACTTGTGAGTTTTTATGATTTTAGTTATCATTAATGATATGTTATTTTATCCATTCTATAATGTG
The DNA here is from genome assembly GCA_015731905.1 of Salix dunnii. NCBI lineage: Eukaryota > Viridiplantae > Streptophyta > Magnoliopsida > Malpighiales > Salicaceae > Salix > Salix dunnii. The sequence continues at coordinate 11,271,261 of CM027664.1, read as the reverse complement.
AATGATTGAAGATGTAGCCATAAAATTCATCTCATTAATTTGTTGTGGCATTTATCTTTAATTACAGTGCTTGAAACCATGTAAGTTGGTGTTTCTGATGGGGCTTTTTATTTCTGATTATGTTTATATTTTTCTGAAGTGCGCAGGAGTTTTGTAGTGTAGGAGATGACTCTTGCCTTATATTATGGGATGCTCGAAATGGCACTAACCCAGCTATCAAGGTTATGCACCTCTTCTTTCTATTTTTGGTCTTATTAGGGCCTGGTATCTGTTTTTGTTATTTTTTCTTAGTCTTTGGCTGACAAATTGAGTGATTTTTATGAATGCGTTCTCAGTATTGATGAACTGAAAACCTGATCTGATTGTTCTGAATGGTGAGGAACTAGGTTATTATTCCTTACTCTCTGTTCCAGAATGTATTGAATTTTTCTTGTTTTGACAATCTGTTCACATTGATTGGATGTAGTGTTTTGATCTTAGAAACTGAGTAATAACTTGTTTTTTTATTTATTTTGGTTTTCTTTTAATATCTACTTCATTGAATCAAATTATCATTCATGTTTTGCATGCCTTGTTACTCTTTAATATGCAGTGGTATTCTTTGAATCATGGTGGTTTTCAATTTTAAAATAAAGAGCTCAGCTCTGACGATCTATTTTTTGGTGTTGTCCCCCTATTTTGGTTTCTAATCAACAGGTTGAAAAGGCACATAACGCGGATCTTCACTGTGTTGATTGGAACCCTCATGATGATAACCTCATTTTAACCGGGTATGTTTCAGTTTTATGCTTCCTCCAGTTAAGATGTGAACAAGATAATCTTTTTTTGTTTGGTTGATTTTTTTGTGATTGTAAGGAAAAAAATTAAATGATGTAGATGTTTTCTTAATTGTCCTTCATTTTTCTTTAGATCAGCAGATACTTCTGTTTGCATGTTTGATCGACGGAATCTCACTTCCAGTGGAGTTGGTTCGCCTGTTTATAAATTTGAGGGTCACAAAGCTGCTGTTCTCTGTGTACAGGTACTAATCAACCTCTTCCTTTTGGTCTTCTCATTCCCAAGCCCTTTTCTTAATTTTAATTTGAAGTATTCCCTAGTAGTACCTGAAGTGTTAGCTGTACATGTTTATTTTATTAATCTTCCATTCTTTTTCAGTGGTCTCCAGATAAAGCATCTGTGTTTGGAAGTTCTGCGGAGGATGGTCTCTTAAACATTTGGGATTATGAGAAGGTTTGTGTTCAATCTCTTCACACATGAGCTGGATTGCCTTTGCGTAAGCTTCACCCCATCTGATTGAATATAAAACAGATGGCTCATGGCAATGTAGACCTATTTGACAAGTCATTCAAAAGTCAACGAATCCTCTGCAGAAGGGCAAAGCAAAAAGGAATGCTTACACATTTTTCTAGCTTAAAATGTCAAGAAATATTTGATTTCCTAAGAAGCTGGAGCAATGATCAAACTGTTTTCCTATTAATTATTGCATTCAGTAATGATTAAATTCTATTTGGGTTGGGCTGCTGGTCCTTCACTTTGAGATAAATGAAATATTTAAAATCCTATTTTGGTTGCTGGTTATTCACTTTGAGAGAAATGAAATATTTAGTGTATGACAATGCTTCAAGGAAGTTTAATTACTAAAGCTGATAAAACTGAACGTAATTAGACTGCCACCTGGTATTTGTTACATGGATGAGGGATTTCTTAACACAGCTGTTCTTGAGCTTGACCTAACATTCTTTTTGGTGCTTTTAACTCCCCCCCCCCCCCCCCCATCTCCACCTCAGATTTCAAAAGTTCAAACAATTTTGCCTGTTTTCCTGTGATTGAAACCTTGGTGATGTTTCACTAGCATGCATCCTCAATGCTGTTTTCTATTCTCACAGGTTGGCAAAAAGTCTGAGCACCTGACTAGAGCCCCGAATTCCCCTGCGGGATTGTTTTTCCAACATGCTGGACATAGGTTTGTAAGATTGTTTTTCTTCTTGAAATCAGTTACTTCGTCGCAAGCAATTCTCAGTGGTTTGTGATTCTTTGGTAACTCATATCAAGGATTCCCTTTTACATGTTTGCTGTACCTGGAATGTATGTTTGTCAAACCAGACAATTATCGTGGGATTGTCAAATGAAAATCTTATCATTCAAGATGATTCCTGAACATCTGTCTTTGTATGGTTGCCTCTTATCATTTTGTTGTTCATGCAGTTACATGAACCTGAATGTCCCTAGCTGCTGACTGGTCTTTGTTAATGCAACCATCTTGTCTGATTGTCCCGTAGCCTGCTCTCCCATATCTATGTGAAAACATATTATTTTTTTCTTATCTAATAATTTAGCTTTAGTGATCAGAGGCAAACATGTCTTTGCTGCAAGAAATAAATTTCATGATGTTGAAACTGATCTCCATCCTGTAAGCCTTCCAAAGATTCTTCTCCTATTACTGTCTCAAAACTGCAAATTCAGTTTTAAGGGTGGCTGAAGCTTGAATGTTGGTGCTCTGACAAACCACACACTTGCTTTTAACCCAACACTTGTCTGTGTCTGTAGATTACATACAGTGTTAAACATGCTGTCTGGCTGAAGCTTGAATGATGATGCTCTGACAAACCACACACTTTCTTTTAACCCAACACTTGTCTGTCTGTAGATTACATAAAATGTTAAACATGCTGTGAAAGGCTTTTAAATCAGGGAAACTCAAATGGTTTTTACCTGTTTGTGCTCAAGAGCTTGTTAAGGTCATATCTACCTTGGAGTAAATATTTTTTTTGGTTTAACAAAATCAACTGGAACATTTCAATCACAGATGTAGGATGTCAACATAACAGTTCTAAATTTACTGTAAATAAGAATTTGTCTTGCCTTTTGTTCTGGTCTTCACTTGTTTATTGTGTATTTCTTAGCCATATTTAATCCTACTTCATATGTTTGATTGATAATAAAGCACATCTTCAATATTTGAATGCTCAATCCCTTGTTGAAATTCTTTTGTATTTTCTGTGGCCGGAAAAGTCTCATAAACTTGCTTTTACTTTCTTCGGTCAGGGACAAGGTTGTTGACTTCCATTGGAATGCATCTGATCCCTGGACAGTGGTAAGTGTGTCTGATGACTGTGATACAACTGGCGGAGGAGGGACATTGCAGGTAATAATTTCTTACTGAGGAAGTGTCTTGACTGAGTGATTGTGCAAGTGTGGATAATTTGGTAAAACCTACCGTGTTTGTGAAGATGTGAATGGAGTTTTAAACGCATTCTAGAGTTACTTCTACATTGAGTCATTTGGATAATGCTTAAATTTGATTTAATAAAATGTGTGCAGATATGGCGCATGAGTGATTTGATCTACAGGCCAGAAGATGAGGTTTTGGCAGAGCTTGAGAAGTTCAAGTCACATGTGGTTTCCTGTGCTTCAAAGCCTTGACATGGACGTGAAAGAAACTTGTACGATGATGGGAAACAGCGCGAAGTACTAGTTTAAGAAACTTGTATGATGACGGGAAATAGTGCGAAGTACTAGTTTATCGTATGGATTCAGCTCCATTATGTTTTCTTGACGAAAGACTGATAGCAATTGGAGAGGATGAGAGTCTGTTTTTGCTTCCCTAGAGAGCTTTTCAGAGATGAGACTTTTTAAGTTGAAGGTCTGTACACCTCCTGTTCTGTCATTTTCAGGTTAAAGTCGCACTAAATCTTACTTTTGACAAAATTATCTTACTTTTGACAAAATTATGGTTGATCTAGACCCGTTAATATTTGACTTGGTAAAGAATTTAGCAAGGAAAAAAGGGGCCGGGAGCAGTTTGCATGGGATTCTCATTGATGATCTCAGCCTAATTCTGCGTGGAGGCAGATGGCCTGCCTAGGACCCATTTGAGAAGGGATTTAAACTCATTATGTTGTCTGAGAACATTCCGACTATCAGAGAAAGCTGAGGTATTTCTGTTTGCCCAAAATAACATTTCCCGCTTTTCCATCCAATAAAAAGCGCAGTCGGTGCCGTCTCATGAGTGTCTACTGGAAGCTAAAGAATGTAGAATTGTAGATGCGTTGCGCTCTCTGTGAGTGGTGGGGATTGATGGTTTATTTTCCATCATCAAGTCAATATTCACGACCTGATTTTATTGACTAGGAAAAGCATGCCTTCAACCGCCCTCTCTTAGGCTCGATCGGAACTTCGTATATAGCATCTTTAGAGAACGGCCAGTGACGTGCAAGACCGAGCAACAGAATGCAGAGGAAAGTTGACATAAAACTTGGAAGGGTTTTTTCTTTTTACTATGGTTTATTATTGTTCACTAGAAGCATAGGTGGTGGCTTTATAAGTTTTCAAAAAATTATTTTTTCTAACTATATTTTTTCTATATATTAGATGTCTGGTCCTTTTAATTCTGCTAAGTTATATTTTAGTGCCAAATTTTATTTTCATTATTTTTCATTGCTTTTTAGTAAAAAAGCTAAAACAGCTCGCTATATTATTATAGATTATTGTTCACGCACACCTATATCAATTGTGGATTGGGGTGCATGATCTAGTATTTCAAATGTCATTTAAGTTTGGTGACTTGTTGCCCCCTCTTTTCTCTTATTACTGTATTTAATCAGAACTAAACAAGTCGCTTGGCCGAGTGGATCAAGCGTGTCCAAGCCAAGCGGGGGGCAGGAGTTCGAATCTCTCTAACAAAGATGTTTTGGGACAGTTAAATTTATAATTATATTATTATTATTTGTATCCTAGAACTATACAAGGAAGACGCTTAGCCGAGCGGTTACAGCCGTGTTAGCGCGACACGAGGCACAGAAGTTTGAATTTTAAGAATAAAAATGATTGTTGAGTAATAAACAATGATTTTTATTATTCATTATTGTTTGGAATTACTTTTTTTTTAACCAGAGTGTCTAGGTTAGTTTAAGTGCATCACAATAAATCTCTGATTTTTTTTTTTTTTTACAATGTTCATTGTTGTTTGATAATATGCTTCTCTTCTTTTTATCGGGCTTTTTTTTTGTTTATTTTTTTTTATAATCGTAGTATCCGGGCTAATTTACGCGCAACACAATTTTTTTCTCACTTATATATTTTTTTTTATAGCCGGAGTAGCTTACACGCGTCACTAATGATCCTTGGATCCATTTTTTTTTTGTTTTTTTTTCTCACTTGTAAATTTTTTTATAATTTGGATGTCTGGGCTAGCTGATGTGTACCATAACTACTATTTTATAGATAGCCAAAGGGGATCACAATTTCAAATAGTAATTAACAATGATTTGAACTTTGATTTTCATTGTTTATTACTATTTGAAAAGGTAAACTGAACTGTGATTCTGGAGGAAGATAGCAGGAGTGTTTGGGAATGACTTTTAAAATCGCTTTTGAACAAATCTAAAAAATTAGTGTTTCTGGATGATTTTAATGTGTTAATGTCAAAAATAATTTTTAAAAAATTAAAAAAAATATAATTTTGATGTATTTGTAAATAAAAAATACTTTCAAAATAAACACCAATCACACTCCCAAACGGGCACGACATGTCGTGGAGGTCGAAGGTAAAAGGCAAATTGAATTGCTAGTTAAATTTTATCCTTTAAATAACATTTAATATGTGTGTTTTTCATTTTGGTCACTATACTTTTAATCTTGGATTTCATTTTAATTCCTTTATATATATTTCTTAAATTGTTCTTATTTTGTCTATGTTTATATGTACATGCTCTTAGTTTTTATTTTTTATTTTCATTATTTCCACTATTATGAAGGGTTTTTTTTTTTAATTTAATGTTTAAATTTTAATTTATGTTGGTGATCATTTGAAACTTGATATATTATTTTTCTCTTTTTTATATTTTTTCTTCATGTCAAATAATTTTTTAAAATCTAATAATATATATTTTTTTTAATTGCTTTTTTGTTAATATTTTTAGGTGTTAAAATTTATAATTATTATAGATAAGGCATTCAAAATACTAATAATGATTATTTTTTTTATTAATATCCTAATCTTCTTGCTTTTTTACTAATGATGATAATTTTATGTTGATTATTTCATTGAAACCTACTAAATAGATAAATTCATATCAATTTCAATTTCATATATTTTATAGAAAACTTGCATTTAATAGGAATTCTACACAGATTTATTATTTTATCTAAATTTATATCATAATAAAAAAAATCTCATATAATGAATTTTTTTTGTTTTTTAAAAAATATGATATCACTTGCAATGGGGTGCAAGGTATGGGCTAATATATATATTTTTAATGTAAATTTTTTTTTCAAAAAAATCAATAGCAACATGAAGAAAATCAGTTTTTTTTTTATTTCTTCTCCACTACTCTCTTTGACGGCTGTCTGTCATATGATATTTATCCTATAATATGTGGTATATGTATGACAACTTCTAGATTTATTATATATGTAATTTTTTCATTTTGAACTTTATACTTTTAATTTTTTATTTTATTTTAATTCATTTTTTTATATAAATATTTCTTACATAGTTTATATTTCTATCCATGTTTATATATATATATATATATATATATATATATATATATATATATATATATATATATATGCTCTTAGTTTTTGTTTTCAATTTTTATTTATTTCCATTGTTATTAAGGTTTTTTATTTACTATTTAAATTTTAATATGTGTTGGTGGTTATTTGAAATTTAATAATTATTATGAATTCTCTTTCTTTTTTCCTTTAAGTCAAATAATTTCTTAAAATCTAATAATATTTATTTTTTATTTTATTTTTAAATTGCTTTTTTGTTAGTATTACTAGGTCTTGAGTTTTCTAATTATTATAGATAAGACATTCAAAATAATGATTATTTGTTAGTTTTGTTTTCTTTTAAATATGTCAAATTAATTATATATTTGTATATTTATGTAATATTAGCGTCTTAATATATATGTGTGTGGGTGGGTGGGTGCGTGCATGCAGGCGTGTGTGACTTAGATTTTTTTTAAGAAAAAAACATATATCTTTAGTCAATACCAACGATTGTAGTTTTGCTATCTACTAATTAAATTATTATCAAATTAGTTAAAAAAAAACATTTAGATTGTTTGATGCATAAAATAAATCACTCATTTGTGCTGAAATTCAATAATTATAATTTTACTTTTTGTTAATGAAAGAATTCATTAAACAAATTAAATATACATAACAAGTAATCAATATATTACACGGAGCATATGACTCATTTCAACTGAATTTTTTCAATTCTAACTATACAATCTATCGATACAATAATTATCAAAATAGTTTTAACAGTAGCAACATTCAATCACTTTTAGACATAAAATTTTTTCTCTAACATATTCCATTAATTTCAATTTTACTAATTAAATATTGAATAAACAGTTACAACGCGTATAAAATCATTCAATTTTCTACATAGAAAAAAGCCTAGATAAAGTATTCAAAATAATGATAATAATTATTTTTAGGTTTTTTTTTCTCATACATATGTGAGACTCATTATATGTTTTAATATTTATTTAATATTATTGCCTATATATATGATGAATAAATCTTATAAAATAAAAAAATTAGCTTTTAATTTTAATTTTGTGCTCTTTTGTTTAAGTTTATTTCTTAAAAAAAATTAATATTTTTATTTATAATATTTTAGATCAAATATTACTGGAGAAAAAAAATAACTCAAAAAAATAGATAGACAAATTTACCTAGGTTATCTACAATTAAAAAATATTCGAATCACTTCTCATTTCGATTGCACTGTTACTTTTAGGCTAAAAAAACTCATTTCTAACATATTTTATCTATTACAATTTTACTAATTGAAAATTAAAATAACTAATTATAGCACATAAAAAAATTAAATTTATTTCTTAAAAAAATTAAAATATTTTTATTTATAATATTTCAAATATGATATTACTGGGAAAAAAGACAACTTATAAAAAAAATAGATAAATAAATTTATCTAGGTTATCTACAATTAAAGAATATACGAATCATTTCCCATTTCGATCACAGTATTCTTTTTAGGTGGAAAAAAAATATTTCTAATATATTTTATTTATTATAATTTTACTAATTAAATATTAAAATAACTAATTATAGCATGTAAAAAATCAATTAGTTTTGTATATAGAAAAAAACTCAGCACAACGCGTGGGCAAGAATACTTGTTTTTACTAGTGGGATTCATCTCATTCTAGATAAGAAAGAGAAAGCTCTTTGTTGCTAACAATTTTCAGCCTCTATGTGCTATAAAAAACTAGATCTAAGTCAATGATGGGTCTTTTATCCGCTTTTCTGGTTTTGATTGTATTTTTAGGTTTATTGGGTTATAGGTTGATTTTTTGATCTAAAAGTGTTTTGTGGTTGGAATGATTTGAAAAAAACAATTTAAAATTGAGTTTTTAGCTACTATGGTGTTGATTAAAATTTGGGTTGTTAAATCAAATGTCTTGTTTATTTAAAGAAAAAATAGAGAAAGATGATAGGTCATTCATCTTTTATATATAAAAAAAACAAATTAGTCTCAAACATGTGAGTTCGAGCTTTTCTTATCTTGATACCTTTTTTATAATTTTTTTCTTCTTATATGGAGCCTATTTATATTTTTTTATTTGAGAATATGTTTAATTATGCTATATTTCTTTAATTTTCATGAGGTCAATGTGATTCATATATATATTAAAAAATTATAAATGTTAATTTTCTTTTATTTTATTCAATAAATCTTATTTGTTTCCGTGATTTTTATTACAAATTAATTTTAATAAGTAAATTCATTAAACACAATTGGATGAATAATCATTGTTCTGCTAGAAATATTTTGATCTAAATTTGTTTCTCAATTTTTGCAATATCATTTTTATTTATCATTGATTTATTTTTTATTGAATTATATTGACCTTTATAATTTAGGATGCTTGATAGACATATAATATTGATATATCTCAAGTTCAAGTCATAGATTTCTAGTGTTAACACAACTTTGGTCGGGGTAATAGTTTTTTTTTGTTGTTGTTGTTGTTTATTTATTTATTGTATTATCAAATTAATCAAAATTTAACTTGATTATTGATTTCCTCATACTTTTTTTTTTAAGAAATATGAATGTTTCCTAATTGTTTTTAGGTTAAAGAAATTGGTCTAGCTCGTAGGATCATACGGGCCACCCATTTAGTTAAGCTCTAATCGTATAACCATGCAAGTTTAACCAGATAATAAAGGAAAAGTATAGAAAAAATAAGAGGAAAAAAGATAGAAGCCCTGTAGGCCATACTAACCAAACAAGTTGAGTGAAAATAAAGGAAAAGAAAATAAGGTTAAAAACAAAAGGAAAAGGGAGCCCAATCGAGATTGTAAAAAAAATATTGTTTTAACTGCAACATAAAAAATATATATTGTAAAACTAAGCCTAGTAACTGGAAAATAGATACAAGTTATAGGACATTAATCCTTAAGTGTTTATGACAAATCTTAGCATGTCACATCTAAAAGTACATAATCATGATCACTTAACTATAATTGCCCCTAAATGACTTATCTTGCAAGTTATTAGTGTAGTGCTTACCTAAATGTCTTATTTTACAAGTTAACAAGGTGATTTTAAGAATATAATTCCTAGTAAGAACAATTACTATATATATAAACCGTGTTGTATTTTTATTGTTTAAATCCATAATAACACTAACTATTTATATATATTGTTGTTAGCTATGAATGATGTATTGGTGTAGCTGAGTTGGTTCAAGATGCAAAATTAAGGCTTTTTTTCATAAAGGACCTAGGTTCGAATCTCACTCTCTATATATTTTGTGTGAATCTAAATAATACTTACTATTAATATATTATATCGTAAATATTGGCAGTGATGAGGGGTAGCCGAATTGGTGAAGGCGCCAGACCAATTCAGATTTTTTAAAGGGCCTGGGTTCGAATCCCACTCTCAATATATTTTGTGTGAATCCATATTTTACTTCTTATTAATATATAATAGCATAAACAATGACAATGATATTGCGTTAGCCTAATTGGTTAATGTGCGAGATTAAATCAGGTTTTTGAAAGGGCGTGGGTTCGAGTCCCACTTTTCATACATTTTTATTTTGCTCAGAAATATATTAAAATAATAATTATTTTTTAAAATTATTTTGAACATCATCACATGAAAATGATCTAACAACATTAAAAAAATATAAAAAAATACATTGTTTGGACAATATTTATTTTCTGTTCGTATTTATTTGGAAATGTGATTTATTTTTTTAAAAAATATTTTTTGTTTCAAAATATATTAAAATAATAAAAAAATTAAATCATTTTTAACATGAGCATATGAAATGATCTAAAAACATTAAATAATACAATATTTGGATAATATTTATTTTTTGTTCGTATTTATTCATTTATGCTTTTAGATTTATTTTTTTCAATTAATTTTTTATCGAAGTTTTATTTTAATTAAGTTCTATTCTGAAATTTTAATTTATATTGGTGATAATTTTAAAATTAATATTGCTAATTTTTTCTCTTTGTTCTTTTTTTATGTGTTCTGTTATTTTATCTTTTTTCAGATCAAATAATTTTATTATTTTATTGTTTGTGCAATAATAATGATAATTTTAGTTTTTATTTTTTTTGTTTTGTTAAAATGTTTTGATTTTTTTATTTTTAGGGTAATTTAAGGATTTTAATTGTTGGGAAGTAATGTTGATAATAATTTTAACTGTTATAGTAATGAAAATGACAGTAACATAGAGATGGATTTTCAATTTATATTTTCATCTTTTTATGGATAAAAAATTAACTAATTATTTGTTATTTGATTATTACATGTCTTTTCACAATTTATATTTTGTTTTAAAAAGTGATTTAAATTGAATTATAAAATGAACTAATCTTAATACAATGAATTCAATAATTCAAATATCTGAATCTTCTTACTTTTTTAATGATTATAATAATTTTATGCTGGTTATTTCGTTAAAACCTATTAAATAGATAAATTTATATCAATTTAAAATCCATATATTTTATAGAAAACTTACACTTCACATGAATTCTACAAAGATTTATTATTTTGACTAAATTTATATTATAACAAAAAAAATACACACAATTAATATTTTTTTACGTTGAGAAAAATATGGTGCCTCCCACGACAAGGCACGGGGACATTAGCTAGTTCATTATATACAATAGTTATGTAGTCATTTATGATAAAAAAAAAAAATCTTTATGATTAGTTCTATAGTGGGATAAAAAAAAAAGTCTGCAAACCTATTACCTATGATGCAAATACCCAAGGATCACTAAGTATGAAAACAACATAACAACATATTACCACACACCTTTATGTACAATCACTTAAATAAAAAACTCATTTATTTTTCTCTTCACCTTCTATACTTACTTATCTTTTCATACTTTGCAAGGTCAAATATATAAGAGTCCTCTATTATATAAAAAAGACTTGTCTTGCAAGAGTTCATGATCAATTTTGTTTTTTTTTTTTTTACTGAAACCTATCAAATAACCATGGAAAAGCCTAGAATCATTTAAAGTTTTCTCAACTTCATTAGTGGTATCATATGTGGAAGAACTTGAACAAAAGCCATATCAGTTCCCTCTATTTTCATACACTATTTAGAAAAGTAACATGATTAAGAGATAAATAACATGTTAGACTCACGAATCGCATGTGCCATATGTAACTCTCTAAAATTATAAAATGATCTAGAGAAAATTATAAAGAAGAGAGAAGAAGGTGAAAAAGAAAGAAAGAAAATGAACTCAAGGGCACAATGAAGTTTTAATGATAACACTATTAGTATTGTCAGAAAAATCTTGACAAGACAATTTCAATGACACAAGAAATATCATTACTAAGACTAATGTGAGGCATATGAATTGACCAAAGATGGTGGGGGCTACATTGCATCTACGTAGCTTGTGTGACCCACTTCACAATTGGTAATCTTTTATACTATTATCTGATTTATTTATCTCGTCGAGATATTTCTATTAGTACTGGTGATGTCATTATTGAAACTTTGATGTGTCTCAAATGGTTTTTTTCTTCTTTTCTTTCTCTCAACTTTTTCACAAATTACGAGGAGAAAAGAAAAAGACAAAAACAAATAAAGAAAGGAAAGAAAAAAGATCAGAAAGGCACACTGAAATTCCAATAATGATACCATTAGTACCATAAAAAAAATCTTAAAGTGACAAATCCAACAATATTAGAGAAGGTTATCAATGATGATTATTATAATAGGCCATACAGACCACTCAAATACAAGTAAGCTCTGTCACCTTTAGAAAACTCATCTGACTCACTCTAATCTCTATTAGTGATGGTTTATGGTGTCATTGAATTTGTTTTACTGAGGTGTTTTTGATGGTAGCAATGATATTATCAGAATTTTGATACGTTTTCAAGATGTTTTATTTTTTTCCTTTTCAATTTGATTTTTTATGGATCATTTTCTAATTTTAAAGAGTATGTGACTCTCTGGTCACATATTATTTTTTATGCTCTCAACTATGCCATTTTTAAGATATTTTATGTACAATACGGGGAAGGGACATTTTTTTTTTTTTTGCAATTATATAAGATGTAGCCTCTTACAATACGAGGAAGGGGCATGGCCTGTTTGCATGAAAACCAAAATATTAGCTAAGGAACCTCTCTCCCTCGTATAAAATAAAATAAAAATGGGGAAAAAATAAGAGTAATGAGATCCCATTTGGAGACCTATGACAGGTAGAAGAGGGAGACAAAGGCCAGCTTGCTACTAAGCAGCACACAGAGAAATTGGCCCATTGGAGACCTATCGTCTTATTTCACCAACGTTGTTTGACAACCACAGCACTGCCCACAGATTTGCTAAAACAAATGAATCAATGAGTGAAGTGACTGATTGATAGGGTGTTTTTATATGATTTTGCCATGTCAAAAATATTATTATTTTATAAAACAACCTTAAATAAACTACCAAACATACCGAATTATTCTAATCAGACCAGCTTTCCTCAAATATATATTAGTTTTCATGTTAATTCAAGAGAAAAACATACGGAAAATTCAATAATATTATTGGCAAACAATTTTATTTAAAGCAATTTACATATATGACTTAATATATTTTCATAAAATGAAATAATATCACATAGACCAGTTGTGTCCATTGCTGGGAGAGTTTGCTTTCATTCGAAAACGAAAAAGGAAGAGGAAGCAGCCACTGCCATGCGTCGTCTACAAGTGATCGAGCGTACGTATCTGACTGAATCACATGGCGCCGGTGATGAATTGAATTTAGACTTGACTGGATTATTTGAGTAGTCTTGGGGATACCATCAATTATTTTTTTTTTAATTTATGGATTTGATCCTTCAAATTAAGAATTAAAAATCTTTTATTAGATTCTTATGAGTGTATATTTTTTAAAAAATACATGCTTCAAATTAATCAGTAAACACTGTACCTTCAAATCTAGCTGCCTTTACTGTAATATAAATATATTATTTAAATTATAGTTGACGCACCCTTTTCTCTGAGCTGAGCCTCTATTTATGAGGAGACTCGTCATCTATCTTCATACGATATTGTGGGGGTAGAAAGAAAGAGAAAGAAAGAAGATGGAGATTCCCGTGATAGATTTGAGCCAACTCGAGGGCGAGAACAGAAGCAAAACTATGGCTCTTCTGCACGAAGCTTGTGAGAAATGGGGTTTCTTTCAGGTGAAGAGATTTTTCACCTTTCAAAAAAATTTGATTACACCTATCTATCGTAATACATATTTCGTTTTTGCAGGTTGAGAACCATGGACTCGAGAAGAAGCTGATGAACAAGGTAAAGCAATTGGTGAATGCGCACTATGAGGAAAACTTGAAAGAAAGCTTTTACGAGTCAGAAATAGCTAAAGGCTTGATGAATAAATGTGATATAGACTGGGAAAGCAGTTTTTTTATTTGGCATCGCCCAACATCCAACATCAATGATATCCACAACCTCTCGGAGGATCTTCGGTATGGATTTGATCATATTTGGTTACAGCTTACAATTTGTACAGACATTATTCTTCTGAAATAAGGACATGGTCTCTGTGTTATATGCAGCCAAGTAATGGATGAGTACATCACCCAGCTGATTCAGTTGGCGGAGAAGCTTTCTCAACTCATGTCTGAGAATCTTGGACTGGACAAGGATTACATAAAGAAAGCGTTTTCAGGAGCCAAAGGTCCTTCTGTGGGAACAAAGGTGGCAAAATACCCTGAATGTCCTCGACCAGAGCTTGTGAGAGGACTTCGAGAGCACACCGATGCCGGTGGAATCATACTTTTGCTCCAAGATGAACATGTCCCAGGTCTTGAATTCTCAAAGGATGGGGAATGGGTAAAGATTCCCCCATCCAAGAACAATACTATATTTGTCAACACTGGCGATCAACTGGAAGTGTTGAGTAATGGAAGGTACAAAAGTACCTTGCACCGTGTCATGGCTGGGAAGGAAGGGAGCAGACTCTCCATTGCCACATTCTACAACCCAGCTGGTGATGCCATTATCTCTTCAGCTCCCGAGTTCTCATACCCCCAAAATTATAAATTTCAAGATTACTTGAAGCTTTATGCCACCACAAAGTTTTCAGACAAGGGTCCCAGGTTTGAAGCCATGAAGAAAATAGCCAACGGACACAGCAGCCTTGGTGTCTGAAACTATCTTTTGTAATTCTCTGCACTGGTGTGTTTATTTGTCAGTTTGAACAAATTGTTTTCTTGATTCAAGGGGATGCTCGTTTATGCACCATTGGATCCGGAAAAACGATCCGCTTTACAATTTACTGTTCATTTTCTGAAAGAGACCTATATTATCACATATACCTCTTCCGGTAGTAAAATCAACTCTCTTGATGGAACCGTACGCATTATGACTGATCAAATCTAACAGCAAGAAAGCGGAAAAAAACAAAGGCATTAAAAAATAAAAAATCATTATATAGCTAGAAGCTAGCCAATTTTGATAATATGGATTTAGTGACAAGAGTATTGGTCTTCGCAACTGCTTCAACCAATACAGGTTTACGAGACTTCAATAATATAGAACATCTGGTGATGAAACACAGCAGAAAATTTCCGAATTTTAGAGATTTGGAGAAACTTGGGGCCAAGTCCATAATCAGTAATACAAGTTGATCAATTGAATCCCGAGTAAGTTGAACGTTATGATTTAAGATATTTTGAAACAGATTAAACAATGATTCCGTCCAAACCAGTTGACTGGATACAAGGCATTGGTGGCAAGGAAGAATGACGGATCGTTTCTCAGCTTCTTGTCCACAAAGTAGCTTCCGGCAAAAAGCTGAAACATGTGCCGGGTGCAAGGATTCCTTGACGATCCTCGTGATCACATCACACATGTGGTTGTTGATGCCACTCCTTTTCATTATCAGCGGAAACAATAGTGCACATTCAGCAGCTCTCTGGTAATGCTTGCAGTACTCTACCAGTGCAATCACCAGTACACGAGATGCTGGCTCTTCAAGCACCAACATCTTTGGAAGCATAATCGAACACAAAACTTGGCTAGGCCAAGCAATCTCCTCTTCTCCTCCTCCTCCATTTGCGAGATGAAAAATCAGAATTGAAGCAGTCTCATCATCAGCTTTCCAAGGTTCAAGCAAACACAAAATCACAAAAGGATCTGCTTTTCTCTCCAAACTAAGTCTGCGAATTTCATTTGCTACCTCGACAGTTTTAGAACTACTCTCAAAAGTCATAATCCTCTCTTTCAAACTAGCTGCCATGTTTTGAATTTCCTCATCTAAAGGAGCAACCATGACCAAATCAATCTCCATTTCTTCAGCAACATCTTTCGAATTATCATCTGCATCCTCTGCAACTTGACTCAAGAAATCTGGGCTTTCATAACCAGCAAACAATTCTCTGGAGTTCAATGTATCATGCGAGAGGGGCAACCAAGGTAGATACAGTTCATTTGCAATTGAAGCAGCATCTTTAAGACAATCTGGGATTGAACCAAACTCCTCATCAACTCTCTCTTTCCCAGAGTCCAAGCTTAAACCAGAAATCCATTGGTAATTCGAGTCAGACACTTTATCAAGCAGATTGCGGGCAGCCCTGTTAACCCAGAAATCATTCTCCTGCGTTTCTGTCAACAACGTCCTGGCCAGCATAGATAAGTCCCGCTTGCAAAACCTTCGATGGTCAAAACAAAGAAAGGACAAAATTCTGGACTGGACAACAAAAGGCAGTGTTTGTAGAAACATTACCCTCCTGTCACATATGCTGTTAACCGGGAGAAAAAAAGTGAGAACGTAGAACAAGTAAGAGATTAAATGAAATGGAAAATGCGTTTTACTCCACCTGTTTGTAGATGAGTTGTTGATCATGGGTTTGGCGAGTAAAGAGAGAAAAGTGGTTGTGGTGATTGGAACTGATGATGATGAAGAAGAAGATTGTTGTAACCAGAGGGATGCTTCAGTTTCTGGTGTTGGGGAGTTAAGGAATATGTTAAAGAGTGGAACCCATGCCTCCATTTCTGTCTGCTTCCTTCCTTTCTTGTTTATTTTTTTGAAAAAAACCTAAGTAGGCAAGGAAAGTCTGCTATTATTTTGAAGCGAAGAAGAAAAAAAAAGACAAATTAAGGATGGGATGGGAGGTTCGGGCGCTGGAAAGCTAAAATAAGAGTAAATTACACAGTGCAAGGCCTCCAGGATTCTGGTCGGACCAGTTCCAAAGTGTCAGGATGAGAACTAGTTTGAGAGATTCATGGCATGCATCGAGACTAGGGTTGGGGTCTGGACCAGGTCCAACTCACACGACACGAGATTCAAGTCAAGATTGGGTCTGGGAACAGGTTCAGAGAGTCCAGGACTCGTGCGAGAGTCAGGGAGCAATCCTAATAACTCGAGTTTCCTGACGGCATTCTCCTTTTTCTCTACAGCTCTCTTTACTAACTGAAAATAATCTAATACCTCTCTCTTTATTAATTGAAAATAATCATCTTTTCTAAGAATAAAAATAATCACAATTATACCATGACAGCAAATTTTGCACCGAGTCCATGAGAAAAATTATATTCATATTAAATACATGACTCAAATATTTAGAGTTTATGGGTTTTTTTTTTTTTAAATTGACTTATATATATAAGAAACATGTGTCATAGCTTAGTCAATTAGCTTGCTACGGTGGACTGGTCGTTGGGCCATTGCTGAATTTATTATTTGTTTTTGTTTATTTAACACTTCAGTATTTTAAAACAATTTTAACATGATTCCTAAATGCTAATATAATTTTTATTTTAAACTTAACAAATTATAGATTATTATGTGTCTAATATGAAAATAGTAATACTAACTATAAAATATTCATGTTGTTTTTTATCGTTAATTTCTTTTAATAGTTTTTTAAAAATGATTACTTGAGTGATTTTCTACAAAATAATGACACACAAAATTAGCTTTAATATTATTAACATGTATCTTACCTGGTTTTTTTAGTTGAAGCTATCATTTTTGTGCCCAATATGACAGTAAAATCAAGTTTAAGAGTTGATAAGTTTTGCTCAGTAAATCATCTCTAGTATCTCTAGTTGTTGTTGCATCAACCATGAACTTGTTTGCAACTCCCAAACCATTGTAGAATGTTTAGACTTGCTAGAAGATCATGCTGATGATGAGGACACTTTTAATTATATAAAAATGTTTGTGTCTTTCTCACGCTTCATACATATGAAGATTCATAATTAAATTCAGTGGATTTGATAATACCATTCTTTAGCTTTGATGCCTTGGCTGGAGGGAAATACTTTGCCAGAAAAACTTGTGCAAACTCATCCCAAGTAGGTGCGTAGAGAATTTAGCTAGGATTTTTTTTTTTTTTATGATAATCAGAGTATTGAGTCAGCATATTGGGACCATGACTAATCCCTGAATTTACTAAAGATCTTGCAAACCAATTAAATAAATAAAGCCGCGGGGTGACAGGCATGAATCGTAGGTTTCATTTTTCTGTGAGTGGAAAAGGGGAAAAATCTCAAAAGAATAGCATCATATATTTACTCCATTGTGCTTGGAGGTGTTGTAAATCTCTGGAAACTAAACAGTTATCTCGAAAGGTGCTCTATTTGCATCTTCATTCTGCTAATCCACGGTAGCTATGGCAGAGATAGGTTGACTTCTCACCTTTTTCTTCACCTATTGATCGATCAGGGCAATCATAATCAGACCGGTTTTGCTATTATCATCAACAACGAGCGGCCTACAGATGAAATTCTTGCTTATTACTTGAAGCACTACAGAACTTATTCAAAGTCACGCAAATAATCATCCCGAGCTTGACTGCCAGTAGCTTTGATGAAGAGAAGGGCATTTTCTATAAAAAGCATATGCTGTATAGGTGGACCCGATCTAGAACATCGAATAAGTTGACCTTAGCGCGACTCATATATCATAGCGAGATCGGCTGCTTTTTTTTTCTTCTTTCCAAAATAGAAATTAATAAAGAAAACTGTTTAAAAATGTAACTTAATTCATGAGCATCTCGCTAGCTAAAAAGAGAAGTTGCTGCATGAACGGTGATCACTGAACCAAAACAGCAGTTCAAATTTTCAGCAGAGAAGGTTGATTCGCTAATGTCACGCTCGAGACAACGGTTGTATGTACTGCTTTGTTTCTTGGCAACTGGCATTATGCCCCGATCGAGCAGTTATTAGTTTTTGAAAGGGCTCGTGACCCCTTTGATGTCTAGATATGCTGCATGGCTCGAGAAAATAGGGTCACGAGAGACGATGTGGAGTAAATTTGGGATTCTGGGAATGAGTCTATAGATTTGACTAGGCTTGATTATACTTTGACAGCGATGCATCACCCTAGCTGTATAATTAATGTGTATTAATGAAGGGTTGAGTGATTGCATAATGATAATGCAGTTGACCAGAATTGTCAATCTCACCAACCACTGTGTCAATCTCACCAACCACTGAGTCAATCTGTGCACTGCTTGCACGCATGTAGAGGAGTGAGTACATTAACTATAATAGTAGTTTGAGATTCCACCAGTTGGCGGAGTTTTGTCTCTTTTTTTGTTTCCCATGATGATATTAGCTCTAGGTTTGAAGCATGAAGCACACTTCCTAGTGCATATGATTTGCAGTGAATCGTTTGTTTAATATTGATTTTATTCGAAAAAAAAGATTTGTAAATTTTCATTGCATCGAAGTATTCTTTCTTCTTGATATTAAAACTTGATATTAATTAAAACTATTCAGACTGATATGTATTATGTTATATTATTTACAAAATAAAAGCATAGGTTGGGATATGAAGTTTACTTAATATATGGATGCTTGTTAGATGACATGTTTATTGAATTAATTCGGATACTAAATTTATATGGAGAAATTATTTGTCTCTTTGTAAAGACTCATGTAATAATTGTGTAAATGATCCTTAGAATTGAGATCACTAGGATATTTTATACAGAAAATATTGTGTTTTGATATTGATGCACGTTATCCTAATTAGATGTAACAAATAGGAGATATCACGCATAACATAAACTATATGAAGGTATTTAAGTAATTAAAATAGAATAATAATTTATTTATTCTCAAATAATATTGATTATAAATCCTTGCACAAGGTGACATGAGATTTGAAAATAGTTTTAAATCTTATTTAAATAATCAATTATTATCATGTTGAAAATAAACATGATTTGACATTTATAGTAGACTCACTTCATAATATAATATTTAAATCAAAATATTATTGATAGAGGAATAAGAATAAAATTGGAAAACTAGTCACGAAAAAATTAAGTAAAAAAAAATTATGACATTTCTAATATATGAAGGATCATTATAGGCTGTTAGACATTGTATTGGATCTTCAAATATAAATCAATCAAATAGAAAATAGAAAATAATTTTTTTTTATTTAGATAATCTTGTTTTATTTAGAATTACTATTTATATTTGACTCAACTTATTAGGAAATCTAATGGGTCACACACATAAAAACTAATGGTTAAAAATTAAAATAGGACAAGTAACCAATTATAACCTAATTATAAATAAACTTTATAAATTGAGGACTGAATCTTATTGATACATTACAATTTTACACTTAGAAATTGCAACAATCTTAAATTTTGAAATAACACACATAAATAGTTGAGAATTTAAGGACTTTATTTTATTTGCACCGATACTTCTACTGAAATCTTAGCCAAGTCTCCCTTACACTAGGAGGTTCCAAGTTATTAAGTAAATAATATTAAAATTTTATTTCTATCATTTCATAACCCGATCCAATCATCTTAAATTCATAAACAACTCATCATTATCAATTCGACATATTATATTTGATATCATAATAAAATTTAAATTAGATAATAACAAGGCATCATACAAGTTTTATAGGATATCATCACATAGACTATCTCAAATTTAATAATATCATATTGTACAATTCATGTAAAAAAGTTTGAAGTAAAAAGGTTTTAAGTTAACAATATGATGTATAGTTTGATGGTTACATAGGATTTTGAACACTAGTTTAAGTTATATATTCGAGTCTACAAATTTATATTTTATATTTGAGTTTTTAAAAAATAAGTATCTTGAATTATAAAATAATTCTCATGACTTATATAACAACAACAACAACAACAACAACAACAACAATAACTTCACTATTATTTTTATTGACACATGAGGTTCATCTTAGTCCCCTTACTACATACATATCCTAACCATTTATTGATAAATATTTTATTATGAAAGTCTCCATAAAATAATTATTCCTATTCATCATTTTGTCTTTTTTCTTATAACATTATTTCTCAATTCATACTAAGAATATTTCTACTTGATAACATTTACTTATCCTATTATTTGGAAATAATTTCCATTACTAATGATTTCATTTAGTATCACGACACTCTCAATATTAGTTTATACTAAGCAAGTCTATTAAAATATTGATATTAAGATGATTAATTGTCCCAAAAAGCATGACATGATAACAGAGAGCTTGGGATTTGAATAGCAAGTCTCGAGTTCGAGTCAGGGTATGCATCCCTTATAAGAACTTAAGAAAATCAGGATTTTACTCTCTCACTTGGGCTTATAAAGTGCATTTTTTGATGGGTGAGGTTTCCTTGTATCTAAAAAAATATAACTAATTGATATCATTAACCATAAATTTCCTAAAGTAATTAATCAAGTTTATCAATTTAATTGTGATATCAAAATCCTTAATATCATTAGCTTCTTTCACTTGAGTAGTTAATCACACAAGAAATGATTGTTTATATCATTGTGATCCAATGATATCATAGACTATTTCTTACTCGAAATAACTAATAAATTTGTCTCTTTTCTTTAACTTGGAAGAACCATGTTGATTTTAGAGATCTTTGTTAGTATCATTGGTCACCCTAGTTATACAGGGATGACAAATCAATTTAGAAAATATCAGGAACAATTGAGCCCTATCAATACCACTGACTATCCAAAATTTGGATAATGAATCAAGGTTGTTCTAAATATCAATACCGGTAAAAACTCATTGATATCATTAATTATTCAACCCATATAGTTAATCACTGTCATCTCAACATTTCACACACATCAATTTGATTTTACATAAGCATAAGCTACCATAATCAATTTGTAACTATCAAGTTCAACTAGTAACATACTTAACAATTTTAATGGTAATATATATAAAGGGATAAGGTTTGAAACCTACCCAATGCAAATGTTATATACATTAATTTTGCCAAAACACCTTCAAAATTAGTATAACCAATTTTATTAGCTTATTAATCAATACCATTCTAAACTTTTTAAATCTTTTCCTGGTTATCCTTCATTCCTTTTTAACATTTTAAATTTGTAAGCACATATATCATCAAGTAAAAAATTCATATAATTCACTCTCCCTCAAACTACTACAACGGTTGACTATACACCCAAAAAAGAGATACCATTCTTCTTTTAAAATTACTTTTTACTTCACTCGTATTTTACACCATTAACATAAATTTAATTCAGTTTCTCATTTTTTCTAAGATTTATCATGAATCCTAATCACTAATTTGATGAAAAATAATTGAAACTTAACAATTATTGCAATAACATGCAAATTAAATGTTAATATATCTTATCCAAGAGAGATAAAACATGAAAATGTTAACAAATCAAGAAGCATTTTTTCTTTTTCCTTGTATGAAGTTTATCACCTTTTTTTTGCTCTATCTCCCAAATTTTCTCTAAAAAACACTCTACATCTAAGAAATTTTGTTGTTTAAGTCCTCTAACATTATTAACTCTCTTCTATGTCATATTTTTTTTCCTAGGATTTTCAAGAAAAATCGAGTTTCCTCTCTCTTGTTTCTCCCCTCTCATGACTACCATGTCCCCTAAGTTGTAATTTTATGGTTATTGGGTATTATTTCCCATGTTCGAGTATATTTCTTTTACCGGTTTCTATCAAGATTTAATTATTTATACCCCAATACCTTCCTTTCCTCATAATTCATTTATGTTAGAATTTTACTCACATTTATTTTTTTTTCAGGTTTTTTCTGCAATTCTATTTATTTACTTATTTTATTTTATTGAATTTAAAAGGATTATATCCCTTCCCTTACTACAAATATCAAATCCGATTTTTTATATTTACTTGCCTAAACCTCCTTATATACTTTCTTTAGAATTTTATGGAATTTCTCAATTTTACGAGCTCTTACCCTAAATATGTACAAGTGATAGTGTTTTGGTCATTTGTTTGTATTCTTACCATATATGTGAGTGTGTGTGTGTGTGTGTAATCATATCCCATCCATCAAAAATCATATATTTTTCACCTTCTTTTTCGTGAGCCTGATATCAAACAGAAATGAACGTTAAACGATGGATTCATGAGTTTAATTTAGATGGAAATTGTGTGTCTATTTATATTTCCCTTTTTGTTGTTGGTCAACTTATGAATTTGTGTTGATCTCCTGGTTTTGACCCATCCAATGAATGACTGCCCATCGACTGATCAAGACCAGTGACTTGTTCAGTTGGTGGGCCGTCCTCAACTCAATTTACATGTGAGGTTGGTGAAAGGCACTATCAACCTTTCTTTTATCGTAACCCAGCATCTATGCCTACATGGTAAACACAGCCAGTGTTTCTCCCGAGCTAAGAAAAAATAACAGTCTTGGAGCCTTCACGCAGTGCTTTCCACTGTCCAGATGAATATGAAGGGCAGGTGGGATTGAGAAGGACTAGAGAAATGATTCGAGAGAGAATGGTCTTTTGTGTGAGAGATAATAAAGCTAATAGTATACAATTATTACCATGGAGTTCAAGAAAAAGTAGAGCCCTGTCTTTATTGGATAGAAAATAATAATAATAATAATTATTATTGCTATAATAATTATAACAGTAATGATAGTGTAAAGTAAGAGTATTCTCCCAAGAAGCCAAAACATCACTGATCACACACACACCCTTATAAATTCTTCACATCAGTAATTCAATCTCACATCACAGCTTGTCCTCATTCCTTTTCTATTCTTTATTGTCCTTTAGAAAAATACACACTCGAACACACATACTTATCCTCTTATTGTGCAAGTGAATCTTGAAAGCTAGCGAAAATGGTGGCCAAGAAGCCAAGAGTTGTTATTATTGGAGCAGGAATGGCAGGTCTCACAGCTGCAAACAAGCTCTACACTTCCAGTAGCTCAAACGATATGTTTGAGCTCTGCGTTGTGGAAGGTGGTTCAAGAATTGGTGGCAGAATTAACACTTCAGAATTTGGTGGTGACAGGATAGAGATGGGTGCAACATGGATCCATGGCATTGGAGGCAGCCCAGTTCACAAAATTGCTCAGGAAACCCATTCACTTGAGTCTGAGCAGCCATGGGAGTGCATGGATGGATTCTTGGACGAGCCAAAGACCATTGCTGAAGGCGGGTTCGAGCTTAGTCCATCTCTTGTGGAGTCAATATCCACGCTTTTTAAGAACCTGATGGATTATGCCCAAGGGACACTGATTGAACAACGTAAGGGCAGCAGTGAAGAGGTTAATTTCTACAAGCTTGCAGATAAAACTTGTAAAATTTGTCCAAGAAATGGTGGTGGTCCTGAAAAGCTCAGTGTTGGTTTTTTTCTCAGAAAAGCCCTCAATGCTTACTGGGATTCTGTGAAAGAGCAAGAACAGATCGAAGGGTGTGATAATTGGAGCAGAAAGTTGATTGAAGAAGCCATATTTGCAATGCATGAAAATATTCAAAGGACTTATACTTCCGCTGGTGATCTCTTGACTCTTGATTTTGATGCAGAAAGTGAGTATCGCATGTTTCCAGGTGAAGAAATCACCATTGCTAAGGGCTACTTGAGTGTCATTGAGTCGCTAGCTTCAGTTTTACCTCATGGCCTAATCCAATTGGATCGCAAGGTCGCAAGAATTGAATGGCAGCCCGAAGCTCACCGATCAAACGGACATGGTTGTGCTGATAGGCCTGTAAAGATACATTTCTGCGATGGATCAATAATGTTGGCTGATCATGTTATAGTTACAGTTTCACTTGGGGTACTTAAAGCTGGAATTGGTCCAGATTCAGGTATGTTCAATCCCCCTCTTCCAACTTTCAAGACAGAGGCCATATCCAGGCTAGGATATGGTGTTGTGAATAAGTTGTTTTTGCAATTGAGTTCAAGGCATGATGGCAGAGATGATGATTACAACAAGTTTCCATTCCTGCAAATGGCTTTTCACCGACCAGACTCCGAATGGAGGCATAAAAAGATACCATGGTGGATGAGAAGGACAGCTTCTCTGAGTCCAATTTATAAAAATTCTGGTGTGTTGCTATCTTGGTTTGCAGGGAAGGAAGCTCTTGAGCTCGAAAATCTCAGTGATGAAGAGATTATTGATGGAGTCTCAACAACAATATCTAGCTTTTTATCACAACCCCGCAAACAAATGAGTTTTAACTCTCACGAAGTATGCAACGGGAAAGAGAAATCTCTGGGAAGTGTCGATGAAAATAGAGTCAAATTCACCAAGGTATTGAAGAGTAAATGGGGAAATGATCCTCTCTTCTTGGGATCTTACAGTTATGTTGCAGTTGGATCAAGTGGCGATGATCTAGACACATTGGCTGAGCCACTGCCAAGTATCGATACTTTAGAATCTGCTGGTTCTCCTCCACTTCAAATCCTGTTTGCAGGGGAGGCAACACACAGAACCCATTATTCTACAACTCATGGTGCTTATTTTAGTGGCCTTAGAGAAGCCAGTAGGCTTCTTCAACATTATCGTTGTGTTGGGGTTTAGACACTTAGTGGTTTAATTTTGGATTTTTTTTTTCAAGACACTTAATCTGCTGATATCTCTTTTTCTTTTTCTTTTTCCAATTTCCTTCCATCTAAAACACCTTTCCTCTCTTTCTATAGATTTGAGTACCACCAGGGAGCAAAAGGAAAAGGAATGGAAATAGGGAGGGATGAAAGAGATAGATGGGGACATTTTTAGATGTATTGCCTGAATTAAAGAACCTTCTTTCCATTTTCTAATGCTTTCTCTTCGTTTGTGATTGTGAGTGCAGTTTCTTTCTCTATTTTAAATTCTATGTGATCCTCAAAGCAAGCCAATTAAGATGGTGTCTGGCATTGATTGAATATTTTCAAAGTTTAAAGTAAAAAAAACAAACGAAAGGTTGGAATCCCACCTCTTTGTTAAGTGTGTTTTTGATTCCTCAGTGGACAGGATCCGATAAACCCGGCTCTTTCCAGCTTGGACTCTCTTCACCGGTTCTTTTCCATGCCCTACAGCTTGTTTCACTGCCCAAAACCTCAAGCCCTTGTTAACACCATTACACACCTTGGGACAATCCATGAGCTGGCTTTAAGAGTATGTGATTCACAAGAAAATCTGGATACGAACCAAGCTCGGGGTCCCATACCATACAGTAGTACATCTACTGTATCAAATTGCAGGATGATGGGCCAGTAGGGAGTCAATCAGACTGCTTTCCAAGATGTCCTTAACAATGAGACATAGGTAGAGATGCTTCTCGTCTTCTGGTTGCCTTGTAGCCAGGGGTGGGGAGGGTCCCATAAAGAGATGACAGGTCCGCTTCCATGCCTACGTGAGTTTATGCAAGACAGAATACAGTAAGACAGTTAACTACTTGTGTCCAAAAACTCCTCAGTAGACAACAACAGTAGCCTACTGCTTGACCCTCCACTTGGTTGGTACCCTTAGATTTCTCCAGACACCAAATCCTTGCTCTGCATGCTACAGACAGAAATCGACTGTCCTTAATGACACCAATATATTTCTATCCACGAGCTTCTCAACACATATCTCTGTCTCTGTCAATTCTCGCCTCAGCTGACACCATTTTAGAATCGGTTTCAAGAGTCGGGTTTTTTCCACCTCCCATCACATCTATTTTCGAGTCAATTTCAAAACCAAGACTCCCGGTTCATATTCAATGTCACACAGGGGAGGGGGAAGAGGAGCTTCTCAACAGCGTGAGAGAGCGCCATTCCTGATGCTTCTCAGTAATTGTCTTGCTATCTATCACCTTCAAATGTTACTATGTTTATAAACAAAAGGGTGTTTTGAACGCTGTTAATTATTGCTCAAACACCGCACTATGGAAAGTGTCACTCTTATTTCTTCACCTTGGTAGCTTGCCCTTTTTTATTGTGTTTTGTAGCCTAAATTTTATAAACTAAGAGAGGACTGATTTAAAAAAGACTTCAAAAATCTGTTGATATTAGTGTTCACCGGTTTGATTTGAAGAAAGAAATTGAATCGTGGTTGTTTCAAACCTCAATATCACCTAAAAACTAGATCGAGGCCCAGGAAGAAAATTTTAACTCAATTTAATTTCATATTTTGGAGGTATTTTTAGGGTTGGTGCCAGTTTGGCACAGCGGCCAAACAGGTGTTTGGCCGAATTTTTTTTTCATTGTAAATAAATTTTTTGGGTATTTTTAGATCATTTTGATGTGTTGATGTCAAAAATAATTTTTAAAAAATAATAATAAAAATATTATTTTGATATATTTCTAAACAAAAAACACTTTAAAACCAACCGCAACCATACTCCCAAACATTCCCTTTCATGGGATGGTTAATCGGTTTATAGGTATTGTTAGTTTTTTATGAGGTTTTTTTTGTTTGTTTGTTAAAAATATATTTTAAAAAAATGCATTTCCCCCCCTAAATGTTTTTAAAATTGCAATTTAACATTATGTTATCATTGTTTTTTTTTTTTTTTAATTTAACTTCAAATAAAAAATACAATTTGATATTTTTTATTATTTAGTTTAAAGACATCATGCCTATTTGGGATACTTGAATTTTAGATTTTATTTATTTTTTTATTAAATTTGACTATGATCAATCCATAATGATATATTTTAAAAGTTTTAGCTTGCATTCTTGTATCTCTCTTTTATTTGCTTCTAAATTTAATATGATTTGTGGTTAATTAAGACTTAAATATGGTCTAACCATGAAAATAACAAGCGTCTGTTTTAGAGTGTATTTGAGATTATTTTTTAAAATAATATTTTATTCATAAATATATTAAAATAATATTTTTTTTATTTTTAAAAATTATTTTTGATATCAGTATATAAAAATAATTTAAAAATACTATTTTTTTAATTTAAAATAAATTAGAATGAAGAAGATGTTTTCTTTACCTGAGATCAGAATTTACCCGTTAATTGTTTTTTCCTATTTAGAAGTAATTATGATGATGTCGGATATCTAATTATGACCTAAAATATTTCATATCATAGGATAAAAAGAAATAACACTATTTATATGTTGTTTTTAATAGAGATTAGCCGTTTTTGTTTTTTTTGTTTTTTGTTTATCAAAGTCGCAGCAAAACGCGTGAGAAAAGCTAGGTCAATCAAACGGAGTAACTCCAAAACTCTGCCGCGCCTTATGGTGTCGACACTGTATGGTCAAATCAATATATATACATGAATATTATTTTAATATTTTCCGGGGTCTCCAAGAAAAAATAAAAAAAGAAAAGAAAAGGAATGGCCCACCTGCTGTCTCTTTTTGCCTCTTGTGGGCTTCAATCACTCTTTGATGATTGTGCATATCACATCCCAATCTGTCACCCAGCCATTTGTCTGATTCACAAACAAACAAGAAAGAATCTCCCGTCCGCCACTACCCCTCCACCGTCCCCTCCCACCCACCGCTGGCCACAGCCTCCTCCAACATGTTCATTACTTACCTTGACCCTCTTCTCTAATCATCATTATCAGCACCTTTAATCCTTACATTAATCAAATCTCCAAGCCCTTAACATAATTTGTCATCACCATACCCTCTAATTTACAGGTGTTTTCAACAATCCAAAACCTAACTGCTGTTCGAAGCCAAGGATTGCTTACCTTCTATCATGTTATGTCAATGTCATGTAAATAAGGGATTGTGTTTTTATTTTCTAAAACCAATTTTTAATATATCACGTGGAAGCCTTTCGATTCAGTTATTCGGATGAGTGCTATATATGTTGAAGGAATGAACATGGTCACGAATGATTGTGGCGTGATGTAAAAAGATTACGATCTATTTATATATTTAGATTTGGATCAAATTTAAGTCAAAACATGTTTTTTTTTTGTAAAAATCTAAAAATAATTTAAAATTCTATTCGTTCATTTGGATCTCAATCGAACCATAAAATATATTTTCTATAATGACATTTCCTCGCATAAAAAGAATGAACAGGGACAGCGTTTCCTTGTGCTTACAGGTGTCCAATAACTTTAAAACAATGATCCATTGCACATCTTAGATTAAAAGTCTCATGAGGCAGTAGGAGCTGTCTACTTTATTCTTTCGAAACGATGGACGATAACTTTTCTATCCTTTAAGAGAAGCAATGATATTGAGAGAGAAGACAACTAATTTAAGTAAATTATCATTTGGGCATCTGGCAATCTGCTTTGTGATGATAGCCAAACCCTTTAACTAAAAATAAAAAGAATTAATTTTATGCCAAGGAATCTAGGCGTCAATTCATAGAGTAATAGGGCCATCGGAGGCTTCCCCTACTCTCCCAAAGTAACAATTAATCATCTGCTTTTCTGCTCAAGTTGACGCTATCTTTTACCTACAGTCGGTTCGGATTTATGGTGATGCAAAGCACCATTTTTGTTGATCTATCCTTCACTTCAATTCAGGATGCAAAATCTCTTCTTGGCTTTGTCCTGTTCATCCAAATACATTTGTTAAAAAAGAAAACTGCAGTTCAAATCAAGCCCATGATCTGCAGCCACCTGGGTTTTTGTTGGTGGGGAATCCATCATTCAATTGGTGAGCTCTCAACAACAGCCAGCAACTTTTGGTTTCAAGATTGCAGGTCTTATATATTGTTCTTGACTAGGGTATTGTCAACAAAAAAAAGGGTTTGTCTTTAAATTGGTGTCAAGCCACTTTCAGCAGAAGATTTAGTAATTAAAAGATGAATTGAAACAATATAATGATTATTTTTCCCTCCCAAGAAAAAATCATGTAGTAATATAATTGGTTATTAAAGGTAATATGATTATTTTTTATAAAGCTCATTGGAATGATTAGGGACACTAGCTTTATATATATAAAAAAAATACTAAAATGAATACATTTTATGGTGGAACACCAAGCTCTTCAAGGTGGAGAAGCTTGTATAGATGAAAAACCGATAATGTGGCTTTGATATACTATTTCTCTCTCTCGTTGCCTTGAGTTTTGCACATTCCTTTTTAAAAAATGTGTTATGATAGTTTGTATTGTATCAATTTAGGCTTTTATTTTTTTAATAGTAGAAAATTAGAAAACATCTAGAAACTATTCTATCGGTATTTATTAAAATTCAGTTGTCATTTTTAAATGATAGAGAAATCCATAATAAAAACATATCTCATCTTATAAACTATAGTATGATGCAATTTTATTTTTGTTATATAAAGAAAATAAAGCCAGAAATAAAGCAATGCTTAAATGAAAAATACATAGTGGTTTATTTTTTTAAAATTAGACCATGAAATAAAGGCATGAACTATATAGGTCAAAATGAAAGCATGATTTGCAACAAAAGAAATTGAAAACGTTATACAACTTATGGTGAAAGACTATCAAGTATAAGGGCACATGTTCTAATATCGGAAGCAAACACTTTGTGTCTTAAGAGATTAAGAATAGAAAAATTAGAAATGACCATCAATAAATAAACCTTCATGCTTTTCAATAAACCTAGCGCATATGCAATATACAAAACCCATACTCTAAATAATAAAACTTTAAAAATTCTATTATAGTTAAAAATATCAATGAGCAAAATTTCTAAAGTTTTGTATCAAGATTACAAAGAATAATAAAACCTAGTTATAGATTCTACCACCTTTAAGACCTATAACTCATTGGATTACCAAGCATATTTAGAATAATAGAAATTGAGAAATCATTTTCAAACTATTTTTTTTTATTTTTAAAGAGCTTAAAGGACTTAGTGGAAATATCTTATTTAAAATGTGTCACTTAGTTCATCTTATTTAATAGAAATTGAAGAATAATAAAAATTTAAAAAACTTAACCATATTAACATACATGCACTTCATTTCATTTATTTATAAAAAGAACATGCTTGAAGTGTCCATGCTTATAATCCATTATCCTAACCACTATAGGTTTTGTATTTGGACACATTATCACTTGTAGAAAAAGAAACAAATCAAAAACTTAGGACAATAAGTTTTTCATGCATTAGATAAAGGTTGTAGTTGCACACTAACAACATATGTGCTATATCTAATTTACTGACCATAAAAGGAATGTTAGTTTTGTAGGGGAAATAAATGCTTTTATAGCAAAAAAAAAAATACTCATTGAGGACCATAACATTATTTTGACCTCATCAAAATTAAAGTTTCACCAATTTTTTGCTTACAAAACTCAAAAAGTTAACATGATTAAAGATCAAATCCTAGAAATTTAAAGAAAAAAAATATAAATTTTGGTGACAATATGAAGATATTAATTGTGTATTCAAGATTTGAAGAGTAACAATGTTTTCTTTTACGCTAAGAAAATCATTCCCATCCATCAAGAAATAAATTTCAAGAAACTTCAAGGAAAAAAGAATAAATCACAATACGCATAAAAAATAATTAAAATAAATATAAAAAATTAAAGTAAGTAGCTCATTTGAATGATTAAGGACACTAGGTACGAAATCAATCTGATGCTCTATCCCTCGCAATAGTGGTAATCCACTAGGAGTATCGTCAGGGAATATCATCAAACTACTACAACAAAGAAATAACAACACTAGGCATCATATGATCAAGATCATTAGTTTTAAAGTAAGCCTCTTTATACACAAGTAAAATCATTGACTTGTTTGTGAAATATACAGATCTAACCTCACCCTCATAAACATTGGTTTGTTTCTTTAGTTTTTCCATATAATTTTCATCACTCTTCCTGACTTTCTTCACTCTTCTTGTCTTACCTCTACTCTTGATCAAATTTAGGTGTTTTTGAGTTGTGGTGGAATGGTCTGATTTGTTTGTGTTTGTATGAGTGTCTAAATGGGTCGTGGTGGTTTGAGTTCTAACTATATTTGATGGTCTTCTCTCCCCTTGATCCTCACCTTGATTTTCTCTCCATATTGCCTCATGCTCATGTTTTAGCTTTATTTGATCATCATAAACCTGTTTGGTATAAGAGGTACAATAATAATGGTTTTACTATCTTTTATAATGGTATGCCTATTTTTAACCCCATCATGAATTGGTTTTCTATCATATTGACATGGTCTCCCTAACAAGATATGAGTTACTTGCATTGGTACCACATCACACAGAACTTCATCAACATATTTTCCAATCGAAAATAGAACCACAACCTATTTAGTCACTTTCACTTCACCACTATCATTAAGCCATTACAATATATATGGTTTAGCTTGCTTAACAATACTTAAATTCAGTTTACTAAAAAGGGTGGTGTCATAATCCAATTTTTGGGTTACTCCCCAAAATAAAATAAAAATAACAAAAATAAAATAAAAAGGGTTTGGCGTCAGTAGAAAAAATCATAGTGGAAATTTTGAATATTTTCCAAGCCGAATTGTATTTCTTTTGTGCCTAAAAATGAGTAAAAATACAAATTCAAGGTACAAAAATCATAATTATATTTTTTATAGGTCAATTTGATTTAATTATGGCCTAATTTAAAGTATTATTATGTTTGAGAATTAATTTAGGATCCAATTGAAGAATTTAATTAAGTGCAAGGACTTAATTATGCTGTAAATTGGTTAAATTAATTTTATTAGGAGCTTAATTGATGAAAAATTGAATTCTTGAGTTTAATTCGGACTTAATTGAGAAAATCAGAATTTTTTGAGACCCAATTGATTTTTTCCAAGCTAATTGTGCAAAAGTAAGGGTGTAATTACAACACTTACAATTCAAAGGACCAAAATACGCTATGCCATCCCCAAAACTGCCACTGCACCCCACCGCCGACAGCCCACCAACAATAGCCACCACGCCGTTGTTGCAGGTTGCCCCGTCATCGACCAACCAGCCACTGTAGCAGGCCAGGTCCTTCTATAAAAGGAAGCCATGAATATTGCTAAAGGAGGGGAAAAACGAAGAAAAAAACAGAAAGAGAAAACCGAAAAAACCAAACGGGAAATTTTACAAAGAAAAGAGGAAGAAGAGATGAAATAATGCATGAAAATAAGTTGAAATCTCTCTCTCTCTCGGCCATTTTCTCACTAGTCCACTCTCTCCCCTCCAGCCCTCTCTCTCTCCTATCACACCACAACGCTAGCATCCCTCTCTCTCTATCTTCATCGTCTACCACCAAGAACCACGACAGCCCACCATCCCGTAACAGCTGTAGTTCTATCTTCTTCTTCTCCGCTGCAACTCCCTCATTTCTCTCTCCCCGATAACATCCTCTCTCTCTCTAAAAATAGCCGTGAAACAACCACCATCTCTGTCCTCCATCAGCAGCTGAAAGCCACCACTTGAAGCTCACTATGACCACCATCAGGTCCAGCTTCTTCTTCAACTCCGACGAGAGCACCAACAGCAACGACGAGCTCGAAATAGTAGGAGACCGGCTACTTCTAACGCCTCCTCCGGCCATCATAGGCTCTCATTTTCGACGCCACCATGATAGGGAGACCACCTCGAGTCCTCTACCCGGCGGCAATGGTAGGTAACCCTCTCGTCGTGGTTGGCCGACCACCATTTTAATGTTCACTTAACACGTGAACAATATTAATTCAGTTACTGTTCACGTTATGTTTTCTTTTTTTTTATTTTTTTCTTTTCATTTTGGGTTGGGCTGCTCTCCGCCCAGCCCAGCCCATTTGAGTTGGGCTCTAGCCCATGTTGCCCAACCCAAACCTTCTGGGCTTCCAGCCCACTCAGGGCTGACAGCCCAACCCATGCCCAGTGGGCTGCCAGTCCGGCCTATTGATTTTGTTTTATTTTATTTTTATTTCTTTTAATAGGTATTATTTTACTTTAAAATAATAATAATAAAAAAACTACAAATAGACACCAATTTTTTTTATTTTTTTTACTACTACTATTACTACAAAAAAAATTCAAAAATATGAAATGTGTTATTCTCGTGCATACGACCAAATTCCAAGATTTTCCAAACATATTTTTCGTAAAAAAATATTGCATCTTTCTCATGCTTTAAAATAAAATTAGATATCGTAACCAATTTATGATTATCCATTGGAATTTGGTTAAAATATTAAAAATAATCAAAACCATTTTTGTTTTATCTATTAGGATGTAAATTTACATTGTAAAATACATCTATGGATTAAAAAAAAGGGTTTTAACTGCCGCGACGGCGATTTTTTCGCGCCTCGCGCCCCGCCATCCCCCGGGGTTTGGGGAGATAACGGCGCGTGGTGAAAAATGGAGGTTCAGATAATTTTTTTTTTAATGTAGTAAAAATATAAGCTTAGAAAAAAAAATCAAACAACAATGCAACTTGCCTTAGGTAGGGTGCACTGGGGGTGATGCGTCTTCCCCTTGCACAACAAGTTCCCTTACCTAAGACTCACAGACCAATAGGTTTCTAGTGACCTTAATGCTAGGTGGCGACTCCTTATATTTTTAGTTGTAATTTTTACGGGTATAAAACAAACACCTTATTTTCATCGTGCGCCATTGTCTCCCTAAAACTCCAAGGGATGGCGGGGCACAAAGCGTGTAAAAAAATCATCATCGCAATAGGTGGTACTGTAAATATTAACACAATTTTCACTATCTATAATTAAACCACACATCTTGTTTTGTACATAACAGCGTATGTGGAAGATATTCTCTCTTTGTTGATTAGATTAATGTTCCTTAACCTGAACCAGAAGTGTGCACCTTACAACCAAGAACTCTGTAACAAGTAATGCTAACTCATCCCCATCACTATCCTCCAATGGTGTCCTGCCTTCACAATCTAATATGTCACTTTCAGATTACATATCACCATCATCTCTAATCATCATGATTCTCTTGTTTGGACACTCGAAAGCATAATGTCCATACCCTTGACACCTAAAACATTTAACATCATGAGTACGTTTAGGTTGAGTTTAAGATTTACCTTTGGCATTAGTAAGGACATCAACTTTAGCCTCTAGAAGCCCAACCTTAGATTCTCTAGACTAGCAGCACAGCCTGAGACAGGCTGGGCTGGCAGCCAAGACCCAAACTAGGTGGGCTGACTATCAGCCCACCAAAGAGAAGAAAAAATTAGAAAAATATAAATTGTAAAATAAAAAAATAATATATTTTTTAGAAAAAAATATCTAGAACTAAAATATGGTTTTATACATACAGCCAATACACTAGTATATTTTTGAAAATTCTTTTTGTTTTAAAAAAAATGTTTTATCTTGGAGTTTGAAGAAAAAATGTGTTTTAGCATCGTAAAGAAAAATTATTTCTCGCATTTTTTGATTCTACAATATGTTTGTAAAAATCCAAAGGGTATTGGCCAATATTCCAAAAATATCAAAATCTTATTTTTAGGAATTCATTATTCACTGTCGATTTTTGGAGAAACAATTCCTAAATGGTTAGTATCCAAAATATTCGGCGGGGATAATTTGCTATTATTCACTGTTGGTATTTAGATAAATAAATCATAAGGGGTTAATATCCAAAATATTCAGCGGAGATAATTTGATATTATTCACTGTTGGTGTTTGGATAAATAAATCTTAAGTGGTTAATATCCAAAATATTCGGCGGGGATAATACACTATCATCATTTAACCAACATATTATTTGAAAGATCAAAACCATAACAAATCATAAGCAAACCAAAACGTCCAGCAACTTACCTTAGGCAAGGCGTATTAGGGTTGCTAAAACTTTCCTTTATACAACCAGTCTCTTGCCTCAGAATCTCTGAAAGACCAGTTTTAGGTTTCCTAATAACCATAATACTAGGTGGCGACTCCCTTTTCCAAAAATAAAGATAAGACACCCACATAATTTCCCGCTCATGGGTAGGGTCGTCACGACGCCGCACTCTCGTGCGACGACGTGCGACATGTAATGTGATCTCACCCCTAATAGACAAAATATAAATTTTCAATTGATTCCAATATGGATTTCTTATGTTTTCCAAGAGTTGTGTTTTCTACGGCAAAATTGATTGATCCTTCAAATTTAAACTATTCCATTTAGTTCTCTTTTATATATATATATATACTGATATGACGAGGTAGTAAAAAGACAAAATATAAACTCTCTTTCTTTCTTTTTTTATTAGATGACATAGACATGAAAAACAAAGAGATGGACATAAACACTGAAAAACTTTAAGAAATACTAAAAAATAAAAGTAACAAATGATATGACCTTGTTTCGTAGCCTAGCTCTGATACCACCTGATACGAACCTTATGATCAGTGGTCATACAACCCACAACCAATAATGAAATATAATATCTGAAAGCCGAAATAGGTTTGATAGGAGTGTGACACAATGAGAACCTATCCTAAGGCACCATAATTATTGTAATGAGTAGAATAATGCCACAAAGCCAAGTAATCTGCAATAAGTCAAATTCAGTTCGTTCAAGAACTAAAGAATATAAGAATCACATAATATTGAAAATTTCAGAAGTAATAAACATCAATGGCTGTCAAAATTTATGTTATATGAGTTTAAATAGTTCTTGAAAAAGTAACCCTAATGGACTCTTTATGTGAAATTAAATGAGGTACACTTAAAAGGTCCACTCAAAACCCTAAATTTAAAAGTACATGACTTAATCCAAACAAGTTTTGGATGCTAACTGAAAACAAAATATTAATTATGCCCAAACAAGCCTTGGGTTATAGCTAACATAATTAAATAAAACCCATAATATTAAATCCATGTTTTGATGAGAAGAGTAAAATATTATAAAGCTAATACAAGGCTTATTTATAACATTTCATCCAGCCTCTTAATCCTAGAAACAAAAGGAAAAAGTAGCCACCCTTGATATTTCCAAGTTCTAGTAGGATTCATTTGTCTCCTTTGTTGTCCTCATTTCATGGCCCAAATAAGATTGTATTAGACCCCTCCTACACATGGATAAGATGTACTAGGGTCTCCTCTTGATACTTCAATGGTCCTTGCAATTCTGACTTGGTTTAAGCTAATAAAACCATGAATCAATCCTTTGAACATGTCATGGGTCCTTGCTTGTGTTTCTGGCTAGTCCGCATCATTAAGAATAGAAAAACTAGAAATGTCATCAATAAATAAACCTTCATGCTCTTCAATAAACCTAGTGCATATGCAACATACAAAACCCATATTCTAAAGAATAAAAGTTTAAAAATTCCATTACAGTTAAAAATATCAGTGAACAAAATTTTCAAAGTTTTGTATCAAGATTACAAATAATAAAAAAAAACCTAGTTATAGATTCTATCACCTTTAAAACCTATAACTCAATGGATTACCAAGCATATTTAAATTAATAAAAATTGAGAAATTGTTTTTCAAACCATTTTTTTCTTTTTAAGGAACTTAAAGGACTTAGTGGAAGTATCTTATTTAAAATATGTTACTTTGTTCATCTTGTTTAATAGAAATAAAGGAATAATGAAGATGTAAAAAGCTTAACCATATAATTACACATTCATTTCATTTCATTTATTTATAAAAGGAAAATACTTAAAGTGTCATTTCTTATAATCCATTATCCTAACAACTATGGGATCTTTTTTTGGACACATTATCACTTGTAGAAAAAAAATTCAAAAGCTTAGGACGAGAAGTTAATATATGCATTAGATAAGGGATGTAGTTGCACATTAACAATATATGTGCCATATCCAATTTACCAACTAAAAGAGGAAAGTTGGTTTTGTAGAGGAAAAAATGCTTTTACAACAAAAGAATATCCTCATTGGGGACCATAACATTATTTTGACCCAAGAAAAATTAAAATTTCATCAATTTTATGCATACAACTCCAAAAGTTAACATGATAAAAGATCAAATCCTATAAATTTAAAGAAAAAAAAATAGAATTCTTGGTGACAATATGAAGATATAAATTGCATATACAAGATTTGAAGTCATAGCAAAGTTTTTTTTTCCAATAAGAAAATCATTCACATCCATCAAGAAAGAAATTTCAAGAAACTTCAAAGAAAAAAGAATCAATCGCAATACACATAGACAAAAGTTAAAACAAATATAAAGAAATAAAGTAAGTTAATAACCCTAACCATAATCTCTAGCTGAAACTCTCATTTTTTCTTTTTAAGAAAACCACCTTTATTGGTTAATTAATAAAATACCCCAATAAATTTGATGTAAATCTCACATGAAAGCTCAATTTTCTTTAAACTTTTATATCATAATTTCTCTTATCACACATTTTTTTCCAGAAATAATAAGATTTGTCTAGGGGAAATATGAATTACTTGTATGAGATGAGTGTGGAAAAGAGGGGAGATTAGCACATGTTCTTAAGAGAATCAAAGCTCTAACAATTCCAGAAAAAAAATGAACTAAGAGAGAAAAAAAGGAATCAACTAATTGAAATAAGGGAAATGAAAAGGAAGAATCGGCTATCCTTACAGTGAAAGTTAGGTTTATTAACTTGCACCATCAATATTTTCAATATAATTTATTAAGGATTTCCATCCATAATCATTATAGAATTTTCCTTTAAGTTTTCACCACTTTCAATCAAAATAGCACAATTGTATACAAGGCTTATACTAACGATCAACATTTTATGCATGTAAAATTATGTGTATCTTATTTATAAACTCACTCTATTGTTATTAATATCTAACTAATCTCACTCAATTTATAAAATAATTCTTTCAGATAATTATTTTACCTAATTGAGATATTTTCACAATTAGTCACTAGGTTGACATTTCATGTATTGATTTGTTACTTTATCTTATCCAAAATTTAAGTAAATTTACTGGGAATTCTCATCCTATATATCACAAGTATTTTTCTTCAAATTTATCATTTTTCAATTAAAACTACCTTATTTTTATGCCCAGGTTTACAATATTTATGTGTTTAGATAAATTAGTTGTTAAATGAATGAATATGTGTGTTTGGCTAAACAAGTTATTAATTTATTATAATTAGGAATTTTAGGAGAGGTGATTGGAGTGTTTAAGCATTATTCAAGTCATACGTCGGATGAAAAATCAAGTCTTATAGTAATACTTTTTTTAATAGGAGATTGAGTTTATTGGAAGTTTATAAGTGATTAATCCTTATGTATTAATAGTTTGAGGAATTATATTAGATCTTCAAAGGCAAGAGCTAAATTGTTAGGGGTCTTCATTGATTTTTAGGTAGAGTTATGATTCATTTTTAATAGGTATCAAATGAATAAAAGAAACAATGGAATAATTAATTCATACATTTAGGGGAAGTCAAGTACTCATGGTTAAGAACTCTTTTTATAATATTAAAAAAACCATTAGATAGATCACACTATGAGTTGCAATGGACTAAGGCTAAGGCTTTGTAAGAAAAAAAAGCTTAGTTGTTGGTCCTCACATATTAAGTGAAATCAAAAAACACTTCACTAACATGATTATATGAATTTAAATAGTATTTTCTACTTAATTTCCTCATATCTCAAGTGAAGATTAGCACAATTATTAATTCTTTTCTATTGCTTCACTGTTGTCAATTTATTCTTCACCTTTTGTGTGAAGCTTTTGTTTTCTAGTTACTAGGTGTTTGGTAATTCATCCTTATTGCTAATAGTTTGATAAATGACATTGACTCACAATCACCAAAAAATCATAACAATGGAATATTTGATAATAGTTCTATTATAGTATTCAAAACATATTTTGATTGTTCGGTTGCCTTTTCTTATGTGATATTTGTTTTCTAAATCATAAAGAATCTTTATTAAGTCATTATATCATGTCTAAGTTGTTTTTTTAAATAAAATATACTTATTGAAAAATCATAATGTTAATGAATGTTCCTTGTAGTAAATTTATTTTTATACATAGTATTTACTTTATTCATATAAAATATATTTATTATTAATAAGAACATTCTTTATCATTAATATTCATATATACTTGATTAATTAATCAATATATGATTAATAAATTTAGAGGAGAGATAAAGTTCATGAGACTAAAATAATTTACAGAGAAAATTATAAAGTTAATATAATAATAAGTTTTATATTTCTTTTAAACATGCTCCTAAATATTATTGATTAATATCATGTTAAGACTGAAAATTAATTAGAGCTTTTGAAACTAATGCATGTTATGTTTCTTTTGTTTTTTTATAAAACAAAATTGTTTCTCTCATGAGTTGAGGTATGAGAGATCCATAGAACTAATATATAAGTGTTTATCAGTACTAAACTAACTTGCATGAAAATATCATATGAAGATATCATATATGTTTATGGAAAGATTTATATGATAGTTGTGTAAATGAATTTTAGATTTGAGATCACTAATTTAGTAATATAATTTTTTATCATGACTACACATTCTAATTAAGGATAACAAATAAACATATATTGGATATAATATAAACTATATTGATTTATTTGAGTAATCAAGAGAAAATTCATCATCCAAGGTGAATTATGAAAAATATTTTATTTACTCTCAAATATTATTGATTGTGAAATCAATGGTCATGATAGAATGAGATTTCAAAAGAATGTTCAGTCTTATTCAAAGAATCAATGACTATAATACTGAGAACAAAAATGATATAACAAAGTAGAAATACTTCATGTTATAATATCTAAATGAAGATATTGTTGATGAATGAATAATAATTTCACTAAAAACAACTTGTCATTAAATGCTTATGTCAAAACTACTTATAATTTTCTTATTATTTGGATGATCAAGATAGTATGTTAGACATTGTGATGTGAACCTTATGAAAACGTGGTCACGCAACTCACAACTAAAAATGTGATCTGATCCTAGAAAGTTGAAATAGGTCTTATAAAAGTGTGACATAATGAAAACATGCCCCAAGGCACTAGCACTATTAGAATGAGTAGAATGACGCCATAAAGCTAGCTAATCTTTGATAAGTCAAATTCAGATCATTCAAGAACTAAAGGATACAAGAATCATTCTCATACATAAAATTGAAAAATTCAGAAGTAATATTCATCAATGGCTTTCAAAATTCAGCTTACATGAGTTTATATAGTTCTTGAAAAAACTAACCCTAATGGACCCTTATGAGCACTTAAATGAGATCTACTCAAAACTAACCCAAAACCCTAAACTTCAAAGCCCATGACTTAATCTAAACAAACATTGGATCCTAGCTGAAAATAAAGTCTTAATTAAACTCAAACAAGCCTTGGGTTGTAGTTAACAAAGTTAAATAAGAAGAAGAGAAGTAAAGTATTATAGAGGTGATTCAAGATTTATTTACAGTTTTCCATCCAACCCCTTAATCCTATAAACAAAAGAAATAGGAAGCCACTCATGTTGTTTTCAAGTTGTAATAGGATTTTTTTTTGTCTTCTTTGTTGTCCTCACTTGATGACTTAAATAAGGTTGTATTAGAACCCTCCTATACATGTCTAAGATATAGTAAGGTCTCCTCTTGATACTCCAATAATCTTTGCAATTTTCAGAGAGGCTTCCTGCATAGGGGTGAGCTCTTGAGCAACTTGATTAGATGAAAATGTTGCTTCATCTAATCCAACTCGCTTGGATTCTGGACCTAGCGAGTGATCTTCCCCCTTTGAGCATTTCCTCAAGAGCTTTGTGCTTAAGCAAATGGAAATAGCCAAAATTATAGTCGAGACTGCTACGATGGTTAAATCTGCGGTCATTTTATTTTCTTTGTTCTTTCTTTTCTACACTTTGCTTTTTCATTCTTGTCATGCTTTCATTCCAATTCCAAATCATCATCTGCTTCGATATTCTGGAGTTCTCTCAGAAGTTACCGGATTTGAAGATAGGTTGAAGCCTTCATAACCACGAATCAAGCCCTGAACATGTAATGATTCCTTGCTGGTATTTCTAGGTATCATCCCCTCTCTCCTTAAAAGGATTCGACCTTAGATCAAAGTCATTATATAGTTGATGACTCGACAAGTAGCACGAGTTTAACACGCATGCTCATACTATCATGAATATATCCCTTTTCTATTAGCTAATCAACTTGTCTTTGAAGCTCCTTCGTCTTCTCTGGATTGCTTCTATAGGTTGGTCGATTAAGAATTGAAGTTCAGGGTACGGAATCAATTTGATGCTCTATCCCCCTCAATAGTGGTGATCCATTAGGAGGGAACACATCATTAAACTCTTATAACAAAGAAATAGCACCACTAGGCACAATATGATCAAGATCATTAGTATTAGTAAGCCTCATTATACACAAGTAGAATCGTTGTTTTATTTATGAAATATGCAATTCTGACCTCACCCTCTCTAGCATAAAAGTTGAGTTGTTTCTTTAGTTTTTCCATACATTTTTCATCAGTCTTCCTGACTTTCTTGTCTTACCTCCACTCTTGACCAAATTTGGGTGTTTTTGAGTTATGGTGGAATGGTCTGATTTGTTTATGTTTGGATGAGTATTTGAATGAGTTGTAGTGATTCGGGTTCTGGTTGAATTTGATGATCTTCTCTCCCCTTGATCTTCACCTTGATTTTCTCTCTCTATTGTTGCATGCTCATGTTTTAACTTTATTTGATAATCATACACTTGTTTGGGTGTAAGAGGTATAAGAGTGATGGTTTTACCATCTTTTACAATAATGTACTTATTTTTAACTCCATCATGAATTGTCTTTCTATCATATTCTCATGATGCCCCAACAAGTTATGACTTGCTTGTATTAGCACCACTTTGCACATAATTTTATCAACATATTTCCCAATTAAAAATCGAACCATAACTTGTTTAGTCACTTTCATTTCACCACTATCATTTAGTCATTGCAATTTATATGGTTTAGCATACTTAACAGTACTCAAATTTAGTTTACTAAGAAGGGCAATACTATACACATTAACACATTTTCCACTATCTATAATTAAACCACACACCTTGCTTTGTACATAACAGCGCATATGGAAGATGTTCTCCCTTTATTAATTAGATTCATCTTCCTTGACCTGAACTTGAAGTATGCGCCTTATAACCAAGGACTCCACGACTAGTAATGCTAAATCATCCCCATCACTATCCTCCAATGGTGGCATGCCTTCACAATCAGATCTGTAACTTTCAGATTCTATATCACCATCATCTCTAATCATCATAATTATTTTATTTGGACAATTTGAAGCATAATGTTCATGCCCTTGACACCTAAAACATTTAACATCATGAGTATATTTACATTGCGTTTCAGATTTACCATTAACATTAGTAGGAACATCAGTTTTAGCCTTTGAAAATTCAGTTTTAGAAGGAACAAAGGATCTCAGTAGGACTATACCCTGTCTCTTCAGATTTGTCTTCAAAGATGACAAAGAATCTGAATTAAACATTGGCCGAACATGTCCTTTCCTAAGTTGTCTCTCCACCTTTGTAGTCACGTGAACCATGTCCTCTAGCTCTACATAGTGCTGTAGCTCAATCACATTAGCAATATCTCGATTCAACCTATTAAAAAATCTAGCCATGGTGACTTCTCTAACCTCAATAAGATTGACCTAAATCATTGCAATCTTCATCTCTTTGTGATATTCATCTGCTATCTTATAGCCTTGATTCAAATCTTAGAGCTTCAGGTATACGTCTCTATAATAGTGGTTTGGCACAAATCATCTCATCATTAAGACTTTCATCTCCCTCTTAAGTTTGAATGGTTCACTCCTCATTCCTCTTCTTACTGATTATAATGTGATCCCACCAAATTAATGCATACTCCATAAACTCAATCATCACCAATTTCACTTTTTTGTTTGGAATAGCTATAATAATAAAAAAATCTAATTTACCTTTTTCTCTCACTCCAAATAAGCCTCAGGATTGTTTCTATCTTGAAAGTTAGGAATTTTTAGTTTAATAGTGTCTAAGTCCCCATCCATATCTTCATACTTCCCCATGCCATAGAAATTCACATTCCTTCTTGCTGTGTTCGGTCCATACTTGATTCTTTGGCCATTAAATGCAAAATCATAGTTATCTTCACCCACATTTATGTTTTCATCAACATACTCTTCAA
This sequence comes from Salix dunnii, assembly GCA_015731905.1. Classification (NCBI taxonomy): domain Eukaryota; kingdom Viridiplantae; phylum Streptophyta; class Magnoliopsida; order Malpighiales; family Salicaceae; genus Salix; species Salix dunnii. The sequence continues at coordinate 11,227,467 of CM027664.1, read as the reverse complement.
ATTCAGATTTGTTATTTTGTATAACCATAAGGACCCTCTTTCCTCAGCGATCAACTCTACTATTTTGTTGCTTTATCAAATTCACCTCATCTTTTAGATTCTTGTATGTCCGAGACAATAACTTGAGTTACTGACCTATGGTTCACAATAGGAAAGCTACGTTAATATTTTGTGTCGTTGATTCATTATTTTCAGAAATCCTTTGAATCTGTTAAATTTGATAAGGAGCACAAAATATATCCTCACACCTCTCATGTATCATACAGAAAAAATAAATCAAGATTTTTTAGTCTAATAAGCTCACTACACCTTTTACCTCACAACTTACTTTCTTTTGGTTTTTTAGAAACTAAAATCAATAAATCAAATTCAGTAGTCTTCACAATGCACTCTACTTATAATTTTCAAACTTAAGAAGCAATAAAATACTAAAAACAGCAAAACAAAGCTACAATTATGATTTTATGAGTAACAATGCAAGTTCATACGAATTGTGAACGATACGAAGACATGAAATACAACAAAAGAAAATATTAGCGGAAATAATGACTTTACTCCTAGATAACCCAAATATAAAAGAAACAAAGAAGTGGACTAAACTAAACAATAAGGTTCATGTTTTGAGACTTGATTTGAATCTAACCTCTTACGCAATTTTTACGTAAAAAAATTCAAATTTAGATTAAATGACTTTGAAATGATCTCAAATTCAATATTTAGTATTATAATACTAAACAAACAACAAAACTCAATTTATAGGTCATTCTCTTACTTTTAGATACCCAACCCCTTGTGTGATCAGTTTGCGATAAAATTGAATCTTCAATTGAAATCTCTAGTATACGATATCAAAATAAACCCAAGTTTAATATATGTTGCAATATTCACCCCAATACACAAAATGTAAAATTGCAGTTGATTCTAAGATGTTTTGCTTAGGGTTCACTAAGGTAATGTTTTTGTTGTAGAATTGAATATCGAAATAAAACCTCAAGTAAAAAATATCCGAATAAATCCAGATTTTATATATGATGTGATCTCACCCTCAATAAATGGAATATAAATTTCCAATTGATTCTGATGTGAATTTCTTTTTTTCCCCTAGAGTTGTGTTTTTTATGGCAAAAATTGAATGATCCTTCAAACTCCAACTAATCCCTCCAGTTCTTTTATATATATATATATATATATAGACAGTAAAAAGATGAAATGTAAACTTGTTTCTGCTTTAATGATGCAGATATGAAAAACAAGGAGATGGACGCAAACACTGAAAAAACTTTATGGAACACTAAAAAATTAAAATAATAAAATGATATGACCTTGTTTCGAAGTCTAGGTCTGATACCAATTGATACGAATCTCATGATCACGTGGTCATGCAACCCAAACTAAGAATGAGATTTGATCCTGGAAAGTAAAAATAGATTTGATAGGAGTGTGACACAAGGGAAACCTACCCCAAGGCACTAGTACTATTGAAATAAGTAGAATAACACTACGAAGCCAGCTAATATTTGATAAGTCAGATTCAATTCATTTAAGAACTAAAGAATCTAAGAATCACTCTCACACTTAAAACTGAAAAATTCAGAAGTAATGTTCTTCAATGGTTGTCAAAATTCAACCTACATGATTTTATATAGTTCTTGAAAAAACTAACTCTTATGAGCACTTGAATGAGGTCCACTCAAACTGACTAAAAACCCTAAACTTCAAAGCCCACAACCTAATTCAAACAAGCCTTGGATCCTAATTGATAATAAATTTAAATTATGTAATCATATTTTATATTAAATTATGGTTTTATATTTAAACTAACTTATTAAGAAACCCAATAGGTCACACACATAAGAATTATTAATTTGAAATCAAAATTGTATGATTAATCAACTATGATGTGATTGTAAATATATCTTAGAAATTAAGGACTAAAATATAATTTATACAGAGAATTACAATTTTTGATCTAGAAAAATCAACTTGGGAATTGATAAAATAAATTTCTAATAATATCTTGAAATAATATATATGATATTATGAAAAGACAAGCTGATTTTTTTTTCATTTATAGAGTTTTTAATTTTTTCTATAATAAAATTTTAAATTATCATGAAATAATATATGTGATATTATTTAAAGACAATTTGATATTTTTTTGCTTATACAGTTTTTCTATAAATATAATATTATACCTTTTATTTTTAACACACATAATAGAGAAAAACTATGTTAGTTATAAAAACACATCAAACATAAAAGAAAAAAATATGTTAGTTACAAAAACATAAAAAAGTGTTGATACTTAAATGAATAAGTTTCTAAAATTATTTTAAAATAATATATGCAATTTTATTTAGAGAAACTAATATTTATAAAAAAATTCAGTTTTGCCATAAATAAAATATTATCTTTTATTTATACATACAACAAAAAAAAAATTGTTAATTATAGAAACACCTCAAATATAAAGAGAATATTATGTTATAAAAACACAAAAGAAAAGAGTTACCACTCAAATGTACAACAATCCCTTTCTTTTAAAAGATTTTTGACTCGTGATTTATATGGATTATTGTTAGATACCAAACATTGGAATGACTTATGATTTATAAAATCTTAGTTTAGTTATTCAAAACTAAAAAAATATAATCTTTGAGTAATCTTTATATAAATCCTAAACAACTCTAAATGTGTTTAATATGATTTTTGAGACTTTTAAAAAGATTATATTTATTATTTCTTCTATGTATATATCATTAGAAACTCAACACAAAATTCATATAAAGAATTGCTGAGGGAGAAATTCATACTAGGCTAATATTTAGGTGGTATCAAAGCCAGCTTAAGCTATAGGCCACTTGGGAAAAGGTCCAGAACCCTCACTTCACAACAAAAAGAACCAAGAATAAGCAAGATATATTATTTAATTATGATTTATAAAATGAAGATTGCCTCCTCTTAACAAAAGCTCCAAGCATAAAATGAAAATTGTTCTAAACTCTCCTTTCCATATACATAAAAAATAAAATAAAAATTCATAAATATCTTAAAATGCTCAATTTATAGTTTTGTTAAAAGGCCTCATCTACTTTAAGCTAACTCCAGGTGGTATTTTGTGGGCTCGTCCATAGAAGAATAACAATAGAGAGAGAGAGTATGAAGCTTCGATATAGAAAATTAAAAATTCCGTTTTTATTGGTTATTCCTTTGCATTTTATTTTGCAAGGGACAAACTTACAAAGATTCAACCCCAGCAAGCTAAAGACTTGAATATGCAAGGCTAAAACCTTGCAGACTATATTTGGCCTGTTTATGATGATGTATCGCAGATAATAAATTATGTACACAAAGCATCTTCCAACCACTTTACTATCTTCATCTGGCTTCGCCAATTTTATTTATTATTTTAAAAAAAAGAATTATAATGCTTTCGCCTATGGCAATAAAATCCATCGACCTTGCCACCAATCTGCAATCTACACAGGCCTGACGATCTTGGAGGATGTAATGTAGGGTCTAATGTGCTGAAATGGAGTAAATCTGGGATTCATTTATTTGTATACTGCTTTGGAATTTCAGGGCTTTCAGCTGCAGACAGCCTCAACTGATAACTTCTTTGCGCTATCTGGACATGGATCTCCTCCAAAAACTTCAGCAACTACAGTCACTGAACAAGACTGTTTTCCAACACAATTCTGAAAAGGGTTCCTCGTGTCAGTCGCATAAAGTTTATGGAAAACCAGCTAGAAATTGAGCAAGCTTAATTTCATATTAGAGACAAATCAATATCATGGAGGATACAAGATTTTTCAGGCAAAAGCAGAGTTGAAAAGAAAAAAAAACGATTGAACCAAAACAAACCTATTATATTACCAATTCTGCAGTGATGATGTAACTGAGAAATTCTCCCAAAATATACCTCCTAGGTTTTTGAAGGACAGGGAGCTCCATAAAATTTTAAACCCTATTATGTCTCTTCGCTCTAAAAACTAAGCTGCTAATGTGCACATGAAACATTTTCAAGTTAGACTGAGCTAAAATAGGATTTTTTAATGTGTTCCATGCAGAGCGGCCTTAACTGATAAGAGTTCTTACGCAGCTTGAAAAAAAGGAGGTCTCAGAGGTTAATATACCCTTTCTAAGGCATCGTATGATTTGGGGGCATGGCAACTTCCCTCTCGAAATCTTCCGCATGTACCCTGAGGCATTCCGTAGCTAGCAAACTTTATTTGAGATATCTTCTGTCCTGGAGGACACCCCAAGTGGGCTATGGGCTGCAGGCTGTTGACTTTGCCTGAGGCTATCACATGCCAGTTCTTCAATGCTGGCTGCCCTTCAAAAATATCAGCACAGACACTTCCAGTAGTTCTTTTGACAAAAGAAATTCCAGATGGATCGCCACCCCATTCTTCAAACACAGCTAAGAGATTCCCACTCGGCTTAAGCCATGAACGAGGAACATGGTACCTGAGTTTAATAGCATTGTCAAGGCTATTTAAATTGGACAAACAAATGATAGCATAACAAGCCTGTCAATCCTAAGGGCTTCTTACCATCTTTGGGAGGGCTCCCCACAATTACTTCGACATTTTTTATCATCAAATGTTCCTGCATAATTGCAGTCACCACAACTACCATGAGCTATATAACCCGGCCAATGCCTTCCTATATTTTGTCCATTTATCCACATTTGACCTTTTCCCATGCTACTCATATCCAAAGCCAGAGGATCACTTCCATGTGGGGCATCAAAAGTAGTCTGGATATATCAAAACATGGTGGATCTCTTAATAAAACTTGGTAACCACACCTATACCTTTGGCCAAAATTAAAAAACAATGAAATGCAGCAAGTAGTCATGGAACTACTTACCTTGTACCAGGTTAGTGGCTGTTTTTGAGCCAATAGTGATCCTTCCACCCATTCAACAGATGTACTCCCACTAACAGTATGAAGGCTCAATGATTCACCTTTCAGACCAATCTGCTCGGAAACATAACAAATAATTTCATTGATTCTCTAGCTTCTCTGACTAATTTTTCCATTCAGCTATTTATCAACTCTGATTTTTCAAAAAAGTGAAAGAATTAAGAGGTCAGAAACGTTTTAGCAGGGAAAGAAGAAGAAAAAAAACCTTGTATGACCATTTCTGCCTAGACAGATCTCTTGTCCCCGAGTTCAGGTTCTTAAGGGTGACTGGGCCTACAACCCCAGTATTCCACGTCTCAAAATGCAGGCCAACATTCTGAGATCAATCAAAATGAGTTAAGTTCACATGTCTAATTGTCTGCCAAAATGATGTCACGGAGAAGCAAAACATAAAAAAGGAGCGAGAGAACTAACCGGGAGACCCACAGCAACACTTAACAAAGAAATCTTGTTAATCCCAGCTGTAAGTTTGACGTTCTGACTAAACTTTAACTTGGGACTTGATAATCCCCCATACACGGTTCCTACCAAAATATTAAACAGAAACTTCAATACAAGATCGAGGTGGAAAATCAAGCCCATAAAGAATAACAGGTTAATCTGAATGATGATACTCTATTCCATCCACCTGCCAGTTGATCATTGATAAATACATGCAAAGCATGACCAGCGGAGAAAATTGTGAGAAGAGGACTCTGTCCACTCTTCAGAAATCCTTCATCATCGTCTATTTTGACACTGAATAAGCAAGAAATGTTCACGAATGATAAGATGTATTAAAGAAAAAATGCTACAACAACCACCAACTTGCTCCCTAGAATCAGCTTGTCTTAAAGACTAAGGGGGACTTATACTCACTCTGTCAGGTACCACAAGTAGTCTGTGGTATCCCTGGTCACATTTATTTGCTCCCACAACCCATTCATCGTCGTTGTATCATCATCATCAGCTGATGCAGTTTCTTCATTGTATGATTGCCATGAAAATGAACTACTCATGGGAATCATTGTCATTTGTGAGCTTTGGCCACCGAGCTGTAGAAGAATTACCATCAGACATCAAACTCATTGTTGCATATTTTTCCTGTATTTGGTGGACTAAACCTGAGCTTGTTTATTATTTATTAGAGCTCCTATGAGAGATCCTTTGAGAAGACCAAGGCCAAACTTGCTTATCAATTACTAATAGGCTGGGTGAAACTGACATGGAGAACCACAAAGAGGTGAATAAATTAAAGATTCCTGCTGTAAGAAAGAGACTACTCCTTACCCTTGCTGTGTTATAAACCGCAGTCTTGCAATCAGGGAGAATGCTGATGGACCAAGGAGGCAAGTCATATTGTCCATTGCCAAAGGTCACCTTCACGGAGTATTTTGTATCATAGTTGGCAAGAAATGCTGCACATACTGACTTTGACTTGAACACATGAGCCTATAAAAAATGACAGCCATGATGTGTAAGCCAGAGCAGAATATTGAAGATACATGAAGTACATTACTGCAAAACCTGAGCCTTACCTCTTGATTACTCCCAAGTGATGTTACAATGGGATCTACAGAAACTAAAACAGGTTCACATAGCTTGATGGCTTTATGCAAATCTCTCAAATGTCCCCATTTTGGTTCCCTTGGCAATCCTGGTTCAAAAGATAGGCATCCTCCTAAGATCACACTGTATATTGAAATGTATCTTTTTGCACATTTAGATTACGTCCTAAAACATTAATGTTTCATAGAATGCAGCAACGTGTTCTTTATCACAACCCACTCTAGGGCACATACCAAATTCATCAATCGGGGCATCATAATCGTAGCTGGTGGCAATGAAGGGGCCACCAGCGGTTCTTCCGAAGTTAGTTCCTCCATGGTACTGAAGACATGAAAGAGGAAAGGAAAGCCCCCAAGAAATGAGTGATCATTATTCATCTTTTGGGAAAATTAAATTTAGAAGGTTGCTTACCATATAGTAGTTTATGTAGGAACCACCATTTTGTATAAACCTTGCGACTGAAAATGCCATATCTTCTGCAGGCCTTTGAGGAACAGCACCACCAAATTCAGTGTACCTGAGTGCAAGATGAAGCCAAGGGAAATTATATAAGGATTATTAGTCATGTTTCAGCACCAAATATGAAAAATAAAATACACAAAACCAAATATGAACACTCGTCACCCTTACCAGCCAGTCCAGGCTTCTGTCCATATTTTGGGTTTATAGTCCTTGTTTGGTTTGAAGTTCTCACAGTAGAATCCATTGCAGGTGTCTATCTGCGAAATATATAAAAGAAAGATAGGTGCTTGAAGAAATGATAACAAGCTGTGTGATTGGCCCATGCAATCCAAATGAATGGTATCCTGACAAATTTATTCTTTACAGAAAAGTTTCAGTAAATACTTTTAGCAGAATCTTCACCATGAAGCGTAAAACGAGTTTTACCATCGAGCATCCTATATATTATTGTAACACCAAAGATAAAAACTTTTGCTCGTTGATCAAAAGACAGAAAAACAAAAGGAGAGGGACTGGTAGGACTCCAAATAAATTAAATTTGAATAAGGAAACCGAGGCCAAAAACACATCCAAAGAAATCGACCCCATGAAAGCGAATATAAGCCGTGCGAAAACAAGCATGGTAGAATTGCTTACCACAGGATCTGGGGCATCTTCTTGCTTGCACATAATCCATGGGACTCCTGTACCAAGCTTCACTGCCATATCAGCTGCCCATTTTGTATAGGCTTTACCAGGCGCACCAATTTCCCATTCCACTGGTCCATACTCATTTTCTATCTGTTGTTTAAAAAAAAAAAAAAAAGTGTTCAAGCAAACCAAAATCACCAACCTCTGTTTCATTTATATTGATTTAAAAAAAAAACTTTTCAATTTTTTATGTTTTATTTTTAAATTATTGGTTGATAAAAAACATTTTCTAGAAAAATATGTTTTTTATTTTATTCTGGGTGGAACATAGTTTTTTTTTTTAAAAAAAATATCTATCAAATTTCATCTTTATTTTTTTTAAAATAAAAAAGTCGTATAGCTTAACACCGAAAGATATTTTTCAATATATTCCTGATGATACTATCAAATATTAAAAAATAAATTACTTTCTAGAAATAAAAATCTTCTTATCATATAAACAAATGGGGGCTCAAAGCACATTTCGGGAATGAATAGGATTATTATTCTTAAAAGAAGGTGGGTGCACGTGACAGTTTTTATAGCAGAACTTCTGTGGAGTCATGGACGAATTGAAGACAAAATAGGATCACGTGTAATAATCTAGTATGAAACGCAAGGGGTAAATTTCCTGCCTGAGAAAGAATTATTGGACCTCCCTGATTTTCAAACAGCTTTTCTGACTTCATCATGCCAACAATCTTCTCTGTGAACTTCTGCATTGCCGCCTTCATTCAGGTTGCAGAAGAGAGGAACAGAAGGCATTTTAAACCACATTGCATCAATTTGAGTGCTAAATTCAAAGAGATTTGAGAAAAAAGAGGTCCTCAACGATGGATTCCGAATAAATCCTACCTTGAAAGGCTCGTTGTCGGTTCTAAATTCAATACCGGGAACATATTTTAGCCACACAGGAAATCCCCTGAAACAGAACAGAGCATGCGAATTGTTATTCTTCCATTTAAGGACGCAGATTTCTACGTTAGTCATCAAAATAGTAGATTATGAGTGATTGTTACCCAAAGTTCCATTCAGCACAAACATAGGGGCCAATCCGCAGATGAAGATAAAGGCCTGCTTGTTGAACCAACTTGATGAACTTAACCAAATCATACCTCTCCTCAAAATAATACTGCTTTTTAATTTTCAAAGAGTGAAGATCAATCGAGTTAGAAACTTGAGAAAAACAAGAAGAAGAGGGAGAAGGCACAGCAAACGCAAAAGTCAGATCAGAAAGGAATTTGCATTACGTTTCCAGGAGCAGGCTCATGTCCATTCCAAAAGACATAAGTTTGAATCACATCCACTCCCCCATCTTTGGCCTTTTGAATAAGATCAGGCCACATCTGCAGCCACCACAAAAATCAAAGCCCGAAATGAAAAAAAAACAAGCCAGTATTCAAGAACATGGAGAGTAGAATGAAGCACATTGGAATCAACGGTACCTCAGGAGTGCTTCTCGGGTAGTGTATTGAACCAGAAATAAGAACCCTTCTCTGCCCATTGATTATAACAGCTCTATGATCATAGGACACAGAAGCTGTAACGGAAGAAAGCCATGAAGAGAAGAATAAAAGTTGCAGCAGCAAGAACACGTTCCCCATAATTCTGTTTCCAGCTAGAAACCTTTGCTCCTTGTATGTCGTCCACTTCTCTCCCCTCTCCCTCCTGGTATGTCTATTGAGTATTTGAGTGTATTATCTTCAAGGGTAGGGAAGAAGAAGAAAGGAGTGGGTACCGGTGAGGAGGTTCGGTTGAGCAACTGCATTTTATAGCCTCTTTTTCTTGTCATGAATTGTCAATTAGCTACTCTAGTTTTACTAAATGAATGATCTTCCTACTTTCCAAAATCAATGATTCCCCTTCATTTTATGTCATTTTCGAGCTTTTTTTGAGAAATAAAAAAGGTAAGAAAATAAATGGATATTAAGGGAAAATTGATAATGAATAGTTTTCTTAAAAACAAATCAAACATATTAATACTGGTCAATAAATTAATTAGTTCTTTTTTTTCTTAATTTGGGATTGCTAATCATCAAGTAAATCTAGTGTATTTTGCTAAAAAATATATTATTAATGAAAGATTTAACTTGAGCATGTTCTTGCCTAAAAATGAACAATATTTTCACCATTATTTCTTCTTAGTTTATAATTTAGTTATTAAAATTATAATATTATATCAGAGAAACATCATGAGTAAGATATTAGATGAAATTCTAAGAGTTATTTGATATTAACTCTCCTGTACAAAATACATTTATTATTTTAAGAAAATTATTTAAGATAGGTGTATTATTGGAGTTCATAGACAAGGGGACCAAACTCACGCCCCCATTTAGTTATATTAACTCTAACGTAAAATGCCCCCGTCCCCATTTGCTTGCGACGCTGCATGTCAACTTGCAACTCAATCGAAGGATCGGGGGTGGGCTCGCAATTTGGATTGAATTCTGTCCTCACTCTGTTTTTGATGAGCTTGATTGTTACGTTTATTATTTCGACTCGCAACTCCAATTGATTTTTATATAATTTTTACATATACTTTTAGTTTCATGTTAGTTTATCTTCAATATTTTCATTTAATTATTTAACTATTTTCATATGTAGAGAGAAATAAATTCATGAAATCATGGGTTTTGGAGTGAAAAATCAACACTCAATCCTTGAATTCTAGCCAGGCATTAGCCCTGATTAGGCTGAGGTTCAAGGTGTTTTCCTTTTGTTTGTTGGGTTCTTTCCGTGCACAAAAAACCCGAGAACAAGAGTCAACAGAGTATTTATGATGTGATTAATGGCAGTGATATCCTTCTTTCCAATTTGATTCTGTTTCCACAAACTTGAAGAGCATCCATACAACTTCGTCGAAAAGATTTCAAATGCCAATCGTCCGACGATAATGTTAAGAGTGATAACCGGCTCGATCTTCATTTCATAATTTTCATTTCTTATGGATGAGTTTGCCACGTCATAAACACTAGGCTCTACTAATCATCGACTAATTAATCCAGACCTAAAATTCCTGGTCCTGTGGGTCCTAATTCAGACTTTGATCATGTCCCAAACCAGGAGGGTGCCTCTCCATGAGAAGGATATATATGCCTTGGTGGTGTTTATCTCCTTTTAACGTGGTGTTCAAGATTGCAGAAGCGATCGATTCCAGCTCCAGGTCCTGCGAACGAACGTGATGAAACTCATCTTGCTGTCCATTTCAAGGAGGAAGAAACGGGAAAGCATAAATTCAAATTAATTTAGAAAAATCATTACGTGTTAGAACAACATGCAATGATTTAGTTCATGTCGACGTGACTGGACAGCTACGTATGATATCAGGCAAACCCTTAATGAAACGTAGCACTTGTCTGATATTGTATGGGAAGATTATTTCTGACAAAAGACGTGATCATTTGACTTGATAGCTTAGATTAGGTCTTGTAATTGAAGTTTTAACCAACGTTTTTATTTTATTTTTCTGGCTACCTTTATTGACATGAAAGCTTTTCTTGTGTTAATAAAGAATCAGCACAGCTTAGCTTCACAAAGAAACGACTGCATTTTGATTTGTTAAACTACCACCACTTCCATTTCTTCAAATAAAGTCCACTGCTAGCAATAGTTTGACAAATCTCCATGGCACCTGCTACTGCCTCACATGTAGTCTTGTTTTTCCTTCTTGGTGAAGCTGGTTAAAACCCTTTCATCAAACCCAGTGTGGTGGTTGAGTTGGGACCAGACCTCTGCTACACTAACTATATGTGGCTAACTCGGCCGTGGATCATGTCACAACTACCACTTGAACATTGAAATAATAACGGAAATGTCGACAAAAAATATCCCATCAATAATTTTTCATGCGCATAAAACAACTAGATAGAAAATTAAGTAAATAAATTAAGATTCCATCAACAATTGTGTCAAGAATTTCACTTGACAGTAATGCCGATGAAATTGTCATCGATTATTTTAAGTGAATTAATGTTCGATTACTATATTACTATATTCTTATTATCAATATTAGATTACTATAAACATGCAATTTGATTTGATTTTAAGTGAAATTGTGCCCTTTAATGCTTCTAGAATGATTATTTTCATGATCATCATATACATGCGATTTGATTTTTTTCTCCTTTTCATATTTTTTTTTTATCAGAGATACTCTCATCCATAAAAGATAAAAGAGAATTAGTCCTTAACGCAAAGTTGAGATCCATAACTTCAAGAACTATGGAAAGATTATTTTTCCAAAACTTGAAGGTGGAGCCATAAGTATAGAAATAGAGTTAATAGTAATATTAACAGGATTAATAGTTGAAAAAAAATAACAATTGAAATAAGCTCATGTATAAGACTTATCTTAAGAACAAAAATAAATCATATAAAGGTAAATCTCATCTTAAGATATCGGGCACTCCATTAATATTTTATTTTTGAATAAAAAATTATTTTTGTAATATCTTAATGTAATAATCAAACATTAATTATAAAAACATGTAAAAAATAAATCCTCCTTTGGGTCAATTAACTATTCATATTTAAAACTAAATAATCATCACATATTATTACCACATGTACACATGTTTTTCCCTTAAATATTGATCTTTATTTGGGTCGGTCAATATTCACACAAATTGCATGCACAACCATTTATATTTCAAACTAAAATTAATGTCCATAAGGGAGGTCATTTTGGGTACATATTATTTTAATTAATCTATTTTAAAATATATATCAATATACCGATATTTAAAAAACAAATTTGCACCATATTTTTTTCAAAGTCAACTGTTGACCTGGGTAACTAGACCAGGTCAAGCTAACTCGGATCCTAAATCAGTCTGTTCTAGATTGAACAATCTAGTTGTGGGTTAGAATTTGTTACGGGTTAAAACCCACAATATAAAATATTTTATATGGATTTAAAGCCCATAACCCTTGTTTGTTTGTTATGGATCGAAGCCCATATCCCAAAAAAAACTGTCACATTCTCATTAGGACCTGTGATGAGGTAACCCCAGGGGTTATGACCCCTTGATAAGGAATTAGTGTTGCACCCACTAATCTCAATCAAAATAGATTTTGAAAATCAACAAAAAAAAAATTCCTTATATATATATATATATATATATATATAAGTATAGAAAGTAATCAATCTCTTTTTAAGGTGCTAAACATTATTATTTTAAATATAATAATAATAATAATCTTGTAAATAAATATATATTTTTTGTTGATTGTTTTTAGTACCAAGATCCTATTTGACACAGCATTTCAAAAATATTTTTGAAAAAAAATATTTATTTTTTATTTTAAATAAAAAATTAGTGTTTTTAGATTATTTTCATATACTGATATAAAAAATAATATTTTTTTTTTAAAAAAAATTTTGATGTATTTCTGAATTAAAATTATTTAAAAAACAACCGCAACCATACTTTTAAACAAGCACTAGCTCTTGAGGATGTAATGTGTTGATCATTTTTAAAGTTCAAGTTATACACTATAATATTTAAAAATTTGATTACAAAATGAAAAAAAAATAACAAAACCATGGAATTCTAATTTACCCTTTAATAAAAATGGAGAACATATATTAGGATAACAACAATATATTTCCAAAATTACTTATAAACAAAAGTAAATGACTAAATTTGTCCGGCAAGTCTTCAATATATTTTTATATTTAATTTTGTCTATAAATTATCCACTTTTCCAATATATCAATATTCTATCAAATATTTTCATAATATATATATATTAATTTGGTATACCTATTTAAACCCACTTAAAATCTTACTTTGCCCATTAACTTATTAAAGTGTTTGATTAATTTTAACAAAAGTTCATAATTTGACATGTAGGTGGGAATTAATAACAAGAGATTCTAAAAGTCATTTTGTTTAAAATATGAGATCTATAAATATTTTTAAAAAGGATTTATATGAAAGAGAAAAATAAAATACAGGAGCGAAACTGAAATTTGCAAGATCATAGGGATAAAAATGAAAGTTAGCAAAATATTACACAATGAGCTGCTGGTTTTCTCTGCTCTTTAACTTTCCCAGTGGCTTGCTATCCCTTGATTATATTATGTATGAAGTGAGGAACTGTGAGAAAATCCAGAAAGAGGCAGCACAGAAAAGGAAATTGCGAGGAAGAAAAGGAAGGAATTCTATATTACTGTCAGTGCTACTGTAAGAGTAAAAGCTGCTGGCAAAAGCATTGATGAAAATGGAAGGTCCCAGATCAGAAAATGCTGCAGACATGACCTCAAAAGAAACGCTAATTAAGCGATACAAGATGAAGCCCATTTGGCGTTTATTTATGATTGTTAATCTTGGCCTTGGAGGTAGTGGAATCCATGCTCTTTTTTCTTTTTGGGTTTTGATTTTTTGCTTACAATGAGTTTGATATATTGACTGTTTGGGTTTTTCTTTTGTTAAGAAATTGATAGATTCCTTTACAACCTTCTTTTTCTAGTCCTTTTTACTAGAGTCCTCAGTGCGCTATGCAAAATCTGTTGATGAAGTACATTCGGCTATTGTGCATCTAAGTTTGAGTTCCAGTCCAGTTGTTTTTTAGGATATCGACCTCAAGGTGTTGATAGTCTAAGCTTCTGTTTTCATGTACTTAGACCAATATGCTGATTGAAATTCAAGAATAATTATGTGGAATTTGATTAATGCAATTGGATAATGATGTAGCAACCGTGATGGAATTACTTATCGTGCAAGTTCATTACCGTTTAGCAATCCTTTATAACCTATGGGTTCTGCAATTAATATCAGTACTGGAAATATAAAGGCATGAGCAATTTGATTAGCTGTCAACTAGAAATGAATGCCAAAGGTGGCCATGTTCATCTTGCCTCTCTTCCAACTGATTCAGAATGGTCCACTAAGATTTGAGTTGGAGCTCACAATTCGTTATTCCTCAACTGTTAATGGAAGGATCATATCATACCTTTTTTTTTCAATTTTATAATTTCTAGGAGTCAGATTAGGGTCACCTGGAAATAGGATTGCAGAATGTTCTGGATGAGAATGTGGGGGCAGGGCACAGATTTTCCAATTAGCTTTATGTGGTGCATGGTGGGTAGACGCAATTGGTTAACTGTTTGTAATCTAGGGAACTTATTTTGCTAGAGAAACACTAGAATGCCAATATAAAAGAGAGTTAAACCCTGATGATGCATGCATGTTTTCCATTTCAATTAAGAGAGGTATTTATTTATTTATTTTTGTGAAAGCATTCTTCGTCCTTCCTTACTCTCTCATCCCATGCATTCATTCACCATGCCCTTCAAGCACCTTAAGCTATAGATTGGGTGGTCAATTTCTGCAGTCCATCTCGTGTGCTGATGCGTTGCTGGAACCAAAATGATCTAATTCAGGATGCTCGTTTACCTGTCTGGGTAACAACGAGTTAAATATGAAATTGAAATTGCAACATCAAATTTTGTGGATGTTTGAATGTACATTTTCAGTTTCTGATATTGTTGATTATTTTATAGTTTAATTTTTGATGCTTTGGAGCAATGTTTCAACTCAATATTTTGTTCCCTCTTAACTCGAGCACTTGCGCATAAAATGCTTTATAATACAAGTTTGTAACTAAATTTCTGTATTTCTTTCAACCACTTGCAGCTTACATGTTTGTCAAGCCAAAAAAGAAAACGACAAGCAAAGAAGCAAACAGGGGTTTGGAAAATGATAAGGTTCCTGTAGAAGCTTTCTTGCAACCTTCAGCCACTTCAATTCCTGAAAGACCACCCACTCCAGTTATTCCGGAGGAAAGGGAGCGCGTACCGGAAGATCAGCAGCATGACCTTCTTAAATGGATATTGGAAGAGAAGAGAAAAATCAAACCCAGGGATCTTGAAGAGAAGAAACGAATTGATGAAGAGAAAGCCATTCTGAAACATTTTATACGCTCAAAGTCCAATCCAAGTCTTTAATTGATACTCTAACAATGGTGTTTGTTGTAGAAAAGTTACGAGTACCTCGAAGGACGAACTTTAGCCTTGCTCATGAGTTAGAGATTCTGCAATTGGATATGCTTGACTTTAACATTTTCTTCAATGTCTTGGCTAGTCAGAAAAATATTGCAATTGTAAAACACCAGTTAGTTAAACGAGTGATTGAATTAACAAATGGTTTGCAGGGACTACCTTCCTGTGGTTAGATCAGTTCCGTGTTTGTGTTTTTGAAATATATATATATATATATATATATATATATATATATTAAATTTATTTTTTAGTATTTTTAAATAATATACGAATGTAGAAAAAAAATATTTTGAAAAATAAAATGAACAGCAGTACAAGTCTTAGTATGTACAGGGAGGTCTCATCAGTCATTAGGGCAATGCGTTTTGAGATAGTGGCAAAAGACAAATTCGAGATTTGGCTTCGCTCGAAGTAGTGGTTAAAAATATTCGTAAGGCTTGTGGAGACCCCACCATTTAAATTCCTTGTAGTCCAACCACGTACACTTTTTTCTATCCAATCCCATCGCATGCAGATGCTCCTCATCACCACTCTTGCCCGGAGCAATCGTTTTGCTTTCTAGACACTGGTTGATCTTTTGATTATTCTATACTCGAGCCAAATTGAAAAATCAAGTAAGTTTTTGACCTTCAATGCCAGGAGCCATCGAAGTTTCAGGTACTAGAGAACTGTAATTTCTTCACTGAGTTTCAAACTCGGCAGTTCCTTTGTTACAGCTGAATATGTTCCACTTTTATTTCTTCCCAGTTCTTGATTTCATGGGTCTTCAGTCATCATCGCCACCTTCGCAAATGTCAATAAAGGGTACACGATAGCCAATTATTTTATTTTTTTCTTTCCTTATTTTTCTTTTGAACATTAAATCTTACAGGGCTTGTAATCATTCTGTAGTTTCCATGGGCAAAAGAGAGTATGAAACACGGGACAAGGGAGATTTCATTTTGTAATATCGATTCCTCTCTTACTCTACTGTTTTATTTTCATGCATAAAACTTCCAAGTTTTACTCATACAAGTTGTGTGTTGGAGCAGTCCATTGACAACACTCCGCGAAAATTTGATTGTTACACTGCTGGATGCCAAGGGAAATGAAATATCACATACAGGTTTAGCACAGTCATGCCCCATTTGCTTTAACTGATCACTTGCACTAAATTCTATTCATCTGTTCATCAGAGACGGGGTGGTTATGATTGGTTGCAGGTGTGGAGACAAGGTTAGTAATAGAGAAAGGTATTTGGGATGACACATTTCCCTTGGAAGGAGGTGGGCATGTGCGCATGAAGTTGCAGTTTGTCCTCAGTGAAGAAGACCGCCATCGTATCCGTCTCATGGTTCAGTTACTCTGTTCTCTTCCTTTAATATCTTTACTCTCTTGTGCCCTTCTAGTCCGATTCGATAGTAGTTATTGCTTTTAAGTGATCGCTAACTTATCTACTGGTGGCACGACAAACCAGCAATTCCATTGTCTCTGTACCCACAATCTAGAGCAATCCTTAGGAATTTTCTTCATTAGCCCCATGAGACAATTATTTTTGTATTTCCAAATAGATGGTTGTGCTGATTCTGATTTTGGTTGACGTCGTAGTGAAGCTTGTAATCGAAATCTTTTTGCGCAAAATGTACTTCATTGGAGTAGTTAGATAGCCTTTTTGCTTTAAAGCCTTTTGTTCTCGTTCTTGGGAGTTAGAAGAAACATAAAGTATCTCTTTTTTCTCTTCTGCCTTGTCATATGTTTAAATCTTGTTTACAGAGAGAGTTGGCATTGAAAAAGAAACATGATGAGCTTCTCAGCAGGGAACCTAGATGTCCAGAATATGCCACTGCTTTTGATAGTAGGGATGCATCATCTTCACGAACCAAACATGAGGTCTCAGGTTTGATCTTGCTTAAATGAAAAAAATTAGAAAATGTTCAAAAAGAAATATGAAAACATAAGGAACAAATAGTTATATTAAACTCCCCTATCTGAAAAAACTTTTTTCTTGATTTTCTGACTGCTCCACCTTCTCAAGATTCAAGAAAAGGAGTTTTTCAAAGTGAAGTGATGGCTACTCAAGCTAGTCTGATAGTGACTCCTCCCACTATTTCCATGAGTGGAAAATCTTGTCTGGACAACAGAGAAGGATCAAATTTTGTTCTGAAGCAAACAAG
Organism: Salix dunnii; assembly: GCA_015731905.1. Lineage (NCBI taxonomy): Eukaryota > Viridiplantae > Streptophyta > Magnoliopsida > Malpighiales > Salicaceae > Salix > Salix dunnii. The sequence continues at coordinate 11,209,695 of CM027664.1, read as the reverse complement.
TCCAGTTAAGGATCACTGAAACATTGCTTGTGAATGTTGTTTATTCAATAGAAAAACAAAGTATTTAATAATTACCTCTAGATTTTCTCACAACATTTGACCTGTTTTAGAATGATCCAGATAAACATGAAGGCTCTTCATCCATTGTTCCTGTCTCACAAGGATTTGGAGCCAATCTAAAGGACGGAAGCCATAAGATCTTAGGAAAGAAGAGAGGAACGGAGCCTCCTCCCATTGAAGTTACCCTTAAAACCACTCGCTCAAAAGAAGCTCTGTATTATGGAAGCTCAGAACCAAAAGTGACTGCAAGTGATAAGATTCCTGTGAAACTAAAAGGACATGGGGATAGTGCCCTTGGGAAACAGAACCCAGTGAACAACACTCCTAGCAATGTAAGGAACATGATAACTACATTTGAAAGTAGTCTAAATCAGGTGTGTTTGGTTTATTGCTTTAAAATTCTGCTTGATAGAACCCGCATTTTCTTACTTTTTTATAATACTGATCAACAAAACATGTGGGGATGCAGGATATGAAACCTGAAGTAACACCACTACCAATAAAATCTGCATCGAGCAGGTTAGAAATGGAATTTCCTCCAAAAGGTTTTTTGTCAGATGAAGTTAGAAAAGAAAAGAATATACCAGAAAAATCACCTTCAGGAAGGGATAGAGGTCCTTATCTTATTGAAGATATGCAAGTAGCCTTAAAGAATATCAGAGAAGGAGAAGAGCATAGTGATTTTGGTCGAGCACCTACTGTGGCTACTTCATTTCAGGATACAGGGAAGTTGGAGGAAGAGTTAAGTAATGCAAGTTTTCGAAATAAAGGATCAAATGTAGTTCTGAAGAATAAACTCCAAGTTATGGATAAAGCTGACATAGGGAAAGAGAAAACATCTGACATTTTGATGAGAGCTTTGGTAGTTGACAAAGCTTCTGTTCCAGGAAGAATGCGTAATGAGTACTTGGGTAAACACCCATATAGTAAATTTTTAGCCAGGAAAAAACATTCAGGTGACAATTTGCTCATAACTAAAAGTGGAAAAGAAACTCACTCAAAAGAGTTGGAAAGAATCAACATTCAAGAAGGTTCAGGAGATGCGCATTCTTCAGAATGCTGTGGTGCTTGGATATTCCCTTATGAAAGACGGCGGCTGTGTATTACAACTGCAGGAACCCGACTATTAAATCTAATGGGAAGTTTCTGGGATGACACTAAAGTGCAACCAGGAAAGATGAGCTCTTCTGTACCAGAAAACATGGAAGAGGTATTTATTTTCTTCAATGAATAAGTTTTACAGTGGCTAAACATTATTCAGCAACATTCTCATTTTCTATGCAAAACATCTGTTGAAGTATGTTGTTTGCTCATAACTCAAGCCACGGTATGAGGTTGTGAGCAACAGAAGTGCTACTAACATAACCATTGAAAGTTGCGTTATGATATGGCTACCTGGTTTGATTAACAGAGGTGATGTACAGCAATCTCAATAAAATATATAATAACTCTTGCAGTTTCAGTAGCATGTACATGCTATGCATCACTGAAGGTGAATGCTAACTTCATTACTTGTTCCTTCCATATAGAATAAGTAATGAGTTTATTTGTTAAATATGAAGTTGTCAAATTCAAAACGAAAGCAACCTCATTCAGCTGAGTTGGAATTCATGGTTGTTTGACCAAATATGGCGGAGTGACTTTTGATTTTTTCATAAATTCAATTCAATAATCTAATGATTTCTTTGCCTATTATATCCAGATTAGTACTCATGGTGGCACTAGTATCATGTCCAAAGAACACGAGAAGACCTCTCAAAGTCAGAAAATGTCAAAATTTCAGGGTTCAAATGATGATGAAGCTTCTAGAGGACCAGTTGGGCAGGTTTCTTCATTTTCCCTTTCTCCAAACCATACTTTTTTTTATAATAACTTGGAGTCACCTTTAGAAGGGTTTATTAGCGGACAACAATCTATTCTACACCAATTACAACATTAATTTTTGAACAGACCAACAATCATTTTGTGTATTCATCTAATCCACGTCCCTTACCATGAGTGTCTAACGAGAAATCTAATGGGGAAACTGGAAGAAAGCAGATCTTTTAACTGTGTTCCCGAAAACAACTCTTTTTAAGACAATAAGATCAGTCAAGTCACACGAATCCACACTTGAATTTGTAATTACCTTCTTGAATATCTCCATAGAAGCAGTGCCAAACAGCTTCCTTTGTCAATTACTTTCTTAGATAATCTGCTGAGGATGCGCTGCCTCAGCATCAAAAGATCCAAAAGTAAGGAAACATTAAATCTTGAAACGATGGAGTGCTATTGATTTTGTATTAAATCACTGTCAACTGAGACAGATAGAATGCGCTCCTTTAATTTAGACTCTGGCACCCTGTAGACATTATAATAATGTACTCTCCTTGCTATCAATTGTCTCTATTTTCTTCTCACTAGAATGGGAATCAAGAGCTGGAGAACTCAGTTGTAAATGTCGTTTCTTCTCAGGTGATGAGAGTTGTAATCATGGTTGGGTTTGCTACACTTGTTCTCCTTACCAGACAGAAAACCAGGTAGCAGGTACCTATGTCATCTCTCCTTCTGTTATAGAAATGCCGATTACTGTTTACAATTATCAACACATCAAACAACATTTTCTTGTCAACTAGTTACGTTGCACTCGGGATTTTTCAGATAGATAAGCTGGATGATTGGTGCTGTCCAAGCGGTCAACTTATCAAGAGTACAGGAACTATTGTATCCACAAATTGCTTTCAAATTATCTTGATTCTTTTATAAGTATATGTGAATGAGAAGGCTCTAGCTAGTTACTCATTGATTGTATTGTAAGGCTCGTTTAGTGCCCTGAGAAGTTGAGCTCACTAGTTCTAACGCTGAAGCCGACTTGAAATTCAAGTTCTCATATCTTTCCATGTTAATCTTTCTTGTTTTTATCTTTTTCCTGGGTGGCTTGAAATAACTTTACAAACTGCCAATAACAAATATAGAGTTCATTCATGGTGGGGTTTCTAAATTGGTTTTTTAATGATATTCAACCACGTCCAGAGTCATGCTTATCTTTAACCCTTCATCGCTTGTCTGCACGGTTGAGGAATTGTGAAGAGAATCTCAATTACACGAGCAATTATCTTCAAATAAATGCAGAGTGCGTTCATAGATGGACAGGTAGCAAAACTGTCATTGTGGTGGTACTGAAATATCTTTTGCAAGCTATTTCCTTAGAACACCACCTTTTCTATTAATGATCTTATTTTGTACAAAGTATCAGCCTTTTTTATGATGTCTATTTTCTAATTGGCTACCATCATATTAATAATTATATCGATTATCATAAATATATATATATATATATATATAGTGCACTTAATTAAATTAAATTATGTATTATTCTTGTCTTACAAATATCTATGTAATTTCTTAATACTAATATATTTCAAGTTGGGGAATCCCCAGCACAGCATAATATTAAACCTAGGCTAGGTAAGGAATGAGGTCCGGAGGTTTCAAGATTTTTCTATGGGGTCGTGATTAATAACAATACCAAATAATTCCTTGCAAGCTATTTCATCTGTGTTTTGCTGCTAGTCAAATTTTTCTTCTCTTAGAAAAAGTGTATATGTCGAAGTTAATTAATTAAACTTGTGACTCAAGTCATTAACATATTTGAATTTAATTTAGTCTATAAGATTAAAAACAAATAAAATATCAAAGTGATTGGAAAAGAAAATCAAACTGAAACAAATTATATTTTTCAATTAATAATCAATAAAATATTACTTAATAATAAAATTAAAAAAAACAAATCTGCAATTGTTATGGATACAAAAAAAAAAACCCTAATCTCTTAAGCTTGTAAGGCCAAGCACAGAGGCTTAGAGGAGTCCACATCGTGGGGTTTTTTCAAGTAAAAAACAAATCTTTCATGAGATACTAACATCACTTGATGCATTGCTTGTACTACTTAGATTCTAACAATCTTTAGTATCTGAAAAATCAAGTTGGTTTGTTTTACATCAAGAAAAAATTGAATCCTACCGTTTCAATTATATATATGTATAAATTGAATCCTGTGGTAATAATACAAAGTGTGGGAAAAACACTTATTCAACAGCCTTTGTTTCATCAGCTCCTTTAGGTATACATAGCCCTAAGTTTAGAAAAATCTTATCTTTTTCTTGTGTTTTTTTTTTAATTTATTTATTATTATTTTAGTTCCCTGTCTTATTATAATGTGGCCCTATAATGGTGTAATCAAAGAAAAAAAAAAGGGACTAAAAAACACAAATTATCATGACAATCCATAATGAACACCTTAAAGTATTTCTTAATAGTCTGGCATTTTATTTTACATTCATTTTTTTTATTCGAGACATAGCATAACATGACCTTGTAAATAAGTAAATTGCTAAATAGTTAGGTGATTTGATTTAGTATATTTTAATCCAATACAAAACTATAGTTCATAACCAAAAACTTTAGTATATTTCATCTCATTGCATATACAATCGTCACTAGTATAGCATAACAACCATGCCATAATAATCACAATAAAGGTTAAATAAGCCTTATGATTTTTAAATCCCCATGTTTTTTTTTTCAAATGGAGATTTCACTTAATTTTGAACTATATAATGAAGATAGTCATTTCCTATATTTGAACTTGACATTTGTATTTAATAGTAATGATAAGATACAATTGCATATCAAATCATTTATGGACAATAGCATAAAAAACATCCAAGTGCATGTTATGCAAATATATGGAGAATAGCATACAAGTAATATATACATACATATATATAGAAAAAGGACAAGACCTGATCTAATGTCTTTGAAGTATAAATTATGCAAATATATATGAATGAAGTTGGTGATAATACATAATTAAAAAAATAATTAGATGTATCTCAAGTAAAAGAATATTATTTCTACACATATTCAAATATTTTTGTTTCATCAAATTCAAAATTAAAACAAATAAAATTTGTTTATGCAAGAAAAATAAATCTATAAGCAAAGAAAGCACAAAAACAAATATTGTTTGAGATTCTAGATGCTAGGATGGTTCCACACTTGAGTTATTGTCCAACCAAGGATTATGAAATGTCAAACAAGATAGAATCAGGATATTGCTCAAGGTTTTATTACACACTCATACTCACTAAGGAAAATACCTTTTGTAATGAACTTAAAATGAAATGAAATTAAACTATTAAATAATATTATAGCTTTTGTAACAAATCATAAACTATTTAGTGGAAATGTGTCTACAACTAACAAAAATCAATTTGAAAGTCACCATGACATGAAACAATGTAAGATCAGATTTTAAATTTTTTTATAACAAATAAGAAAATTATTTTAAAAAAAGTAAAACCATAATGAGTTGAGATTATCTAGAGAACTCTACAAATAATAAATGGAGATACTCTAATAAATTTAAGAAAAAACAAAATAAAAATAATGCAAATACTCCGTAGCAGATAAAAATCATTTAAAAATAATTCAACAAACACTGAGTGGAATAAAACACAATGATTTAAATACATTTGAAAACCCATATAAGTTTAAAAATTACTTGAAAAGAATAATCTGCATGCATAATGTGGAATAAACCTGATCAATTTAAAAATATTTGAAAGCTCCAAATATAATGAATGGAAAAATAATATATATTGAATTAAAAGTTATTTGAAAATAAATGCGTGCGCGCGCACACACACACACACACATATATATATATATATATGCAAGAAAATCTAAAATGAGTAAAAAGGTTAAAAATAAGGTAAAAACTAAGGTTGTCAATTCAGTTTCAATTGGTGATTTATTGTGTCAAATGGAATGGAATATTTTGGTTTCAGATCATTTTGGCGTGCTATTTCGAGGTTATATATATATATATATATATATATATATATATATATATATATATATATATATATATTAATTCAAAAAAAATTAGTTCAAATAAAAAATAAAATTATTTAAAATTCTGCAATTTAATTTAAAAAATGACACAATAAAATTATTTTTCTGAATAAAATTATGAGCATATATAATATTATGAAAATATCATCATCAATCTCACAAGGTTATACATTCTCTGATTGCTCAAAAATTTTAATATAATATATATAATTATGTCAAGAGACTCCTCGTAAATTTTCATCTTATTCTAACAGTCGGATTTAGATATATGATTGATATTATAAAGTTATTTATTATTTTAAAAAACACTATCTGACCAAAATAGAATAGGCAGAACAAAACAAGAACGTTTCGGCCTAAATTTGGGTGGAATTTCCAAAATGTATTGAAATTTTAAGTAAGATAAAAACTACATTGTTTTATCTTGTTTTTTTAATTATTATAAAATGTTTCGACCAAAACAAAATGAAATTAACAATACAGGTAAAAACAAATAGGAAAAATCGTAAAATAAAATGAAATCTCCCCATCATTACATGCCTTCATCCCAACCATATTTTCTAATGGAGTCTTAGCATATCCTTAGGTTTCTAGCAAGGTTATCAATACCGTTTCGGTTACCGTTTTATTTTTTTTATTGGTACGGAACGTTTCGGTTTTGGACCGTTTCGGTGCGCCATTTCGGGGTTGTACTGTTCATATATAATTAATTATATATATGAAAAAATTGAAAAGCAAAAAAAAATTAAATATAATTTTTATTTTTTATAAAATCAAAATTGATACAACAATTTTATTTTTTATAATATATATTTTTTATATTTTTATTGTTTTGAATTTTTATTGTTTTGATTTTGGTTAATTTTTTATTTTTTTATAATATATATATATATATATATATATTATTGTTTTGGTTTTGATTTTGGTTTATTTTATATATTTTTATAATATATATTTATTATTTTATTGTCTTGGTTTTTGGTTATTTTTTATTTTTTTATAATATATTTTATAATGTTATATATATATATTATACAATTTATCCAGCACAAATGCTGGACAAATGGGTTTGTCCGATGTGGGACAATGCATTTTGTCCCACATCGGACAAATAAGTATTATGCATGTAGGGTGTTCATTTTAAACACATTCCAGTATCCCACATCGGGCAAATAACCATTAGTCCCATAGTTTGCTCATTTTAAATAGTTTTCAATCTTCATCTTTTGCTTATTAGCCGAGACAAGGCTTAAATTTTGCCTTAGTATATTTATCCCACATCGGATAAATAACAAAGGAGACAGAACATTTGGGTTTGGTTTTGGTATGTTGTGAAGGCCGGTGATATCCATAGAATTTGGACATGGACTGGTTTCAGAGTTAAAAATTAAATTAAGTAGCCGAAACGGTACAGATGAAAAATTTTGGTATGTTTCGGTCGGCCAATATTTGCCTGAAATTTCGGATATAGACCGAAATTTAAACTGAGATGAAATTGACTTTGTTTTATCTTGCTTTTATTATTGGTACAAGATGTTTTGGTTATTTCAGCCGAAACGAAATGAGATTGATAACCTTGGTTTGGTTTGTAGTGTCGGCCATTGTTAGTAGCTTGAGAGGAAAACATTGAGATTGTAGGGTGTAAAGGCAGCTAGTGGCATCACTAGACATGCTAGTGAATCAGTGCTATAAAATGAAAGAAAGAGGTGTTAGAAGGATGGAAAATAAAATGAATAAATTTTGATTGATCGAGGGTCATAATCAGTAGAAACATTAGAGATACAAAATAAGAATAGGATATCACTCACATGTATATTTTTATTTTTCTCTCTCAATATTTTTCTAGCCTCTCTGAGAGACATGGAAACCAACAGTCTGCCGATCAATTACTAAAAGTATTTGAAATATCATCCTAGCTTTCCTGTTTTTTCAAGCAATTATATGCTGCTAGTATCATATCACCCTCTATGGATACCCCCAACCTTTCCAGAAAGACAAGACAGTAACTCCTCGTTAGTAGTTACTGTGTTTGCCCAACTAAAATGGTACATCACATCTTTCTTGATTCTCTCTCTCTCTCTCCCCTCCATATAAAAACCTCTCCCCTTCCCCTCATTACACATCAAAACCAGCTCGATCGACTTCAGTTATCTTAGAGCATTCTCTCCAAGTTCAGGCCACACTGCAGCTTGCTACACAGCTATGAGGCGACAATCTCTCATGTCATTCTCTCTTTTCTTCTTCCTCCTCTGTACGAAAACGTTAGGGCAGTCACCAGCAGCAGCCCCAGTGAAAGCTCCTCCTGCAGCGCCTGCACAGACACCAGCTGCACAGGTAGCAACATCTCCTGGCCCTGTTGATATCATTAAAATCCTGCAAAAGGCTGGCCACTTCACAGTTTTCGTCCGCCTAATGCAAGCTACAACGGAAGACATTGAGTTAAACAAGGAGATCAACACCACAAACAATGGAATTACAATCTTCGCACCGAGTGATAATGCATTTTCGAGCCTCAAAGCAGGCTTTCTCAACTCTCTAAGTGATGAAGACAAGACTGAGTTGGTGAAGTTCCATGTACTGCCTGCATTTATAGCATCTTCCCAATTCCAGACTGTGAGTAACCCTGTCAGGACTCAGGCAGGAACAGGTCCCCGGGTAACACTTAACGTCACCACCACAGGGAATTTCGTGAACATAAGCACAGGACTGACAAATACAAGCTTATCCAGCACTGTATACACTGACAGCCAGCTTGCCATTTATCAGGTTGACAAGGTACTGTTTCCCCTCGACATTTTTACTCCCAAGCCTCCTGCTCCTGCTCCCGCACCAGTGATGGAAAGGCCCAAGAAGGCGGCACCAGATGTAGAGAGTCCTACCGCTGCCAAGGATATTTCTGGTGCTCTAACTGTTGTTGTGCATAATAACGCTGTGCTCCTTGCAATCAGTATGGTTGCCGCAATGTTTCCATGAGGTATCTGGGGTGCGGGCTCGGCTCCCTTTACATAATTGTCTTGAGATTTTCAATCCTCATATATGGCGAAATTTTGAAATAAACATTAATTTCTACAAGTAATTTGGATTAACATGAAAAAGTGGTTCATATGCATCAGCCATTCTTCCATTGGTTTGGCTATGACATGATTACATATGAAAAATACGAGTTCAAATGAATATGCTACATATCAAGGTTCGAATTCATAATTAATTAAGAAGGAATCTAAAAAGAGGTAGTAAAAACAGGTTAGCTTTTCCAAAATACATAAACACAGCAAAAACAATAAATTTAAATTGTTTTGGCAATTTCAAATATCATGTTATAGATCTAGAGTTCTTTAGTGTTCATATGAAGTTTACCTGAATATTATATATCCTTTTCAGTTTTGAATAATTGCTTCAAAATTATATTATTGCAAACCACAATTCATCCATTTGCTCAGTCTCTAATGTTAATGCATATGAACCACCTACAAGGAATTTCCTAAACCTATTTAGAAGAGAAAAAATATTGTACCTTATTGTGTTGGTTTTTTTATATATTTTGTTTAAGGTTGTAACTATTATATTATATTCACTTTCTATTAAGAAATAAAAGCATGGTTTTCTATTTATTGAAAAACCTAAAAACTATATAAATAGAAACATAATTTTCCCTTAAATAATGTCACATGTATTAGTTTAGGCTAATTTAAAAAATTCATTTAATCAAGTTTTTACTTGATTGTATTTAGGTCTAGAATTTTAATCCCCTATATTAATTAAATTATAGTCCTCAATTTCTAAAATCTATTTACAATCAAGTCACGTCATAGGATCTGTCTCATCGAAGAAGTTGTCGACCAACCTAGTCTGACTATTCTTAATCATCTCATTTTTACTCTTAACAAATAATATGTGTGATCAATTAGGTTCCCTAATAAATTGGTCCAAATATAAATCATAATCCTGAATAAAATAAGATTAATTAATTTAATTTATTATTAATTTAATAATTGATTGATTTATGTTTGAAAAAAAAATACAATGTGTAGCAATCTATCATGATTTTTTAAATATTAGAAAAATCATAAATAGTTCCACTTAACCTTTTAATGACTACTTTCTCAGTATAATTATTATTATTTTATCAATAATATTTTGATTCACATATTATGACATAGAATATATTTACTTTGTCGAATCATGTTGGTTCCCAATATTATAGTGATAGATTCTTTGAATAAGATTTTAGAACTCTTTTCAAAACTAATTTTAATTTGGTTAAGGATTTCACAATGAATATTATTTAAGAACAAATGAGATATATTCAATAGCTCATATAAGATGATAAATTCATAGGTTTGACTAGCGAAGCTAATTTTTGAAACAATTATAGAACTTTCAAGGAATTTATAACTATAATGAATGGTTGACCATACTTGCCTATCTTTACCAACTATATCACACTTGCATGAGATGAGGGAAATAAATTGATTGATTTTTTTCTATTTCTACATGTATAATTTGATAGGGGTATGGCATGGTGGTAAAGGGTTTGAGATCTGCACAGCAAGTCTCGAGTTCGAATTAGAGCATGTATTTTTTGTAAGAGTCTAAGATAACCAGGATTTTATTTACTTACCTGGACCCATAAAATATATTTTCCGAGGAATATAGTTTTCTCAAATGAAAAAAAGAACAAAGATACATGAATATAACATGACAATTCATCACATCAATATAAGATTATATTTCGAGACGGATATATAACCTAATGAATTACACACCCCATGTACCAAGAGATAATAGATTGGCATGCTTTAGCTTTTTAAAATAAATTTACTATTTATATATTATGTGTGTTTGTGAATTATTTTATATGGATGGGTTAGAGAGCCGCTACCGTGATTCGTGATGCAATTAACAATGTTGTGTGTACTTCTTTCACCGTTTGATTCTCATCGTGTTCTTTGAGGTGGGGTAAGATATTGCAATTGAAGAGGATGCAATCATTTAGCATGTAGGATGACATGTTTTATAATTCCGATGCTACAATTAATTAATGTACTTAATATTATAATTGATTTTGTTAATATAATTAATTAATTGAGTTGTTTTAATTATGAATTGAGAAGTTATGTGATTTATGTTAGCTTGGCTGAGGTTTTTTATTATTATTATTTACAAAAATAGTTGAATGGCTGAGAAAAATGCTCATGGTTTGATAATGTTATAATCGCTACACGTGCTAGTTTGGAGATATATATATATATATATATATATAAATGCAAACAACCCCACTCGGTTTTAGACTTCATTCATCTCGACTCCAAAACCAGTTCACCACTACGACCTCCGCCTCCACCTCCACCTCCCACCAACCCCTTTGACAGGACAAGTCCTCTCTCTTGCAGGTGACAGCTACCTTCCAAGTCCCAATACACCCTTTGTATTGATTGCATCTCACTACATATTGCCTTCATCTTCTTCTTCTTCTTCAGAAATCCACATCGAAAGAACCCAGAAACAAAAAGTGAAAGCTAAACATGGGTTCTGGTTCAGTTTTAACATCAACAAAGCCAATACAAATACCAACTCAAGAAGATCCGCCAAGCCCGTCCACCTCTCTTCTTTCTTTCAACACAGACTCCGCTACTGATCCTTCCAATCCACACCACAAAAACACTACCAACTCCATCATCTTCATTTCTCTTGTACTTGTAACTTGCATCGCTCTCTCCGCTGCTTCTGCTTTTGCCTTTCTCTTCTTTTCCTCCTCCTCCTCCCCCACTGTTACTCCTACAGAAAGCTCGTCAGCTTCTCTACAAAAGACGACTCGTCCGTTGACCAAGTTGAACCACTCGGTCGTTCTGCTGATTTCGTCTGACGGGTTCAGGTTTGGCTACCAGTTCAAGACCCCTACACCAAACATCCATCGTTTGATTGCTAATGGGACTGAAGCTGAAACGGGTTTGATTCCTGTTTTCCCTACTCTTACTTTCCCTAATCATTACTCTATAGTTACTGGCCTGTACCCTGCTTATCATGGTATTATTAACAATCACTTTGCTGATCCAAAAACTGGAGAACTGTTTACAATGGCAAGTCATGAGCCCAAGTGGTGGCTTGGCGAGCCACTTTGGGAGACAGTGGCTAAACAAGGGTTAAGGGCTTCTACTTATTTTTGGCCTGGTTCTGAGGTGCATAAAGGTTCTTGGACTTGCCCTCAAAGGTTTTGTATGTTTTATAATGGTTCCGTTCCTTTCGATGAACGTGTTGATACCGTTTTGAGTTATTTTGATTTGCCAGATAGTGAGATCCCTGTGTTTATGACCTTGTATTTTGAGGATCCTGATCATCAGGGTCATAAGGTGGGACCTGATGATCCGGAGATTACTGAGGCTGTTGCTGGAATTGATAGGATGATTGGGAAATTGATTGATGGATTAGAGCAAAGAGGGGTTTTTGAGGATGTTACTATAATTATGGTTGGTGATCATGGAATGGTTGGTACATGTGATAAAAAGTTGATATTCTTGGATGATTTGGCTCCTTGGATTGATATTTCAACTGAATGGGTTCAGTCCTATACCCCTTTGCTTGCAATCCGTCCGCCACCTGGTTTAGCACCATCGGCTGTTGTTGCAAAGATGAATGAAGGGTTGCAATCAGGGAAGGTTCAAAATGGAAAGAATTTGAAAATGTATCTTAAGGAGGAGCTGCCTGTTAGGCTTCATTACACAGAAAGTGATAGAATTCCACCAATAATAGGGATGGTTGATGAGGGTTTTAAGGTGGAGCAGAAGAGAACTAATAGGCAAGAATGTGGAGGAGCACATGGTTATGACAATGCAGTTTTCTCCATGAGGACAATTTTCATTGGCCATGGTCCTCAGTTTGCAAGGGGACGAAAAGTGCCGTCTTTTGAGAATATTCAGATATACAACTTGGTTACTTCAATTCTCAATATCCAGGGCGCACCCAATAATGGGTCTGTATCTTTTCCATCAACTGCTCTTTTGCCCAATCCTTCGTAAATCATATGTATGTCATTTCAATGACGAAGCAATAGTTGGCTGGGTTGATTCTATTGCAAGACGATGTCAGCAATTGTTTAAAGATGCCTGGTTGAGTTATTATGTGATGTAGTGGCGCAGAAGGTAACTGTATTATTGTTGATCCTCGTGATTGTTGATTTGTGCTCGGTTACATGATGACTTGGCTCCTACTTTTTCATTATTATGAGCTGAAAATTTAAGGGAGGAATCTAGCATAAAAAAATTAATGACTCTGTATTTTTGTAGCATGGCTGTTTGCCATTCTTACTCTATGAGTTTGCATATTTGATGCACAATCAGAACCAGGTTTTATGTTTTACTTCGAATGTCTTCTAATTGTGGCCACTCACTTAACTGCTTGTCAGTGTAAATGTTTATTTTTTTTAAGTGGAAACCCAAATCAACCCAAGGTTAGCTGCTAAATTCCACAACTTCTATGCCATTTCTGCTACATGTGCTTGCCTTCATCTCAAAAGATTACATATTCAGGCTTTAGGCCAGGTTTAAGAGCTTGTACTTGGTAAACATGCTCTTCATGGCCATAATTGACTTCCAACATATCAAATTGAAAGATAATCTGAGAAGATGGTAAAGTTTTATTCTTTTGGAATATTTTCAAAAAGGAATTTTGAACTTGTTAAACTGGTTCGCTGAATAATTATTTTATGAATTTTAAGTCCTAAAATATTCTGGCAGGTATTGGTTGTGGTCTCAATATTGATGCTCTTACTACACTAAACGAAGCAACCAATTTCTTCGTGATAGTGATCGAACATTACTGTCTCAAAATCATGATTGCATTCGAATTGGCCTTGTGATTATTGCTTAGATGATTGTATCTTAACGAGCACCAGGATAGGTTTTGCTTGTAATACTCTCTAATTACAGCAAGTGCTTGAATGCTACAACTAGGATTGCGTGTCAATATTATAGTCGGTGGCATGTTAGAAAAATTGTATTTTTCTGGTTGGAAGATACACCATCCCAGGATCAGCAGTTCTCTGTTTCTCCCAGTTTTATGTGTCATTTTGTTCTTATATTCACATCAGCAAATGGCATGTGCAGGCATGTTTAAGATCTTGCTCACTCTTGTTAAGTAAATATGCTTTTCTGTAAATCAAATGGTAAAATTTTTCAGTTTGTTGACTAGAACATTAAGTTGTTAAAAGTAACATGTTGAAATATGCTGTTAATTTTGTTTGTAGCTTTAGATTATGAAGGCATTAGTGATTGCGTTGTCATTAATTTTCTTACAGCAACTTTATGCAAAACCCATTTTGTCATAGAACATCTCAAAATCAGAGTTTTTCAGATCTTAAGAAAAGGGACTGTGGATTCTTGCGAAGGAATTCATGTTGTTGTATGCATGTAACAAATCAATATTGGAAACTTCTTATGGTCCACGGACAAGTTTGTTTTAGGATTAAAGGTGAAATGTGTTGATGAGTTGACCTTGTTCATAGCTTCTTTCATCTTCTCCTGTTGATGAGGACAAGAAAGTCTTGCGAGCATGAGAGTTCAGTTGGAAATCAGAGCTTACGTGGCAATCTGTTGCAGTGCAACCATGTTGCTTGCCTTGTAATACAATTTGAGGGCACGGTTAGTTCACTTGGTTTCGAAGCAAATATTAAGAATTAACTGAAGGACAAGACAGAACATCAAGAATGAATTGTTGCTGCAACTGCTAAAGTTGCTTGTGATGAAAGAAACTACAAGATTATATGGAATTATGGTGCTGTTTGATGAGCACAGAAGTCAAGAAGTGGAAGTCCCAGGTCTCCTATGTTCTTTGGTTCCTCGACTTCTCCAAGAAACCATGCTCCTGAGATCATCCCTGTTTTCTTTTCTGTACCAATTTGCTTAATTTCTTAGTCCTCGATTGAAATTATTGCATCTTATGAAAAAGCAAGAGAAGAAAATACATGATTTGGTCATATAGCCGTTACAAGCGGGAAAGTAAACCATTGGCTGTCAAGGTTGCTGCCAAACTGCAGGCACCACAGACCTTTCAATGAGTAACACTGCGAGAAAGCCTTCAGTGAGTTAGTCATAGTTGCCAATCAGGACTGAACTAGATGGCGACCTGGCAACCACGTGAAACATAATTCCCTTTAATTATTTCTCCGTAGCCACTCATATCTTTTCATAGGTTCCCTTCTGGATACGGTCTCGAAGGTGTCAATATTGTCTTTTTCACTTGTAATATATCAAATTGACCTGCTCGAAATTGAAAAGTTACTGGAGATTCATAGATTAAATTGAAAGATTTGGGATTCAATTGAACGATTATGATACAATTAGGGACTAGCTTAACAAAAATAAATATATATTACAAGCTCAACAATCACGAAATCAAAATATCAACGTTGTGAAATAGGTCAGCATGAAAGAATAAAATCAAGAAAAATAAAAGGGAAAAACAAAAAACAAATTGCACAAAATCAAAGGAAAAACATGTTATGAAATCATAAAAATTCTTGGAATGTCCCTTAAATGTTTTTGGATTTTAAAAGAAATGTTATTTTATTGTTATATAATATAATATTACATTGGGCTACGCCGGGTTCAATCTAAAATATTTGGGTTGGACCTAGCCTAAACTCATCAAGTAAAATAAAAAAAGTGGTGGTCAATTACTTTGAAGTGGTGACTTTAGATAACAAAATGGAGGGGTTATCTTGCCTTTTTAAAGGCAAGTAGTTGACAAAATTGTCATCAATGTTGCATGGAAATTTTTGGATGATTGATAGAGTTGATGACGTCGCTAGGGGTGGTGTGAAAGAGAGGTTGAAGTGGCTACTGAAATTGGAGGGGAAAAAATCTAGGTTTTAAATGATTTTTTCTCAATTTGATTTTAGATTTCTTGGTTTTTGAACACGGGACAACCTTTATTTATAGGTGGTGGAAGAGGATAATATGATCATTACTGGGGGGAAATTCAACCCTTGATTCAATTCAAAAATATCTCAATCATTGATCTAAAATAGGTACCCTAAGCTGTCATATTTCACAACTTATGGTTGCATGAGTTGTCACGTTCGAGGCGATGCCGATGTGGTTATGGTGTCATTCAATCAGCACTAACCATACCACAATATAGGAAAATATCAGGTTATCATTTTAATATATAATTTATCAAATTTGGTGAAATATAGATGTATCAAATACACCCATAAAGTAAGTCATTTAGTTGTCTTTTCAAGTGGATAAGAAAGAAGACAATAAAAAATAATCAAATGATATGTTGTCTAGTTACATAAGTGGACCAGATAACGCGTCATCTGGTTATCTAAATGGACTAGACGACGCCTCATCTAACCCTTTATTCTTTTATTTCTTCCTCTCCAAAATAACATTGTTTTTGTGCTAGGATTTTAGAAAAAATTCATTGCGGTTCTTCAATATTTAAATGTTTTAATTACACCCTATATTAACCCAAAACTTTCAATATTTTTTTATTTTCCCCCTGAAAAATTCAATGACAACTCTGAATATACGCTCTTCTTTCATTTTGATCATTAGTCTTAAATTTATAAAATTTGACCTTTAAAATTTCATTATCTTTTAGTTTAACCTCTTATTTTGGCCAATTGAATCCTTATAGTTCGAAGACTTTTACAAATGGTCCTTGACTGCAAATTCTTTTAATTTTGCCTCTAATTTATCCCAAAACATTGAGTTTCTTATAATTTTACCTCTAATTTAAACTAATTAACTTGGTAAAATTAATTTTGGTCTCTAAAAATTCCATTCATCTTAATTAAGTCTTAATTAGGCTTTAAACCTTTAGTTTTCACCAACTAAGATCTTGATAAAATTAATTTGACTCATTTCAAGTATAATTAAGTCTTTGTATTTAATTAAGTCCTTCAATTGGACCCCAAATTTATTCTCAAACATAATTAATCTTTAGTTTGACTTATGATTAAATCAAATTGGCATATTAAAAATTTAACTATGCTTTTAAACTTAATATTTATGTATATTTGTCAAATAATAATTTATTTGACTCTGGATCTACATTGTTTCTTCATTCTTGAGCACAATAGGGGTAAGATCAAGATCTTGAATTCATCCAAAATGTCTAAGTTGATCTTTCCACTACACTTTGTACTTAAAAGGTAGAAATCAGACTTGGAAAGGTAATTTAGAGACTTTGTACTTAAAAAAAATGATAAATTAAATTAGTCTCCTTTTTTTTCATTGGAAAGTTATGTATGTTTTTCTTCATTTTTTTTCCATTGGATAGTTATGTATGTTTTTCTTCATGATTCCTAAATCATATGTGTGTGTGTGTGTGTGTGTGTTGTTGTTGTTGTTAATTGTATAAGAAAAACTTGTAAATTTCATAAATTATACAATATATCAAAAGAGATAAATTTTTAGAATTATTTTGTACTCTCTCACAATACATTGTGAATTGGAGCAATGTATTTTATTGTAATATTTGTTTTGGTCCTTTAACTTTTATTTTACATGATTTGACTGTTTTTACACCCAAATTAGCCCCAAAATGCTTACTGCTTTAAAAGAGGAAGAAGAATTGAGCGATATAGATTTTTAATTAAAATCTCGGTTAATATTGAGGGTGAGTTAAAATGTTGTTAAAACATTCATTTTAATCCCACATATATTTTTAATTGAACCTCTTATGGAGAATAAAGTTTTTGATATACATCTTAGAGTGTTTTTTTAGTGTAAAAAAACACGATGAAGAATTTTATATATTATTTTTTTTTTAACCACTTATGAATTTTTTTTGTTTTAATTTAACCCTACAATCCAAGTTTATAATATATTTTTTTTTATCTTTGTTCTTTTGAATATGATCATTTTGTTGATATTTTTAATCTTTTCAATTTAACTCTCAAATATAAAAAACTTTATTGCCTTTTGATTTATTTTTTATTGTAATTTTAAAACATTATTTTTATTGTATTTTTTATTTTGGATTTTTTTTTTGTGATTTTGACCCTCATGATTTTTTTTTCATGTATAATGGTTTTGGTCTTATAACCTGTGTTATTGCTTAAAAATATAATAGTAATTGAATTTATTTGTCGTATTGTTTTTTATTCATATTTGTTTTCTTTTTTATGCAATGATCCTATTCTCATTTTTTTTTTCTTGTTAACAAATAATATCATTGAGATTTTTTGAGAATATTATGAAGATATATTTTCTATAATATTGGCTAGTATTAATCTTTTGCATAAAATTGTTGTTTTTTTGCTTTATTTATTGTCAATATCTTTTTTTTTTTAATAATAATAGTAAATGAATCAAGTTTATTAAGTTCATTCAAGTCAATTCTCTAATTATTATTTTTATTAAAAAATATTTATATATATTTTAAATAGTTTTTATACAATAAAAAAATTGATCCATGTCACATCGCGGCCCACCATGAAGGACCAAATGTTTTTAACATTTCTCAACCATATTACTTGTCAATATATATATATATATATATATATATATTATATTGTATATTAAAATGATGTTGATTTAAAAAACAAATCATAGAAAATTAAAAACAGCAACATTTTCAATCTAATTCGCCCATTTATTCATTAAGTAGACATTAATTTAAAGAGAATTTGTAGAAATGTTGATCAATATTAAGAGTGAAATAAATAATTTAGAAATAAGGCTTGATTGGGTATTTTGTTTTTTTTTTTAATATAGAATTGACAGTAAATTAGGTTTTCCTCTATAAAGTATTATTTTATTAACATTTATAGACACGAGTGGAAGTATCTTGTTGCTACGATCTGGTTCACACAAAACTCGCAGTCCAGGGAGCGCAGGCAGTACAAAAGGGGAGAGAGAGGGAGAGGGGGAGAGGCTGCTCAAAGCTCGCTATTTCCTTCCCTCATCTCATGGAGGACAGTAGGAGCACTTGAAGAATACTCGTCTTCTGTTTTTGTCCCTCCAAAATCTATCAAATCTGTCAATCAAGCAATCTTCTGTGTATCTTGTAAATGGCAGATGTCGTTGGATTACCATCCTTTCGCTCACTTCGCATCCCTTCTTCTCTGCTAACCTCCAACAACTTTGTTTCTCCCCAACCCCTTCTCTCTCACAGTCAGATTAGTTTTCCCGATAAGAGGATTTCGCTTTCTCGCTTTTCTTTCTCTTCCAGGAACCAATTCCTCTCTTACAAGGTACAATCTTCTTCTTGTGTTTTCATTAGAATTACGAGTTTTGTGCTCTTTCCTTCCTCCCCTTTTTATTTCTTTTCTTTTCTTCAAATTGTGGGCAGCCCAGTTGTCTAAACTTTTTTATTTTGTCACTTAATACTGAATTTAGTACTCTTTCTAATCTAATCCCTTTTGTACCTCACCCTTTTACTTGCATGAATAGTTCAAAGAGACTAGATAGCCCAGAACAACATTTCGTCAGGATGATATGATATATTCACAGACTAGGATCTTGCATTGCAGTTACAGTATTAGTCGAGTATCTAGGATTCCCTGCAGAAATCACATATTGCCTCAGGCGTAGATTAATTAGTGTCACGTGTTAATTACCCATAGAGAACCAACTACTAACCTTCTCAGTCTTTCACAACACATCAATTTTGTTAAAAAAATACTCGTCCTTTTTTGTGGGTCACTCCTAATATTCATTTCGTTTGAACGGTTTGTGTCAGGTACATGCAACTGTTGCTGAAACTGAGCAACCAAAATGGTGGGAGAAGAATGCAGGACCAAATATGATTGATATTCATTCTACAGATGAATTTTTGAGTGCTTTAAGTCAAGCTGGGGATAGATTAGTAATTGTTGAATTTTATGGAACCTGGTGCGCTTCTTGTCGGGCCTTATTTCCCAAGGTGATTCTGTTCTTTACTGGACATTTAGTTCGTGCAGTCCTTAACTTGTTCATTGTTCACAGTAGCCTAGGTACCATCACTTTAAGTTTTAAGGATTCTGTGTTGTACCGTTGAGCAAACTTTAAAGTGTACACTTTTATGTCGATATCTATGATTGACATCTCAGCATTATGTTACTTTCTAAAAAATTCAATTTGATTCCTTAAAATACGCTGTGCTCGCTTTTTCCCTTGCTAAGTTTTTCTCAACATATTTAATCCTCCAGTGATTGAAGTTTTTCCTTCCTCTCCCTCAAAAGGATGGCCTTTTGGTCCCCTTCCTCCAAAAAGTGTTAGTTTCGAGAAAATTAGTTTACTTTGTTGCCCGCATCCTCCAAGCCTTCAATCCTGGATCCATCTCTTTGGGGGTGGAAAATATACCATAACCAAGCTTCAATCGCAAACTAGTTGGGGATCAAACTCTGTAAGGTACTGTGTGCAATTAAGATTTCTCATTGAACTTTAGTGCACGCATATGTTGGGATCTGAAAGTTAAATCTTGATATTAAACTATTTTTCTTTTCAGTAAGAAACAATGAAAATTAAGAAGCTGTAAAAGTTCATGTCAAAGAGCTTGATCTTTCATATAGAAATTTTTTAAAACAGAATCACAGTAGCTCTGGATATCATTGCTCTTCTTTATCATATATGTATTGCTAACCATAATTATTAGTTTATGTGGAAAGAACATTGTGTTTTATGAGTTTTTATGCATGAGGACGATGCTAGAATAGAGGAAATTGATTCTGAACTGTTTCTAGAAAAAAAATTGGTGTAGCTTAACAAAATTTTCTTTTGATGGATATACAGCTCTGCAGAACAGCTGAAGACCATCCTGAAATTTTATTCCTGAAAGTCAATTTTGATGAAAACAAGCCTATGTGCAAAAGTTTGAATGTTAAGGTGCTTCCTTATTTCCACTTCTATCGAGGAGCCCATGGACAACTTGAATCCTATTCATGTTCACTAGCTAAGGTAAGTACTTTAGCTTCTCTTTTTTTTTCTTTTTTTTTTTCTTTTTTTATGTTTTTATGTATGTCTATATTTTTCAACACCGATACTCAACTCTAGAAGCAGCAGTTCCTCAATTAACTTGTCCATAGTATATGATAAGATATGAAGCCAGTGATAAGGTTTTATTTCTGATGTGGGAGGTGAAGAAAAGAAAAACGATACCATCATAGAGAAACTATGAAGCCAGTGATAAGGTTTTTATCCTGTCCAGGCACACGATCAGAGTGTGCATTTGAAGTGGATCAATTATCAAATTCTGATTCATATATCGTTATTAAACAACTTTACACTGTGAAAGCTCATACTGGTATGGTAGAAGAGCTTAGGAAGACCCCATATAGTGGACAAATTAATATGGAATTTTCATTTCTTACAGGGGGGGGATGGGAACAGCCTATACTTGTTAACTTTGAGTGAAATTGCAGTTTGTGTAAATGATTAATTTTCTTGTTATGCTGATATTGACTGTTAGTTACATGTTCTTCTTCTCAAAATCATCCGCAGTTTCAAAAAATAAAAGATTCAATTGAGATGCACAACACAGCCCGTTGCAGCATTGCTCCACCAAAGGGAGTTGGAGAGCTAACTCTTGAATCTGTGCTAGCGCCACAGGACAAGCCAGCAGGATCTACATGAACGTAAAGCTATTAATGAAGAATTTGTCTGTACATTTGCAAAGGTGCTTCAAAGAACTTCCTTCATGGTGAACTATCCACTGTTATGTGTAAATTCAGATTGCTCCTAGTAAAAAAATAGTAGGCAGAAGTTGCCATCGTGCTTGTATTCATTGGCATTCTTGTCCTGGTTATGATATTATATCTTAGTAACTTAATCGGAAATGAAATTTCAAATTCTTAATATGATCGTGGCAGATGTTTTCTATTTGCGGTTGCATTACCAATTCCAGTCTACTTGATCAAGGGGCCGAGAATTTGGTTTTTTTAAGTAGCTGTATTGTTCATGTCTTTATATTAGTGAACGTTGCTGGTAGCAGATTATTATTTTTAGATTTGGAAACCTGCACACATTACATCTAAGAAATGATTTGTTCAACAAAATTAGATCAAGATTACTGATGATCATGCCTTCCAGAGAGTAGATGATGGACATGGTAAAAGTTATGATATGTTGATTGAAGTTAACATAGGGACTAAATACAAGCTTAGACCAATTTCTGCAAGTGCCAATTTAATAGATGATTATGTCACTACTCCATGGATATAAGACTGCTTTTCCTAGGATAATGATGAAATGTCTGGTTGAGATACAAGTCTAGTTGAACATCCATTGCCAATCAAGCTTGGAACTCTCATCTAAATTCATTTCATGGCACATAATTCAATCATTTTATCTTAACACTTCTCATTACTTCAAATTAATTTACTGCATCCTTCCTGCTTCTATGTTCGGCTAAAAATCAAACCACAGGACCACGGGCTTCTAATTAATTTTTCATGTAATTTAAACTAACCCATATATAAATTATATTCCCTTCACATAATTGAATTATTCCAAATAAAATCAAGCCCTCCTTGAACTACTAATATGAAGGCCAAACCTACTTCCGACCTCTCCCCTTCTTCCTCTAGGTCGAACCATGCTAAACCAACAATTTCCTTTTTCAATTTCATGCAAATTGAACTCAACTAAACTATAATCCATACCATTAATCATGTAGTTAGTCCATATTAATCAAATCTCTCACCCCAACATATTTGTCCAAACTTCCTTCCCTAGAAGAATGCGCTTGTTTTCTCCATTTGCTTTGCAATTAATACATTTATATTCATTTAGCATCTAAACTAACATAATTCTACATGATTAACATAAAAAAAAAAAAAAAAACAACCTTGACCCTTTTAATTCCTTATTTTAGTTGAACCTTTCTCTAACATGGGGGTAGGTTTCGTTTTCACTTTTTTTAAATAACAAATTAGCCAATGATTTTCCATTCTTACAAACTTCAATATAACATAAAAACATCTATCTAAACATTCATTCATTCAAACAAGAAAGTTACATAAGACTTCTACATATTTTTTTTTACACATTTATACGACTTCTACATACAAAACACATTAACTCTTATTAAAAATTCAAACCAAGATAAAATCAAGGTTTCTTACCACTTAGTTACAATTAATTGAGACAATAAGAACAAGAGAAAACAAGTTTTGTTCACTTCTCTTCCTCTTAGTTTTTTCCTTTAAAAACAACTCCCTTCTAGCTAATTAAAACCTTGAAATCCTTCAATTTTCTTGCTGATACCTCTTTCTAACTCTATTTGATGTTTTTACAAAAGGTTTTCCAAGGACTTTGCTTAAATCTCTTCTCTTTTCTTTAATGGTATAGCCAATTAACTTGGATTCCTAAGGAAGCCAAGTTCTGTATATGTCCCTTATAATTCATATTTATGACATTGTTCTTAATTTCAAAATTGTTTCACGTTTAACCGAGTATCCCATTTTGATTTACTTGTAATACTTACCATACCTTAAAGTTTTAATCCATAAAACTTCTTTTATAGTCATTTAATACACGTCTCTTATTTTTATCATAGAGTTAATTTTAAACATTCCACTAACAATGTAATATTTTAATCGGGGTTTTAGATAGTATACGTTTAAAAAAGGTTATAAATAGAAAAAAAAATTGGAAGTAATAGATAAGTATTAATGGTTAATCTAGAATGTTATGAAGTTGATGTAAGTGTAAATAAAAATGGTTAAGAAAATAATAAATGAAATGAACTTCAAAAATGGTATGTGAACTAGTGAGAAGGATTATTAAGTTTATATATATATATATATATATATATATATATATATATATATATATATAAGTTTGCATGAAAAATGTATAGTGGTGGGTGTTACGATGATGTGGTTTAAAAAAATAAAACACTTGTGAAAATTACATAAAATTAAATAATTGGAAGATTTAAGGAGTTTCCTTAAAAAAATTATGTGAACTCAAATGAGTGTGTGATAATGAGATATGCACATATGTACATGTGAAAGTTGGAATGAATATGTTAAGTGTTTGGAAGATGTTTATACATAATGTTATTATTGATGAAAGTCAACTTTGGTGGGGACAGTTGAGGAATTAACCATGTTGATATACATATATAAGTGATAACTAGTATATAGGTTGATGAGATTTAAAATGGAAACAAAGACTAAATGATTGAAAACAACATATATCTAGTATGAAAGTAAGGTTTGGTAAACAAAACATAGTAGATTATGCATCTAATAGGATATGGTTTGATTTAGATGGCGAGATTGATTTAATCATATCAATTTATAAACTGGCAATGATCAAATAAGAATATATAAATATATAATATTGAGTTTTTGTTGAATTGGAAAATAGTTTGAAATAACAAATCGCTAACTAATATATTTGTAAATGCTATATTCTTTGCAAGGTCATTCTGCTTAACAAAACTACACTAACTTAATTACTAGATTATATTATGTTAGGCATACCACTTATGTAATTTAAATGGTTAGGTGTTGTAATACTTTCTTCTTGGGACATGTTTAATTATGAAGTTCACTTAAATTATTATATAATAGTTAATTTTTATGTTAAAATCATCCAAGCATCCTTTATATGAGATTATAGTATATTAATGAAAGAAAAAACAAAATTGTTATAATTGATTGTGAATGAACATAAATCTAATGGGCTAATAAATAAAATAGTAGTATCATTGAGGTAATATGTGTGGTAAATTTCAAAATGCGCTTTATATAGGATTAATGGGATAAATTCTAGATAGAAGAACTATATAAAGAGGAGACTCTACAAAACTTCAATTAAAATTAAAAGAAGTAATAATTTAAAAAAATGAATGGATAATTGAATTTAAAAATTTATAAAATATTCAATGAATGTGCTTATAAAAAGGAAGAGTGTGTGGATAACATATAAAAGTATATATTGTAATTGTATTAAAGCAACCACTTTGCTGCTAATTGATATATATATATATATATATATATATATATATATGAGTTATACACATAGTAAGGGGTATTTGAAAAGCTCTTTTGAAAAAAAATGAAATTTTTTATTTTTATTCTTTACGTTAAATTAAAAAATAGTGTTTTTAGATCATTTTGATGTGATGATGTAAAAAATAACTTTTAAAAAATAAAATAAAAATTCATTTTGATATATTTTTGAACGAAAAGCACTTTAAAAAACAAACTCAATCACACTCTCAAACAGGCACTAAATGTGAGTCCATTTTACATAAAGTTGGCATTAAATATGGAAGAAGTAATCCACTGAGAAAAAAATTTGATGATCCATGATTGGTGATAAAAAAAAAAATGATCCATTTTCATGTATGTTATATAAAATATTTGCAAAATTTACTATTTAAAACACATAGTATTATACTTTAACTGTGAAACGATTTAAGTGAGGTCAACGTGATCCATACACATGTCCAATGAGCATAAGTGATATCTTTAGGGTATATTCCAAGCATATTTAAAAGATTAGGACTAAAGCCAAATTTCTATTATCAATATGGGTTCAATATCTATTTTTTTGAAAAATCTTAAATTAATGAAATCTTCTATTTTAGAGATTATATTAAATCATATCGACATGTCTATTTTTTTAAGGGACTGGTGTTTAATTTTTTAATACATATATGATTAGAAAAGTCCTATAATTTAAGGACAAATATTTGAATTTTATTAATGGCGTAATCAATATATCTCCTTTTTTAAGCTAATGTTGATTTTTTTTTATAATGGTTGATTAAACAAGTCCTTAAAAAGAGATCCATATCAAAATTTACACAAATGACCTAACCAACGAGTCTTATACTTTTAGGCATCTTGTTCCTAATTGTTTATGGTTGAGGATTTATTAAGATTGTAGAATAAGTAAGTTATTAATGGTGGTATATTTTATGTATTGTTTTTATAAAAAGCAGCTGAGAATGTTCTCATAAGTTAAGGTACGAGATATTTAAAACTAATGTATGTTTGTGAGTTTCGTAAAGATTTTTGAGTTGGTTTAAAACAAAGAATATAAAGTTAGATTAATTTTTAACCCATCTAATTCATCCTAGTAGTGTTTTTTTAAGTGCTTCAACTAGAACCAACCAGAGTTGTTTAATTTTTTGCATAATTAATCCCACCAGTATG
Organism: Salix dunnii; assembly: GCA_015731905.1. Classification (NCBI taxonomy): domain Eukaryota; kingdom Viridiplantae; phylum Streptophyta; class Magnoliopsida; order Malpighiales; family Salicaceae; genus Salix; species Salix dunnii. Next base: position 11,183,633 of record CM027664.1, on the reverse strand, counting down.
ATAAAATTAACTTTTCTTTCAAAATTACTACCACTTGTTATAGTGAATGTAAAAAAAGGTAAGCCAAGTATTTGATCAATAGTTTTTGTTCATACATAATATATTTATTATTAATAAAATATTTTTTTATCTCTAATATTTATTTATGTTTGATTGATGAGTCTAGAGTAAAAATAAAGTCTTTTAAACAAAATATATTTGTAAGAATTAAAAAGTGATCATAATTATAATATTATAATTGTATCAAAGTCTTGCTCCTAATTGTTTATGGTTGATAATTTGTTAAGATTGTAAAATAAGTAAAGTTGTTAAAGATGATATATTTTATGTGTTTTTTTTATAAAAAGATAAGAAGAATAGTTGTTCTCATAAGTCAAGGTATGAGAAATATCTAAAAGCAATATATAATTACTTGTCAAATAACATGTACAATGAACTTGTCGGATATGAGAAATTTATATAAAGAAATCATCCGTGTCTATGAAAAAACTCATATAATAGTTTGTAAGTGATTCTTAAATTTGAAATTAGTAAGTTATCTTATGAATGGGAAGTTGTGGTTTAATCTTGACAACATATTATCATCATCAAATGTTAAAAAAAAAAAATAGATATTAAATATAACATATACTATATGGAGGTGCTTGAATGATCAAACTAGAACTCATCACCTAAATAAATTAGAAAATAGGTTTCATCTATTTTGAAATAGTATTAATTGTAAAATCTATGGGTAAGGTGAAATAAAATTTAAAAATTATTTATAATTTTATTTAAATAATCAATAACTATAACATTGAGAACAAATATAATTGTATTGAGCACACATACCTTATGTTCAAATGTATAAATTAGAATATTTTTTATGAAGGAATAATAATTACATTGAGAATTCTAATATTTAAGGGATCGTTACAAGTTGCTAGACACTACATTGCTCTTTAAATATAAATCAATCAATTTATTGAATTGATAATAAACTAAATTATATTTTGATTTGGATTATGGTTTATGTTTTGGTGAGCATATTAGAAAACCTAATTGGTCACACATATGGAGAATCACCGGTAAAAAATTCAAATGTAAACCTTAGGATGTAATTTATTTAAGATATTACAATCATAGACTTAAAAAAATTAAGCAGGGATTTGATTTTATCAAACTCTAAAACTATCCTAAAATAATATATGTTTTATTGTTGAGGGAGCAAAGATATATTTTTTTCATTTGAAAGGTTACAAGGGTTTTTTAATAAATAGAATTTTATGTCTTATAATGATAAGAAAACACCTAAAAACACATACAAAAAAGAAAATTAATCATCTCTCCTTGGAGACATTACAATATTTTGTATATGTTGAGTACTTGCGGCGAGGGACAATTTTAGCCTTGAAGAGTTGGTTAAGTCTCAAAAGAATTATTTAATTCACGTATTATCACTCAAACCCTAAATGATGCTAACGGGACCCTTAAAATTTCTAAAAAGAGACATAAGATTACTGTTTTTGTTTTGTGTGGTTTGGACAGCATGATAACTGTGATTAATGATGCTCCTAAATTCAAGAGTGTTTTTAGGTAGCTGAGTGATGGTTAAGTCAGTCCCAACTATTTATAAAGTGAGTAAACAGTTAATATCAAACTATTATACGTTATGATATATATTTTATGAGTATATGTTTTCTTGATATTAAAAAGTGTTTGTGGGTTAGTTTGAAAATTAAAGAATATAAAGTTAGATTAATTTTTAAACCATCTAATGCACTTCAGTAGATGCCTTCAGTGCTTCAACTAGAACAGACCAGAGCCGCCTAATCTCTTGCATAATTAAGCATACAAGTAATTAATACAGGTCTTTCTAAAATTATCGTAAAAAAATAGGTAAGCCAAGTGTTTTTTTAATATAAGTATTTAATTTTATAAACTCTAAAATTAATAAAAATAATAGATAACTACATAAATTATCATCGCATAACGAGAGTTGAGTGGAAAACTCCATATATTACAGGTACAGCACAATTTTTTATGTTGTTTTTTTTTTTAATTGCGTATAGATAAAGGTGTTATAGAATTAGTTTACACTTCAATTAAGATCGATTTAAAAAAAAAAAAGAGAGTACAATTTGTAAAAAAAATAAAATATTTTTTCTGAGGTTTAAAATAAAAAAAAAACTAAAAATAAATAAAAAATCATCCAACCAATATTTAAGCTCTAGCAAGGCTCGGCAACTCCACCTGTTTTTAATTCTTCAAAACTTGCGTATTGAGCTCTCGTCGAGGGGGCAAGTACAAGTCAATAATTTTCAGAAAACATACAAAAATAATAATTATTATTGGCTTATACCATTGCTAACAATACATTATACTAATAATTATTATTTTTTAGATAAAAAAAAAATATATATATATATATAAATTTTTAAGTTCAAATTCATAAGGGGCTTGAAAACAAGAAAGGAAAAATCAACCGACGCCAACATGAATCCTTGGAAAGATTTCTATGGCTTTCCTTCCCAGGAAAAAGAAAGGAACATTATCCATTGATTGGTTCAATCCAATTATTTGCATCTTCCATTGACCAACAAATTAGGCACTGCAGCTTAACAACAAAAATACAGTAGGAGATGGAGTATCAACAGCACTGTTCAACAAGATTTCTGACTGTGACAACCACTGAAACTGGAGCTGGAACCACAATGAAACACTTTAAACTCACACCTCGGTGAAATCTCCTTCAAAAGCAATCTGCCCGTCTGCTCCTGTCTTGCTTTAGCCCCTTGTTTCTCCACCAACACAGCAGCGACAATCCTGTCATACCCACCACCCCTCCCTTCTATCACATATGCCACCAAAGCCGCCTGCACCGGCCCTATGCTCGGATTATAGGCGGCAGACTCCATATACGACCCTCTATAAACCTTCCCTTCACAATCCATGAACGCCACCCCTGATGGGCAATTAGTGAAGGGTGCATGAGACTTATTGGCAGCCTCTAAAGCCTCATTTTTCAGAGCATCGAAAGAAGCAGAGATACCATTTGGTAACAAAGCATCGCCTAGAAACGACAAGTTATTATGACGGGTTTCTAGAAGCAAGGGAACATCCTTATCCAAAAGATCATCAGGTCCGAACCTGTGTGGTAGAAGACACGACAAGGGCTCAAATTGCTGTGCACTTGTTAAATCATTCTTGCAACTCTGGTTGTTAGTACTATCACCCGTGATGAGGATTTGTACATCATGGGCGTGGCGGATTTCCTGAAAGAACTGACGGCAGTGGCCACAAGGGGCGGCGGAGACAGCAACGTATTTGAGGGAGGGTTCTGCATTAAGAGTGAGATTGGTGATGAGGAATTGTTCGGCGTGGACAGAGTGATGGAGAGGGAGGCCGGGGAATTCTAGGTTGCAGCCCAAGAAGATGCGGCCGGAGGATCCAAGACCGACGGCGCCAACGTGGTAGTTGGAGATCGGCGAGCGAGCCAAGGCCTGCGCTGATTGGACTAGGGCTGGGAGGAGCTGGAGCACTGTGAGGCCTGATTGTTCTGCCATCGATTCGGCTTCGGATGCTTCAATTACGAATCTGGGTCCATCCATTTTTATTTTTTTTATTTTTTTTGTGTGGTGGTTGTAGGTGTTTTGGATCAGAGATTAGAGGAATGAGGGGTGAGATAGGGAGGCGTTACTTCCTGAAAAGCGGAGGTGGTAGAGGGCTCTTCGGCAATTTAAGGGTAACTTATATATATAAATCAGCTGTAAAGCTCAAAACACCTAATTATTCACCTTGCAACCTACAAGGGCTGGATGAAAAGATTTTCCAAAACCTCTCGAAGCTTCTTCTTCTTTTTTTTTGTGAGCACAACGACTTGAGACAGGCAGGAGCTTCTAATTAATCGGGGATGGATACAAAAAGGGATACATTTAGGAAAATACATGAGCTTAGTGATTGACAAACAGCATCAGCCCGTCTGGAAATTGGCAGTTTCAATTTAATTAAAAGCGGTTCTGACGAAAATTAAAAATAATTATTTTTATTTTTTATTTAAAATTATTTTATATTATTTGTTTTTCTCCCTGGGAAATCAGCGAGCACACCTAATCTCTCTAATGTTCATGCATGTCTTTATCCAAACCTACCCACAAAATAAATTTCCGATTTCCCGCGAGCTGTGGTTTTTGTGTTCTTAAATGTTAATTTTTTTATACAGTAAAATTTTATTTTTTAAAAAATAAATTTTATGAATTCAAATAAAAGAGTAAAATATTAACTTACTCGAATTCAAAATCTAACTGTATAAATTATTAACTCATTCCATTATTATATCACGCTTATTAAAGACAGTTTTTTTTATATATATATATACAAGCACAAACTAAGTTCTATTAGCTGGATATATTTTAAAGGGAATAATTTATCTTATAAAGAGTTACTAAAATGCAGAGAGCTGCTTTCACTGTACATGTTAACAGCCCCTCCAAACAGAATGAGTGTTTTTTTTTTTTTTTTTAAATATTATTTAAACAAATTGTTTTCTATATTTTTATTATATAAAAAATAAATAAAAAAAGTAATTAAGTGATGTTCGAGTCATATATTTGATACATTCACTAAACGTTAATCAAGGAATTCAGTTAAGCTTTCATTGAATTGATAATAAACTCATCTTGTTATTTTTATCCTGTAATAAAAATAATAAAATAAAAAATGATTCAGTTAAATTCATCATCAAGATCACAAATTAACAAACCGTTTAATTATCAATAAAAGAGATGAGTATTGATTTCTTAATGAGGGGTAATTCAGGGTTTTCACATGGACATCAATAAAGACCTTTGACTTTCATTATGAGTAGTTAAACGAGCCCTGTAACCAAAAGCAAAATACATGCAGCAAAGCATATTTTATTTTTCTAAGCACATTTAAATAGCTTATAAATCCACGAAAGAGACAAATATAAAGCTTCATTCCAATGTGCTTGTTCGTTTTTTTTACAGTTAAACTGGTTAAAGGACAATTTGATCTTCCACAAATATAAAATTTTAATAAAAAAAATATTTGTCTAAAGTATTGGAGTGTCCTACCATTTATATTTTATATCAAACTTAGTGATTTTTTATTGTTATTTAATTTTATCCCTAATTATTACTTTTTATATGAAATTTTGTCTTTATTCTGTTGATCATTTTAAATCATTATACTAATTAATTGTTTTTCATAATTTCATCCTGTATAATTTTATTTTATTTTATTTTTGTCAAATTTGGCTCCAATATTTTTTTAGTATTATTTATTTTAACTTTATTTTGGGATTGGCTTTCGCATGTTCAACCTAAACCTCGTTACCATGATCATGAATTTTAAAGGTTAATATGATTAATTTTGATATATTTTTACATATTTTTAAGAAGAAAAAAAATCAAATTAATCTTCCAACATTTATTTTTTCAAGAATTGGTCTTTGTATTTTTTTTTTTCTCATTTTTTTTATGGTGTTATCCAACCTATGTTTCCATGGTCATATGTTAGTGGGTTAACCTAATTAATTTAACTATATTTTTCCTTGTCGTTTTAAGAATAAATTTCTAAAATGTTTGATATCTGATATTTTTTTATTAATGATTTTTCTTTGTTGTTTTTTTAGGTTTGCCTTTTGTGTGTTAAGTCTCCATCTCATTATCATGGTCACAAGTTGCAAATATTAAAACTCGCTGAACTTTTTCTTTTTATTTTTTTTTCAATTTCATCTTTAAAATTTTAATTTTTTTGGGAATTAGTTATCTTGCTCTTTTTTTTATTATTATTTATATGAACTTATCTTAATCATGTGCCATGGTACAAGGTTAGCATGTTAATAGAGTTTGACCAAGATGATTTTTAAATTTATCATTCAAAATTGAGTTGTTTTATAGTTAAGGGTCATGGTTTAATTTAGTGACTTTTCGTCTGCAGCTATTTTTACCTTTTATTTGTACAAATAATTATTTAATTATATATATAAAAGATTATAAGAAACATAGTTATTAAATACAACTTACTACATCACTCATGTTGCAAGATTAAATATCCAAATATTTTTTTTAATTTTATCCTTCAATATTAAAATATTTTTAGAATAAGTCATCATGTATATTTTTACTACTTTTCTTTTATAGGATTATCCAAATCATGTGCCCAAGATCACGGGGCTAGTTCATCTACACAGGTTAACTCGTTTTTTTTTTCTTCTTCTAGTTTTGTACTTTAAAATTGAAATATGACTATTTTTTAACTTTTATTGGAGTAAATAGTTGTTTAACAGAATGAAAATAATTTTCTACGAACCACAGTTACTAAACACAACAAATATTTTAGTTTTTGTTATTTCCTGATTAAGTATCACTTTATTTAATTAAATATGTATATAAAACAAGTGACTTTTGATTGACATTTTCTTATATTAAAAAATATATTTTATATATGAGTACAAAACTAGTTACCACTTTATTTATCATATGGAAGTTTCGCATTGCTTTCGAATGATTCATCATTGGGAATATAAAACGTCTCCACATGCAACCAAACTGAAGAACATAACATATGCTTCTTGTCGATTAATGATGCTGACATTGGATTCGGTGAATTTTATACAGACTTGCTGGCATTTTGAAACCATTTGTTTGTTAATTACCATTGGATGTTACTTCCACAAACATCTAATATGACTTGCTGTTAGCTACCTTATAATTAATTAAAATAATATAGCTCGGTGTAGCTTAATAGATTGATTCACGACTCAGATAATCTATGATATTAGTTATGAGAGAAGTCATGAATGCTAATAATAGATTTATTACCATTGGTTGTGGGCTTGATATGTTAGCGTGATTTAATATGGGCCAATCAATAAGTGACATATTATCTTGAATTTTATTTTAAAGACATAATATAATTTTATAGGTCGTCCTTGTTGAATTTTCTTACCTATTAAGTCAATTTGTTCACATCAAATCAATTCCACATGATTTAATACGAAATCATGTTAGGCAAGAAATTGATTTTTTTTTTTTTACTTTTAGTTTGTTTCTCTAATGGGAGTTTCGTTTCTACTTTTGCTATCTTCCAACCAAGTAAAGATATATTCTAGAAATAGTTATTAAATCCAATTGGATCCATGATCCAAGTTGCAAGCTCAATAAGATACCATGGGCTGATAAAGGGCAATACGATGAGTCACCATCACAAGATTTAGATAGAAAAAATAATCTTGGAAATTTCTTTAAAGAGAGACCACAAGTGTATTGGTCGCTCAAGTTGCCTCTTGACTAGTCAATTCAATTTCTTCCTATCAAATAAATTCATCATGATTTAATTTAAAACCATGATAGACAAGGAATCAAGTTAGAATATTTTAAGGTTGATCTTTTGCTCTACATTGACTAACACCGCTAAAGAGTTCTATATATCTAGTTTTATATGTCAATGTGGTAGCATGGTGTTATTTTTATGACTTTTGTTAGTTATATGAATTTTCTAGCCTTCATTATCTGTCTTAAAAGTATATTGAAATTATTTTTGAAAATATATTGTTTTGAAATATATTAAAATAATATTTTTTATTTTTGAACTTTATTTTTGATATTAATATATGAAAGTAATATAAAAATATTAAAAAAATAATTTAAAATAAAAATATTTTTTTAAAAAAAAATACTTATGAATTTCATTGCGAAACAGGATGGTCAGCTTTGGATGGAAGAAAGGTATGGCGATAATTAGAAAAGAGATGTCTTGGTTGACCATGAATTACACAGACACCTTGATCGAAATGAGTTTTTGATAAAATTTCACTCGACCCAGCTTCCCATGTTCATTGATGTAACACTTGGTGACGTGATGATGCCAAGACATCAAACCTTGATTGTTGAAAAATGTTTACCGGACCCAGCTTCTCAGTCCAGTTTTATGAGTTCCCAGGGTGCTTGTGCTGCCTGGGTACACCATGTTTTCTGACCTGCAACGGGTGCTGAGGAGAGTGCCACCAGATAGCCCTCTGAAATTACGCCGTCACTCTAGATGGCCAACGATAGATTCTCGAGCTAAATGGCCGCTGCTTTTCACTCTACGGTGATGCTGTTCAAATCAGGATTACCAATTTCGATTGCAGTTGGATTACCAATTTCGATTGCGGTTGCATCGATGAAAATATTTTGTATTAGTTAAAAAAATAAAATAAAATAATTTTTTTTTATTTCAATCTAATTTCTGGTCCATTCTAGAATTTTAGGTTAAATACCAGTTAAAATATTTCGATTTTATTCTGATCGTTTTGTTTTGGTTAAATAATATTTTTAAAATAATAAATAATTTTATAATATCTTTCATATCTTTTAATCCAATCGTAAGATTGAGATGGAATTTTACGAGGAGTCTCTTAATATATTTATATATATTACGTTAAAATTTCAGAGGAATTAGAGAATGTAATGACATTGCGAGATTGATGATGATATTCTTTCAATATTATAGATATTCATAATTTTGTTCAAAAAAATTATTTTATTGTGTTTTTTTAGAATAAATTGCACAATTCTAAATAATTTTATTTTTAAACTTATTTTTTCTAGTTAAGTATATATATATACACACACACAAATATTATGAAATCAAAATATTTTATTTGAATTGAAAAGATAAAACACTAACCGAAATAAAATGGATAACCTTGTTGAAACAAATTACAAATTATAAAATTCACGATGTTAACTACAATTATAAAATTCACGATCTGGTACCTGAGATATTATTCTTTTTTCTTTTTTTATCAATGATGAAGAAACTTATACTCCAATCCACGCAACATGGTGTGGGTCCGGTAGCTAGAATACAAATAAAATGAAATGAAAACATGGTGTTCCAAAGATAGACAATACTGCATGTTGTAAATGTCTAATTCTTTTTTATTTAATAATATATTAAAATAATACTTTTTAAAATTATTTTTTTATAGTAGTAATCAAAATAATTTAAGAATATTCAAAAAATTTAATCTAAAATAAAAATAAATTATTTTTTTTAAAATAATTTTAATATATATTATCAAACAGGCACGTAATACACTAGAACATTGTGTGTGTTTTTTTGCCTTATGAGCAAAAAAGAAAATGAATTTTATATTAAAGTAATTTTTTTCATAAGAGATTAGTCATTATACAATTATTTTATTTTATAGTTGATCCCATGGTTGTCAAAATCGTGATTTTGACACGACACGGAAAGGGCTTCGGAAACTCGGATCGTAAAATCGTACTTGAATTTTTCCGTACAAAAATCGTAAAATCACAGCTAAAATCGTGTAAGTAGAAAAATCATAAAATCATCAGCAAAATATTTCTGAATATAATATAACATAATTATGACCATAAAACTTCATTAGTTAAGGTTCATACATGATTCAAAATAACTTAAAAATACATTACAAAACAATTATGTTCATAGAATTTCATTAGGTAAAAACTAACAAATTTAAAATAAATATTTTGGTTTCGATTAGCGTTTTGTTTTTTCTATTGGTACTGAACTTTTTGGTTTCGGAGTGTTTCGGCGTGCCGTTTCGGGGTTGTATTGTTCATATATAATTAATTAATTATATATAAAAAAAACAAAAAATTCAAAATAAATTTTTAAAAAATATTTTAAAAAACAAACACTTAATTCAAAACCAACACACTTTAAGAAACTATTTTTTTTTAATTATTTTTAACATCAACATATAAAAATAATCTAAAAACACCAAAAAATATATTTAAAATAAAAAAAAATATTATATTTTTTTTTATAAGTGCTTTTGAAATACAATGTCAAACTCCTCTAAATTTTGGTATAAAAACCTGATCTAAATTTATTTTAATTTTTTTTATTAATATTAATTACTAAACCTATTTAACACGCTTATTATTATTCAATCCCAAGGGTTTAGGTTTGCTTTCTTTAAGGAAAACACTTACTTTCTATTAGCAGTGGCTCTTTGCCTTTGCTTTAACGGTCGCTAGCTAGTAGCCACCTCATGGCTTGATGAAAGAGAAGTTGACAAGTTTCTATCCCACATCCGTGGATATAGAAATAACTTAAAGAATTTGTGGCTTTAAATATTGAAAGCTATTCGCCTATCCCACATCGCCTAAATAGATATCCAAACAAAGAGTTGTGTCTATAAATATAATGTGCTGGCTGAAGGTTTTGAAGGTAGTATAAAATTTTGACCGATTGTAATTAATAACCTTGAGTAGAATTGTAAAATTAGATCGATTCGGGTTTGACCGAGTTTGATAAAAATTGATTTTTCTACCCGAGTTACAAGGTTTGATGAGTTAACTCGTAAAATTGTATAATTTTAACAACCATGGTTGAACCATATCAATTTAGTTTTTAACAACCTGATCCATATCAATTTAGTTTTTTTTAAAAAAAACAATACTTATACCCTTTAAAAATATTATTAAAGTTGCAACTAAAGGTATTTGTGTCTTTTTGGGATTTTTTTTTTTTTTGTAATTAACATGTTGAACAATGTCAATCTGGTCTTTTACAACCTGAAGTATTTGTGTATTTTTAGATTTGTTTTTGTAATTAACAGGTTGGATTGAGGGTGGTTTAGTCTTTTGATCATTTTAACTTTAATTAAAAATAATTTGATGGTGCATGCAAGACAAATATTAGCAAGTGAACAACCCTTGTCCTCTTCAGAAAGCATGAGTGATGTCACTTTTATCAAAATAGATTTTCTTTTTAATTTAATATTTCAAAATTTAATTTATTGAAAATTGGTTTTATTTTTATAGAATTATCCCAAATTTCTACATATGACCATAAGGTTAGTGAGTTCATATTTTTTTATTTGACCTTTTTTTTTCACCATTAATATTAAATTGTTTAATAATTGAGTTTTATAGTTAACATAAAATAATTGGAGATGATTTTTATAACTTTTTTTTATATTGTTAATTTTTTTAGCTTGTTATTGTATTTTTTTTAAATTTATATTATTTAAATTAACTGATTTCAACACTAGTTAAAGAAAACCCAAAAGTAAGTCGATTTTTCATTGTAGCAAGAGACATAAATTACTTTAGATTATAATAGTTTAATTATTAATTTACCTTTCAGTTCACTTCAATTTATACCTTGAACTTATTGGTAATTTAGATTTTTCTGTGAAATTGATTGACATTACCTAAAGATATGGGGTGTTTTTATTTATTCCAGGTATATTTGCATAGTAACAATATGGTTTTACCTCTGCCAACAAACAATAAATAGGTGCTTATCTAGAGGTATTTTTGAATTTTTATACTTCCATGCATAGTAAAATAAACATATTACCTTCTAATAAGACAAGAACCAAGAGTTGCCTATAAAGATTTTTCTAGAATTTAATATTTTTTAAAATAGTATAAATACAGATACGCTCTTAGAAAAGATAAAATTCAAGAGTTGATTGTAGGAATATATAGATAATTTAATATTTTTTTATTATTATTATTTACAGAATATTGTTGGCATGTCTGCTGACATGCCAATGGTTTTTTTCCCTCACACTCCCTTAAAGTGGCATGTGTGGCAACTTATGGTGGTAAAAAATATCTATCCGATGTCTCGTCTGATACTCCGCCATGTACTATTTCTCATGGTGGCGCGCGTGATGTCTCACAATGGCCAGAAATATGATGGTGATCGGTTGATCTTCCCCCTCTGTTCTCTCTCTTGTAGCCTAATTACAAGGAAGTCTCCTTGGTTTATGATATTTTCATTTCAGTCCATGATTTTTTTATTGTGTTGTATGGTCTTGATTTATGCTATATAAGTTTTGATTTGTTTCAATTTCGTTCTTCAATGGAAATTGATTATATATTTTGTTTTCATTGAGGTCATTATTCTTTTAATTTTGGGTTTGGTTTTAAATCCCTTAATATTTTTGGTTAGAAGTTTGGATTTTTTTCAATTTTGTCCTTCAATTAAAATTGATCATATATTTTATTTTTATATGGTTCCTTATACTTTTAATTTTTGACTTGATTTTAATTATTTTTTTATATATTTATGAAATAGTCCATATTTTTATCCATGTTTATATGTATATATTCTTAGTTTTGATTTTTAATTTTCAGTACTTTCTCTTTTGTTAAGGTTGGATTTTTTTTTTAGTTCTTAAATTTTTATTTGTGTTGGTGACCATTTGAAAATTGATATTTCTTATTTGTTCATTTTTTAGTATTTTTATTTATTCTTCAAATAAAATGATTTTTTCTAGCTAATAATATTTATATTTGTTTTGCCATTTATTTTATTTTTTGTTTGCTCTTTTGTTAAAATTTTTTAATCTTTTTATTATTCGAGGTATTTGTTTTTTCTATTATTTATGCAATAATAATAATAATTTTTTTAAAGTGCTTGCTCTTTTGTTAAAGGTTTTGAGTTTGTTTTATTCCTCAGGGTAATTTAATAATTTTTATTGTTTTAACAGTAATAGTAAAAATAATTTTAGGTGTTATAATCATGATAATAATAGTGATATTATTAATCATAACAATAATATCAATCGTAATGGTTATAATGCTTATGGTGTTAATAATTATGGCTTTGATAACAATAATAACAATAACTCATAAAATAATATAAAGAATATCAATAATGACAAAAACAATTATAATAGTTATAATAATTCTAATTATAATTTAAGTGATATTAATAAAAATAACGATGTTGATTATCGTAATGATTATTGTAGTAATAATGATTATTATAACAATAATGATATTGATATCGATAATATTGCCAATAATAATTAGAATATTGATTATTTACAATAATTATTGTAATATCAGCTATACTAATTATGATAATTTAACAATCATGATACTAACAATGAAAATAATAATCGAAATAATTTATTAGTAAATGTTGTTATTATTAAAAATTGACTTTTATTGTTTTTTTTTTATGTATGATATTTCAGATTTAATATCACATAAACAAAAAATAAACAAAGTAACACGTAGATAAAATAGTAAAAAAAAAAAAAATGGACCAAATGATCTATAATGAAAAATATACAAGCCATTGAACTTGTGCTTTGCTGTAGTCAAAACCAATTTTTTTAACATGTAAAAAAATATTAATGGTGTTACAATTTTTTGTGATACTATTTATCTAAGCAAAATAATCAACGTACAAAACTTTTGATTATCTAGTTTTTTATACGTTCATTTTATTATCCAATGGATAAGACATTTAAAATAATGATAATGATTATTTTTAAAATATTTTTTCTTAAAAATATGTAAAGCTAATTATATATTTTAATATTAACAACTTACAATATATATATAAAAAAATGAGCTAAGATTTTTTAAAATCTTAAATTAATTTAATTTTAGTGTTCTGAAACACTTTTAATATAATAATATTATGAATAAATCTTAAAAAATAAAAAATAATTTAATTTTTTAAAATAAAATTTAAACTAAAAAAATACCAAGCTATTCGTAGACAAAACAAATGAAAAAAAAAATACAAAGATAATAAATCACTAATAACAAATAATTCACTATACATGCATAATAGAGATTCACTCTCATTTCACACCATTAAAACTAAACTTACTCTATTTTTTAATGTAAATTTTATTTAAGAGAAAGATAAATAACAATAAAAATTAATAGTAAAAATTAAAATATAGATACATAAATATAAATAAAAAAAATTAATAACTATCCTAAAAAAGACAACAAATAAAGAGATAAAAACTAAATAAAAAATAAAAAACTGAAATAAAAAATTATATATGTTAAAGAAGGCAGATTTTTTTTTTCCCACTGCGGCGTGTTAACTATTTGTCAAGCACGGATTATTTTTTTTTCGAAAAAAGAAAAAAATTGCCGCAGAGCTAGAGCCATTGCCTGAAGCCATCGTAGGGTAGCAAGGAATACACGTTATCATGTTATCCTGAAGCAAATCCCTACATATAATTATGCATAAGATGTATAAAATATATGATATGTCCAAGAAAATGTCAAGGATGATTAGTCTTCTTGTACTTCCACAACAACAGCAAATTTATCCATGTCGTCCCCCTACAATTCACGCGCGTGCTGCTAATTCTGTTTCAGAATCACAGAGGAAGTGGAACATTGGATTTAAAGCTCCTCGTAGGTTGGTGTTAGGACTTGGGGCCTCAATTTGGTCGCAGTTTATGAGTATGCCTGGTAGAGCCAGAAGCAAATATCACATTGCCCTTGCAAGGCAAAAGGGTGTCATTGAAGAGGTGAATTTTCTATCTTTGCTAGCTGCTGTTTCGTACTCGTGTACTACTCAATTGCTGAATTTGGTTTCTGGGATTTCTTGGATTCTAGATAGTAATCTTGTTATTCTTATGGTGAGATAACTTCAAATTCTTGTAATGCAATCAAAATTCTACCTGGGTTTAAGCATCTCGAGTTGTTTATTTACTTCGTTTTCACCGATCATGTTACTTAGGTTCTGGATTCACTTGCTTCTTTTTTATCTTCATTTATTCACCATGCATAAATTACCTTAGTATTAACAGTCACTTCAATAGTAGTTTGGGATATAAGGAAATCGACTTTTGCCTCTCGTGATTTGATGGGCATTCTTGTGGTTCATGCAGGAATGATGTAGTCTATCTTTCTCGTTAAGTAGTTATTCTATAGCTGCAAAATCTATTTTTGGTTTTCTGGAAAATGATGGGAGTGGCAATTTGGATTGTGAAGCTTCTTTGGCACATAATTTATAGAAGCTAATTGACATTTAGTGCCTGGCTAAGCGGTTGTACCGTCGTTTAGCCAAAATTTGATTTTTTTTTTTCATTTTAAATGAATTTTTTTGGTGTTTTTAAATCGTTTTGATGTACTGATGTCAAAAATGATTTTTAAAAAATAAAATAAAATATCATTTTGATGTATTTTTAAACAAAAAGTATTTTCAAAAGCAATCGCAACCACACTCCCAAACACCCATCAACAAAATGGAAAATCAAGAAACAATTCCTATCTGGAAAAAACAACTCAGCTCATTTGATTGAGTCCAAGTAGCCTCATTATTTGGCTTGTGACTGATTTCAAACTTCTGTTATCTTTAAAGAGATCTTGAGGCCTGTCAGAGCCACAGATGCACCCTGTCTATGTGACTAGTGTCACTTCGTGCATGACAATGTTCTTATTCTTAATACTGGATCTTCCATTTTTTTTCTTTTCCTGTTTCTAGGTATTGAAGAATGTGGATTGGCCACAGCAGTTTCCATTCAAGGAGGAGGATTTTCAGCGCTTTGATGAGTATAATCTCTTGTATTTAATTGCTTGCATTAAATACTATTTCACTTCTTGTTTTCATCCACTTCTTCAGCTGTTTTTCCTTGGAACAGCTTCATGTCCATGATCTCATGCTGAAAGTTGATGCAACTAGACATTATATTGTATAGAAGAAAATTTAAAAGAATTATCACTTGATACCTGTCTGGTCTTTTATACTGGAGCCCTAGAACAGACACCGAGGTGCAGTATAGCTCAAACACATTGTATGGTACAACTGGTTCATCTTTAACACCATGTCCATCTTTCCTTGGCTTTGTATACTGAAAACTTCCTTGAAACAGAATAGAATATAGATTTTCAAGAAACAGGGGTAACACATTGAATACTGCACTGCTTTCTCTTTGGTTTTTGAGTTGGCATCTTTATTTTGAACTAGTAAATTAATCAATTTTGATTTCAATCACCCTAAATTCGACATTGGACTGAGTTTACTATTATATATACCTCCAAAACTCAAAGTTGTTATTTGCAGGTCTCCAGATTCATTGTTCTATGATGCTCCAAGATTTGTGACGCACATTGATGATCCAGCCATTGCTGCACTAACTAAGTACTATTCAAAGGTTTTCCCTCCCAGCAACACTCCTGGAATCTGCATCCTTGACATGTGTAGCAGTTGGGTAAGATGCTTCTAACATTTATTTTCAGCCTAGTTAGGTCATCAATATTTAAGTTAACAAACTATTCCTGGTTTTATATGTAGGTCAGCCATTTCCCAAAAGGATATAAGCAAGCTTGTATAGTTGGATTAGGCATGAATGAAGAAGAGCTCAAACGGAATCCAGTCAGTATCTATTTGTTCTCGATATCATTTCTAGTTATTTATGTCAGGCATTTTTTTTATTTTGTCATTCATATATTTTTTCCAAGCTACTGCCATTAGTTGCTGATGTTTCCCAGTGGAATATTTATGTAGAATTCATGATTAATAATCATCTTACACAATTGCAACTGGTTACCTAGGATTTTAAAAACGATGTATATATTATTTTACCATCCCTCGAGAAGTGTACATTTTTATTTTAGCATGTGAATCTTATTGCTTCATTGAGAACCATTTTGATGATATCGCTGGAAACCAAATAAGCCCTTGATGAGTTGTCATGATTTTAAAAAATAAGATAATCAAAGCCTTAGCCGAACCTCACCAGGGTATGCACCTAATTGTACAGTAAAATCTGTTTGAACATATGTATCGTTATTTCTTTTGCTAGATTCGTAAAGGTTCAACTTAGATTTATTGTATTTAGTTTTGTGATCTAGGTGGTTCTAGACTAGCTGCTTTGTAAACATTATTACAATCTTTCTATCAATGATGACAATAATATGTTGATCAAGTTATTTTCTTTGTAGGTTCTGACTGAATATGTTGTGCAAGATTTAAATTTGAACCCTAAACTCCCATTTGAAGATAACTCCTTTGATGTCATAAGTAATGCGGTACGTGTATTATCCACATCTCTTGACCATTTTGGCTGTGTTCTATCTGACTGATTTATGTTTTCTCAAATTATATTCTTACAAATTTCCATTTGAGTGCCTGGAGTTAACATTGATTTTTGAGGAATTATATTTTATTAAGAAAGATTTATAGTTGTCATTATCTTAATGACATGTGGCCTCCCCTCCCTATTAGGATTATGAATTTGTTGGATCAACTTAAGATTTGATATACTTTGTTCTTAAAATGTTATTTCTGATGCAGAATGTTGCAGCTGTGTATAGCAACAAACTCTCTTCTCCATTTAAAGAAAAAACTTAAGCCTACCTCTTAGATGGCATTACATCATTCTAATTAAAGACAATTTTTTCTTTTGGGTGCTTAATGGTTTTGGTGTCTTACATCTGTATTTCCAAAGAAAATCCTCTGCTGCCACTATGACCTCAGAGATTTTTGTCCCGTATATATATTTATATTTATCATGTTAAGTTGTCAAATTTCTTAAGAGGAATTGTTTCTTTTGATTATTCTTTTAAATTTTAATGATCCCATTTTTCCTCTTTCTGAAAAATTTCACAGGTCAGTGTTGATTACCTAGCTAAACCTATTGAAGTTTTCAAGGAGATGTGCCGAATACTTAAGCCAGGTGGACTAGCTATAATGAGGTGATATTATTATTGTGTTTTTGTTTATACGGTCCAGACTTCGTTGAAAGTTCAGTAATACTGATTTCCTCAATTCATTCAGTAAATGTATGCCATTTCGAAATCCAAGTTCCTTGACCTTTTAAAAGAGATCAGCAGAAATATTTTTGTTGTGGTAATCTAAACTTAGTTGTATTTTGTAACAGAATTCCAGATACATCTCAATTGATTGAATTCCTTAATTTTGTTTTGTTTGTCTCTTTACCTAATCTCCCCTATGTTGCGCCATTTCACTGTAATTGACATACTAAGGGTACAAAGCAAATCATTCTACTTGACTTGCAACATCAAGAACGGACTGATGTGGAGACGTCGACACATCACAGAGGTGAAGATAAAGAGGCTGCGATTCAGCTAAATAGCTCTGCAACAGTAGAAATAAAAAACAAAAACAAAAACAAAAAAAGAATATGAACACCATATTCAACTACTTCACCTCCTCCTCGGGCATCCCTTTCCAGTTTAGTAGCTAGACATCAGTATTTTTGTTTCATTAATCACCCATCTTCTCTCTTATTCAAGCATTTCTAAACTATTCAATATTAGAAAAAAAATTCTTACATTTTTTTTAATATATTTGTATCAGCTTCTCTAACCGTTGCTTTTGGACAAAAGCAATCTCTATATGGACATCAACTGGTGATGCTGATCATGTAATGATTGTTGGGTCTTATTTCCATTATTCTGGAGGCTTTGAACCACCTCAGGTAATTCTGTATTCCTTGTGCTATGTCTTTAGTGTTTACAGTTGATGTGTTGGGTTTGTTTAAAATTGTGGGTCTAAGTGAGACAAGAAATACTCATGTATTTAGTCCATGCTAAAGTTATCATATTTTAGGGGTAAAGTTTATCTGTAAGTGTTTATATTCGTTACACTTTGATGATGGCTAGAGAGATAGGAGAGAAAATAGGTAGTTTTGGGTTACTTTGAAATTTTGGGTAAGAAAGCAATTTTGTATGCCATACTGTAATCTTGTGAATGATTTTTATCATCTAGCCCATGAAGTATGTCTAAGTTGTCAAGCCAGGTAAATCTCATGTGTGCTATTGTGTGATTAATCGTGCTTGTTCTTTTATAGTTCTCTACTTACGAATTGATTTGAGATTTTATGGTTGTTCCCTTTAAAAAGCAAAGTGTCTAGTGGCAAAATATTTTCCTTTCCGTTGATTCATGCTTCATTTTCTGCAAATTCTTCATCTCTGGTTGAATTTGATTTGAGTGCCATTTAGTATACTATGTTAGGTTTTAACCTGTTGCTTTTATGTATCATCTTCTTGAAGATATTGCTTGTAATCCAATGGTCTACAATCTGAATGTTTAAATTGCGTCAATCCTGAGCTGCTAAACATGCTCACAAGGGTGCAGGTAGAACCTTGTCATTGAGGGTGATCTGGTGACGAGGGATTCTTTGACTGAAGAGTTCGTTTTGCAGGCTGTGGACATATCTCCAAATCCTGGACGCTCAGATCCCATGTACGTTGTTTACTCTAGAAAGGCATCTACAGCGTGAGACGCATTGGAGAGGTTGATGATCAAATTTTATGGTCTCCAATGTCGCAAAAAATTGTGAGGATATGGTCAATGGAATTGTATTTGGTACATACATCGTAATGCTAGATATTTTTTGTATTAACTGTTGGTTTTTTTGAAAAACATACAATCAGCAGAATCTGTAAATAAAAAAAATATTTGAGAGTTTCAAGGATTTCATTAGACAAATCAATAGTTGTTTTGGGTTTATGTGAAAATTACTTGAAGATTAGATGTTATTTTCTACTTTGAATATTTGTTTTAGAGATGAGTTGTTGCAAATCATAAATCCTTCAAAAAGCATATTTTTTATTCAATCATAGAATCGAGCTGGAATTGTACTTAATTTCTAGAGGTCTTGTTCGATATTGGGTTAAGATTTAGGAATAACCGAACTTTGGAAAGGCTTTGTGATAAGGCTAAAAGCTATTGTGTGATGAAGGTTAAAATCTTGAATGTATGGTGTTTAAAGTTTGTACCTATTATTTGGCCTGAAATTGACATTAAAATCTTGAATATATGGTGGTTAAGTTTGTACACAACATGAAGCAAGTTTAGGCTTGAAATGGATCCTATGCTAACATTTTCTAGGATTGGAATGCAACTTATTTTTAGGGAAAATCCATGATTAATAGTATCATATACTATTCATGAAAAATCAGAAAAATGGGTTATATTTATAATATTTCATGAATGGTATGTGTTCAGTTGGGTGACATGGTTGTTGTTAGTGAAAGACTAACCTATTTGTGGTCTATGATCAAATGACTTACTAATGATTTGTGATTAGGTAACCTGTTAGTGGTTCATAATCAAATGATTTATTTGTGGTTAATGATTGATTATCTTTCCTATGGTTCATACTTGATCAAACCAGCATAAAATTCCTTACCTAACCATAAAATGAACTTTAAAAGCTAACTTGGTAAGTTTTTTCCTCTTCCTCTTATTTTTTCTTCCTTGTTATGAGTTTCCACTCACTTTTTCTCCCTTCTCCTTCATTTAATTGCTTTTTGATCCTTGTTTGAGAGAGTGATTAGGGTTTCACATTTTATAACCTCCTAATCTTACAGAGTATTTGAAGTATGTAGCTCTCTTAATATTTTCTCCCCTCCCCCCCTTCTATTTTTTATGTTATAGCATTAACAAAAATGAAGAAGCTATTATAATTTTTTACCAACTTACCAGCATGATTGACTATATTAAAAAATAAAGCCAGTTAGGCTTTATCAATGACTATGAGTTAAGTGCTGACTTGGTCTTGCAATCATTCCCCAAAAAATATTTGTAATTCATTATGAATTTTTATATGAATAAATTGGATAATATATTATCAAAATTGTTTAATATGCTTAAAACTACTGAATGGCTTTTAAGAAGGAAAAATATCATGTTCTACTAGTATAGTTTCTTAGAGTATATATGGAGAATAACAAGGGAAATAAGGATTTTATCTCTAAATCAAAGAAGCTTACTATGAAATTACAAAAAACTGAGGGTACTTATCATTATTATGAAAAGGATGACCATTAGAGGTTGAATTACAAAGAATATCTTGCAATCATGAAGGTAAAAAAACCTATTACTGTTTATGATTGAAAATTATTTTTCTACTTTACACTGATGTGGTTTAATATACAGGAACTAAAAAAAAAGAAAAGAAGATTATATAAAGGTGAAGTGGACTTACAAGATGAAAATAGAAGTTGTTGCATGCATTAATTGTAGAAACTTATTATTTTACTTTGTCAAGTGGACTAATACTATAACTTAATAATCGTTATTTTGTTTTAGGATTTCCTAAAAATATTATATCCATTTCTTATTTATCTTTGAATGGATTTAAAATTATTATTGAGGGCAATTTTTGCTCCTTTTTATAATAATGGAGTTGTTTTATGGACTAGTGTTATACAAATAGTTTATATATATTTGTTCTTGAAATACCTATATTAAATATAAATAAATAAATAAAATATTAGATGATCAATATCCATATCATTTATTGCGTTGTAGACTAGATCTTATAAATGAAATAATAATCACTAAGTTATATAAATAAGGATATTTTAATCCTTTTGATTATAATTTATATGAAACTTTTGAAGGTTGTTTATTTGTAAGATGAACAAAACACCTTTTACCAGAAACAATGATAGGTTTGAAGAATTATTAGGTCTAAAACATAGAAATGTATACGGATCAATGACAACTCATGATATAGGTGAATATATTTATTTCATTACATTTACTAATGACCATGCTTGACATTGCTATGCATATTTAATTAAACATAAGTTTGAATCATTTAAAAGGTTTCAAGAAATCAACATTGAAGTTGGGAATTGATCTTAAAAGAATATCAAAATACTTTAATCATGATTGTGAATACATGAGCCAAGTATTTTAATATTATTTAAAAATAATGGGATTCTCATGATGAATACCTATTAAAACACCATAACTTCATAAAATTTTTGAAAAGAGAAATCATACCATAATGGATATGGTAAAATATAGACATTTTATCTTTTTTCTAGGGTTATACCCTGCCAATGTTAGTTACCTTCTAAATATGATTCTATCAAAATCTATTGATGAGACTCCATATGAGATATGAGTAAAACATTACAACTTCATAAAAATTTTGAAAAGAGAAATTATATCATATTCGATATGGTAAGATATAAACCTTTTATCTTCTTTCTAGGGTTATATCCTACAAATTATTAGTTACCTTTTAAATATGATTATCAAAATCTATTCTTTATGAGATATGGGTTAGTAAGACACTAAACTCATCATACTTAATGATTTGGGGATGTAACACTTATATGAAGCATATAATATCTAAAAAGTTAGGAGTTAAATTAGATAATTTTAAGTTTGTAGCTTAAAAAAAAAAAACTTATTGGATATTCCTTTTACCATCTCATTGAGCAAAAGGTGTTTGTCTTAAAATATGTTACCTTTCTAGAGAAAGAATTTATTTTTGAAATGAGCAGGGTAAAAGAATATAACTTAATTAAGTTCAAGAATCATAAAAAAGGATTCAAATAGAACAAAAGCCTAAGGCTATAAAATCTGATGTTTAGCTTGAAACTTAAGAAACACAAACTTTATAGATCTTATACGACATTTCATATAAAATTGAGACAATAACTTCTTGTGAAAACCAATGATAATGAGTTACTCAAACTTTATGCTCTTACCAACTATATATAAACAATATCTAATATTAAGATCCAAACTAGTTTTCTAAAGTTATAAACAAAAACAATGGATTGACTTTAATAAAATCTTATTGCTAATAGCTATGTTAAAATCCTTTAGGATTTTTCTTGCTTAAGTACATGACATGATTATAAGATTTGGAAAATGGATGACAAAGTTGCATTTTTGAATGGAAATTTTCATCATGATGTATATATTGTTGACATATAATACTTGTATGCTTTATATATTTTGATGATAACAATAAAAAGAAAATGGACTAATACTATGCTTGGATGAGATTAAGTTATAAACAGGTATTATACAAAGAATACATCAACAAGCATAATGGATTTCATGAAGAAATCAATCCAGGAAGTCCACGAGGCAAGCAAGTGAAGACTTAGAATAAGTTTTCATTTTAGTGCTTTATGTAAATCTCAATTTCTAACTTGATAGCACAAATTAAAATGAACTCACACACTTTCCATTGCATACATTAAAAGGGTTTGATGATTATAGGTTTAAGTCATAATCAATCGGTTCAAGAAATTCAGAAAAGATAATTTGTCAAAATAGGATTTCTGCATGAACCGGTCGACCGCTTGGGTTACTGCTTGAACCGATCGACCGCTTGGTCAAAAAGATTGATTTTCTGGCTTTTTAAATGAACCGGTCGACCGCTTGAGTTATCTTGTGAACCGGTCGACCGCTTGGTCAAAAAGATTGATTTTCTGGCTTTTAAATAAACCGGTCGACCACTTGATTTATCCGTTGTGAACCGGTCGACCGTTTGAGATGACAGTTGCACAAAAACGGCTAGTTTCTCTTTGAAACTTATAAATAGGCCTCTTAATTGCAAAAAGAAAAAAACTTTTGATTATATCTGATATTAAAGCAATTAGTAGTGCATAAACACCTTCATATCATCAATCCTCATTAATACTCAAATTTGTGTTTAAATCTTCATATCCTAACACAAAGAGTATTAAGTCTCATTCTCACTACACTTAAACACCTTCAAATATTCTAAGTGCTATTAAGTGAGATAAAGAGATCATAGATCTTAATTTGTAATATCCACACTATTGAGAGTGTATTGTTGTGTTACAAAATCAATCCTTGTAAAACTCTTGAGAGTTGAGTCTAAAACTCTTGATATTGGTGAGGGAACATCACCAAGGAAAAATCTTGAAGAGGGTACATCTTCAAGTGGGAAAAAGGAAAATCTTGAAGAGGGCATATCTTCAAGTGGTGTAAAAGTCTTGGTGTGGATTCATCAAGCGGGAATTGTAATCTTGTTACTTGAACTAGTAAGAGAATACAATACTCAAGTACGGGTTGGTACTTGAGCTGTGGATGTAGGCTTGCCGAACCACGTTAAAAACCGAGTTAGCAATCTCTCTCTCTTATCTCTTTACTTTAAAAGTACTTAATTATATTGTTGGTTATTGTTTTACTTTAAAGTAATTAATTTTTAAAAAAATTGCATTTATTGTTGTCTTTACACCTAATCCCCCCCCTTAGGTGCATAGTTGCCTTAATCCTTAAACAACAATTGGTATCAGAGCTTAGTTCTCAGTTATTAAGTTTGCTTAAACTTTGAGTAGAATGGCAACTACAAGTTATAATCTCCAAAATGAAGGTGCTTCAACATCTAGACCACCATTTTTTGATGGTAATGACTATGCCTATTGGAAAGCTAGAATGACAATATATCTTCAATCTATAGATTTTGATTTATGGCTTTCTATTGAAAATGGACCTCATAGACCAATTAAAACCGAAGATGGTATTGAGATTCCGAAAAGCTTGAAAGAATATACTGACCTAGATAAAAGATTACTTTCTATGGATGCTAAAGCAATGAACACTTTATATTGTGCATTAAATAGAAGTGAATTCAATAGAATATCTTCTTGTAAAAATGCTAAGGATATATGGCATGCTTTAGAAGTAACACACGAAGGAACTAATCAAGTTAAAGAATCAAAAATTGATATGTTAGTTCATCAGTATGAGTTATTCAAAATGTTGCAAAATGAATCCATAACAAGTATGTTTACTCGTATGACTAGCATTACAAATAGTTTACATGCTCTTGGTAGAACTTACACAAATGCAGATATTGTAAGTAAGATTCTCAGATCTCTACCGAAAGCTTGGGAAGCTAAAGTGACGGCAATACGAGAAGCCAAAGATCTCACAAAATTACCATTAAAGGAGCTCATCGGTTCTCTAATGACTCACGAGATAACTATGGATAAACAAGATCAAGAAGAAAGGCCAAAGAAAAACTTGGCATTTAAAACTGTTCATCAAATTGAAAGCGATGATAATGATGATGATGAAGACAGTCACGACAATCTTGAAGAAGATGTAGCATTGATCACAAGACAGTTTCGAAACTTCCTTAGAAAGAAAAATGACAAGAGAAAGTTCTTGAACTTCAAAAAGGAGGGAAACAAAGGAGAATCAAGTAAAGAAACTCCAAGATGCTACAAATGCAACAAGTTGGGACATATCAAAACCGATTGTCCCCTTCTTCAAGCAAAGAAGAAAAATCGCTTTCAAAAGAAAGCTTTGAAAGCAACATGGAGCGATGACTCGGACTCGAGCTCTAGTGATGAAGAAGAACATGTGGCTAACATGTGTTTCATGGCAATCGAAAGTGAAGATGAGGTACTATCTTCGGATGATGAATCCTATCCTTCTTATATTGAATTACATGAACAACTTGAAAATCTGTATGTAGAATATAAGAAATTAGGTTCAAAATATAGTGCCTTAAAAAGAAATCATGTATGCATAATTGAAGAAAAAGAATTACTAGAAAAGAAAGTATGTGATTTGAATAACAAGAGTAGTAAGACGAATCAACTTGAAGAAGATAATAAATCCTTGAAAGAAAAAGTTGATGAGTTGAATATAATTATCGCAAAATTCACACAAGGCTCAAAATTTTTTGAGAAAATGCTTTCGAGTCAGAGAAGTGTGTTTAACAAAGGAGGATTAGGTTATAAACCTAATAAAAACCAAAAATACTTAAAGAACTACTTTGTTAAAGCTAAACAGTCTTATGATCCAAGTCATACATGCAATTACTGTAGAAAATCAGGACATTTGATTTATGCATGTCCTATGAAGAAAAATAAGACTGTTAAAATGATTTGGGTTCCAAAAGGAACCACCCCTAACCAAAAAGGACCCAAGAAGGTATGGGTACCAAATTCCTCATCTTGATTATGTTTTGTAGGAACCAAGGAAACATGAGGAGTGGTTTTTGGATAGTGCTTGTTCAAGACACATGACTGGAGACAGCACTCTCTTTTCAAGCCTTACCAAAACCAAAGGAGGAAAAGTGACTTTTGGGGACAACTCAAAAGGGAAAATTGTTGGAATTGGTAACATTGGAGGTATGTCTTCACCCTCCATTGAAAATGTATTTCTTGTTGATAATCTTAAACATAACTTGCTTAGTATAAGTCAATTATGTGACAAAGGCTATAAAATCATTTTTGATCATACATGTTGCTCAATTCTTGAAAATGATGAAATTATCTTTATCGGTAATAGAATTGGAAACATCTATAAGATCAAAATAGATACATGTATGAGTATTGAAAGTTGTCTTGTTGCTAGTATAAATGATAGTTTTCTATGGCATAGAAGACTA
Organism: Salix dunnii; assembly: GCA_015731905.1. Classification (NCBI taxonomy): domain Eukaryota; kingdom Viridiplantae; phylum Streptophyta; class Magnoliopsida; order Malpighiales; family Salicaceae; genus Salix; species Salix dunnii. The sequence goes on along the minus strand of CM027664.1, from coordinate 11,157,709 downwards.
GGTCACATAAGCATGGACATCCTTTCAAAATTAGCTAAAAATGATTTAGTTAAAGGTCTTCCTCATATTGCATATATAAAGGAAAAGCTATGTGACGCTTGCCAAATGGGCAAACAAGTTAAAACGTCTTTTAAAAGTAAGAATCACATATCAACCGAAAGACCTTTAGAGTTACTTCATATAGATCTATTTGGACCAACCAGAACAAGAAGTTTAAGTGGTAATAGATATGTGTTTGTAATCGTTGATGACTTTACTAGGTATACATGGGTTATATTTTTGAAATCAAAAGATGAAACCTTTTATGAATTTGTAAAGTTTTCAAAGAAAATCGAAAACGAGAAAGGATTTTCTATAATAAACATAAGGAGCGATCATGGTGGTGAATTCATAAGTGATTTATTTGAAACGTTTTGTGAAGAAAAAGGATACCACCACAATTTTTCAACGCCTAGAACTCCCCAACAAAATGGGGTTGTGGAAAGGAAAAATCGGTCTCTTCAAGAAATGGCAAGAACAATGATAAATGAATTTAACACCCCAAAATATTTTTGGGCGGAAGCCGTAAACACTTCTTGCTATGTTTTAAACCGTGTTACTTTGAGACCTGAGTTGAAAAAGACTCCTTATGAGCTTTGGAAAGGGAGGAAGCCCAACATCTCTTATTTTAAAGTCTTTGGTTCAAAATGTTTTATTCTAAACACTAAAGACAACCTTGATAAATTTGATTCAAAATCCGATGTTGGAATTTTTCTTGGATACTCCTCCTCTAGCAAGGCTTACAGAGTATACAATGATAGAACACTGTGTCTTGAGGAATCCATGCATGTCGCTTTTGAGGAAACTCAAAATGACAAAATCATTGAGATTCCAGATGACTTAAATGAAAGTGTTCAAAATTTGAATCTTAATGATAAAAACCCAAAGGAGTCATCAAATGAAGACATGAACAAGGACCAACCAAGCTCAAGCAATCAACAAGAGTTGGTAAGTAACTCCTTTGAGCCGCCAAAGGAGCTAAGGTATGTAAGTTCTCATCCTCCAGATTTAATTATTGGCAATCCTTTTGAGGGAACTAAAACTAGAGCATCCCTTAGAAACATTAGTGGGCATTATGCATTTGTTTCTCAAATAGAACCTAAAACCTTTCTTGAAGCCGAAAATGATGAAAAATGGATTTTAGCCATGCAAGATGAGCTAAATCAGTTTGAGAGAAATGATGTTTGGGAACTAGTCCCTAGGCCAAAAGATTTATCAATAATTGGTACTAAATGGGTCTTTAGAAACAAAGTTGATGAACATGGGACTATTGTTAGAAACAAAGCAAGACTAGTTGCTAAAGGTTATAATCAAGAAGAAGGAATAGATTATGAAGAAACCTTTGCACCAGTGGCTAGACTTGAATCTATAAGAATGCTATTAGCCTATGCATGTCATGCCAATTTTACGCTCTTCCAAATGGATGTTAAAAGTGCATTTTTAAATGGCTTTATAATGGAAGAAGTATATGTTGATCAACCTCAAGGCTTTGAAAATTTTGAATTTCCTAATCATGTTTTTAAACTCAAAAAGGCCTTGTATGGTTTAAAACAAGCACCTAGGGCATGGTATGATAGATTAAAAACATTTCTTATTGAAAATGATTTTAACATTGGCAAAATTGACACCACCCTTTTTACGAAAAGAAAAGGAAAAGATATCCTTATTGTACAAATCTATGTTGATGATATAATTTTTGGTGCTACTAACGAATCTCTGTGTAAGGAATTTGCAAAATGCATGCAAGAGGAATTTGAAATGAGCATGATGGGAGAATTAAATTTCTTCCTTGGATTGCAAATTAAGCAAACAAGAGATGGCATCTTCATCAACCAAAGCAAGTACACCAAGGATCTTCTGAAAAGATTTGGGATGGAACATGTCAAAAATACCGACACACCCATGGGGACATCTATTAAGCTTGATATGGACGAAAAAGGTAAAACCGTAGACATCACCAAATATCGAGGTATGATCGGTTCTCTTTTATATTTAACCGCAAGTAGACCCGATATTATGTTTAGTGTATGTTTATGTGCACGATTTCAAGCATGTCCAAAAGAATCCCATGTTAGTGCAGTAAAAAGAATTTTTTGTTACTTGCATGGTACAATTGATTTAGGGTTGTGGTATCCGAAGGGAAGTGAAATGAGTTTAATCAGTTATTCGGATGCAGATTTTGCGGGTTGTAAAATTGATAGGAAAAGTACTAGTGGAACTTGTCATTTTCTAGGATCATCACTAGTATCATGGGCGAGTAAGAAACAAAACTCGGTAGCCCTATCAACAACTGAAGCAGAATATATTGCGGCAGGTAGTTGTTGTGCACAAGTATTGTGGATGAAACAAACTCTGGAGGATTATAGACTTAGGTTTGAAAATACTCCGATTAAATGTGATAATACAAGTGCAATTTGCCTATCTAAAAATCCTATTCAACACTCTCGTACAAAACACATAGAAGTAAGACATCACTTCTTAAGGGATCATATTGCAAAAGGAGATATTGTACTTGAGTTTATAGGTACAGAACATCAACTTGCAGATATTTTTACAAAACCCTTAGGAAAAGATCGCTTTTGCGAAATAAGAAGGAACCTAGGGTTTATCCATGCAAATGATGTTTGAAATATGTATACATCAATGGTTATAAGTTGGATTTATTTGATGTTAAAATGTATACACTTGAAGCATAAGAAATTTGTTCAAAACAAATTTTAGGGAGTTTAAAATTCTGGGATGAACCGGTCGACCGGTTCATCAACAGCAAGCCCAACCGGTCAACCGGTTGGAGGCAGAAAAACAGAGGATGGCTACTGGAATTTTTTGAAATTTCGGAGGAAAATGTTTCTGAAAATGATTTCTGGACATAAAGGGTTTTCTGAAGTTTAAATCAAGATTTTAAAGTCAAAGTGCAAAAATTTCCATCTTTGCATGTACCGGTCGACCGGTTAATGCATCTGGATAAACCGGTCGACCGGTTTAGCCAGAGGAACAGTAGCCTTGGCTACTGCCTAAAATTAGCACTTTTAGCCCCTTGATTCCTTTGCCTTTTGGACATAATTTTTACATCAAAGAGCTAAATTTTGAGTGCAAAGAAAAGTTCAAAAGAGAAATTTCGAAAATTCTCATCTTGGGAGTAAACCGGTCGACCGGTTGAAATTATCCCAAGGAAACCGGTCGACCGGTTGAGCGATAGTATAAATACTATCTAGGGTTTCAGAAAACGGAAAACGGTAGAAAATCAAAATTCCGAAAACCCTAACTCAAATCCTCTCAAAAATCACTCAAAATCAAAACACCCAAAGCCTAATTGAAGTCAATGGCACCCAAGAAACGCTTAAGGAGGACTGAATCAAGGAGCAAACAAGCCAATGATCCTACTTCCTCATCAGGTGACAATATTCAAAGATTTTTAAGTGATTTCTCAAATAGAGCTATTTGTGTAGAAAGAGGTTTAGGCAATGATTTGTCTGCTTTAGGTATAGATACTCTATTTGCTGAAATGGATTGGTACTCATTATACGAATATAAGAAACCTACATACCCTAAGTTAATGAGGATGTTCTTTGCTAATATGAGGGTTAATGTAGAACCAAGGATAATAAGTACTCTTCAAGGAAATCCCATTGAGTTTAATTGTGCTGAATTAGCTGATATATTGGGTATATCTAATGATGGTCCACGAGTTTTTGAAATTAAAATAATTCCGACCATTGAGGGGTTTATCTATGATTATGCTGTTGCATTGCACACTGGGAATAATGAATTTGCTCCAGGTGCTAAGATAAAGAGTCAGGATCTTCTATTAAGACCTAGACTACTTCATAGGATTATTGCTCACAACATCTTGCCCAAAAAGGGGCATTATGATGAAGTGACCTTTATGGAGTTATGCTTAATTGATTGTATGATTCAGAGAAGGCCAATAAACCTTCCATATATCATGATTAGGAATATGATCTTAGCATACAATCAAAAACAAAAGGCTCTACCATATGGTCAAGTGTTTACCACTATTTTTGAGCACTTTGATATCTTGCTCACGGGTACGGATAAGAAACCGTACTCGGATAAGACGGAGATTGATACCACCACTCTCACTAGAATGAAATATGTGCTTAATGAGAATGGTGAGTGGATTCAAGGTCACCAAGAGGGTGCACATGCTGAGGAAGAGCATGTAAGTGCTGAAGAAGAGGAGAATGTGGCTGAGGATGAGTTCACAAATTTATTTGAGTCACCACCTCCGGCTTCCTCGCCAGATGAGCCTTCTATGAGTGGCTGGTCGCATAGGATGGAGAGCCGTCTCACGCACATTGAGGCGGATATGCGACACATGAGAGACTCTCACGAGGCTTTTCAGACAGAGATGCGGACTGATATGCAGGAGTTGAAGGAGATGATGACTTCACTTCTCTCACGATACCCACCTCCTTAGAGATTTTGTATCATGCATCTCATTTTATTGTGTTTATATATATATTTTTTTTGGATATATGTTGTTATTGAATATTTTATGTTTTTTAACATTGGGTATTACATTGATGTTTGGAGATTATAATTTTGAATATTATGTTAGTTTTCTTTTTGTTGATGCCAAAGGGGGAGAGAATATAAAAATATACATATGCATCAATAATGGGGGAGAAAAATATGAAAAATTTATATGCACATATTTAGGGGGAGAAAAATGAATTTTTCTTGAAATTGCATATGATATTTGTACTTAGATTAAATTGCGAAAAATGTTTTATGCCTCTTATATATTGCATTACAAAATATAGGGGGAGACTCAATTTTTTATCTAAGTCTTGTTTGTTTATTGTCATCATCAAAAAGGGGGAGATTGTTGACATAAAATACTTGTATGCTTTATATATTTTGATGATAACAATAAAAAGAAAATGGACTAATACTATGCTTGGATGAGATTAAGTTATAAACAGGTATTATACAAAGAATACATCAACAAGCATAATGGATTTCATGAAGAAATCAATCCAGGAAGTCCACGAGGCAAGCAAGTGAAGACTTAGAATAAGTTTTCATTTTAGTGCTTTATGTAAATCTCAATTTCTAACTTGATAGCACAAATTAAAATGAACTCACACACTTTCCATTGCATACATTAAAAGGGTTTGATGATTATAGGTTTAAGTCATAATCAATCGGTTCAAGAAATTCAGAAAAGATAATTTGTCAAAATAGGATTTCTGCATGAACCGGTCGACCGCTTGGTCAAAAAGATTGATTTTCTGGCTTTTTAAATGAACCGGTCGACCGCTTGAGTTATCTTGTGAACCGGTCGACCGCTTGGTCAAAAAGATTGATTTTCTGGCTTTTAAATAAACCGGTCGACCACTTGATTTATCCGTTGTGAACCGGTCGACCGTTTGAGATGACAGTTGCACAAAAACAGCTAGTTTCTCTTTGAAACTTATAAATAGGCCTCTTAATTGCAAAAAGAAAAAAACTTTTGATTATATCTGATATTAAAGCAATTAGTAGTGCATAAACACCTTCATATCATCAATCCTCATTAATACTCAAATTTGTGTTTAAATCTTCATATCCTAACACAAAGAGTATTAAGTCTCATTCTCACTACACTTAAACACCTTCAAATATTCTAAGTGCTATTAAGTGAGATAAAGAGATCATAGATCTTAATTTGTAATATCCACACTATTGAGAGTGTATTGTTGTGTTACAAAATCAATCCTTGTAAAACTCTTGAGAGTTGAGTCTAAAACTCTTGATATTGGTGAGGAAACATCACCAAGGAAAAAATCTTGAAGAGGGTACATCTTCAAGTGGGAAAAAGGAAAATCTTGAAGAGGGCATATCTTCAAGTGGTGTAAAAGTCTTGGTGTGGATTCATCAAGCAGGAATTGTAATCTTGTTACTTGAACTAGTAAGAGAATACAATACTCAAGTACGGGTTGGTACTTGAGCTGTGGATGTAGGCTTGCCGAACCACGTTAAAAACCGAGTTAGCAATCTCTCTCTCTTATCTCTTTACTTTAAAAGTACTTAATTATATTGTTGGTTATTGTTTTACTTTAAAGTAATTAATTTTTAAAAATTGCATTTATTGTTGTCTTTACACCTAATCCCCCCCCTTAGGTGCATAGTTGCCTTAATCCTTAAACAACATATATGACACACAACCTAATGGTTTTTTGCCTAAGAATTTTACCAATAAAGTATGCAAGCAATGGAAATTTATTTATAAACCTAAACAATCTTTAATGAGTTTGAATATCTATTTTGATAAGATAATGGAATAATTTAATTTATTATAATATTGATGAGTCTTGTATATAAAAAAAATAGTGTGAGTAGAGTCATTTTCTTAATAGTATATGTAGATAATATGTTATTGATAGGGAATAACATCCCTTTACTCCAATCTATAAAGATATGGCTATCTAAGAGTTTTTCCATTAAAAAAAGAGTAGAAACTACTAGTTTAATATGCCCTGTAGTCAATCAATTGGGTATACATGATATTATTATATACATTTAAATTTAAATTTATTATTAATAAAAGTTCACTTTATCTTTAATAATAATAATCATCATCATAATAATAATAGATTAATTAATCTAATATTTGATTTATGATTTTAGAGTAAAAATAAAGTCTTTAAGACAAGAATGATTTTCAAAATAAATTATAAAGTTTTTATAATTATAGAATTTTTATTGCATCAAAGTATTATTACTAAAATATTCTTGGTTAATGCTTTCTTAATTATTAGACATTTATTAAAGTATTAGAAACTGATATTATATCTCCGTTTATGAAAAAAACAATTATTCTCATAAGTTTAGGTATAAGAAATATATAAGTGCTTGTAATAAGCTATATACGCTTAACTAACTTATATGAGAATCGTATATGGAGAGATCACTTGTGTCTATGAAAAAGATCATATGATGGTTGTGTAAGTGATTCTTCAACTTGAAATCGCTTATATATATATATATATATATATATATATATATATATATATAATTTCATGCTTTGCTTTAATCCTGTTACATATTATCTTAATCTAAGTAATGAAATGAAAAATATTAGGTATAACATAAACTATATAAAAATGCTCAAGTGATAAGAAGATTATTTCTTATTGGTGGTTTGTGTGGATTACTATAAGAGGTCAAATAAGTGAATGACTTGTGATTTGTGACAACCCAACAATTAAAGAATTATTCAAATCTGAAAAAGATTAGATCTTTAAGTAATAAATTCTCAAACAAATTTAGATATGTATAATAGGATTTTAAGGAATCCCAATAATTTTATTTTATCATTTCCACTAGATGTATTACATTCAAGAACATAACAAAGACAACCTATATATTAGAAATAAAAATCTATAAAGATGGATTTAAAAGGTTGCTTGTACTTTCTCAATCTATGTACAAAGACAAGATGCTAACATAGTTTAGCATGGAAGAATCCTATAGAGGATTTACTTATTTCACAATGAATACATCGCTAAAAAAAAAATGTCATAAGACACAAATTGAGAGAGATACGACGGAAAGGGCTCCCTACGCTTTAGCTATGAGACCCATTATGTATGTGGTGCTATGTATAAGATTGGATATATCCTATGATTTAAGTATAACAAATATATACCAGTCTAATGCATGTGAGAGTCAATACAAGATGGTTAAAAATATTCTTAAATATTTAAGAATAACTTAAAATGTCATTTTGGTCTACGAAGGACATATACTAGAAGTTCTTGGTTTTTTAAATGATTGTTTTCAATTAGACATTGAAGACAACAAATCTCAAACATGATATATTTTTACTATAAATGATGGTGTTGTGAGTTAAAAAAGTTCCAAGCAAAAAATCATAACTATTCTATAATTGAAGTTTAATACATTTGTGTTTAAGATAGCAAAAGAGGTTATTGGGGTCAAAAAGTTATCAATGAACTAGATATGATTCCTAGTAGGGGTGAGCAAAAAAATCGAACAACCGATTAAATCGAAAAAACCAGAAAAAAAATAACCGAGAAAACCAAACCGATAAAAAAAACCGATTAAACCGATTATAAAATTAAAAAAAAATCCGGTTCGGTTCGGAATCGGTTTTGTAAGTCAAAAACCGAGTAACCCAAACCGAACCGGTTCAGTTCGATTAAAACACCCAATATAAATATAAAGTTTCATTTGGAAAAAAACCCTAGCAGCCGCAGGTAGCAGCCCCACTCCCTCGCTCTCGCCTCTCCCTCGCTCTCGCCTCTCATCGATGATTACTTTGAAAAAAAACCCTAGCAGCCCCACTCTAGCCATCTTGCCTCCCTCGCTCTCGCCTCTCATTGATGATTCCTTTGAAAAAAAACCTTAGTAGCCCCCCTCTGGCCCTTTCGGCCTCTCTCTCGCTCTCGGCTCTCGCCTGTCGGCCTCTCCCTCCCTCTCGCCTCTTGCCTCTCGGCCTCTGTTTCTTGTGTTTACAAAAGGTAAGTAAATAATTTACTCTATTTTATTTCTATGTTTTAGTTAATGTTCATGGGTGATTCTTTTTCTTAAGGTGTTGATGGAGTTCATGTTGGGGATAAAATAATGAATTGAGATGTATTGTTATGGTTTGACCAGAGATATTCTGCTATATTTGCTTCTGAATCTGCTATAGTTTTTGCAGCAACTAACACTTAGCAGCCTCTCGCCTCCCTTTGCAACTAACACTTTAGCAACAGCCTCCTCTCGCCTCCCTCTGCGATGTGGTGCAAGTGATAAATGGTTCGGCTTTTCATGATACTCAACTGGTTTGTAACTTTGTAGTGGTGACTTGTCTTATTTAGGCAGTTCTTGGAGTAAAATTGCTGGATTTGCTGTGAGCTCTGTTTCTTTTTAAAGATTAGTTATTTATTGATTGTGTAGGGTTTATGCCTAAATTCAAGTGATTAATTAGCTTATTTATTGAATAAAATCCTATACATTGTGTTGACTCGTGAAAGTTTCGAATTATGCTATTAGTTTGCTTTTGTTTCCTCACTATATAGTGCATTTCTATGAAATGTAAACAATGCACTCTAAATAAAACTTGCCTTGCGATTTTTCAGGGGGAGATTCCACTGCAAGGAGACTTCTTTGTAGAACATATGATATTTGGAGGTAATTAATGACTCCTTGTGATATATTTCTTTTCTTTGATTATGTTTGTGCTTTCTTAGTCAATGTTTTCATATTTAGATTTAATAGAATTGAGATCGCTCACTTTTCCTTGTATTATTGACAGTGGAAGGGACTGATCCTGTTAGAAGAGAAAAGTTGATTGAGCTGCTTGACATTGATTTGAAATGGCGTATACACAAGGTGTCTGATGGGCAGCGGCGACGAGTCCAGATTTGCATGGGTCTTCTTCATCCATTTAAGGTAATGTAGAGCTATGAAGCCAGAGGGTTTGTCTGAGGCACCCAATCTTATGAAATAACCCACGCTTGGCAAAGTTGCCTGTTTTTCTTTTTTTAATGGTTATCATTTCTTCCCAAAGGGACACCGGGCAGTTGAGACTTGGGTTTTCATTTGAAGGTCTTGGTTCAAACCCTGGAAGGGGTGAGATTTAGGGATTGGGAGGTGGAAAATGGCTATTTTTTTTTCATTTAATTTACTTATGATAGTATTGGTGAAAGGTCATAGTGTCTCTCAAACTTACTCGTTGAGTAGGATCCAAAATTTTCAATTGCAGGTTCTTTTGCTAGATGAAGTTACAATCGATCTAGATGTTGTTGTCAGGATGGATTTGCTTGAATTCTTCAAGGAATAATGTGATCAGGTATGACTTTCAATTTTTATTGTATTCACATCACATGTACACACTAACATATCTGATTGAATGAATATATAAAAAACCTGAGGCAATGGATTTGCATAATGTATCAGGGAACATCACAATAGGGTCCCCACTTGAATTACCTAAGAGAGAAACATCACTGCCTTTTGAAATTTAATTATCAGATGTGGGTCCTCCTGCATTGCAGTGGCTAATTTTTCTGCTTTCTTAAATGAAAATCATTTTGCATGGAATCACCTCTTTTATCTCTTTTTGAAATATTTTTAGAAGATATGAAAAATCTAGCTTAGTTTATTATTTATTAATCAATTTATTTTCAATCTAACATTTCTATCATTATTTTTTTGTAGAATTTGGTGAAAAGTTCAATCTGGCAATGGATGATAATTAGTTCAAAACCGGGTGTATTTCTTGAAGTTTTTTATGTTAATGTTGCTTGTTTATTTTGAAGCCTTTTGAAGGCATTTTCTGTAATTTAAATTTAAATTTATTCACTTGTGTAGTTTTAATTATTTCATCTCATGCTAAATTAAACAAAACAAAAGTATTAGAAAGGTAAAAAAAAACTTAATAAACACTATATTAATATTTTAATACATTGATATTTGTATTAGTGATAAAAAATTAAAAATACTTGAATATTTTTAAAAGAAAATCAGTTTTTTAATATTAATCGCAAGCCCATCAGACAATTCATTAAAAAGCCCATCAAAAAGCCCATAAGATGGCCTAGAAACAAAATTCGGTTTTTACAATATTTTAATCATAAAAACCGAACCGAACCGAACCAAAAATGGTCGGTTTTTAACAGGTTCGGGTCGGTTTCGGTTTTTTTATTGAAAAAATACAATTTTCGGTTTGGTTATTTTTTTTTGGATAAAAACCGAACTGAACCGAAAATGCTCACCCCTAATTCCTAGCAGTGTTGATCAAATAACCTTATACTGTGATAATAATGGAGTCATTGCATAAGAAAAGAAATCAAGGTCTTACCAAAGATCAAAACATGTACTTAAAAGACTATTTGATTAGAGAAATCATAGATCGGAAAGATGTGAGGATATAACGAGTACCCACAGAAAAATTCTCGCTTATTCTCTCATTAAGGTACTATCCCAATAAAATCATGATTATCATATGAAAGGATATGATATTAGATACATTAATGACTTTAGTTCAAGTTAGAGATTGTGAATAGATATCTTATAGTCAAATATGAGATTTTAAATATTAAATTCAACTGGAAAGGTTATTCAATTTGGAGGGTTGAAACAAAGAAGAATCTAATTCCCATGAAAGCTAGATAATTGAGATGCTACTTTCACTAGCAGAATAATATAATGTTCAAAAACTGTTTCCCCAGCAACCAGTCCATACCATACATTCTAGATGGGTAAAGCACAAAGGAATATATACAAAATAGACAACGGCACATTTTCATCACTGGATGGATAAAAAGGAAGAGGAAAAAACAAAGATTAAGAACCAGAATCTGAAAAGTAGGGTGAGCTTGGTTACAAGATCAAACCCAACCTTGTTTGTATCGGCGGAAAAGGTCTTCAGTTTGGGCATTTTTGAAAGCACTACAGGCAATGACATAGACACAAATGAGCACCACCACCGTTACAATGAGGATTACATTGGCTTTTCTCCATTCTTTCCTCAGGTTCCCCAACAAACCAGCTTTGCAAGCGTTGCAATTGTAGCATAGCTGGTTCTGGTCATTGTTCCACAAGTAGCAGTCTGGGTCTGCTGCTTGGTTCACTGGGTTTAGCCACAACGTAGGGTTCACATAATTGTAGCCACAAACTGAGGGAGGCTTACAGCACCCTGACTGTAACATGGAGTGCTTTCAAAAATAAAAATTATGACTGCTATAAATAAAAACGAGACGAAATGGAAACATGGCATATAGCACCACACCAGGCAATTTCAAAGCTGGCAACCATAGCCTGCATATTCTTATCTTCTAGATCCAATGAACACAAAGCTATGTGAATTCAATAAAGTAAGGTGTATTGCTTTAATTTGGTCTAAATTCCATGATCCCTTTTCATAATTGAGTTACTTACTCGGCAGTGATCTATTTGCACAAACCCCCACCCGGGCTCACTGTTGACTCTGGCAAAATCATTTTTCAATTATGGTGGCATCAAAAAGTGCCCCACACACACCATGACAAGTCTCTATTTAATTTCTCCAAACAATAATGCATTATCGAATAATCAAGCTGATTATGATTGAGATTTGACAAATTTAAAAAAAAAAACTTTCAATATTCTCATTGAGCCCTTTCAAATAATAATATATATAGATATACACTAAATGGTTCCCTACCATATTGTATATTTGTACTATAATATTTTTTTTAGTTTTAGGGAAAAGTGGAATCTGGCTCGAAAAAGCTTCCATTAATCCACACCAACCATGTTCTCTTCCACAAATTTCCAGGCAATAATAATACATGCCCGCTCCATGACGTGCGGTATAAATCATAAATGATGCTTTTAAAGGGGCTTTTAGAGAAACTCAAAAAGCATCAATGACTTAAAATACACTTTTACAAAAGCACATCACTACCAAACACAAATAAAAATAATTTAGTCGGTGGATCACTTGCGAGGTTCTGCCCAGTTTTAGTGGCAGCCAGATTACGCGGTAGAGAAGTTTTGTTCTTGAGAAAATTTGACAGTTTCAAGGTTTTACGATCTTAAGCTAAGAATAGAATATTAAACTCTTAATACCCAAGCATATTAGCACTTATAGCTTGCAAATTTTAGCTTTGAATAGCATAGCACAGAAGAAGAATTCATGGTCTAAACCAATTTATGCATTGGGAAATACATGAACTTGATTAAAAATGAAAATTATGGAAGAAATTAGAGAATTGGTTGCTGGTATTTACCTGGAGAGGAGAGATGTGAGCCGTGAAGAATTGGTCAGCAGTGATATAATTTTGAGTCAGCTTGGAACAAACATCAGTCTCAGCAAGACAAGGCCTAATCTTGTCCCAATTCTTGGAATCAACGATATGGTTCCTCAACCAAGAGGAAAATCCTTGAAGCCTATACTCTCTATAACCTCTCCCAGGCACATCATAGCCACCATCAGCGCGCGTGACCACAAAAGCGAAGACCAGAAGGATCAACAGAAGCCCTATGAGAATTGCCATGCAGCAGAGATAGAATGCTAAAAGTGTTTCCTTATACCAGTAGGCACCCACAAAACCAGCAAGTGAGACCAAGAGGATAAGGAATCCAAGGAGAACTACAGGCCACCGGAAAAGGTGGATGCATTCATTGTCCGGTTTGGAGGCTAGCCAAATGCCAGAGGCTATTATAGGGATCGAGCAGAGAAAGGCTATGAAGTTTAGGAAGGCTGTGATGTTGTTGGCTACTCCCATCGCAATTGCGGGGTTTCGGACTGTGCTTGTGATCTGTGGGAAGGGGAAGGAGAAGGTGGTTTTGCGTTTGTGGTGTTGTGTTGACCCTCCCTATCTATGGCGGTGTACACAATTGTGCTTGAAACTTGAAAGTGATTCTAAATTTAAAGGTATGAAATTAATTTTTAGTTTTTATTGTTTTCGAGTGTCAATTAAACAAAATGTTTAAGGGAATTAAAAAAAAAACTAAATGCATCAAATCTCTTTTAAATTACTCAGCTCGGATATTTAATTTAATTTTTTATTTTTATATTTTATAGGGTTCATTTCATTAATTAACATTTAAAAATATTATTTGTTTCTTTACTATTGAAATTTTATAAAATTAAACCTTTCACAATTTTTTATTTTAGTATATTAAAATAATAATAATTTTTTAAAATATTTTATCATAAAAAACACCTTTCATAAACACTCAAATACAAAAGCTACACTTTCTCAGACACTCAATATTCTTTAAAAAAACCACCCAAACAAATATTATAGTAATACGTTTTTGTTCTTGTTATATGACATACTATAAGTATAATGATTTTATTGAAGGTCTTTTTTGGGGTAGTTATTTTAAATTTTTACTTTCAATTTTATCATATTTCTTGATTAAAAAAAAAAAAAAAACAATAAGAGAAACAAACAAGAAAATACCTGGCTTGGATAACCCAAGTGTATTCTTCTTAGGCTATAAATGTCTATGCCTATTTTAGTTTAACAAATCATCAACAAGAAATAAACAAAACCAACCCTAACATAAGGACATGCATGCACTAATTGAGAATTTTTTTTTTATTACTCTTCCATTATTTAATGTTATTCATTCGCACCATTATCGACCAACTCACGTTGTAATATAGTAAAAAAAATTAAAGGATATATTATAAACAATCAATTTTATAAAACAATCATTAGGTCATGTCGAGGACATCAAGAATAGCTTAACCTCTCTCTAATTCATGTTCCATATATTCCTTATATAACTTCTTAAACATTTGTTTTCATTGTAAGTCCTCAAATCCATTACTCCTATGATTTCAATACTTGTCCTTTTAATTGAGGTATATAAATCCCTGATCTTTTGAGTTTTCCTTTGATTAATCATTTTTTATATTTTATGTTGATATCTAATATAAATTTCAAACCTTTAAAATTAAACAAAAATCTAGTGAAATGGAGTCACCACCTAGTTTTTAAAGAGAATAAAAGTCTTGTAATATGTATTGGTTTATAGATTAAAAAATAGGTTGGGTATGCTTAATAGTGACTTCATGAAAAATCATTGAAAACTCATCAATAAATTTGAAAAATATAAATGCATAATATAATTTTTGCAATCAATCTTTTATGTTTAGATATTGTATCCATTTCAAAGCAGTATTCAAAGGTTTGTAATTGATCACAAGTCTTGGTGAACCTCTTATGTATGGAAGATAAGAAAATAACAAATCAAACAACGGTTCAAGTTTATTAATCATGTGATTGATATAATTTAAAATCAGGGTCCAAAAGACCAAGGTGAAATTGAGAATGATAAAGGTGAAATTAAAATAAATATAAAAGATAAAAGTTTAATTTGGAGCCAAACTAACAATATATGAAGCAAGGACTAAAATTGAAAAGGGAATGAAATTCAAGGACAAAATATATATGGTTTAAAATAGTATCATTTAACTTAAGTTGTAAGGCCTAATTATATAGAGAAGGAATGACATGTCGTCTTACCCTTTCTATTAACCTCTTAACTAGTTTCTCATCAACTAAGGATAAGATCTTCACCCTTTTCTTTCTTTGTGTATAATTTTCCACTTTATCTTTGATCCTTAAATGCCTTTCCCACATTAGCTAAAAGCATTGCATAACTTGTAATTGAACTTCTAAAACATAAAGATAAAAACAATTACTTTCTAAACCAGCTATTTAGTTTACTTAAAACAATATTTAATTATAATTAAAGGATAAGATACATGCCTCGTGACTAATGGTCTTCAATCATTATTTTTTGTTGTTACAGATTATGGACCGACCAATTATCATGAAGAATGCAATTTACATAATTATAAAAGTGGATAATGAGTAAAGATCTTTATGGAATATAGCTTTGTTAAGGAATTATCTCACTTAAAAGCTTAAACTATTAAGTAAGGCCTCAGAATATGATTTATATTATTCTTTAACAAACCTCCTTAAGTGAAAGTCCTTTGGCCTTGAAACTTGCACACAAGTCCACTCTACCTTATGCTTGATTTTTTTTCAAATAGAATGAGGATGGTGAGATTCGAACTCGTGACCGTTGGGTCAACAAGACTTTGATACTATGTTAAAGAATCATCTCACCTAAAAGCTTCAGCTATTAGATGAAGCTCCAAAATATTATTTATATTATTCTCTAACAAGCTTGAAAATGCCATTTTGATGTTTAAAGATAAAAATGAGGTTTAGGGTTCTTTATTCTCTTCTGTTTTTAGAAACCTCTATGTTTTTTGTACATCAGATTTGATGGTTAAGCTATACCCAATATTTGAGTTAGGCCCAACAAGCTTGTTGAGATGGAGGAGAAGGCTTCGGCATCATAGATCACTAAAATAAGCAAAATACAGTTTGGAAGATGAGTCAATGGGGTCATTCTCTCGAGGAACATGGGGGATTGTAAGAGGATCAATGAAGTATAGAAGAAAAACTGCAGCAGAGGAGAATACAAAATCAACAGCTACAACAATCGACGAAACTGCAAAACTGCTAATATGCCTCCCTCAAGGTTTAGTTCATCAGAAACATAGTGGCCATAGATTGCAGGTTGTGTTTTGTAGGCTGCAGCTTGTGGGCTTTAATCTAGCAGGCTGTGATTTTGTAAGTTGTATTGGACTATGTTTTGTATTGCAACTCATGTTTGCAAGCATTCGACCACTCCAAAACCTTGAATTCCCTTGAAAATCAAGTGTGGAAAGGTCCCGGGCCATGCACCATAACTGCTCAATGAATATCAATCTGAATTTTCTGTGCTCTTAATGATCAAGTTGGGGTATGCATCCCCACTTTGGCTGTCGTTTAACTCAGTGCTGGTAATATAAACATATTATTTAGTTGCAAATTGGCTTAGAAATTGGAATTTAGCAGACCAAAGTAGAAAGAACTGGAATTATTTGCCTCAGCAAGTCTAGGTAGACCACATCATTTCAGCAATGATCCAGTTGGAGTTTGCAGGTTCGGGTTTATCTCTTTACAGGGAATATAGAAAAAACACAATCGATAAAACTAATTAGTTGATTCCTCGAATCCAAAATATCAGTAGTAAACTACTGCTGTCCGAGGTGCTAGCTAGCTGCTGCTCAGGGTTTTTTGACTGCTGCCTTAGCTGTCAAGTTTGTACCCCATCACCAAGATGCAACTAATAAAGAAGCAGCTGGAAAAAACAAAAGAAAAGCAGTGCCAGATACTTGATGAGATTATGTGTTTGCTAGAAGACAAAACTATATCCTCCACAAGATCCATACGTGAACATCATCGCCATGAATATGTTGAAGGATTAGAATCATATTGTATCTGACACCTCACTCACACAGCAGCAACAGCTTGCATACATAGGACATACTAGGTGGTTGAAATGTCACTGTATCGTAAAAGTGATCATAATTATGGCAATATCATCTAAATTTCTTGTCGTCTATATTTTTTCTGTAGGGAAATGAAAAGCAGTGGACGCCCACCTAAACCCAGGGCTCACCCGGCCCCCACCCTCTTTCTCTCTGCCATTTCCAATGGCTCCCAAAAGGTAGAATCGAATGCCATGATTAGACGGAGAAGTGCCTGGAAGACCATATATAGATATAACCTTGCAGGCGATAAGCTTTTAGCAGGTTCCTTCCATGTCTTCGAAACAAAAAGCTCATGTGTTTGGAGATGTCTCCGTTTTCTATTCACACATTTTACAATGCAAGCACGAGGATCCACTTTTATCGTGATCATATGCCTTTTCTTTATAATTTTAATTAATAAATTTATTAATTAAGATGAAAAAAATCCATCAGTTCCACAGCGTTTTCGGTCCCATAAGAAAACAAAGTGACAGACATCCTAGCATACACCATCATCAAAGGGTCAAAAACAAAACAAAACTTCTAAATATCTTAAATAAGGATAAGAAAGACATCTCTTTTATTATAACCCTTTTGATCTTATTATAAATAAGCACTAATTATATATATATATATATATATATATATATATATATATATATATATATATATCAATTTCTAGATATTTTTCGAACTTAAAACTAGTAGACAATAGTTAAGTTCACTTGTAATTTTTTTTGTATAGTCAAGAAACTTGAAGTTTAAATTTCATAAATCAAAAACACTGAAAAAAAAAAGTTTTATTATCCAGGAGTTTTAATTCATAGATATAATGAGATTATAAATCATTCTATGAACATCTTTATTTCTTTTTTTTTTCTTTTTGGATTTGAGAAACCATATAATCTAGAAAGTATATTTTGTGGGTCTAAATGAGTGAATAAAACTCTGGTTATCCCAGGTTCTTATAAAAAATAAACGTTTTAATTCGAACTTAAGAACTGCTGTACAGATCTCAAGTCCTTTACCACCACACCACATCTTTTGGAGACGAACATCTTTATTTCTTTTCTTAGTTGTTGAGTTTACTTTACATTCAAGTTATTTTAATTATTTGATAAATTAAAAATTATTTGTGTGAAGTGAATTTAATAATGTTAATACTCATATAACTATATAATATAGATTTAGAATTACATTAGTAGATTTAGAACTCTATTCAAACCAATTAACATACATGAAAGAGCTTGCATCAAACAATATCTTTAATATTTCTTGTTCTTGTTTTTTTTTTTTTTTTATAGATATTGAATTGAGGTTTGGTTATTTATAATTTATAGTGGGGATTAAAAATACAAAAAATAACACATTGAGCCATTAATGTCATTTTCATAATTAAGTCCAAAAACAAATACCCTTTATCTTTTTATATAACCTATTGTCATTCTGTGTAATGTATCAAGATTTTGAGATGAGATGAGGTATTGGAATAGAATATATATATATATATATATATATATATATATATATATATATATATATATATATATATATATATATATATATATATATAATTAATTAGTGCAAGCTAATTAAGATTAATGAAGTGAGTTTCATAATTATTATATATATATATATATATAATTAATTAGTGCAAGCTAATTAAGATTAATGAAGTGAGTTTCATAATTATTAATATAATAACTATTAAAGATTTTTTGTTAATTTTAAAATTTATAAAATTAATTAAAAAATATATAAACTGTTTCGGTTATTTATATTAATAAATATAAAAATGAAAAAGACAGATGGACCCCAATACTTGATAGTAGTATACAGGGTCCCAATCCATGATAATCGATGTCACAATAAATTAGGCCCCGATCGAGTTGTCTGCGTTCATGTATTTATTCCGCAGCGACGTCGACAATTACCATTTATTTGGTGATGTACATGTTTTTCATGCAAAAGTGCAGCCTCAGCTCCATCAATTTCCTTCATGGACTGACCTATCATGAAACAAGACAATAACTAATGGAATGAATAAATCTTAAGCAAATCCCTTTGGATTTTATAGCTTCTGCAATCATCAGGACTTGGGATTTAAATAAGATATTTAATTTATGATATTCTTAAATATTAGAAATAGAGTTTAGTTGGATAATAAATTAATCATTTAATTCTTTCTATTTTTCTCAGGAAAGGTGGGTAGTAGGTGGTAGATTGGGGTGCATGGGAGTTTCAAAATTCATTTAGAAAAAAAAAAGAATTTTTTATTTTATTTTTAAGTTTTATTTTAAATTAAAAAAAATAGTATTTTTAAACTATTTTCATGTGCTAATATTAAAAATAAATTTTAAAAAATAAAAAAAATATATTATTTTGATGCATTTGAAGATTACAAGAGATGAAGAAATTGGATGTTATGAGCAGGGTTGTCAATTCCATTCCGTTCTGCCCAGAACGGCCGGAACGTTCCATTCCGTTAACAAAACCTAGACAAAACAGCGTCGTTTTCATCTCGGTTTTAATTCCGGCCCGTTCCGGAAATTCCAGCTAAATTCCGGCCGGAACGTCTCGGTTCCGTTTTGGCCTTAAAATCTTCTTTATTTTGATTAATTTGTGATTTTTTTAATTTTGATATTATATTTGTTTGATTTTATGTTTGTATTGTATAATTTAAAGTTAATTTATCTTGAATTTTAATTATGTTTGTTAAATTAATATTTTAATTTTTTTCATATGTATATATAATTAATTATATATGAACAGTACAACTCTGAAACAACACACCGAAATGCTTCAAAATCAAAATATTCCATATCAATAAAAAAACCAGAACAACAACTAAAACAATATTGAAAATCTTGATTACGAGAGATTTTTATACTCTTGGTGGCGCAGTGCAGAAACAACAATGTAAAATATGTTGGGTTAGAGAAAAGGAGACCTGAAAAAATCAGGCTTCGACGTGCTGGGCTCAAGCGCACATCTTGAGCATGTTAAGGGTTAAAAATAGATCCGGACGAGTTGCCTAGGCGCACAAGAGCTAGGTGTGCTGTCCCAAAGCACACCCATGGCGCTAATCCCATGGACAGTGCCTTGAGCTCATGATTATTTTGGGTTTTCTAGGGTTTTTGAATCGTTTACATTTAGACTCTGGGCTTAACAAAAATAATGTTTTGGAAATTACTAAGGAAGCTGAGATTCTCAGTTTAAAATAACTGAGAACATATAGCAAAAGTTCAAACAGCAAATTAGGTAGGATCAGGTTAATCGCGTATGCATGTTTTCTTTTCCTTGTATTGTCGCTGTCGCAGACAAATGAGCCTGCCCTCAGTGGTTGATTCATTTTAATGCGCAGCTTGAGGAGAGTTTAAAACTGGTGAATTTTAGCATGACGTTGCCGCTCACTCAATTTAATGTCTGCCAGATCACTCCAAGTTTGCATGTATTCCATGGCCAGGCACCACTTCTAGGAAGAACTGTCAACACCTGAGCTGTGGTAACTTACATAAAGGATGCATTTCTCTTCCTTCCTTTTCTGGACAAACTTTACTGAGCTCAAATTCATCTGGAAAGACATAAATTAATCAAGTCATGATATGGTAGTAATTATGCTTACCAGCAGCGCAAGTGGCGATGAGAAAGATTCAAATATTGTTCTGTTTGTCAATAGAATGAAACTTACTATACATTATTCAATGTGTACAAGCTTTGCAGCCCTTTAAACCACCCTGTTATGAGGAGAAACCATGTTGCCTTTCCCCCCATTTTCAAGCCTAATATTTAGTTATCTGCAGAGTTTTGCAAATCCATTAAGCTTCCATCCTCTAATAGCTGAATCTTTACCTACAAATAATTTCTAGCTACTATACTATGAAAGCATATGTTCATTCAAATCTGAAAAAGGAAATTGAGTTCTGAAAAGAGAAATTAGGGATGAGTTAATTTCTGTATTAACACATATTGTTGCTGGCCACTAGCAATAATGCAGTCTGATGTTCCTGCTTGGACGCGTGATATCTGCTCTCACATTGCTTCTGTGGCTCTGCTTGAGTGGGTGTGTTAGGTAACTCTAATAGGTCTGATAAGAAGGGGACTTGGGGATGGATTATCGATTTCCAAAGATTTTGAAGCACCAAGACTGAGCTCTAGATCAGGTACTGTAACATTTGGAGGCATTTCTTTTGATGACTTTGAAGGCTTTGGCAAGGGGTCATTCAGCAAAAATGGTATGGGATGGTTGTGTTGAGGTAATTCATCAGAATAGTCAGATTCTTGGACATCTGATTTGACTCCTTGTTCATGATGAGAGTTACTAATGCCTAGCAGAGGCAGAGTACTGGTGTCATGGTGTATGGTTGCGTATTGAGAGCCAGATGTCTTGAAATATGTTGGGACTGGATAATCACTTTGCCTGGTTTTGCGACAGCCATCACCTTGATGACTTGTAGTAGTTATGCTGCTGCTGCTGCTGCTGCTTCCACCCTATACATGAAAGAGACGAAGTAAAACAAAATTATAACCCGCGTCAGCTGCATAATTGAGACTCTGTGTGTCTCTGTGTGTGTGTGTATTTTATTTTTTATTTTGTTTACCATGTCGAAAAGACTTGAACGTCGCTTCTTCTTGTTGAGGATTGCCTGGCGAAGAAAATATTTTTGAGCATGGCTAGCAACCTGTGTTGGAGTTCTTGTAGTAACAAAGTTTCGGGAGATGCCTCTCCAATCTCCCTTTCCTAGCTTCTCAAGTCCGATTAGAAATGTTCTGTGCTCCTCTTCTGTCCATGGAACTCCTAGCATCCAGAAGTTACAAATATTCAATTCAAGTCATTAGATTCAAAAGTAGATACAGTGACCAAGATGAAATTAATTTATCAGACACGCAAAAGAATACTGCGATACAAGTTACCTACTGAACCGATAAAGAAATGAATCAAAACAAATATTTTCCTCTTCATAATTAATAAAAAAAAATGGTAACTGGGGAAATCAGAAGGATCCAAAACAACACACCCTTCTTCCTCGTTTGGACAGGACCTAGGAGAACGTCAGACAAATAGTCGACAGATGTTTTATCAGAGTTGTCATCAATGGAAACTCTAGATGAACACAAAGAAGATGATGGTGACGAGGATGAGGGTAAGCAGTCCACGCTGAAGCTCTTCTTCATGGCAGCAGAAGACGAAGATATGTCAAGTTGCACGCCAAAAAGCCTAAGACCACCAGCACCCGTTGCTCTATAAGTGGCGCAGGTCCTTGAATTATGGCCTGTATTCGAACAATGAGAGCACTTCCTGCCCATTTTTACCCGGACAAAGCTCGACTTCCTAGACAGCCAGCCAGCACCCACGAATAGCAAACTCAGACAGAGAGATAGAGTGAAAATATAAGCAATAGTTTGGTGGTATATATGATGATGAGGTAGGGATGTATGCACACCAAGAGAATATGATTGGATGGACATAATTTATTGTTGGATATTTTTCCAACTTGGGTTCTAAACAAACATCCCTACCTCTGTATATAAAGTTTATTCGAATATATAATTGTTAATATGATGATTATTAAAAATTTATATAATTATTAAATTCAGGATTCATGAGAATAATTGAAATACGTGCAAACTAGCCCAGATAATCAAGTTAATAAAAAATAAAACCTTATCACATACATGTTATTTTTATTTTTCCTGGAGAATGTATTTTGAAAGTTTACATTAATGGCTGGTACCGTCCATATTAATATTAGAGTGTTGCAGGGGACTTCGGAGAGAGTTTACATGGAGCTGAATAATGGATGGACGAACAGCCTTAAACTTTGGATGTTGCATTTGGTGGGCAGCGAGGAATTGTTACTGTTTTGTCCCCCTCCCCAACTTACAATATTTACATTATTTGTTGACAAAATATAAACTTGAAGATATAAACTGAGACAATGATCAATCATACAATATATATATATATACTGTCTGCTATTTAGTGTTAGCAGTGTGATTGCATTCTTATTTCATAAGCTTATTTAATTTCTTATTCTTGATGGCATAAATAAGAATAAAACTAAAAATTTTAATAAATAAAATAACAAGGAGTTTAGAAACATATACATAGCTTGTCTAATTGCAAAGGTAGAAAAGAATGTGAACATATTTGATATACAAGCTGTTTAAAGAGTAAATTGCTACAAAAATCATAAATCATTGGTCATACTCTAATTTTCTATAAACTTTCATATTCTAGACCAAATGGTATTCAATCTCATTCTTACTTGCACAAAATATCTTTAAAGTCTATAGGTGTTGTATAGTGAGTTAAGGAGATATCAGAAGTTCAATTGTATTAATCACAATAGTGAGAGATTTTGCTATGAAACGAAATCATCCTCCTTGTAAAACCTTTGAGAGTGAAGTAGATATTCATCGAGGAAATTCCACTAATGGGAAAATCTTGAAGGGGATAGATTGCAATTATAGACCATTGGATTGCTCATTGTCTCATTCTATATTTTCAAGTTTGTATTCTATCAAGAACTACTGTGTAGTGATCTTTCTTTTATATATTGATTTACATGTCATTTTTTTTATATTATCAGAAACAAGATCATGGGGGGAAACAGCTTCTATACCCCCCCTCCCCCCACCCACACACCTACCCACACACACAAATATCTTAATAATTCTATCAAAGATTCTCACCTGAATCTTGAATAATATAATATTTGGGCAGGAAAAAAAAACAATTCAACTGTTTGACATCAAATTCTGATTACTGAACACCATGTCATCAATAGAATATGGGACTCAATACAAGGAAGAGAACAAGATAATCCTCAACTTAATACTGAAAACATGGATAGAGACCGTGACAGAATATGTTGGACATACTCAAGAGATATTTTCCCCAACTTGCTGTTATCTCACTTATCCTTAATATTAATAAATATCCCGAGGAACATATCCCTAGTTGAGGAATTAACCTTGTGGAAGAAATACAAGCTCATGCGATGATAAAACTATACACAACCAAATACTAGGTTATTACTTACTCTTCCCAGGTTAGTTTTGTCAGATAATGATTGGCAAAATCAACTATCCAAAGAAGAAAGGATGAATCGGGTTACTATTGTTGATTTAATCGGGTTTAATAAACCTTTTTATCCAATAATATGATTTTAAAAAAATATTGAAGTGCCACAGACAATGACCATTGAATACAAAATATTCATAAATAAAAATAATTATTCATTATAAATATTTTTATACGCATATTTACTTTATATGTGTAAGAAAAGAATGTCATCTTACAGATTAAAATCGTTTGAAGTAGTAGAGTCAATTAAAGCACATACTAAACTAGAAAAAATAAAATAGTGAAATTTTAGGATATTAAATTTACTTGGACGCGCGACTTGCCCTCTAATCTTAAGACTGTAAATAAAAACTAAGCTTAATGAATCAAAGAAAGAAAAATATTAAGGGTAAGTTTGAAAATTACATAAAAATACAGGATAAATCAAGTAGGGATTTCATAAAGTTGCAAAATTAAATATAGTGTGGTGTTGAAGACAAACTCATAACTCGTGCCAAATCAAACGGCACCGTTCAATTGACACTCGATTTAAGACCTAAACTCTTACACGCTTTCTAGTTGCATACAAGAAGTCTCTGCACGCGTTGACCAATGGATGCGTGAGGTCGAATAACATTGGCGTGTTGAAAAGATGCGCCAATAGTATTCGATAGAAAATAATATTTAAAAAATATTTAATTACCTAAACAACCCTACATGTAATTCTTTGATTTTACCTTATATGGGGTATAACCATATTAATATATTTTTTTAAATTATGAACACCCCACATACAACTTTTGTGTTTTGTCTTATTTGAAGGTAAAAGGGTTATTTGATTGTGCAATGAAAATGTAGAATTATAGTGACACCCCCGACACCAACTCTTGATAATTGTGTTATTAGAGAGTATTATGGTTATTTTACTATGTATAAAAATATAAAAAAATAAAAATACTCTTGAACCGAAGTTTAAAATTACTGTGCATGGAGAGGTAAGATAATAATTTTATTATTACAATCCATGTCATTTGCTACATTAATTTACTATTGCGATGCTACAGTGAAATCATGATATGTTTAGTTTATAGGTGATACCAATGAATACCATTTCATATTTCTTCAGTTAGATGTGTGCAATCAAGGGGTTTGTTGGTTTTATTTTCGAGTTTTAATTATTAATATGATAATTATTATAAATTTTTATGATTATTAAATTTAGATTAGTCCGAATAATGGTATTAATAAAAAGAAAATAGATGCGAACAGTCAAGCATGTACTCTCAAACTCACTCAGTGGCTGCTGATGTTAAACCAAAAGTATCGTCCTTGCATCTGATATGCTCTTTGTACCAAATCTTCTTAGCTCTATGCTGTGAATGAACGGTACATTTTACGTTACTCCAGCCGGAATCATGATGGACAGTGCTCAGGCAGCAGCCTCCATGTTATAAAATTAAGCACTTGGGCCTCTCCGGCTGAGTTATGTGCACGTTTCGTGTTATTTGCTTTGAAAACAAGTTTAACTTGAATATATTTAGCTTTACTTGAAAGAATAATACATGATACATATTGTATTGCTTTTAAATTTCAAAGGAGAAAAAAAACACTGTTTTCATTTTGGATTTAAGCCGTGCACCCTACCTATAAAGAATAAAACAAAATAATTTATTATAGGGTTCATTATTTTCTTAAATAAACATGTAATCTTTAAAATGTAACTCAAAGCGAAAAGGTATAGATATATTAAGCTAAGAAAAACCAAGCACGTCTAAAAATGTATGTGATGGAAAAAGGGAATAAAAGATTAAATAAAGAGTTATTCCATGTGGGTTAAATACTATAGCGGTAGATATAAATTATTATAGATTGTAATAATATAAATATTGTTTTGCCTCTTAGTGCGTTAAAATTTACCTCTTGGCCTCAATGGCATTTTCAACTTTTCATGAGACTGGTTGATATTTTCTTATTATTTTGGGGTATTTACATCTTTTTTATCTTTTTGCACGGTCAACTATAATTTTACCCCTGCTATCAGACAAAACAGTGTTGAGTAAGCAAGAGTATTTTTTATTTTTCTATTTGTCAATGAATTGTGAAATAATTGTTATTTCATTTAATAAGATAAAATATACAAGTTTCGGTTGAGGGTATTTACGGTTTTTATAGTTTAATGCATAATGAAACTAAGGATGTACCTTCTGAAACAACAAAATCGAAGAGTTAGCTCTGGGGATATCATTGTATTTTCACTTGCATTTTATTCATTCTTATGAAAAGTTGAAAGCGCATCTCGTGGACGTATCAATAGGTTTCTTCCATCCAATCCTTTCAGACGGCGTGTGCGGCGTACGGTGATCGTAAAAAAAGTTCAATCATTGTGGCCTCTTCCACATGATGATGTGCATGTCATCCAATGGTATTCGCAGGCATGTCGATGGATGGTTGGTTGATCTCTTTTTTTATCCTTTCTCTCTCCTACGGGCGAAACTACATAGCAGCCTTATATGTTGATAGTTTGCTCCTTTCATTCCCTAGGCTTTTAATTTGTTTTTTTCTTCCTGATTTCTTTTATAGAAGTTGTTATTTGTTTCAATTTTATCCTTCAATTAAAATTGATAATATATGTGATTTTTCATTTCAGTCCTATTTCTTTTAATTTTTAGTTTGTGTTGAATTGCTTTAATTTTTTCAATCTCAATGTGTTGATTTATTTCAATTTTATCTTTCAATTGAAATTGATCATATATGTGATTTTTTATTTCAGCCCTTATTCTTTTTATTTTTGGTGCGTTTCAATTCTTAATTTTTTTGGTCCTAGGGTTTTGATATTTTTCAATTTTATCCTTCATTTAAAATGAACCATATATTGTTTTATTCATTTCGATCCTTATTCTTTTATTTTATTTTTGTTTTAATTCTTTTAATTTTTTCTATCCTTCTAGGATGGCCACTATTTTTTGTCTTGTTTATGTTATTCTACTCTTAGTTTTGGATTTTTATTTTTATCATTTTTTTTAGTTTTATTTTTATTTAATTTTATATTAATAATCATTCTAAAATTGATATTTCTTTTTTCCCTATGCTCTTTTTTTCTTTATTCTTATTTGTTCTTCAAATTAAATGATTTTTTTTATTCTTCGAGATAATTTTTTAGTTTTCATTGTTTATGCAATAACAATAATAATTTCAATGATTTTTTATTCTTATTATTTTCTTACTTACTCTTTTGTTAAAGGTTTTGGCTTTTTTTTCTTTGAGATAATTTTAAAAATCTTCATTGTTTAAACAATGATAGCAATTATAATTTTAGTTGTTATAATTATGATAATAATAATAATAGTATCAACAACAACAATAATTATGATTTATTATAATAGTTGCAATGCGTAAATTAACAATAGCTTATAAAATAATATTAAAGAGTTTTTTTTGTTGTAATAGTGTAAATATCTTTTTGGTATTTATAATGTTTATGGTCTTTATTTTGGTATTTATATCGTTTTGGTATTTATAAGTTTTTTGTTCTCAAAGTTTTAGTTTGTTTCAATTTTATCCTTTAATTGAAATCAATCATATATTATACAATTCATTTTAGTCTTTATTCTTTTAATTTTTTTAATTCCTATATTATTTTTTTTTAGTCCTTCTAGGATAGTCACTATTTTTTATCATATTTATGTAACTATACTTTTATTTTTGATTTTTTTTTTATCATTTTCTTAGGGTTTTACTTTTTTTATTTTGTATTTATTTGATTTTTTTTATTCCTATAATTTTTTTTTGTTATGTTAAGATTTTAATGTGATTCAATTTTTTCCTTCAATTAAAATTGATTATATATTTTAATTTTCAATTAGGCCTTATTCTTTAATATTTTTTCTTTGATTCTTTTAATTTTTCCAATCCTTCTCAGACAATTCCTATTTGTTATTCGTATTTATATATCTATACTCTTAATTTTAGCTTGTAATTTCTTTCATTTTTTTTCTTTTTGGGAGGTTTTATTTTTATTCAATTTCATTCTAAAATTTTATTTTATGTTGATAATCATTTTAAAATAGATATTTCTTTTTTTAACAATAATTTGAAAAAAATACAATATTGAATAATAAATTACTAAGATTATTATTGTTATTATTATGTTTGAAGGTAAACAATGAAAGTAATGCATAACTTCAAAGTCTTAACCACTCAAAATGATCAGAATACCTCGTGGTGTCGAACAAATCTCAAACATGTTTCCTTTAAAAAGATACACAAAATTCTTCTTCAGTGTACTCTGCATAATATTCTGAACCTGCACCTTCTCCGTGGTACATTTAAAATCTACAGATATCTTTCAAGTGTTCTCCGTGGTACATTCTGAACAGGCTATACCTTAAGAAGCTCATCACTGTTCTCTGTTTTCATGCTAAAATCAAGTGTATACCAGCTTGAGAGTACATCAGTTGTTAATCTGCAAAGGTAACATGTCCAAACAATTCAGCTTGAGTGTACATCAGTTGTTAATCTGCAGAGGTAAGATGTCCAAACAATTCATTTACTGCAAAAATAAAAGTGTGATGCTACATAAAAGACCTTGGTATTTTAGTAACTTGAATTCCAAGAGGACATTGAAGTGTTTAGACTGTTTGTTACGAAATTCATTCTGGTCCAAGTCAGCAAAGATATGGATAGTGCGAGACTTCCTTTTGTTTTTACAAAGAAAGCATATTTCACGGAGAGAGAAATCCTTTCAATGGAAAAAAGAGGGTAGAAACTCACAAACAAAAGGCTTCAGGAGCCACTGAAATATCTGTACTTGCATATTCCACGGCGATTTTGAGCAAAAGAATCACGAAGAGACTGTATCATGTTACATACAACAGGTATCTTACCCAGTTCTTTGTCCTCTTCCTGTACAATTCATTATGTTAATTTAAGTATTAAAATGAAATATCTCATGAGTGCTTGCATATGCAGGAGCGAGGGTGGGAGAGAGGTAATACCACTTTGGTAATGCGTTCTTCAAAACTTGTAGAATTTGAATCAACAGGCATGAATATGTTTCTGTAAGCTGTTCTCAAACTCTTAATCTAGATCATTGACCAAAAATACAGTTCATTCATTTATGTGACAGAAAAATGAAAGCGGGTGTAGAGATTAATTCAGAATATTAAGCCAGTAAAGATGTCAGTGAAAAAAAGGAAATACAAGGTTCATTATTCAGGAAAGAAGAATTCACCAAATCTATATTTCAAATGGTTAAGAGTAAATGTGAAAGGATTCCAAATGACAGCCTGGCACATCCTCAAACAACAAGAGGCATGCATTAAATTAAATGGGCGAAGAAGGCTCTCCTTAGTGCCACAATTTATACTTCTTGGATGCCAATGCACCCATAAAGTATATATAAGCCAATTTGATCAATTTTTTATATAATAGCATATATACAGCATGGGAGCTCAAGTGTCTACCCATAAAACATTGGCCAACGCACCCACTCGACTCTTGAAGTGAATGGAATAGAATGAATGATGAAGGAAACGAGAAGATTAATACTTTGCCCAATTATTTAACAATTTACGTTATTGCTTTGATGATTTTAGAGTCAATTCCATTAAGCCATGACAGTTATTGATTCAAACACACTTCC
The DNA here is from genome assembly GCA_015731905.1 of Salix dunnii. Classification (NCBI taxonomy): domain Eukaryota; kingdom Viridiplantae; phylum Streptophyta; class Magnoliopsida; order Malpighiales; family Salicaceae; genus Salix; species Salix dunnii. The sequence continues at coordinate 11,128,126 of CM027664.1, read as the reverse complement.
ACTATAATATCCAAGTAGATATTTTTACTTTCTCTATTTGAAGTGGAGTGGAGAGGGATGCGGGAAATAAGGTGAAATTTGTAGCAGCAAATCACAACATTAATAAATAAAATTATAGACAACACTATGCATTTTAGAAAGGTTCATGTGGAGTTTCATGAATGAAAGGTGCAAAAATTATATACTGAAGTGTGGAAAAAAAAAAGAGTCAAGAGACACTGAGAAATTTGTTAAAGAAAGCAATGGTATATAGAATCCCCCCCAAAAAAAATGAATGAATTAACTAACAAAATAACTAACTAAAAGCAACCAAAAAAATGTTGATTGGTATAAAAATTCGAGTGACGCGAGGTGATGGGAAACAAAAGATGCAAATAAATGCAACTGCTTTGGAACTGGAATTTTGTTGTTCACTCAAAATTGGCTGAAGAAGTTCTTGAGAAGTAAGTTTTGTGTGTTACCCACCAGGATGAAGGTGCACTTTTTGATGGTTTAAGACTCAATCTTGCCATCAATAATTATTGGCTGAAGGGTGAGGCAATCAGATGATCAAAATTGTTACAGAAAAGTGCGGCAATCACGATAACAATTACACAAAAGAGAACTTCGCCTGTTACACTATAAGTATACCATACAACTACCAAATTCAGATCAGACATTTGTCATAGCATCCATCTATGCAAAATATGTGTGTGTGCACATGAATGCACAAGTGCATATTGTTGTGTTTGGAGTTGGATTTACATCTAAGTAAACCACATCCAATAATGCATTGGAATTTGTAAATCACACCAAAAATTTTGAGAGTATTTTTTTACATTAAAAGTAGGTTATCTGTAAGCTTAACTCAAGCCATCAAAATGAAGGTTCAATTAATTCCAACCTCTGTGACTGTGAATTCATGACGCCGAAGACCTTCCAAATTCAAACCACGAAGCTCAGCTCTTTCTCCAGCCACCATCGTGTACTTTGGGACATCTTGTGAAACCTTCAAGCATATGATATAAGTAAATAGCATGAAAAATCTGTGCTGGTTATATAGACTACTAATCGCATGCTCAAGCAGGTACTCCATGAAGCTAGGACATGGTTATGCAACAAGGAAACTAGAATTTTAGCATTGCTTGGCTGTATCAGACACTATATGTATCAAGATCATTGATCAGACATTCACTACATTTCCATGTTGGACAACCAACATCCATGTTAGGTTCCCTTATATGCAAGAAAGCTTTACAAAATGATTATTAAAACCAAGATGAAAGGAAAAGATCATACCACTGATCCACCACCAACAAAAGAAAAGGAACCAATATGGCAAAATTGATGAACAACAATGGCTCCAGCAGTGTGAGTGTAATCCTACATGTGCGGCACTTGAATCAAGCATGACATATAGGATATAACTATAAAGAATGAGGTTATCAGCCCTGAACATAATATCTGAAGACAAGAACTTACTTCCACAACAACATGGCCTGCTAGAAGAGTACTGTTAGCAAAAATGTTATTGTTGCCAATCTTGCAATCATGAGCAATATGACAGGAGCCCATGATAAGATTGTTATCACCAATAACCTGCATATAAAATACTATTCAAAATATGAACAATTTAAACTTCACATAAGCATAGCCATTTTGCATAATATACTACAAGCATCATTGCCGAACCGTTTTATCACTTGATTTTGAAGATCGGTGAATTGAAGTATGTTCTCTAATCTCATTATTGTCTCCAATGTGAAGAAAACATTCATCCCCTGGCTAAATCCATATAGAAAAAAAAAAAACAGTAACTATCTTGTTCAAAAAACAGTGAATGCCCATTTAAAATTCGAACTTGAGCATCTATATATGTGCAAGTATATATCCACGGTGATCAATACTGTACAAAAATGATACAGTTGTGACAAAAAAAAGTCAATGAAGACCAAACAGAAATATAGCAATATCTTCAGTGTCCGTGCAATTTTGTCTTAATAAGACAGCAGCACTGTACCAGTCTAGTCCAACTCAAAAGTTATCAAGATCAAACGCTAGATAACAAGATAGGATAATAAAACATAGATGCCGAAACACAAAAGTTCATTAGTACAAAATTGCTTTATCAATCCAAGTGATTGAGCTTCTTCTTTTCTTTTTCTTAAAAAGAAACAAGACACAACAATCACGACATAAAATATCATAGCAAGCAGCATTGACAGAGTTGTATGACAGCTTTTTGATCAGCAAGCAAAGGGGACAGAGAACAGCTAAAGGATAAACTCACTCATAATAACATAAACATTGCAGTAACAAGTTAAGGAAGTAATGGTCCAGCATAGAGTACTTCTACATAAAAAATAAGATCATAGTTTGTACATGTAATGTAATATACAGGCATATCCATAATCATAAACACAAAGCGAAAGATAGATGTAAAGTAGCAGTCATAAAGTTTATTTGGCAGCACCAAATAAAAAAATTTAAGTTCACTAAATTTCTAAAAAAAAATAATGACTTGCTTCACAAAAATAATTTTAGTGATAAAATGAAATTCAACTTGTATTACAAAATTAGCAGGAAAATGAACCTTGTATTTCAAATCTTGGCATTTGATACCGATGACAGCATGATGGCCGATAACATTATTGCGTCCCAAAACTGTACGCCCAGGAAGATGATCACCAACCACAGCACCACTGCCTAACACACAATTTATTGCTTCTTTTTTCAAAAACAAATATATATCCACATAGTAACATTAATTAATCAGTGAATGGTGAAGTGAACTGACGGCATCAAAAGACAGTGATCCCCAATCTCGGTATTTCCGAAAATATGGCTACCAGGATATAATCGACATCCATTTCCAAGCTTTACTGAAGACCCGATTGTGCAATATGGACCAATTGAAACACCCTACACAAATAATAACAATAATTATAATAATTTGTTCGCAGAACTAAAATAACAGTAGCAGAATTATCAGTATGCTTTATTAATGAGATTGTTTACGTGGCCCGTGATAGCGTTCGGGTGGACGTCGGCGGAGGGGTGAATGAAGTTAGGGTTTGCGTCTGCGGTGGCGTTAGTCTCGCTTGAACAATCAGAATCAGCATCTGCATCTGTTTCTACGATCACAGACCAGAAGGAATTCCACTAAGTTGTTGTACAGTAGAGTAAGAGTATAATATTAATTAAATTAAAGAAGAAAGAAATCACATGTGAGTGTTGTTATGGAGAACAAGTGTAGGATAGAGGGTGAAGCATTACATCTGCTGCTGCTGCGAGCACAGACAGATAGTGGATTGCAGATTTTTATTTTTATTTTGGGTTTGATTTTGAGGAAGATGGAATTTATAGCTGCTGCCATCGATGACGATGATGAACTGGATACGCTCGGAGGGAAAGTAGGAGTACCACTCCTTTTAATTTCCACGAGAAAATCATTAATTAATTCCTTTAATGTTTAAACCATATCTGTCAGTTTTATTTCGATTTTATTTTTTTAATTACACGGAAGGTTTTGATTTTAAAGTGTTTTGTTATGTAGCATTGTTTATTTATAATTAATTAATTATATATAAAAATAAACAATTAAATATAATTTTTAATTTTTTATAAAATTAAAGTTTATATAATAATTTTATTTTTTATAATATATATATATATTTGTCTAGGGAGTATATAGAGAGAGAGAATTTGTTTGTCCAATCATGAAAGCAGGAGATGAATTTATTTTTAATAGCCAAAACCATACAATCAATACAATAGTATAGTATTTCAGATGGTATTTAATTGAAATATTTGATATGGATTAAAATAAAAATAAAAATAAAAACAATGTATGTTATTTTGTTTTATTTTTTTGATAGGTACAAAACAGATAATTGTGGTTTAAACAGTAATTAATTATCCCTTTTATTTTTAAATCTATTTGGTCTTTTTTTTTCTACTTTTCCAATTTATTTACTTTGTTTGAAATAGAAAAGAATAGGATATTTTTAAAAATAATAATAATAAATTAATCATGATCAGCACTAGGATTAATAAATCATTTTTTATATAAAAAAAGGCTAATTAAGTTAATTTCAAAAAGTTTTGCTTAGTCCGGCACTACACACATGATATGATATAGATGGCCTGAGTAATGTTACGGGTTTATTATTTCTTTCATTGTAGAAAATACATCAAGATAATACATATTTACTTTTTAAAAAAAATAAGATTTTCATCGTTAACTTCAAATCAAAAAAATATTAAAAAGTATATAATAATAGGATAACTCAATAGAAATAGAAAATAAAGAATACCAATTTCTCAAAAAAAGTTAATTAGAAAAATTCCTTTAGGTATTGTATCAAATTACATACCAAATTATAAAATAAAAAAATTAATTAAAAAAGAAATCTTTTAAAAAAGCAAAGCCTAACAAAAATCCAAGACAACCCTTGTTATTTAAAGGGGAAAAAAAGAAAATCTTATAGAAAGAGAGTAAAAGGAATGTTAAAGGATGAAATATTAAAAAAAAAGGTTTAAATAGAGAAAACAAGAGTAGAAATTATTTTCTTTATCAATAATAGTATCTATTATTAACAATATAAATAAAAGATGAATTAAATATAAAAAGAATATATGCCAAATGTAATTTCATTGATTATGAAAAATAAATATATTAGATACTTGAAGTATAAATATTGTCTAAATATATATTCTCATAAATAGGATCTAAAAGTAAAATTTTTGCTTACAAATCTCTATAATAAATTCAAACTTAATATTATATGTCTTGATGTATATGTGTTTGTTACAACTTGATTGGTTATAAATAATATTCACTTTGTTCGTGTAAAACTATATTATTATTAATAAATATTTTTTATCTTTAATATTCATTTTATGTTAGATTAAAGAGTTTAATATTTTGTTAATAGGTTTATAATAAAGATAAAATCATTGTGAAAAAAATGATTTACAAAGAAAAACATAAAATTGTTATAATTATGAGATTTATATTGCGCATTATTTTTAAATGTTCTTAATTCAAGGATTATTAAGGTTATGTATTAATTAGAGTCGTTGAAACTAATACATATTATTATTTTTATTTAAAAAATAATTATTTTTATAAGTTGAGGTATGATAGATAATTATAGCAAATATGTAATTGTTTGTTATATAATATATACATCAAATTGACTTGTATGAGGATTCAATATAGAAAACTCATTTGTGTATATGTAAAGGCTACTGTGATAATAATGCAACTCTTAGATTTAATATCACTAAGTTATATTATATTTTGATCACTACATGTGTGTCTTAATCATGAGTAACAAATGAATAAATATTGGATATAACATGAATTATATATAAGTATTGAGCGATCATAAGATGATTTATCACCCTAAATGAATTAAAGAAAATATTTCACATGTTCTCAAATAGTATTGATTGTGAATTTCTTGTATAAGGTGGAATGAAACTTCAAAAGAGTTTCACATGGTATTTGAATAATCAATTATGAGTTCTCTAATATTTGTGAGATTATAACATGTTGCTAGATATTATATTTAATCTTAAAATATAAATCAATAATGCATTGAATTGATAATAAATTTATTTAATTATAATCATAATCTATTTAGGATTGTGGTTTATATTTGAGCTAACTTATTAGAGAACTTAATGATTCTCACATAAAAAAATAATTGATCAAAACTTAAAATTAAATAATTAATCAAGTATGATTTAATTGTAAATAAGTTTTAGAATTTGAGGACAAAAATGTAATTAATATAAAAATTACAATTCTAGACCTACAAAAATCAAGACTTGGTTAAATAATTTTTAAATTTGTCTTGAAATAATGTGATAATTCAAAGAAAAAAATCATTTTTTAATATAATATTATGATTTATATTTTATGTATAAAGAAAAACTACACAAGCTAAAAAAAAAAAACATAACTAAGAAATACATGAAACACAAAAGAAAGAGATAATACTAAAAGGCATAATTATCCTTTTCTTCTGAAAACAAATTTAGAAAATTTCTCACCATTAATTCATATGAAACACTATAAGAAGTCAAGAACTAAGATAGTTTATTATTTGTGACAACTCAGCCTTAAATAAGTTGGTCAAACCTCAAGAAAAAAATTCAATCTCTAAGTAATCTTCACTTGAACCCTAAACAATTCTAACTTATTTGCGGGATTATTAGAACTCATACAAAGAAAAAAAATTGCTATTTTTTTGCTACATTTATGTATTTGAGGAAACCAAACAATATGTGTATATTTTAAATATATAAAAAAAATCAATTAGATATCTAATTTTATCATATTATTAGGATTGATAGAAATAATTCAATGCATCACATAAAAATTCCTAATACTTTGATGTTAGAAATACTAATATATATTACGGTATGTGTTGGTACTGTTGTATTTTTATAATGTAAGGAATAAGTCAAGTAAAATTGACACTTCTATATGTGAACACACTATTTGCAATGCTATCACGAACAATATCCATACGTGAAGGCCTTTGCAATCCCTGACTATTGTCTCGCGGTATAATATCTGGTAAAAATTCATCTGGTATATAATTGGGATTACAATCATATTAAAAAAAATCAACGTCATGTTGTGATCTCCTTCTAATAAAGTTATGAAGTGTCATCAACGCAACAATAATTTGAACTTGCGTTTTGTATTGATAAGGTGGCATGCTTTGTAAAATTTTCCACCTTTGCTTCTATACTCTAAATGTTTGTTCTATCACATTACGTAGTGATAAATATGTACGAATAAACACCTCTTCACGTCCACTTGGTTGTCCACGACGTTGAAAATCCTGTAAATGATACCGCTCCTCTCTATATGGACCTAAATACCCATACTCATTTGGATAACCAACATCAACCATATAGTATTTTCCTGAAAATACAAACGACATGCAACCGTTTTCATTAATTCAGTCACAAAAGAAGAATATTAAGTGATTGAAATTAACATCTTTGTAACATATAATAAATCACAACCTTCAGGAGGTTTTGGAAAGTTGATAATCCTACTGTCAATAGCCTCGAGATAAATATGTGTATCGTGTGTACTACCTTCCTATCCTGCCCAGACAAATATAAATTGCATGTCAAAACTATAGGCCGCCATGATGTTTTGTGTTGAGACACCTTTTCTACCAATAAGAGTTAGTATAAAAATATTAAAAAAATATACAATTTCATTCCAAATATATGTAATATGAACATATATAATTACCTTGAAATGTGGCATAAATCTACCTTCCTATCCTGCCCAGACAAATATAAATTGCATGTCAAAACTATAAGCCGCCATGATGTTTTGTGTTGGGACACCTTTTCTACCAATAAAAGGAATTTGATTTTTGGCTGCTATGATGGCACGAACATGTATCCCATCAATTGTACCGATACAGTTTTACATGCATAAAAAAACAGAGTTAGTATAAAAATATTAAAAAAATACACAATTTCATTCCAAATATATGTAATATGAACATACATAATTACCTTGAAATGTGGCATAAATCTAGGATCCATCGCAATTTGTATTGGTGTGTTGGTAAATTCTGGATCAATTGGTTTTATAACATCTGCAACAAACAAACATAAGGTTTTAAGGACTTCTTTCATACATCTACTTACAGTTTCGCCTGAATGTTGGAATCTTTCTTTCACATGTTGATTTGATGCCCCAACTGCAAGAGTAAATAGAAACATCCCTACCTTCTCAATTACGCTCATCCTTTGTGAAGGTTTTAAACCATGATGCGTGTCCAAATCATTACATAGGCTAAGCAAAGTGTCTTTGTCCATCTTAAACATGTTAACACAGCGTGTCCAATGACCTCGTAAAATCTCAGTTAACCAACACATCCTTGTATTGTATGAAACCATACATGGTTCTTTATGGATATAATTAATATAATATTAGTTTATAGCTCCAGCCGTGCATGTAATTAGTTTTTTCACATCACATTGTCTACGTATGAAATTTGCGTCGTTGTCATCGTCGCCGCCGCTATTTTCATTATCATAAGTTTCATTATCAATGTATGCATTACTATTACCTTCATAACCACCATAGTTAATCTGGTCAACAACACCATCCATAACATTGTCCTTGTCATCTTCGAAAACCCTACTAAATAGAGCATTAAAATGGGGATCATCCATAGCTAGCAACACTAGAAATAAATAAAGTAAAATGTAAGTGTTGCATAAAAACACTTTGTGTTAAGTATTTTAACAGAAAACAAGTGCAAACCTGTCAACAGCAAAGCAAAACCAAACAAGTGCAAACCTGTCGACATAAAATACTTTGAGTCAAGATCTACATTTTGCTCTTTTTTTTTAACACAACTTGCATGGTCAAATAATATCATGTTCTTAATATCCGTTACAATAATTTTATTCATTAGTACAAACAAACATTCATCAATAACAATGAGCACAATAATATTTGATAAATAAAAAATTTTAAATCATATTATAAGATGTTATGATAAAATTATATCTTTTATAACATCGAAATAACTCAATACGAAAGTCGTAATAGAAAAACTTGCGCTCAACAAATTACTTTTTACGTTATAATCCAAAGGAAGACAGATATAAAAACCAAACAGTCAAACAAAGAAAGAGCAATGTAGTTAAGCATTTTTTTCGGTGAGTGATGTTTTGTTTAAGCCAACTAATTTTTTTTTCAATACTATTAATGTTTGCCCACATTTCTCTATTTCTTCGCACACGTAGACACTCAGTAGTGAGGTAAAAAAATTCATCGTTATTTGTCGCACCAGGTACTGATTGTAACTCAGTCATAACTTCAGCAATACTACAGCCTGGCAAATCCCTATTCGCAGAAATTGAATCACTCCTACTGGACATGCTGTCGAGAAGCTGTTGTTGCAGTGATACTAGTTGAGTACCAATTCCAGATGACTTTTTCTTTCTAGCTCTCGGATCCAGGTGTTCTCGTTCTTTTCTTTTCCCACTACTATTTATGTTAGAACTACTTGACATATGCACTCCCAACGCCTCGAGGATTATGATTTTCAGAATCCTCATTGACATTCTCCTCTGAATCCCCGCTTTCTTTTTCCAAATAAGCATATTCGACACCAACATTAAATGTCTCCAAATCGACTTAATTGCCACCAACTGCGCCAGATGATGCTGCCCATGCATATTGTCCGGTAGCGCATACGCCAAAGAACATTCTATCAAATTTGAACTTCAACTATGGCTCGATACCGGCATGTTTGAATTTTTTCGCTCCCCTAATTTCCTGCATGAAATAAATAGTTCTCTTGTAAATTATATTCACAAAACATTACAAAAGATATGGAATAGTAAGACAAACGAACATTTACCTGAATTTTCGAGTTCCACCACTCATCGCTAACTGCAATTGTCCCTAATTAGTTACTCTAGCCCACACTAGTTTCAGCAATCAATTTCATCAATATTCTCCAATCTTTTTTACATCCATCCCATTTATTTTTCAACTGAGTTTTGGTGAATGCATGACCAATTTTTTCTTTAAATGATGTTGAAACAAATTTCCAACCAGATTTATCAAAATGCGTATTCGATTTTATTCCCATGTCAATGGCCTTAATGCATAGATCACAAAAGATATGCAACATTTCTATATTCCAAGCAGCTTTATCTATAGATTCAAAATTGTTCATGTTACCGTGTACAACTTTGAAACCAAAAACACATCAACACAACATTAACAAAAACACTAAATACTGTGAAGGAACTAACTTATGAACTAATAAATAAATAATAAATGAATTACCTTTGACATAAATAAATTGATGTTTTTCATGTATTAACTTTGTTTCTTTTGTTATAATTTTTTGTAATTGCCTTTTTGTTTTTAATTTTGGGCTCTAATATTTTCTTATTTGTTTTATTTAGAGTTTTTTTTTTTACTAATTTTGATACATAACATAGATCATCTTAGTTTTTTATTTGTCTTCCCGGGTTAAATCTTGATTTTTTTTCTTAAAAAAATATTATCCGGTTCAATTAAATTAATTATTAAAAAATTGTCAGTATGAGATTGTCATTTTAATTATATTTATTAAAAAATTTATTCACTTTATTTATTGTTATTATTTTTTAAAATCATGTTAGTAAATGAATTAGATGCTTTCAATTTTTTATTATTTCATTAAAAACATATTTTCTTCTATGTTCGAAAAAACTTGGTGCTAATAATATAAGACCGATAACGGGTAAGATAATTAATTAGGTGAACATAAGATTTATTTTGTAAAATACAATTAAATTGCATTGGCCACGTCTAGCAATCCATTACTGTGAACTCAAAGAGTTTTATCCAAAACCCTAAATCTTCATGATATTTATTCTAGTCTAAGGTTGACCTTACTATTTTTGCTTCTAAACAAGGTTTCAAAGTTGTCCATGAATTCATGATCACAATCCTCACAATTAACTAGATTTTACAATTTGTCTTTACATTTATGATATCACTAGTTCCTGAACATCTATATACGAGAGAAATCGACTTTCTTATATCACAGTCAGCTGAATTCGCGCATTTTCAGCCACAACATGTAACAAGTAATTCAAACTTGAGACTTGCTTCATTATCCAGAATCGAAAACACAAAATATAGATGTACAAACAACCTCATATAGGACGAGAACATCTTCATAATTGTTGATTAATTACTCTAATTCATCACAAACCCATAACATCACAGTGTTCACAAAGAGGTAAGAACATAGATCCAAGATCCTAACATGATAAAAACAACAAATGAGAGAAAAAAACAAGCGATTGATAGAAAGAAGAGCTTACTTTGATGGGGTGATGCACCAATCTTATTGCCCTAAAAGAGTTACCAGAGCAGTCAGGATTTGTTGTCGAGTCGTTTAGGACGACGGTAAGAGAAGGCCGGTGCAACTATGAGAGAGAAAGGGGAGCAGAGGGTGAAGCTGAGAAGTGAGGGAGTAGATGTGAAAGAGCAGATGGGAGAAGAGGGGAGCCGGGATGGAACGAGGGAATTGGAATTTTTTTTTCTTTGCAATAAGGGAGCAAATGGGTTTGCAAAGGGAGCAAATGGGTTTGCTAAGCTGTCGATGGAAAAAAAGCAAGTTACCAAAACATGGGTAGGAACATGGGTAGGAACATGTTAATGGTGGGCCATGGTGGTTGCGCAGCAAGTTTGGTGCCCGTTCCATGCGTTACCAAACGGTAATACACTAGCTTTTTGAAACGTGATTAACACTACAAAACCTAACGGGCACTTTGTTTGATAGCAAGGGTAAAACCACAATTTCACTATACAAAAAATTAGTAAGAGACATTAACACCCCTAAACAACTAAAAAATACCAACTAGTCCTTGTTAAAAGGTGAAAATACCTCTAAATCCAAATCCAAGAGTTAAATTTTAGCACAATAAGAGACAAAACAATAATTATAGTATTATAGTTCACGGTAAGCTATGTCTACTGCATTTTCACCCCAGCATGTCTGAAGACTCTGAACAACGACTTACTAGGAAAATAGCATATTCGCAGCCTTTGCGTGCAACTATACATCCAGAAATTAAAATTAAAAATCTATAATACAATGAGTTCTTCATTTTAAATCATGACGAGCCAAGGAGTGAGAGTTTTAACTGGCATGTAGTAAATCTATAATACAATGAGTTCTCCATTTTAAATCAAGACGAGCAAGGAGTGAGAGTTTTAACTAGCATGTAGTAAATTACAACTCTTCTCTAGTGTCACTCCAATGGCCAGCCAAAAAACTAGCTTCCCTTCTGTTGTTCTTGCTGCCTCCCTTACATTGCTGCTTTCTGTGAAATATCCATGAGATTTGTTGAATTCGTGACAATGCCACCAGCTTCCAACATCCGGAGCACCTTTACAAACAAAATAACACACACACACACACAATTTGTAGTAAGCACATCTATCGAGTAATTAATTATCAAGTTACGCATGATCATATGCAGCATGCGTACAACAGTGATTAAGCATCATAAAATAAAGCACTATACATTGGATAAACTATATCATTCACTCTCCTAGATGTACTGTCCAAATAGTGACAAGTTCTGACGATGAATTATTTTAGCTGTAATCACAGATGGCTGAACTGCTGCAACTTATTAGTGAACGCTGCATGCCAACTACTAATAGAAGCATCTAGGGAACTAACTTTTATCACAATTTGGCTCCAAATTAACCTAAAAGCTCCCTTTGATGAAGACTGCAAGTGGATGTTATCAGTTTCCTCACGACTTCTATTTCTGCTATTTTTCAAGCATTGTCAGCAGTAAATCATTTATTTCAACTTGATTAAAAAATGGCTACTGAAAATGCTTGTTCAAGAAGTCATCATTGGTAACTCCTGGGTCGTGAAATAAATGATTAACTTGACAATGCAGATCTAACACCAAGAAACAGCAGGTGCTTTGGCTGTGTTGGCCAGTGCAAGCAATTCTTACCGTAAGTCAGTGGTCTAATTATACTTTAACCAGGTGCATCCTCCCATCAAGCATTGTTGTGATACTAGTTCAAACAAAGGCAATGCATGCTTAATAGCAGGCAATTTCTTTCCAATTTGCAAGCATTGTCATGGTTATGATATAAATCTGCTCATCACGCAAAATTATAGGATACAATAGAAGACATGTATTGAAAATTGATGTGTATTGGCAAGAAGAAAGACACGCAATGTTTTTTCCATTCGTGAAATCACCAACAAATGCCTCAGCACCTCCAATATAGAAATGCAGTTCATTCTCTAGAACTTTTGTATTTACCTGTGACATGCGAGGCCTTGAATGAGGATCCTGCTGTATGCATGACAAGGCACATTGCAACATGTTATGGACCTCCGGCTCTGAATAGCAGTTACTTAAACGTGGATCAATCAGCTCATGAATAGCATGCTTTTCTAGGAGTGGACGTGCCTGCTCCAGATTTAATGACGAGCAATTAACAAGGGACAAGACAAATCAGAGAACAATATTCTGTCTTAACAAAACATGTTAAAACATCGTTAAGAAAATTTCATGGAATTTAACCACTATGTTAGAATTTAACATATTTAAAACTTGAGTTCTTGAACTGCTACCCATTCGGTTAGGCACTGTTGGCCTTTGGGTCGGTTTATGTCAACAGCTTTCCGTCCTGTAATTAGTTCCACCAATACTATCCCGAATGAGTAGATATCTGATTTTTCTGTGATTTGGCCAGTTTGAGCATATTCTGGAGCCAAATACCTGAATGAAGGCAGGGCTTTTGCACTTAATTTCTAATCATTAGTAGATACAAAAGATGAAAAGAAAAAATAAGTATGATCTTACCCAAATGTTCCAATTATTCTTGTTTCAACCCCCATGTCTCCATTTGGCTGCCACCTTGCCAGTCCAAAATCCCCAACCTGACAACAAAAAATGGAAGCCAAATCAAACATCAACTGAACAAGCAAAAAAATGCAAGCATTGCATGAAACATAAATCAAAACAGAAAAAAACTGTACTGTGATGAGAAGAATGGTGATCAACAACATAAAGCTAGCAATGAGGTCAGAGACATATAAGAGCAAGACATACTAATGGTTCAAAATCATGGGTGATGAGGATATTGTTCGGCCTCATATCTCGATGAACAATACAGCCGACTCTACATTCTTCATGAAGGTATCTCAACCCCCTTGCCATTCCAACTGCAACTTTTTGTCGTACAGGCCATTTCAACTGATCTTGATCACATCCTTAACAATTTAACACTGCTGTTAATTATCTTTCCCACAAAAATAAGAGGGGTTTATTAGTAAATCAATTTTACAATTACATAAAAACAAGGGTAGCATATTTCATTTCTAATGGAATTGTTATGCTATCAAGGGGAAATTTCCTGACCAAGTGATGCCATGATTGTTTGAAATTTTGATAAGCCAGGTGAGCTCCGTAAATCATTTTACTTCCAATGATATTGCATTCATTGTATGAGAACTCACCAAGAAGATGTACGAGAACTCACCAAAAAGATGTAAATCCAAAGAGCCATTGCAAATGTATTCATAAACAAGCAATCTTCTTCCATCTTCCACACAGAATCCAATTAATGTCACCACATTTCTATGTTGTGCACAACTTAAAACCTCCACTTCAGAGCAGAACTCTATATCACCTTGAGAACTAGCCAATTTGTGTTGCTTTACAGCAACCACCTGGCCATCCATTAGAATTCCTCGATGAACAGAACCAAATCCTCCTGCCGCTAAGAAATTTTCTTGTGAAAATCCATCTGTAGCATGTTCCAGTTCGGCATAAGTAAACCACTTAGGAGGACTTCCAAATATAGGAGTCTTGTGTCGACATAGTGAACACAACGGAGGAGGATCAAGAGGAACATTTGTGGACAAGGAAATTGCTTCTCTAACACTTTTGCTTAAGTTGAGATCAGTTCTGCAATTCAGCACTCCAATGTCAGGTTCTCGGTCATGCTTAGATAAATTCTCCAGCATGATTTTATATGTGAAAGCCAGATCATTATCATTTGGCCTATTGATATCCTCCACCAGATTTTTAGCATGTTCGCCACTAGAACTAAGAATGTCATCCATCCACGTCTGGAAATATAACCTTGTTGATGAAGGAGCCAGCTTTTCAGTATTCGAATCAGAGTCACATTCATATAGGCTTAAATTTCCTTTAGTAATATATGAATGCTCTTTCTTCTGATTCCCATAAATTCCTGAGAGAAATATTGGTGAAGTCCCTGGATCTGAGCTTGACACTGATGATGTTCCAACATCTGTTAGAGTCAGTAAAGATTCATGTTCTGGACTACTTGCAGGAGTCACAAATGGCCCAATCAGTACATCTAGCTGTTCATGCTTACTGTCAAACTCCTTTGAAGTTTCTTCTACATTGAATGGAAATGACAAAGGCATCTGTGGCTCCATTGTTGGTGATCCAATCAAATTCAAACGAAGAACCTTTGCTCCAGAACGTTTCATAACCACAACATTGCATTTTAGCTCTCCCATGCAGCTTTTCTCCTCATGCTTCAGATGCCTGTCAAGAAACAAGAGTAGTTGTTAATTGAACAGGTAGAATAAGTGGAAACAACACCTCTGCTTTAAGGTTTTTGAATGTCCGGAGGGGTTAGTTCATAATAACCACTGTGATATAAATCACCATGAAGTTGCATGCTATGATTCTAATACGCAAAATTTTTCTAAGAAACAAAATCCATGTTTTAGCATGGAAGAAAATAAGGTTTACATTATTTTTATTACTTGTCCAATATAATCCAGTTAGATTGAGCCTTCTTCACTTCAGCAGCCACCACTCCAGAAGATGAGCTAGAAACAACTTTTACCCTGATTTTTATCTGTTCAGACAAATCAAAAGGTGGAAAAGACTCAGTACAAGAAAGGAGCATTTAAGAACTTAATTCTGAAAAACTAATCAATGCACCTTCTCAGGGTCATAAACATGATGGAGGTCAAGCATCATTTCAGAGCACAAATCCAAAACATTGTCTTTTTGATCTAACCAGGTTCCTGATTGGGACTTCCAGTTACCAGTGGTGCAGTCACTGGTTAATCTTGAGAATCCCCATAACTTTTTACCTGGAAAATCAAATTTCATCCACATCAGTCACCAATGTCAACCTCCTTGAAGTCAATAAAATGGACATAGATGAAAGTGAGAAAAAAAAACACCACAGGCCTCAGCTCAAACATCGCACCATGTTTGATTAGACTCAATGTATATTCAAGGTTATTAACGAGAATTTAAGTTCAACACTGGCAAGTAGCTGGTCTGATATAGCTATGCTGTCTTTTGTAGGTTTACTAGAAGATCTGTTAACACCTTGAGACCGAAAAATGAAGTGAAAACCATTATTGGATACGGTATTACAGTTAATAAATCAAGATAATTTGACATCCAAAATTATTCGCGTGTTCCCTTTACTAAAATTTTGGAATTGAAGGATTTAAAAGATAGGATGAAGTTCCTAAGCTCAATCAACCTTTTCATCGAAGCATCTAAATCTGAAGATCATCTGTGTTCTGCTATTTCTCGTGTTAAGAAATAAATTATCGCAAGATAGACAAAGGCTATATATTAGTGATGCAGAATTTATTAGCAACAGAATTCTGTGGCATGTCTACCAGATTCATACAAGAAGAATCCCTTATTCACAAAGATACAAGTCTAAGTATCGCATGAAATGAAGCCCAACAAACAAAGGAAAAGGCGTTGATTGTTAAACCATCAACATTAGAATTTTTCTAATGAGTGTGTGGGGAGGGAGGAAGAAAGAAAGAGTATTACTCTCAGAGTGAGCAGGGATGACAACCAGCAATATAATGAGGTCCCCAGGTTGAACAACATGAGTCAAAGCCCACACCAAAGCACTCCTTGGTATCTCTTTTGACGCCTTAACAGCAACCACCACCACTTTCCCAGCAACCACGACTGACGAAAATAATTCCCCGTTCATATCTGTACCTAACACCACCAGAAAACAACCAAAAAAAAACCTAAAACCCTTGTTTAACTCGACATTCCATGGTTACAACCCCATCACAATTCCGCATAAACAAAATCATTGAGACTGCGTTTTCACTTTTCAATGTGACACATAAACCAAGATACTTCCAAAGTGGCAATTGACATGCGTTTTTCCCAACTGGGGTGGTATAGTTTCATGTAAACCACTCTGGATCAAGTAAAACTAGCGTAGCATACCAGTTCTTGCAAAGCACAAGCTTCTTTCATTTTATCCTACTGTTCATGTAAAAAGCGAGAGGATTGAGATGCTAAGAAAAGAGGGGATCGACAAAGAAGCTGAAGCTCTGGGTTCGATCACATTTTACCCCGGCTTGTAGATAATGACGAGAGGCAAGGCGCCCCTCTACCAAAGTGAAACAAACAAAACGACAAATGGAAAGAGGTTTCGCAACACGACACTTAGCTTCTTGATCCCACGTAAAGGGCTGTTTGAATGTATTTTAAAAATAATTCTTGAATTTATTTTTGTTTAAATGAATTTTTTTATAATATTTTTAGATTATTTGGATGGATTAATTTTTAAAAAATTAAAAAATATATATTATTTTAATATATATATCTAAATAAAAAAAACACCATAAAAAATAGACATAACCATGTTATTTTATATAAAAAAAAATAAACAAAAGACTATGAATTATAATTTATATTTATAACGTATACTAAAAAATTGGGGATAATCACTTTAACACTTTTTTTCTAGGTTGTATTCTCTCTCTCTGTGTATAATTTGTTAAAATTGGAGGTGAGTTAAAATATCATAGATCAAATTTCGATTACAAAAATTCCATTACCAATTAAAAATTTATTGAAAAAATCATTTTATTCCTTTTTTCTCTTTTCAACTTTTTTAATCCCAGTAATTTCTAAAAATTCAATTATAATTCAAAAGTTTATTTTTCTTGTTCTTTTGTTCCTAAATTTGAAAGAAAAGAAAGACACTCATCGAATTCTAACAAGGACAAAGATTATCTTTTATTGACATTGATTTTTCATCATAAAAATTTTTTTTTGATATCAATTATTTCTTCCGATAAAAAAAACTTTATAATAGTGGTTTTAAATTTCAATATTGACTAAAACAACAAATCAAAGCCAAGAAATTATTTTTTTTATCCATTTTAATTTTATGTTCTTGAACCATTTTAAATTAGGTTATCCAACTTGATAAGTTAGGTTCTTTTATGTTAAAAGAGTGTCATTTAAGTGTTTTTAAACAAAGAAAATAAAAATTTGTTTTTAACCCAATAAAACAATCTATGATTTGTTTATAGATTGTTTTGTTACCAATAATGACTAGAATCTAGGTAAAATAGATATTGTTTCGCCTATCCTTTTTTTAAAAAAGAAAACAATTATGTGCCTCTATATGTTAAAAAAATATTCAAAATTTCCTAGTAGCAAACCCAAGCTAAAGTCCAACATGTTTGACTTTATTTTCCTTAAGGTTAGGTGTGTTGGTCACCTAAACATGAACTTTTTTTTTGTCTTTAATTTTTTTTTTAACTCCAATTACATCATTTAACCTTAAAAAAAAACAATTTCTTTATTGTTTCTTTCATATATTTAGCAAAAATATAAATTTATAAAATAAAATTATAAAATCCAATGAAGTTCATAACTCGGGGCAAGAGTTTAACAAATTAAGCTATAAAACCCGAATATATTTAATATATATCCAATATATTGTCATTTCTCTCTCTCTCTCTCTCTCTTAAAAAACAATTCCTTCTTTCACTCTCTCTCTCTTAAAAAACAATTCCTTAAATTTTTTTGTCATATATTTAGGCAACAAAATGTATAATAAAATTATTTAACCCAATGGAGTCTATAATGTAAGTCATGAGGCTGATGGGCTAAGTTATTAAGTAAAAATAAATTCAATATATCATCATCACAATATCTTTTAAAAAAACTTATTTTGAATTAGTCAATGTTGTATGTTTTGTTTTGGTTTCTATGTGATTAAATTTTTTAATTTTATTTTTATAAGGTTATCATGATCTTAAAGCTTGGAACATGAGTTTGACATGTTAATCATGATTGATCTAAATCAATTTAAAACATCATCATGTCAAATTGTTTTTTTAATCCAAGTTCTTGGATATTTTTGGTAATCAATGTTTTCTTTATATTTAAAAAAAATTAGCTTAACCTACAGCATAACTCACGATTGATCTAAATCAATTTAAGACATCATCATGTCAAATTATTATTTTTTAATCCAAGCTTTTAGGCATTTTTGGTAATCAATATTTTTTTTTTGTATTTAAATAAATTAGTTTAACCTGCAGCCTAATGCGAGATAGTATCCTGATTTTTACTATATAATTTATTATCATGTACTAGATCATTGATCATCCTATACTGTGTGCCAAATCAATTTTCTTTTTAGTATCATGTACTAGATCATTTATCATGCTATACTACATGCCAAAACAATTTTCTTTTTGCATGTAAAGAAATATTCAAGTGTTGTTAATGTGTTTTTTAGAACAAAAATTTAAACTATATTGCAATTGATTTAATATGACCCTGCCAACTTGACAAGTCCAAAAACAATCCATCTAACATTTTTTTTTTATGTAGTTTAACAAAAAAAATCAAGATGATGTTTTTTTAATATTAAAGAGATAATATATTAGAATGGTTTAGATCAACTCGATTTAACTTGTCAAATTCGTCAGTCAGGTCATAAGACCCTAATAACTTGATAGAAAGTAAATAAAACATAATATTAAATCGAATTTTCAACCAACCAACTGTTGAAAAATGGAATAAAAAATAAATTCAACTAATAAATTATTAATCCATGCCAATTTGGATTAATCTACCAAACTTAAGACATGAGATTAGGATAACAACATAAAAAATAAATTATAATAAATTATAAAATTTAATTTTCAACTAATTCAATATTGAATAATAAAATTTAAAAAATCAATTTAAAAGACACAAAAATCACCCAAGTTAATTTGAGTCATAAGACTAAGATAACATCATAGGAGGAAAAAAATTATGAATCCTAATCCATAGATAATCCAATATTTAAGGATGAAATTGAAAAAATAATAATAAAAGAATTAAGTCAATTGACTTATCCTATGTACAAGGATATAAAACTGCGATAACCCTATATAAAACAAATAAAAAAAATATAAAACTTAATTCTCATTCAATCTAATATTTAAATATTAAATTGAAAAAAAAGATAAATAAAAACTCGAGTCAACCTGAGCTAATCAATCGAACCCGGGTCAGGAGACTAGGAACATCACAAATTTCAATTTTCAATGAACTCGATAATGATGTATGAAATTGCAAAAAAAAAAAAAATCAACTAAAAAAGGACAAAACAATCCAAGTCAACATGCTAACCTACAAAACTCACAATTTGAGTTATGAGATCATGATAATCCAATAAAAAAATAAAACTTAATTTTCAATTAATCAAATATTGAATGATTAATTTAAAGAAAAATAATATTAAGAAAGAGGATAAAAAAAAGACCTAAGTCAACTTGGTTAATTCACAAAACTCATGACCTAGATCATGAGATTAAGAAAACTTTATAGAAAGTAATTGAAATAAATTTGTGATATAATACCTAATAAACTCAATGTTGAGGATTAAATAAGAAAATAAAATAAATTTTTTAAAAAGCTTAATTAACTCAATAACCTTATATGCTTTAACAAGCAGGGACAAGAATACTTTATGTGAAAAAATTTATATGCCTTTCTCAATAAAGACTCGATGAGTGTAAAACAGGTCGAAAACTATATCTAGATAGAGGAAACCAATATTATACAGCATAAACCTCCTCTTTATTTTTATAGTCTCAAGAAAAAAAGCTTTTTGATCAAAGTTTCTCCCCTCATAACAAAGAGAATAACTTAGTGAAAAAATAGAAGAGGCCATCCAAAAAACATGTTTATTATCCTAAAAGGAGGTATGACCTTCCCATTAATGGGATTCTCACCTAAGTCTTCATGAACATCAAGGGAATATGATGTTAAGTATTTTTCCCTTCATGGTCGCCTCTACATACTCGTACCTTTTTAAAGTTTTTTATTTTTATTTTTTATGTGATGCTTAAATTTTAATTTATGTTGGTAATAATTTGAAAAATGATATTTATTATTTTTGAAGAAAAAATTAATATCAGTGTTTTGAAATATTTTTAATATAATAATATAAGGAATAAATCTTATATAAAACAAAAATAATTTAATTTGTTTTTATAATAATAATTATAATGTCATCAATAAGATGAGTAATAATAATTATAATATGAAAAAATATAATAATATTTATAATGACAATTACAATAATTATAATAACTTGACAATCATGATAATAACAATGACAATAATAATGGAAATAATTCATTAGTTGATGTTACTTTTCTTAGATATTGACTTTTAAGGTTTATTTATTTATTTATTTATGATATTTCATATCTAACATTACATGAACAAAAAATATATGAAGCCACACGTAGATAAAATAGATCAAAAAATTAGGGCAACTTATCTACAATAAAAAAAAATATATGAGTTAATTGCCTTCCACTTTGCAGTAGCCATAAACAAATTTTTTAATATATAAAAAAATTTCATGGTCTTATATTATTTTTATAATGCTATATATCTGAGCAAAATAATCAACTTACAAAACTTCTGATTTTTACTATAGCAAAAATATTTACCACAACAACAACAACAACAATTATTATTGTATATTAGGTTTTTATATATTATTTTATTATGAAAAATATGTTCAAAATAATGATAATGATTACTTTTAAGTATTTTTCTCATAAAAATAATTATATATTTTGATATTTTTTTAATATTAACACCTTAATACACACACACACACACACATACATACATACATACATACATATATACATATATATAATGAAGTAAGTTTTTTTTTTAAATTCTCAAATTAATTTAATCTTAGTATTCTAAAATACTTCAAATATAATAAAATGAAAAACAAATCTAGGAAAATAAAAAAAAATGAATTTCTTTTCATAACGGTAATAATAGTGGCAACTATAATATTGTCAATAATGATTAGAATATTAATTACTTATAACAATTATTCCAATAACAATTATAATAGTTATGATAATTTAAAAATTATGATAATAATAATAAGAATAATAATCAAGAGAATTCATTAATCGATGTTATTTTTGTAAAAAATTGATTTCCGCTATTTTTTTATATATGATATTTCATATCTAATATTACATGAATAAAAAATATACGAAGCTACATATAGACAAAACAAGTGAAAACATTTGCTCAAATTATTTACAAATAAAAAATATATGAGTCAGTTGCTTTGCGTTTCATTATAGACAAAACTAAATTTTATAATATGTCAAAAAATATTAATAATTTTTGAATTTTTAAATAACGCTATATATTAGAGTGAAATAATCAAGAATTTCAATTATTTAGTTTTTTAATATATTCATTTTATTATAGATAATGCATTTAAAATAATCAGAAAGATTATTTTAAAGGCTTTTTTCTTAAAAATAATTATACATTTTGATATTTATTCAATATTAATGCCTTACAAAAATATAACAAATAAGTAACAACTGAAGATTAATTATACATGAATAAGAGAAGATTTTATTTTTATTTCACACCACCAAAGGTAAACTTGCTCTGTTTTTTTAACCAAAGTTATATTTAATACAAAAATAAATTCTACTAAAAATTAAAAGTTAAAATTAAGAGTATAGATATATAAATACAAACAAATTATTTAGAGTTATATCAAAATTACTGAAAAAAATAAATGGATTGAAACTAAATCAAGAAATAAAAGAATTAATTATTTTTTCCTTGCAAGACTTTTAATTCTTTTAATTTAATTATTTGATTAAAATTATATATATATATATATATATATATATATATATATATATTTTGGTCTATATACTTATAATTTTTTATTTTAATTTATTTATTTTTTAAATATATTTCTAAATAGTCTCTGTTTTTGTCCAATACACACACGCTCCTAATTATAGATTTTTGTTCTAATTATTTTCTCTTTTGATTAGGTTTTATTTTTTAGAAAAATTTAATTCTTGGATCTGATTTTGTTTTTGCTAAAAAAATTACTTTTATAATATTTTTATGTATAACATTTCAATTTTAATATTACATAAAAAAACAAGGCAACACATAAATAAAATGAATAAATAAATTTATCCAAGTTATTTATAATAAAAAAATATATAAATTACTTTCTCTGTATTTAGATTATAATATTTTTAAGATGAAAAAAATTTATTTTTAATCGATTTTATCTATTATAATTTTAATAATTAAATATTAAAATAAATCATTATAATAAAAAAAATTGCAGGGCAGCGCACATTATAATTTTAATAATTAAATATTAAAATAAATCATTATAATAAAAAAAAAAAAAAATTGCAGGGCAGCGCACGGGCAAGATACGTCGTTCATCTCTACAATACAAGTTCAATCATAAGCCCTAGGGCATTTCAATAGCCTGCTAGGCACACAAAGATATACTTGCAACCCAGATACGACGGGGACAGGAGGGCATGGCTGGCTGTGCCAAATTGAAGAGGGAAGACTGTAAGCGAACTAAACACGATTCCAACTTCTCCAAATGGCAGGTTTGATCCATATTTTTTTTGCTTCTTGCTTGCCATTGAAAATTGGTTGCTTTTTGCTTATTGAAAAAAAAAAAGAAAGTTTTAGACTGCTTTGATATATTATGCCCACCAAATGGGATCTGGGCTCTTCATAATTTATTTCCAGATCGGTTTCTCATGCTTTCAGTTTGTATACATTGATTCTTTGTATACATGCTCCAGCTTCTCATTGGACCATCTGATTGGCAAGACTATTTCTTGGGAAAGGAAGGAGCTTCTCGATATAGGGTTCACAATCTCCCAACTACTTCTGGTCCGGGACTATATGAGCTTGGTATTGTTGTTTCTCGCTCTACGCTGTCGAGGCGTGATGTTGGCAAGCTTGTCCCAGATGAAGTGGTGGTGGTTTACCTTGGACAAGCTGACAATGTTAAAACCCGACTCCAGCAATACGGTCGTTCAGGTGCCCATTTGGGTAATACTTACTCAAGTGGCTATGTGAATGATTCTAAAGATGATTCTCTTAAAAAAGGGCTAGGTTTGTTTGAGGAGATATTCTCAAGAGGCCATTCCATTGTGTATAGATGGGCTTGTGTAAGTATTGCCTTTTACTGTAAGAAAAGTTCATATCAAATTTTCTCACTTAGATGTCAATGATAAATGCATTTATAGTGTCAGATGACCTTTTAGGTTTTTAACGTTTTTGAAATTTTTGGGACAAGGATCTTTTTCTAGGATCAAACATAGTGTTTGTTTTTTAGAGTTTCCAAATTTGACTCAGGGGATGAAATTATGCATATCAACAGCTGTGCCAGATACTTGTGTATACATTAAGATAAATCCATATTCACCACCCGCAACTCTAGTGCCTGCATTATAAATTTTTGGGCATATAAGAGGGATACTTGCAAATTTTTTGGCATATAAATTGAAAATGTATTTAATCTTTCCATACTGTTTTTCCTGAATGTTGAATAGATGAGAGATAAGAGGGATGCTGAGGAAACGGAATGTCAGCTGCTTGCCACTTTTGATTATGCATGGAATAAAGGCTGTAATGGTACACGCCGTCCCAGTGATGTCCTTCAGAAACTCGATAAAACCACTTCAAAGACTGCTAGACGTCCAAATATTTTTCAACGACTTCCAGTTTTCAGTCACAGCCAAGAAGGTATTAAAATCAAAGCAAGCAAGCCTGTTTCACCAGAAAAGTGTGCTGGTTATGGTGATGAGGATAGCAAAAATATATTCTCTGGAATTCTTAAGTTCAGCAGATCACAGCCTAGACTAGTCACTGATAGATATGGCTTCAATGAGGACATTGTTTGTATATGTGGATTCATCATGGTTGATGGTATAACTTGTAAAAGGCCACCAGTTCCAGGGAGAAAGAGATGTGAGGAACACAAGGGGAGGAGAGTTTATGGAGCCAGTTACAAATCCATCACTCAAGGAAATTTAGATTATCCACATAGAGCAAATCTACCTTCCACAACTCACAATGACCGAGAACATGAAACAACATGCGGGGTGAATCTAGGTGATGGAACTTTTTGTAGGAAGCGAGCTGTGGCATGGAGGAAAAGATGCGAAGAGCACAAGGGGATGCAGGTTAACACCTCTGTCTCAGAGCCAGCAGCAGAAGACAAAATTCGCATCCCTGTCCGCGGAGTAGTATCCAGTGCTTTTCCCGACAGCATAAACAACAGTGCCTCATCTAAACATAATGCATGTAGTACCTCACAATGTGGATCTTCAAATAATCCTGTCAAGGAACATTTTCCTAATACTTGTGGAGTAATGTTAGGAAATAATTCATTCTGCAGAAGGCAACCCATTCAGGGAAACAAAAGATGCTGGCAGCATAAAGGCAAGAGGGTTGATTGTAACTTGTCTGAGGTAGATAGTTCCTTGCTGAGGTTTGATGCACCAATTTGTGCGGCTACATTAAATAACGGTTCTGTCTGTTTGAGAGCGCCTGTTCATGGGAGGAAGAGATGTGACCAGCACAAGGGGATGAGAGTCTCCACATCCTATCACTACTGAGAGGTATTTTCTGGAATTAGTAGCCCCCTGAATAATTTAATTGGTAGCATGTTGTCCTTTTAATGGCACAAAAGGAACCATAATAGCCAATTCAGCTAATATGAGATTGGGGCTTAGTTTCAATTGCTTGTCCTTTAGAAGTTGGGGCAATGATTGTATATTTTCATTTCTGCCTTTGTACTGCTGTTGTAAAATGTTATGAAAGTTCATTTGCCAAATATCCAAAAAAACAACACGGGGACTGCCACTAGAAAGTTGGAACACTAGACTCGAGATATGATTATCAAGTGTATGATAGAGGACAGTGGATAGCCTGACCTATCATTCTTTGGTTTGGAGATTGGACTTAAACTTACATTATCAGGTTTAATTTATTTGGGTTTTATTATTATGCCTGATGTTATTCTATTTTGGACTTTAAGATTATTTTTTGGTAGATCTTTGGCCTAATTGGTGGTTGAGTAGAGTTTGCTATTTACTTTAACTGGTGTAATATTTTAGGACAACTTAGTGATGAATTAAAGAAAAGTTGTCGAATTGTATTTCTTCTCCAGCTCCTTTTCTCCTTCCCAGCTCCTTCCTTTCCTCTTTTCTTCAAATCTTATGTCCCGCCCCAGCTTAGGTATCATAGCTGAAGTTTTTGGTTACCAGATGATCAATAGCATAAAATCCTCCATCCAGCAACAAAACATCCTGCCTCTTTTCCTTAACTTTTCACTCGAACCAAACATAAGACTTTGTTGCATTCCCATAATCACCACCGGTTCTCAATACTCTTTGGCTCAACCTTCTTTATTTCCATCCGCTTACCACCAGGTTCACATGTTTTGTCCTCCGAAAAGACTCATTCAACAGCAGCTTCAATGTCAAATGTGACAACCAAATCCCCTAAACCCTGTAGTCTTTGTGATCCCTTTGTAAGAAAAGAGTTATCAACATCATCACATGGGTTGTACAGACGGTTCCAGGAAAGAAATTGTGAAATAGAGCAATGAGATTGTCTTCGGCAACCAGAGTATTTATAAGGAAGAAAAGATGCGCACCAATGACATAAAAAAGTGACAACGAAGGAGCACTGTTGTTCTTGTAAAGTGACATTTTATTTATAGATTTTTTATAAGAAATATTTTTAAAAATGTTTTAGACCTGAAAATATATTAAAATACTATATATTTTTATTTGTTCATTTTTTTATATCAACAAAATAAAATAATACAAAACATCAAAAATTTAATATACAATAAAAAACTAAAATATTTTAAAAGCATAATGACATCACTATGCCTCCAACAACTTATACAATCAAAGTACTATATAGTCTATAGTAAGAGATTTGATTTGTAAATTACCTTATAATTTAATTCCTTAGATTTTATTTTCTTATATTACACTTGTTCAATTAATCATAACAATACTTTTGTTTCAGAAAATTATCACATTATATTTTTGCTAGATAACTTTGGCAATTCTATTTAACCAATACTTTTATTAACTATAAAACTTGTCCAAATTGGTGGAAACAATTTCCTTGATGTATTATACTCTTGATTAATCTTAAAAATAAACAATAAATAAATTCTAGAATTAGTTTTATCATGGGAAACTCTCTCTCACCTTAGCCTGTTTACTTGATTTGGCAATTATCATAGGAAAGTTCAAATTTGAAGATCTTGAGAAGAATTACGCTAGCAGATTTTATTTTTAGAGAAGCTGTAAGCTCAACTTCACTTTGGAGTGGTTACCATTCTCTCTTGTCTCATCTTGGATTTGATGCATGTTTGGCACATCAAGTGTCTGAAGCTCACTGTAAAAAACAAATGAAGGTTAACGTGCACTCATTTGTGCTTTATACAAGGTTTATAAATTTAAAATATAAAAAAATAAAAGAGAACTGATATAACTTGATCAATTTGATAAATTAAAAAATAACATGGAAAATTGATAAAAATAAAGTTTAACTAAAAAAAATCAAGTTGACATCTTAATTTGTTTTTGAATTAACAATATATTGAATCAATTAGGGTCAACCTTTTAAATATGTAACTTGCATTATAAGACCATGATAACTTTAAATAAAACAAATCCAATCAAATTATAAAGTTCAATTCACATTAAGCTTGTTGTTGAATATTAAAATCAATCTCGTAAGGTCATTATATTCTGTGATTACTCTAAAATTTTAACATAATATATATATAGTCTTCGTAAAATTACATTTTAATTTAATGGTCGAATTAAGAGATATGATTAATATTGTAAAACTATTCATTATTTAAAAAAATATTATTTGGCTGGAACGGAATGAGCAGAAAGAAACCGGAATGTTCCGTGCAGAATTTATTAAATAGGTTGAGATTCTGAACGAGATAAATTAGTTTTGATTTGTTTTATTTTTTAAATTGGAACTAAATGTACCAACTATTTCAGATGAAATGAAATAAAATTGACAGAATGAAACAAAATTGACAACATTGCTTCATATAGGTCTTTAAAGGCCTGTCTTACATAAATTACCAAGAACTGTTGTTGCCCCAACTTGTTGAACATTCCATATAATAGACAATTAAGAATGAAGGTGAACTCCAAAATTCTTTTTTAAAGACCTTCGAAGGTTTGTCTTGAAGCAATAACAAAGAAATGCTGCTGCCCCTGATTGTTGAGCACCAATCTCCTTTCACTACAGAGGTACACCTCCTGAGCGCAATACCGCTTCTCTTCTTGCCACAGGGAATCTCTTCTTGAAGGACATCGTAGAAATCTTGTTGCTATTGTGCTTCACTCCTGAACTTACTGAAAAACTGCTGATGAGATGAACCCCTTGACCTGCATTACATTGTGGAAAATCTTGTGGCGTTGATCTCTTTCTTGTTACAGTTTTTACAACCAGATGCTGCTGCCCAGCTATCCTATGGATGGCTATTTCCATTTCGATTTCTAAAGACGTGTCTTATGAGCCCCAATTGCTGTGTTTGACGATAAAATTTAGGAGGGGCACCTCCTCCACAGGTTCAATTGAGATAATAACAGTTGGGGTGAAGTCTCCATATGTATTTATCTATTTCTTCTGCTGTCCAGTCCCATTTCCCACTGAATATGTGTGTCTGTTCCAATCTGCTACATTAGAGTGGTTGGTGGTGTTTGTGCTGGTTGGGATCTTCACGATCCTGCTCTGAGACACACTGCTAGACTTGAGTTTATGCTTCTGAAACTTGCTGTTGTTAGTCTGTTTATGATGATGCTTCATTACGATTCTAAGTAGTGTTTTCTTTCTGGTTCTGCTTTGATCACTACTGTGCGCTATGCGTTACATGCAGTTGTAGTAGAATCATAAGGATCCTCGTTGTGCTTATGGCCTGCCTGCTAGTACAACATGGTATGGAAACTCTTCGATCAATGAACTGCAATGAATGGCAAACCAATATTAAGCAATCTATTGTATTTGAGCTAGACACAGTTGAAGCTAAACGGCAGAGTTTTACCTCATTGAAAATGAGTGCCGATAGTCGATCTTGCAATAAGATTAAATGATACATGTACATGTTTTGCTGTTACAATTTATATTTATATTTTTAATATTTATTTAGAGGAACTAGAGATTGGATAGTGATCCAACTTTTCTTAACACAACCAATAGTTGAACCCAATCATATAAAGATCTAGTGATCTGCTAAGACCCAACATTCTTGGGATCATTCAAGAGTTAAGCCCATACATGTATGGATGTGAAAATATATCAGACTCAATATCTTTAGGCTTAGTTGAGTGTTGAACCCACATGCACATAAAAATATTTTTTTCTCTAATTAAGTAAAAAATATTTTTCTTTAACAAATTAGAGGTTTGAATGCTATTGACAAAGAGGGACCTTTAAGTCTTTACCTAGAAAAAAATATAATAAGAATGGGCTATAAACACCCATTAAATCCTTAGATGAAATAGTTCTTAATCTCCATTCCTTGTGACATTTATTTTCATTGTTTTTATAGAGTATCATTGTATTTTATTTAAAACATATACTTAATTAAGTACCGAAGAGTGCCTAAACTCATAAAAGAGATCTTTTTTGCATGTATCAAAAACTAACCCCTAACCACTTTAGCAAGGAAGGATGAATTAGATATCTATAATTGAGAGATTCCAATTATCTCACATAAAAGCTTTGTTCTCAAGCTACTTAGGACTTTTTATAACATCATCAATGACATTGTCCATGGGAACCTAGTAAAAAATCCATGGATAGTTCTTCAAAAACTAGTTTAACAACATCTTTAATCACCATTAAAGACAACTAATCATAACACTTATAGAATGGGACGTGTCATGATATTTTTTATAGTTATTGATGTGTGTTCTTTGCAACAACTAGGAAAAGCTATGCAAAGTCATAATGATTGTTTCTACTTTCCTATAGGCTTAATGAGATTACCAAATAAGATCTAGGCATTTGCTAATTTCACGAATATAGTTGAAGCCTTGACATTTGGAAAAGTTTTCAACAAGTACAAGTATAATGTTGATTTAAATTGTAAAACATATGAAGTTTTTTTGTTAACCACCCAAAAGACATCTACTAAAGAAATTTTATTCTCTCCTCATTTGGAGTTTAGTCATACTCATACAAAAATATCATTAAGAAGATTATGTGTTAAAGGGAAATTAAAATGTATCATGTAATTTATGGAAAGCGTTTCTATCTCTGAGTTTAACCACTAAATCCAAGATATTTGCTTGTAAAAGCCTCTTTATTCTTACTTAAATTGAATGAACTCCTTAGTAAGCTCTTTGTTTTCCCGTTGATTCTCATCATTGTAAGGAGAACCACTAAGAAAAGTATGAGCTATGACCCATTTAGTTCTTACCTCAACCACATGACTAGTACTTTGACTAATGTTTTTATGATGTAAGGACTTCAATTTAGGCTTTAGAAATTCAAGTCTCTTAGTAAACCTATACTTACGGTTACCATACACAGGAATCTACCATGTATCTATAAGTTGACCTAAGAAGTCATCTATATTAGCCCACAAATTCTCTATATTAGCCCACAAATTCAAGAACTTAAAAAATGTTTTTAGCTAGAGAAAAGGATAAATAAATTGAAAAACCATAACAATATGATACGAGAAGTCTTTAGGTAGGAATTCAGAATAAGTACCTAGCTAATTAGATAACCAACATGGGTTGCCAAATATCTAATCTAACATTTCAAAAATAAAACCCTACCATGTTGACCATTGCGCCAAATATATCTTATGCATGAACAAGGACCTCTAACTAGATTCGCTTTTTGAATGCAACAATTGAAATCATCGAGATGGCCATACCATATAGGATCACCCCTATATTTATCAATAGAACTCAACATAACATTCAAATCTCCTAAAATAAACCATGATATAGACTACAAAATAGTAGCATAAAAACTTAAGTAACTCCATAGATCCCGATGCTTTAAAGGTGTATTGAGGCCATAAACAAATATGATTTGAATAAGATCCTAACCCTTCATCATCATTTAACCTAATACTCTAAACATCAGAAGGTTTGACTACTTCTACGGGGGTTAATATCTTTATACGGTTGATTAATTTCTATACAGTTAAAATAAATCAATAATTTCAAAAGTCAATATCTCTTAGGGTCTATATTATGTTCATTCGGTTATTCAATTCCTAGAATGGATGAATTGACCAGCGATTCTAGCTGAATTATATATCTACATCATTGATTTTGTTGTAACATGCAACAAAAATTAAAAAGGATGCAACCTTTTCCATAATAATAATTAGTGAACTATATGCATATAGAGCATCCCCTATATTTTTTTTTTTTTTATCTTGAGCATGTCTTTCCCCTACAAGTTTGGTGCTTTAATAATTGCATTAGTGGAAAAGAACTTTGTAAATCTCATAGGCTTTTGGCTTTCATTCATAATCAAACCTAATTATGATAGACTTTATAAATAACCTGCATCAAAGCTAAAAGACATGGACCATGAGTAACAAACCATTCAATTCAACATAGATTTTGGCATAATCAAGCCAAATGCCACTAAGTGTTTGTTTGTCATAAGTCAATGGTTTCCCACCATATTTTAGGATAGTTGAAAAATAATCATCCAAAACAAAGAGAAAACAAGATAAACTAAGCCGCCGACATTTTTTTTTTCTATTAAACAAACATAATATCTGTTTTTTTTTTAATCTAACCTTTTGCATATCAAAGTCAATAATGTAGTCCATATCTAAGAAGGTGGATTCTGTAAGTATTATTGAAGCGACAGGACCCATTTCTAAAAGCATTCCAGAGAATAAAGTGTGGGGGCGTTGTATAAGGTTTTGTTTTATATTTTATTTTATTTTATGAGTGGAATATTCACAATGTCTGGTAGAAAATGGTGATTAGGATTCCTACTTATCGAACCACAGGTCAACAAGCAAGCATCAAATGGAGTCTGTCTGCTTGCCATTGCATTTTGCCATATCAGCGTAAATTAAGAAACCTGAACGTTGGAGGGCATTCTACTCGTTCTTCATGCATATTACTTGGTAGTCTGGAAATCGTATAATAAAAATAATAATAAAAAAAAAACCTTCATCTCAATATTCTATTAATTTGAATTTGCTGTCCCAACCAAGGAAGCCTATAAACTCAAACGTGTCAACTACTTTTTATACATTGATCTGACCCATCCAACTCAGCCGCCCACTCTCTTCAGCGTCTGTCCGCCGCAATCCAAGTGCTAGCAAAAAAATATTGTTTGGAACATTCCCTTTTAATGATAATCAAAGGGGATTTTGCTAGCCAGCCAAATCGGTCCTCTCGGATGTAATCATGTTAAAAGTGGTGGGATGCTTCATATAGCATAGCGGGATGGACTTGGTGATTAAATTAAGATATTTTTTTTTTTTTAAGTTTTAATATAAATGTCTAAGAGAATTTATTTAGTAATGTAAGAAGTCAATATGAAGAGTGATCTCTTAAAATCATGTGTATAGACACATGTCGAGCTTCCAAGCTCTCAATCATGGATGGCACCGATCGATGATCAATAGTAGTCCTGCAGGTCTTTGATGAATCGAGACATGTATATACACTCAAGTAAATGGACGCGCGGATAGACGTCAACGGCTGGCATTCGATGTGAATCTTCCCTGTTGCTTTTGAATTATTGAGAAGAAGGAATCAAATACAAGGAAGAAAAGAATTTGGCATTAGATGTGCATTATAAGGAACCGATTCCTGATGCAAAACTTCACATGTCTGTTCGTTCAACCTCTTTAGTGAACCATGTGCACCTGGACTACATAAAACCTGCTCGAGTAAAGGCTTATTTGCAAGTTGGATTTATGAGTTCTACCTAGTGGTGTCTCTGTGAGGCATGCATGCATGCATGCATACCATCCACATTGTATAAATGATGATATGACACAACTAATTATGTTTTTTCTAGCCATATTGTAAGAGAATCAAGTGGGGCTATAGCTTTGAGACTGATCGGTGTTAGAAAATAATATAAATCATATTATGGGGTCTCACTTACAAGCTTAAGCTTTTAGATGAGATGGTTCATTAACATGATATCAGAGCCTTGTTGACCCAGTGGTCACAAGTTCAAATCTCACCATCTCCATTCTATTTGATAAAAATTAAGCAAAAGATAATGTGGGTCTGTGCAAGTTTCAAGTCCAAAAGGCTTTCACTTGAGAGAGTGTGTTAGAGAATAATATAAATCATATTATCGGACCTCACTTACAAGCTTAATATTTTAGATGAGATGATTCTTTAACAATCAAGAAGCACCACGTGTAGTTATTGGGATCAATGAAGCTTCTGTGTAAGTAGCATTTGAGTAACCAGCTCAAGATTTATTAGCCATATTGTGAACAAAAACCGGTCTCTTAATTTAAGCCAGGCCAATTACTCTTGGCGTTACATAGGCTAGCCTTTGAAATAACGTATCTTCCCGTCGATCGTAATACCAGCTGATGTAGTAGAACGGATTTATGGAGAAGGAATAATAGTTCAAAGTGTTTTAATTATGCGATAATATATTAAGTGTCGGGGAATCCTTAAAAGGGGTGTATAATTAGAGAAGTTTTAATTAAAAAATGTATGTGTTCATGTACTGACTTGCTAGCTCTCACCTTTTGAGCGGCCCTCCATGCATGAGACTGCACACGAATAATTGAATAGGCATATGTAAGAGCAGGCTTATCTCCAAACCTCTCATCACCTTTTGGAATACTATCTGAAGAAAAGGAAAATAATGATAAGGGGAAGAAACACCATCAATGGCCCCACACGTGCGGTCAGGGCTGAACAAGTATATAATGCCTCCCAACCCATGCACCAAAATCACCAACTGTATTGATAATCTTGCACAACTACCATATTAACCGTGCTGCTCTTCAGCTAATTGTTCTTCCAGATCAAGCCTTCAGTTCACATAAGGTTAGCTTCTTCCATTCTTTTCCTGCTTCCCGTTTTTATAAACGTCAAGAGGGCTAATATATAAGCAACCGCTTGTACCACTTCTCAATGTTATATATATATGGGTTTCTGTGTAGCTGCAATCCAGGTTGAGCCCTATGTTCAGGCATTCTTGCTATATATCGTGTATGTCAAAGGATCTAATGCTGTAGAAAAGAAGCTAGGGTTCCGTTATTAATCGAAACGTGTGTTCATACAATTGATCTGTTCCTAGCACGCTTAGCTTAGCGGAAGGAGCTTAATTAGTCGTATATTATGACCTAAGAGCTGCAATTCTATATAGCATGCATGTTTACCATCAGATTTCAATGCCCTTGATTAGTGGCAGCTAGAGCCAAGTATAATTAGTCGAGGAAGCTGATGATCAAGGTCTAATTGTCAGCATGCATGTTCATTTAGTCTTAGGCTGCGAGGACCGATAAGCACGCAAAAGGATGGGTAAGCGTGTAATGTTTAATATATTATTAGGTAAAGCAGGTGTTATGGCTGTGCCGCATTATATTGTTGGAACAAAACTCTCTTACATTTTAGGTCCATGAGGTCAACAATGTAACAAATGAAATCAAGAAGAGAAGGTCGGTCAATTGTAATAACAATTCATTTCCTTGAATTAAACATCTGCTTAAAGCGGTATAATTATGATATTTATCCCCTCATCGTAGAAAGAGGTGACATCTTAATTAAAGTAGTTTACTTTCATCACAAATAATTAAGTTGCTTTGTAAGCGGTTGTTAATTTGTTTCAAGCAAGGGTTTTTCATCATAATGGTTGCTTGTGTCGTAAGTAATGTTTTGTAATTGTAATTTGCGTTTTTTTCCTGTAGGAGATAAAATGAGCTGGACAGCAGGAGGAGATTGGATGTGCAGCGCCTGCCAACACCAGAATTTCAAGAAAAGGGAAATGTGCCAACGTTGCGGGTACCCTAAGATTGGCGGCCCTGACCCAGCAACCTACATATGCAATGCAACGAAGGTTTTGGCTGGGGATTGGTATTGTACTGCCATGAACTGTCAAGCTCACAACTATGCTAGCCGGTCAAGCTGCTATAGTTGTGGTGCATTAAAAAATGATCATGCTGCAGGTGGGTATGGAAGTAACGCTTATGGATCTGACGGAAGTACTGATCCTCCTGGATGGAAAACTGGTGATTGGGTTTGCACTAGGTGAGTTCACATTGTGATTCCAGATTCGACAGTGAATCTAGTTTTTGGTCTAGAAAACAAATAACATTACATTCCGCAGGTCTCATATGTTCTTGGAAATATTATTGCTATAATTTCATGGTACCCTGCCGCTTTTCTTTGATTAATAATAATATTAGTCGATTGGATAGCCATGCTGCATACCCTATTTCACAAGAGTAAAAACAACTTCACACTCAAGTTTCTGCATCTTCATCTAGAAAGAGAATTAAATCATGTCACAAAGAGTTAGGACTTGGTATTAATGGACGCACTTTCTATTGGACAGATTCGGATGTGGAGTACATAATTATGCTAGCAGGATGGAATGCTTTAAATGCAGAACACCGCGGGAATACAGTAAGCGAATTTAACTCGAAGCTTCGTTTCATTTCTTTGCTTATCAAAATGGTTGGCTTGACGTTTCAGTTATGTTAAGAGTTTTATTTTTCATCTTTCTAGGTGGTGGATATTAACAAAAAGTTGCGATTACAAACACAACGTAGATCTTCACTTCTTATGACCCTGACCTCTCCTCGAATACGTACCTTCTCTTGGTTTCAGTTTTGAGTTAACAATAATTAAGCTTTAATTAGGCTGACATTGATCCAAGGAGTTTTCCCAGAAGCACGGGCATATATGTATTTGAATTGAGGAATATCTCTGGCTTCCTTAATTGTGTTCTTGAAATCTATGAAGCTTAAAAAATTTTCCCTTCCTTTTAATTGGGCTCCTACAACAAAAATCGGTAACACTTGGGTGTGTGGGTGTGGGTGCAACTCCTGCTTTTATGAGGTGGTCCAAGGAATGTGTAGGAGTGGTGGTTGCTATTAGGAGTTGCTAAAGATTAAGTGAGAAATCCATGTCTTAATCAAGGACCGCCACTACAGGTTTTGATTCTACCAAGTATGGAAAAAACCCAAATCAAACAACCATGAAGGAGAACAAGACTCAGACAGACATGTATAAGATTCTAGGAATCCCTACGACATAATTTACTTTGAAAGACAGGCTTCATTTCAAAGCAATAATTTACGGTACCTTTATGCATCAAATCTCCAAGAACTACATAATTATATATGCAGATAAGAACCTGATGCTCATTCTCTAAGAGCATAAAAGCAACACCAAGTTCAAAGTGAGTCCAGTTCAACTTTAAATTATTTCCTTGCTTTTGCCATTCCTTTTCATGGTTCAGAACAGCTTGCTAAAGTGAAGCCACAAATTCACTCGCATTATGTCCTTACCATCCAAGTCACTCAAACTTGCGCTGTATACAACTCTGCTAAAATGGGAAAGGTCTCTACTAAGCTTAGAACTTCATCAACTCATTTTAGGTTCCCCTTGTTGACTTAAAAAGCAAGTTGACCCTATCTCTCTGTGGCTGACGTTAAGAAACTTCCCCCTTTCACGTGAACAAGTTCTCTTACCACATGATTCCGGTCCATGCTCCAGGACCAGTTGCATATTAATGTTGAATTATGCATGCTCCTCTTATGTTTCTGTAGTTTTTCCTATCTAAATCGGGTATAGATTTCTGATCAAGGTGCATGTGATGTAAATTACACACGATATCTCAAAGATAGTAAAGGTTAACGAGAGATTCACAGGCCGTTCTACTCTGATTCTGTAAACTTTGTCCTTCGCTACGCGGAAAAAAAATGCCTGCTCTAGGAGTCCGTTTGTTTTGCCTTGTGTTGCCCAGTCTCGGAATCCTTGATCGGATATGGGTGCGTGTACTCCAAGCACATTCATATCTGGTTAGGTTGTTTTTCTTTTTCTTTTTTTTTCTATTTTCCATGTAATTAAAGTGTCTTAAGCTATATTGATATCCATGTCCAAGTGTGTAATGTCATACCTACTCTTACAGAAAAATGAAGGGTTGAAGCAGCACACTTTTGCTTTTAAAACATGAAAATAAAGATATTCTTATGAAATTGTTTTTCATTCATTTGCGTGCTGATGCAGGGTTTAATAATATGATGAAACTGGTAATTAAGGTGAAGTAGGGTTTAATTAAGGTGATTGAGAGTTTAATGATAATTTCCCCCCTTGGAACTATTGGTAGACAGAAGGGTTAGGCTCGCTTGGTGTTCTTGTACGTATCTTGGCCTACGAATTCATGGGACCTCGAGGGAAGATGTTATTGAGCAGCTATTGAAGATGCTAGCTCCACATCTTACTCCCCAAAACCCATATTATATCCAAAAATCACTCGTAAAAAATATA
The DNA here is from genome assembly GCA_015731905.1 of Salix dunnii. Lineage (NCBI taxonomy): Eukaryota > Viridiplantae > Streptophyta > Magnoliopsida > Malpighiales > Salicaceae > Salix > Salix dunnii. The sequence continues at coordinate 11,090,891 of CM027664.1, read as the reverse complement.
TCACACGAATTCTTTTATTGACAATAAAATGGCTAGCACAATTAGTAATCGCTCTTCCTCTCTCTGCAACATAATAAATACACACCCAGATCTTATACTTGGCTTGTTTATGAGAAGTATGCAACTCTACTCTTCTTCACTCACATTTTCTTTTTCCTTGCAATAATAAAAATATTCATTACCACTATTCATCATGATAGCAATATTCTCTCTTGGATGCAACTCAATATATATATATACTTTGCTTCATTGCATGCTCCACATTGAACAACACTTTTGATCAATTTATCACGACTAAAAATTTGAAAAGCACTAATGAAATATTTCATCAATATTTAGAAAATATATCCATCAATATTTTACTTGTCGATAGAATTGTCAATAGGAACATGTCATTAGAAGATGTCTTATCAAGGATTTTTGTTTCATCAACATTCCCCTCATAAAATGGAATATTTCAATGGAATGGGCGTCAAAATAGTCCCACAAAAAAAATATATTTTACTACCCATTTTTCATTTGAGAACTTTCCATATAATCTTTTTTGTCTATTCCACGAGAAATCCCAAAACAATATGTATGTTCTTATCAAAAGTTCTAGAATCAATACAAAGATCTTGGTTGAATTTCTAGCAAATATTTCAGCGAAATTGCATATATATAAAATAGTTGGCCTTTTCATAATTTTTTGTTAGTTGTTATAATTCTCAAGCCCACAATTATCGCATAAATACATAGCAGCAACAACAACAATCAATCAATAACCACAACAAAAAAGCATATCCAGAATAAATATACCCATATAAAGCTCACATTACATTTAAATTGTTTAAAACAATATAATAAAATAATATTCTCGCACAATCAATTTTTAAATATATGTATATATGAACATTAAAATTCCTAAAATCTTATACAAGAAGCTTTAGGAGGGGGAGGAAAATGTATTCCTATATATGCACTTATATGAGCTCAATGCATCATAGTTTCTTATCGGAGTTTTGCTCTCATTTCTTTTCTCATTTTAACTTTAAGATATGCTCTCAAATCTTCTCTCATTTATATTCTTATGTTTAATGTTTTGACTAATAGTTGTTCATTAATTCTTTTTTAAATTAATTTATCAAAATTTTATAATGCATTAACTGGGTTAGAATGTAGCATGCTTACAATTAAAACAATTTATGATGCAAACCTGAATAAAATTTTATTGAGTTCATGAACCAAAATTGTTGTAATTTAGGATTTGAAATTGATAATTGAGATTCACAAAGAGAATGACCTTCCCCAATGCACCAAAAATGTGATAAGCATTCTCACACAAAATCCTTATATGGATATGAGCACAAGAAGTATAAAATTGCAATATAGATTAGTCAGTTATTGTAAGAATATAGTTCAATCAAGAACCAAGCAAGAAAAATCTCTATTCTTTATGCTACAATATGTTATAATGAGTATGTATTTATACTACTAGGAATAAACCTCTAAGATAACTTAATGAGCTCACTCAATCTAATTTGAAACCAAGTAAAATATAACCCAAAACTAACTAAATAACATGAAAATAATAAGAATAAATATTTCAGAACTTATGACCTATGATGCCACAACTATCATCTGAAAAAATATAAGAGAAATAATTATTATGATAAAAAAAATCTCAACTTGCTAAAATTACTCTTTAACAAAAAAAATTAGAAATTATTCTTGTCCCAATAATCCTAGTTTTACTCCACCTTTAGTGTCCATGATAAATTTTAATTATTCTCCTAATTAATCTCATTTATAGATTAGAAATATTTTCTTAAATAATTCATATTTTTCTTGTTGGGTTAGGAAACACAAAATACTTGGCAAAATATGCTTGGTGATGCAGAAATTACTCCTTGGGTCATGATCTATGGTGCAAGACTATCTTGAAAATGAATAAAATTTATTAAGGTTTGTTAATCTTTGGTTAATGGTTTTTTGTAGTTCATATTGACCTATGTATCTTGAAAATGGCCATTAAGGACTTCCTTAAACTTCTTTTCTCTAGCACTTGTGAATGTGCCTACTTAAACTACTAATGAATCCTTTGGTATGGGTTGAATCACGTCATCCTCTTTCTCTTAAAAAAGATTTAACCTCTAATCATCACCTATATTAAACAAATATCATTTGATACATTAAAAATAACACTGACTCAATACTCTCTTAAAATATCTATTTTATAATCATTACCATTGATCTTCTTAATGATATGAGAAATCCATTTTTTATTGTCATCAACTTAAATATCTTTTTCTTAAGAAACCTCTCTTTTTGCATATGTACACAAACTATTGGTTAAAATCTCATCAATTTATTTTCTTTATTAGTTTTGTTATATTCTCATTCTATTTTCTTCCTATGTGTGTCATACTTTAACATTTAAATCTTTTACCATCTATGGTTTTCTATTACTATTTAAACAAACTCTTTAATCAATAGGTATTTTAAATCTAATAGTCTCAAAAGATTAAAATCATAAACAATCTCAAATGGTAAAAATCAATAGTAGAATACACATTATAATTAAATGCAAATTCAATAAATGGTAGGAAATCTTCTTAGTTTTTTTATGTTCTTTTGGTTAATATATCTTAACAATTGAGTTAAAATCTTATTCACTACTTTAGTTTATCCATAAATTTTTGGATGACAAGTAGTAAAAAAACAATTTAATTCATATCCCCCCCCCCCTCCATAATACCTTTAAAAAATTACTTAAAATTTTAGCACCTAGATCTAATAGAATGTTTCTAGGAATACTATATAGTCAAGAAAATTCTATAAAGCAATGATATGTTATGTTTCTTGCATCATCAATATTAATTAAAGATATAAATAAGTCATCTCAAAAAACCTATCAACAACGACAAACATCAAATCCCTACCTTTCTTTGACCTAAGAAACCCTAAAAAAATTCCTTACAAATATCAAACCAAGGCTTCTTAAGTACATGTAAGGATATATATAATCCATAAGACATCGCTTTAGACTTAGCTTGTGTACATGTAATGCATTAATCATTTATTCTTTGTACATATCTTTTGATATTATGCCAATAAAAATGTTCAAGCTATACATCTAAAATTTTAGAAATTCTAAAGTGCCTATTAATCCCCTTTTGCGAGCTTCCTTTGCAAGCAATTTATATATAGAACATTTAAGCATATATAAGTTATTTTCCTTAAAACAAATTTCATCATGCCTATAAACTTATTTTTGGCCGAAACCTCACAAGCCTTATATATAGTGAAAAAATCATCATTGCTATGATATAATTGTTTTATATATTCAAACCTCAATAATTTAGTATTTAAAGAATTAACAAAGAACATACTTTTATGATAAAGCATCAAAAACCATATTCTCTTTACCTTGATTAGAATTAATCAAATATGAGAATGTCTCAATGAATTCAACCCGCTTAGTATGTCATCAATTCAAATTACCTTTACTTTTCAAGTGCTTTAAAGGGCGGTGATGGATGTAGATCATAACCCTTTCGGTCAAAGATAATGTTGTCAAGTTTCTAAAATCTTTATTAATACATATAACTTTTTTATTATAAGTTAGGTAAATAAGAGTTGCATTATTAAGTTTTTTTGCACAATCTCACTATAATTTTGTATTTGAAAGCTTTCAGAAGCTACTTCTTGCTTTAACTTCAACTAGTCATCATATACTTGCCTACGTGTCAATGGTGCAAGTGTATAGGTTCTTCCATTCTTTCCCAGAGAATATATGTTTTAAATCCATCATGTTTGATTTTTCTATCAAATTTTCAAAGCATTTCTAACAACAAATAAGTAGCATGCATACAAATAACATCACATAATACTTCATCCTTACACTTACCGACTAAAATAGATATCAATATATGTTTATTTACTTTAACTACACCATTATAATACACCATTATAATTTAAGAATTGAAGCTAATAATGTCTTTCATGCCTAATAATTTGAAGCTAATGATTTTTTCCTAGATGTTTAAATTATCATGGTCATCCCGAAATGGAAGCCTAGTGAAAAGCGGTTATCTCTTTCTATGTTTGATTGTTTGTGGTAAGGACTAAGTCATTCATTATTCATGCTTCTTGGGCATTGCTTATGATTTTCCAATTTATATTGGAAACAAAATAACTATAAATTCAAAAATGGGTGATAAGGGATGATTTTGGTTGAGAAGAGCTTGTGGAATATGCCTTTTTGTTTTTTGAAGAAGGTTAGGTTTTTTGAAAATATTTAGTCCTTAGTTATTGTAGAAGGTTACGAATTTTTAGTTCTTGGGTATTAATTGAGACTTAATACAATTATCAATAGAGACTTAATACAATTATCATTCAAAGTTTCAAGCCCAATCCACGCAGCAATTCAAATAGTTGGCTGGCATGTTAGGAACAGGTTTGATGTTTGGAAAAAACAATGCTCGATTTGTCAATCAATTTAAACATAGAAGGCATGTAAAAATTTCTTAATTTTTTTCTAAACAGAGGCATTGCTCATATGAAAAGTGCCATTTGATTAAAAGTCCTGATTGTTCTCATATAAAAAAAAAATGCCAAGTAAAAGAAATTAATACCACTTGTAATTAATCTGTTCATACTAGTTAGCAACGCCCAACTGAATCGAGCTACCCAAAATGAACGTTCAGCAGGAAACCTAGCAGTGCCTTGCATTACGGCTCCAAGGTATTTACCTCCATGACAGGTTTGACCATTGAAAGCTTTGCATTTGCGGGACTCATCATTCTGGAATTCCCTGTCATCCGTAATGGGCAGGCTACCCATTATGCAGTGCCACATCAATGAACAGCTGTGCATGCAAAAAGTACTGGATGCAAAGCAACAAGGCTACCACAACAACTCTTGTATCAAATCTCAACGCAAAACAAACAGTTTATCATATTTCCATAAAAAATTAAAGAAAAAATCGAACATTATTCATATTACAGCAACTTATGACTGCATGTCTCCTCGTTTTTGTGACAATAAATATATGACAACATAGAGTTCTGAGAAGCATGGGGAAAAAAAAATACTAAATCCTACAGAATAGCAGCAGAGGAGAATACGTAACTGAAAAAATCTGTAATCCCTGTAACCAACTTCATTCCAGTCCTTTTCATGATGCACAATCTAAGAGAATAACAAGCTATAATAATTGTAAGGCCACCCATCTTCTTAAAATATATCATTGGCGATTCTGGCGGAGAGAAAGTAGATGTGCTTCGAAGGTGTCAAAGTCAGGAAGTTTTGGGTGAACGTGACTGGCTTTTTTAACGGAATTCTCCCTGGATGGCGTCTCACCATGTGTACTGGAAGTCTTTGAACTTTGAGCACTGTCTGTTGCTACTTTCTTAGGAGGAGAACTGAATGACTTTTCACGATCTGATGACTTAAGATTTTCCTCACGCAAAGACCTCCTGGATTCTGAAACTTGCTTAGAAGCTGCTTGTTCTGCTGATCTATGTGGCGGCCCAGAACTTTCCCAGTAATCTGAACTCTTTGACACAGATAGCGGCTTTAGTTGACTAGCAATAGCATCTGAACTCCTTGAGGATGATTCTTCATTTGAGAACCTCTTGGAAGTCTTTGAACTTTTGGCACTGTCTGTTGCTACTTTCCTAGGAAGAGACCTGAATGGCTTTTCCTGGTCTGATGACTTAAGATTTTCCCTACGCCAAGACCTCTGGGATTCTGAAATTTGCATAGAAGCTGCTTGTTCTGCTGAACTAGGTGGCGGCCTAGAACTTTCCCAGTCATCTGAATTCTTTGACAGTGGCCTTTGCTGACTAGCAATAGCTTCTGAACTCCTTGAGGATGATTCTTCATTTGAGAACCTCTTGGACTGCTGAATTTGCTTAGAAGCTGCTTCTTCTGTTGACCTCCATTGCTCAGAACTTCCCTGGTAGCCTGAGTTCCTGCTCTGGGGAATTGATTGAGCGTCAGCCGTTGAGGAACCACTTGAGGATGTTCTTTCCACGAAAATATCCGCACTCACTGAAGGCTTAGGAAGCATTGAAGCCTTCAAAGAATAATCTTTATTAGAAGGAGATGCCTTTGTTCGTCGAGATAACCCATAGCTTAAAGGTGTTTTGCTAGATGAAATCTGCTTAGAAAACTCAGATTCATGATTATCTGATGTCTTTGTGCTTGACCTATCATTTCCTTCAATAACTAATTTTCGGTCATAATGTTTTTGTGGAACTTCCTTATCAAAATCATCATCATAATATGTAGCTGGGGTTCTTGAGCTTGCTTTTACATCTAATTTTGGGTGTAGTCTCTGATTGTTTGTCTCCTGATCATGAGCAATATCAACCTTGGCAGGAGAAGAGGACCGGCCAGTACCTGAATAAATATTCTCTATTGCTTGTTCAGATGATGAGGAATTATTTGATAGATTCCTGTGGTATGGTGGATTCCTATAACCCTTGTTTCGACGGCCACCTGGCAATAATCCCAAGTTCAACCCTGTACCAGTTTCCAAACTGGATCCTTCAATAGGGTCAGCATTCTTTGTGGTGATTGGTAATTCATAATTTTGAGCATTTTTCACGAGAGCATGCCCTGATGTTTGCAAGTTGTCCTTCAAGTCATTAGAACTTGTGCAAAATTTCACAGGTATGGGAGAAGCTAGACTCATCTCCATGTTACCATAAGCAAACTTACTATCCGATTCAACATCAACTCCAGTTCCCTGATATTTCTTAGAGAATACTTCTTGGACATCTGAATCAAGTGAGGATGTCCGTGAATGTGTTTTATAGTGGGATCCCAAATTTTCCTCGTCTGCAAGTGAAGATCTTATTGAGTGAGGACTCCCACTATCCATGGGGTCAGAGTTTCTGGTGCCAACACTCTTTGTATGAGCAAAAATGCTAGTACTTGAACCACCAATGGTGGTATCCAGATCCATTTCCCTCTCTGAACTTGCCCCATCAGAATCATCAAAAGTCATGGGTAACAAGTCATGTGGTTGGGAAGGAATAGGGTCAGTGGTAAAATCTTGAGAAACGAACGCCGAGGTCAACAGTATCCGCGAACTGGACTTTCCTCGAAACTCATCCATGTTTTCCATGGGGCCCCAAGCATCTGTTTTTCCTAACAAATGAGAAGATGTCTTTCTACCTTCTGATGAAAAATCTGAATCAAAGTCTTGGCCATTATGTTCATCCTCCACATCAAACTTAAATTCCTTGTCTGAAGCAGAATCATCAAACACCACGGCATCTTTGTCACAAGAATTTGCTCCTTTTGGATCTCTTTGCTCCTTGTCAGTATCCTCACATGTTCTCTGCTGGTTGGCATTGGAAAACACATTGTAATCATCACTGAAAGTTCGTGAATGAGAATGTGATGAAACACTGCTAGGCTGTTTACTGATTCTTGCTTCCTCAAAGCAACTAACATTCTCTGATGTCGTTCCATCTTCCGGTTTACTCACAAAGGTTACCTCAGATTCCCTAGACTCTATCATTACACTAGATTCACCCAATTCAGAAGACCTCTTTGGAGAATGCCTATCAGACATTGGGAGATCATCAATTAATTGATGATCATCCACAGAAGAATTACTGGACTTTGAGGAAGCTGACTGGCTAGGTTTATTAGGGCTCTTGAGATTGTAAAACCTTCTAGTCAATCCTGCCAGTTCATCTTGTTCATTGCCTTCTCTCTCCTCATGATGCAAGCCTGAATGTCCTTGGTAAACAGTGTTCCTTATTTGATGTTTGTCAACATCTTCACCTTGCACCTTTGAGCCAGTATAGTTTTGAGGTCCTGCATCTCTAGATGGAAAAGCAAAAGCCTTCTGTGATTCTGATGAATACTGTCTAGTTATCTTTCCTTGACTTGAAAGTTCTGCAGCAGCTCTGGCAGCCATGCTTGCTCGTTCAGCAGATTCAGCAGCTGCCTGTGCAGCAGCTGTAGCATCCTTGAATTCCATATTCCAATTCTGTGTGCCAGATATGACCCCACTATGATTCCCTGCGTGTGTACAAGGATTATCAAGCAAAAAATAAGGCAAAGGACAGCTTTACATATATTTCATCTAACAAACAAGCCAGGCAAATAGTTGACAAACCTAAAGGCCTATGATCTGGATAGGAATGGGGTGAAGATCTTAAGTTGGGGCCATGAGAGTTTGCAGGAGCATCATGCTTTACATGGTGCTGCGATGGATCATGGAAATTCTGAGATCCCTGTTCAACCCTATTCGGTGAGGCTTGGACATTAGTAGGTTCCACATGGACTCTACTGGCCTGCTCAAATGTATCGGGTCCATTCTGCCCAAACATATTTACAGTTAATGCATATATTGAGGAAATAGATTTTGAATTTTTGTGCATCCATTTTGCACCACAAAAGACATTACCAAGCAAAAGATGAATAACTTGTAGCATGTTAGCATACCAGCATTTCCTCAGGAGGTTTGGTGTCTTTCTCTCCAAATGACTTAGGATCCCACTTAATATTATGTTCCTCGGCAATTGCAGTCAAAATTTTAATTTTGGTAGGGCCATCAGGAGCTTTGGCAGATAATTTTTCCACCAACTAAAAATATAACAACAAAAATGAGCCACAGAGTTCTATTTATCAACACCAAAAAAAGAAAAAAAGAAAAAAACTTACTAGGCGGCTAACACCACAGTCTGGACGAATTTCAACTGCTGCAGATACAAATTCTTTCCCATATTTTGCTGTAAAATGCTTCCGAACATCTATCAATTCTGGAACATCAGCACATCTTGGAGATGCAAAAATTACACTTGAAACTGCTTCCTTCAAATCAATGGGACAATTTCTGAAATGATACAAAATAGATCAACAAACTGCAGTAGTCGTCATAAGACAACAAAATTTATCAGTACAACATTTTAGTTTGGCTGAATGAATAAAATAATAATAAAATATCATCCATGAACTCCCAAGAATCAAGAGCAGGTATCGTACGATGATGGCAGGGGCAAGAGAAATCTAAATCAAACGATCCTTAACATGATACACCACAAAAGAGGTCATATTTTAAGCAGCTATTCACCCAAGATAGAAATTCCAACTCTAATAAGAGATCCCAAAAATAGTCAATAGACATGCAGGGCTACATTTCAAGTACGAACCAGCGAGAGAAAAAGTTCGATGGATGATTGTCTTAACAAACAGGATCCTTCATTACATAGGATTAGAACTAAAAAAAATCATTCTGGATTTGGGAAAGAATTGCATACTTCTGCGACTCAATGACGGGCAAACGCGCCACAATAAGTTCGCAATATATCTCGATAAGTTCATATGCTGCCATAGTCTTCTCTTCCCTAACCACATGTTCAACCTGTGAAGGAAAACAAATTCCACACAGAAAAAGAATTGAAACCACAGATATACATACATACATACAAATATATAAATACACACACACACACATATATATAAAAAGTCATCTCATAGGTAACTCACCCGGATTCTAGCAGTCTGATCTTGACCAGCTTCCAACAATTGAGCCAATTCTCTCTTGAGATGCTTCACCTGTGCTTCTCTCTTATTCCTCAACAGCTTTATTCGCGAAGCCGCTAGCTTCAACGCTGTTTTGCTGCATCAAAATTAAACCATGGATGACTGTAAATTATCCAAATTACCTGATTTCATTCTATAGCAAAATACTAATAACAAGAATTCAATTATATGTAAAACACAACTCGGAATTCCAATTAATATTTCAAGAAATTAAACTGAGAAAAAGAGGAGAAAAACTTACCATTTGGCAGGCTTGAAACTCCGATGAAGCATAATTATTACAATATCCAATCAGTGCCAAACAAAGCAATTTACAAAGATTTCTTGAGGGTTTTGATTTCAGAGAAACAAGACGATCTACTCTGTATTAATCATTATTTATTTACCACGCAGATCCTGAGGAGGAGGAGGAGGGAGGAGAATTTAATAAGAGTGCAGCTTCGCGGAAATCTTCTTTCGTGTCGAAAAGTCTTTCTTCAAGTCATTTAAGAAACCGGGTCTAACTACAATCTGGTATGGTAAGACGCGTGGAAATCGTTCATGGAACATCGTTTTCCTCCGCTTGATAATCTCTTTTACTTAGCCATAACGTATTCCGCTGCATCAAAACAATTAAATTAATCGGTGTAATAATAAAATATAATTAAATAATATCTTGATCGGTGTTTGACAACACAATATTTTTGCTGAAAATGCATTTTCTTCATTTTTCCGATCTTACCCCCCTTACTTTTTCATCATTATTTTTTTTAAAAAAAATAAATTTTAGAATGGTCATTTTACCGCATTGTATTTTTTTTAAAACAAAAATTGGCAGGGCTTAAATCTCATGTTATACCTGATGAGGATTGCAGTTATAATTATTTTTAAAAATATTTTTTATTTAAAAATATATTAAAATAATAAATTTTTATTTTTTAATAATTATTTTTTATATTAATATGTCAAAATGATTTAAAAACACTAAAGTTTTTAGTTTAAAGTTAAAAATAAAAAAAAATCATTAAAAAAAAAACATTTTAAAAAAATAGTGTCAAACACTTACTAAATATCTTGCCTAAATCTCAATTGAGATGTTTCAAGCTTATTTTGCTCTAAATAAAAATTTAGTGGCAACATCAATTTATATATATATATATATATATATATATATATATATATATATATATATATATATATATATATATATATATATATAACACATTTCTTACACCAATAATAATATTATGTTATGTACCTCCAAACTTAGGTTAACTACCTTTTTCAATATTACATTTCAATGTGTTTTCATCAACCAATCACATGGAATCATCATTAATCCAGCAAACATATTTCAATATATTATAGGTCAATGCTTTGTTTCCATTTTAAAGAAATCCAAAAGCTATCCTTGAGATGGTAGTTCAATAGGTAAGGATTATCCTAAATTAATATCCAATATGCACATCAAGATAAAAAAAAATGATATTGTATTTTATTATGTTTATTAATTTTAAATTAATAAGATTGCACTTATAATGTCTATTAATTTTATATTAATATTACTGTTACTCTATGAAGGGATAAAGGCTATCAAATATTAATCAAGGTTGCTTCTTTTGTAATTTAATAACTGTTATTTCTTATACATTTAACAACGTTAATTACCATGCATTCTCTTATTATAATTTAGCAAATTCCTTTGTATTTTGACTTTAAACTTTTTTTTTTTAAGGATAAATAGTTTGAATGAATATTTTGTACAAATATAGACCAATTTTATGCTTTTATATTTTGAAGCATCTTGTTTAATATCTAGTCATGCTTCCTCTATGTTTGTAGTAACAAAGATGGAACATTATAATTTTTTTTTAATTTTTTTTATTAATATGTATAGCTCAAATTCATATTGTTTTCTTTTAAGTTTGTATTTTATAGAAACATGAGCAAATTAATCTTTATTGCATTGACTTATTGAATGAGTGAATTTATGAAAAAACTTGCCTTTTTAATAAAGAAGATTTAAGTTAAGAGACCACAGAGACAGTTTTGTTTATCATGATTTTAGAGAATGAAGAGAACCATTTTGATGGCGATAACGAGCTTAGGAGGTGTTTGGGAGTGCTTTTCAAAAGTGTTTTTGAAAAAAATTGAAATTTTTTTATTTTTATTTTTCATTTTAAATGAATATTTTTAGTGTTTTTAAATCATTTTTATGTGCTGATGTCAAAAATAATTTTTTAAAAATAAAAAAATATATCATTTTGATTTATTTTTAAACGAAAAGCACTTTCAAAAGCAACCACAACTGCACTCCCAAATAGACACTTAATCAAAATAACCATATATTGAAATTATATAATTGACTATTCTCTCTACATACCACCCTAATATAAATATCGTTAATTTTATGTTAATAATGGAAATCATGTAAGATTTATGCTCTTTTTTTCAATATTTTTAGAATTTTATTTGTGTTGAATTACTTAAGTGAAACTTCATTGTAGTCTTGACTTTTACTTATTGAAGAAATGTTTTAAATTCTAAAATTATTTTTATAAGCTTGATTTTGTATCCATATTATATAATTTAAAATTAATTTATCTTTAGATTTGAATTGAAACCATGTATGATTAATTTACATTTAGAATTTTATATATATATAGTAATTACCCTTTATCATTTAAATAAAAAAAATCAATTAGAATGTAATTGACAACCTCATGATTGTGATATTGGTGCGTGTCATAAGGAAGGTTGACCAAGCATGCTAAAGCTAGGCTAACATAAATATGTAACATTATTATAATAGTAAATTTCAAAATATATTATAAGTTAAGGCACTTTTTCCACAATAATTCACAATATTTGTTTATGCTCTTCATATTTTTTTTCTTTTTATTACATTTTTTGTGGCCAAATTAATCACTAATTTCTTATAACCTGTTCTGTAAAGAAAAATATTAAAAATCAAGGGTCAAAATGGATAAGCAGGGGAAACCGACGGCAATTTCAAAGATTGTGAGAAAAGTTTGCTTTGGTCCTTTTAATTCTCAATGTCTAAACATGATGTTCTCATTGTTTCTAAAAAATCAATTTTAATTAAAGTTTATTTTTTAATCATTATTTTGTGGTGAGAGAGAGAGAATCCCGTATTTAATTGGCAAGGAGAGAAACGGCCTGTATAGTGCGTGTCTTGCTAATTTAAAACGACATGTATCCTTGTGACCACTCGTTTATAATAATTCTATCCAGCTAGGGCCATGGTCATGCTTATCAGGGAAATCGAAACTATGGCACTACAGTGTTGCCTCCCACAACTTGTCGAAACGATGGTATTAATTAAATATTATAGAAAAATCGTGAGCGGTCATGATTATATAAAAGGACTTTTCGAAATAATAAAAATAATTTTAGTATTGACCATCAATCTCATGGAAACAAATGGCTCGGTATTATTGAACAATAACCCCATGGGCTCAATTAATTTTGATTATTGAGGATTTAAGGCATTAAAAGTTTTAATAAAAACATGAAAACAAAATATTAACACAGTAATATAATGGATGGTATTTTTTTTTAATATATTAAAAAATATATATTAGATTGACCAGGTTAACATATGATATCTATGATTGATGATAACTCTACGGAAAGAAAGTAAAATAAATTATGAACCAAAGTTGATTAGAGGTTCATTTATGAGCGGAGGAATGCTGGAAATGATGCTCTCAACATCTCGACTAACAAGGCTTACAGTTCTAAACATAAATGTGGATTTTGCTGCCACTTTACAGCATGTTGATCAATGCACATTATTCTTGAGTCTTTTGCTGCACTGCCCTGATGATTGATTGCATTTTTAAAAAAAATGTTGAGTCTAGATTGCAATCGTTTTTAGCGGAACACTAGATAGATCGCTTGCGCTATACCGTGTAATATGATGAGGTTTTCTCTCCATTCTGGTCATACGGTTCCCCCTGTTGATGATCCTGCTGCTATCTCATCCAGGAATAGTACCTGAAGATGACAAAAGTCTATGATGATAAAATCAAGTCTTAGAAGAGACTCGATTTGGTAGAATGAAAATAAAAAAGAATACAAAATGCCTCTTCGACTTTTGAAAAGTTCATAGTTCAGTCTTTGAGCTGCCTAATTGGGCAAGTAAAATGGCCATATCCATTCCCTGCACCATAGTGGGAACAACTTCTTCATAAGGGCAATCCCGAGAAAATCCAACCTTTCCGGATTTCTGGACTTTCTTTATGCAAGATTTGAACTTCTCATGGCACTTGATATTATTCAAACCTGAACAGACAGCATTTGTAAGACAAAATATATATATTACCAATACCATGATGTATTGTTGGGAGATATTACTACAAAAAAAGAAGAAAAATTACAGTGACAACGTTAAAAGCACGCATTGTTCTGCTCTGATAAAAGTATTTCACTGTAGCCTCTCAGCACATTGCTTCATTTTTTACTCTCTTCACATTAATAACGGGTAGTCATCATATCATAATCTCTTTCTATCCTTTGATTTTTCCTTCAAATGATAACGATATCTTCGGGCTAGTTTTTTAGCACCGGAATTGAAAATCCCCCACGACCAAGTCTAAAGAAGGCCCCCATGGCCGTACTCCTAGTGCATTCACATGATTTTTTCTTTTCTTCTTTTAGACTCTCTAGGATTCAGATGTTGAATGATGTGGGGGGAAATGCAGTCGACAACCAAGCTGAGCCTACAAGAGTGATATAATCTATTTCGACAACTCGCTAAAGGAATCCTTCTTTATATGTTGGTGGCTTAGCCAATAAAATCCAAATCAGACAACTAGTCTGTCGCAGGGTCTTCTTCACCCTCTTGCCCCCTTTCATTCTCTGTTTCCTGGTAAGTCAACTCACCTTGTTCTACTTGAGAGATTATTTTAAATTCTCAGAATCCTCCTCTGAAGTGAGGAAAAGGATAAACAGAATGGGTACAAAATGAATCACATCGTAATTTTGATTCACTTTCTCAAAGGAAAAGACTTTCTGAATGGAGCAAGGGATCGTAGATGTCGGTCCATGGTGTCGAATTCTAAAAAACAGCGGGAGGCTCTGCATTCTTCTTTCATCCATCTTAGGAAGGAGTGACAACCTCGACCTGAGCGAAAATGGGGTGTGCCCGGAAACTAGGATTCGAGTACCATTCTAATCGCCTCAAGATTTTTTCTACAGGCAAACCTACATCCGTGGTCTATAAAGCATGAACTTCACCGCCCCCGCCCCCGCCCCCCGCCCCCCTTTGTTTAATCCGTCAAGCCCATTTTTAGATGGATATAACAATAATCATATGAATTCAAAGCCTTGCTAAAAAAATTTAATTGCCAACTATTAATCTTCCAAAACAAAAATGGCATTCAAAAGATAAACATCGAATTATATATATATATATATATATAAGAAAAAATAGAAGGGGAGGGAGAGAAAGAGAAATTTTTTTGAAGATACCTTTCTTCTCGACGCACTCATCGTGAATCTTACAGCAGGCATCGACATCATCACATGGTTTCTCTCCAGGACACCCACTCCACCCAACTCCACAATACTTCCCGTATCTAATTCCAATCGCTTTTGTTCAGAAAACAAAATTGTTAATAGAATTATACTAATTAAATAGGGAAGGAATAGGGTTTTTTTTAATGGTACTTACAATTACAGTTCTGGGCAACACAGGTTCTACTGCATTTCACCTGCAAAATCAAATAAATAAAAATACAAAAAAAAACCCATCAATTGATCCATAAAAAAAGGATCGAGAGATCATCAGCTAATTAAATTACCTGAGAATCGTTGTTGTTGGCACAGTCAGCAAAGAGGGAGAGGAAGATTAATGTTAAAGCCAAAGCTACAGCGACCCGGGCACCCACAGAAAAGCGCACGCCAACGGACATAATGCTGTTTCTTCTTCAATTTCCTTCTACAGTTACATTAGCAATAAAAACGACTCCCTCTCTGGCCCATGCGATGACGTGCTTTCCTCCATTTACCTAATGCCACGTCAACTACACAAGGGCATTAACCCAAATGTCCTAGTACCGTACAGGACTGATTAACATGGAGGGTTATTGATATTATTTTTTAAAATGTTTTTTATTTAAAAATATATTAAAATAATATTTATTATTTTTAAAAATTATTTTTGATATTAATATATTAAAATGATATAAAAAAATTAAATTTTTTAATTTAAAATAAAAAATAAAATAAAATTCAATTTTTTTCAAAAATATTTTCGGATCACAATCCCCAATATCTCCTAATTTACTAGGTGTGAGAAAAAAACCAAAGAAATTGATTAAATTTGAAAATTAAAAAAATAGAAAAAAAAGATTAAATTGATACTATTTTTTATAAAACTTTTGTTTTGGTTGTTTTTGGTTTTTTAAGTAAAATACCGGTAAATCAAAATTGAAATCGAATCAAACTAATTCAAATTAAAAAAATATATAATATAATTTTTTATATTCTTTTGGTTCATCTCAAAATTTTTGGTTTGCTTTTATTTTGGGTAAATCAAAAAACAAAAAATTTGGTTAAAGTAAACACTAAATGGATTCGAAAATGCTCACCCTTAATAAGTCTAATAATAATAATAATAATAATAATAAAACTTGTTTTTTATTAGATGTAGAGACCAATGATTTTCATGTGGTTTGTATAAAATAATTGTTTTACATCTGAAAATTATTTTGATTTTTATTATTTTAAATTATATTTTATGTATTAAAATTATTTTTATATAATAATATAAAAAATATAAAAAATATGTATTATTGTAATGCATTTCTAACTAAAAAATACTTTAAAAAATAATTTTTATCAAATTATGAAATATACTCTTAAAATAATGATTTTTTTGTCAATTTTATTTTTAATTATTATTTTTTAAAATCAATATTTTTTTTCCATAAATTTGGGATAATTTGTGTTTAAGAAATAATCATAAAATATATTGATTTATTAAAAAAAATAAAGAGAAATTAATCATAGTAAAAAAGTTCTTCTATTTCACAAAAGGGATTAGAAGAACTTCACTCATTTTACTCGCGTCTCATCGCGGCTGGAATCATATTTTTTTCAATTCAAAAATATTAATTTTGTGAGATTTTTTTATTATAATATAAACTTAGATAAAATAATAAATCCATGTAGAATTCTCTTGGAGTGCGTGTTTTCTATAAAATATATATAAATTTTAAATCGATAAAAAAATATTTATTTAGAAGATTTCAACAAAATCACCATCATTAAATTATCATCATCATTTAAAAATAAAAAGATTCAGATACATAAATTATTGAATCACTGTATTAGGTTTAATTCAATATACAATACAATCTAAATTAAACACACAACAAATTTGTCAAAACACCTGCATATAGCAATAGCCAAATAAAAAAAATAAGTAATTCATTTTTTATCTATAAAAAGAAAAAAAAATCATCAAAAATTCATCCCTATGTTATCATCATGATTATAATTATAACAATTAAAATTATCATCAACATTAATGCTCAAACAATTAAAATCATTAAATTTCCCTAAAGAATAAAAACTATTTTTACAAAAAAAAATATTAAAAAATAATCATTAAAATAATCATTATTATTATGCAAACAATGAAACCATAAAATTATCTGATTCAAAATACATATAAAAATAACAAAAAACAGAAAAAAAAAAAGAACAAATAGGAACAGGGATAAATATTATTTTTATAATTATAATCAATATAAATTAAAAATTCAAGATTGAACAAAATAAAAATAAAACCTCAACAAAAAAAAACAAAAAAAAACTAAAAGCATAGATGCATAACTGCAGATAAAAAATAAATATTGTCCAATAAAGACTAAAAAACCAAAGAAATTAATATCAAATAAAAAATTTAAGAAATAAGAGCCCATATAAAAAATAAAATATATATTAATTTCAATCAAAAAAATAAAATTAAAAAAAATAAAAATTTTCGAACCGAATAAATGAAATAAGTTTTTTATTTAAAATTACAGTGTATGCGTTTATGGGAGAGAAGCTCAGCAGCTGTAACCATAAAGGCATGGGGGACGAGAGGGACAGAGTGCGCACCATAATTGAGTTTTGGCATGCTTCTCGGTTCATTCTTTAAAAGCTGAAACCATAATAAATAAATAATTTATCCATGGTAATTTATTTTCAATAATAAATAATGCTATGTCATCACCAAGCACTGCCAATGCAACATGATCTGCCCATATATACATGATCTACATGATATGCCCATATATGATGTGATACGACATGTGGGATGATAATATATATATATTGACAGATTGGTGGATGGTTGATTTAATGTTGGGGTGTGACGGATAGGGTGTAATTGGTGTAGTTTCAAAATAAAATAAAAAAACCAAAAACACCCCCAATCAATAACCAATACAGACGGGGTTATTAAGGCTGAAATGGTATGTGCACTATTGAAGTCTACAATAAATTACCTCACAATCTACAGTGAACCA
Organism: Salix dunnii; assembly: GCA_015731905.1. Taxonomy (NCBI): domain Eukaryota; kingdom Viridiplantae; phylum Streptophyta; class Magnoliopsida; order Malpighiales; family Salicaceae; genus Salix; species Salix dunnii. The sequence continues at coordinate 11,072,814 of CM027664.1, read as the reverse complement.
CACAGTAAAACACCCACACCTATTATATTTTATTTAATTCTAGTTAAATGCCCGCACTACATTGCAGGCGTAGTGTGGGTGGAACAAATAATCTTTATAATTGTTGAGATTAAAATATAATATTTCAGTATGTAAAATTTGATATAATAAAAAAGATCAACATCCTTTATCATAATAATAGTAACATCGAAGTCTTAACTTCTTAAATTATCATCACTATCACTGTCAAAACAATAAATATTATTCAACAAATCTGAGAGAGAAACAAAAAAATATTAATAAAAAAGCACGTAAGAACAAAAACTACGAGGGGTTCCATGGAAATTTCATATATTTGGGAAATGACCAAATGCTAATCTGCTCCCTAATAAGATAAACAAAAAAAAAAACAATTCTTGTATGGAGGGGTGCCACGAAAATTTTCTATTTTTTGAAAATAGCTAAATACCAATTTGCCCCCAATATGACAAAATTGAAGATTTGGATATAGGGGTATTCTAGTAATTAACCATATATTTTTTTATTATTATCTGCCAAATACTGGGCTCGCGTGGGTCACACTCGGCCGATGGTATTCGGCATCATGCTCTATTCGGGCGGCGCGTGCGATTGATTATTGTGTGGGAAAATGCCCATCTGTCGTCTCATTCGATGGGTCGTCGTGTCATCTTCCTAATGGTGTTGCGCATCATGGTCCTCGATGGGCGATTTAGTAATGGTGGTCAGTTGAAAGTTGTTTCCCTCTTTTTTCTCTCCGGCATGATAAAGTACAAGGCAAGCCCCCAGTTTTGTGGTATTTTCATTTCAGTCCCTGAACATTTAATTGTTTTGCATGTTCCTGATTTCGGTTATATAGTTTTTAATTTGTTTTAATTGGACCCTTCAATTAAAATGAATTATATATTTATATTTCAATTTAGTCCTCATTCTTTTAATTTTAGGATTGGTTTTAAATAACTTAATATAATTGATACAAAGGTTTTGATTTTTTTTTTAATTTTTTTCTTTAATTGAAATTGATAATATATTTTGTTTTTATTTTGGCCATATCTTGGTATTGCTGAATTGAAATCTTGTTTTTCTTGGATGATCTTACCTTGTTTCATTAAAATTTGATTAGTCTAGATCTTTCTTGCTTTAATTTAATTGTTTTCTCGATATTCTTGAAGTTGAATCTTGATTTTTTTGAATTAGTTAGTTTTCTTTAAATATTTAACATAAACATCTTGAATTTACATGACTATTCAAAAATTTATCCTTGTTTTGATTAGTTTTATATATTTCTTGATTTTGATTTTTCTTTATTATGTTATTTTCATTGATTATTTGATAAGTCAGTAACATGCCTCTAAGAATATAAGTAAGGATAAAGTGAGGTAAAGGGCATAACGAGATTATTGGAGTGAAAATCTCAAATAAATTGTGTGAAACATGAATGAAAAGACACTAAACGAGTGTTTACATGAGGAAATGTATAAGAAAGCTTATCACAGATGTGCCAGATGGACTTATGATACACATTGTTGTTGTTGAGGAATGATATTTATAATTCGTGAAGATAAAATACAATTCATTAAAGATGACATAAGTAGTAAATTTTTAGATAATCTTTTATTGAATCTTGAGACGCATCCATATGTAGATGTGCATCATGTAATTCATGATTTGCAACTATATTTTCATAATAAATATGCTAGATATATTCTTGGGAATTCAACTAAAAAATACCTTAGTTTTGAATTTTTAAGAAATTGGATAGGGGAACAATCGTCAACTATAGAGAGTGTTTAAGTTGTTCTTAAATGTAAAACCAAGGGAAGATATAACACAATGACAACTATTTTTCCATATACATGTTTAGCAATAATAATAATAATAATAATAATAATACTCTAGAAGGCCTATCCATATAAGTGATATTATTCCATTTCATATCTATAAAATCTTCTTACCCTTTCCTTTATTTGTATTCAACCCATACATTCAAATAGTATAAAAGTGTTTAGAAATGGCAAGATCCTTAGCTTGTAAAATAAAAAATATTTGTGTTTTTGGTGAATCTAGTGTTGGGAAAGAAAGTGAGTTTTTAGAATTAGAAAATTATCTTTGGCTGGGTACTTGTTGTGAGAAAAATTCAAATTTAATGCATGCAGAAGGTAGTCTTAGGTTAATATTAGATATGTCAACAACTATATTTTTAAGAGACAATCAAGTTTTAGGTATCATCCCATAAGCTTAAGCAAAGGACCACATCACTAGAAAAATAAATGGATAATAACTAAAGGTTTTGAAAATATCTCAATGAATAATTATAATGTTTAAACTTTTGTACACCTTTATTCTTAGCAAGAGGTTTCGTCATATTAGAAGAGATATTTTAGATTTTCTCATCGGCCTAACTCAATATTGACCATAAACTTATAGTATATTTAAGTGTTAATGGTTTATACAATAATATATTGTCTTTTCTTGATCATGTTATGGAATAAAGGTTTATAACATTGTCACCCCTAAAATTTATCCACAAATCAGATAGACTAGTCAGCTATGGAAAGTTGTAAGAAACAAATATTTGATTTAAGTCTTAGTGTGTAAATATTTGTCTTTTGGTTTTACCTACATCATATTATTTGTTTGTTATTTATTTTGGTTATATTTGTTTAAGTGTGTTTTATGTTTTTCAATTGTTCTTATTTCATATGATGTCTTTTATACTATATTTTTCTAATCTTAACATTGAAAACAATGTATCATTTTGGTTTGTGTAGAGAGGATAGTTGCCAAAATTGAGAAAAAACAAAACTAATTTTTTTTCTTAATATTATTAAAATCATTTGATAAAACTATGATTATTAAGATGAAAGAGTAAGGAGAAACTCTACTCTTGAGATGACTCTTAAGACATATCCTAATAAATATTTTACAATTATTATTTGCAAAATTATTAACAAGGTTTTATCATATGCTTCCTTTTGAATTATTCCAGTTTAAAAAATTTCATATTGTTTTCACTTAATTTTGAATATATAATTATTTATCAATTATTCATAATTCATTATTTTCATGCACACACAGTTTAACACATTATTGTGAATTGCAAATTGAATTATTACATCATTGGTGTTCTTTTGTGAAAGTTGCTACTAAGAGAATGAGAGATTATATATATAAAATAATAATACTAATAATTAATTATAATATAGATAATAATGAAATAAATAAATAAATATGTAGATAAGTTTGGTTTGGTAACCTATTTAACCTAAACACTTAAGCTGAAAGCAGTATCTTATCACCTAATACCCTAAAGTCAATTTACATGAGAGTCATTGACCCAAATCTTGTTACATAGGTTAAGGATAAAGCCTAATGGAAGCACAAATTATATTATCTATATTTAAGTATTTGCAACACTAGCTATTAAGCTCATTTGGTGTCTCGACAACTAATGCTTTACGAACAATTAGGTAGGAAGTCGTTAGCTTGAAGCTAATTACGTGGTTTAAGGATACATTGCTTTGTTTTTTAAAGTTATGCTATAAAAAGATAAAATATATACATAATGAAAACTCAATATGAACTTTAATATTTAAATAAATGAAGTTTGCTATTAACATGTGTTGTAATTGTTATTTTAATCAATCCTAATACCCTTCTTATTAAATACTGAATCGAGATTCATGGTGTGCAATGCTTTGCATAATAAATATTTGATTATTTCATACCCTATAATATAGAAAATCAACAATTGTGTTATGAAAACTAACAATAGCTCATATTAGTAATAAAAATAAAGTATGAAAGATCTTATGAGATTACTCGATTGAGAAAGCCTAAATATACTACTAGCAAAGATATAAAAGGAGGCTACTAAAACAGTCAAAGGTAAGAAGTGCTCTTTCGAGAGAATTGAAGAGCAATATATATGTAATATTATTTCCCCTTGATTTTATCAATACAAGGAAGAGTGTGATCACCTAAAATCTTGATTTACACCCATTATATTTAGTCTAACATATATATATATATATATATATATATATATATATATATATATATATATTTAGTATATATGATTTACATATATATATATATATATATATATATGTTAGACTAAATATAATGGGTGTAAATCAAGATTTTAGGTGATCACACTCTTCCTTGTATTGATAAAATCAAGGGGAAATAATATTACAAGTGCATGAAACATATCCATAAAAACATGACACTAATAATCTGCGAGTAGTGTTCATGAAACATGTCCAAAAAGCTTTCAAATCTAGACACGTCCGTTTCCAAGACAAGGAAATGAAAGTGGACATTCCCTTAGTAGTTGTGGCTACCCCAAGTTTAATGGGCTTTTCAGACAACAATATTCACTGAAAATAATGCAACTAAGAATTTTATAGAGAGTTTGATGGATGCTGGCAGGCAACATGTTTAATATATATATATATTTCCTTTTCTGACCACCAGTGGGAAGGATAACCAGTTCATGAGTTTGGTTTCTGACAACCAGTGGGAAGGATAACCAGTTCATGAGTTTGGTTTTACTTCACTGTCGACTCATAAAAGAAAGAGGATTTCGTACACAAGTTGTTTATATATATATATATATATATATATATATATATATATTCAAATAAAATGCCTCATGCTTGTAATATTTTTATGGGACTTCTAAGAATAATAAAAATTAATAAGATAAAATAAATGCACATGACCTTTTCAGATACGAGTAAAATTAATAGACGTGTACAAGTATTTTGGAAAATAAAATAGCAGGGTTTTAATAACCAGACAGCTCTAATTATTCTCTAACATTTTCAGAGTTTGGAATGAGCTGGGAGCAATAATTTGGCCTGTTTCTTTGTTTAGAATTTACACACATAAATAAATAAATAAATAAATAAATAATCGTTACGCGTTTATATTCATGAGACACATGATGCGATCAGATAGGTGGACCATTTTGGCAGCGCCATTAATAAGCTTCTTTTATTTCTCAGATTAAAAAGTTGACTGCCGTTAATATAAGAAATATTTGTATGCTAAATCATCAATATTATCATGTGGCAGCTTGCTTGTCACGTGGGATGATTTTGACGGCTTGGATCTATCTGTTTGGTGGCAGAAACGTGTTATTACACTGGTATTCGATATCATGATCTGAAGTCAAAATTTTAAGGATTTATTTGGTTTGAATTGTGAAAATTATTCAATATTATTTAATTTAGAGTGACTTAGTGAATCAATATTCAAATTTCTTTATCCAGCTTTAAAATTTAAAATCAAAATGTGTCATCGACTACTACCAGTGACTTTCATTCGAGAGATTTGCTGACTTTTACCAACCACTTGAGCTAGGAGGTAAAAGCCCTTTCGGTGCTTTAAGACTCTTGGCTCGAGCTTAGAGCCCGTTTTATATTGTTTAAGAGTCAGTATATATATCTGTCCAACTATAGTCTAAAAAAATAGTCTAAAGAAAGCAGTTGACTCTATTTCCAAATTAAAAATTAGGTCATGCCAGCGAGAGGGAATTTGCCGGCGAAGATTAATTGCTAAGCGCATGCACATTCAGGTCTCGTATTTTGCAGCTAAAACTTGGCTAAAGAAGCTAAGAGGTTGTTCTAGTTAACTTATTATATTCATGCTTTCAAAACTAAAGAGTCTTGAATTTTTTTATTAATTTTCTGTGGAATAAATATTCAAGTAAATGTTATTTTATGGTGCTGATTACTTTCAAATTATGTCAATGAATTTCCTTATTATTTATTAACACTTTTAAAAAATAATTCTTTTACTATGGTGGGAATTAAAATAATAAAAAGAAAATAATGCTTTAGAGAACGATGCATGCTCAAATACAAACCTCTTGTTTTCATTGGTTAAGCTTAGCCAGAAATATAAAGGAACATGAAATCCCATGGCTTAAACATGGTGATCATAGAGGACATCATCACCTTCAAAAACAATGTTAACGCCAATTTCATAAGATATAAAGAATTATAAAACGGGTTTGAAGGCATTGAAAACATATTTTGTTTATTATATGTTGCATTTTTTAAATAAAATTATTTTAAATTAATAATATCTGAACAATTATCTGATAGGGCATAACTTTAAAGCAAATGATCGGTTCATGAGCCATGTAAATAAATATAACTTGCTGACATTTTTATTCCAAGTAGTACAGTATTTGAGCTTACTATATAAAATTGAAAAACCATCTTCATTTCATGAGGTAAGACCCACTCTATGATATTATTATACTAAAATAATCATCATGCGAAGCATACCATAAAATAATGTAAAATTCTTTGGTCATTCCTGCAAGATAGTCAAGCAGTGGTTGCTTTCGACATGGAACGATATCCTAATCGTTTGGTGTTACACGGAGTTCATTTATCAGTCACCAAGCCAAGTGTTGATGAGCACTCCATGTGGATTCATTACGCCGGCGGCATCGAATGTCAGAAGCTAGATTTCAGTCAACTTTTCAACCTTCAACCTAGCCATCCGCTGACTGTTTTGGAGTGTAACTCGTGTTATCATATTTTTAAAATTTATTTTTAATATTAATGTACATGAAAGTAATTTAAAAATACTATAAAATTTTAATTTAAAATAATTTATATATATATATATGCATTGACTCGGCTTGTGGCATGATTCGGAGAGGCCTCCACCCATGGCAAATTGAGACGTTGGAATAGCTCAAAGAAATATTATAGCAACACACGAAGAGATGCAGCTATTGGGATGTTTCAAGGTTTATTCCCCAATCATTGGAAGTTTTTTACTCATCAACAGCTAGGATTGGTCTATGATGATTATATTCAGAAAAGGTGTGACAAAGATTCTTCTATAGAATAGTGTGGCTTGTTTGTGAAGCTATGAACTAATTCTTATTCGGGGAAATTAACCCTGATGATTGGGATTATATTCTGTCTTTTCTTCTACAATGCACCACCTTGGATCTATTCCTACAGTATAAAAAGAACTTTGATATGGAAACTGCTAGTTCTGTATTTTATAACATATATATAAATTAATCATGCTGAATTATCAATAATACATAAATTATTAAGTGGAAATCACTTTCTAGGGTCATGCAAATAACCTTTCAGTTTAACATGTTCTCTTTTATTCTCTTTACCATAATTTTATTTTATCTCTGATGATAAGATATCAGAATTTGAATGAAAAGGAACATGTAATCTTGAGATCATAATCATATATACAGTAACAAGCTACTATTTGACTTATTGATACCTTTTGGTTTTTTTTAGTCTCTGCGGATCAAAGATTTACATCTTATTAGATATATCAAAAATTCAATTGTTTAAAAACACTTAATGGGCTATTTTTTATTAGGTTTTATTTTATTTAACAATCTTCGAATACATAATTATTTTTATATAAGCTCAATGTTGGATTAATTACCCAACAAAAACTTCTTCAAACAGTAGCATTACAATTATAAAACTGGAATTCATAGAGAACTTGATTTGCAAAGCAAGAAAACAAGAATATAAAAAAGTGATTTCAATCTGATTTACACCAGAACGAGAGACAAACCCAACTCTGCAAAGAGGTCTTTGTCATCTAACATAATCAAAATGGCTGGAGCCAGCAGGAAAAAAAGTGGAGACCACTAACGTAGAGGAAATTCAAATGCTTGCTGTCTTCCTTTGTTCCATGAAATTGTGTATTCTCTTGAGTGCAGTTTCAAGTGTCTCCTCGCTCATGTTAGCGAAACATACCCTAAACCATCCAGGTTCAGAGCAATGGCAAGAAGAACCTGGAGATATATTTAGCTTCACTTCATGAAGGATAGACTTCCAAAGAGCCACTTCACCTTCTCTTGTTGGTGTCTCCAACAATGGACTTAAATTCATCCAGCAAAACAGCCCGGCATTGCCTTTCAAACACTCTATCCCGGCATTTCTCAGTCCTTGAATTATCATTTCATATCTCTTCCTTAGCCTCTCTCGATTTGCCTTAATGTAACTCTCGGTGAATTTCTTGTCAGACAATATGGAAGCCAGGAGATGTTGTGTTTGAGAAGAAATCAAGGTGAAGCTAGACATCCTCCTCGCAGTGGTGACAACTTTGTCATTATATGAGTAAATAGTACCAACTCTAAAACCTGGAAGACCAAGATCTTTAGAAAGACTGTAAACAATGTGAACTCTTTCTGAATCTTTATATCCACGAGCTTCAAGAATTTCAGCGATGCTTGTGAATTCAGATGAATAGAAGGTGGATCCTGAGTAGATCTCGTCGGACACAAGATGGATATTTTTGCGCGTGGAAAAATCAAGAATATCTTCCAGAACAGAGCGCTGGGTTGTGGCTCCCAGTGGATTTGAAGGATTGGTTATGAGTACTCCTCGTACGTTGATGTTCATGGCTACTGCGCGCTCATATGCATCTTCCAAGGCTTGAGTAGTGACCTGGAAATTGTTTGAGGATTCAGTGTGTACCGGTACAATTTTTGCACCAGTCCTCCACCTTAAATCTCTGTCGAATCTGAAACAAGACCAATTTGAGATCAAAAACTAATGGTCATGAAATGATGTCCTTTCAAGAGAGTTCATCGACGAACACTTCTTACCCAGGATAGTATGGAGTTGGAACTAGCAAAGCATCACCAGGATTGGCTAGAATGAAGGTTAGCAGCTCGTTAGCAGCTGTTGCTCCTGCTGTCAGCACTAACCTGTCAGGGTCAAATTTTGCTCTTCCACCTCTGACTTGCTCCATGAAACCTGCCATTTCCTGCTTACAAATTGCAATTGGCATGTCATGGTTTTGTTTCTACTATACATTTGTTTTGGAATACAAAGCTGCAAGTTATTATGAAAAAAAAAAACACGAAGACAATACCTGTCGGAAAGATTTGAGTCCATGGTAATCTTGAAACAAGGCATTTTCTCTAAATCGTGGTGATCCTTTTCCCCAGATAGATGCTTCTGAATGCTCTCCCAAGTACTCTTCTAACAAATCAAACGAAACCTGATCAAGATAGAACAACAAGTGCATTAGCTCAAGTGAGAAACTTTTGACAAGGTTTAAAATATAAAAGCTTTAGCCGTTGCTTGACGTATTGCCTTGCAGCGACCTACTTGATTTTCTGCCAGTCCCATCTGTATGACTCCTGATGGATTAGATGATTCATTGTACGGATCTTCATCATATGCTTTCCAGCCTGCGAAGTATGGGGAATCCTCTCCGTGAGTTTCGGAAACCGCAACTTTTGATAGTCCAACAGAGGGTACCTCAATCTCTATGGCCATAATTCGATTTTTTGAGCCTAATTACAAGCTTTCTTTCACAAGATAGTAAGGGCTAAGGCCTATACTCTTAGGCAAGGATGTTGAGAGGGAGGAGGAGAAGGAGAGGGAGAAGAGCAGAAACGGAACAGGATTGTTGAATGAAAACTTAGTCACTAACCCTCCTATATATAGAGGTTCTAGAGAATACAAATTAAGAAAGAAGCAGCAAAATATTAATCACTGATTCTGTAATGCAAGCAATGAATCTCATCCTTTTTTTCCCGCCATATTTTTTTCTCCAATGACAACTGTTTATTTCTGTCATCTTGTTATAGCTTCCTTCATCTAAATCTATCTATAAGATCCCCACCGACTATGGTTGTTGATGGCGAGTTGGGGTTAACTTTTTTTTTAAAAAAAAATAAGGCTCAAAATTAACAATAATCGATTCTTTTAAGGCTTTCTTGTTATACTAATAGTGGTTGTGTTAACGTTTCTACAAGTCCCCATTTCCCAATCTATGACTAACCAAATCCTTGATCATGGAACTTAAGACTTCAAAATTCCATTCTAAAACCAAAATCATTCGCCATGAAGAAAACACATGTGCACATCTCTACACCACGCAAATATTTCAAGAGATCTAAGAGTAGTTGAGCTCTGATGATCTGACAAAGATACCAATTTACACAAGATTAAGATTCTGATTTGGGAACAAAGTTGGGAGAAAATAGCAGGTTTGAGAAGATCTTATGGGCCTACATGCAGCAGCACTAATATCAAGCGACAGATTTCATAACATCATTAGATTTTCAAGGATCGAAGTTTCTAATTATCATGTATACTAATCCAGTTTTGCAAGTCCTCCTCGTGTCTTGGCAAATTAATTAAGACATATTTTTGGTAAATATGTGCAGAAAATTAAGGTTGTCAAGTAGAGAGATGTGGTATTATCCAGTGTCGCTGAAGTCAAGGCGGCATGCAGGAAAGTGTACTGTCTATGTGTGGGCATTCCATCAACAACATAATATAATTAAATGAGCATAGGTCATTAATTAACTCGCTTAGTTAATTACGTAGCCGATGGCTTATACATATCACACAAAATACATGCATGCTAAAGATGCATATCGGCGTGGGCTTCGATGAATATCCATGTGCATATATATATATATATATTCCGGAGTAATATTCTTGCTATAATTACCAGTTGCAGCGTTACAGTCGCTTAAAACTAAGATATATGGTTTTTTACAGATATACGGATGAATCATGTAATTTCAAGGGTATGAAGCCTTTTTCAAAGAAAAAAAAAAGTTAGAATAAGAGTGCGGCAGGTCAGTAGGTCAGGTTCTAAGTTTATTATACAGAGATTACTGGTTTCTATTCCACATCAGTTAGGGTTATTGGATGGATATTTAATGGGTCCTTAAATTAAGGCTTATGAAATTAGTTGGGATGCATGTAAAATAATCCGTTCCATAAAAAAATGAATTAATGATTAAGTAAATTATTGTTACTGATATATGTTTGTGTGTGTATGGTATTGTATATTGCTGAAACTAGCCAGCCAATACTCTCTTAGGCCATTCCAAAGTTCCCAGATGTTTTTTCGTTATAGGCATAAAATGGATTACCCATTAAAACCATGTCTTTTTTAGCCCTAATTTGCCTCCTATATATGTTTTCTCTCCTGGTAACGAATCTTACTCGTGTTCTATCCTCTCCTCTATGAGACGACAAACACCAAATCCCGTAAGTACATCGTGTTCTAAATGCAAACATGCAAGTCTCACTCGTGCTCTGACTTTACTCTCTCTGGCATGTATGGCTTCTTCTACACCGACTGCAACGCCATTACTGGGTACAGCTCATCCCGGAAGCAGCCTGGAAGCTGGGACTGGGAAAGGAAAAGGACTGGTCAAAGGGATCAGTATATACGACAGCTTACAACTGGATTGCTAGCAGGAACATTCTTCAACTCTGCACTACGACTGTGTGTATTTAAACAGATTACTTTTGGATTATACTCTTAACATAAACCTTTTTTTAATCTTCAACAGCTCATTCAGTCAGCATCAGTTTAGATAAAGTGTTGCTTTTATCACTTAATGTTGTGGTTAGGGGCTACAAAGTGTTTTCCTGTCTGGATTTACTGGATATTGCCTCCCAACATTTGCATGGTAAACATGGATTGCATATCGTCCCAGCATCAAATTAATTAGTGTAAACGTGAGAAAATCCACCAGACTGTAGATAAGATAATGATACTTTTCCTATAATTTTATTTTGGTGAAAATGGATACTAACTACTAATTGATATATTTCCTCGGACTTCTATGAATAAAAAAAGAATATTCATTGAGAAATAACCAGCTTATCACATCCCTTGAAATAAATATATACAAGAAAAATAATAAATTTATTTTTTTATAAAAAATCTCAAAGGATCCAATTACATAGATCTAGCCTTATGTTGGGTTTATATGAAGATTACATGAATAATTATTTCACAATTAGATTATCGCAAACCATAAATTATCTAAGTACCATACGAATAACCAATAAAAAAAAATATCTTAAGCCCAATTAGGATAGAGAGAATGATATCTCTTTGAGTGTTCCCTTCTTTTTTTGTGTTCTTCGGATGTTGTATAAGTACTTGCATAGTTTTTCTCTTTGTTCAAGATTATATAAAATAAGAGATATAATATTTTATTTATAGAATATTATGAAAACCTATAAATAAAAATATCAATTTTTCCTTTGAATAATACCATAGATATTATTTAAAAAAAATAGAAATTTATTCAATCATATCACTACTTAATTTTTAAAATTGTAATGTCCTATATAAATTATATTTTAATCCTTAATTTTTAAAACTTATTTACAATCATATCACACTTGATTAATTATTCAGTTTTAATTTTTTAGCAATGGTTTTTACATGTGTGATCTATTAAGTTAATAATTCAATCCACATATAAATCACAATCGTAAATAAAATAGAATTAACAATATTAATCTATTATCATTTCAACCATTAATTCTTTTATATTTAAAGATCAAATACAATACCTAGTAATCTTTCAAAATCCCTTGAATTATAAGTGGTTTAGCTTAACTTTCAGTAACCATATTTTTAGTGTAATTATTATCCCTTCATTAACAATAATCTAATGTAAACATTATAGCATAGAAAATATCTATTATGTTAGATCATATGTTTTTCTCAATACCATAGTCACTAATTCTTTCAATAAGATTTATTTCTTTTTAAATCTCATTTCATCTTTTGCAATGATTTACCTTTAATATTATTTGTAAATAGATAGGGCATTTTTACTAATTCATGTAGGATGATGAATCTTCTCTTGATTACATAAATACCTTCATCGGTTTATGTTATACCTAATATTTATCTATTTATAACCCTTGATTAATACTACATGTAGCAACATCAAAACATAACATTTTCTATATGAGATAACTTATGCCTTGTTTGTTTTAAGGAAACTGAATTCTAGGAATTCAGTTTCCTCATTTTCCAATGTTTGGTAACCATTGGGAAAATTAGTCAAAGAAAAATGTTTTCCTCAACTTTCCAGTCAATAAAAAAAACACTTTCACCCGCTGGAAAGTGTTTTCCTTTCCTTATTCCAGGAAAACACTTTCTTCTCTTTCCCTCATTTCCCTCAATCAACAGCTATCTGTGTTGTGAATGGCTGAATGCACTGAATGCTGATGATAGTATCTGTTCTACGTGAAGTGCATGTATGGTATTTATTATCAGGAATATATATATATATATAAGTGACAGATCTAGTTATGGCTCATGTTATTGGCTCGAAACCCATTCCTTGGAACTGTCGAGTTCTTGAATTTCCAGCATGAGACAAATCCCCGGATTACGAGCATTGTGCTCATGGTCCCTGCACAATGTCTCATTGTATTTTTTTACAAGCTATTTAATAATTTTAGTGAATTGTAATATCTGCGAATCTCATTTGTGCTACTTTACTAATTACATATTTTTTAAAAATGTTATTTTATTTTAATAGCACTTCGACAACAATATTAAAGGGATAATTGCCTTTACCCATAAAAAAAAATATTTATCCAAAATACCCATCAAAATATTTTTGTATATATTTATCTTTTAAAAAATACTTCATACCAAAAAAAAAAACCCAAATATATAACTCTTAACATAAACTAATTTGACTTTCTTCATATGAAAAAAAAAAACTTATTTTAAGCTTTTAAAATTGAAAAAAATATATATTAATAAGTTTTACTTAAAAAATATTTCACAAGCTTATTTCTCTATAATATGATATGATATATATTGTTATATTTTATAAAATAAGTTATGTATGAATATAGGATATAATAAAAAAATTCATCATTATACTTTTTAGATTTCATTTTTTTATTTTAAGTGATTAAATATTTTAGATTAAATATTTTATATTAAATATTTTATTAATAAATTATTTTCCAGTTCATTTTCCATAACACAAACAAACACTGGAAAGTGTTTTCCAGTTCATTTTTCATAACACTGCCAAACATCGGAATTCACTTTTCAGGAATTCACTTTCCCCGGAATTCACTTTCCAAAAGGAAACCATTTTCCAGCAAACAAACGGGGCCTTAGTGATCTCGTATATAGTTATTACCTATATAATCATCATGTGAAGCTTTCTATAAATTAAAATAATCTCACAATATAAAATTCTCAAGTAGGTAAAATCAGTGTTCATGTTATCTGATAAGTAACTCCATATTGGTTATAGATATATGTCATACCTTAATTTATAAAAACAATTATTTTCTTTCTTAAAGAAAAGAATATAATATATATATTAGTCTCAATATTTCTAATTAATATTTAGTCTTAATAGAGCATTGACTAGGGAATTTTTAGAGAGAATACTTTAATATAGTAGGAATCCTATAATTTTAACATCATTATAATTTTTTTTGCAAAATATTTTGTCATGAGAACTCTATCTTTATTTTGGATTAATTAATCAAATATTAGACTAAATATTTTAATAAATATTATAGATAAATAAGCATGTATTAATAAACTAAATATATTTATATCAATAAAACCAATATCACATGTAACCAACTTATTGACTACAACATATAAACACTAATAATCTTCGACTTGCATTAAAGACAATCACTAACGTGTCAAATGCCATATTGTTGTAGTTGATGATGATGTTTTTATCAGGTCAATGGCTAAGTAAGAAGATCTATAAGATTCTTTTGAAAAGGTATTCTTTTAATTTTACATTTTTTATTTCTATGATTCTCTAATCTAATGAAAATGTCTAACTATATATATAGATCACTGATGGGACCTTAGTTGCTTTGTTTATGTAATGACGTCATTGTTATAACACTACATTACGACTAGATAAATGATATTAGGAACCATACCTAATTAAGTGAAGAACTTCTCGATACAAACAACTTTTTTATCTTCTTGAACATAGACTTGTACTCAGCTTATATATATAAAAAAAACGAACAGGCAGGTCTGCTTGCTTATGATGACAAGGCATAAATCTTCTTGGAAGTTGCATGGAGACCTACCACGTAGGAACCTTTACACTAATAACGATGATGAGATCATGAGATAAAATGAGAATATTGGTTAGGTCAGATTTCTACTACAGCGATTTTTGTATAATTTGATCACAATTATGTTTCTTCTCTCAGTATGATGCATGCCTTTCTGTTTAGTTTTCATTATCCTCCGATAATTTTAACAGGTCCTTTTCATTCCTACGAGCGTGTTCGTACGAACACGCTTTCTGAACCGCAGAGAGAGAGACAGAGAGAGCCCTCTGATGCTCATGGCGGTGGTCGTTGTAGGGTTTACTTGCCACGAACACGTTTTCTGAACCGCAGAGAGAGAGAGAGAGCCCTGTGATGCTCATGGCGGTGGTCGTTGTAGGGTTTACTCGCCATCTTTTGAAAAAAATGCAGAAAAGATTTAATAATATAATGGAAATTTCCTGAAGCTTTCCATTCAATAAGCACGCCATCGGTAGCTATAACATTAGCCTTAGTGAATGGGAACATATAAAACAAATATTAATATATCAACATTTATTTCCGCTTTGGATTTCTCTGTAATTATACTCTCTTTCCCGACCAATTAATTATGTTTATGTTACATACTTACATCAATCACATACAAGTTGCTAGGCTTCAGCCTCCACGTGCCGAGAATCACCATTTCATCATCTACACACATATGACTTAAAAAAAAAAAATCTTACTAGGATTTACAATCTAGAAGCCAGTTTTAAAATACAAGGAAAAATCAAAATATTTCAAATTGAATGGAGGCCAAAACTAGTGCATAATCACGTGCAAAGGAGTTAGCACATGGGTAAGGGCTACAGTTTGGAAAGTATTTAAGTTGACCATAGGAACACGGGCTATTCATTCAAATGATTTAACCTTGTTGTCTAAGCAGGACAAGTGTTAAATCAATGTGGTGTAAATATTTCTATGGGGAAAGAAAATAAATTATAGGTAAGATATGCATATAGAGTGGGAAAATAATATATGAGAATTAAATTAACTACAACAATAGAAGTTGAATATGAGAAAAATAAAAATAACAATGATGGAATTTAACATGTGAAAAAATAAATTAGCTACAGTAGAGAGCCTAGTATGTTAAATGTTAATCCAATCATGTTTGTAAGCCTAGTAAATTAAATGTTAATCCAACCACAACAATGATGGTTATTATGCCTCAAGTGTGAGTTATGACTTAATGGTGTTATTTTTTAGCTTCGCGCCCCATCATTCTTGAATGGAGAGATGACAAGCAATGAAAAATTGCGTTTTATAGTAGTAAAATCATGACTATAAATCTTAGAAATCACTATCTAGTAAGTTCACTAGAAATCTCAATGATTTGCAAGATCTTTGTAAGGGGACTTGTTGTGCAAGGTAAAAGCGAAACACCTCCAGTGCACCCTACCTAAGGCAAACTGCATTGTTGTTTGATTTTTTTTAAGTCAATTTTTATTAATTGGTCTTTTCTAAAGCTCAAGGTAGATCTCTCTTCGTGAAAGAGTCTCTACCTCATTGGAATTTTATGCTCTCGCTGTAATTTCTTGTCCTCTTCATGGGTTTTTTCAGTGTTTTCACCCTCAATTTGCTTGTCTATGTGTGTTGCCCCCTATGTTCTATAAATTTGCTCCCCCTCTCTTTGTGTTATTTTATGTTTCTCTTCCCCTCTATTATTTCATGCTCTCATTATAATTTCCCCCCGTCCTCCCTCGGTGCATGGTTCTTCTATTTTATTTATAGAAGAAGTAGGCGATCCTTCAATTGCACATAGCATACGGGTTGCCTCCTTATCTGTGCAGTAGCTTCCCTGCACCAACGGTGTGTAAATGGTGGCATGAATGCAATGATGATGTGCCTGCAACTTTGGGAGAAGATGCAAATGTGTTTTGGTGCCTCGATTTGTAAATGTTCTAAATGCACTCCTAATTGGCTTTAAACTTTTAAATATATGAAATTTATCCCCGTAAAAATTTCAATACCACCTTTAACTTTGCGTGCCTTTTTATTCTAGTTCTTGGTTTTGTATTTATACCATTTGACTCTTAATTGACCATTAAGCTCTCAATTTCTTCAATTTTGCCCTTGATGTCAACACAATTGGCTTGGAAAAAATCCAATCTGGTCTCCTAAAATTTTAATCTTCTCAATTGAACCTGAATTAAGCTCAAGAACTTGATCTTTCATCGATTAAGCCCTTAATAAAATTAATTTCACCAATTTAAAGTACAATTAAGTCCTTGCACTTAATTAAATCTTTCAATTGGACCTTAAATTAATTTCTAAATATAATTATACTATTGGCTCATGATTAAATTAAATTGGCCTATAAAAAATATAATTATGCCTTTTGACTAAAGTTTTATGGAGATTTATCAAATAATATATTAATTTACACTTGAATATGTATTTTTTTTACTTTTTTGCACAAAAGAGGTACAATCGGGCTCTCTAAAACATTCAAAGTTCCACCTTGATTTCTCCACCAAAGTCAGCCCTTTTTTTTGGGTAAGTTTTGGGGAATAACCCAGAATTGGATTATGATAGTTGTTTATTTTCATTTTATTTTGGGTAAGTGTTGGGAAATAACCTAGAATTGGGTGTTGCGATGTCTTGGTTGCACAAATTAATTACCCTAGCTTAAAATAAATGACACAAGATAGTATAGAGCAAGTAGGGGATAAATACCACAAGGACATTTCAATTTAGATTGTTTGTGTTATATGTTATGCTATTGGGGGGCTGGAAGTTGTCTAGGCTAAAGCAAAGGAAAAAGAAAATTAAGTGAAAATCAAATAAAACCAAAATTTATTAATCAAACAAACCTTGGTTGCAAGTAAACATCCACCTACAAAAATCAAAATTGATCATGGAAATGAAATATCAATTTATATTCTAAATACATATCTCTTCTTAACATTGATTAGTTAACGGATACGCCGCATAACTCATCCTAATTATCATAACCTATTTTTTGTGTTATTCTCCAAAATTTACCCAAAAATAAAATAAAAAAAAGTTGATGTCGATAGAAAAATCAAGGTAAGAATTTTGAATATTTCAGAAGCCAAATTGTACTTTTTGTGCCTAAAAAAGAGAGAAAATGCAAATTTGAGGTAAGAATTAAGATATAAATCATAATTATATTTTTATAGGCTAATTTGATTTAAACATTAGCCAATTAAGTATAATTATGTTTAAAAATTAAGTCAGTAATTATATTTTTATAGGCTAATTTGATTTAAACATTAGCCAATTAAGTATAATTATGTTTAAAAATTAAGTCAGTAATTATATTTTTATAGGCTAATTTGATTTAAACATTAGCCAATTAAGTATAATTATGTTTAAAAATTAAGTCAGGAATCAAATTGTAGATATTGAGAATTTAATGGTTAATTAAAGGTCAAATCGCATAAACTGGAAGCCAAGGACCACAATAAAAAATATGTGCAAAGCTAATGCTGTTATTGAAATTCTGACAGGGATACAATTATATAAAATTAAAAGTTCAAATCCAATAAGGGATGTAATTAGAACATTTATAAATTGAAGGATTAAATTGCACTTCCACCTTCTCTCAAAACGGCAGTCCCACCGCATGCCTTTACCTGCACCACCGCTGATAGCCACAACTGCAGGCATTCTACCGTAAAAAAAAAACTCACCGTGTATAAATAACAGCCACCATGCATGGAAGAAAATAGGGGGAACTTACGCAGGAGGTAAAAACGAAGCAAGAATTTACACACACCATGACCAAAAAAACATGCACACGATAGCCTGGCCCTCTTCATCTCTCGGTTGGCAACTCTCTCTCTAAACCCAGTCCCAGCTGGCAGCTCTCTCTCACTATTATTAGTAACCGGCCAAGCAACTAGCACCATCCCTATCATCACCAGCAACTTCCCCTCCACATCAGCAAGTCAACCATGGTCTCTGGCGAAGCAGCAATGGCAACAACGTGAGCCCTTCAACTTCAGACACCCTCTCTAGGCACCACAGGCCACCATTTATGATGCCACCATGATAGAAAGAATCACCTCGATCTCCTTTACTCAAGGTATTAACAGTTATGTTATTCGTCACCCTCCAAAAACTTCCCTTTACTAATCATCTTCCCCGTTACTATTCACTACATGTGAATAATGGAGTGGCCGAGCAGAACTTTGTGTCTGGCCCAACCACCAGAGTAAGGTGGGCCGCACTTTGTGCCCGGCCTAATCTCTAGGATTGGGAGCCCAATTCATAGTTAGGTGGGCTTCCAGCCCACTCGGAATAGGGCCTAGTCCAAAGTGAGGTGGGCTTCTACCTCACTCAAATTGGAGGCCCAGTCTAAGCGAGGTGGGCTTGCATCTCACCTGGGCTCATAGCCTTGCCATAAATGATTGGCCTCTCAGCCCATCAAAGATGGGCTGCTAGCCCACAAAAAAATAGAAAAATACAAATTGGAAAAAATATTTACTTTATTATTATTATTATTATTATTATTATTATTATTAATTAAAAAATATATTTTATTTTAATTCATACAGCCAGATTCCAAAAAAAAATCCATTATAGTTTATGTGAAAAAAATATATTGCATCTTTATCATATTTTGAAACGAAAATTGGATATTGTAACTAGTTTATGATTATCCGTTGGAATTTGGCTAAAATATCAAAAAAATTAATAATTATTTTGTTTTGACTATCGGGGTGTAAAATTATATTGTAAAGTATACCCTCAGATAAAAAATAGGTTTTTACTGCAATGTACAATTACATTGTAAAGTACATCCATAAAAAAAAGTCTTTAACTGCCAAAATATCAAAAAAATTAATAATTATTTTGTTTTAACTATTGGGGTGTAAAATTACATTGTAAAGTACATACACGGATAAACATAGGTTTTAACTACGGTGTAAAATTACATTGTAAAGTGCACTTATAAAAAAATATTTTTTAAAAAAAAAAGTAGTGTTAAAAATTAAACTTAGAAAAGCAATTAAACAACAAGGCAGCTTGACTTAGATAGGATGCATTGGGGGTGATGTATTTTCCTCTTTTATAAAAAGTCTCCTTACTCAGACTCTCATAGACCAATAAGATTCCTAGTGACCGTAATACTAGGTAGCAACTCTTGATAATTATAGTTGTAATTTTTATGACTATAAAATACACCCCTTTTCACCGATCGTTGTTGTCTCCCTAATCTAGGGATGGCAGGGTGTGAAGCGTGAAAAAAAAACGTCATCATGATAGATGGTGACTCCACTTCAGACATTGCTGGACTAAGCTTTGTTGTTTGATTGTTTATTCTTTAGTTCATTTTTCTTACACGTATTTTTACTACTTTGTCATCATACATTTTAATTTCATGAATAAACTAAATTTTAGGTTAAGCGGGGAGTAGGGATCTGCCTCATGACTTTCAGTTGGGGTTCAAATTCATGAAACGTCCAACTATGAGTGAAGTGTTTACTTGATAATGGTGGTCACATTGCCCCAACCATTTCCTGTAAAAACCTATCCTACCTTCACGTAAGGTGGTTTCTGAGCAGTTCATAAACCTTTCGATATCAGGTAGAAAGCTTACACAGCATGTAATGGCTTAGAACTTGTGTTAATTTACCCGATGTGTATGTTCATATGTTTGCATTTGCACACATCCATTACTGTACATAACATATCATCAATAGATTGAAATACAGGTCCCTAAAGAGCTCCTATCACTCAACTCCAATAGAGAAATATGAAGGACGAAGAGCGTGCACACCGTGATGCTCATTTCCAAAAAGAATTAGATTCTATGAAAGCTAGTGTGGTTCACCTTACCAAATTACTTGAGCAAGCATTAAGAAATACCTCTAGTAAAGGTCCTTCAACTAGACCTGTAGCTGTTGTTCAACTTCAAGTAATGAACCACAATGAAGAGGTGATTGGAGAAAAAGTTCATATAATTAACATCTCGACACCTACAGCAGCCCCAACATTTATTAAAGCATTAGAGGGTATCGGTCAAAATAAGATGACGATGCTGTTGGGATAAGGGTCATTGAAAGGGTAAACTTATATGACCTAGTACAAGTTGTAGAAATGTGTCTAGTCCAAACGTTGTAATACCAAAGAAATTTCGTGCTCCTGAATTTATCAAATACACTAGAACATAATGCCCACATCACTCACCTAGAATTATACTATAACAAAATGGCAGAAGTAGTGCATGATAAAAAAAATTAGTGATGTATTTTTTCCAAGACAATTTGATTGGGGCAGTGTTGAATTGGTACATGAGACTAAACAACACCAGGATCAGTAATTGAAAGGATATGGTAGATCCTTTCATCTAACAATATAAATACAACATGAATATTGTTCCTGATAAAACAAGTTTGTCCAACTTTAAAAGGAAGAACAAAGAAAACATGATAGAATATGCTCAAAGATAGAGAGATCTCGCTACACAGGTACATCCCCTTCTCCTGAATAAAGAAATGGTGACATTAATCACTAACACACTAAAAGCACCCTATTATGAACATGTAATGGGCAGCTCGGCACAACAATTCACGGATGTTGTAGTCGTAGTAGAGCGAATAGAGTAGGGAATCCGCAATGGGACAATCGCTGCACCTGGAGAGAAATATGATTTCAAAGGCAAAATAAAAGTGGTTAGGCATTTTGAAGACAACTATAAGGATAGTAAAAGCCAATACCAAAACTACCATAACCTTTCATCTAAAATTGCCAACATCAATCTTCAAGCTAAAAATCCACCTAAAAATTTTTCAAAAAGAAATCACCAGAAAATCCAAGAACAACTACCTTCATTACCATTATCCTTAAATAAGATGTATCAAAAGTTAGTAAACATTGGACAAGTAACTCTCGAACCTCAAACAACTTTGCAGCCACCTTACCCTAATTGGTACCAACAAGATCTACTTTACAAATATCATGTTAGAGCTGTCGGGTAGAGCATTTACACTTGTGGTGTTTTCAAGAAAAAACTCATACAATTGAGTAAAGTGTGGTGGATAACATTTGAAGAAAATCCAAGTCTTAAGTCTAATTAAGCTTCACAAAAATAGGATCCCAACAAAAGCAATTGAAAAAAAGAGTGTGCTAGCACTGGAAGATGAAGTTTGTTTCCATGATTGCCTTTTGTTTTGGTCATGTCCACACATTATGTTCCTGTTTGACTTGTCGACAATTTTGTTTGTAACTCTAAAAGACCTTTTTCTGTTAAACAAGCATTTCTCTATAGTGATCATGTATTTTCTTGTGTTTATGATGTGTTCTAGTTTTGTCTAAATAACATAAGCACACCTTATACCCTTTCATCCAAATTATACCTAATCCATAAAGATTTTTGGCAAATCAAAGTCTAGTACAAAAGGAAATATCAATTGATATTTGTTTAAAAAATGAGTTATAGGAATTCAAGAGATTTCATTGAAAGGTGGTCGCATACCTCCAAATACTTACATAATAAAGCTAATTTCTTAGCTAATCCAAAAAAAATTAAAAAAAAATCATTTCGCATGCAAAAGCAAAGCTTACCGATCTTAGACGCATGTTTTTGAAATGAAGAGAGGTTATCTTTGATATGCCTTCACAAGTCTCAAATATCCATTATAGCTCCTATTTAAGCCTAATAAATTTTTCTTGATAATTAACCTTGGCAAGGATCACACCCTACACTGGGGGGGAAATATGAGAATGAAAAGGCATTTTTAATCTACAAAATAGTTCTCAGTGACAAAAGATACCTAAACAAAGTTGGGGGGCATAAACATAAAAAGGGTTTTAGTACATTATAATAAATGGAGTTAACATGATAATAGTGCTAAAAATCAATGATAGAAAGCCTAACACTAGGGGGCATGTCAAGACAAAAGCCCAAACAAAATGCTGAGGAGCATGTCAGCTCATTATACAAATCAATTATAAGGACCAAAATGAGTTCTAAGAGTAAGTACTAAGTGATCCTTAGTTTAGAAAACCCTTAAGCACCTCTTGAGCCTACAAATATCTTCTTTTCAAAACCAGCAACCTAAGCCTACGTTACAAGCTTAATAAACACTTTCTAATCAAATACAGGTAATGCTTTTCCATTTAAAACAAGTGCTATAAATGCTTCATAAGTCTTGATTAAAGCCTTTTGACATGCGACACATGAAACAAACATCATTTCACACTCTCATCAAAAGTAACATATAACTTGATAATGAGATCACTTGAAATCTTTCAAGGACGAGTTTGTTTCAACAAACATCAAAAAGATTTTTGTGTTTCGAATGACTTTGAAATTTCAAAAATCCTATATGAAAACAATCTTTGCAAATAATCAATCATTTCCTGTAAACACTTGAAGCCTAAAACACTTGTGGAGCATGACTAGGTTGGGAGCAATCTAAAATGCAACTGAAGTTGGCTTCATCGTTCCATTTCAGGGGAAGATGCACAAAACTAAGGATCTTTAAGCTAAGGTGGGCATATGGATATGTCGAAGGTTCATCATCTCTGGTGGTTAAAATTATAAGTTACAACTCGAGTAAGCAAAAGTAAGAAGTTGTTAAAGCCAGATATCCAAACCCCAAAAAGAGAAAACCATGAAGAAGAAAGTAGGCCTATATCTCTCAGGTAAGTATACATGCATCATCATGCATTGTATCCCAACTGAGAATCTAGAAAATGTTTCGAAGGGATTGTAATTTACGAATCTTTATTCATCATTTTTGTGTACACCTTCGAGCTCTCACCTATTTTATTTTCTATAGTGTGTTTTTCAGCCTTACCTCTTTCCTGAATTTAGGTGTCATCATGCATTGCATCCCCTAGTAAGAATCTAAAAAATATTTTAGAGGGATTGTAATTTACAGACCTCCATTAATCACTTTTTTTAGTGCACTTGCTAACCTTTCATTAGCATAGATAGAGTGTTTTTCAACCCTATCTCTTTCTTTATTTTAGTGTGTTTTCTAGCCATCAACCAACTTAAATAAAGTGCTTTTAAGTCCTATCTCTTTTCAAAAATAGGGTGAGTTTTCTGGCCATCATCAATTAAAATATTGTGTTTTCCAACCCTATTTTCCCTCTCTTTTTTTTTAGTGTGTTTTCCAACCCTCAATCATTATTTAAAATAGTGTCAATTTCAACCCTATTTTCCTTTATCCAATGCTTTTCCAACTCTCAAATGTCAATTAAAATAGCCGATTTTCCAACTCTATTTTCCCCTCCTAATTTAGGTGCGTTTTCTAACCCTTAACCATCAACTCAATCATTGTGCCTTCCAGCCATTAACCACCAATTTAACTAGTGATTTCTAGCCCTTAACCATAGATCCTTGATAGCATGCTTTCTAGCCCTACCTTCCATCCCATGAAATTTTCATTATCACCTTTTGCTTATAAACAGACATGTCACCCATTACAATGAGACCGCCTTTTAACATCTTCACCATTCTCACTTGAATAGGTCACACATTATAATCAAGCCATCTTCATCATTTTCACCTGGGTAGGTCGCCCATTACAGTGAGACCATTTTCATCATTCTCATTCAGGTAGGTCAACCATTACAACTAGATTATCTTCATTATTGTTCCTAGGTGGGTCACCCATTATAATGAGACCGTCTTCAGTATTCCCACCCGAGCAAGTCACCTTTTACAATTAGACCATCTCCATCATTTTCACTTAGACAAGTCACCCATTATAACAAGACCATCTTTGTGTTTTTATCATTTTAATCATCTTTAATTAGGCATGTTACCCATTATAACAAGATCATCTTTGTATTTTTACCATCTTCATCATCTTCAATTGGGTAGGTCACCCATTACAATCAGACCATCTTCACAATTTTCACTTGGGTAGGTCACCTATTACAATGAGACCATTTTCCTGTATCATTCACAAACACCATTATCCTTTATCCTTTGAGTGTTCTCCTTAGGCCTCAATTTTTAGATAGTGTGCTTTCTAACTCTAATCTATCATTCCCTTTTAAGTATGCTCTCATTCTCACTTTCGGATGGATCAACCAATTCTTGGTCTGGTAAATCCACTTTTCTTTTTATTTACAATGCTTATTATCTAAATTTTTTTACAAGATTTTAGTCGTGAGTATTATAAAGAGGGGGCAACTGTCATAACCCAATTTTTGGGTCATTCCCTAAAATTTATCCAAAAATAAAATAAAAGGGGTTGGTGTCGGTAGAAAAATCAAGGTAAGAATTTTGAATGTTTTCAAGAGCCAAATCGTACTTCTTTTGTGCCTAAAAATGATAGAAAATACAAATTCAAGGTAAGAATTACACTAAAAATCATAATTATAATTTTTATAGGCTAATTTGATTTAATCATAAGCCAATTTAAAGTATAATTATGTTTAGAAATTAATTTATGGTCCAATTAAAGGATTTAATTAAGTGCAATGACTTAATTATACTTTAAATTGGTCAAATTAATTTTATTAAAGGTTTAATTGATAAAAAAAATCAAGTTCCTAAACTTAATTTGAGCTCAGTCGAGAATATTGAAATTTTCAGATACCACACTGAATTTTTCCAAGCCAATTATGCGAAGTTAGAAGTCAAATTGAAGACAGTGAGGGGTATCTCGAGATTGCATTCAAATCTTCAATGATTATTTTTATTTTAGAAAAAAGTTTGTAAAATTAGCTAATAACATAGAATAAATTATTATATGTAAATTAGGAAAGAAATGACCCTTTACTTACATTTTTAATTGAAGAAAAATTTTATGAAATTATAAAGATAACACAAAGTTTCTCAACTTTATAGCTCATCACAAATTTAGATTAAGCCATTTTTTATACCAATTGTACGAAGATAGAAGGAACTTATGATTTGTCTCATAACAAATACTATCTCACTTTCATAAGAGCCCAACTCAATAATGTTAACTCCAAATATGAAGTGGTTTTTTACTTAAACAAAGTGGTAGAAGTCTAATTTCACATGAAATTTTTAAGGTGTGACACTAATCTAGTTGGTTCTCAAATTCTCATAAATATTGGTGAAATATTTGTTTGAAATAACTAGATTGTTGTTGAGTCTCATGAAATTCTAATTTTTTGGATTTCCTAAATGTCTTTGAGATTGAAAATGAAAGATTTTAGAGTTTTTCTATTATTGTTGAGGGAGATTGAAGAGAGAGGGTTAATTAAGAGAGAAGTTATAAATAATTTTGTTGATGGTTTTAGATCACTTTAATTTATGATGGTTGCTAGTTTTTTTTTATTATTATTGTATTGAAATATTTAATATAGGGCTATTTTAATCATTAAATAAAAAAAATATTAAACCTATAAATAAATTTTTTTGACTTTTTTTTATAAATATATTTAAGTGTTAAAAGGCATGTATAAAGTTCAGGATGCTAACTATAATTTTTAATAAATGAATAGACAAATACAATTCCAACCTCAGTATAGAATGCTAGGGATATTTTTTCAAAAAAAAAATATTATGATTGGATTTTGTAATAAAAAATGACAAATCATAATAGCCTAGTTAAAAAAATACAAGAATATTTGCCCAAAAATACTTCATTGAAAGAAACCCAAAAAAAAAAAAAACATTTGGGCGGCACATTCTTTCCATAAGCCACCGCCCATAACAGCTAGGCTGTCTCGTATTCTAACGGGCGTGAGGATTCGTGCGCCGGAGCCTTAACCGAAAAGACTCATCTTCTTCTCCAAGACTCCCAACCCAACTCCATAGTTGACCAACACTAATTTTCTAGTCTCTAAATCAAGCATTGATATCAATACCAAGGATCTATTCTCATGTTTGTTTATAGTGCAATTTGTAGCATATTTGATTTATTACCCTTCTTAAACATTCCTCTGTACTTGATCCCTTTTCTGGGTATAAGAATAAGAGAGGAGGTGTAGGAATCATTACCAGAAAGTAAAATCAAATTCCATTGCTACTCGAGGAAACCATGCAGATTTCCAAGATATGTCAACTTCCACAGAAATAATATATAGGCACCAATGCGTCTCCAAATCCCCTTCCCCTTCAAGCCTCGACTTTTATGAAAACAGTTGTGTTCCAGCTATCTAGCCTTGTTTAACGTTCCCACTACAAAACATTGTTATTGTCGATGAGATGGAAAGATGGCTCCGGCAATGGCTTTGTTTCGGCTATATATTGTTTATTCAGATGACAAACCAGCGTGAAAAGTCATGCCAGGCAAATGTACATCAGATCACTTAAGTGGCCATGGTGACCCCGCCATCACTGCTTCAATTTCGAATATCTGCCGAGGGCATTTAGTCATGTTCTGACAACCACCAGCGGTGACATGCTACAAACGTCAACAAGAAAAGAAAAAACATTACATGAAATCCACTTAAAAAATACGCATGAAACTAGCTGATACACTGTTTTGTAATCTAAGCAGCAGAGCATTTTTATCTTTACTTTTCCAAGGATAGCAGCATAGCATTTTTATTTTTATTTTTACCAAGGATAGCAGCATAGCAACTTCCTAAAATTTGTTAAAAAAAATGAAACAAAGATAGTTATTAAAAAAGTTAATTCATTGTTATTGGAGCATAGAGCAATATTATAATTAAAATATGGAACCAATAAACGCAGCAACCATCTCCATTTGAGTGTCAGGAATAAAAGTACCACGTCACTTTCAATTCGAACCCCGCCAAAACCTTTAAACCTGCTAATTGCTTCATGATCGAAAAACTTAGCAGTTTTTGAACCCTCCTCCATTGCTGGAACCAGCAAAGCATCAATGAAGTAGCAACCAGGTTCCACTGTTATTACCTACAATATGAATATTTGGTAGATTTTTAATGCTGTCTTTCATTTCTTACTGTAGATGTTCACACAAAAGGTCAACACATCATTTTGTCATAGATCTTAATATCAGTAGTGTACAAGGCCATTACTAACCATTCCCTCTTGAAGCTCTCGAATAGTGCGCAGAGCTTTCAATCCTGGTCCTTCTAATTTCTTCAGTCCCTATAATTTGTTTCCATCAAGTTCCGATCCTTAGAGACAATGAAGCAAAATAGGAAAAAGATTGAAAGCAGACCTTTGGCAGATAAATTATCTACAAGTACCTTTAAGTAGCCACCAGGATCATGAGTGTCAATCCCCAGGAAATGCCCCAGACCATGAGGCATGAAAAAAGCACCTAATCGCTCAACCATCATGTCATCTACATTGCTAAAACCAAGAAATCACACATGCATTTAAATTAATATTTATCCTAATCATGTCAAATAGTTAGAAGTGAACGAGATGTCATTGGGGAATTTAAAGTTTACCCAACAATAATGCACCCGTTTTTCAGCGACTCAAGAATCACCTTCTCTGCTAATCTGCAAAGAATAATAACAAAAGTAATATCCATGCAGTAGCATGGCCTTGAAAGTAGCACAGCCGGTAAAGTGGTTGCTGGAATTTGATTGATGAGACGAAATTAATTTTCTAATATGTAAATGCTATAAATGAAAAGCATCCAAGTAATGTATGTTTCCTGAACTTCAGAACCTCTAAGCCAAATTTCAAAATACTATATCGGATTGGTATAGTGGAACATCTATCAATCTATGGAAAAATATTCTATTTTTGACATTTACATGCTATTTTTACAATACATAACGTCATACAACCATATGTTCTCAATCCTTCCTTTATCAAAATCAAAATGAGCTCTAACTTTTTCTTTACCTTAGGTATCAAATAAAGCTTTCTTCAAACTATTTATTGAATAAAAGTGTTGTTAATCATTTTTGGATCCCACATAAAAAAAAAAAAAAAAGGAATACAAAAAAACAAAAAAACAAATTGACAAAAAAAATCAGAAAATATACATTGTTATAGAAATCATGAAAACACTCCGAAAATTGCCAAAATCTGATTAGAGAGGATCAAAACACCCAAAGATGGAATCTGTCAGTTTAATTTTGATTGATGATAAGAGAAAATTCAATGTGGGAAGAAAAAATCCAAAAGAACTCAATTGAAGTTTTCCAAGGTTTAATAGAATTTATGGAGTAATTGCAAGAAAAACTAATTGGAAGAAATTAAGTTCTGAGAGTTAAATTCGAAGAAATTAAGTTCTGAGAGTTGAAATGAAATTTTAAAAAACTAATTTGATCAAATTAGAAGTTTAATTGCATTAATATTACAGTTTGGTGGTCAAATGGGACTTGATTGAAGAAATTCAAAACCAATAATTAAAGTGAAAAGGATGTGTGAATGAAGGGACTGAGATCAGCAAAATTAGAGGTAAAATTGAAAGAAAATACTTAAGAAGATGAGATTGAAGAAATTAGAAGTTTGAAAGTCAATTAAAAACAAAATTAAAAGACCAAAAGCCAAGTTGAAAAACACGCTTAAATCAAGGGTGTTTTTTAAGCTTTGCAAAGGTGAAGTTAAATTAATATTAAAAATCAGAATTCAAATAAGGATCCAATTAAATAAATCAGAAAACTAGGGGCAAAAATAAAAAAGGAGATTGATTACACTATGCGTTTTAGCTTTTCTTAGGGTGTAGTTGTCAAACATACCTTTAAAGCATTCTTAATGCCTCAGATTTGAGACTATAGGCACGTTTAACAAACACGTGTTAAATCTATTCCATAAGTCTTTTCCTTTAGTTTTAGTTTGTGTATATTTTTCTATCTAGCCAAACACTATTAAGAGTCGAAAGAAATCTAAACAATTTTAGAGAGCATTTTGAAATTATTTGTGGGCCTCTCGCACATTTTTTCAAAATACCTGATTTTTCTCTAAAAATTTCAAAAACAAGTTTTCTTGTTTCAGAAAACAAAAAGACATTCTTTTCTTCAAGAATTTCATTAATATTAGGCTATAGATTTACACTATATTTGTATGTCTAACCAAACTTACCCTTAAGAACTCAAAACAAATTCAAAAACCATTTTGAAATTATTTGTGGGTTTCTAACGTGTTTTCCCAATATTAATCTAATATCGAGCTACAGACTTGCACTATAAGATATGGACATATATTAAATAATACATTATTTTCCCCAAAAAACAATTCTCTAGATTTAGAAAACACAAAAACATGTTTGTCTCCAGGAATTTCATTAATATTATACTAAAGACTTACATTGTAAAATGCAAACCTAGTATTAAAAAATCTAATCAAAATTCAAAATGATTCTTCACTAAAAAAATACAAAAAAGAAAAAGAAAAAGTTTTTAGTGCATACAGCCAATCAAATTATATAAGTTTTTCATGCATATGTTCTAAAGAATAAAATTGCATTTTATTATACAAAATAGATATCATAATTAGTTTGCGATTATCCATTAGAATTTAGCTAAAATTCCAATAAAAATAAACATTTGAGCATAATTAGGTTTTAATAAGATAAGACTTTTCTTGATCATAGTTAGGTTTTAATAAGATAAGGCTTTTCTTTATCATAGTTAGGTTTTAATTTGAGCAAAGAATCTTTTTATTGAGAAAGACTTTTCTTAAACCTTAAACAAACTTTTCTGATTTTTTAAAATGGTTAGGTTTTAACACAATGAAATAAGAATCTCTTTACTAAGAAGAACCTTTCTTGAACCTTTGATGGACAAACAAATAGAAACACATGATTTAGAGCAGAGAACAAAGAAGTTTACCATAGATATGATGCATTAGAGGTGATAAGTTTTCTCCTTGCATAACCTATATTATTCCAAATAATCGCAGTCTGGAAATTCAATCACCGCAATGCAGCACACATGAAAATAAAAAAGCAAATATTGTAAAGCCATAACAATGGTATGGGTTTTTCTTTTTCTTAAATGTTAAGATCCACCGCACTTGCACACCACTTTTTCTCCAAAGCATCTATTACAAAGGTAAAGCTAGCTAACTAATTTTGTTTAAACTTGCTATGACAGCATAATAGCATTATTTTCAACAAAAAGAAAAGTAGTTTGTAATCATTAATGAAAGTTAACACTTGTCTATTCTTACTTGTGCATATCTACCCAGCTGACTCCAGGTTTCATCTCAGCTATGACAGCATTGTGAGCATCAAGGACAGCCTGCAAAATGTGCCATATAGAAAAAATTCATACACAACTGACTTGCCAAGAGACTAAACATCTGAAAAGGCGCATGGGGGTATGCAAATGAACTTTTGAGCAGCCTTACATTGTATATAAGGGATTGATCACTGGTAAACTTGCCATTCACCTGTATACAGGGAAAGATGGGAGTTTTAGACAGTACATAGAATTGAGGAAGCACATGACAGAAATTCAGGTGGCCTACACTCTTGACTACCTTTTTAAACGTATTTTCTAAAACTTATGAATCATTTCATCTGTTTGCTTCCATGAAAGAATCTGTGATACTACTTAATAGTATTAGATAAACTATGTTCAATTGTAGTAGTGTAGTGGTGGTTGTGCCAACGAAGAAGAAGAAGAAGATGATAATGACGACGACGCTTACTATCTCTATATAGATGATCTAATCATTCAAAAGGTAAAACTGAACATATCTTCTCAATCGCAATTCTCCAGGAAAGGAATAATCACTTGGTTATCCTTAATGTTCTTCATCATAATTGTTGATACAAGGACCACTCCATTCACCAAAACATGTGAAACATCTGGACTTCCCAAAAGATAACAAGAAAGAACTGATATCATGTCCCCATAGGTGGTAAGATGTTTCAGAATAGTGTAGGTTAGTTTTGTATTTGACACAAGTAAAACACTAATCCTCGATTAAGATGCCTGCATTAGCTTCTGCCCAAAAGGTGAAACAAAATAAACTTGGAGATGATGATTTAAAAAATGCAAATGGAAAATTTTATACTTACAGGGAATGAACAAGTTATGTCAGACCCATAGAAATGGTATTCAGCTCCCATGTCAAACAACGCCATATCTCCATCTTGCAGGATCTGCATAAAACTCATTATAAACATTTTTTAGATTAAAAGATAACTCTTCCAATTTAAAAATTTATAAACAGAACCTAACCTCAGACCTACTAGGTACTATATCTTCATCTTAGCAGTTGCAAAGTTTTCATGCAAGGGATATAATCATAGCAAGAGTAGAATTTCATAAAGGTTAAGGAAAATGTTATCACCATCAATTTGCCACAATCTCATTGTTAAGCAAAGTCCACATCAATCACAGCAAGATGAAATTTTAATTCTTGGAATCGGAAGCATATATAGAAAAATTATCTTAATTGAAAAAAAAATCAAAACGAATGTATTTTCAGATTTAATAATGGTGTCAAACAATTCCTTGAGACCTAGACTTTTTTTTTGCATTCAATAAAATTTTCTTCCCTGTGGCGTGGGAATACAAATTACTGCTATAGTACTTATTAATTGTATATGTGATGGGAAAATCATTTTAAAATAATTAAAGACATTCAAGCAAAAAATAACATAAACTCATTAAGGAAGGAAAAAAAAAACTATAGCAAAATCTTATAAAAAAATGTTAAAAGTTGTGTTATTAAGATAAAAGTACATTATTATATATTTACATTTTATTTCTAATTTAAGAATATTAACTTTTTGAACTAAATTATTATAGTAAGTAACTTTAAAAAAATTAGCATAGAGAGCATATTATATAGTCTTATTAACTAAACTAAAGAATAAAATAACAATTTCTTTTACCATGTTTCTATAAAACTATAAAGGTTGGGCATGGATTTTAAATTGTTACCTTCACTCATATTAGGTCATCTTTTAGATTATTCAAATAATAATTTATAACAGAACATGTTTAAATGCAATTATCTATTTTAGTTAATATTAAATAGTTGAATTAGTTAAAGGTTCTATTCATTATTCAAACTCAACACACATAAATTCTTTCTCATTAAGCTATCACGATTGTTGATTTTTAAACATACTATATCATCTGATGCTATAAAACTTTGCTGACATTAAATGTGAATTTTTAAACACATTATAGCATCTGATGCTAAGGAAAAACAAATGAAAAACAATTCTAGTAAGCATTAAGATAGGATTATTTTCTAAACATTCTAACTATTATTATCAACAAAATTACAAGAATTTTACATCATAATTGTAAGCCATTATGTTTGTTGACATGGGAAAGGTTATGTATTTTTGTCATTCTATTTATATATAATTTAAGAAATGAATTAGAAAACTAAATGATATATAAATCATCATTTAGATTGGAGAAATAGATAAATATAATCTAAATCATTGCTAAAAAGTCTCTTATGTATTATTACTTCAATCATCTAGGAGATAACGATATGATTAAAGTACAAAGCACATATCATAAAAATTATTGTTTGGAAGTAAATTACAAGAAGCTGAGATAGATTCAAGTAAATATAAAAAATTAAAGACAAATCTATAAACTTACCTTATCATTAGGAGCAGCTGCATGCCCATAATGAAGAACAGCACTGTACAATGAAACATTAAGGTTGTTAGCTCTTGTTGGAAATACGTATGCAAAGTTTTACTTCATTGCATCCATATAAACATAGGTTTTTCAAAAAACTATGCATACAACAACAACATGAATCAGAACTTCACAGAAGAGGATGCAGTATTCCTTATCCTTTCCAAATATTTGACTTGGAAATAATGACAATCTTAGCCTCTAATCCTATCTGCAAGTGAATTGATCAGGAGACAACTTCTTTCAAGTGCACTTACAAAATCCAATCAAGATATAATTAGCAGGGTACTATTGTCTTCAAGAGACAACTTAAACTGAAGTCTGATTCTCAAGCTTGTCATGAGAATGGAGACAACCTTGACATAGACTTGGCTTATCACATTGTTATGTACTACAGTTTGAGTCAAACAAAATGAATGCGGGCAAGACCTTAAACCAATTAACATTTAACATGGAATAGGAAATCATGCAATCTCATTCATTTCATTGGTTCAAACTACCATGTCAATTTATTTTGAGGGTGAAACAAAGATATGGATTCCCACATTAATAAGAAACAGAAAAAGAAAAGGCATTTCATAATATAATAGTTCCTCTTCTTATTCAGCCATGGGTATGTTTATATTGATCATTAACAAGAAAGAGGAGGGAACTAATACCACTAGCAATTCACTCTTAATTAGTTAATACAACCAGGTACACTTAAAACATGAGCTTTACCTTATGAAAATTACTCTTGTATGAAATTCACCTTCATGTTTTAACCTCAACGCAACACAAAAGCAACTTAAGTATACACTCTAAATTTGTGTGTGTTTTCTGTTTTTGAGAATGTGAAACGCCAAAACTCCTGAACCAAGTTCCAATCAACAAGGTGACTTGACTCAGGCACACATAAATTTAGTCTTTTAAACCCCATTGGCCAAGAAAGCTACATAGCCTGAACCATTTATGTTCTAAATGTTGCTTTCCACCTTTTATTAACAAACTCTAGATTGCCTTCAAAATGGGTTACCTATCCATTTTTGAGCTTTTTAATTAATATTTCAGTTTTGCAGTTAGTTTACACAAAAACTAATCCATGCAGAATAACAATCACCAAGAACCTCACCTATTTTCTCCAGTAGCACATATACATGTGTATGAACAATGCCTACACCCACCATACATGTAGGTATGATGAAGAAATATACTTTCCAATTGATACTCTTCCATGCCGACTCTAGTTTTTCTCATAACCTAGTCAAAACAGAAAATTCTTTAGTATGACAGTAAACCATGATCTATAATTTGAAGTGTTGATAAAAAAAAATAATGAACAAATAACATCGATGATAAACTAATCATCATTCAAAATGATGTCTTTCACATGTAACTCTAGATGTAGATACATGAAAACAAAAGGCTCATGTTGCATGCTCTTAGTTTTATACAATCACTCTAAAAGATTCACAAGTCAACAATCCCAATTGCAAAAACAAGCAACAGTTGATAAGAGATTTCCACAATGGCAAGCAGCAGCATATATAAAATTGTAACCCATTTATTCAAGTTCATGTGAAGAATAATACCGAATCGATAACTATAATTTAAATTCTTGCAAGAAAATCCAGTCAGTGAGAAGTTTCCACAAATAGCTACCTCAACATGAGCTTCAGAGCTTATGTCATTTGCAAACTGAATAAGTGCTAGCTCCATATCTGATTTTAAAACACGGCATTCAGTCAAAATGGGATGCAATGTGGTCAAATCCTTCTCAAACTTTTCTATCCCCTGAAAAGAGATAAAGAAAAGGAAAAGAATATTGATATTTATTTCATGATTACAAATGTTGTAGCACTATGTGAGGTAAACATGTGAAATGGTAGGGGCCAGAGGCTTAGAATGTAAGACCTCAAACTCTGCTGGTTTTGAGAAGTTATTACTGTCAGTGTTAAGTCCATGCAAGAGAAAAAGCAAAGGCTTTTCCAATACATTGCTGAGCTTGTGTAAGACTCCTCCAATCTCATCTGTGTAATGGACCATGCTAACCATGTATTGTTGCTGCAAAAAAAAAAATGTAAAGAGTGGATAAACATACATCATACATTGAATACATCAAACCAAGCATTGAAGGAAGGATACCTGAAAGCAAGATAACGGCTTTATTTCTCCTAACCAAACCGCATAATCAGCCGGTAATCTTGGAGCAAATAGAATAGATTTCCCTGTTGCAATGTCCTTGAGGACATCACAAATGACAATCAAAAGCCACAAACAAAAGGCTGTCAAAATTATAATGACTGTTAAAGTGACACAAGCAATAGAAAGCATTCAGTTTTAAAACAAGAAATGAAGGTTTGGACTACA
Organism: Salix dunnii; assembly: GCA_015731905.1. NCBI lineage: Eukaryota > Viridiplantae > Streptophyta > Magnoliopsida > Malpighiales > Salicaceae > Salix > Salix dunnii. Next base: position 11,037,136 of record CM027664.1, on the reverse strand, counting down.
ATGTCCGGGCGAAATAACACAGAATTGTTGATTTGTTAAATGAAAGGTGTACGCTAACTAACATGCCAGCAGTTTCCCAAATGAAATTACAAAAGAAAATATGCAAAAAAAGATCCACTGGTCCACTATAGGCTGAATGCATGTATCCTTGATAGTACAATACAGTGATCTAAGAAATCAAACAATAGCATGATTTGATTTAAGTAAAATCTACAAATAGTAAGTATGAACCGCATTCCATTTTCATTCCGGAAAAAAAAAATATAACTAACCATGACAATTTTCCATTGTAAGAAGAATGGGGGGAAAGAAGAAGGAAAAGCCAAGCCAAGAACTTACAATAGCGCCATAGAAACCAGGCTCTTTTACTCCAAACAGATAAGCGAAATAACTCTCCTGCCTACACTTCAAAATATATATTTTGTTTCTAGTAGAATTGAAAAGCAAAGAAAATTGTCGCCATTACAACTTATAATTGCAAATAAATTACCTGAAGAGTTCGATGTGATCAGTGCAGTAGCGAGTTTTTTCCTCGCCTCCCTGTTAAATTCATTCATAAAATAAAGTAGTAGTAGTAGTAGTAGTAACAATAATAGATATCATCAATCAATCAACAATACATGGATAGATACCTGAAGAAGGACGAGTCCGTACAGAGGACGAGAGGTTTCGATGAGATGTTGACGGAGGGATTTTAGCAGTTTTTCACGGTTCTTGACGTGAAGCTCCATCGGAACTTTTGGAGGGGAGAGACGAGACGAAGAAGCCATTTGCGAATTGGCTTCTGTTGCGTTCGGTTTCGTTTCCGCTTTCTTGTCTTGCTTTATTTATCAAAAAAAAAAAAAAGTGTTTGGCGATCAACTATCCACCATGAGAAAAATTTCCTTTTTTTTATCCCCGATTTTTTTAATTGATTTTGAATTGGTTTCACCATAATAAAAACTACACATGTTATACTCCTTTTAACTCTACAAATTCTTGTACTTTAAGAACCTGTTTAGTATGGTTATTGTTGTTGTTGTGGTTGTGGTTGTGGTTGTGGTTGTGGTTGAGGTTAAAATTGAAAAAAAATAATTTTATGAAAAGTATTTTTACCTGCGATTCGTAACTGAAATTAAAGTGTTTTGATTAAAATTATGGTTGAGTTTGAGATTCATGAAAAGCAGTTTCGTATGTTTGGTTACCATACTTTTCATATTGTTGTCAACTTGTGAAATTACATTAAATGACGCGCACACATATTTTTTTCAAGTATTGTAAATTTAATTATCATAATAATAAAATATAATTAATAATTCAAGTAAATTATATAATTTTTAGTTTTTTTAAAATATGATTTATATATATTTTTAAAAAAATTAGACTGGGTCTGACCCATATAAATGGGCTGGCCCAACCCTGTCGGACTTGGGTTGGGCAGATAGCAGCCCAGCCCAAGTGCTACAACTCTTTTATTATAACACAAAACGGTGCGTTTGGTGTAAAAAAACAAAAAACAAAACGGTGCGCTGCGTGCGTCTTCTTCATGAATTATAATTCATGAAGTTCTTGTTCACGTAACATGTGAACAATAACATGACCGACTATGACGAGAGATTCACCAGACGATACCGACGGGTAGAGAAGACCGAGGTAGTTCTTCCGATGGTGGTGGCATTGGGAATGGTGTCTTGTGGTGGCTGATAGAAGTGATAGGAAATTGCAGTTGCTACTTACGTTGGGGCTTCCCGCTTCTTCTGGTGGTCACGAAAGAGATTATGGTGTGGAGGATAATCATCTAGTGATGAGGGGGATGATGGTGGCGCTCTCCTGGACTGATGTCGATGATTGTGGAGAGAGAGAGAACACGGGCAGTGGGTGGGGAGAGAGAGAGAGAGAGAGAATGTCAGTTTTGTGTTGGGGAAGAAAGAGAGAGAAGGAGGCTGAAGGTGTGTTCCTTCAAATAATTCCATGCATTCGTTGCCAAAGGTGTGTAAACATTATTGAAAATTTCCATGCATTCTTCCCGTGTTTACTACAGCCGAGGTTTTAAAAAAGCATCTCATAGATGCTTTTCGTTACCTGCGGCTTGACTGCATTTTTTGGTGGGATCCATAGTAAAAAATTGGGGTCCCCGTTTGGTAAATATAGCTTATGGCGCTGCAGTTCAACACAACCGCAAGGTTGAACCGCCGCGCCAAACACCCATTAAGGAGGCGTTTGAAATCAAGAATGTTCTTAAAAAAAATTGATTTTCTTTCAAATTAAATATTATTTTGTATTTCTGTATTTTAGAAAAATATAAAATAATTAAATCTAATAAAATTCATTCTTCTCATTGGTTTAATAAATTAAGATATTATATTATATAAAAAGCTAAAACAACTCAAGCTTTTACACGCCAAATGTTATTGTCACACGCTACTTTATGGTGGCACGGATGGTGGTGTTAGGTCATCAAAAATGTTTTCCAATGTCTTATCGAATGCGTCACCCCATCTTTTTTCTCACGGTGGTGCGCGTGTCATACCCCGATGACCAGAGATGTTGCAGCGACCACTTAAACTTTGTTTTCTACTTTTCTCTCTCCTACAAAGTAAAATACATGTAAATCCCCTTGGTTTTTATTGTCTCATTCATCCTTGATCTTTGAATTGTGTGGTATGCTCTTTATTGTTGTGATATAAATTTTGGTTTGTTACAATTGTGTCATTCAATTGAAATTAATTATATAATTTATTTACAGTTCAGTTCTTATTCTTTTTATTTCTAGATTGGATTGAAATCTCTTAATATTTTTTATACAAAATTTTTGATTTTTTCAACTTTGTCTTTTGTTTGAAATTGATTCTATATTTTATTTTCATTTTGGCCCTTATACTTTGACTTTTTGATTTAATTTCTTATTATTTTTTAAATTTCTAAAATAGTTCATATTTGTGTCCATATTTATATACATATGCTCTTAGTTTTAGCTTTTCATTTATCTATTTTTCTCTTTTGTCTGGGTTGTATTTTTTTATTAAGTCCTTAAATTTTAATTTATGTTAGTAATCATTTGAAGAAAAAAAAATTTGTTTCCTTTTTTTCTTATTTATTTTGTTTTTCTTCAAGTCAGATATTTGTTTAAGACTAATAATATTTTTTTGTTTTCTCATTTATGTTATTTTTTTACTTACTATTTTGTTATAATTTTGATTTGTTTATTGTTCGAGATAATTTTTTATTATTATTTATGCAATGATAGGAATATATAATTTTATTATTTAATCCTTAAAATATAATTTGTATTAGTGATTATTTGAAAATTAATATTTTTTTTGTTTTTTATTCTACCAGTCAAATGTTTTTTAGGGATAATAATATTTCTTCTTATTTTTTCATTTCTTTTATTTTATTTTTGCTCAATGTTTTTTTTATATAATTTTGAGTTTTTTATTCTTCAAGGTAAATTATATTTGAATTAGTTATGCAATAATAGTAATAATTATTTTATATATTGTTTTCAAAATATTTTTTTAAGGCTAATAAAATTTATTTTTGTTTTGTCATTTATTTTATTTTTTAGTGTAGTTTTTGGTTATATTTTGTGTATATTTTTTCTGCTAGCTAATTTTTTTTTCATTATTTATGCGTTGATAATAATAATCATTTGAGATTTTTTTTAAGTGATTTTGTTAAAGCTAATAATATTTATTTATTTTGTCATTTATTTTATTTTTTTGTTTACTCTTTTGTTATAATTGTTTTTTATTATTCTAGGTAATTTTGTTTTGTCATTATATATGCAATAATAATTATTATTATAATTAGATATGTGTTTTTTTCTTGTATTATTATAATTAAATATGTGTTTTTTTTTATTCCTCAAAGTAAAATAATTATTATTAATTATTTTAACAATACTAATAATAATAATTTAAGGTATTATGAATTTGATAATAATAGTGACATTATAAATTATCATGATAATAGTGATTATAATTTATTGTAATAGTTATGGTGCTTTATGTTATAACTAATTATGGCTTTGATGGTTATAATAACAATAACTCGTAAAATAATATAAAAATATTGATAATGTCAAACACAATTAGAATAATGATAATAATGCTAATTGTAATTGAAATAATATTAATAAAAAAATATATTGATTATCGTAATAATTATTGTCGTGATAATAAAAATGATTATAATAATATTATCAATCATAATCAGAATATCAATATTTATAATTATTATTCTAATAACAACTTTAATAATTATAATAATTTACGGATCATGATAATTCAAGTGGAATATTTATTAGAATAATTCATTAGTTGATATTGTTTTTGTTCAAAATTAACTTCCAAGGCTTTTTATGTATGATATTTCATATTTAATATCACGCCACCAAAACTAAACTTATTCTATTTTTTTAATGCAAGGCGCATTTAATACAAAAATAAATAACATTAAAAATTAAAAGTCAAAACTAAGTCTATAGAGACATAAATACAAGAAAAAAAATTAAAAATTAGCCAAAAAGGATAAAAAATCAAAAGATCGAAATTATATCAAAAAATAAAAAGAATAAAAACCAAAATACAAAACAAAAAAATTATATATATTGAAACGCAATATTTTTTTTATCCTAGCAGCTTACAATTTTAAAATTTTAATATTAAAATAACCAATTAAAACACATATAAAATTAATCAATTTATTGTTAGAAAAAGTCCAGCATAGTACGCGGGCAAGTAATTTCGTAAAATCTAAATCAATTCAATATATAATATTTTTAATATAAAAAATTTATTTAAAAAAAATTAATTTTAATTTTTTATTATTATCAAAATTGCGTTTATCTTGAAAATTTTAATGAGTTATATCAGGCAATTTTTAATTTTAAAACGAATCTAAAGAAAGAATTAAATCCATAAATCTGAAGATTAATAACTTTTAGAAATAATTCTTTCTCCCCAAAATATTTGTTTTACCGTAATATGTTTTTTCATACAAAACCGCAGCTCAATGCTGGCTGAAAAAACCAGGGGGCATCAAAGGCCACGAAATACGAAATACATTTTTAATGGCTGTATAAATATTTTTTATTTATAAATATATTAAAATAATATTTTTTATTTTTTTAAATTTATTTTGATATCAATATATTAAACAATGTAAAAATACCTAAAATTTTTAATTTAAAATAAAAAATATTTTTTTATTTTTTAAAAACACTTTTAAAATATATTATCAAACAATCCAATTTGCAAAAAAATCATGGAGATGTATGGGATTAAAATATTTGATTTTATATTTTAGCCTTGTAATATTAATATAATAATCATTATAAATTTAAATAATTATTAATTTTAGAGCATGTAAGAGAACCGGTAAGATTAGATAAAACGCAAGCTTTCTCGAAAATCCATATTAAAAAAATAGAAGCTTGCAAGGAAATAGGAAATCAAACTCCCAAAACCCTTCCGTTATTTGAAGTTTTCAACTGAACAAAACCCTAATAAAACTCTCTGACTCCCTCTCCCGCCTCTTGTCAAGCAGTAAGCAAAACCCTAAAAGACAAACAACAGGGAAAAAATGGGCCGTCGAAAGAACAATCAGACCTCGATGAGCCTCAACAACGCTCAGCACCAGGCCACCAGAATCTGCTTCAACGACGACGACGAAGAAGAGAACTCCAATCTCGATGACTCTATTGTAGCCACTGAAAAAGCCATTGCTATGGATGATGTAACTATGTCCGATCCCAACGGCTCCTTTGTCGATGGCGGCGATGATGATAACACCAGCGCCGATTATTACTTCGATTCTTACTCTCACTTTGGTAATAATACTACTCTCCTTGCTTCGCTTTACTTTATCCATTTAGTTTTAATCTTCTCTTCTCCTTTTTTATTTGGTAATAGTATACCAGGTTCAGTTGACTTTAACAGAAGTTTTAGACTCCTAATAATGGTACACTGGCATAGAAAGTTTATTTTTAGTTTTCTCAACTTTTTTTTTGTTTGTGTTTTTGCAGGTATTCATGAAGTAAGTGTCTCGTAGCTGGATGCAATTCAGCTCTTTACCGGATTTTCGTAACTTGGTGTTGTTTTATTTATATATTTCTTTTTTGGGTTTTAGTTTTGATTATATCTTGCTTGTTATAAATGATGATTACGAAGCTTTTGTAACTCAATTAGTGTTGCCACATTTTTTATTTCTTTACCTCACAAAATCCCCTTTTAAATCGTCTATTGTTGTTATATGATGTACTTGTTTTGTTTCCGAGTCATTCTCTGCATTTTATCAGTTGATATTTTATTGCCTTGCCATCTTGTATCCGTAGGTTTATTGTTTTGACTTTGTGTAATCTATATTATATCATCATTTTCAGCTGAGATCAATATTTTCTTGAATGATTTTTTATATATCTCGAGATCTGGATTTCTATAAACAAATCATGGAGTTGATGTTTCCTGACCCTTCTTTACACTGCAGGAAATGCTGAAGGATGTGGTGAGAACTAAAACATACCAAAATGTTATATTTCAGAATAAATTTTTATTTAAGGATAAAATAGTACTTGATGTTGGTGCTGGGACTGGAATTTTATCCTTGTTTTGTGCCAAAGCTGGGGCTGCCCATGTCTATGCGGTATACCTTTTCCCCCTTTCCCACCCTGCACCCACCAGGTAGAGTTTATATATGCTAAAAATTGGTTTGCCAATGTTTCTATTTACAGGTTGAGTGCTCTCATATCGCTAACATGGCCAAAGAGATTGTTGAGTCAAATGGATATTCCAATGGTAATTCTATTCTCATTGCATGTTCCTGTATTTCTCTCTCTCTCTCTCTCTCTGTTGCCACAAATGCCAAATCTCACTGCTTACTCATGTTTCAATGTCATAGTTATAACTGTTTTGAAGGGAAAGATAGAAGATATCGAGCTACCAGTTGCAAAAGTGGACATAATTATTTCAGAGTGGATGGGATATTTTCTGTTGTTTGAGAACATGTTAAACTCAGTCCTGTACACTCGTGATAAATGGCTTGTAAGTTGCAATTGCATTTTCTTTGCAAATTTATAGCTTGTCTTTGATAATATTATATATCTAGAGAGATAAAGCAAACAGGCATAGTCGACTAACCTTTCAAAGTCATATCTACAAGTTTCAGAACCCTGGAGGCACAAGAATGCCTCAGGAATCTAAGAAAACCATCATATTATATTTGACTTTGATGGGTTAGTCGGTTATGTCAGTTTGATTTTCCTATCTAGGTTCTTGAATGGTATTTCATACAAGTCTGGAAAATTTATTTAATTCTGAGGGAACTGTTCCTTGACAACTGCAATGAATTTCCTTCTGGATTGAAGGGGTTTGTTCACGCTATTCACGTAATATTTAAAGATCAGGGAATGTTTTTGGAATGAAAGTCTCTTGTTCAGAATAGAGCTTTCTTGGGATAACTGTTTACTGGTATTTGCTGGTATTATAATATTCATAGAAATAAAAGTCACTATGATCTTTGGCTTTTGGTCAACTGGATGCATGCACCTTTGGAAGGATGGGGGGGAAATGCCAACCAACTTTTAGGTCACTCATGAGTCTAAAACAGACTATACTTGTTTAGTAATTGAAAGTTCTGTTAACTATATTATACTCCATGGGATCATCATTTGCGATGCTGAAAAACTTTGCTAAATCAATAATGTCAGCCTTTTTTATTCTATTATTTGCTTGACTACAGGCCAATGATGGAATTGTTCTGCCAGACAAAGCTTCTCTCTATTTGACAGCCATTGAGGATGCCGAATACAAAGAAGATAAGATTGAGTGTAAGTAAGACTTGTATGGTGTCATATGTAGATGAAATTCATTTTCATGTGGATCCATCATATGTGTGGAATTTGGCTGCACAGACACACTCCAGTGGAATTTCACTCACAACAGTTGCATGTGTGGTTTCATGTGCTGTTTGGTTTGGTTTTCAACTTTAAATGCTTTAGTGGGTGGTGTTTTAATATTCTCTTTTTTTTCCTTGGCTTGCATGCTTGCTCCAGTTTGGAATAATGTCTATGGCTTTGATATGACCTGCATCAAGAAGCAGGCCATGGGGGAACCTCTTGTCGACACTGTTGATCAGAATCAAATTGTTACAAATTGCCAGCTGCTCAAGGTTGGATATTCTTGCATATGCATACAATGCATTTGTACTCAGCCATGCACATTTCTCCGGTTTGCTTTCTGTAGTTGTCTTTGCTTGGCTGATGTTGTTTCTTTCTTCTTCTTTTTTTTTTTGCTATTCATCCTTTCAGACAATGGACATCTCAAAAATGGCTTCAGGGGATACTTCCTTCACAGTTCCTTTTAAGCTTGTGGCAGAACGTGATGATTACATCCATGCATTAGTAGCCTACTTTGATGTATCGTTTACGAAGTGTCACAAGTTGATGGGGTTCTCTACAGGTCAAGCTTTTCTACTTTTCCATATCTTTCAGTGTATAGTTTTGTGCTACTAAATTCCACGAATCAATTGGGTTGAGGGAAGCCCTTTTCATTTCCATGAATTTGCTCATGTCATAAGTAAATAGGTCACTTCGAATTCCATGACTTGATTATGGAAATATTATATTTGTTGGACTAGAAAGTGACTAGCTCTAACAGTGAGGCAGGAGTACTCCTTTTTAGTGTCTGAGAGGGTGTTCTCAGTGAAATCATATAATAAGACATGAAATCAAAATTGCAAACTGCATTTTATGTTCTCAGTCGCATATATGCATCAGTTAAAAAAACATCATTTTTCAGATCCTTCATATATGAAGCAGAGGGCACATTTTAACAGTCAAGTGAAATGGTTAGATAGCCTTTCTGATGAATTTGGAAAATGATGCAGGGCCAAGATCACGAGCTACACATTGGAAACAGACAGTCCTATACCTAGAAGATGTGCTGACCATTTGTCAAGGGGAGGCACTCATTGGGAGCATGACCGTTGCACCAAACAAGAAGAATCCTCGTGACATTGATATAACGATCAAATATTCATTGAATGGTCAACGTTGCGTGGCCTCAAGGACTCAACATTATAAAATGCGATGAGCTGCATGAATGGTTCTTCAGATTGCAAGTGTCACTGGGCAGAGATTGATGATGCCCAAACTGCTTCCTTTTTAGTGGGATGTATTCCCAAACAAGCATGTATTTTCCAGAATGAGAGGGATGTCCTTGGCTCGCATAAATTTCACCTGTTTGAAATAGTACTGGAATTTTCAAATTTTGATTTCCAAAATCTTAGATGCAATATTAACGTGATGATTCTCAAACTGAGGTAGGTGGCCTCATCGTATTCAGCTTGATCTTTGTCCCATCACTTTATTTATTGCCCTCAAAGCCACGCAAACAATATCCTTCCATTACCTCTGCGCTTATTTTGACCATGTTTGCGTGCCACCTAAGTTCTTCGAAGACCTTCCGCATCAATGTCTCGCCAGTGTTACTTCCTCCTTCGGAGACGTTCTGTTTCCAGTAACATGAACTGTGCTGCTCCTCTCTTAAGGCTCTTCCCTGCAAAAAAGGAAGTTGCAACAGTACAAGTGAAACAGTGAAGTATAGAAAAAATATCTGTCAATGACACCATAGTTGAGGGTAACCTTAAAAGCTAAGTGAACAATTTATATAACCTAATCAATATATTACCACTTACAGGTAGAGTTTTTAGCAATTAATATTTGTTGGTATCTGAAATACATCTCCACGTAAAATTATAAATTTAAGAATTTTTCAGGAGTATTAATGATTTTGCTAGAAAAATCTAAGAATTTGCATGCCTTGTAGATCAGATATTATTTTGTTTTGAATAATTACTTCAAAGTTGAGTTGTCAAACTTTACCTTTAACGATAACTAACAATAAAATTCCTATAAACTCTTTTAGAAGAGAGAGATTACCATACTTTTAAATGATAACTCTTTTTATGTATTTTTAAGGTATTTATATATTGTACTCTACTCATGAAAAAAAGAGATAGATTTCTCTTACAAGGAAACCTGAAAATCCTATAAATGATAATTTCAATTTGTTGTTTAAATAATATCACATATACTATTTTAGATTTTAATTTTATAAATTTACTCAATCAAGTCCTCACTTTATTGTTTTTAGGTCTAGAATTGTAAATTCATGTATTAATTAAATTTCAATCCTTAATTTTTAAAATTTATGTACAATTAAGTAATATTTGATTAATCATTCTATTTCAATATTTGACCAACAGTTCTTATATATGCAACTCATTAGGTTCTCCAATAAATTAACTCAAATATAAATCATATATCTAAATAAAATATGATTTAATAAATTTAACAAATTTAGTTATTGTCAATTGAGTAACTGATTCATTATAATAGTGAGGACTATTAATTTGTTGAAAATAGTGGGCATCAAATTATGATTAAAGATCTTATTTAGATTTAGTTATAAATATTTTTATATGATACCACTGCTTGTTATCTTTACATGAATAGGTTGATAGATTACTACAAGTAAAATAAAGATGTCCCTATGCAGCATACTTGATGCTTATAAAATGACTAAACCAAACTTCTTAGATCGATACCAAAATATGATAATTGTTCTCAAACAAGAAAACATATTATATGTTGTTGAAAATCTAATTCCTTTCTCCTTAATGCATACACTAATAATGAAGTTAAAATTAAATATTAATGCCAAACTGATGACATTAGGCTATATATGATATTAACCAATATGTCACTTGAACTTTAAATATAGAAAATAAATGCCCATATAATAATTATGTATTTCAAAAAGTTGTTTGATGTATCTAGTAGGACTAAGAAGTATGAGTTCTCTAAGGAATTGTTCCCTAGTAAAATGACCGAGGGTTCCTTGATGAACACTCGAGTTAATGATGATTGACTATTTTAAGAAACTAGGTCAATTGGACCTTGTCATAGACCATGACTTAAACATTGTTTTGATCTTATAATATAAGCCTTAAAACCTCCATAGGGCATCAAGAAAAGTCATTATGAAAAAAACTACAAAAATTATCTTATAACCATAACTTATTAAAGCTTGTTTCATATGAGTTTATGATTGAATAAAAGCAAAGTGGAAATATGCGTTAGTAAGGAATAAGGAATCAAGAGTTATTGTATTAACTTTTCTAAATAGGCTAACAGGAGAACTTGATCATTTTTATTTTATTCTAGTACTTTTTATAAACATCGTAATCATCTTTTAATGGATTTAAAATTGTTAATAAAAAAATATTGTTTCTTCTATAATAATGATATTTATTAGATATCTAATATTCATATAAATAGTTTGTATATACCTAATCTTAAAATGTTTAGGTTTAATATAAATTACAAGAATAAAAAATTAGATAATCAATATCCATATTATTTATGGAATTATACACCAAGTCATATCAATGAAACAAGAATCACTAAGTTATAGATAAAAAGATATCAGATCCTTTTTATTATAAATCATATGAAACTTGTAAGGCTTGTTTACTAGGCAAAATGACACCTTTTATTGAAAAGAGTGAAAAATTTAATGAATTATTAAGTCTAATACATATAGATGTATGTGGACCAATAATGATTTGTGTCAAAAATAGATATACATGTTTATCATTGATGACTATATTAGATAGGGTCATATGCATGTGATGAGATTTTCAATCATTTGATAGGTTCAAAGAATTTAAAAATAAATTTGAAAAATAAATTATTAAGAGTATTAATATACTTCAATCAAATTGAGATGATAAATACTTCACCAAGATTTTCAAGATTATCTAAAAGAGAATAAGATTCTCTCATAATGGAAACCTCCTATAACAACATAACATAATAGATTTTTTGAGATAAGAAATTTCACCCTATTGAATATTGTTTTGTCCATGATAAACTATACAAAAATTTCACTTTCCTTTTTACGGTTATTCCTTATTGCTTAACTTTTAAATACTATTCCATCAAAATCTATTCATATTATTCCATCTAAGATATGGAAAGGTAAGAGACCAATATTATCATATTTAAAAGATTTAAGATGATAATTATATGAAATGTATTATAAATGAGAAGTTAAAAGCTAAGTTATATAAATATAATAAGTGTATGGGATATCCAAAACAAAACTATCATATATTATTTATATCATTTCATTGAGCAAAAATATTTATCTCAAAACATGCTACTTTTATAGAGAAAATATTTGTTTTTAAAAGAGTAGTGAAAGAAAAATAAAATTTGAATAAGTTAAAAAACCACAAACTGACATCCAAATAAAACCCAAGTTTATGGCTATAATATTGGTATTGGATGTTTAGCCTAAAGCAAACATAAAAACTTTGTGATATGATAAAAGATGTGATACACCGTGAGATATGTACTTTTCATTAAAATTGAAAATAACAAGTTATTTATATTTGATGACTATCAATTACATGGAACCAATATTTGATATTGATTCTAAAAAATAGCTTGAGTCCATGAAATTATAAATGAATGTCATGTACTTTAACCATGCATGAAACTTGGTTAATCCACTTGAAATGATATAATTCATTGGATATAGGTTTTTAAAATAAAAACTCATATGGATGGCAATGTACAAATTTATAAAAATTAGATTATTTACCATAGGTTACAAACAAAAACAAATAAATCAACCTTGATGAAATCTTTTTGTTGATAACTATGTTAAAATCCATAAAGATCTTGTTTACTATAACTACATTCTATGATTATGATATTTGACTAATGAAAGTAAAAATTATATTCTTGAATGGAAATCTTTAAGAAGATGATAGAACTTTAAAGTTTTGAATATAAGAAATTTATCAATAAAGTTTGTGCAAGCTATAAAATTCATTATTAACTTAAATAAGCTTTAAGAAATTAGAATATTCATTATGATGAGATAATCAAAAAGTTTGATTTTATAAAAAAAATATGGACGAGACTAGTATTTATAGAAAGGTTAGTGGGAGTTGAGTGTTTTTCTAATATTATATACTAATAAGAAACAAACAAAAATTATACTAGTTAGCAAATATCTGATTTTCAAGGAATCTCTTCATGAAGATATGAGAGTAATAACTTATATACTAAGAATAAACATTTATAGAGATATGTCTTTAAGTTTGCTTGTATTATCTCAATCTATATATATAAACATGATGGTAAAATGGTTTGGTATGAAAAAATCTAAAATAAAAAAAATACTTATTTCCTATATGATATGTCTCTCTAATAAATATATACCCTATAAAATAAACTAAAGATATAACATGAAAATTATTTTATATGTATATAAGATCCATAATATATGTGATTCTATATACAAGACTAGATATATCTTGTATTTTAAGCATAATTTGTAAATAACCAATATAATCTAGGTAAGAGTTACTAGAAGATATTTAAAAATATTATTAAATACTTTAAAAGAATTAAGAATGTTTCTATGGTCTATGGAGGATATAAACTAATAGTTCATGATTATTTTGATATTATTTTTCAATAAGATGCTAAAAATAAAAAAAATCCAATCTGGTTATATTTCACTATAAATAATGGTGTTGCAAGTTAAAAGAGTTCTAAATAAGAGACCAAAGCAAAATCAATAACTAAAATTGGGTACACCTTTGTGTTTCAATAATAATAAAAAAAAAAAATTGGATCAAGAACAAGGTGTGGTGTGGTTCCTTGCATTGATGATCCAGTAACATTTATTGTGATAACAATGGAGTCATTGCATAAGTAAAGAAATTGAAGTCTCATTTATGATCCAAATTTGTACTTAAACAATTCTATTTGATCGAAGAACCATAGAAATGAAAGATATAAAGATAGAACGATACCTACTGAAGAGATTCTTGTAGATCCTTTAAATAGATTATTATTTTAGTAAAAGCATTATCATCAAGTAATTTGATATGATATTTTATAGAAAAGTTATTGACTTTAGCTTAAGTGAGAGACTATTAATGTATATGTTATATAGTTAATCAATTAGTTATACGTAACATTAACTTTGTTCATGTGTGTGTGTGTGTGTATAATTAATTAATACAAACTTATTTATCTTTAATATTCATCAAATATTCAATTTATGAATATGATATTTGATTAATGAGTATAGAGTAAAGATATAATCACTAGAATAATAATATTTTGAAATGAAACTATATTTTTTTATAATTAGGATATTCATATTGCATCAAAGCTCTATATCTAAATGTTTATGGTTAATATTTTATTAAGACTAAACATTAATTAGAGTTGTTGAGACTAATACATATTATGTTTTTTTTTTTAAGTTATTCTCATAAATTGAGGTATATATCAGATGACATGTACACTAAAATAATTTACATGAAAAATTCATACGGAGAAATCATGTATATCCATGAAAAAGCTCACATGAAGGTTATGTAAGTGATCATTAAACTTGTGTCACTGAGTTATTTTATATAGAGAGTATTATATTTTGACCCTTATATATATTGTTCTAATTAAGGGTAACAATTTAGACAAATATTAGGTATAAAATTAACTTTATATAGGTATTTAAATAACTAAGATATGATCTGTCATCCTAGATGAATTGAAGAAAATACTTTATTTATTCTCAAATAGTATTAATTATAAATCATTGCGCAAAATGGAATGACATTTATAAAGAGATCAAATTTTATTCAAATAATCAATGACCATAACATTGATAATTGATAGTATTTGACATAGTAAACATATTTCATGTTATGATGTCCAATTCTTAATATTATTAATGAAAAAAGTATTATTATACAAAGAAACTAGTCATTAAAAAGCTAAATCATTAAAACTCTTAAAAAAAAATTAAATTTATAGATTTATAGTTTCTATTGCTTGTGGGTTTAAGGAAACCCAATAGCTCCCTCTTGCTCCATCAAGTTTTATCAAGCCTAAAAATTAAATTTATAGTTTCTATTGCATGTGGGTTTAAGGAAACCCAATAGCTCCCTCTTGCTCCATCAAGTCTTATCAAGCCTAACAGGAGACCTTTATCTTCATGACTCCTTTTATCGTCGCCAAGGCTTGGCTTTAACGTTCTGTGGTATTTCTTACTTGAGACAAATTAAATCATCATTCTTATCAAGCTAAAAATTATTTACTCCATAAACTAAAAGAAGCCTTGCAACTAAACAGAGATGGTTTCGGGCTCCTCGTTCTATCATCAGATGTATCACCATCAATTTTATAAAACCTCACTAACTTATACTTCAGCTGTAATCTCACTTTTGTCAACTCTGCAAGATGATCAACTCTCGGAGGTTTTGGGTTCCAGTGGCGAGCTTTTAATCATTCTGGTAGAAATATAAGTCAGCCATGATCGTTTTGTCTTGAGAATGGAACCCATAGGAGAAGTTCAGAGTCCAAAGGGTCTGCCACAAGGTTCCTAGCTTTCCTCAACAGAACCAATTCATGTATATCTTCTCCATTGGCATCAGACTAGGGTTTCCATTTCTAGGGCATGTGATGTGATCTTATTTTGAGCAGCTAATACCCAGTAGTGTTGAACGGAAACTGAGGCTGTGATAGACGACAATCACATAGAACTTGCCGGGGAAAGAAAAGCCTTCATGCAGGAAAGGGGTCGCCAATTGCAGACTCAGGCAGGAGAAGCTGTTGTCCAGCTTGTTCAAAACCTCCTGCACACCATCAACCTGGACCGTGAAAAGGCGAAAGACCCTAACATTCTGCAAATACCCTAACATTCTGCGGAAGACCAGTAGCAGTGAGGAGAAAGGATGACAGGCCTGCAGCCATTTGATCTGTCAGATTTTGTTATCGAAGCTAGCAGCGAAACGTTTGTTCTGTAAGAGTTTTGGTGATTTGCACGCAAGTCTTGAAATAAAACTACATTTTCATAGCAAATTACATGTATGATGATACTCAAACTTTCAAAATCCACTTCAACTTGGAAGCCTCCCGATTAGAACATGGATGGAGCAAGCAAGCTAGCTCGCTAATGAGAGGAATATGTGCAAGCTGCTGGAGGATCTCTTTGCTGCCAACACTAATAATATATACCCCGGGGTTGGAGGGTAATAGAGGGACATGATTGAGGCAAGTGAAACATACTGGTCAGACTTTCAAAAAGTAAAAAAGAAAAATAACACATGGGACACTTGGGTGCGGCCAATACACTTACAGTTTGGGCTTACTTTAGACAAACTGTATATCTTAACCATGCTTGGCCTATCCACATCTTTCTAGTAGAAGAGACAGAATGACCATTGAACATCATCTCTGGATACCCACCAAGGTTCTCTTAACCACAGTAAAAACTCATGTTGAACGAGTAATTAAGGTATGAAAAATATATTGTGTTGACGACAGCAGAGTTTTATACCAGGGAAAACGTCTCAGATCGAACTTATTTTACAGTAAACAAAATTACTATCTCGTCACGAGTCCAAGTGAAAACGATAGTGCCTATCCAATCATTTATGATGTTTTGTCCATCAGTTGTATTGGGCTGAGAATGTTAGACTTGCTTGTCTCAACAATGCAACCATTCATGACCATCTCTTCCAGCATGAAATGAGCTTTTTCTAAATGGAACATGATGTCTAGCTCACACTGGTGATAAGAGAAACAAATTAGAAACAAAAGTGAACTTCCATGCGAGGGTAACGAAGGAAAACCAAGAAACAACTTTATAGAATGCAGGACAATGACCAGTTCATCCTATATTCTCAAAGGAGACAGGAAAAATTCATCCTTATTGCATTAGAGCACTTACCACATTGCCAAAATGGCGGTCCATGGTTTCAACTAAAAGATGTATGAATTCCAAAATCGCAAGCTCATTCTGCAATTGCCAGATACAAACAGTATTAACTGAAAAGAGACTAATGTTAAGACAGTGGATTAAGTTAAAATAGTGATCAGGCATCAGAAAACTCCAAGAGTTGCTCAGTTTGTAAATCCACCCATCCATTTCCTCCAATATTGACATTGTTCTTGACCATCCATAGCCATGTTCAAAGGATATCATGAAGATAACTCGTGTAACAGCATCGAATATAAATGCTGCTGAATAGTAGTGATTACCAGACTTAAGCTATTGAAGCATAAAACTAATAAGTACTGTTGGCTAGAAAGGCACAAAATAATAAACAAACAAACAAAACTAGTATTGTTATGGGTATTACTCCCACTGACACTAAAGTCTTACAGAAAAGAAGCATTGAATAGTTGAAAAGATAGAAACTTACTTCATCATTGTCGACCCCCACCAAGAAAAACAAGGATGCGTAGCGTCGGTATACAATTTTGTAGTTGCGATGCTCTACGAAGGAACACTGTTATCAAGCAAAGGATGAAAGAAAACATGAGTGTGTTTCAAATGTCAATACAACTATAATTAAATATATAACATTATTATTTGCTAGTTTTCATTGATATACAACAGCACAACTCTCAGATCAGATGACGTTAGTTCAAATTTCAATGGAAACCCAAAGTTTTTTTCCGATCGGAAATTGACATAGATGGATGGAAGGTACTTACGCTAAACAGAAATGAATCAACTTCATTCTTTCCAATAATCATAATCATAAAAATGAAAGGTAGAAAGCTACCTGTTGGTCGTTGCGAGCAAGGCATTTGCGAACAATTTCTCCTTCAAGGGCACGGCGTTCTTCGAGGGTGAGCCACTCATAGTATTGGGCTAAGCGTGTTTGTCCTTGCTTGTTCACCATTAATATGAATCTTATCCCCATTTTCTTCTATAAACCAAAATTGAACCAAACAAATCAATAACAGTTGAATTCAGACACGGTCATATCGAGTTTTTTTTATCAAAAAGATTTAAACACCAATAACAGGATCTTTTAGATCCAAGAGTAAGGAGAGAGAGAGAGAGAGATGACCTGGTGGTGGTGGTGACGACGACAACGACAAGAGTGATTTCTAGAGAGAGAGAGCGCTGCAATAAATACGGGATGGGCGAGGGCGAATTAAGAAAATAAAAATGAATGATTCCGGTTTTTTGATAAAAATCTTTTTTTTTTTCTGAATTTGTTAAAAATTAATGTTTTTTTACCAATTGGATCCCTGGTTTAATTTGAAAATTTTTTTAATTGAATTTGTGCATTCAGGATTTATCTAATTAATTCTTTTGAGATCCATAATTAAGCTTTAAAAATTAATTATTTTTTAGAATAGTGTAGTTTAATAGAGAATTAAATAAGAAATATCCTCATTTTCTATGCTAAAATTGATGTGTATTCCAAAATAAAAATTACGTCTTACAACATAGTATTCATGCTCGTAGAAATGAACTCATTAGATAAACTTAATAAAGCTTACACAATCCAATTTAAATACTGGTCTTAACCTAAAAAAATAACTAAATAACATGAAAATAATGAAATATTACAAAGAACCTAAAAGAGGTCGGATTGTTACTATGGACTCGCAACTTGATCTGGTTTTGCTCGTGCGGACGTCCACCTATTTTTTGTTGCCCGTTTTGAATAGTTCTTTAACGAATTTGCCCCCGAAAATAACAAAACACGCCGCGGCCCTGGGGGCTTCGTGGCCATTGCACATGCCAGACCGGACCAATCCTGTCCGGTTCACCGCAGTTTTAATTTTTTTATTATTTTTTGAAATTGGTTAAATATGAATTTAACCCCTAATAAGATAAAATTGATGACTTGGCAACAGGGGCATACCAGTAATTGACCTTTCTTTTTTAATATTATTTTCAATTTACGGTCTGCGCGTGCAGAGCACGCGTCCCACGATGTTCCGCCTCACGCCCTGTTCAGGTGGTGCGTGAGGTATCATCCAGTCACTGGAGATGGGCTACCGCCGCCTCATCCGATGTGCCTCCACGTGGTCTTCCTCTCGATGCGGCGCGTTTCCTCAAAGGGTGGCAGTGAACGCGGCGGTGGCTGGTTAAACACGCTGCTCCCCTTTCTCTCTCTCCTGCACGTACAAGTGCAGAAGAGGCCCCCGAGTTTTTTCCTTTTGCACTTCGGTCTCTCAACTTAAAATTTATGTTTAATCCTGATTTCTATTATATAAGTTTTGAATTAATTCGATTGGGTTCTTTGATTGAAATGAATTAAATGTGAATGTTTCACTTCGGTCCTCCTTCTTTTAATTTCCAAATTAGGTTTAAATAACTCAAGAAATTCGGTACATAAGTTTCGATTTTTTCAATTTTATCCTTGAATTAAAATTGATAATACACCCTTATAGTTTGAATTTTTTATTTTAATCCCTTGACATTTGATTTTCATGTCGATCCTTATACTTTTAATTTTTTATTTTAATCCTTTTATTTTTTTTATTTATGAAATAATCCTCACTTTTGTCCATGTATATATAAGTGTGCTCTTATCTTTGATTTTTAATTTTTGTTATTTTCTTATTTGTTGAGGTGATATTTTTTCTTTTAAATTAGCTCTTAAATTTTATGTTTATCATTTGAAAATTAATATTTCTTTTTTTTCCTCCCTATGTTTTTTGTTTTAGTTTTTTATTAGTTTTTTTTCTATTTTCAAGTCAAGTTAAATTTTTTTACCTAATATTTTTTTTTGTTAATGTTTTGAAGATCTTTTTAGCCTTTTATTTATTTTTGTTTTTTTTAATCATTAACACGGTAGTAGTAGTAGTAATTTTAGTTATTTCTCTTGCATATGCTTTTTTTTAATGCTTTTGAATTTTTTTCTCTAAGGATAATTTGATATATTATATTGTTTTGACAGTGATAGCAATAATAATTTTAGATGTTAAGACTTTGATGTGTTATTTTTATAATAGGTTGTGATGATCCGTTTTATTATATTAAATCTTGCATATAGAAATATTATATTTTAATTTGGAATCAGCAAATTCTATTAATTTCTTTAATCCCAACAATTATAAAAATTGTTTGCTCAGCCCACAACATAATGTGGTCAATTTTTTTAATTTTCAAGTCAAATAATTTTTTTTATAGTTAATAAATTTTATTTTATTTTATAATTTTCACTTTTTGTTATTTTTTTTATTGGTTGTTTTTTCCCAGTCAAATGAAATTTTTTTACCTTGTAATTTTTCATTTATTTTTTTGTTCGATATTTTATTAAAATTATTTAGATTTTTTTAATCTTTCATTTATTTTTGTTTCTTTTTATTATTAACACACTAATAATAATAATAATAATAATAATAATAATAAGAAGAAGAAGAAGAAGAAGAAGAAGAAGAAGAAGAGGAATTATTTTAATTATTTTTCTTTCTTACTTTTTTTAATTGTTTTTCAGCTTTTGTCCTCAAGAGAATTTGATAATTTTTATTATTTTGACAGTAATAACAATTATAGTTTTAGATGTTAAGGTTTCGATGTTGCTATTTTTATAATAGGGTGTGGGGACATGTTTTATTATATTTAATTTTACATATATAAATATTATATTTGAATTTTGGATTGACAAATTCTATTGATTTCTTTAATCCAAATAATTATAAAAATTGTTTACTCAGCCCGCAACATAGTGCGGTATATTTTTTAAATTTTCAAGTCAAATAATTTTTTTAAAGAAATGCTTTCCCCTTGTATTTTTTTTATGACTGGCTTCCTTTTTTTTTCTTTTAATGAACAAGAACTTTTTTTTTTCATATTTTTAAAAAAAATTATTAACCAAGGTGTCCAAGTGAGTTTTTTTTTTTTTTACTGCATTTATTTTTTTATGTGTTTTTTTAACTAGGGTATCCGTAGCAACAAATTTGTAATAAATCATTGCATCTTCTTAGCAAATTTTCTAACAAATTTTATCAAAAATATTTTAACGATAGCAACATTCAATCACTTTTTGGTGGAAAAAAAACTGTGTTTAATAGATTTTATCAATTATAATTTTACTAATTAAATGTTAAAATTATTAAATACAACATGTATAAAATCAATCAGTTTTCTACATAGATAAAAAAGCTCAGTGCATCGCGCGGGCAATACAGCTCGTATATTCTAAAATCTTATCCTATGGTGCCATAACTAATACCTAAAAAATACAAGAGAAATAACTGTTTGGATATAAAATCTCTTTATGTCGCCACTTCTCTTTGAAAAATATATGAGGATTTTTTTTTGTCCCAATAATCATAGTTTAATGCTACTTTAGCTTCCATACAGAATATGTATTAAATTTATTGCTCTTTTGCAGTCCACCTTGACTCATATGTCTTATAAAATCTCATTAAAGTATTTTTTGAACTTCTTTTCTCTAGCTTTTATGATTGAGCTTACTGAAAAACTGTTAATGGGTCCTTTGATATGGATTGGTCGCATCAACCATGTCAGATTTTAAAATTATGATAATAGTAGAATTCATCCTTATATTGATCCGGGTTGACATTCTTAATTCTTAAGCCATGTTGAACTCCGAATCAAGTTTAAAAACTATGATAATAACCATTTTTATTTTATAATGACCCTCTTAACACATGACTTCGACCTTAACAAGTCAATTCCAAATTGAGTTTTAAAACTATGATAATAATGTATTTTTTTTACATTAACCCGAATCAATAATCAACCTTACTTGTGGCTCAGACCTTGTCCAGGTCGACTTCTAAATTAAGTTTAAAAACTATAATGATAATCATATTTATTATTGTACTAATCGGATAAATCTAACTCGTGAACTGAGCCTCAAAAATTGACCTTAACTTTGTCTTGGATCAACCTTAAGTTGAGTTTTAAAAGAATAACAGTAATTATTTTTATCTTTATCTATTTTAGTTGGATAATTTTGGAATTGAGAAATTCTTACAATGATATTTTAGGAATAAAAATCAATATAGATATTATCTCTTAATACATATCCTTTTTACATCTTCTATTTTGAAAGTAAAAAATTTCACTTCAAAATTGTTTGAGAGACAATAATTTTTATGTCTTTGTCTCTTCAACCAAACACATTTCTATCTCCACAATCCCTGTCTCTAAATAATAACCAAACATTATCCATGTTAACAATTGTGTCCTATAAAGGTGTTTGAGATTGTGATGTATGGTTCTTTTTGAAATATCTTCACTTAAAAATACATTTAAATAAATATTTTTCATGTTGACATTAACACAAAAGAAACCACTAAAGAAGAATCAATTTAATACTTTGTTTTAGACAAAAACACTTTTAAAAAGTGTATAAAAATAGAAATATAAGTTATGTCAAACACACCCTAAACCTTTCTCAATTGAGCCTATAACTTATGACCACTTCAGATGTTATATATCATGTTTCATAAAGTATTTTTTTTCTTAAAAAAAAAACATTTCATTCATATGTGTCACGACGGTGATTTTTTTGCTCTTCATGCCTCGCCATGCCCCTAGTTTGGGAGAGAACAGTGCGTGGTGAAAAAAAAAGGGTGTTCTATAGCCGTAAAAATTATTACTATAATTATAAGGAGTCGCCACCGAGTATTAAGGTCACTAGGAACCTAATGGTCTACAAGAGTCTTGGGTAAGGGGATTTGTTGTGTAAGGGGAAGATGCATCACCCGCAGTGCACCCTACCTAAGGTAAGCTGCATTGTTGTTTGACTGTTTTTTATTTTTTAAGTTTCAAATTTTTACACTGCATTTCAAAACAAACATTTTTTTGTCTGCAGGTGTACTTTACGATGTAATTTTACACCGCAGTTAAAAATATTTTTTTATCTACGGTTGTACTTTACAATATAATTTTACACCATAGTTAAAAATTCTTTTTATTTGCAGGTGTACTTTACAATGTAAATGTACACCGCGAAAGCTAAAAAAAATAATTGTTAAATTATTTTTGATATTTTGGCCGAATACCAACAAATAATCGTAAACTGGTTACGATACCCAATTTTGTTTTAAAACATAAGAAAGATGCAACATTTTTTTATGAAAAATATGATGAAAAAATTTTGGAATCCGACCGTATGCACGAAAACAAACATATTTTAAAAAATATGTATTTTTTGTTTTTGTTTTTTTTTAAATGAAAAAAAATTCAAGTCGGGCCTAGCCCAGCTAAATGGGCCAACCTGACCAAGGTGGGCCAAGCCCAACACTGCTGGGCTGGACCAGGCAGCTAACTGGGCGAGGCGAGAGCAGCCCAGCCCAAAATAAAAAAAGAAAAAAAACACAAAACACGTTAACAGTGATGAACAATAACTCGGTCGGTCCACGAGAGGGTCACCTGCCACTGTCGCCATGTAGAAGAGATCGAGGTGGTTCTCCTTGTCGTGGTGACGTCGAAAATGGTGGCTCATGGTGGCCTGAATGAGGGTTGGAAGGTTGTTGGTTTACGTGGAGAGGGGCTGCCGTTGGAGCTATTGTAATGATCCTGGTGTGGGGGAGAAACTGATGGCGCTGAAGGGAAGAGAGGGTTGGCTGCTGCTAGAGCTAATGAGGAGAGAGAGAGAGTTGGAGGAGAGAGAGAGCTTCCTTGTTCACGTGTAGGAGCTGCTGCGCCGTCTCTGTTATTGCTGCTCACCGTGGCTGGAGAAGAAAGGTCTGGTCGGTCTTTAAGTGTTGTCTCTGGCATGGGGTTGAGGAAGGAGAGAGAGGGTCATGGTGGCTCGTTGTCGTGATTATGGCTACTGCTAGTAGAGAGAGTGAGAGACACCGTCACGGAGAGAGAAAACACTGCAAGCACCTGTTGCCAAGCTTTGCTATTGCTAGAGAAGATGATGGGATGTTGCGTGTGTAATGGAGGAATGGTCGCCGATCGTGCCTTTCTCTTCCTTCCCTACTAATTTTCCATTTTCCCGTGCCTCTGTGTCTGTGTTTATCAATGGTCTCTCCCCAGTTTTTTCCCGTGACTCAGTGTTATTTCCCCCCCTCTTTTTTCTTGTTCCCCGTATCCTCCCAGTATTATTTTCCTCTCAGTTTTTCAGTAATCATCACCCCGTTTTTCTAGTTTTCAGCCTCGCTTTTCTCAGTTTCCCCCGTGACAATCCCTCACTGTCAAAATATTTCCCTCCCCCCATTTTCTATTAATTCTCCTCTCATTTATAGGCAAAAAAGGCATGGTGCACAGCATGGGGGAAGTGTCCAGAGTATGGTGCATGGGAATGGTGTGTTATGGTGAGAGTGGTGGCAGGTATGGTGTAGCATAGCTGCTGGAAAGGCCAACCATGGCTATCAGCAGAAGTTTGGATTTTTTTTTGAAATAAATAGGTTGTGACAAAAAAGAGCTTATCGATGGGAAAAATCAGGGAGAACTATGTTTTTGTTCAATTTTGGTTTTCGATTTCACCCGAAAAAATTTCGTCACTGAAAATTTTGATCGTCTCAATTTAACCCAAATTAGGTTTCCAAACTTAATTTCTCACTAATTAAGCCTTTAATAAAATTAATTTGACTCATTTAAAGTATAATTAAACCCTTGCGCTTAATTGAATCCTTTAATTGGACTTTCAATTAATCCCAAAGCATAATTACACCTTAAATTGGCCGACGATTAAATCGAATTGGCCCATAAAAATATAATTATGTCCTCCAACTTAATTTTTATACAGATTTATCCAATAACAAATTATTTTATCCTTGAATCTGCATCTTCTTTCATTTCCGAGCAAAAAGAGGTACGATCGGGCTTTCAAAAACGTTTGAAATTTCCACATTAATCTTTCTATCAACACCAGCCCTTTTTCTTTTATTTTTGTTATTTTTTGACATATTTCGGGGAATCACCCAGAAATTGGGTGATGACAACATGCATCATTTACTTCCATTAAAACACATAAAACCAAACTTATGTATAGAAAAGAATGACTTTATTTGGTCAAAAGACAAGGCATTGTTTTAAAATCAAATCTAACTTGATAGATGGTGTCGCGATGATGATTTTTTACGCGCTTCGTGCCTCGCCATCCCCAGGGGGGTTGGGGAGACAATGGCATGCGGTGAAAATGATGGGGTGTTTTATAGCCGTAAAAAATATGACTATAAATATAAGGAGTTGCCACATAGTATTAAGGTCACTAAGAACCTAATGGTCTGCGAGAGTCTTGGGTAAGAGGACTTGTTGTGTAAGGGGAAGACGCATCACCCCCAGTGCACCCTACCTAAGGTAAGCTGCATTGTTGTTTAATTGTTTTTTCTAAGTTTATTTTTTACACTGCATTTAAAAACAATTTTTTTTTGTCTACGGGTGTACTTTACGATATAATTTTACACTGCAGTTAAAAAATCTTTTGTTATCTACGGATGTACTTTACAATATAAATTTACATCTTAGTTTAAAAAATCTTTTTTATCTATGGATGTATATTACAGTGTAAATTTACATCCTAATAGATAAAACAAAAATAAATTTAATTATTTTTGATATTTTGGCCATATTCCAATAGATAATCATAAACCGGTTATGATATCCAATTTTTATTTTAAAATATGACAAAGATGCAACATGTTTTTTTTTACAAAAAATATGATGAGAAAAACTTTGAAATTTGGTTGTATGCATGAAAATAACATTTTTTTTATATTTTTTGAAGATTTTGTTTTTGTTTTAAAATATTTTTGGTATTTTTAAAATAAAATAAAATAAAAATAATAATGAAAAAGGTGGTGGGCTGGGCTGCCCAGCCCAGATGGGCCGGGAACAAAATCCAGCCCAGCCTCTCACTGTTCACTATGTGAACAATAGGTAATAGGGGGGGAGTGAAGGTTGCAATGAAGGAGAAGGTGAATAGTGAGATTTTTCGACTGTGATTAGAGGCGTACCTATTAGTACCATTGGGTAGAGGAGGTAAAGGTGATGATTCCTGTAGTGGTGCCGTCGTCAATGGTGGCCTGTGGTGACCGGAGGGAGCTTTCAAAGTCACCGGGGTTACGTTGTAGCTGCTGCAACCGTGGCTTTTGCTTCGCCTGAAAGTGTGGCTTGATTGCTAGTGTATAGGGGAGGTTCACGGTAGTGATAAGGGTGGTGGCCTCAGATGGTTGAATGGCCTGAACGGTGGAGAGAGAGAGCTTGCTGCTGGCTGACGAGAGAAGAGGCTGTTGCACCATCGGGGAGAGAGAGAGAGAGCTGTAACGGGCTGAGGAAGGGGAGAGAAAAAGGGCTGGTAAGAAAATGGCCAAGAGAGAGGGATGCCATCGAAGACGAGGAAGATGAAGAGATTTCACACTCTGTTGTCTCCCTCTCTCTGTGTATGGTTTTTTTTCCTCTCGTTCTCTCTACGTAAACTCTCCCTTCTTTCTGCGTGATTTTTCTGGTTTTGCTATGTAAAATTTGCTCGTTTTCCCCTCTGCTCCTCTTTTCTTGTTTTTTTGCATCTTTCTTTGTTTTTTCTCCTTCATTTTTTCTCTGTGTGTTTCTTCCCCCCCGTATGCAACGTTCATGGCTGCCTTTTATAGAAGAACCTGGCCTGCTACGGTGGCTGGCTGGTCGGTGACGTGGTGACCTGCAACAACAGAGTGGTGGCTGCTGCTGGTGGGCTGTCAGCGGCGTGGTGGCTGGTCGGCAACGTAGGTGAAGGTGGACAAGGCAGCGGCGGAGAACAGTGGCAGCTTTGGGATAGGCATAGTGCATTTCGGTCATTTGATTTGTAAGTGTTCTAATTACATCCTTACTTTTGCACAATTAGCTTGGAAAAATTCAATTGGATCTCCAAAAATTTTGATTCTCTCAATTAAGTCTGAATTAAATTCAATAATTCAATTTTTCATTAATTAAGCCCCTAATAAAATTAATTTGATCAATTTAAAGCATAATTAAGTCCTTGCACTTAATTAAATTCTTCAATTGGATCCTAAATTAATTTCCAAACATAATAATACTTTAAATTAGCCTATGATTAAATCAAATTGGCCTATTCAAAATATAATTATGATTTTTGACTTAATTTTTACCTCGAATTTGTATTTTCTTTCATTTTGGGAACAAAAAAGATACAATTCGGCTTCGAAAATATTCAAAACTTTCATCGTGATTTTCCACTGATGTCAACCCCTTTTATTTTATTTTATTTTTATTTTTATTTTATTTTATTTCGGGAGTAACCCAAAAATTGGGTTACGACAGGTGGACTCTTACCAAGTGGGTTAACCCATAACCCAAATAACTTAAGACTCAAGTTAAACTAGTCTTAGCAAAACTAGAGGGAGAATCTACTAGGGGTGATTCAACAAAAAACCTAAATTATTAAAAAATATATAATAGTTATTTTTAATAAAAAAAAATTGGTTAACTAGAGTCATCCCATCTAATCCTATGATATAAAATTATCCCAAATGAGGTTGAAAATCATAAGATAGACTTAATTGCTTTAGTTGGTGGTGAGAGGAAAGGATTACACTGTAATTGCTTGAGATTGGGAAGATGACCTTCAAGTTCCATGCATCATAGATAAAACTAGAATTATGGCCCTGATCATATCATGGGCTAGTAAATTTTTATTTTGACAAAAAAAAAATGTTAAAGAAACAAAATCTAAAACCCTAGCTATTAGTGTTTGAATTCAATTACAAACATAAGTTTTAGAAAAAAAGGGAAATCAAGCAAACTCTAGTGATCTTCCTAAATTTAATCTAATATCTAAAACTTGTAATCTGTGAAATCCTTGACCCGAGTTCAATAAAAAAAATTAACTTCTAATTAATATAATTTTGAAAGACACTACTGTGAAAATATCAATCTACAAAACTTGCTAAAAAAAGATAGCAATAAAAATAATAAAGACAAAATTTTATAAGAAAAAAAATAATTGAGAATGAAATTAAAAAACAAAACAAAAAAAAATATAAAACATGATCCCAAATAAAACAAATAGGAAAAACATAATAGGAAACATGGTTGAAAAATTCAAAATAAAAGGGATGAAATTAAAAAAATATTTTTAATTTAATAGATTATTCAGATTTTTAAAAATATTAATCAAAAGACATATATAGAATATTTTAACATTAACAAGTTAAAATAATAAAAAAAAAAACCACAATAATTTTAACAGCAATTCCAAATAAAATCTATAAAGTAACAAGTTTTAGTGTAAAAATACAATTTTTGTTTTGTAGAATTAAAGTGGAAGAGTCTACACAAAGATTTAAATAATAAAATTTCATCAATTCATATTTTAAAGAAATTCTATTTGATATGTTTTTTTTTTCTTGTCACACAATAAAAACTAACAAATTAAATTTAAAATTCGACATTAAATTGAATCATCCAAGTTCAAAAACTTGAAAACTTCTATTTTGATTGATGACAACCATGTTTTATGCTTTGTCTACTAGAAAATAATATACACACTAAATCAAAATATTTTTTAAATAAAATAAAATAATTAATTATATATACAATTTTTTAATTAAAAAATTATTTTGTTTTGTTAAGTGTAATTTCTATATAAATAGATATTTAGAAAATTAATTAGTTATAGGAAGCTTGTTTTATTTAATTAAAAAACATATAAAGATTAAAAACATTACAATTATTGATTTTCATCTAATGATATAATTTGATAAATGTTGTAAATCGTGTTCTACAAAGTTATTGATAAAAAAATGATCTGTTGTGAGATGACTGAGTAATACTCACACCCAGAGTCTCAGCTATGGCGCTCTCCTTCCACACTTGCATTTCATCACTGAACCCTCTTCTTCTCGAGCCACAATACCCCTCTCCCATCACTTTTAAATCCACAACTTACTGTCCTTCTAATCGCACAGTTCAGGTTCATGCCGCTAAGTCTAAGAGAAAGCCCAAGCCTAGTTTTTTTGAACAAATTCATCATAAATGGTCTCTCAAACTCACATCAACAAGAGACAAGTTTCCCTGGCAAGAACAAGAACAAGAACAACAGCAACAACCGGAAGAGGAAGAGGAAGACGAAGACATAAAAGAAGTTGACGCAGTACCATCCGTGAGTGACACCGTGAGTTTCAATTTACCAAATCCCTTCACTGCACCTCCTTGGATTCATGGAGCCACACCCAAACAAGCCCATTTCGATTATCAACCTAGAAAAGTAGATAACTCTATTCATGGGGTTTTTGAGAATCGTGAAGATAATGTTGTAAATGGGGTTCTTGATAAAGAAGAAAGAATAGAGAAGGAGGTCAATTTGGATAACAATTTTAAGGAACAAGTTGTCAACTTAGATGATGTTCCTGTTTTTCAGTTACCAGAAGCTAAGGAGATAAAAGATTGTTTTGTTTATAGGTATGCGGAAAATCGTGTAGAAGATAGTCGTGAAGATAATGTTGCTAATAAAAAAGAAAGTATCGGGAAGAAAATTAATTGCAGTTTAAACAAATTTAAGGACAAACATTGTTATAATTCAGTTGAGTTACCAGTAGACAAGGAGATGTCATTAGTTTCGGATTTAAATGATGTGAATTCGCTTACTGAGAAACCTTTTGATGGCGACGGAGAGTGTGGTAATATTGAGGTTTATAATGATGGTCGTTGTGATTCATTTGAAAATTTGTCATGCAAGGACTTAAATGATGTAGTTTCTGTGGCTAAGAAACAACCTGGGGATTTTGAAAACATCGAGGTTTCTAATAATGGTGTTAGTAATTCAAATGAATTGCCATGGAAGCGAACAAGTGGACTAGACTCTTTGGGAGAAGATAAGAGAAGGAAGAAGAGCTACACGGATTTGGCAGAGAAAATGTTGCCTGAACACGAGTTGAAGAGGCTAAGGAATGTGGCATTGAGGATGCTTGAGAGGATAAAAGTTGGGGCCTCAGGCATTACGCAGGATTTGGTGGATGCTATTCATGAGAAGTGGAAGCTGGATGAAGTGGTGAAGTTGAAGTTTGAATGGCCGCTGTCATGCAACATGAAAAGGACACATGAGATCTTGGAGGTCAGTTTTTGTATACATTTAGGTTTTTTACGTTTTTTACACCTACTTTGATATGCAACAATTTTGATTATCTTATAGCTTTCAGTGACTTAGATAATTCGCTAACATTTGGTTGACTTGTGTTGCTTGGAACTTTTCTGAATGGAAATGAATCATGGTCTTGGAGTGGATTTTTCCTACAAACCTACTAAAATCTCATGACTCCGCTTATTCATTATTAAGGACATCATGAATGTTTGTGTACTGCTATGCTGGTGGTAAGTGCAGTATATTCTGCTAAAACCTTATACAATTTGTTTTAATTTTCTCTATCAGAGTAGAACTGGAGGTTTTATTATATGGAGATCGGGCAGTTCAGTGGTATTGTACAGAGGAACAACCTACAAATTTCAATGTGTACAGTCATATACCAAGCAAAATGAGGCTGGTATGGATGTTCTGCAACATGCAGAAGAAGCAACTAATGGTTCTACAAGCAGTGCAGGAATGAAGGACTTGGCTAGAACCATGGAATCATTTATACCTAATGCTGCTAAGTATTTGAAGGATCTATCTCAAGAAGAACTCATGGACTTCAGTGAACTCAACCATGTGTTAGATGAGTTGGGTACACGGTATAAAGACTGGTGTGGTCGTGAGCCATTGCCTGTTGATGCAGACTTGCTTCCTGCTGTTGTTCCTGGATATAAACCTCCACTTAGACTTCTTCCTTATGGGATAAAACCTTGTCTAAGTAACAAGGATACAACAAATTTCCGCAGGCTTGCTAGAACAACACCCCCTCATTTTGTTCTAGGTATGTAAGAGCTAATTTGGATGTAGTTTTTTCATCATATCATGTCTCCTTAATGAGTTTGTATCACTTATTTTTGCAGGAAGGAACAGGGAGCTGCAAGGGCTGGCAAATGCTATGGTGAAGCTATGGGAAAGAAGTGCAATTGCAAAGATTGCCATCAAACGTGGAGTACAATATACACGTAATGAGATTATGGCGGAAGAACTAAAGGTGAGATGAAAAGAACTGAGATGCTTCTTGGATGAAGATAGTACATTAATAGGGTTTTATGCTTGAGCATATTAAAGTGGATCTGACATTCCAAGCAAATTTATGTGATTTAAAATTACATTGCTACTTGTAAACCAGTTATTCCTTCTCTCTTGCTTGTTGTAAGCATCAATGTAAAAGGAAAAGGCTAGGATATTTAGAGCCGTGAGCATATTTTTTTCTGAAGTTCCTCACAAGAAAAGGGTGTTTTCTTGAAGATGCCAGTTTGGCCAACTGATCTTATTCCCTCCACGTGCACGGAAATGGTCTGAGCGTGGCCATATATTAAGTGTAACACAATTCTGCATTTTCAAAAAAGGTTGTTCTTGATTTGAATCAGAAATTTTAGAGACTGTTTATTACCTGGCATTTATTTGGGCATTGCTCTTACAAGATGAAAGGTATCCTCCTTGCTTTCGTTTGTTCAATTCATTGAAGATAGAGATTTTATAGTTTTTTGGGGAGTACATATCCATCTTCAGGTGGTTTAAAATTGCTTCAAGATTGTAGCAAATACAAGTTCACGGCTTCCATTTTCATGACACTATAAAAGGAAAGTTTTCTTGTGTACCAGATAAAATAATTGTTGAAAAATAAAACAAAACAAACCATGCACTTTTTGTCATGGTTGAATTTTATTGGTTTTCGAGGTTTGATGTTCTCTTTTCTTTGAAGTTTGATGCTAATCTTCTGGTCTTGCTGCCAATTCCAACTACACCCTGTAGTATATAAGATTCTGAATGCTTTGTAGTTGGCAGTACTGTTTTGTTTTTCTATTATGAAAATTAGAATTCTTGCATGCAGAGGTTGACAGGGGGGACACTGCTTTCTAGAAACAAGGAGTACATAGTATTTTACAGGGGTAATGACTTTTTGCCACCTGCTATTAATGAGAGACTGAAAGAGAGGAGGAAACTAGCTTTCCTCTATCAAGATGAAGAAGATCAAGCCCGTCAGATGGCCTCAGCCTTTATTGGATCAAGTGTCAAAACTACTAAAGGCCCCTTGGTTGCTGGTACACTCGCTGAAACTTTGGCTGCTGTCTCTCGCTGGGGGAATCAACCGAGCGGTGAAGATGTGGAGGAAATGATAAGAGATTCAGCTTTGGCTAGACATGCTTCATTAGTGAAATATCTCGAGAATAAGCTAGCTCAGGTATGTTAAGAAAGTACTAAATTGAATAATATGCAGGATATTATGGGATACAAGGAGCTCTTCAGCACTTTCTGTTTTCTGGGTTTTGAAATTGTTCTAGGCAAAAGGAAAACTCAAAAAAGTTGAGAAGGCTTTGGCAAAAGTACAGGAGAATCTGGAACCGACTGAGCTCCCAACAGATCTGGAAACCATAAGTGACGAGGAGAGGTTCTTGTTCCGTAAGATCGGTTTGAGTATGAAACCCTATCTCTTTCTAGGTAAGAAACACCACTATAATTCTGTCCATAATGTTTTATTAAGGAAAAAGTGAAATATCCTTTGTTTTATATTTCAGGGAGGAGAGGGGTCTTTGATGGTACCATAGAAAATATGCACTTGCACTGGAAGTATCGTGAGTTGGTGAAGATAATGGTGAAACGAAAGAATATTGCACAAGTCAAGCATATTGCAATTTCTTTGGAGGCAGAGAGTGGTGGTGTATTAGTCTCTGTGGATAAAACTACGCAAGGTTATGCCATAATTGTCTATCGTGGGAAGAATTATATGTGTCCCCAGGCTATGCGACCTGGGAATTTATTGACAAGGAGGCAGGCATTGGCCAGATCAGTGGAACTTCAGAGATATGAGGTAAGGGAAAAATATATTACTCTTGTAGTTGGTGGTTTTCATGGTGAAATAAGATACACCATCTATCTTTCCATCTTATTTCTCTCTTTTCCAGGCTCTGAAGCATCATATCACAGATCTACAGGAAAGAATTGAGTTGGTCACGTCTGAACTTGTATGACTCCTTTTCCACATTTTGTTGATGTGCTCTGATGCATCTGAGAAATAACTGTGTTGAACAATGACATTTTCTTATGTACTTTTAAATATCTTATGTTAATTCCAGGAGGAGATGGAAGCTGGCAAGAAATTTGAAGTGCACAAAGCCTTGTACTCAAAGTTTGATGATGGTTCTATTCCCAATGAAGATGAAGAGGTAAATGACTATTTAATATAACTTTCTGAATGGTGCATTTAGAATTCGTTTTCTGTAATTTTTAATGAAGTGCTTTGATGTATGTCACTGTTTCAAGCTTCGCATGACACTCAGCTGTGATCAGTAGTTGTAACTTACGATTCTCTTTTTTGGCACCAGTAGCTTTAATCATTTTTTTTTTATTTTTTTTGCAAAATCATTTGAATGTATCATTCTTGAAGGGTGTTAAAGAGTTATATATCATTCATGCAGCTATTCTAAATAAGTTGTTATGTTTGTGATGTGAAATTATGAATAAATCTTTCCTGGATTGGCAATGAACCTCGCTTCCCCCATACTGATGGAAACATGAACATCGAGGTTGGAACTTGCCCTCCTGACTTTTTTGTTTAATTGACATATTAGGGTAGCATACTAGAAATTAAACATAGAATTTACGGTAACTATCGGACATGAAATTTTATTTGCTATTACTTAATATAGGGTGAAGAAGAGCCTTTCTTAAAAGTACAGGACCCTAACAGTGAGGAGGACAAGCTAGAAGGCCAGTTTATGATTCCAGCTGATTGCAACTTGAGATATCAGGCATTATAGATTTTTTGAAAGGACAAGCCCTATTTGCCAAGCCATGGACAAGACATTAGTGAGCAGCATTTGAAAGTAAAGGCTTTCCAAGATTATAGTGCATTGGAGGGAAAAAGCATACCATATGCTATCAGTGGAAAGGGTAGGATATGGTGCCTTCACCTCCATGTTGTGGGATGTGGGTTGGCACAACATGTAATTATCAATGTAAAATCTTGCACTCGCAGTGATCTAATTTAGTAAAGTGCTCGTCCCTTCTTTCACGCGAATACGATCTGTTTCTACTTCTTTGATAAATGTGTTCACTGGAGATTGCAGGCGTATAGGATCATAGAAGTGGGTCCATTATGCTTCATAGCCACAGCAAATTGAAGGGGCAAACAGCCGCGTGGGAGAAGCACATGCACGAGTGAATTTTTAAGGCTGGCAGGTAATGCATGCAAAAACTCATCTTGTTATAATACATACTCTGGTTTCAAAATTAGAACTCTAATACTAGATTTATTTTTTGTCAATAAAAATTGAAATGATAAGCAAAATGATACCATCGTAAAATCTTGATTATTTCAGGTTTTTATATAAACTATAAATGAAAAGCAAAATGAACTCAATCTTATTTTTTCAAAAAATAATTAGAAATTAAATAGAAAACAATTAGGGTATTTAATGTTGATCACAGAGATAAATTTAGGATAAAACACGTATTAAAGATAAGTTTTTTTCTTCCTTAAGCATAACTAACATTTTATTTTAATATCTAGAACCAAGATATATATATATTAGGATCTCTAGTATCCGTTAATTACTAGTTAATGTGAGCTGCGTATCTAGTTTTAAACCATACTCTAATGATCGAGTCATCAAATTATTAATATAAACTATAGTTGAATAATCAAAATATTAATTAAGGAATTGTCACCGTTTGAAAATCAAGTAAACTAGTTGATACGTGGGAACACATACAGAAGGGATATTTGGACTGACAGAAATGTGAACAATTGAAAGGTATTTGAAGCAATCACGAGTGAAGAACTCTTCCAAATACTATATATCGTATAACTGATACTACTTTTTTACTTAAAATTCTAAATAATAGACGTTCACATTTGTCGTTACATACGAGACATTGACTTTTAGGGTTTGTTTCTATTCTTATTTTCGTACCGTTGTCTATGACAAGCAAGTTGGGCTGAGGATGATGAGAAGCACAAGGGGCCAATGAGAGAAGAAATAGCATCTGCGGAATTGCAAACTAGTTAAAGACCAGGTGATTTGTGCAGGTGTTGTGCGGAGTTTTTTTTTATTTGGAAATGTTGTAATTAGTTATTTTAATATTTAATTAATAAAATTATAATAAATCAAATATTTTATAAATGTTATAGGACTCTATCTTTCGATCTCAGTAATGCGACCAAGAACAAGAAAAACAAGAAATGAATTCTGTATATTATTCAATCGTAATCCCTAAAAAAGACTTCTCTGGCTATTTATAAAGTCATGCACACAATGGTGTAAAAACAGAAAGGTGGGAGTGTAACAGATATTACAACAAACTCTCAACTAATTGACACGTGGAATCTAACCGATTATTTTTCTTTCAAATTTCCCTCCAACTGATAACTCTTCCTTCAAATATCCCACCAACTGATAATTCCTATCAATTCCTATCTTTTATAAATGAGTTTTTTTTCCTCCTAAAAAGAATAGTGTAATCGAAAAGAATGAAAATTGATTCGTATATTTTTTTAATTATAAATAACTTGTATAAATTTATCTATTCATATTGTTTGTATGTTGCATTCCTCCCAGTAATATTATATCTGAAATATTATGCATAATATTTTTTTTGCTAAAAAAACAATCTAAAATCGAAGAATAAATTTTTTCTAAGAAATAAGCTTAAAAAAAAAAGGACAAGATTATTATTATTGTTTCATTAAAAAAATTACAAACATTTAGGTGGTGATAATTTATAATTTTCAAGGGCATATAATTGAAAATATAAATACCTACAGGGACCAATATGAGTTTTGGGGCCTTGGACCCTTTGCCCTTGCTCTTAATATTATTACTTTAAATGCTATTATATTTATATTTCTAATCTCGTCAAAAAACATTTCTTGTAAATTCACGAGTTCGATTGCGGATTATTAAAGACCTACCCAAAAAGACATCTAGTTTTATTACATGGAGGCTGACAAGAAGATATTTAAAACTAATAAACTATAACATTAAACTAATAAATTATTTTTTCAGGAAAAACTACAAAAATATGTTTTTAATGTTCTTACATTATCATTAAAAAAGAAATTCAGGTTTTTAATGTTTTTTAAACATGTTATTTTTAAAATATTTGTTTTTCCGGGATGATAATAAATTATTTTATTTATATTCTTTCCATTAGAACCGC
Source organism: Salix dunnii (assembly GCA_015731905.1). Classification (NCBI taxonomy): domain Eukaryota; kingdom Viridiplantae; phylum Streptophyta; class Magnoliopsida; order Malpighiales; family Salicaceae; genus Salix; species Salix dunnii. The sequence goes on along the minus strand of CM027664.1, from coordinate 11,001,097 downwards.
ATTAGTATATATCTCTAACTATTGTAAATTTGGACTCTCTTAAATTTTCAAGAAAGTTACAAATTATGTTTGTAAAATCTACATCGTTGAATTAAGTCAATGGCTAAGATTGAATTCAGGGGGTGGTTATTCAGATATATAATTTAATAGTTTATTTTGATTATAGACCTAGGTCATGGACCAGTGATCAATATATATACATAGACACAAATCAGAGAGCATTAAAAGGAGAAAACAAATACAAAAGCACAATAATCAAAAAGCTAAATATAGAAAAATATAAGCAAAAGAAAATATTAGATAATAATTTTTATTTTTTAATTTTTGATATTAATATATCAAAATAATTTAAAAATATAAAAAAAAAAATTAAAAAAAAAAAAAACTATTAATTGATATTAAAAACTATGTATGGGTGTAAATGGAAAACTAATGATCAAAACTCAAATAGGCCACAAGAAGTAATGCGAACCTAGAAACCAAGATTCTTGAACCCACAAGAAAATCAAATCTTGTTATAATAAAAAAAAATCTAATTAATCTTTGATAAATCAAAGTAAAGTTCAATGAAATGTAAAGTAATCATGAGCCAATTTAAAGTATCATTATACTTAGGAATTAATTTATGGTCAATATGAAGTATTTAATTAAGTGCAAGGACTTAATTATACTTTAAATTGATCAAATTAATTTTATAAAGATTTAATTAATGATAAATTAAGTTTGTAAGTCTAATTCAAGTTTAAGACCTAATTTTATCAAGACAAAAATCTTTGAGCATTTTTAAATCCGATTGTAACTCCACTTGTAAATCCCTTTGGTATTTAATGATAGAGTAATAGTATCTTTTCTATATTTACTAACAATATTTATTGACGAAAAGTGTTCATTGATAATCATAATTATTAAAATCACTTATGTATTTTTTTTATTCATTATTTTCCCACTGTAATTTCATCTGTATATTCCAAGGGAATAACTCTCTCAGAAAAACACTTGTTGGCAAAGTTCACAACAATATAACAATAGAAAAAGTCAATTGGTGTTTTCTTATGTACTCGTTGATTTTTCGGTAGTGATTTTCTTTGGCAGTCTTTCATTTTCATTCTACAATATATTTAGGTGAAATTTTCATCATCTTTAGGTCTATTTTCTTGTATTATAGCAGCAATATATATATATATATATATATATATAATGAATTGCTTTAAAATATATTTTTCATGGTGTGTATTGAAGTTAATTTAGCAAGGGGAGAAGAATTGAATTTAGAAGAAAGCAGTGGTAAGAAGAAAAGAGGAAGGAGACACACTGCCTTCCTCTCTTGACTATTTTCAAACCCTCTCCCAAAGGTGGACTTTGACCGCTACTTTTCAATCTCTGGCTGCAATATACAATATTTTTCTCTGTCCGAAACTACTAGTCTTCATACTTTTCAAACTCTTGCAAACCAGACAACCCCCTCTCGAGTGACCAGTATTAATTTCTTGAATTATTCTTTCCCTTTCCTCTTTTTTGTTCATACATGTCAACTGGTGGTCCCTTATAATCCCTACCACCTCTACTTTTCAAACCTCCTCTCTTTCTTTCTCCAACCCCAGCAGTCCCAGTTTTCTTCCCTCCTTAAATAATTTTCTTGCTTCCCAAACATGATCATCCATCGATCCATGGAGATCAAATCAAGAGAGGAAATTTCCAAAAAACATAACAGAAGAAAATAGGGTTGAGATCCAAGTTAAGGGATCTCTCCACTATGCATCAACATTATTCTTAGCCCAAGTTTTTGGACTTCATGATGGACGCCGTCTTCCTGCTCAGAGAAGTCGAGCGTGCCAACTTGCTCCGTAATTTCATGCAGTATTTTGGCAGCACTTACATCTGTCTCTGGTCATGTTCTCCTCAGCCATCTAAGTATGTTTTGCCATACCATCCCTGGCCTCTCTCATAATCATCACAGGTTTATTAACAGTGTTCCTATATATGTATGTACAAGTTACATTAATGATTAATACTTTTTATGTTTAGCTATTTATTTTTCTGGGATGGATATTACCACGAAGAAAGCAACCAGCCCAGCTCTTCTTCAGGGAGTGTTGCCAGTATGCTTTTCAATCAGTATCGACAGGAACGATTCTTCGCCGTAAATGAGTATGAAACGCATCTTCAGCTATAGTCTATACCTATATTTTCTCGTCTTTGATTAGATGTGCTACTGATGTATACATGTATTGGTTTTTTATGCTAATTTCTTTCTTTTTTTGCTGGATCCCATGTATATCAGCCGAGTTCCCGGACTTGCATTTAAAAACAGTATTCCCTTCATAGAACTAAAGGAGTTTGAGCTTCAAAGGTCGGCGACTACAGACGCACAGAGGCAGTTTTATCTGGTAATCATTTTAACAAGAAGAAAAAGACTTCATCTTGTTGATCTATGAATCAATTCAATATGGTCAGCCATTAATATATCCCACTGTGTCTTGTGTTATACAGGAAGCAAGGATTAAGGTTTGCTTACTTTCTTCTCTCCAAGATGTTTCGTTTCCTTTACAGATAAGATAATCGTGTGATCATCTGTAAGGTTTTCACGTTTTCTTCTTATGTGATCATTTTAGACTGCAGTTTTCATGGGGTGCAGTTCTGGGGAAATTGAGTTAGGCTGGTCCAATGCAACTCACCAAGTAAGAAATCTGAACTAAACCTGTTAATTTATTTCAAATTAAGTTATAATTCTAATTAGTTATATATGTATATATATATAGCCATTACATTATTGAAAGAAATGAAATGGAACCCTAGATCATTTATTTTTCTGGTGATAGGGTTAGCTAATTGAAATTCTACTGTGTTTTATATAATTTTTTTCAGTTTAACATAGAAAATGAAATGAGGAATTGTTTCCCGGGGGACTTCTCTCGGCCATCTCCATTAAGAGAACTTTCGCTGGTAGTTGATCCAAACAAACCCTCATCATCTTCATCCTCCCTGAGATCGCTATCCATGGATAGCCCAGAGATATCTTCTCTTATCTTTACTATTCCAAGCTCATCCCACGTGCACGAAGTTCAACGAGAGGTTCCATCATTGCTGCCATCAATATTCCCAAGCACTAGCAGTCCACTCCAACATACATTGCAATTGTTGCCGAGTAATATTCTGCAGCAAGTATTGCAGTCTTTTCAACAAAAGCCTAGCCCAACTAGTCCACACCAGCAAGCAATTCAATCTTCGCAACCAATGCCAAGCACAACCTGTCTATTTCAAGAAGCCGTGCAGCCTTTGCAAGCAATCCAAAGCAGCACTAGTCCACACCAACAAGCCATGCAAGCGTTTGCCCTAGAACGAAACATTCATTTGCCAACTCCAGAGAGTGAAGATGATGTAATGAGAAGAGCCATCCTCGCAGTTTTATCTTTTCCCTCCTCTTCTTCTTCACATAGTTCACCTCATATGTACCCAGTATGCCAGGGAGCTAGCGCTTTCAAGAATTATGGATCGGCTCCAGCCCCCACATCGCAAACAAGAGCCAGTTTACGCAGACAAAGTATGCCTCAACGAATAATTACCTTTTACAGGCACTTAAATACTGAAAGACGTGAACATATGCCCGGTGGCCGCCCAACAAGCACACAGTTGCACCATATGATAGCAGAGAGGAAAAGGCGAGAAAAGATTAATGAAAGCTTTAAAGCATTGAGATCAATTCTTCCCCTAGAAACCAAGGTAAATATGATCAGCCAGGTTTCATTACTACAGCATACCAATAGCCAATTAATTTCTTTGAGATTTAATTTTGCTTTCAGTTATAGTATTAGCTAGATATGCCAGCGTTTTAAGCATGAATAAGTACTGTAGAATCATAGAGTAGAATTAATTCTGTATGAATTGACAACCGGTAACAACTAAAGTGGAACTAATTAATATTGCATGGATTTAAACTACAGTTTCACTAATTAAACTTTGGATGGATTATGTAGAAAGATAAAGCATCTGTTCTTACTCGAACAAGGGAGTACTTGACATCTTTGAAGGCTCAAGTTGAGGAACTTAGTCGCAAAAACCAGAAACTAGAAGCACAACTTTCAAAAGCTGCTGTTGCACAAGTAACGGACTCACCAAACGAAAAGCTTGATGTCCGGGTTACACACATATCTGAATCAACATCTGAACAACGGATTATAGACTTGGTACTAAATCTAAGAGGAGAAAGCCCCATTTTGGACATGGTAATTACTAGGATATTGGAGTTCTTAAGACAAGTTACGGATGTGAGCTTGATGTCCATTCAAGCCAGCACACATACAGCAGAATCAAATTCTTTTAATCGAGTGGTTCTAAGGCTCAGTATTGAGGTATGTGTATATATATATATATGCTTCAATTGCATGTTTTTACATGAACAAATCATTTAATTTCCTTGCAAAAAAGAAGAAAAAAAGAATGAATCTGTATTTTCTGAATCCGCTAATTACTTGAACCTTTCCAAGATGTTTTGTGATTGAGATACTTAGATGTAACATACTTTACATTCATTTCTCACTAGTTGCATAGCTTGGAAGTCTAAAATGGTCAAATGATTGATAATTTGGAAAAAAAATAAAATTTTAGAGGACTATTATAATCAACTAGAGAAAATTTGATGGGGTCTTTTGTGTTCGTAAGACATAAATGGGTTTCCTACAGGTTTCTATTCCCTTTCCTTTTTTATTCTTCTGATACAGACCCCCCCGTATGTTCCATCAACTTGGTGGAAGAAAACATTTAATATCATCTTCCCTCTTTTTTCCTATAGAAAAATCGCGATTATAATAAAGTTAGAGTGATATAGACAACTGATTTGTGGTGATTTGTTGATTATAGGGGAATGACTGGGACGAGGCTGCCTTCCAGGAAGCAGTAAAAAGGGTGGTTGAAGACCTGGCACGTTGACCATTGGACCAAAACTACCCGATTCATCACCTCTAGCTTTTCCGAGACTTATACAGCTACTTTCCACCAGCCAATATTTGAGATGACGACTTCATCGTACTATGTTTTTGTTTACCTCTTCAATTTTGGCTCCTTCATTAGCTAGCTAGTGTTTTGTTGCACAATTTTGATGGCTACTCGAGCAAACGCAAAAGGGTTTTTCAAAGATTGTCCTCATCAAGACAGCATCGGTTCCTGGTGTCTCTTATGCCACGGCACCACATTAGATTCGAAACAGTCTCCTCTTTTCTCTTACAGGGATCGCTGAAGGAGCTGGCGGTTTTGACCCGGCATTTTCCCGTTTTTAATAACCGAGGTTTAGCTTATCATATTAATTAAGACAAGTGAGGGCTAGGTAGGATATAATTATAAACGAAAAGTATTTTAATAAACAGTAACAATATTCATAGATCCGCTTGTTAAAACACTTTAGAAAATAATAATCAAATTATTTTGAATGATTCATGTTTATATATATATATATATATGCTACAAATTATGTGGACTTGGTTCAGGAGCAATGACCATCACTTGCGTGATACTAATACTTAATTTTTTGAGCTGCTGCAACGTCAAGCACCTGTGCAAATATTTGCTGGTTTAAAAAATTAAGCATTCACGTACACCAGGATTTTGCAAACATCTTTGTCAATGAAATCTCCTGCTAAGAATAAACAATTTAGTGTAATTTATATATCAAATCTCGAGTTTAAATAAGACGTGTATTTTTTATAAAAAATTAAGACAATCAGAATTATGTTCGTTCACCTGGTGGGTTTTTCAGGGAATAAGGATTCTTCATGTCTAGAAAAAAAAAAAGAACTAGCTTTTTTAGGGAAAAACAAAAAAAAACATGTCTTGTAAGGTTGGTTTAATTTGTATTTATAAGGTTCAAAAGAACATTTTAATGTAATATATTGTTGAAGAAGAAGCCATAAACATGATATGGAGTGGTGTTTGGAGATTTTATCATATTCTAGTAGGACTTTTCAAAAGTTAGCGAGACTCATTGAAGAACACGACTATGAATAATGTCGTGCCATCCGTTCAAATAACGTATTATTGCCCACTTGAGTTTCGATTCCATCAAGTGTAAGCACACCTCACTTTTGTTACTTGTCCGGTGTGTGTATTTGTTCGATATATATTTTACAAACAATGCTGTGCGTTTCCTTTAATAAAACTTATTTAATAAATATGCTTTTTTTTTTTTAATTTACTAACCAATTCAAGGAACAATGTTTTTTAATCAATCGTTATATTTTGTTTCGTACTGTGAAAAGAAAAGAATATTATTGTTGAAGAAAATATTAAATAAAAGTGCATAATATAATGATATATATATAATGTTTTCTATATATTATATTTTATATTGGCTTGTCTATTATTGAACATATGAAACAAGTTTTGATGGCTTGATTTTAGAAGTATTAACTTGCATGATCTTGTCTCATAAATCTTTGTTAAGGTGGACAAGATTGATTACTTGTTTCATAGTAAAACATTTTTTACTTAATTTTATTTTAGTTTGTCATAAAATTTGTCTTGTTGCTGCCTTTTGTTTCGGCATCTTCCTTTGTGTTGTTTCCTCAACATTTTTGGCTTCCAATTTAGTGCTTTATATGGGCCCGTGATATCACATATGTTTTCAAGAAAATATTTGATACTGTGTTTTAAAAATATTTTAAAAAAAAATATTTTTTTTATTTCAAATTTAGAACATTTGATGTTTTTAAATCATTTTCATGTATTGATATCAAAAATATTTTTAAAAAATAAAAAAAATAACATTTTAATATAGTTTTGAACAAAATATAATTTCAAAAAGAACATTAGTAACACTAAAGTTTAATATCTATGAAGTAGAAAACTATGAAGTTTAATATCTAACCAATTATATATTGAATATATTGCATGATGAAATTTAAAAATAAAATCAATCAAATAAAAATATTTTAAAAAATTGCAATTAAAAAAAAATAAAAGTGTGAATAAAAGTAAATATTATAAACTTGAGCTGAATGATAAAATTAGAAATCATTAAATTTTTAATGAAAAAAAAACATTTTAGGGAATGAAATCATTAAATTTTATAATTTAATATTTTTTATGATTATAATTAAGAAATAGAAATTTACTCAATAAAAAAAACATAATTTAGTGACTGAACCGGAAGCAACACGAGGGTGTTATCAAGGAATCATTGTAATAAGCTTTGCCATTCTTCCAGAACCTAACATGGCGTGTACAGACAGACTTTAACAAAACATCAGTCTATTTATTTATTTATTTTATTTTTTATTATTATTATTATATTCCAGCATATGACTGACGGCTTGATCAAGAATGAAACCCATTTGTCCAAGAGTTGAAGTCGGTAAGAGAAAAGCATTCATACAAAGACCATTTTATTCAGTCTGCCCATCAATCAGGACCTTTTTGGGTATTTGATATTATATTTTAAAAATATTCTTAAAAATAAATGAATTTTTAAAATAAAATATGTTTTTAGATCATTTAATGAGTTGATGATAAAAAAATATTATTTTAATACATTTCTAAATAAAAAAATATTTTTAAAAATAAGTTCAACCATAAATATAAACAATTTATACAGTGACATTGTTGTGCCATCCCAATCTATAAGATCACCAAACACTGGTGGATCCCCCCACGTCTAGAAACTATTTTAGTGCATGTTTTAGTATTGTATTTTAAAAATATGTTTTTTAAAATGATTTTTTTATTATTTGATTATGTTAAAGTTAAAATTAAATTTAAATAAATATAAAATATTATTTTAATGTTTGTATAAATAAAAAAACATAAAAAAAAAAACAACCACAACGAGTGGTTTTTCCTCCCTCATATAATACATGTTGTTTATTTAATGGTGGGCTATCTTACAATATACAATCTTAAAATATTAACAAAACCTTTAGATTAATATCATTTGTCGTTCGCCCCCTGCTTGCTTGTCTCCAAAGTTCTGCAATATATATATATATATATATATATATATATATATATATATATATATATATGTACACACACACTTTTCACCATTAGAGAGTCATAGCGCATGTCCATTTATCCCATGGTTTTATGGCAAGGTGCTCCGTACCTACTTTTACAAAGTAAAAGTCCGCAAATTCTTCTGGTGATTCACGGAGAAAGGAGGGAACATTGTCCCATTTGTCAAACTTTTTTCTCTCCGAAGAACGACGGCGCATCTAAAAAGGCACGTGCTGAATTAATATACTGGAGTGAGTGAACGATCACTCATTTCAGTAAATGTTCTTAAACGTAATGGCTGATGATGGGGAATAATGCATCCGGGCCCCTTGCCCTCGCCGCAGGGATGAAAAACAGAGGAAGAATTATGAGAAAGCTAGTAAAGGGAAACTATTCGAAAAACTAAATTAATTCATGGCGATGATTTTATGTGAAAGAAATTGCAATGATATGAGAATTCACGTGAATATGAAGTTACGAAATGTTGCTATTGATATCCCCTGCAGTTCTTCCATGTTTTTTAAAATATTTTTTTTTCAGAATTATATCAAAATAATATATTTTTTTTATTTTTTAGAATTTATTTTTAATATCAATACATCAAAATAATATAAAAATATTAAAAAAAATTGAAAACAAGACGCCAAAAAGCCACCAAGTAGCTGTGGTACCTAACTAAGGTTATGTGATGGAAATTTAGTGAGCTTAGTGCCGGTGTCTTGGGTTACATCGCAGAAGGAAACTTCGTAGCTGTTGAAATGATAACTAAGGTTATATTGTGATCTGAAATACTGAGTCATCATAAATACAGATGGCTAAGGATATGATGGGTCCCCATTGATGGACTGTCGATGTACATTTGAGAAATTTGACAGTTGCCCTGCACTCTCTGCCTGCAGGAACACACCTTGACCTCGCAAAACTTTCGTCCGAAATGTGATTATACTTTCCAATTACAGCACAATCAAAAACCATACACGCTGTCATGGGCAAGGGTAGCTTGTGATAATAATTAATCCAAGGCCTTTTTGAGCCCTTCCTTCAATTTGTGCCGCCCACTGGATGCCATGGATGAGCAGGAGATACGATTGCAGGATTCCATGGAAAACTGGGCGATGCCATGGAATCTAGCAGAACAAACTTCATCTACAGTTTTGAGGTCATTCACATGCTACGCTTCAGCTGCAGCAACTTCTTCATCAGTAGAATCAGGTGAGATGATTTCTTGAGTGGGTTCTCCATCTGTAGACTCATCTCCCAGCTCCTGACCTGTCTCGGCTTCAAGCAGCTTCTCCCTGAGCTTCAACATAAGCTCTTCCTGTACATCATCATTATGAGCTAGAAACTCCTTGAATGCTTCCTTGCCGTGGTGTTTTTTACCATTACAATCGTAAAATGCACCACTTTTCTTGATGAGTTTGTGTTTCAAAGCCAATTCTATGATCTCTGATTCACGACTTATTCCCTTTCCAAACTCAAGCTCAAATTGAACTGTTTTAAAAGGAGGAGCAAGCTTATTCTTCACTATCTTCACTTGGACTTGAGTTCCTGTTGTCTGCAAAACACAAAAGTATGAAAAGACACTTTGACACCAAGACGACAAAATAACTAGTGCTGTAACAAATAAATGTATAAATGTTGAGATCTCAACCTAATGATCTAGAAAAGTGGTTAGCAAAACCCACCCATTATATTGTAAAATGTGGTTACACTTTCTCTGCCTCATCCCTTTCACCATTTGTACCAGAGCTAAACCCGCCCATTATATTGTAAAATGTGGTTGCAAAAATAAATAAAGAGCAAAAGCAGCTCCAATCCAAATATGCAGCAAAGTCATCCGAGGACGGAATGTATAGTCAAAAGTCACAAGATACAACGGCATTTATTTCACTTGTTCACTCATTTTTTATGAGACAAATCAATTGTAAATATAATGTTCTAAACTAGGTTTTCATGAACAACTAGGCATGCAGAGGTGGTTAAAACAGGCAGATCTCAAGCCAAAGGGAGAAGGGACTAGCAGTCACTTCCAGAAAACTCTGTAAAGAGATGCATTGAATACAAGATAAAGGAACCCATTCCTCCCTTTATAATTTCTCTGTTCACCCTATTTTTGCTTCCTTTGTAGGTCAAGACTACATCCGTTTCAAGCAAAGCTTCCACAGCAAGTGTTTTAGCTTTGTTGCATATCTGGTGACTTGCTTGAGAAACAATGAATTAAATATAGAATCCAAGCCAGAATATATTGTCTAGATGAGCCAACAAAACGTTCAATAGCTCTTGCAAATTTGGTCTATTCCACCAAGTACCACGAATATTCCTAATCTTCTGGCACCATGTCCAAATTCACTAATTGAGGAAAAGATAAAACAGCCATACCTCTTCTCCTTTCTTGATAAACCCCACCCTTCTTATGTTTAGGCGAACTGAAGCATAAAACTTCAGAGCATTACCACCACAGGTTACTTCAGTGGGCCCACCAAATCCAAAAGTTGAAAGCTTTGCCCTAACCTATAGACGGATAAAGTCAGCAAGCAAGCATTATAAATCTACAAATCAAATTGAAACTAGCTTTGATTTCGATGGTATAACTTTGTGCCAATACTAGCATGGCCATTCTCAAGCTCAAATACAATGGACTCGTGGTCAGCACACTAATTTTATATGACATGAATCCAAATGAATTTTTTATTATCATACTGACATTGCAGACCACAAAAATAATTTGAGAGTGCAAATCAACTTCAGATTCTGAAGTATGAAGACATTCATATCAAGAAAAGGTAAGCTTAATATTGACTGCTAATTTTTTACTATGCTACCAGGGAAACAGAAGAAAGAAATTAAATTACAATAAAAGAAAAAAAATCAGAAAAAAATACATACAGGAAAACACAAGAACAGCATGAAAAAAAGAGGGAAATAATTGAAATCAAGGATAAGCTTAGGATATCCTAAATGATGACCCAAGGGCCGGGCTCAGGCCTTGCCCAATCAGATCAAGCTCAGCTTAGTGCAGTAATAGAAAAAAGCGAAAGGTAGAGCTCAAGTAGGCCATTTATGAAGATTTTACAGCAAAAGAGAAAACACATCAAACCAAAAGCTATTAAAATCGGGATTTTAAATAGGGTCCATGGAGGGTCTAAAATATTGAGTTGTAAGATCAGATTATAAAATCATAAGATTATACATTAACTCTAAAAAAAATAAGATAATAAATACAACTACATGCATGAAATAACAAAACAAGTCTTAGTACTAATTAATTTCATAATATAATTTGGATGAAAAAGAATAAAGAATGTAATAAAAACTAAAACACCATCTCAAGTCATACACTAGATAACGTAAGAAACTAATGATAGACATTATATGTATGTTCTCCAAAAACAATTTCATACAGTTGTGGAAAAGCATGATGTGGCCAGATCTATATAAAATATGGGCCTGACGGTGCAATATGAGGTAGGGTTTGATTTATCAATGGAAATATTGTCCAGATTATTCATTATAGATTGAGTAATAAACTGCACTCCACGAATATTGTATTCATTACTCTACAAGGGATTTTGTTTTCTGTTCAATTGTGAAATAGCATGATGCCAGATTTATGCAAATATAGGCCTGGCAGTATTTTCTTCTTTTTTTTGTCAACAAAAAAATACAGCATTGGGATCGTCTGAAATCAGGACTTCATGATTCCAATGATTTGGAAATGACAATCCCATTATGATTTTTAGAAACTTGCATTTTTTTTGTGGGAGTTGAATCATGGTGATTTGGATCAGATCCAAAATCACCCAATACAAATCAGGATTCCCATAACCATGGCATCAAACCTATAACTAATAAATGTCCAGCACACTAGATTGAAATTAAACTGAGGGAAAACTACCCTGGTTTGGTTCAGTGTTTTGGCTGAGGGGTTATAATTACAACCCAAATGGTCATTCTGGAGGGTAAGTTTTACCCTTTGTCCAAGGGTATAAAAGTTAACCTCCCAACCAATATTATTCCTTTTGTCTTGGAAAAAACACTAATGTTTCAATTAATATCTGTATTTTCACTAACAATTAACTCTTCACTTTATTAACACATAAAACACCCCTCGAAACCACTATTATCTCCTTTCATCATTCTCCCTTTCTTTTTTTCTCTGGAAACACACTAATATTTTAAGTATTTTCTCCCTTTCAACAAACAATAACAGTGTACCATTCACTATATTACTACATCAAACACCCCTAAACTCAGACTTTTACACCCTTAACAATTACTCCTGTAAATACTCCCCTCTCATCTTTTAACCTTCTACCAGATGCAACCTGATAGAAACAGAGAGATAAAACAAAGCGCGCTAAATATCTATGAATTATATCATCAGACAATTATATCTAGGATGCAGAGTGCCTTCCTCAACAGCTACTTATTAAATTTTGAAAACCAGAACTGAAGATGCAGAAAAAGAAGTCTCTCAAATATGTGCATATGTATGTAAACTGCAGATAAAAAGAAGTACTAAAACTTTGTTTTCTGACATTAGTCTATTATTGCTGGGATGAGGACTCCTTTTAATTTGAAAACCAGAACTGAAGACACAGAAAAGAAAGTGGAGGTGCATGTGCATCCTAGCATTCTAAGATAGTACTCTAACAAGTCAAATTTCTTTTATCTGTATGAGCATTCAGCCAAGTAGTTTTCTTTTCTTCTTTACAACCGTCAAGCCAGGCAGCATCCATCTTGAACGCAGACAAGTTCTGACCAAAAATTTGAACCTGCCTCGGCTCAAGCTCCAATGTAGGTCAGCCTCACAGGCATCAAGTAGAACTGTGAAATAAAAAAAACTACTCGAGCTTGATTCAAGCTAGTCTTGTCCAAATGACCCGTAAAGCTCGTTCATTACCCAAGGAAACCAAACTTATAAATATTTAAAATTCAACTAGCTTCATGAAGAAACTTGGAAATTGCACTAATTAATGCTATAAGTATTATTACATATTCATTTCTTTAATTAAGAAAATATGATTACAAGATAGACACGAACAGAGTGGCAAATTATTTTCAAAATGAAGACGTATAATTTTGAGGAAAAAACATATATATTGGCATTGTTTATGTTTATTTAATCATTATGTTGAACAAGCTCAAATTTATTCAAGGTGGTGCTGAGGAAGCTTGATCACTTTTTTGAACAGGATAATAAAACATGAGTTCAGCACTTGATTTTAATTTGAACAAACCAAACTTCAACAGTATGTTATCAACTCAATTACTATCTTAGTGTGCAATTATTAAACTCTGCTCGACCAAATCGAAAGCCTGAATGAAAACTCGAACTGAAGTTTCTTTGAGAGGGTCAAAAATTTATGCATTTGGCATGACATCTGAGCCATATTTGGTAAATGACTAAACATTAGTTAGTTTTGAATGCAAATTAACGTAGGATCTTTTAAGCCAGAACCTAAAATGAATGAGCAAAAAAAGCTCTATGATTTTGAGTAAATCAGTACCAATCTCATAAATGGATATAAACTAAAAAAACAACCTAATCCTATCAATGATAGGACCAAAACTACAAAATGGCACCTGATTTATAAAGACCAAAATAGTTTGTGACTGCGATAAGGAGTGGCTCAGTTTGCGAAGTGCCTGACTCATTAACCTGGCTTGCATTGCCATATGTGCATCACCCATCTCTCCATCAAGTTCACTTTTAGGCACAAGTGCAGCTACCTGTCATTAATAAGATTAGAAAATTAAAAACTAGACTTCAAGCCAAATTGTGCCCTGAAACTCAACATTATGGAAAACTCTAATCAAATATATTTTAATTAAGCATCGATGTCCAATGCATGTGTGTTATCTGCAGTGAAAGCTGCAGGGACATCTGCTAACAGAACTCTCCTAAGATGATAACCATTACATAGGACATAGAAGATGGTGGGCAGGATGGGGGTTGAAAAGGGAACAAATTATCTTACCAAGTACTACATTTTACAAACCAGGACCTGTCGAATACAAGAAACTCTAACTAAAGAGGATTTGATAGCAAGTAAGAGTACGAACCAATAAAGCACCTTACTTACACTATCAACAACAACAACGTCAACAGAACCACTCCGGATGAGAGTGTCCACAAGACTGAGAGCTTGTTCACCACAATCAGGTTGCGAAAGAAGCAAGTTCTCAGTGTTCACCCCGATAGCCTTAGCTAATGATGAATCAAGGGCATGCTCGGCGTCAACAAAGACACAATAACCTGCAAAGAAGCTGATATATTAATTCCATGTAAGAATTGACATCGAGCCCTTGACAAATCAGAAAATTACTTTGACATAAAAACCCTTTGAAACAAATGATTGTAGCCAATATTCTTAGTCAAATTGTTTCAAACTTACTATTAAAATACCTTGACAACATGATAGCAAATGGTATGACATTGGCATATTATATCCTTTCTTTTTTCATAAGAAATATCATATGAGCTGGATTCAGCCTCCATAGGTGTTGCAATGGGTGTACACCTCCTAACAGCCCATGGGGTGGGGAAATGACCTCATTAATCCTAGCTAGTAACTAATACTGACAACAGAATTAAAAGAAATCTTGTGGGCATTTAAGATGTAACCTCCTTGCTTCTGTGCTTCAGCAATTACATGTAAAGCAAGAGTGGTTTTCCCAGAAGCCTCAGGACCAAAAATCTCCACCACTCGACCCTGCATCAATCCAATCCAGATATGTAATAAGCAGACAAAAATGCATGTGCACGCGCTAAACTATGGGGTTTGGTTCTTGCTTGCATTGAAGATATGGAAATGCTGAATTCACGAAACCAGAAATGAATCAACTCCATCCATAAACATTTGGTTAAAGCACAATAAATGCAAAATGGATCTCTTCATGAAACTAACATTAATTTAAATTATATCAAAGACTAAAAAATACAGCAACAATCACCATTTTCAAGTCATCAAAAGAGAAAAGACAACCAATGTAGAGCCAAACCAGCAAACAGTGAAATCTCTTATAGATTAAGAAATTGTATGCTTGTGCAGAGGAAAAAAAACAAAGCAACTAAATGGTCGAATGAAAAATATCCAGTTATACCTTTGGAAATCCACCACATCCGAGTGCAATATCAAGAGCAAAGGAACCCGTAGACACGACTGGGACATTTTTGGGAGCTTCGGAACGGCCAAACCACATGATAGCTCCCTTTCCAAATTGACTAGTAATTTGGTCAAGAGCTAGCTGTAAGGCCAACTCTTTCTTTGACATATTTTCTTCACCAGACTCACTTCCATCTGACTTGGATTTTCTTTTACCTTATCAAAATAGAAAATCCATGCCATTACTGCTTGACAAACAAAATCAACGTATTCACGTCATCAACTTTCAGTTACCTTTTGTAGCAAAACTGCATATCTGGGTCGATGTTCCCAACACCCCTCTCCTTACTCCCTGCTAAAACCAATCAGCAGAAACCTTAATTAAACATAAGAACAGAGACGGAGGGAGTCAATAAATGTAGAGAAGCGGTACCTCGGGGGACACAAGAGCGCGTCTCAGAGACGAAGCGTTTCGAAGAAGCCTCGCCATGGAAAACAATTATCTCTCTTTCTTTGGAATTGAAATAGAGAGGAGAGAGGAAGTGAAACAAAACGAGAGAGTGTGGAGAAAGAAAAATAGAGTACAACAATTTCACAGCATTGAAAGAGGAAGAGGTTTTGAGCTCTGAGCTCTGCTTTTAGGGTTTTACCTTTTGATTTCCCTCCTTCATTGATTTGTTGTGGTGAACTCCTCCGGGGAATGAGAGGGAACTTGTCTTGGCCCCCCGTGTGTGTGCGCGTGTCAATTGTATGTGATAAATTGAATATTGAATAATCTAAATATTGAATAAAATAAATTAAAAACATGTATATATAATTATAAAATGATCCTTTTTTATTTTTAATTTTTAAATAAATTATATGGAGTGTATAGAAAAGAAAAGGAAAAAAACCAAAAAAAATAGCAAAAAAACCACACGAACGGTACTAATAAATATACCCAAAACTACGAAACCAAAACTCAAAACAGCCCACGACGTTTATTCAAACCTTCACTATCACCACCATCAAGTTAAAACAATCAATCAATGCTCGCAAAAAAAAAAAAACATTGCTAATGCAAAATTTAAAGCCCCCACACTGTTGGATCTGGAGAAAACACTGCATGCACACTGCTGCTGCTGGAGTGATTCACGTACGGTGCTGGTGCATAGGAGATGTTGTTTGCTTGATCAGGAGCTGGACTGCGATGTTGCTGGAGCTGAAGGTAAAGATCGATCTTACAGCTGCCACTGGATTGAGGAGGTGAAGATCTTGCTGAAACTGTGTGGCTTGTTGTGGAGCAATCGGTTGGATGGAGTCGTGTTGTCGATACTGTAGCTCATATTTTTAGCAGGCTGGACTGAGCTGTTGCAAAAGGAGGAAGTTCGCAGTGGCTTTTGGTTTTTCGCTGCTGCTGCTTCTTCTTCAAACTGCTGTTATTGAAGATCAAACCAAGTTGTTGTTTTCGGCTAGGAATGGATCTCTTGTGGTTAGCTGAAACTTTTACCGGTGTATCTCTCGTCCACAACGCTGGTGCAAGGGGGAGAAAGTGTTGCGCGCTGCTGTTCGCTGTGGAGAACTTATTGGATGTAAGTAGAAGAGGTTATTGATGACTACAGTGGATGGAAGTGTTGCTTGTTCATGGTGGGATGAGCAAGGAATTCTCCCTGAAAAATGAGCCAAAGTAATAGATCGACAAGAGCATCTTCCTACATGAGAGCCTAAACCCGAACCTCAGGCTAGGTGAGAAGGTCAGGATAGAGAAGATGGAATTTGGGTAAAAGAATCTTGACTTGGAAACTCTTGCCCTCTTGCCCCCTCACCTTGACGGAGGGAAGGTTTTTTAAAAGGAAAAAGCAGAGGTAGTATTTTCGATTCTGTTTGATTTTAAATTATAAAAATAACTAAATTAAAATTATAATTTTTATTAAAAAAAATAATCCAAATCAAACTAAACTTAAAATCCAACCATTTCTAGTTCGGTTTATATGTTAAAAACTAGAAAGGAAACCGAAATTGTCTTTTTGAGCTTTCTGACGGGATTACAATTAATATTAATAATGATTGATGTTAAAAAACAACCAAAGTATTTTTAATTCATTTGCCACTAAATATTAAAAATGATAGTGTTAATATTGTGATTATTAAATATTTTTTTATTTCTAATATTATTCTTTGTTTTTTTTAATTGAGCATGAGTCGCAATAATTTGAATTACACACGTGAACAAGTTAAAATTTAAATTACAAAATATTGCCCTAAAAGGGCTTCAAAATAAACAGCAAACACCATTAACATAGAAAACTTCAATAAATACACTGGATTTTGAACTAATTATCATTCGTTGTTAGATATAACTTTCCACCAAATTCTATGAAAAAATATTGATAAAAATATTGGATTAAAAATGTGTTGATTAATAAATCATAAAATAAAAGGTTTAAGTATATAAGAAAAATAACTTGATTCAAGGTTTTCATAGGTTTCATAATCAATCATCAAAGTTGCAATATCGGTTGGGAATGGTCCGTGTTGCAACAATTTCTGACAACAAATAAGTGGTTGAATTATTGTTGGAGAAAAAGAACTTTGAAATTGGTCAAGTATACAATCGTTTGTGTTAAAAGTTGATTTAGAAGCTACTATGGATATAAGATAACTAAAACATGTTTTACAATTTTCGAAAGTATTTTATATTTTAAAACATTTCTCTTTCACTGACCTAAAATATATTATTTATCATCATTAAGATCCTCACAACTATCAATCAAATACCTCTAAATCTCATTTTTTTTCCACACTATCTTCCTCTTGTAAATGTCTTTTGAATCAAGTTAAAGTATTAACATTTACCTCTATGTTATTGTCATCAATATCATTAACATCATATTTATATCTATTATCATTCTCCACTTTTTCAGTTTTTAAATAAAACTCATATAGGCTTACCATATGATTTTTCACTTTTTTTGTTAGAAATTGTTCTTTGTCATCATCATATAACTCACCAAAACAAAATTTCAAAATTTTCAATTTAAAAAGTGAATATAAAACATTAGTCAAATACAACAAAAGATTTTGATTTGCATTAAAATCTCAATACTTCTCCAACTTTAACATCATTTTCATCATCATTCCACTTAAAAGATCATCTCTACTTTTAAGCAATTACAACAAGTTTGTATGCATGAAATGAGTTTGTATCCATCAAGTTGCAACATCCAAATTTAATGATTTCTTACACAGTATATGCAATTTTTCTGCACATTTCTTAAATGTAAGTTACCTCATAGGTGAAAATTTCACAAACCTTATTGCATTTCTAATATTAACAATTGACATTAATCTTTTTCAAGTCATTACTCACAATGAGGTTTACAACGTGTGCACAACATCTTACATACAGATATTTACGTGATAATATATTAAATAACCACTTTATCATTGTATTCATCAAATATGAAATAGTCACATTATTAAAGCTTGCATTGTTTACTTTATTAGCTAAAAGTTTATCAATCTCTCACTCTAACAGACAATTCTCAATAACTTTACCTATTATCTCACCCGTATGATTTGAAACTTGACAAAAATTGAAATTTTTTTATACAAATTCCATTCATTATCAATACAGTGAGATGTTAAGGACATATAGTTAATATTTTGGATTGATATCTATGTATCTGTTGTTAAGTATAATTGTTGACCTCTAAGAGCTATCTTTAATCTTTACTTTTCTTCAATAAAAATTTTCAAACAATATTTTATAATAGTAAAATGAGAAAGACTATCAAATCTAGGTTGTATGGTCCTAAAAAATAATTTAAATCTCTTACCTTCCATAAAATTAAAAGACTACTCATCAATTATAACTATTTCATATAATACTTGTTTGCATTCATCATAATTATAACCTATTACTTTAAAAATATCCATATTTAGGTCTTTCAATTCATCATTCTCTTTCTTAGGTTCTAATATATAAAAAAAAAAATTGCTTCTTATCAACCTCAAAAAAGAATTTTTTGCATATTTTCAAATGACTCCACATATTACCTGTTCCATCAAAAATAGTATGACATGTATAATCATTTCCACAATAATGACATCCAACTCTGAGGAATTTAGGGTCATCATCAAGTTTTGTATGATGATCTCAAATCTATGACTTTTTTATCATCAACATTTCTTTTTTCTTAATACAAAGATTTGATATTGTTTACCTTTATCATTTCTTAATATAAGGACTTAACATTATTTACCTTTATCATTTGTGACAGATTCTACACTAATTGATATAGATTTAGTGTTTGAAATTGGGGCATTAGACATTGATGTTAGGGTAGTGTCAGTGAATGAAACATTTTGGTTTTGAAGGTTTTTCATTCATAATTTTCAAATGAAACATGTTAATAATATATATTTTAAAAATATAATAAATTCACAATTTATATTTGCAACATATATGTATAATAAATTTATATTTGCAACATAATAAATTTCTCCGAGAAAGGAATTATAACATATCCATGGAAGGACATATATCTC
This sequence comes from Salix dunnii, assembly GCA_015731905.1. Lineage (NCBI taxonomy): Eukaryota > Viridiplantae > Streptophyta > Magnoliopsida > Malpighiales > Salicaceae > Salix > Salix dunnii. The sequence continues at coordinate 10,981,478 of CM027664.1, read as the reverse complement.
TTTTTTGGACAATGAAGTTACTACCCGGAAATGCTGCAAGATACCGAGGACAAATGAACAATAATGTTGCTGGGAGTTAAGATAGACCTGGTCTTTCGTCAATTCAATCCAAGATTTTATTTCAATCTTGAATTTAGATTTCAAATCTTGATTTTCCCTATAAATTGAAAGATTAATGGCGAATAAAGAATGAGAATTGTTTTAAAAAAGTTCCTTTAGCCCTTGATGACCTAGCCTACACCTCAAATATGCCCCAAATATTTTTTATTATTATAACTAACTGCTTTTCCTTTTTAATTCAGTCCTCAGTTAATAAATTTATCAATTTTCGCCCATTCATTCTTACGTTCTCACTACAATCCATCAAATTACAATTCAAACTCAAATCACATGTTAACAGCACAGCCCCAACTTGGGACTAAAAATAACAAGATGCAGTAAGCATAAATACCCAGACCACCTGCAAGCAGCACTCCACATGACCTTTAATCAGTAACAAGTCCTCCCGGCCGTAAAAGCATTGGGCTAGGGTGAAGCTTCGCAACAACTGATTAAGGAGAAAGAGAGAGCACAAAAAAAAAAAAAAAAAAATTTGGCACGATAGAAGAGTTCATTGACCATTTAGCAGTAAAGGAAATCCCAGCATACACGAACAAATCAAAAGCAGAAAAATCTTAGAACCTATTGGACCACATCCCCCCCAAACCAACAGGGTAAAAGGAAGCCTAGATCAACTGTTCAGAATATGGAATACTAATGTAGAAAAAAAAAAGAATAAACATTCAAAAATTCAACACCCCTTCCTATCTCTCTTCCAAGCATTGCATTAAGAGCTTCACAAATACTCCTCTTCCAACCATTGCATGAAGGACTTCGCATATACTCCACTTCCAAACATTGCATTGCTGATTTCACAAATACTCCTCTTCCAAACATTGCATTAAGGACTTCACAAATACTCATCTTACAAACATTGCAGTATTGACTTCACAGATACGCCACAGCAATTAAACTTTACTGCTGCTTGCATTCAGGAGGCCGTTCACCCTGCTGGCCATCCCCAACTTGTGTTCTTCCACTTTTCTGCAGTAACACCCAAGTTTAAGTTTCACTTGATTTACAGCTACGATTGAGTGATAGAAGAATGGATCAATAAACGGAAATAAGAGAAAAATATAATGAACTGGGACAATACCTTGTTTCCAGCAGATGGCTGCAGCAACATCCCATCCCAAATAACCAAAAATATAAGTATAGCACCAAACTTCAAATAGATAAAAGGGAAAGAAATACAAAATGGCAAACTCATATTTCAAGATAATCAAACCTTCTTTTTGGTCTTGCTTTCATCCTCATCCTCATCATCTTCATCTTCCTCATCATCATCATCTTCCTCTTCCTCCTCCTCCTCATCATCCTCGTCAATATCTTCATCATCATCCTCGTCAGCATCATCTGGTCCAAGCTCATCACCCTGAACAGCCTCCCCTGTAAACCATGACACAGCATGGGGGATGATCTTGTCTCGAATGGTTGACCTGAATCATAGTTCAAGCAAAGACAGATAAATGAAAGAAGTTCAACAGGGAAAAACAAGAAGGGAAATAGGTGGCTAGAAGTTGTGGGACTCTATAACATTTTTAAATAAAGTAAATACCGATTGCCACTTAGAAACCCAATCCATAACAAGTATTTGGAGAAAAAAAGCTCACCCAATGTCATAATCTTGCTCCATCTGATTTTGCAATTCCTCTGCCTGTTCAAGAACAAGAAAAGGGCACAAAAACAGAACCCAGATTTAAAACAAGAAGAAATGAGTAATCACTAATCATTTCAATAGATTTAATGACATTCATCATTACAGTATCTTCATCTATGTCTTCATCATCATCAGGAACTTGTGGTGGACTGAAGAAATTGAAAAAACTTTCACAATCTTCAGTTTTGGTAATCGGCTTGGCATTCTTTGATCCTTTCTTGGGCTTCTTCTTAAGAAGCTTCTGGGTCAGGCATTTTCCTGGATACCATTCGATCTCAGTTCTACAACACACCAGGAAACAACAACGACATGTAAATATTAGACCAAACCTTCGTCAGTATTGGCATCACAACAGAAAACATAGTAAGAGCATTGTCAGCATATTAACAAGGTAGAAAAATAGAACTTACCCTATTGCTTTCTCAAGAATGGGCTCATCTTCATCAATCATGTGATATGTTTTTGTCAAAACAGAGTTCTTGAAATAAGGGTTGGTATCAAAGAAGAAATCAAGCTTAAATCCCTTGGGAACCTCTATCCTACACCACTTAATATCTTTAAGGTACTTGAGAGCTCCTTCATCGCGCTCAGTAATCTGATGCCAATACGGGAAAAATATTGAAATCATATCTTCACATGCATTGAAATCTAGACAAACAATACAAGAAAATACACAAAAACAAACCTCCTCAGCTAGCACTTCATTGTTTTTCATTGCAACTAGCCAAAAATCAGGAACACCTTTCTCTGCATTTGATGTATTTCAATATCAAGGTACACATAATTGCCAGGTAAAAGATGATCCATGAAAAATAAGCAGAATGTGGGTACCTTCTCCAGCATTTTCCCCCTCTTGATCCATTGCCACTTCATTTGTAGCTTCAACTTCAGCAACACCATTCACAATCTCATATCGCTGAAAGTAGGTAGAGATGCAGAGTTGAAAACATCTTTTCATTGAAGAATTCAGGTGACAAGAATATAAGATCAAAATAACAATGGGCTACTAGGATATTGTACCATATTGTACAATGGTAGGTACAATTTCTGATATTTAGCTTCAAGGGCTGCTCTCTCCTCAAAGAATTTTGCCTCTAATTCATCGTGTTGACTCTGCAAATTGAAAGATTATATATTTATAAAAGACTAACCATCATTTTACCATGCAATATTGAGTATGAAGATGAACAACCATGAGTAATTCATGATAAAGTAAATTTTCATGAACGATAGCCACGGCTAAAAAACTTTCCTTTAACAAAGACAAAAAAAAAAAAAAAAAAAAGAGTTAAGAGTTATAGTTCAATTTCCCAACAACTTGGGGCAAAGAAAACACAAAAAGGCAAATTCAAAATTCAAGTCTCAAAAGTAACAACATCATGAAAATTGTTACAAGGGTTAGACCACCTCAAAATTCTTCCATCCATGATCTCAGAAGTACCTTTAAAGAACTATTAAGAGAAGGTAAACCTTTGACCATCTCTGCATACTTTAAAGAAAAATAACTTTTAAGACAAGGTAAACCATTCACATCTCTGCATACTTTCCACCTGGCCATCTCGCAAAAAGAGAACTCCCAAAGTATACCATTCAAAACTTTGGACGTTCCAATATGATGCCAACCCCTAAAACAGTTTTGTTAGGAAAGCTGTTGAGGTATGTAATTTAATTCAATTGTAGTCCATTAGGTCCAATTACCATGTTTGGAAGCCTCTCAGATATTTTCATAAAAAAAGATTGTCCTCAATTCCTTGCTTGTATAGAATTATTCAAAAGGGAAAATATACGATTCCACACAATAACTTCAATTTAAAATTAATTCCAAACAGCTAGCAGACTAGAAACATCAAAACTGGATTGACAATCAAGCTTATTTATATTCCAACCATAATGCAAGACCAAATTAGATGCATTCTCAAGTAAGAGAATGAGTTCACAAACATATGGAAAACAAATTTGAGCAACAGCTGGCAGACTTACAAACAAGTAAGCAACACTACGTCGTATAGAAAATCAATAAACTGCACGTGCCCAGAGCACAACAAGGCACAGATCACATAGAAAATCAATCAACCATAAGCTACGATAACACGAATAGGTAAAGAATAAATCAGATCAAATCAATTAGAGCACGTAATATCATGATTGACAAACAAAAAAAGGGCATGCCTGGATCTCTCTGAGATCCTCAACACGCTTCCTCACAGACGGAGATAGGTTCTCGAGCAATTCAGAGTGCTGTCCAGTCAAACTCTGTAGCTTATTCTGCACACACAGCAAAAAACATAATCTTTCAGCCAACACAAAATCCCAAATCCGGATACAAGAGGTAAAAAAATTACGAAAAAAAAATACGAAAGAGTGACCAGACAGAAAACTCCGATTGAATACTTAAGGAGAGAAACATCAATTTCCTATTTCATATTCTTAATATTTCAACCATATTAAAAATAAAAAAAGACCTTGAGAGCATTAACAAGGCCAGCTCTATCTTCTTCGTTAAGAGCTGCAGCCAAAAACAACTTGTTATTATCTATATAAAAAAAAAAAAAAAGGTGAACGGTGACAGAGGAAGAAATTAGGGTTTTGGAAACTACCGGCGCCGAGATCAGACATGTTGAAGTTAACCTTGTCGTTACTCATGTTGAAAGAGTACGTAAAGAAGAGTAAGGAGAGACAGAGAGAAACAAAGAGCTAAAACCCTAGAATAGGTTACTGTGGAGAAGAAAGAGGGAAGAGGCAGTAGATAAAAAGGGAAGCCTGGCTGGCTGGCTGGGGTCTGTTGAAGCGGCGTTTATAAACGTGGCCTTCTCTTTTCTTTTCTTTTCTTTTTCCTTAAACCTTCTGTCTCTCACTCTCTCTCCCTCTCCCTCTCTACTTGAAATCAAAACATTAAAAACCTTAACATCTGGCTCGTGTTTTATGGGTCGGGACGAGGCCATTAAACTTTTAATTTTATTGCCGTCTATTTGCTATTTTAGTAGTGATATTTTATATTTTTTTAATATTAATATATTAAAATAAATTAAAAATATTAAAAAGTTATTTTAAAAAAATACGTTTAATAATAAATAAAAAAACTCATCTTACTTTAAAGCAGCTATATGCTCGGGGCCCTCATCTAGCTCTTCGTATCCAGCTGCCCAAGGTGGCACCCTCATTCTAAAAATTTATTTTCCAATTAAGTGCCCGTTCGGTCAAAACTGTGTTTTGGTTTCTTTTTTTTATTTTAAAAATTAATGGTTTGATATTTTAGATTATTTTGATATGCTGATGTTAAAAATAATTTTTAAAAAATAAAAAAATATTATTTTGATACATTTCATCATAAAAAACACTTTCAAAAACCACCGCAACCATACTTCCAAACAGATCCTAAATTCCATACTTGTCCAAGGACACTAGCATTTAAAAATGTTTATTTTGCCCTTCCTTTTGATTTTCTTATTATTCTATTTTATTCTCGTTTCTTAATTTATGAAAAATATTTTGACGCTACTTAAAAAAAAACAGTTATATTTATATTTATATTGCTATTGCCTTCTTGATTCGTGAATTTAAATTAAATTCATATGTTTGAAGACAGAAAAAAACTTAAGATTAGTGTTAGGTATAGATGTAAGAAAAAAACCAGTGATATTACTTAAAAAGAATGTTTGTCATTGTGTTTTTTATTTGAGGAAACCCACCCCCGGAAAATGAACCTTGTGAACCCAAATGAGCTAGTAAAACTTTGACTGTCACTACGTTTTAAAAGCATTTTTGAAAAAAAATTAAAAAATATTTTTATTTCTTATTTTAAATTAATTTTTTTGGTATTTTTAGCTCATTTTCATATGCTGATATCAAAATTGATTTTTTAAAAAATAAAAAAAATTATTTTAATGCATTTATAAATAAAAATAATACTTTTAAAAACAACTTCAACCACATATATCAATGATGTGGTTTGATTTTAGTGGCTTTTTAGTCTGATTCATGACATGCAAGATATATTTCTAAAGTATAAATTAAATATACAAATTACAATTTATTTTTTATTTGAGATTTTTTAAGTGAATATAATTTTCATTAATTTGATGTTAAATTTATTAATTCCATACGTTTGCAAAATTTCAAAGATTAAAGTTTATTTGGTATTAATCAATCAAAAAAGAATTATTATAAACATGAAATTAAAGCTTGTAATGTTACAACTACATCAAATTACCCAATATCATTCAAAAATAATGTGTAAAATTGTTAAAGCTTACTACTCCTAATAGAAATTGAAGTTATTTTTTATATATATATAAATGATAATAATATGATCAAATGAACAAACACAAGAAATTATTTGATCAAGTTATTGATAAAAGATGCTTTTGATATTCAAAAGAATTGAGTAATAAATATGATAATTCCAAAATATATGATAAAATATTTCCTTATATAGCATTTTTCAATATACATGAATTCCACCATGAAGGAAAAAATTCTTTTGAATAAAAATAATGAATGTGTTGCCAGATTAAATCATATAAAGATTTGATTACCAAAAATAATAATTTTAGGTATCTTTAGGTCAAGTTTGCATTCAATTAAATCCATTTCGCTCAAATTGACATAGTAGAAAAATCTTTACAATATTAAATCTTGACATTTATATCAAAATCACTAAGTTGTTATTATCATCAAAATTATCAAAGCCACGACTGTTATAAATCTTTGGGATAACAATTATTTTTAAAGAGAGAGCACTTAAAAAAATAATTATTAATTAGAAGTCAAATATTAGTTCAAGATTTATGTGTGTTTCAATAGGAAAAAAATTTAGCCTAAATTAAACTTTAATAAACTTCTTTATTTAATATTAATATCTTTATAAAATTAGACTTACTTATTTAAATATGATTTAAACTATATAATAGTAATATTATAAAAAGGGCTAGATACAACTATAAATGATAACTAGTTTGGATATTCAGTTCCAACAATTTATTTAGCTTTTTTTTCCCTTAAAGGATTTTATTACTTTTTTTATTTTACTACTTTTTTTTCATATTCGATGTATTTCAATACGATCTTTTTCTTTATTAAAACTCATGTGTTTGTCTACATGTATAAAATTTAAAATCCTAGTTTTTGTTTGATGGAAATAGTTATCATCTTGTCATATTCAATCTTAAGTAGAAATTAATTGACAACAAATAAATTCTCACAACCATATTTTTATTAGGTTATCCTTGATTCAAGTTTTGGAAGGGTAAATTGTGAATTTCTAATAAATAAAATTGACAATAAAATGTTTTGTGTTTTGGAAACATGAGAAATATAAATACTATAATACCTTTATCTTCTCTCATGTAGAGATAATAATTTAAATTTTTTGAATTGTAAAATAATTAAAATTTCAATTCAATCTAGTAAATGATTAGCTTTACTAATTTCTTGAGAGAAGATAAAGGTATTATAGTATTTATATTTGTTGAAATTTTAATAATATTACTAATTAGTAATGTTAAAAATCCTTTTATATTATTTTATTTAATTTTTCATAATAAATAATTATTCTCCAATGGTTGTTCAATTATTTATTTTATGTTATGATTCATAATCAAATATAATCTCTTATTATTTCCAAATAAAAAAAACCAATTTATTCATTTTTAAATTATTTGTTTTACTTGTAACATATTTAAATAGTCTAAAAAACAATTTTTATTTTTATTATATTTGATGTCTCAAGTATAATAATTTATTTATTTTATATATTTATTATGAAAATTTATTTGGTATTTTTATCATTTTTATCATTATTTTTTTATTTTAAAATTAAACATGTTTTAATTTATTAATTTGATTCAAAAAATAAAATCTGTTAAAAAAAATCCAAAAATCAAACTAGTTATGAAAACATTATAGCATGAAAGTGAAAATATTTTTACTAAGACAATGTTTTCATGGCTTTACCTCTATGCTAAAAATCTTAACATTGACAATTAGTGTATTTAAACAACTAAAATGTCATCGAAAGATAAAAAATATAAGCAATCTCAATGATTTTTTTTTGTCTTTTCAGAATGTTTTGTTGTTATTAAAAGGTAAATTAAGAGGTAATTGGATCATTTAACAAATAAATAAAATAATATAAAAAATAATTAACGAAAACATAACACACCAATGTGTGGCAGACCTCTATTCTATTTGGGTAGTGAGTATTACACTTTTTAATAACTAAAAATACTTTTTGTCATGTTGTTGGAAGCACCATTATGTATTGATTTTTAGATAGTATATGTTAGTGGTGAATGGCTAATTTGTCATTGATGAGTTTTTTATTTCTTATTTTCTCTCCCCCCCTCCCTAAAATATCAGTTTGGTTCTCTTTGTTGTTGGTATTTTAGATCTGATTTTTATTCTTTTAGAGGGTGTTTATTTTTGTGGTGCAACCTCTTGTTGCAAAAAAAAAAAAACTTATTATCCTAGTATTTTGTAAAACATTAAAAATAGAAATTTAGTTGGGCCCCACATATTAAGAGGGTGTGAACCACTGGCGCAAGAAAAACAAGTATTAGCTGCTTTTCTTGCCTTTTGAATTCTTTCTTTTCACTTTGAGGTCGGGGTGTGTGTGTGGCTGAGAGAGGGAAGGAGGTCTGGGGAGTTAAAAGTTTTTTTTTATATAAAAAAAAATTTAAATATTAAAATAATATAAAAATTAATTAAAATAAAAATAAATATATTAAAAGTAAATCATAATATAATTTTTGCTTCACAATCCTAATTTTATTTCAGATGATATTTTACTATATATTCTCCCAGGATCACAGAAGCCTTTATGTATGGATTTATAGTTTGTGATGAAATTGCAAGTAATTTGATAGGAGAATAAAAACAAGTGTCTATTTTATTTTAATTATTAATTATATTTTATTATTTTAATTATTAAATATTAAAAAAGAATATGAATATATATACACTTTAAAGTAATTTCACAAGTTGAAAGCAATATGAAAAGCTTAGTAACCAAAAACTTGAAATTGCTTTTCATTAACCTCAAACTCAATCACAATTTTAATCAAACACTTTAAAAATTATTTTGAATCACAGCTAAGGTGCTTTTCATGAAACTGTTTTTTTTAAACCTCAACCACAAACGCAAAAGCAATACCAAACACACCTTTAATTTTTTGTTCTTGGCTTTTATGTGAATATTTTATTTGTTTTAAATCTCACCATTTATTTCAATTAGTCATATATTATTTTTTCAAATCAAATCCTTATTATTTTGATTTCTAAATTTTTTCATAGCCATTTTGTAAAAGTGTTTTTTTCAATTTCATTTCTCGATCCAAATATATAATATATTATTTTTACTATTTTGATCCTTATTCTTTTGAGTTTGTTTTTTCTATAGTTAAAGTTCCTTTTCTTTTCAAAACATTGTTTTATTTTGTATGTTAATTTTGATTTCTTTTTGGACCCTTTTTCTAAATTCTTTTTTCTTTTCAATTTCACAATTTGATAAAATAGATACTTTATTTTCTATTATACCTTTTATCCTTAATTTTTTAATTGTTATTTTTTTTTTGTTTTAAATCCTTTTGTGTAATTGAAATGCTTTAATTTTATCACTAGTTATTTGATTGATTATGAATAGAGCTTCATGTTTTTTCTAGATGAAATATTTGAGATCTAATGACTAGGTTATAAGTGTGAGAAGTTAGCATGATTTTGTGATGTTACTAAATATCGTGTTTCAAAATATAAATAACTTAATGTGTTGCACTGAATGTGTGCTTTATTAATGTCTAAAACTTTCTACCATCCATTAAAAAAAAAGTTGTTTCTTGCCTTTTAAATTCATAAAATTGAAAGAGCTTTGACATTAGACAAATCCCACATTTCACTCCATATCTCCTCCCATTCGTTTGTGTTATAACACAACAAAACACTAAATGTTCTTGCAACTTAAGGTAAGCCACCGCGATTAGTGACGATTTCTCTAACGTTTCTCTCCAATAATTGAAATGGTTAGAATGTCTAATGTGGTTTGCATGAGTGAAGCTACACTTTCATGGTGAGATGTCATTATAATTTGATTTTGGATGTGATGAAACTTCATCTCTTGAAAAATATATTTTGTGGGTTTAGGTGAACGAATAAAACCTTGATTGTCTCAAGTTTTTATAACGAATACACGTAATGACTCAAAATTAAGATGTACTGTTTAGATCGCAAATTCTCTTCCATCATGATATCGTACTCCCCTCCCTTGAAACCTTTAAATAAGTAAACATCAAAATCCTCAGGCCCAAAGGTTTTAATTACAAATACAAGAGGTTATTTTCCTTGATAATATCTAGACCAAGCTTATTTTTCTACTCTAGCAAATGTTCAACTTCTCACATATTTCTTCTTAACTTTGATATCACACCTCTCTTTTTATTGTTAGTAAAAAGACATCTCTTTTTTTAGTTGGAGAAAAAAATAAATTAAATTGGTATATCAATTATCATGGTTATAGTTTAGAAACTCAAGATTAAAAGTGTGCTATTTTATTACAAAAAATTTACTTATATATTATTTCACTTATTTTTTTTATTTTCTATGCTAATAATCAAATTAAATGGCTGTTTAGTAACGCGATGTAAACTACATTTTAAGAAAAACACAGTTTGCACCCATTTGGTAATCCATGAATCGCAATTTTTATTGCCATAGGACCCGTCAAAATCATGGTCGAAACCTCAGTTTACATAAAGTAGTATTTTGTAGGTTTTGCTGCATTTCAAACCGAGTCTCTGCATGCGTTTCTCTGTTCTTTACATTTGAAAAAACAATAAACAAAGAGGAAGAAGACGATGGCTGTGCATAAAAAAATTATAGCATAACCACCGACCTCCTTGTCACCCTTAACATCAGCAAGACCACCACCAACTCTCTCTCTCTCTCTCTCTCGGTCGCAGGTTTCTCTCACTAGAACAACCATGACTGTAGCCTCTCTCTCCTTCTCCAACAACAACAGTCATCGACGAGCAACAGAAGCTTCTCCTTTAGCACCATTAACCTCTTCTCTTCACTGGAAGCACATGTAGTAGTGCAGTCGTCCCCCCCAACTTTGACGTGAAGCAATAACAGTAGCGCACAACCTTCTGACGTTTCTCCCGGCTACCATTCCCGATGACACCATCACAGGAAAAGCCATATCGCCCTCCTTTACCCATCAGCATTGTCCATTGAGCCTTTCATCATCGTTGGGTGACCACTATTGTTCATATGAATTATTTCACGTGAATAGCCCGCTACACTGTTCATGTTTTAAGAAAATGTGAACCGTTCAGTGCACCGTTTCACTGAATATATATGTTGGACTTAGGTAGGGCTGGACCTCCTCTCGGCCCAGCCCCAGTCTAATAGAGTTGGGCATTTTGGCCCAACTTGTCTGGGCTGACCCCTTTAATTGGGCCAGGCCCCATTCAATTTTGTTTTTTATTTTAAAAAAATATGTAGATAGAGGCCCTAAATTTTCTACCAATCCTAGGTATTGAAGTCGAAATGACGTGAAACTCACCCAGCTAATGTGTTTTTTCATATCTTTTTTGGCTGAATTTCGTCATTTAAGACCCGAAATCATTGTTTTTGCCATATTAGGAAAGAATCTAATTAGCCATAACTCTTGATTTCCAGGTCCAAATCGACTTCCGTCAATTCTAGCTTGCTCAAGATTTCTAACAGTTCTTCAATTATCTCAATTTTCTATTTTTGGTAATTTTTAATAATTATCTCGTTTCTTGTCCAACAAGGATTATGGCTAGGGTTTTCGCTTTAAATATCATTGTAAGCTTTTTGCCGGGCACTGAATTATTCAATAAAATTTTAAATTTTTTTGAGAGTTTCTCTTATTTCTGGGAATCCCATAATATTAATGTTGATCGTATTCTTTTGTGTTTTTTGCTGCGTCATTCGATCAAATAGCAAGGGATCGCAAAGGCATTCACTTATCAATTTAGTTTGTGATAAAATTACAAGTGGTTTGATGAGAGAATAAAATAAATATCTAATTTACTTGAATTATTAATTATATTATATTGTTATGATTATTAATCTATAATATTTGAAGAACAATATAATAATAATAATAATTTTATAAATTGATAATAATAATACCAAATATTTTAATTACAATTATAAATAACACTTAAAAATACTTTTTATATGAAAAGTAAATAATATTAATGTCAAAATCACGAGTTAACTCATAAATAATTTTACAAGTGAACGCATCAAATTATATCAACTCAAAAAAAAATCGTTTTGAGTTAAATTGGATCAAACTGATACGGAATCGTAAAATCGGAATCCAGGGGTTCGGCCTTCAGTCCCTTCGCTCTTCAACTTTCAAGTTTCAATCTTTCTTTTTCATAGTCATTTGCCCTAAACCCGTTCTTTTCCCCAAATCGTTTCTTCTCTTCTCAGCTCACCTAATCTCCTCCCCAGCTGTTCTCATCCTTCTCTCCTTCCCCAAATCGTCCTCTCCTCTCATCTCTCGAATCGTCTTCTCGCTTACTGGAGAAGAGCTGTCGGACTTCCCCAAATTTGTCTATCTTTGTTGCCGTCGCCGTTCAAGGTTAGTGCAAGCTTGATCTTTGAATGTTATATGCCCCTGCAAATTGTGAGAAAATATGATTAAAACGGTGTGCTTGATTTGGTGTTGATGGTAATGGTATGAAAACAGAATATCGATGTTGTGGTTATTTTTCTTTCTAGTATTTCGATTTCCTTTGTTCCAAGTGGGAATTAATTTGTGTTCATGATAATGAGCCTTTGAAAGGATCATAAAGTCAATTTTGATTTCATTTTTAACATTGATGATAAACAAATGCAACAAGTTCGTACAATGCCCTGTCAATACTGATTTCACTAAGGTTATATGCCCTGTCAAACCTAACAAAGTATTCTGTTTAGCTGCCTAGAATATGGAAATTTGAGGTTCAGTTGTATGTTAGAACTCAAGGTAGAGAAAATTTGAACTGAAAATGTTGAAATCTTGAAGTGTTGCTCTTCATTCATGAATTTTCTCAGGAACCTAACATACAATTGCTATTTTATGGAATCTTGAAATGTTGAAATCTTGAAGTGTTGAAATGTTGAAATGTTGAAATCTTGAAGTGTTGCTCTTCATTCATGAATTTTCTCAGGAACCTAACATACAACTGCTAATTTGAAATCTTGAAATGTTAGAACAAGTTATTGGATTTGATTTGGTTTTTCATCTTGTTGAGCTGCTATTTTATGGCATTTTCTTTGGAAATCACTAATGTTATCGCCAAAATTAAAAGGAGTTAACTTGTTATAATCATTCACAGGTTAGGGCTCTGATTAGTTTTTTAACTAACTGAAACTGAAGCTTTCATGTAGAAGCATGAGTAACCAAAATTAAGACATCAAAGTCTTTAACTTGTTGGTGTTTGATTGGCTTTTCTTTTTAAAAATATTAACGTTAGTTATAGTTTAAAATCAGGTTTCTGTTTAGGATATCCATGAAACATGTGAGATTGAAGCTAGAACTAGAATGTTTATAAAAACTATTATACGGTAATTACCTTGATTTCTGACTGCTTTCCCTTTTTTCACCAAGTATTTCTTATGAAATTCCACATGCTTTGGAATGAATGGTGTGCTTAGGAATGAAGGAAGCACTTTGATTGTGTTAACTTGTGGAGAATTTTCAGTTCTTTAGAAACATTTTCTAGGAAACAGAAAACTTTAGAAAAACATATTTAATCACTGTAATTTATTGTAACACATGTTTTCAATTTTTTTTTAAAAATTTCTACAAATCTGGAATAACAAAACAGTTGTTTTCCAAGTTATCTACCTAGAAACAAGACCCTTGTTTTTTATGATTGAAAAGAAATTGTTAGTAAACACAGTTTGTTGGAGAGAAATGTTAGAATAAAGATTAGAAGTGGAAATGAAAAACTATCTTCCTAAAGAATACACAATAATCCTTTTGATAGAGTTGCTATTGATGCAAGTCTTGGACATAGTGAGGGGGATGAAACTAAGGCTGGTTTTAGTTTACATTGCACGCCAGCTGAAGATTTGTTTTAAATTTGTTAGTTTTTATTTTATGAAATTTTATGGACATAATTGTTTTGTAATGTATTTTGAAGTTATTTTAAATCATGAATGAACTTTAACTAATGAAGTTTTATGTCCATAATTATGATGTATTGTATTCAGAAATATTTTACTTACGAGTTTACGATTTTTCTACTTACACGATTTTAGCTGTGATTTTATGATTTTTATATGGACTAATTCAGGTACAATATTACAATTTTACGATCCGAGTTTCATAATACAAATACACCGATGATTTCAACCCAAATCGAGGCCCAAACAAAAAAAGGTCCTGAAGTCTGCCTTCAGTGAAAGAACAGAACCCTTAATCAGCAGGGAGACCACTCAGCCATCAGCCCGTCTTTGTCACGGATTAAACCCCCAGCTCCTACTTTCCCGATTTAATTGAACATGGTTTTGTACTGCAAAACAATCCTATATCCCTTTTCTCCGTACAAAACTGGTCTTTTGAGCTTGGGTTTCTTCAAGAAGTCCGCATGAGAGGAAGCTTTTTGGTGCCCAATTGTGCAGAGAGAATCAGGTTTTCTTTCATTGAGTTCTTGACGGATTACATGAGCTGGGTTTCAAGGAAAAGGGCATTCTTGTTTGAGGGGTTTTAGGTTTTAAGTGGGGGTGTCAAAGTCCTCCAGTTCCGTATCTTCTTCTGCAATAAAATAAAGATTGGATTGCCATGCTTTGAGCTGGCTGCTATATCGAATTTTGTAGGCTGGTTTTTTGTTTTTGGTATCAAATAACAGTCTCAAAGTTTTCGCTTTGAATTCTCTTCGCAATACAACTGTCTGTAGCTTTCCATGAAGTTTGGTGTTTTGTTTTTGCCTCTAGCCTATTCTTTGATCATTCAATTGAAAGGTCACAAAATCCTATAAACTCATCCCTGCCTGCCCAAACCACTACTTTCTGTTTCTCTCTTTTTAAACAAAGGGGATTTAGATACTCCTCTTTTCATTTTCCCTCAATCCAATGGAGGAGACTCCTCTTTTCACATTTTCTCCACCTCGCAAATCGCATCTCAAAAGTAAAACCTATCGCACTCTTGTTCGAATTTTATCGCACCCTCTGCTTTGTCAATTTGTTCCTCCGCCAACAGGTATTTAAATATTCAGTTTAATGCATGTATGTTTGTTTGTGTTATGTTGACGACTTATATGCTGTTGTTAATTCTTTTCAAGTTAATGGTGGTGATGGACGGCCGCATGAGTTGGGAAACCAAGCATGCAATGGGCATGTGGAGTTGTGCCATGAAAGTTTGCTGGATAAAAATGGCCAAGAAAGAGGGTTTAGTGACACGCAAACGGTGATCAATGAGGTAGAGAATATAATGAGAATAGAAGAAGATGAGAACTTGGTGATTGATCATACTTCTTGTGGAACTGGTTTACAAGATAGAGATCTAATTCAGGCGCAGCATTTGCTAATTGATGAGTTAAAGCATCTCATGAAAGGAAATGTGGAGCTTGTTTGTCACAATAGTTCTGGCCCTGTGTCTAACCGGAGCGGGAATGCTGCTGGTGATGTTGTCGCGGTTTCAAATAACCAAGATGAACATTTTGAGTGTCATCCAATTGCTATCAAAGAATGCAGGGGTGTTGGTCAGCTACAACCTGATGAAGAAACCCTATGTCAAAATAACAAAATTAGCAGTGAAGTTTCAAAACCAGTTGATTATTGTGAAGAAAGTTCATTGTCGAGGACTAATGGATTGGAAGTAAATAATGAAAGGCAACAGAAAAAGATACAGCCAGACAAATCGGTTTGTGCCGTTGCCTCAATGGGTTATCCTCCTCATATGATTGAAGATGGTGAGATAGAAGAGCGAGAAGTTTCTGGCGAGTTTGAGGTGGATGATGGATCAGTCGATATGTTTTCTGAGGTTGCTGTAGTGCCACAGGAGAAGAAAGTTGATGAGAAGCAAGCTTCTGAAGCTATTATTGATAAAAATAGGCTTCCTACTAATGAGAAAAATGAAGCAAACAAAAAGGATTCTTGGTTTTCTTCTTTTATGACGGACACAGTTGAGAATGCCAAAGATAGAAGAGAAGTGGAAGCCCAACAACGTTTCTCAAGTGAAATGGCATGTAAACGGAAAGTGGTAACTTATGAAGATCCTATATTAGCTGAAGAGGGTGTCTGGTGTAAGAAACAAAAGTGCCATGGTGTCAAGGAGCAAAATGAAGGTAGTGCAGCAAAAGATCAAAAAAGAGACAGCAGAGTTAAGGAACAAAAGAAAGGTAATGTTGCCAATGATGGTGCTGGTTGCCCAGTGGTTTGTCCTAACAATCTGGCATTGTTCAAAGAAAATCCAGATCAAACTGCATCTGCAAACCAAGGAATTGCATCGAAAGAAAAGGTTTAATCATTCTCCTGAGTTTCTTTTGCTTTCTCCTGCGTAGTTGTTTATTCCATTAGGAAAGTGAATTTAAGTGAAGCATGGATTCTGCGAGAATTAGTTTAGAAAAAGAAAATCCTCTTCCTTTCTCTCTCCTCTCTGTATGTGGCAGGGATTATAATTTAAAGATTATATGCACAGTTCTCTTCATATTCTTTGCTGGGGGTTGGATCCAGGGTTTTCTGCCTCTTCTGACAATGTTAATATGACGTTGGAATAGTCATTTCTAGACTAACTGATTTAAATTTTTTTTTGAATTTGAGGGTTAATATATTGATAGTGCACCAAAACCAGAAAGTTAATTCTGGCACTTTTCTGCTCTCCTTCCCTCCTCTTGGCCTCTCTTTGCACTCTCTCATGAATACATACCCCTAGTGCTTTCTTAATAAATATCTGTCCAGATTAACCCATTATGTTTTCTGGTTCTCTCCAGGATGCTGGTCTATGCAGTAAGAAAAAGCGTGGTCCTCCTTCTAAGGAAAAGAAAGCAAAGAAGAAGGTTTTGATTTGTCCTTACTGTTTTCTCGTGTTTGGCCGGGTTCTTTTTTCTGTTAGCAAACTATTATTATATTTTTTTCTCTTCCAATTAACTTTCCATCTGAAAATTTTATCTCTACTAAGTGTAACTCTGTTGTCCATTTATAAACAACTTTTATTCATCATTTGATGTAATTATACAGGGAAAAGAACGGAAAAAAAGGGCAGAGAAGAACAGACAACTTGGTGTTAAAAGGTTGAAGTTACTTCCTGTGCTGAATCTGAAACCTAAGTCTCCCTGCCGTCATTTCCTCAAGGGGAGATGCCGGGAGGTATGTATTCTCTCTACACTCAGTTCTTTAATCTAGTAGATCTTTATATTGATTTCTGAACTGCTTCAAAGACTCAAAAACTTTGTCATGTTGAGAAGTTTCTTTAGTCATTTACTGAAACAATCAACAAAGAAATTGGTCTTTATGATCTAATATTCTGCTTTTGATGAAATCTAAAGTACACAGCTTTGATGAAGGTGATTCACCTTGATCTCTTGTTATAGTTGGTCTTTGTCAGGTATAATTTTTTAGCATATTTGAGTCAAACAACTCAGCCTGTGGAGTTCATCCTTTTTCCTGCAGAAACAATTCCGTGTTCTTCCAAATTCCTCTTTTTTGTAAAACATTTTCCCTTGTATTTTTTTCTGCCCATTGCTGAAAGCATGTCTTGGTTGTAAAAAGAAAGGGACTGCGTTTATTTTCATTTTCCACTTTCTTGACTTTCTATTTAACACAAAATACATCCCTGTTTCTTCAACTTCTCTTTAATTTAATAGATTTTAAGATGAATTATTCAAATGGATATCACTATCTGAGTCTCCAATTTTAGGTCACACTTGGAAGTAGTGCATTTTTTTTTGTCAATAGTGGTATATTGTCTTGGTGCACTGTATTCTACTTTTATCTGGTTATAGTTTTATATCCTGCTACTTGTCCTTAGCATATTTCTTTTTATTTGACAGGGTCAAAAATGCAAATTTTCCCATGATGCAATACCTTTGACAAAATTTGAGGTACAATTATTTAAATTAGTACTTTATTTTGCACGGCCATTTATCCAATCTCTCTTGCCTAGTGGTTCTGAAAACCACATTAATGTGAACATTGACATGTGAGAAACTCTTCCCATGGAAGTGGTTCTCCTCCACCCAACCAGAATGTGGACTGAAGCTTAGCTACAAATTTCTGCTTCTGACTGGCCTTGAACACATCTCATGTCAAAGCCAGAATTCATGTACTGATATTTATCTCTTCATCTTGGATTTAATAAATGAGTATACTGCTGTTACTGTCCAACCTGTATATATGTTCATCTTGGATTTAATAAATGAGTATACTGCTGTTACTGTCCAACCTGTATATATGTGTGCTTGGCTTTCAGGGTGAAGTTGGAAATTGGGGCTGAAAGCCCCCCAAACCCAACAACACCTCAGTTACATCTCATGTCAAAGCCAGAACTCATATACTGATATTTATCTCTTCTTCTTGGATTTAAGAAATGAATATATTGCTTTGACTGTTCAACCTGTATTAGTGTGTGCTTGGCTTTCAGGCTGAAGTTGGCATCTGGGACTGAAAGCCCCAAAAACCAACATCACCTCAGTTAAGAGAAGTTTGGGTGTGGATGCTTGTGTAGCCTACACAGGTCACACACACAATCATCAGATTTTTCCACGGTTAAGAACAAGGCACATTTTATCTTGACTGCAATAGAAAAGAGAGAAAAAGTAGCAAGTAATTGAGGTTCATTCTGAAAAAGCATGCTTCAAAGGATGTCCTCTCACAAATTATCTGGCCAGCAATTAATTTTCTCCTATCTAGCCACTTGTTGTGAAATCATAGACTTAGTTTAATTACCTATATTTTTTTATTAATTGATGGTAAGGCGGTTGCCAATTTCTATTAGCTAAGCATGTGTTGTCTTGCATTCTGGTTTTGCAGCCATGCCATCATTTTGCACGTCACAAATGCATGAAGGGTGACAATTGTCCATATGATCATCAGCTCTCCAAGTATCCTTGTACAAACTATGTGTCAAAAGGTTATTGTATCAGGGGTGAGAGTTGTATGTTTTCACACAAGGTACCTTCTTGCCCTTGCTAAATACTATTCCTTTTTCAGCCACTTTTATGTTGTCTCACACAACCTCAGTTGTTACTCTTGTTGTGTTTAGCTTCTAATGACTATCGTTGATTGAGTTTCCACTTCAGGAAGATCCTTCATCTACATCAAACGTTTCAAATGTTTGCACTCCTAAGGTGAAGCCTCCATCTTTGCCGTGCACTTCAAACTCTAAGAGGCAACCCGATATTAGTGGAACTTCCAACCAGACTGCCAAAGCCTTGCCTGATTCCACAGGAGTTATTTCTGATGATAGACACGCTGCACTAAATGTGGCAAAGACTGCACAAAATCTGCCTGCACTGGTGCCCAAAGGTTTTAGCTTTCTTTCTGGTGGGAAGAAGTCAATGGTTGAATCTAGTCCTAAACCAAGCAGCCAATCACTGAGGAGTAACGTGTTTGTCAAAGTTGGAAACCAGATAGATCAATGTGCATCTGTCACAGTTCAAAATTGCAATGAGATTCCCAGGAAAACTCCTTCGGTTGTTGCACCAAAGGGCATAAATTTCCTTTCGTTTGGCAAAGCTCCATTGGATAAATGTTCAAGTATTATGAAATTAAAGAGCTTGGCCATTAATCGGGGAAATGGTGTCAACTTATTTTCGTCCAAAAATTTCACTGTGCAAGAAGAAGCTAGCTCATCTTCAAAGAAGGATAATAGTGTCCTAGTAGGCAAAGAGTCACAACAAAGTTTGTCAAATGTGGCGCAGGGGTTGAATAAGATGCTGCAGAAAACTGAATCCACAGCATTTCAAGATGCTTCAACAGATAGTTTGAGGAGAAATCCACAGGCTGTTCATACATCTGTTCAAGAAAGTAAAATTGCATCCAATCAACATATAGAGTTGAGTGCAGTCCAGGAGAGGTTGCCAGCTTCACCACTTGGTTCAGGTCAATCTTCTGATCAGTTGGCACTTGGATGTTTGAAAAGCAAACCATTATCTACTCAGAAGGCTTTAATGTCAACACTAGCATTTGCTGCAAAGATTGAATCTCTAATGAAGATGAATCAGTCCACCACTGGTGCTCTTGCTGTCAGTAGCATGGTCAGCAAGGAAAACAGGGATAGTACTACACCTAGAGACTTACAGATTGACTCAGAAAAGGCATCAAAACTTTTGGATTTTTTATCTGGTATTGGTGGTGAAACAAAGAGGTAACATGTTATTGCCAACTAGATATCACTGGGAACATAACATGTCCTTAGACTGGGAACTGGAGTTAATTCAAAAGCATTTGGCTGTCAAACACGAAGCGAAGGCCATAATAGTCTGATCATTTGTTGGCAATTTGATTGTGTTATTATGCTTCATCCAAAATCTTTCAGCACGACTTAGGAGGTGCAAACGGCTTAGCTGTGGAAAGTTTGTGGCGTAGGTGAATATTGGTGGCTGCGTTTCTAAAGTCTTTGAGGCAAACGATTTCAGTTTGTTTCATACTTTTGTTACGTATTTCTTGGAAGCACACATTGCAATGACTGGGCAGGCAATAAGGTTGCTGGATTCTTCGGCTGGCATCACTCCGTTTTGCTGCCCTAGCCTATGTCTGGAGGAGGACAGGAGCTTGTGAGACTGTGAGCTAATTAATGTCATTGAAAAGTAAAGAAAATGTAAACGGCTATTTTTTGTTCCCTTTTCTTTCAATTTTGAAGGTGGGTAGTCGTCTTGTCCTTATTAGGAATTTAAACTATGAAATAGTTTATAATATAAAGAATATTATACTTGTGATAGTAAACCACTGGTTACATGCTTTTATTTCTTACAAGCTGTACTCAAATCTCTGTGGCTGTGGATGATCTTCAAAACAACAATAGCTGAGCATCAGCTGAATTTATGACGGGGTGTTGCATGCATGTTGATGCTGTCTCCAGTTTGGGAACCAAAAATCACTACAGTTAGAGCATATGTAGCGGCAAGAGTTATTTTAGAGAGTTAAATCTTTAAAATGAATATTTGAATAGTATATATATGGTTTTTTTGTTGATGTGTGCTTTAATGGTAAAAGCCAATTAGGAGAGTTATTTTTTTTATATTTTTTTAAATATAGTACAATTATTTTATATGTAGTTTAATTATACAATTAATAGGAATAAGTTATATAATTAAATAATTATTTTTAAAAACTCTCAAATAATATAATTATTAATTTTATATATATATTTTTACTCTTGTTGAGATATTTTTATGCTAAAATAATTTATTATTGATAAATCTGTGTAAAAATTAAGTAAAAAAACAATTATATTTTTATAGGTCAATTTAATTCAATTGTGGGCTAATTGCAAGTATAATTGAGTTTAGAAATTAATTTAGAGTCTGATTAAATGATTTAATTTAGTGCAAGGATTTAATGATACTTCAAGTTGGTCAAATTAATTTTATTAAGGGTTTAATTGATGAAAAATTGTATTTTTTAAAACCAAGGATCAAAATAAAAAGACGTGCAAAGTTAAGGCTGCTATTGAAATTTTTGCAGGGATGCAATTGCACAAATTTAAAAGTTTAAGTTAATTGAAGGTGTAATTATAATAATTACAAATTGAGAAATCAAAATGTATTTACACCTCAATTTCTACAACATGCCGTTGTAGGCGTGTTGCTGCAGGCTCATTGTCGCAGTAGGTAAATCCTTTTGACATTAGTTACTAATGAGATCTTTTTATAAATCTTGATTGATAGTTCACTACCATATATTGACACTTTGATTATAATTGTTACCTTAAGTAAACTCTCTTTCTTCCCGGTTCTAATTTTTAGTATGACATCAATAAAGTGAGTGACTATATCAATTGAAAATATCAAAACAATAATTTATATGAATTGAGCTTTTTTAATCGTAGCTCAATACATCTCTAATAGACTAGAGACTTATTAGCACAATTTTTTCTAACAAACGATAATGATATAACATAAAGCACTCTATATATTTTGGCAAACCATTTTGGTCCTTGAAGGCCAACAAACAAATCTCTCATTTAAGTTTGAAGGAACTCTTATTTTTTTATCGGGAAAACTAGGATATATTATTTCAAGCAAATCATATAACTTCTTAATGACATAAGAGACAACTTAAGGGTTTAACCCTTAACAATAGAAGTAATTGTGTGATCATTAAGATTGAAAGTTTTATAATTAGCATAAAACTTCCTCAACTACTTCAACATATAAATCATGTGTTTCTTTAGTCAATTTACCCCAATGTCTTTTCTTGAATATAATTATATGAACATAAATATAGGGTAAAAAAGGTCACTTACCAAAATCTCTTTCCCAATATATTTTTATAGAAGAAATTGTTTTTGTAAATCATCTTTATATTAGAAAAGTGAAATGGTCTATTTTTCCTGATAATGTTGTAAATTTAATTAACCATTTATTGCTTTACTTTTTTTCCTATATACTGAGAGGCTTAAAGGGTTAGACTAAAGGCTTTTAAGGAGTGGTTCAAGTTTTTTCTTGACTTTTACTTTATCTCAGGTTTTTTCATATAACTTCTTATATCTTGGAAACTTGGATAATATAAATCATATTTTGAGGTCTCACTTAAAAACTTAAACTGTTAGATGAGATAATTCATTGACATAGTTTAGAACCTTGTTGACCCAGTAATCACGAATTCAAATCTCACTACCCCCATTCTATTTGATAAAAATCAAACACAAGATTATGTGAGTCTGTATAAGTTTTAAGCCCAAAAGGTTTTCACTTGAGGTGTGTGTTAAAAAATAATATAAATCATATTCTAAAGTCTTACCTAATAACTTAATATTTTATGAGCAATGATTTCTTGATATGTTATTCATCCTCATTATAAGAGCTTGAAGTAAAGGCTCCATGTTTCTTCTTGACTTTTACTTTATAACATTGCTTCAACAAGCAAATACATTACTAGGTTTTTCATAAAATCAAAGAAAATGAATATTAAATTTATTTCAATACAACTAAAATAAAAAAAATACATTTATAAAGTTATTCGAGAAATAAACACAAATTAACAAAAACTAAGACTATTTGAAAAAACATTGTTCATTCAAATTTAAGAGCAATATTCATCATAGTAGTGTAATGATAGTTTTACCCTTCCCATAAGAATCTTTGCATTGACTATTAGGGTAGTATGATCTTTACACATGGATCATTAGTCATTATTATATTGTTTTGGAGTAATTAAGTTTTTTCACATTTTTAAAAGACATTAAAACATCTAAAAAATATCATTAAAAATAAAATAAAAATAAAATTGATGGCTATAGGCAATCTTATCTTTTCACATTAGTTTTTTTTTTTTTTTTTGTTATAATCAAATTGGCTAAGAAGATATGTGATATTTTAATAAACAAAAAATATTATTAAAAAATAAAAAGCACCTGCTAGCACGTGGGAGGTGCTTATGTTTTTCAGGCATGCGATGCCTTTTGGTGGTCAAAAATCATTTTTTATCATGATATTAGAAGCACTATTGCATCTTTTTATATATATTTTTATCATGATATTAGAAGCACTATTGCATCTTTATATATACACACACACACACACACACACACACACCCACACCCACACACACACACACACCTGTGGTCAATGGTGGTGTTCTTTATCATCGATAGTCTTCTCTCTTCTCCCCTTGAAAATCAAGCTCACTACACAAATTTTTAGAGTTGTCTCTTGATTTTTTTAGAATTCAACTTTCTTTTTTAATCTTTTCATTCATCATTTTTGGTTTTTTTTTCTTGTGTAAGACTTTAATTTGTTTTCAATTATGTCCTTTAATCTCAATTGTGATACCTTATTTCTTTTCAATGTGGTTCTCATTCTTTTTCCTTTTTTCTTTTTTTTCTTTTTAGGCCCTCTTGCTAATTTGATTTTTATTTTCAATTTCACCATTTAATCAAAAAATTATTTTTAATATTATTTTAAATTTTGATCCTCATTTTTATTGTCCCTTTTCGTTTAGGTGTTTTTGTTATTTGGTTTTTCTTTTATGTTTTACCATTCCATAAAATTCATATTTTTCATTTTTATTCTTATTTTTTTAATTGAACTTTTCTTTATATATTTTGGATCCTTTTTTATAAATAATTTTTATTTTTTTATAATTTCATTTTTCAACATTTGATTGATTAAAAAAGCCTTTTGTTTTTCCCAGATATAGTGCTTTTAGTATAATGACTTGGATATTAGGTTTGAAAAGTTAATGTTAGTTGATTTTTTTTCTTCATATTTTTTCTTTATCTTTTCCATAAAAGTTAACGTTAGTTGATTCTAATATTGTTTTTTATTTTTAAAAATTAAACTTTGTAATTTTTTTTTTTTTTGCATTAGAATATCCTAATTTTATAACCTAGATAACAAGTTTGGAGAGTTAAGTGAGATTAAGTCGAGTCTTATTACTAGGGTTATAAATTTATCATGACAATTCAAATTGAATTAAATTTTATTTTATTATTTATACCCAATTTTATTTCTTGGCTGAAAATTAAGCTACATCGCTTAATTTATCATGATCATTAATTTATTTTTAAAATCTGATTCATCTCTATTGTATTTATTTTATTTCTCATCAAATTAAAATTAAAATATTTTATTTGATCTAGTTTTATGATGGCTGCTGAACACATATATTTTTCACATAAAAAACCTACCCACGTCATTGCGTAGGTCACAGATGGCGCACATCTAATTCACACACTCCTTTTATTTTATTTTATTAAAAGAAAAGGCTCCATATAAGACAAACCTTATATAAATTTGTTACAAATAATAAATCCCGAGCCCATGATGCTTCCGCGTCATGTCCCTGGTTAAAGCCCAGCCCTCGGTGGCCTTTATCTGCTGTAGTACCGCCACCTGTACGGTCGCAGAAAATTATCCCTCCTCATCCGTCGGTTACCAAAACGGCATCTATGTTTTGTCGTTTAGTGCACCGCAGAAACAGCGAGGCAAGCAGCACATGTCGCCTGGAACATATCTTAGGTTCTGATTTGATACGTGGAGCTCAAGCGATAGGTAACCGTTTAGCCGAGTAATCGTGGCCTTCGGAATATCGCACGAGGCGATCTGACGGCTGAGAAATGCAACGCCATTTAATGTTTTTCATTTCGGAGACTTTCAGTTTTCGGTGACTGTCGGTTGCATGAAAAAGGAAGAGTTATTCCAGGAATCGGAATGGCTTGCACGCTCGCTGAGCCGGGTTTTTTTTTTTTCAATTTATATATTAATTTGAAACTAGAGAATTTCAGGCTACACCCATTGGGCCGACTGCATTGTCAATTGAGGAGGCTGGAGTAGCTTTAGGGGTGTTTCATACCGTGTTTAAAAAATACTTTTTTTTAAAAAAAAATATAAAAAAAAAATAGAGAGGGGCTTGGATGGTGTGAGACTGTGGACGTAGCATATCTACAAATGGAAAGGGCAAAAGAGTGAAGGTGGCACGTGTCCTTTCCTTCTATCTTTAAGTGGACTCAGTGCCACCTCACTATCACACACCAACTCCAAGCTCTACCGAGTCTTTGACAATGGTGGTTCCAGATGGTGGGGATTTTCTCGGCTACGCTCTTGCCGGTGTTTCTTCAGCATCATTTTCTACAACAACTGTGTTACCGAAACTCATATTGGATGATGATCATTCATTGACAAATGCAATAAAACCTCAGAAAGATCATAAAGTGGTTCAAGAGAATAATATGTCCCCTTCACACGACAACGCTTGTTCCGGTGGAGGTGGCGGGGCTTCATCATCATCATTAATGAATACAAAAGAAATACAGAAAGCAGCAGCAGTGCTGGAGGTGGAGGAGGAGGATAAAAAAATCAAAGCAACAGCAGTCACGGTCAAAGAAGACGACGACGACGACGGTGTAGATAGTCTCGGTGAGCTGAAGGGAGGAGAAGGCGGCGGGGCTTCATCTTCATCAACGTCATTAATGAATACAAGAGAAATGCAGAAAGCAGCAGCAGTATTGGAGGTGGAGGTGGAGGAGGAGAAAAAAATCAAAGCAACAGCAGTCGCGGTCAAAGAAGAAGACGATGATGATGGTGTAGATAGTCTCAACGAGCTGAAGGGAGGAGAAGGCGGCTGTAGTCATAAAAATGACAATGGAATATCGTCGTCCTCGTGTTCCTTCGTGGATTTACCTAAGCCCATGGAGGGCTTGCATGAGGCGGGTCCACCTCCGTTTCTGAAGAAGTTATTTGAGATGGTGGAGGATCCGGAAACAGATGAAACAGTGTCGTGGAGCAAGAATCGCGAAAGTTTTATTGTCTGGGAGTCTCATGATTTCTCTAAAAATCTGCTTCCTAAGTATTTCAAGCACAGTAATTTCTCCAGCTTCATTCGCCAACTAAATACCTATGTGAGTTGATTCATTTTAGTTTTCTTTTTCTTCAAGCAAATTAATACATTAATTGTTTATCTGCCTATTACTGTGGCTGTTTTCATGTATGTATTTGATTGATTGCACCAAGGATATTTATATATATATATATATTATCTTCTTACTTTCCTTGATTTGAACCCATTTTATATTAAATAGAGCTCTGAAAGTGTTTTTCTTGTTAAATCGTTTTGTGCCCTCCTACAGCAATGGAAATGGACCTCATGATGCCGTTTTTTTTTCCTTCTTTTTTTCTTTTTTTTAAAAAACATTTAGTTGGGAATTTAATTTGTTTCTCATTATGTATGTGTGTGTAAAAATGTTGGCAGGGCTTTAAAAAGATTGATCCGGATAGATGGGAGTTTGCAAATGAAGGGTTTCACGGTGACAAGAAGCATTTACTGAAGAACATCAAGAGAAGAAGTAGGTATAACAAACAGCAGAGCGGAACAGTTACTGGCGTTAATGACTCAACAAAACCTGGTTTGGAAGCTGAACTTGAAATTTTGAAGGATGATCAAGACGTTTTAAGGTTGGAAATCTTGAAAATTAGACAGCAGCAGCTGGAGTCGCAAACTCAACTGAGTGCTGTTGAAGAACGCATTCAAGCTGCAGAGTGCAAGCAATTGCAGATGTTTATTTTCTGTACCAAAGCTTCCAGAAGTCCTGGCTTTGTTCAACAACTAATCCAGAAGAGAAAGCAACAAGGGAAGCTAGATGGGATTGAATTTTGCAAGAAAAGACGACTGCTTCAAACCCATCTCCCTGAAAACTTTCCTGCTGCCGTGGATATCAACCAAAGCTTCAGTTGTAGAAACCTTGCTCGGGAACAACAGGCCACAATGCAGACCGAGCTTACTGAGATTTTAACTGAGGATGTGGAGACCTGCCAAATGTCGAAAGTATTTCCAGCTCCATTGAGTGATGAGTTTTGCTATCCGATACTTCAAGATCGTAATGCAAATATAATGTGCGAAACAAATACTCAAGCTGCTTATAATCTAATGTCAGAGAGGTTACTGGATGATGGTTCGTTGATTGAGGATTTGGTTGATGAGGAAGTAGACGTCAATGACTCAAAACTCTACCTTGAATTAGAGGATTTGATTGGGATGCCACGAACGTGGGGTGGATTTGCAACCGAGTTAGTAGGGCATCCAGCTGGTTGAGTTGGATCAATTCCCTGATTGTAATGGTATATACATCTAATCTTCTGTTAATGATCTTAAATGCAATATGTTAGGCAATCTATGTTTAAATCATGTCTTTATGGACCTACACAGATTGTTGACATGCCTATAGACTTCTTAAAGATGCTGCTGCTTCATCTACGTGGGGTGAGAGAGTTAAAGAAGTGACCATTTCATTTGAAGATTACAGCAACTTATCAACCCAATATTAGAGATATGCCATTGTTCACAAATGTTCACGTCTTTCTTACAAGAGTCTAATCCTGCAGAATGTAAATATTTCTACCCCATTACATAAAACTATAGAAGACGTACCCTAGTAATGCCCTGCATCGAAGTTCCCATAGAAGGAATGCCTTTTTTAGTATAGCAATCAACTTTCTGTTCGCTGGTTACAGACTTGTTATGGTATCTTAATTTACTTTCAACAACATTATGCAGCTGAAGTTTTACTTGCATTTATGAGTACAGCTCATGGTTAATTTTCTTGAGGATGCCGACTATGTGCAGTCATTATCCAGATTAGCTATGATATTCCATTGATTCAGATACACTCGCAATTTGTTGACATTCCTTTACCTGATCCTGCTTGTTATCTTTCGACAATCCACATCATTCACTTCTGCCCCAATATTATACAGTTGAGCAATCCATGTAAATTAGCAACTTAAATGGTTTTGTTTCCTGAATTTCTTTCAATACTATCACAGGACAGGTCAACATCGAGAAGTTCCCTAAACATCTAACAAGAAAGGATAATCTTGCGGCCTTGCCCTACTTACTAAAATATTTATGCAGTTAAAATTCAGAAGATACAAAATTTATGCTATTATTATCAAGGAAAAAACAAGAGAAACATTAAAACCATATCATACGGAGAACAGGATTTGGCCTACTGACCACCACCCTTGTCAATAAGCTTCCCATTAGACCTCGCCGTGGCAATTGACTGAGTAGATGATGAAGATGATATGACAGACCTATCGAAATCTTGTTTATCTTCATTGAATGCCTTGCTTAGAACTTCCTGGAGCTCATGGTATCTTTGTCTCTTCAGAAGCCGTTCCTCTGGAGTATCATTCCCTAAATAAGCTATCTGCGATAGGTCATCAGCATCCATGATCTTGTTGAGCACTTCTGAGCACCGTGGGAAAAACCGTTTCCCAAGTTCCACTGTTATCAGAAAATTGATCAACTATGAGATGACAATCTAGAACTTAATGGAAAGATAAACATGAAACAATGCTTTTCACTCTCTTCAAATTCGAATACAAAGCCAAAGGCATGGCTTCAAGCTTTCGCTCTGACGGTGTGTCATGTGTGCAGATGGAACAGTGCATTAGCCAATTGAACTAGGGCTGTCAAGGCCCTTCAGCAATGCTAACTCAAGTATTGAAGGAAAAGCAGTTTCATTTCATGTGTAAGCATAAAAACCTGTTTTAGAGAGTGCTCTCATCCTATTTAGATGCTCCTCGTGCATTCTGAAAGGTGCCTCATTCAAGTCCATTGTTCCCCTTTGTGCCCCAGACAAATTGCTGGGCCCGATGCCAGCTAATGGAAACTCAGAAGTGCCATCAACTTGAGCAATATCCATTGCAACTTTTGCTTCCATGGGAAATAGAAGTTTTGCCAGTCCCACTGAAAGAACAATAACATTAATCACCGCATACTGCGTTTTGCTTTCATCATAGGCATCAAGTAACGGAAACAGGTTTTGCTACCAATTCAAGATAGATAACGAATTAACTACCATCATTCTCCAAGGATTATCAACCACACTACGCAAATCTAAAACAAAAATTTATTTTCCATGAAAGAAAAGGAAAGAGCAACTTTATTGGCATGAAAACAAAGAAAAGGGAAAATTATGGGAAAACAAATGTTAATTTCCCAAACCAATAAGCAGAAAATTTTTAGCACTGATAGCATCTGACTATAAAAAGCTAAATATTAACATGGAATAATGAAAATTAAAGCAAGCCTTCTAGTAGCAGCACCACATATATTCAGCAGAAAACTTATTACACAGCTTCCATAAGATTTTTTATGCAATAAAAAAACAGATCCTTAGTGCTCAGAAGTTAATCACAAGAAGTCAATCAGAATGATCAAATGCTCTTTGCAATAAACTATAGAGAATAGACTCAAAAAGCACGTCTCATTAGAAAATACAGCTTAAAAAAGTTTTCTAGCAAGGCATTTCATTCTGGCAGGAAAGGTTTGATGTGTAAAGAGAATTTAACTCCACAAGTGGCTGGCTAAAGGACAAGTAGATGCTTGACAAGAAACCGCAGAAAGTTGCAAACTAAGATTGCAAGACACGGAATAAATTTTGTAATCACCAAATGATGACATGAATATGAAGAGAGTGGATTATAAGTCCCTGTAAATCATTAGCATTGTAGATTCCATTGAGATAGAAATGTATTAAATGGAGTATGAGAAAGGACACCAGGTGTTATTAAATGGAGTATGAGAAAGGACACCAGGTTTTATTAAATGGAGTATGAGAAAGGATGCTGACGAGACAATGTTTTTAATGCTGTACATTACATATAGGACAAGGACACCAGGTGTTACAGTTACATCGTACCATTAGTTTACAAACAGATAGCTAAAGGACAACAAATTCTGCAGTGAATGGTATAACAATCAAGTTTTACAACGCATCCAATTATCAGTAAGGAAAGAGCAACCAGATGAACAAGCAGGAGTGGCAATAGCTAAGTAATTCCAAATCCAATCAATGAGCTGAGGTTGAACTAGTGAGAGAGATTAGAAAATTATTGCAATGAGCATGTGAATAATGTTTCACTTGCAGCAAAAAAAAGAAAAGAACAAAACAAAACTCTTCTGTGTTTTTGTCTTTTATGACTTTCCAAAGCACTCATATGTAATGGATGCCCGTTTTCCTTATCCACTTCAGAAATAAATTACATGAACGTCAGCTTAATTTAGTATATTCGAGGCAAATGTTCAACATACAAGTTTCATGTCGTGAAACTATCAAAATACAATTGAAAGCTTTAAAACTAAAAAGAAATGCTCATATTGAAACAAGACAGATATATAATCAAGGCATACTACTTCAAAGGAAGAGATATGAACATAATGAAAATTACCTCTATTTTCAAGGTACAGCAATTTCATTCGCAGGTCATCACCAGCCATAGCAAGAGAAAGAGAAGCCTCTCCATGTAATGGATCCCTCCTTTCTGCTTGTTCCAATATTTCTATACACAAGCGCTCCTTGGGAGAAGCTTTTCCTTCCTCTGTTGACTTATGATAATCTGTGGCCCTTGTAAGTCGTTTTGATATCTGAAGAGCCTTCCTACCATCTAAAGTAGTATCTGACAGCTGAGCTCCCTTCGTTAAGAGAGACACTATAATCTTAGGTTCTTTCCGCATTGCAGCAACATGCAGCACGGTGTAACCCCTTGAATTTCTGCTGTTAACATCAGCCAATCCAAGATCAAGAAGCTCAGTTGTAGTCTTTGCATCACAGTAGGCAACAGCATAGTGGAGTGCATGCGCATCATCTAGATTACTATGTGCCTCTCTCAGTAGCATTCTAACTAGCTCAACATCATCCGATTCCAGAGCCCGATGTATTCTCTTTACATGTTTATCTACTAAGTTTCTGTTCTCAGGCACATTCAAACCAAGTTCCGAATGAGCATCCATGATTTTCTTCACAATGTATTGCGGCAAGGCTTTCTCCATAGTAACAATATCAACATTTGATTTCACAATAATTTCTATGCATCTTGTTAGCAATCTCTCACAAGCTTCACTACATATGTTTGCAACTGCTAGGATCACCAAGATGTCATCAGTTGAAGCCTTGTCAAGAATGTCTAACAGGTGCCTCTGCAATCAAACAAAATATAGCCAAAGTAGAATTAAGAGATGAAACTGAGTAAATGTAATTGGATTCCGCAATTGTATTCCATTGGCAGAAACTATACAGATTTCATTCATTTTAATCTTCTGCAATAGCAATCTTCGGTTCCTTTGGAAAGGAATGTAATTCTATGATGTTACACATTTTTAACTCGAGTAAATTCAAAGGTATAAGTTTAAAAATGAGATTCATTTCCTTCCATAAGAATTAAATACAGCTGATAGCATCTTGCCAGTATGATCAGATCTGATGGGCTATCATCGATCAACTTGGAAACATGATGATGGTCCTTCCAGTGCTTATGGTCTTAAATTATTTGCAACTTTGGAAGATCCAAATATACTAAGCAAAACACACAGACAGTTGCATTTTTCCTGGAATAATACTCAAAAAAATAAAACGTCCTTGGCTATTTTAATTTCTTCAAATCAATCCATAGCACTTTCTTGCCACCTATTTGAAGGTGATGTTGGCAGCATTTGTCAAGAAACACGAGAATTGAACAACTACTGCACAAACACACTCAGAAACTGCTACACGAAAAACTCTGAGCAACAACTATAAAACAAAGCTCGAGAGTAAATTCAGAATCAGTCTCTTAACTCTAACCTGATAAAGAGCCACCAACTCATTAACCTGGAATGTAAAAGAGGCATAAAGAATCTCAGTCAGGAGATCAACTACAGGCCTGCAAGCAATATGGGAACAATCATCATCCACACAAGCACAAACATCTTTAGGCAAAGGCCTCACTTTCCCACTATACAAATAACCCAAAACTATCATAAGTGAATCGAACCCAACATCATAGTCCTTAGCCAATTCCTTCAATTCAAACTTGGCTACCCCACTTCTGTCTTTAGCCGCAGAACTCGAGAAAACACTCTTGAAAAAAGGACTTCTCGCAGATAAAATGCACCTGTGAACTGGGACTTCACGATTGTAATTGGAGCTTGTGATTTTGGCATCAGCAAAGTAGCCAAAATCCTGGGAGTCAAAGATGGTTTCAAGGTTTCCTGATAGCTGTTGAAGAGCCGCAATTTCTGGGTTTGTAAAAAGCTTTGAAGTTGAATGAGTTTCTATGCAGCAAGTGCTACTTCCATTACTGATCTCGTTAGAATCAGAGAAACCAATCCTATAATCCATCAACAACTGAAAGAAAACCAGAAACTATACAACTTGGATTTTAAAGATTGAGATTTGGAGCAGATTGAGCCTGCTTGAGACAAAAAGAAGCCGACTTTCTATATGAGAAGTCAGTGTAGAGAAGCAGAAACGGGGGTTTCCTTCAAAAATTGGAAACAACTTTAGAGGACAAAAACTATCTGTACTTGATTCAATCAATCAAAGACTAAACAAAAGGTAAAAAGCGGTTTGCTGACGTGCATAATACATGCAGAGAGAGCGGTGGTAAGCTAGGTACCATGATCAGCTAAGAACACGGGTGACGAGAAGAGGGTAAACGAAGAAACAAGGAGAGAAGATACATGGTACATCGTAAGCTCTGTTTTTTTTTTTTTTTTTTTTTGGGTGCTGTCATGAATCACCATGATTAGAGTTAACAATTGATCCGTACATCAGGCTGTTTCAGCTTAGTCTATTCCATACTGATCGTTGATCTAAACCTGATCAAACGACTGGGGGTGTTTAACAGTCAAATGACTTTGCAGCGATTGCTTGATCCTTCTGTTGACTATTGGCTATTGAATGGTTGGAATATGATTTTGTCCGCACTTGCTCTTCCTCATTTTTCTTACAAATAGTATCATTTAAACAATTTATACCTACATTAATTATTTAAGATTAAATTTTATTCTTAACCTATTCACTAATTTTTTATTAATAATAAACCCCTCTCATAATCTGAATCCAAGTAATTAAGAAAGAGAATATATTCTTAAGAATTCCAGGTCAACTACTTGGGGAGATGCATTTGCTTCTGTGTCTTCCATCACATGCGTTTGGGTTTCAATAATAGGAGAACTTCGTGCCTGGACATATATTTTCTCATTAATCTCTCTTCGTTGGCCAATCATTCACTAGCTATGACTAAACCTGTTTATTTTCAAGTTGTTTTGATATAAAATATAAAATATAAATATTTCAATATATTTTCTAAAAATCGCGGCAGTGAGTATAGAAGTTTACGATGACCCACTGCAGCTGAGCTAGTGTCATGAGTTTTCCAGCTCCCATGCTTCCAGTGTCAAAGCGCAAGGTAGCCATGATGAAGGCTCTACACTGTCATCTCATGTTGCTTTCATGATCTGAGTTAAATTCAATTTAACTGACAGGCATCTGTAGGCAGAGTGGACATGAAAGAAAAGGATAGTTTTGCCAGCTTATGTTTATAAATATGCCTGCCATACGTATCCAACTATATTTTATGTCCATCCCAAAGTACAGATAATTATTCAAGACATTTTGGTTGTAATCGACCAAAAAGATTATGTAAATGAGTGTCAGCCACAAGTCAACTAAGATGATGGGATCTCGGCTTCACAGATGAGGGGTAGAAGAGTTCAACCACGTGACTGGAAAGTTCATGTCCGACCACCACTGCTCTTGAAAAGGCAGAGGATGTAAGAAAAGTCCACTGCTTCATGCTTAAACATTCCAATTCATACTAGTTACTCAAATTTATGGCATGAATTACGAGGGGTGGAAGTTTACACTGCATAGGTTTTTCATATGATTATAGCCTGATGAGGACGTTGACTAAATAATGATTTTGTAACATGGGGTGAATGATCCTAGGTAGTTAAAGTTGCTCTGCATTCCAATTTCATTTCTCTTGAATACCTGACCAATAGAATCTACGCTTCATTCCCTTACAGGAAATTGGAAGAATCATGGGGAAACAGAATTGCAAAAGCAGAATTCTATTCGCTATCTTTCAGAGAATAAAAAGGTTCGCCAACTTTCCTGAGACAACACACCAACTCAACAAGAATTCTCGGGTTTAGTGGCATGCATGTCCCCCCTCCCTTAAAGAAGTCTTGGGCTCAGACCCACCTAGTCAATAGGGAAAAAAACAATTACAATGATTAAACCAAAATGTTTCATGTAAAATTAAAAAAGAATATCGGAGCTTTCCCATCAGAAACAGAGACTGTACTCATGAATCTTGCCAAATGTAAACAAGAAAATCTGTGTTGCTAGACATTCAATACATAACATGCACAGAAATGAAATGGAAAAATGAATTCAGTTATATTCCATATCTCAACCATGGTATGCGTTCTAACTGGTTCACAACTGTGTTCTATTTTTCCTATGCTGTAGTACAATCTCAGAAAACAAACAAATATGAAGATTTTGATCTGCAAAAGTATTAAATTAATCTCTCTTGCTACCCCAGTTAGGAAAGCAAACTTTTTCCAACCCTTTCCCAATACAAGCTCCTAAACCACCATCCTTCTTCGGAGAAGACACAAAATTGCTGGATTCTTTCTTACAACGGATTGTTTGAACAAGGGCTTCGATTTCTTCCTTTGCTCGTTGGAAAACGCTTGGACCTTTGACTTGATCAATTGGGGTACTAGCATCAATGTTATCATTCCTTCCATGAGTTTCTTTATGATGGACTGGTGGCTTGCCATGGTGAATGATTGCTTCAATCTCTTCCTTTAATCTTTCAATTAGATTGGGTGCCTTTGCCTTGACATCATTCTCTGCTAATACAGGAACAGCGTATATGCAAAATAAGTGGTTTGACTAAAAAAATATTAAGCCATCTCGAAGCCATGTCAGACTCCAACATCAGATACAACAATACAGCTCATGTCAGAAGCCATATCAGACTCCAACTTCAGATACAACAATACAGCTCATGTCAGACTCCAACTTCAGATACAACAATACAGCTCATGTCAGAAGCCATATCAGACACCTATAGGTGTTTCCTATCCTAAACCTCAAATGTGTTATCATCTTCATCAAGTTAGCACCAGCAGAAAAGATTGAAAGTTCTTCTGTAATTGTTATTGCTTATTGCTATCTAGTACCTGGCTTATCTTGTAACATTCCAGAGGCTATCGACTTCAGTGTATAATATGATAGATGTTGCGCAGTGCCGTGCTCACTGTCAAGTGAGGAGAACCAAAACCTTTCAGACATGTTTTGGTATCAGAACAGCAACATCTCTACCTCCTCTAATCCAAATACCTAACATTCACTACCACCCAAAATATTCAAAAGTTCACCACTCTATGTCCTTGAAACTGACATGGCTTCAACATGGCTCAATAGAAAATAAAAAGAAGAAAAGGTGAGGACATACTAAGATAGTATATGAATAGAAATAACAAGTGATGATTAACAACTGCTTTCTATGCTAGAAGACAATAAGAATTAGACTCCTCCCACGTTAGGAATCAAAAGTTAGCCTAAGAAATGATGTGCAGTTGGCAGCCATGTAGTCTAATGCACTGTCCAATTCCAAATGACACGAACCATTCAAGAGTACAAAATTCATAAGTTGTTATCATAGATCACAGCCATCACAGCATCTCAATTCTTAGACCATTGTAAGTCTAAGTACAAGACAATACAACAAAAAGAAACCAAGTAAAGCACCTGCTTTCTCCGATTTTGAAGATTGATGCCTGAAAGAAAAGAAGGCCACATAACCATTAGAAAGAATCGGAGCCCATAAAAGAACATCTAACATCGAGTTGTAGTATATAAATGGTAATGAAGCAAGTGGGTTGTTGTCGATACCTCTCGTCATGATTGTTTCCGGAGCATATCTCGGTCTGAACAAGAGCCTCGATATCTTCCTTTGATGGGGTGCCGTCATCAATGTCGACAGCAGGCATGGATCGATGAGTTTCAGCCATCGATGTTCTGGGGAGAAATACGTTTTCTTTATTATTATTATTTCTCACTCAGAAACCCGCGTGCGCAAGCAGATGCAGGATAATATAGTACATGGGACAGAGAGAATCGGAGCATCTTTTTGATTTCTGTGCTACCTGATCTGACAGACTGTACTTGGGTTAATTTGGCCCTGCCCACCGTCTGTGAGGGAATCCACTGTTATTCGATCATCTTTTTCTTTTTCTTTTTTTTTATAATTTTCTACTATTGTTCCTCAATTTTACTTGATTAATTGATATTGCTTTAATTTGTAATTTCATTTTCAGCATTCTTATTTTATTGGTTGTTTTTTCAATTTCATCTTTTAGCATTCTATTTCATTTAATGTTTATATGAAATTTGTTATTACTATTTTCTATTTTTTAATATATTTTTTTAACATCATCCATGGTAATCTTGTTTTATTTTATTACTATATCGTATTTGATTTTTGTTATGGTGATTGTTATATAACATCATTGTTTTTTTCATGTTTGGTTTTTATGGGGTTATTCATATTCTCATGATTTAGGTTACAATTTGAAAAATTATTTGAATTGACTTTAATTTTTCTAAGTTTTTTTTTTAAATAATTTAGTTCAATTTTACTCTTCATTATTTGGTTGGTTGAGAATTAAATTTTATATAAAAAAAAAATTTCTTTTATTTTTTTTCCTATAAGTTTATCTCGATCTCATATTCTTGGTCGCAGGTTTAGCAAGTCAACCTAAGTTAACTCTCATTCTTTTTTTTCAATTGCTTTGTTTTAAAATTGGATTTTATTTTTCAGTTTTCCATTTAAAATTGAATTGTCTAATATTTGAGTTTTATTGGTTTATTTCATTTGATTTATATAAGGCTATCTTAGTGTCTCAGGATCAAGTCATATATTTAGCATGCTGACCCGGTGGCTTTTTGGTTGATTTTTTTTTAAATATTATTTTCAATTTTATCGTTCAAATTTTATTTGTTAGAAATAAAATTACAATTTGTTTTTCATTTTGTTTTACATATTACTATTATTATATGCCTATATAATTTTGTGCTTCGTTGTTGCATTATTAGATTAGTTTCATTTATTTATTGTCATTATCTTTTTTTAATCACATAATTAAATTAGTACTACTGATCATCCATCTACATTAATAAATTATTCTGCAGCTCATTTCCCTTGGCATAGCTAAACACCAAGAAATGCTTTTCAACTTATTTTCCATCACATTGTCAAATATATATATAAAATCCATTTTCCATGAAAAACACTTAAAAAGAAACTACTTTCTAGCAAACACCTAAATATGTATTGATCTATTTTCATTTAATTATCTAATATATCATTAAATGTTTCCATGTTAAATTAATACTTAATTTTATAAAATTGAGTCTTTGTTTCTTTCTTTAAAAAAAATTAATGGAGATAGATGACTAAGATTAACATAATGGAAGAAATCAAGGACTATTCCAAGAAAGTTAGAAAAAGTTTCATTTGGTGCCTTAAGTTTTAATTTTCTTAGATTTTGTCTCTCTTTTTTTAATTGTTATGTTTTGATCCTAAACAAGAAATTAAAACTATTTTTTTAAGCTATTTTTCTTATTGTTTGTAGAATTGTTTTTCTTTAATTATACCCCTTATCATCTAATTTGATTTAATTATTTTATCAAATTTGATCCTTCTTTTTTATCCATTTTTCTAATTGGATTTTTTAAGTTTTATTCCTAAACATTTGATTTTTATTTGCTTTCATTGTTGTTAAAATTATATGATTTTATGAGTTAACTCATCAAATCTTGTCAACTCGGGTAGAAAAATTGATTTTGATCAAACTCGGTCAAAATCATATAAAATCGTAAAATCAGAATCGATCGATCCAATTTTATGATCTTGCTGCCGCTTCAAAAATTGCATTGGCGCTTCCCCCACCATTCACTTGCCTTTTATATATATATTCGCCCCTGCTCTCCGCGCGCGCACGCGCATACACACATATATATTATCGCGCGCACACACACATATATATTATCTCTCTCTCTCTCTCTCTCTCATATATCATGGAATTATTATTGAAAATTAATAATATTAACTTTAAAATTTATACTTAAATTTTTTGATTTTTTTTGTTTTTTGATTTTAAATTAAATTTTTTTGATGTTTTTAAATCATTTTCATGTCTTGATATCGAAATAATTTGTTGGAGTTGAAGTTAGTACTGACAATATCGGTGTTGGTACCAATATTAATACCAATAATCCTTTTAATAATAATCATTTTGATTAATGTATTAAAAATAACGAGGAAAATGACAGTCATGAGACTGATTTTAATTTATATAGCATATCAATAAAATATTTATTTTAAATTTGTTAGTTTTTACCTAATGAAATTCTATGGACATAATTGTTTTGTAATGTATTTTTAAGTTATTTTAAATCATGTATGAACCTTAACTAATGAAGTTTTATAGCCATAATTATATTGTATTGAGAAATATTTCACTTACGATTTTATGATTTTTCTACCTACAAGATTTTAGCTATGATTTTATAATTTTTGTACGGAAAAATTCAAGTGCGATTTTACGATTTTATGATTCGATCTTACGATTCGATTTTTCAAAACCCTTTCCGTGTCGTGTCAAAATCGTGATTTTGAATACCATATTTGTTTTTATATCAAATATAGTCATCTTTCTCTTTAATGCTATTTTTAATGTTTTTCCTTTCCATTTTATCCCTTATTATCTTTTGATTGAGAATTTCACATTATTTTTTTCAAGTTTACCTTTACATGTTAATGTTAGGCTCAGGACCAAGTCAAGAATTTTGCATCGTTGTTCTTTAGGTTTTTCCTCTATAGAGTTAGTTCTAGACTCATTAATAGGTCATGAGTTTAGAATATTAATACAAGTTTAGTTTATTTTTTTTTAAGTTCTTTATTAAATTTATTTTTTTTCCATTATCAGCCTTCAAAGTTTGGTCTATTAGGAATTGATTTTCAGGTCCTATAATCAACATCACGTCAAAACTTAACCGGGTTGACTTGGATTTTTTATTTATTTTTTAAGTTCTGTAGTTCATTATTTAACTTTTTTTACGATGTTTTTTTTTTAAATTCTTTTAAATATTGAGTTATTTGATTACCGAGTTTTAATAATTTATTCGATTAATGGTTAAATTGTTTTTTTTTCTTGACCTCTTCCTTTTCTAGTTGTTCTTTTTTGTCAAGTAATCACATCAAATTTGATGAACGCGTTGGATGACTAATGAATTTTGGTATTCTTGCAAAGTTATGTACACGTTTTTGGACACTGCAAGTAATTAATTAAAAAAAAAAGGGTTGGTGAATTTTAAAATTATGACAGAGGGATTAATTCCATAATCAAGGCATTTAATTTTTTAATAAAACTATTAATAATTTATTAATTATTGTAAGGGCTAATAGTCCAATTTCTTCAACCCTGCGATACGCACAAAATACTTCTTTCAAACCAGGTGTGTATAGAAGAATGATCAAGGCTGGAAAGACTTGTCTACATTGTTATTGATTATTGACTAAATCTGTTGACTTTGACCACGTGGTTCCCATTCTTCCAACATAACAAGTATGAATATATTGGCCAAGCATAAAAAAAGATTTAACAGAAAAGTAAAAAACTTGATTTCTTGCATTTAATATATTTAAAAAAAACCTATATGTTAAAAATAATTATTAATGCTAACTAAAAAATAAATTATAAAATTCAAAATCATATATATATTACATATATAATCTCGTGTCGCATTTAGTGCTTAATTTTTTTTTTATTTAATCATAATGCAATAATTTATTTATAACAATAATAACAAGTTAGGCTTCATTGAAATAAACTAATTTGCTAGTATGATTCCTCCTTGTCTCATTAATGTTTTTTTCCACAAAAATATACCTTTTTGTTCTATGTTCTTTATTAAAAAAAAATAAAAATTAATAAAAGAATATGGATAATTTAAAATGAGGATAAGAAATGTATCTCTCTAGTTAAAATCCTTTTATTTTATTAATGTGCTCCATTGTTTAGTTTAAAAAATACAATGATAATTTGACATGAATGTATTAAAAAAAATAAGAATAATACAACTCCAACACGTTGTCACAAGAAACATTTTGACAACATTACCAAACCTAGGTTGGCTCAACGAGGCAACCTGAAGCCCTCGTCAATCTAAACCCTTCTTAAAACCTTTGTCAATCTAAACCCTTTGCTACTTCATGTTTCAAATCAAACTAAGTGGAAGTTAGCCCATTGTGACTCCTTTGAGTTGGTAGTCTAAATGCGACTTGGTCAAAACTTGATTTAAGACAACATAAGAAAGATAACAAAAACATGAAGAACAAAACTTATTTGAATAAGGTCAAACTACTAACCCTAATTCAAATTTTTATTTTTGAATATTTTACCACACAAATATTCTAAGCAAAACTCCTTGTTACAACTCTTCTACGATGTTGATTTACGAGGAAAACA
Source organism: Salix dunnii (assembly GCA_015731905.1). NCBI lineage: Eukaryota > Viridiplantae > Streptophyta > Magnoliopsida > Malpighiales > Salicaceae > Salix > Salix dunnii. The sequence goes on along the minus strand of CM027664.1, from coordinate 10,940,725 downwards.
TCCTAAGCCATTCTAAAAATAATAATAAATGAATTGCAATCCAAGTAGTAAAATTGTTATAAGAATCCTAAATCAACGAGGAAAATATAGTGAATCTTGAGTAGTACTTCTTAGCATTATATAAAAACCTTTATGACCACTAATTGTTATAGAATTGTAACCTGAAAGTGAACATTGCCTTTGAAATCTCTAGTAAAAATCCAATAGTCGGATGGAAAATTATTCTCATAAATAGGTTGAACAGTATGAAAAACAAATCTCCTATATTATTCTTGTAGGGTTTGGGAGAACTCGTCTTTAAGTTCATATCTCTCTCACCGATATCGTATCTTGTGGATATCCAGTAGAAAAACTTCAATCATTTATATACTCATCATTTACATTAAAACATTATAAATGTCAGCAACATGCTTAACTCTCCTTATAATAAAACAAATCTTAGAGTTATAAGAAGATTTGAAAATCTATTTCACAATGTTTACGTGAAGTACAAGAACATTAACTTTGAATTGATTCTAAAATTCTCTTGAAGCATGCACGAGGCACATGTTTTCCTAAAATACTTCATAAAATCTAGAACCACATCTAATTTGAATGAACGAGAGCCTTTTAGAATACTAGAAATTCAAAGCATCAAATATGAAAGACTGTAAAAAAGTAGAAGCGTGAGAGAGTTCTTACGTGAAATCTATTAGGTATTTATAGTGAAAAACCCGTTATACATGCATGGAAAAGCGAGATAAAAAACCATCGTTGATTTTATATGCTCTTTCATTAGAGGGAAATTTCCATGACTTGTGTTTTTGAAAGAAAAACGAGAAAAAGAGGTCTTTTTTCCCTTCCAAACACCCCTTCAGATGCACAAGCCGACGGACAAGTGTGAAGGGAGATGACGAAATGGAGCCTGTCATCGTGTTTTAAAAATTACCAAATAATAAAATCCGAGTGTTGAATATATTTATAATAGCAATGTCGTGTTTTGTCAACGAAGAACGTTGAAATTTCCTTGTTCAACCACCCGTATCTCTCCTTTTTGTTTTGTTTTTCAAACTTTCAGCGTGCTGCTTACACGGGGGGGACTGAAGAACAGAGAAGCCAAAAACTATATAACGCTGCAGATGCTAAAAGAAATGAAAAGCGACAGGCTTTGAATTCATCAAACCACTCGTGGTTGTTGATAAAAAAGAGAGGAGCTAGCTTTGAACGAGTGGCCACGTCTATGATATCCACATCACTGCCTTTTCTATTGAAACCACATAATCTCTTCCTGACTTTCTTTGGAGAATTCCACGACTGATGCTGTCTTCGTTTCTGAAGCTTGCTTCTGCTGAATTTATTTCTTAATATATAAAGTAAGACCAGGGGGGGTTCAAAATTGTCCGGCATAATATCTCTGTTACCAATTTGATAACACTTTTGCAAGATAAACATCGTCAAACCTCTGTTTAATTCCTGAATTACAGGTAAAGAAAACCATTCACTCCTTTCTTTCTTCTTAATCCCCCCCTTTAATTGAATAGGGTGTTTCTCGTTCTTCATGGAGGATCGACGCTTTTTGCTTGATTGTCGTGTTGTTAATTATTGAGATTAGGTGACATGTTCTTTCTTTTCTTTTTGGTTTTTTAGATAGGAGCATATAGGACTGTCTGAATTGTTCCACTTCTTGGAAATCCATTCATTCATTAGCTCTAACTTTTGAATTCCACCATATTTTCGGAAAAATTGTCCATGTCTCTGGTCAATGGCAACTAGAGGCGGCGTTATATATTTATGTTTTTTTTTAAAAAAAAAGAAAAGAAGAAGCAAAATATTTTCAATTTATGTCAAATTGAGATTTAACAATATCTTTTTTAAAAATAATTTTGATCAGGTCCAAGGTTGCCTTCATAAAAGCGAAGTGCATTGGTGTTCGACAGTACTGTGGGTTTATTGCTTTCGTTGTTATATTCAGCCAGCGAAGAAAAAATTGGAAGGCATAAGCTTGTTCGGTTCTGCCAACGATATGTGTTTGAGTCCTAAACACGATGGTGTGACTTTGAGATCAGATGGGTTTAAGCTGATAAATACAGAAACCACGAGCAAGCCGATAAAGTCTAATGCGAGTAAGATCAAGAGTTCAAAAAACTTGAAGTATTGTGCACCTGTAAGAGTGCCGCTAGACCACTCTTTGTCATTCAAGAGTCTAGTTCAGGACCAGGGGGGATTGGACTCAAATCGTTCCAATGGAAGAGACGGATTGGTGCATAAACAAGTGCCGGCGCTGTCCCTTCCTGAACCCGAGTTTGATTTCTCGCCGAGACCAGAAAGTGACCTTGAAGCCGCCGCAGTTAAGGTCCAGAAGGTTTATAAGAGCTACCGGACTAGAAGAAATCTTGCTGATTGTGCAGTTGTGGTTGAGGAGCTCTGGTTAGTCCTAAGATAATCCGCAATTCTCAAGAAATTGCTTAAATCTTGATGTTTCTGTTTCGGTGGATGGTTGTGATTGGTTTGTTTGATACATTTCAGGTGGAAGGCTTTGGATTTTGCTGCTCTCGAGCGGAGTTCTGTGTCATTCTTTAACGATGAGAAACCAGAAACTGCTGTTTCAAGGTGGGCAAGGGCCAGAACAAGGGCTGCCAAGGTATCAACTTCATACCATTTCTAGTTTCAACTGATTAATGTTCTATATTTCAATAGAAAAACTGAAATATTTCGTTTCCTGTTTGTTTTTTTCCCTTCTTCTTCCGACAATCAAACTGTTATTTAAGGAAGTGATGTCTCATTGCAGGTGGGAAAAGGTTTATCAAAGGATGAGAAAGCTCAGAAGCTAGCCCTGCAACACTGGCTTGAGGCTGTGAGTTGTTTTCAACACTTTTATGTGAAACTATATAATAATGCCAAGTGGCCTCTTCATGTTCAATATTTTTCTAAGCAATTTCGAGCAGAAGCTTGGGCATTTTTTTATATTATTATTTTATTGCAACATGATAGCAATGGTCTAACCTCTGTACGCAAATTGACTATGCTTTTTGTCATGCATAATGTATAGATTGATACACGCCATCGATATGGTCATAATTTGCACCTTTACTATGATGTCTGGTTCAAAAGCGAGAGCAGCCAGCCTTTCTTCTACTGGTAAGTGCTTTCTCAAATTGCTGTCTGGTAATTCATTAAGAAAGATTCTAAATGAATAAATAAAGTGCATGATTCAACCATTTGTGAAGATATTTTCCTGAAAATAGGATACCCTCCAAGATTCAATAAACTATTATTAAAAAATAAAGTAACAGATATAGCTTGAACAAGAGCAAATAAAAGAAATTACCTCTCAATTACTTCCATTTTGACCGACAATGTTGTGTGCAATGAAATGAAGGTTGGATGTTGGAGATGGCAAAGAGGTAAATCTAGATAAATGTCCGAGGCCCACTCTACTCCTTCAATGCATCGAATACCTTGGACCAGTAAGTTATATGACAATTAATCCGCACTAATTCTTTTGTGTATCCAAAAAAAAAACAAGATTTATTAGCTTGATGTTCTTAATTATGTTTCAGATAGAAAGGCAGGCGTATGAAGTGATGGTTGAAAATGGGAAGCTTGTTTACAGGGAAAGCGGAATGCTGGTGGATACAGTTGAAGGTTCCAAGTGGATATTTGTGCTGAGCACGGCACGGGCTTTGTATGTGGGGCAGAAGAAAAAGGGTAGGTTTCAACACTCCAGTTTTCTTTCCGGCGGTGCCACCACAGCCGCTGGAAGATTAGTTGCGCACGACGGGATTCTCGAGGTAAATTTTCATTATCTCCATGCTCGTACACACGCATGCTTCTAAATTTATTTTCTTATCAGAGCATGCATCTCCACTCTCCAGTACTTACAAGCTTGTCTCTCTCTAATCTTACACAGGCTGTGTGGCCATACAGTGGACATTATCGCCCAACAGAAGAAAACTTCAAGGAGTTTATTAGCTTTCTCCAGGAAAACCATGTCGATCTTACCAATGTTAAGGTAATGCACTTCTGATTAGCTTATCTGGTTTGTGCTTTGAAATTAGTTTCAGTACAAAATAGGTGATGAGCGAGATTGTTTATTTTTATCAATCTGTACACAGAGGTTTGCGATTGATGATGACATTCTTACAAAAATGGCGACTGAAGAGGAACAAAAACCAGTGTCTGCTGATATCTCACAGCTGAACGATGCAACTGATCGTCTAGACGCCAACACCACCATAACCGTTGATCTAGCAGAGAACGCCAACAATCCCAACACGCAGGCTGTATTTGACTTGTCCACCCGATTGCCATGCAATTGGACCACTGGGGCCGGACCCCGTATTGGGTGTGTGCGGGACTATCCTAAAGGACTACAATCGAGAGCACTTGAACAGGTTAACCTATCACCTCGTGTGGCTCCTGGTCAACTGGCTAACTATGGCCCGATCCCTTCTCCGCGCCCCAGCCCTAAGGTCAGGGTCTCACCTAGGCTTGCATATATGGGAATTCCTAGTCCAAGGACCCCAATTCCTGTAGCTAACTAAGACATCTCGTGTCCACCAAAGAAGAATATGACACCGTGATGCTCCCCTCATGGGGGTGAACAATGCTCGACGCTGCTGCTCCAAATGATGGGTTTCCTACCAAATATGGAGGGAATTTGAGGGACAAACCGTATTCTTTACTCACCAAGATCCAGGAATTTGATATTTCTTGATTTATTACTTCATTTATTTTTCATTTCTTTTTAAGATTATTTATTTTTAATTTTCATCCAACTTCTTATGTGTACAGGTTTTGTATATATCTATCTTGTAATAAAAAAAGCTGAACAAAGCTTCATATCTATCTTGTAATAAAAAAGCTGAACAAAGCTTCCAACTTCTTATGTGTTCAGGTTTTGTATATATCTATCTTGTAATAAAAAAGTTGAACAAAGCACATTGATTCATCAGTGGTTCGTGAAAAACAACAAAAAAAAAAGATGTCATCATTTGCAAAATATATTTTTTTCAATTACAAAAAGTAGGTGACTCCAATTCCATTATACTACAAGTTAAAACAAAATGATATTTTAAACGCCATTTTACATTGTTCATCAAGACTTAGATGCACTATAGATTGAAATAGTGAAATTATATAATAATATAAGTATATTTTGTATACTAGAATTGAACGAAAAAATCGTTTTGACCGAGTAGTTAAAGCGTGTTCCTACAAATTAGACGAAAGTTCGAATATCTCAGGTGACAAAATTGATTTTGAATTTTCAATATTTTATTATCATATTATTTGCATCATGTATAAATTGTATACTAAGTTAAACAAATAAGTTGTTTTGGCCGAGTGGTTAGTAATTGTGCCTGTGCTCGGGAGTTTGAATTCCAACAGGGTGAAAAACTTATTTCTTTTTTAAACAAGCTTTTTTTTCTCTAACCGGGGATATATGAGATTTTATAATTTATAAATTGCTTAGGTTTTGTGAAGTAATGTGTCTTTTTTATTAAAAATAATTGTCTTGATTGTATGTGAGAGAAGAAATATATGACATTTTATGCCTTACCAAATCACTTTTATTTTTGTGAATCGGTGTGCCTATGTCATTAAACACTAACTTGCCTTAATTATGTATGTATTGAATAATAGTGAAATTATATTTTTTATTTTTATTTTAAATTAAAAGTTTAAAATGTATTCAAGAGATAAACTAAACATCTTCTTATGATAAAAGAAATTGTAGAGCTACTCATTGCAGAGAAACAGAGTTAAAAAGCCTTATATCCAACCTTATTAGTCTCTCACTGAGTACATCTAAAAGACTTAGTTTTTATATATATATATATATATATATATATATATATATATATATATATATATATAAAAGCCTTACATCCTTTGCAGTAAAAACTTGTTAAATTCAAAAGAATAGAAGAATCATTGATAACTATGACCACCACTATACAATCAATCTACTTTAAGGGTCAAAATATCATGGATAAATATAAAAAAATTATGGTTGCAAGTTTAAGGACAAAACAATAAACATTATACAAATGATATGTAAAGATGATGAACTAGCAAGATATAAACATAAAACAATAAGATAAAAAAAAATAGCATTAGAGATTAAACACAAGGATTTATCATAGTTTGACCATACCTACATCCAGTCCTTGAGCTCTTCTTAGGATTTTATAATTTTATAATTCACTACTACTTGTATAGGAAAAGAACAAGTATTATAATATTTGATTTACCCATGATTAAAGTATTTATTTGATGTCACTCTCACCTCAATAACAAATATCCTACTAATAAATATAAGAAGATAATTTAATTATTTAGTCTTGTTTGGAAAAAAAACTACAAAAAATATCAAAACAAGCTTAAGAGCATGATTTCCAAACACACTTTTATGCCAAAATTTTATTTATAAAAAAGGTTGAAAACCAAACATGGCCTTATCAATCTAACCCAAGTAGATTAACTAAAAATCATTGGTTTGAACATCGACCAAACCAAAAATCACTAGTTTTACCTAAGAAAAAACCAAAACCTAAGCTTCATTCCAAAATGAATCAAACTTGTAAAAAATACAAAAATAAAAAATAAAAAAAATCAAAATAGATCAAAATCCAGAAAAAAAATAAAGTAGCATGATAGTTTTCAATCATAAATATTATGCAAGTGTTTATATTAAAACATTTTATTATCATGTATGAAAATAATTCTTTAGATGTCTCATACCCCTGAATATAAAAAAAAACTCTTTGAAATGCTTAATCATATGATAGGTGTTCATATTCTTATACTCTATTTGACATTAAGGTAACATGCTAATTAACACTACACATATAGCCTATTCATCATCATCAATATAACAACAATATTTTATTTGAATTTCAATAAGAGCATAATACATGAAGAATAGAACTTTTAAGGATATACAACCCATTTTCTTGCATGAGAACAATTATCACATCTTGATGCAATAAAAGAAGTTTAGTTTGGTCATTTTGTTAGCATCAATTATCCTTTATAGTGATATGTTACAACTTATTTTATCTATCAACCTATTAATGTAAAGAGAACGGGTAATAATTTCATGCATATATATTTAAATTCAGAACCTAGGTAATTCTAGCAAGTCTTTATAAGTCCATCAAGCAATTCAGTTGTATCTTTTATCACCATTTCTTTCTTCATCTTGGATTACACAATAACTCCTTATGTAAATTTCTACATTTCTAAATTACATAACATTTACATAATTAATTAAGAAACCTTAAGCTATATTCAAGGTACATAAGATAAGAAAATGATTACATCTCAAAAGAAAAAAAAAATAGAGATATGCAGGACACGTTAACCCTTTTTTAATAAAAATTATAACCATTCAACATCAAATAAGTATCAAATAAAATCACAAACACATTGGTGTTTAATGTCCATAGTCACCTATCATGCATAAAACATTTTAATATGCATCATTAAAAATATATATTGCATGTTATTCTAATTATTGGCTTTATTCACAGTTTAAGATAATGTTTTTAACACTTGTAAATATTCAATTAAATCCAATTTGATAACTTCCTAAAAAAATATTTGTCTTTAAAAACTCTTATTAAATTAAAAAAACTCTTTTAAAAAAAATTATTTAAACCATTTAATTAAATAAATCCTAAACCTATTATAGTATTATAAAAATAAACAATTTAATTCATTCATAACCCTATTAGACAAATTATTTCCATAATTAATTTTAATTTAGGGTATAAAATCTAAATTTGTTTTATATAGGATAAATTTATAATTTATCTTAATATTCAAAATTATAATCAGGCACAAAGTTTGAGGGTCATATTCATAATATGTAAACTTAAAAGCCTAATACTTAAAATTGAAAAAAGATAGGAGTAAGGGGGTAATTTCCCCAAACCCTAAGAGACATTAAGGGTAGACTCATAATTATATCCTCTCTCATCCTTTTTCCCCCTATTGTCGATAGTGGGATATTTATTCATTATCAATAGCTGGTGCAATGATATTCAACATTGTCGCTGCCAACTAGGAGCATGAGAGATAACTCCTCAAGATGTGAAATCAAAAATAGCCTATAGCTATTACTAGGGCACGACATATGTTAGGTTCATGACATTGTTGCTTACTAGGCCAAATACAATTAGGTTGGAGCCGCTGTTGGTAAAGACACAATGATCAAAACTAGTTTTTTGAGTTGCCATAATCTAGGCATAAACTCCATAGTCTAGCCAAATTTGAAGCTCCAGAATAATTGCTGATCATTTTTTTTTTTCAATTTGATTTAAAAATCATGAGAGAAAAATTATCTTTGAAGATTTTTTAAGAATATTTGCACATAAAATTAATTCCTAATTAACACCTATAACAATAACTTATGAAATCAAACAACCCTAATTATTTAAACAAAGATTCTGATACAAGTGTTGGGTTCCCAAATATTATACATATAGCAGAAATAAAATTATTTGAGAGTCTCTAACATCTTATTAGACAAGTCTAGAGTTGTTTATATATCTATTACATAAAGATTTAATCTTCTTAAGCTTTGAATAATTCTTTAAAAATTGAGTTGTCATAACTCATAAGTCATCCAATTGTTTGACCTCCAACAATAATACACACAAATCACTTGCGAGAAATCCCCTAAATCCCTATATTAAGAGAGAGTTATTGATATGCTATAAACACCTAGATATTAGTTCTAGATATCTTATATGCTTCATCTTATGAGAACGGTTACTTCATTTCATGAAGAAAAAAAATATAACATGTACGAGTCTCTATGGCTCTAATAAATATTCAATATTTTAGAGAGCATCGATCAATAATATTTTAAGAAAAATATTTTGATGTAATAAAAATTCCATAATTATAATAACTTTATATTTTTCTTTGCAAAACATTTTTGTTTCATGAACTTTATCTATACTCTACATTTGTAAATCAAATATTAGATTTATTAATATAATATTATTTAAATATTAAAGATAAATTAAGATTTTATTAATAATAAATATGAATTTACATTAATATAATTATATAATGTATAGATAATTGATTAATTATATGATATATTAAACTAATACAATATAAAAAAAACTTATTAATACTAAACTGGTGCTTTTATAACTGAAATGAATCTAGTGGGAGTTTTCTCTACCCTCTCTATTTCAACACTTTCATATATTTTTTTATAATTAGAAATTTAATTGTGTCAGGAATAAAATATGAGTGTCAAATTGTTTTTCAAATGGTTTTTTTTTATTTATTTAGTAGCAATGATATTTACGGATTATTTACTCCTTTTATTTTTGTTTTTTAAATAATTGATAGAGAACAGGATATGAAAAAAATAAACAAATTGATTATTTGAGAGAAAAGGGACTATTCAATTAGTTTTGAAAAAATAGAGGGATTGATTTGTAATTTAATTCCCCGAACACTTTGGTTTTGGATGATCAAAATTCAATTCAATTCAATTCAATTGCAATTCAAAGCAACATAAAAGAAAGGAAAGATGATAGGGTGACAGACGATACCTATCTAACCCTCTATTTTGCATTTTTTTTATGAATTTTATTCGATTAGGAAATTCGTTTGTTTGTTTCTATTTGTAGATCTCCAATTCCGCCATTCTTACATCGATTTATTGTGGGGTGTCAACTTTTGCCTAATATTTGTCAGTTAGGGTTTCAGTTTCTTTAGATGGAGCCGCGTGTTGGTAATAACAAGTTCAGGCTCGGCCGAAAGATCGGCAGCGGCTCCTTTGGACAGATCTATCTAGGTTTTTTTTTAAATTTAATATATATATATCTTTATTTATGTATTTATTCTTTTTTGCTCATTGGCCTTTTGGATTGAATTTGGATTGAATTAGGTACGAATATCCAGAGTAATGAAGAAGTCGCCATTAAGCTTGTAAGTTTCCTTTTGACTAATTTATTTTTTCTCTCGATTATTCTGTTCAATTCCTCTTCGTTTTCCTTTTTTTTTTTTTTTTTTTAATGTTGGATTCAGTACTGTTAATTATTTAATTTAATTTTTCTGGTTTAACTTCTTTTAGATGTAGGGGAGGATTTGGTATATTTGGACTCCACATATTAATTTATGTTTTGTTTAAATTTTCAATCAAGAATTCTTAACAGTGCTGTGAACTAAATTTACTATCTCTTCTTACTGCACACCTTAAATAATGTTGGATTGATTGACTGATGTCGTTTGCTTTTGAATCAATCAATCATTTTGATAAGTTTTTAATTTAATGATTTTTCTTATTTAATGTTCTTTGTGGGTTTGAGCCAAAATGATTATATTCTTAGCTCTGTGTGATTCTTATATTGTTTGTTAATGTTCAGGAAAATGTCAAAACAAAGCATCCTCAGTTGCTATATGAATCCAAGTTGTACAGAATCCTGCAGGGAGGAAGTAATAATGTTTCTTGACATCTTTTTTCATCATTCTTTTTTTTCTTTTTATTTATATTTTTAAAAAATTATTTTTTATTTGAGTGTGTTGTTGCTCATGCATTCTTCTTTTATTATTACTATTACTATTATTTTATTTTATTTTATTTTATCTAATTTCGGATCATTTTCTATCTTGGCAGCTGGGATTCCAAATGTGAGGTGGTTTGGGGCCGAGGGAGACTATAATGTTCTGGTGATGGATTTGCTAGGACCAAGTCTTGAAGATCTCTTTAATTTCTGCAGTAGGAAACTCTCGTTGAAGTCAGTTCTTATGCTTGCTGATCAGATGGTGAGTTTCCATTGAATTTTCCATTTTCAGTGTTAGTACTTATCTTTCAGAAATATTATCTAATTATGTTGCTGTCCTTTTCTTCTCTCAAGATCAACCGTGTCGAGTTTGTTCACTCAAAATCATTTCTTCATCGAGATATCAAGCCAGACAACTTTCTTATGGGATTGGGAAGGCGTGCAAATCAGGTCTCTTGATATGAAGTATATGTTTTCTAATATATATATTACATCTCTTTTTTTTTTTTTTTCCCTTTTAAAGGAAATCCATATAAAAATTGTGTTGTTCACTTGTACATAGGTATACATCATTGATTTTGGTTTGGCAAAGAAATACAGAGATAGTTCAACCCATCAACACATTCCTTACAGGTGAGAAGATTGTGTTTTGTGTTAATGTGCACACTGTACACGCTAATTTGTGGGTGTTTGTGTTGTGTTAAATATATTCTGATGCCCTTTTGCTCTGTTTGGAACTATATTAAATATGACTGCATATGGAAATTTGAGTCATTTGCCAATATCCTCAATAGCTGTGATATATATGTGGCTGTTTTTTTTTGGTACTTAAGTAATTGTATTGATGATTGGGTTTTGAAATATAGAATCTTGGTGCCTTAACTATTTTTACTGTTGTGATCGTAGAAGTATTTCATTTAGCTATCTCATGTATACTCTGTTTTTCACTGTTGGTATCTCTGCTGATAATATGTGGTAATTAAGTCTACTGGAATTGATACACTACAGGGAAAATAAAAATTTGACTGGAACTGCTAGATATGCAAGCATGAACACTCACCTGGGCATTGGTATGTACTTTTTTTTTGTGTGCTTGGTAATCTGTTGCCTTTCATTTAGTTCCATTTGTTTCATTACATTGATTGCTACATTTTTGACTTGTTGGACTGCACAGAGCAAAGCCGGAGGGATGATCTAGAATCTCTTGGTTATGTCCTTATGTATTTCCTAAGAGGAAGGTGATGCTCGCTGCCTGCCTGCTTACCTAAGATTGCTATGTATCTTCATTTGCAAATTTGATCACTGATATGTTTGTCCATGTAGCCTCCCTTGGCAGGGACTAAAAGCTGGTACTAAGAAACAAAAGTATGAGAAAATTAGTGAAAAAAAGGTTTCTACTTCAATTGAGGTAATATGCTTCTAATTACCAAGGTTGGTTGCAAATTCTGTTGCCAAGTCAAATAATCTAACTGGAGATATGATGCTTTCCTCAGGCACTGTCTCGGGGTTATCCAACTGAATTTGCCTCTTACTTTCATTACTGTCGTTCACTTCGATTTGATGATAAGCCAGATTATGCTTATTTGAAGAGAATATTTCGTGACCTCTTTATTCGTGAGGGTAAGAATGTTAGTAGTTAAATGTCTTCAAGTCCACGGTGTCTGTACTAGTATCTGTATTTCAGTAATATTGGCTTTCATAGAACAATAAAAGTGGCATTTGAACTCCTAACTGTATCTGTTGATCTTTTTTTCTCAGGCTTCCAGTTTGATTATGTCTTTGACTGGACAATATTGAAGTATCAGCAATCACAGCTGGCTAATCCTCCAACTCGTGGCTCTGTGAGTGTTGATGGAACATTTTACTTCTGTTGGTCATCGGTGTGGAAAACATTTGAATTTTTCTTGTTTCTGTTAGGACCTTGGTGTTGGAACTAGTTCTGGAATGCCGCCTCCTATTGTCAGTGCGGATAGACAAACAGGTAGTTTATGTTGTGCTTTTAAATTGTTTCCAAGTATTCCTTCAAATAATGGCTTCAAGTTGTAAACTGTCTTTTCTATAGTGTAGGTTCTCTTGTTTAAAGATTTTTATTACTTTTATTTAGTCATTCTCCAATTTAATTTCAGTCTTTTAATTTGCCAGTACTGTCTCTCTATGTGAGTGTGAGTGTGTATTATTAAGGATCCAGAATCTAGCTAAATACTGCCTACATGTTCCCACTTGGGCGAATACCAAATAGCAGTTAAATGATGAAGAATAAACTCTAAGGAGAAGGTGAATGATTATCCTTTAACATATGCTTGGGTTTTATACCTTTTCTCTCCTCAATGCAGGTGGAGAAGAAGCTCGAGCAGCTGGCCAATCAATGGAATCCTCTCGCTGGAGACTATCAGGACCGATCGTAAATGCTGGAAGCTCTTCAAAGCAGAAAAGTCTAGCTGCTAACAATTCTCCAATTACAAAGGATGCCATTGTAAGTTGCTTGTTTTTTTCTTTTCTTTTTCTGCCCCAAATTGTGCAAATCTTCCTGATTGTCTTGTAATGCATGATGGGGCATTATTTAGGGACTGGTGAATGTTGAATATTAAGTATTCTATTTTTCTTGTACATGTTTGCAACTTGCATTTGGTAAATCCCATCAACCCTGCCCCTTAAAATGCTGGCCAATTCTGGGCTCGCTGACAGTTAAACTCCTGGTAGCATAGTATCATCACACCATGGTCTCCAAGTGTAATGTATATGTATCATTGCTGGCTAACCTAACTGAGTGTTTGTGGCTATGCATTATCCTTGGTTCTTGCAGTTGCTTAAAAAAATTTACCCTGCATATGTATGCAATGTATTCAGTTAACTTGCATGTGTGAAATTCTCCCTTTATTTTATGATGCTTAAAATCTTTCGTGGATTGATATTAATGCTGTTGATGTTGGCTAATCTCTTATACCATGAAGATTTCACATACATACTGAAAGTCTGCTATTAGTTTTCTTCCCCCGCATTTCTATTTCAGATCTAAACTGCATTATAATTGGCTGCTGCAGCTACCCAGCTCCACTTTTTTGGGCCGATCAAGTGGGTCCTCAAGGCGAGCTGCAGCTGTTTCCAGCAGCCGTGATGTATTTGTTGGAAGTGAGTCTGATCCCCAACGGTCTCGCACAACTGAGGCAAGCCCTGGTGCAATGCATAAAATCTCTAGTGGTCCAAGAAGTCCTCCGCTAGGATCTTCAGACCCGAGACGCACTTCTTCAAGTAGAAATACCTCTCACATGAAGACATATGAGACCACACTTAAAGGAATTGAGGGTCTGAATTTTGACAGTGATGAAAAGTTTCATTATTAGGAGCTCAGCACTGTGCATTGTTGTAAATCATGAATGTACTGGTGTGCTGTTACACTCAAAGTAGGATTGTTTATTCTCATTGAGCTAAAAAGAGTTTGAAAGTAGTGGCTCCGAGCCTCGATAAACTTGGGATTTCAATTTATGCACCTAAAGTGTCAGCTGATTATATGGAAACAGACAGGCCTGAGAAGCTGAATCCAATTGTGCAGCAAAAAGCTTGGTCCACAACTGCTGGGTGTGTTCAATCAGCTGTGCTGTTTTTAAATCTCACCACTACCCGGACCTATATTCCACTTGTTCATTTATACTTTGGATTTTTTTATTGTTTCTTTGAATCAGATTTAAAACTGATGGCAGTGAAAACTGGCCACTGTATTCTTGTTCAGTTCTCAAAATCTTAGAACTACTCAAGGCTCGGGCTTCGGGTTCAAATATTTGCCTTGGGTTCTATGTTGAGCGGTAGCTTATTTTTGCCAGTTTTTCTTTTTAGCCAGTGAATACAACTAGTAATGTCGGATATTTTCCCCCCTTTCAAGGAAACTACGATGTTGAGTATTTTGGCGTCAAGCTATGTTTTGATACTGGGCTCAGTTTGTGTGTTATGCTAATAGACACTAAATCTCTTCTCTAATGCTCTTAAACCTCATCCTCATCTCTTGGATTAGACAGCTTGATTACAAGTAAGAAATGTTATTATGGTTGCTGTGTTTTTTAAATGATTTGGTTCAGGGCATGTCGGGATAATAATTTTCATGGTGTGCATTCAACCACACCACGATGTTCAAACCAGCCCTTTGTTATAATAACCTATCTTACTATCATTAAAACCCTTGTAATTTTCATGTATATGCTTTTCAAAATAGCATTTGAAATGCATCCCTAAAAACTATCTTAATCATATAATATGCTATAGCAGTAGCTTACTAATTGATCCCTAACGCATAATGCATTTATTATCATTAGTCATCACTCTCGTGACTGACTTCCTAATAAGCTCTACTCTCATTATTGTCTGATACAATTAGTCTTTCCTCTTGGTACGAACATCCAAAATAATATAGATATTAAAAATATCGCATATCCCATCGAATGACATACTGATGAAATCAAGCCCAGTCTTCAGAAATAGCTGGTTTCTCTAGTCCTCACTTTAAAGTTGACTAGTCAAAGTTTTTCATTCCTGCAATTATCTATACAACATTCTTTATTTTCTTGATTCCCAACGCAACCTACATCGATTGCATTTCCAACAATTCTATCATGAATACCAACAATCTTACTTTTTATACATGCTTTTCAATTATCTAATCCAACTTGAAAGGCCATAATTTATCGATGCTATGTTAATCTAAACCATCATATATGTAGGCTAATTATTTTTTGCAATCCTGCAACATTGCCAATCAATTCATCTATTCTTTACATTCACAAACAACTGTGGCTATCCCTCGTGGATGCGAATAAATCCAACTGACCGTTATGACTACTAACACCTTTGATTATCCCTCTACAATGTCAATAAATTCAATTAACCCTTATAATTACCATGGTTTAATTTCTATTTTTTTTTTCTAAAACAATTTAACTCGTCACAAATGAGTTCTTTTTATTTATTTTTTTGGTTTAGAAACTCTTCCTATAATATTATAACTATCCCTTAAAATTCAGATATTTAAAGACAACTCGATCCTCCACTATTTTTCAATAGTGATTAAGAACCCCTTTAAAATAATCAAGGTTCATCTTATTTTTATTTCTTATCAATCTTTCAAACTTAAGTCTTTTAACATGTCAAATAACACACTTAATTGAGATTTTTAATATAATTTGGTCAATCAACTCACAAATCATAATTGAAACTAATATCAAAAGGGTCATGGGATCCTTTTCAATATTTTCGTAGTTTTACATCATCCATAATTAAATCATGCTTGATATCAAATAACCCATTCTTCTCAACAAACATTTAGCTAAAAATCTACTCCCTTCTTTTTAATTAAGGTTTGGTTGAACCTAAGCTTGCGAGAACCAAATGTTCTCCATAATTTTCCATGAAATTTTCACCTAGCTCATCAATTCAATCCTTATCTTCTTAAGAACCTAATGAAGTTCCTATAATCATCTTTTAACATAGGTTTGTGCAACCCTAAAACATATAATTTTCTAGGACTTTGTGCTTGTTCATTTTTTTTCTTAAAACAAATCCTCATTTAAACTTAATCAACATCTATAAACAATTAAAACCAAATATATCTCATCCCTCCCTGAAGTGGGAATTTCAGCCAAAAATATCATCATGTATAACTATTAATCATAATTATAACAAAAGATTATTTGTTTTCAATATTCTCAAATCCTAACCAAGCATCACAACACACTAACATTCTTAATTTTACTATAGATAATTAAAACAAAAGAGAGTGTAAAATCACTTACTCAAGGTATTTGAAACAAGTTTCATGAGTTTTTCTTGGTTATCTCTTTTATTTGTCTTTTATCCTCCATAGCCCTAAGCTTTCTCTCTCTGCTCATAGTTTTTTATTTATTTTGACTTCACTTTCAAATTCATTTTAAAAGCGTTTTTCTTTTCATAATCATCCTAAACACACTAATTTCATAAAACCCACAAAAATCACTTCATTTTGCGAGAAAATAATATAAAAGACCTTTATTCATATTTACCTTTTGGTGTGATTACTAAAGAGAAAAAGGGTGGCATTGTTCAATTTATTTACAAGTTTTCAACCTAAGCATCTTTAGATTTCTCACATAGACTATCCAACAAGTCCTTTTAAAACTCTGAATGACTTGAAATTTCAGACCGTGGTATGAAAACATGTTAGAAGACTCCGTGTGAAATTGTAGCCTGATGATCCAATGGTGAGGTTAAAAGTTATGCGTGGTGGCATAAAACTGGTCAGCAGGTTAAAAATCTGAATTTTCTTGTTACATTCTTTCATAAGTTGTACTGATTATTCTAATACATACCCAAGAAGACTTCTGCACCAAAGGATGAGGGGGATTGTTAGCATGACCCCAACAGCCTGTCTTCCCAAACCAGAAGACTCGACAGAAATCTGGAGCAGAAAATGTGACCTCTTAATTAATGGTTGAAGTTGTATCCCTGAATGGTTATCTAAGAACCTCAATTATTTCTTTGTTTCAAGAACTTGTCGTGCATCATTCATATCACTACCACCCTCTTCCTCTAAGTGGAAACAACTCCCAAGGAATGGCTGCCACTGTCCCTTCACCAGTTTCATCTCTACAACAGTTGTTTTATTAATAATAACCCCAAATACATGCTTCTTAAACCACATGAGATGCAGAAGAAGTAAATTTATACAAGATCAACAAATTCATGCTCCAAAAAACATTTAAAAACTCTGGGCCACAACCTCCAAACCTATCTCTTAGCAATATCATCCCTAAAAGCACCCAAATTAGCAGCCAAAATTATGAGCTAGCACAATCGATTTAAGAAATCTAAAAGTATAAAACAATCATTTACTCAGAGCAGCGGTACAGGGAGAAAAAACAACAACATGATGATGATTATGATATTTGACCCCTCCAATAAATCATTGCTATTTACTTCTGCAACTATTACCAGTTGCCATTAACAACTCTACTACACCTTTCTTTAATCCACCTGAAACTCTTCTTGAAAGACCCTTTGACTTTTCCCTCGACAGCATAAACCTTATAGCTAGCAACTCTCTTTTTCCTTTGGAACTCAGGATCATTGAAGCTCCATCTTTTAGAAGTTGACCCATTAGTTGACTTTCCTCTCTTGAACTTGACATCACTAGTTCCCATCTGGGCTTGGGTCTGGTAGACAGAGGTTGCATAGGAAGCGCTGTAACACCTGAGATCTTGCATGCTTGTGATAGCATATGAGGGAGGTGCTCCTCCTCCTCCATTGCTGGTGCCGTTGTAGCTTTGTATTTGGTACCTTCCATCGGCGTATGATTTGGATCTGTAATTTTCCATTGAAGATAAGAGAGGAAAATACAAGATCTTGATATACTGTTTCTAATTTCTCTTATCTAGAGAAGACTATGAAGAGAGGGCTTTATGATCATCGCTTATATAAAAGGACCTTGGCATGGCGTCTGCGGAGCGTGCCCTACTAAAATAATTCTCAACTGTTGCGTATTGGTCATTGGTGTGGAAGCCATCACGGATATTCTTTGACCGCTCCAACAAAAATATTTGTTTTTTCAGTTGTTGTTAATTAATTTTATAATTAAAAAGGTTATTAAAAAATAAAAAATAAATAAAAACTAGAAAGAGACAGAGAAAGCATCGTTTTCCACATTGTGCTGCGATAATAGTATTTATATTGTCTGCCCTTGAAATAAAATTATAAGCTAATGTTTTAAGGGTAAAAGTATTTTGTAAGGATCAAAAGTAAAAAGAAGTATTTTATTTTTAATTACATAGTAAAATAACATTAATAATATCCTTAACAAATTTAAATAGTCAAAATATTATTTTGAAATGACGTTTAATTTGTTTCGGAGTTTCTCCATAACTCAACAAAAGAAACTCTTGTGATACACACAATCGTTTCTTTTTCTCTCTCTTTCTTTTCCTTGGTGTTTACACCTTGTCCTCCAAAATTTTACATTAGCCCTTCAATTTCTCTTTCCTTTTAACTTAGTCCATGTTCTTTTAGTTGTTATTTGTTTTATTTAAAATAACATTTGAAATTGGAATTTTGTTTCGATCTTATCCTTATTCAATGTTTTTCTTTGCCAATTTTTTTTGTACTCATTTTTTTCATTTCTATTTATGTAATCTAAGATAATATTTAAAATTGATTTTTTTTTTATTTCACCCTCCATCATATTTTTCTAATAGATTTTTTTCTTCTTTTTTTTTGTTAATTTTGCTTCGCCAATTTTTTTAGATTGATATTTTTATCATCCTACCCCACCCTTCAACATTATCTTATAAAAAAAATCCCATCGCATTGGACTTAAAATCTAATGAATTTAATATTTTATGAAAAAATTAAATGGATGTCACAAAAAGAAAGAAAGGAATAATCCGATCAGTATTTAATTTTTTAAACAAATTAAATTGAATGGTATTATAATTTAATTCTTTAAAAGTTAATATGAGTTGAAAACATAATATATTTATGAAAATTACGTATAACTATAAAATGTAAATAGTTTACGAATAGCCCGTTAGTTCAACAAGGATTAAACTCAGCCTATTAATGGGAGCCGATGCTGATTGTTTATACAAATTAACTTTGATGATAGCATTCATAAAATCTAATGATGATATATACTCATAAAAAATTAATATATATTTCAAAATCACTATTGCTATCATTGACTTTTCCACGTAGGACTCGAATTTAAGTCCAATCTCAAATTGAAATTATGAGTTAATTAATTAATGGTGTCAGCTTTACCATGCAAGGACTCCTAGCACGGTGGTGTGAAAAGAGCCCTCGCAGTATCGTCTACCTGGGTGGTCAAGGACTCCGCATGGGAAGGAGAGGATTGAAGGTAGGTAGACCGAAGGCCAAGTCATATTTAGTTAGCTACTTAACCACATGTCACATGTGTGGCTATTTTTTAACTGTATTTCTTTCTCAATTTTTTAGTGTTCTCGGATAATTTGATATAAAAATTAATTTTTAAAAAATAAAAAAGATATTATTTTAATATATTTATAAAAATACTTTTAAAAATAACATCAACAATACTCGTAAATAGTCACTTAGTTAGCTAAATATATAAATTTATTTCTATGTAATTAGGGGGAGCAGTAATTTTTAAATGTATTTCTTCCTTGATTTTTTTAATATCCTTCTATGAAATTAAATAACAAAGGTCAAGGGAATTAAAATTCTAAATTATATTCTTGCAAAGATGGAGGGTATTTTTAGAATAAAAAATCTTTGACATGTCAGGCAGTTGAATATATTAAAAAAAGCTTGTCCCAATCACCCATCCATCCATAAATGCATCAGTGTTGACAAGAAACTTCGCGAGAGCAGCGGCGGGATAAATCAGCTGGAAGGAAGGTGGCAGGAACAGCCTCAATTCCGTGCCAATTTTGAATGAAACAGTTCTTCAATACAGTGCTTGAATTTCTATTATTAATACAGACAAAGACAGGCAACCATTGAAATTGTCCCCACCTAGACAATAGTTAGTTATTTAACAGCAACATCCATGTAATCATCTTATGTCACTCTTTTTTATATTGTATTTTAAAAATATTTTAAAAATAAATTAAAATTTTATTTTTATTTTTTATTTTAAATTAAATATTTTTTATATTTTTTATCTTTTTAATGTGTTGATGTCAAAAATAATTTTTTTAAAATAAAAAAAATATGTATCATTTTGATGCATTTCTAAACAAAAAAAAAACTTTCAAAATTAACTTCAATCATACTCATAAACATGCATATCTCACCGTTACATCGATGATTTCACATATTTAATTTATAAATAAATAAAATCATAAACTACATTATTTAGTTTATAGTAATAAAACCATACATGTAAAAACAAATATATACAAATTCTAGTATGTATAATAAACAACTCTTAATGGATATCAAAATAAAATTCTATCATGCAAACTAATAAAATAATATATTTGAGTTAAAATTAAGATAAATAAAAACACTTACTTGTTAAAGAATTTTAAATAGTAAATTTTTTGTTGTTATCAATGATGAATCATTTATTCCTAAGATTTTATTGTTTTTCTCTTGGAGCAAAGATTGTTTGCAATAAGCCTCATGAAACCCAAAAACACCATCTTCATTTATATATACTTCTAAATATAGTTTTTAGACTAAAGTAGTTGGACTTAGAAATCTTTCAACAAAAAAAAGATTTATTTATATTTGGAAGGAATATAAAAGCTTAAAGCACTAAGATTTGAGAGAAGAGCGAATATGTAAAATAAATAAAAAGAAATTATTTTGAACTTTTCCTTCGCCTTCTTTTAGTTGATTTTGGAAGATAAAAAATTGAAGAATTAATTTTGGTATTAACCAAAATTAATTTTCAAATTATCAACTTTTTATTAACCACCATAAATCCATAATAAAACATGAACATTAGAGTCATTAACAATGTCTTTTAAGTTGAAAAAACTTGCTCAGGTTTTGGTTTTATTGAAAACAATATTAGAAAATATCATAAGATTCTTCACTTCATGGGGTGGACTGAACAATGGGTTCAGTTTGAAAAAATAATTTTTATTGAACAAATCAAAGCTCAAACTTAAGTTGGTAAAAAAAATAATTATGGCTCAAAATATTAAATTCCAATAAAATTATCCTAAAAATGAGTGGAACCCACTTTTAATTTGACCTTAAATGTATCAATTAACCATGTTCTTTAAATAAATCTTCAACAATCTCCCATATATTGAAAATCATCTCACCAATCTCAAAATGACTTGAAGATTTGTTGAGAGATACTAACTTGATAGATCACTACATAGTAGCTTTTGACTTTGAATGATTTTTGGTGAAATACTATTGGTAGCTAAATAGTCAATGCTACAATGTCTTAAACTATTTTTTATATATATATAAATCAAGACAATAATACTCATACAGTTCTCAATCTATAGAGTTTTTTTTTGTTCTTACTGTTATGTTTATTTTGGCTTTGAACAACTCTTGAACTCATAAATGTGATAGATTATTCAATATTTTTTGAAATTCTAATTTTTTTTTCATATTTTTCACTTTTATTATTGATATTTTATTAAAATTATTTTACTATATTCCACTAGGTATAGCAAAATATGAAAATCATTAAGAGTACTACTCATGTTTTATCATGTTGTAGCTAAGTCTTATTTCATCATAGGAAAAAATAGAAAATAATATTTTTTTTAGTCTACCAAGAATGTTATATGAGTTAGTTTTTATTTGGATCTAGATTTTGTGTTTTTTCAATCAACTAGGTATGGTTACCATCATTACAAAATTTTATTTTTAAATATTTTAAACTCATTCTTCTCGATGAATTATTCACAGGCTCTATTAACAAATTTTTGGTTAATGGATGTATTAGATTTTTCTTTGACTTTACATAGTCAATGAAAATAATTTTATTTAACAATAAGCATTTAATGATAATAAATATATGACATATATATCTTGAATTACTATTATACATATTACTTTGTGTCTTTCCAACTGTTAATGAATTGTTGCAATAAACACAAATAGTTGGTATCAATTTTGGCCAATATAAAATATCCTCTAAAAAAAGTTTCAAAGTCATTTGACTTTCTCTCCCGTTTTATCAAGAGAAATAAATTTTGATTCTATTATGAATCTTATGATATATTTTTTCTTAGAGGGATTCCTTGAAATATTTACTCTACTAAATATGAAGATATATCCATTTATGAGTTTTAAATCCTTAGTGTCAAAGTTTTCATTGACATTATTATACGATTTCGCTATCACTAGGTAACCAATACAATGTAACTCATAGTTCAAGATGAACCTTAAATATTTGAGTATCGTTTTTGTAGTACTTCCCAATATTTCGTACTTGTATTATAGAAAACCTACTTAGTTTGCTAACTAAGCAAGTTATTTCAAACCTTACACAATCTATGACATATATTAGTTTTCTAATTACCAAAAATATTCTAATTGGTTTATTTCCATGCCTTTTATAGATAAAAACTTAAATTCATTGGCGTTTTTACAATGCTATTGAATTTATAAAATTTATCAACAATTTTTATAGCATAATGAAAACAGGAAAATGTCAATCCATGAGATGCCCTAAGAGTTTTAATTCCTAATATGACATCTACAACATTTAAGTCTTTCATGTAAAACTTATTAGTTAATATTTTCTTAGTAAAATTGATCATGTAATCATTATTACTCAAAATAAGCATATTATCTACATATAATGACATAACATTTAATTGTGTCATACTTAACACATTAAATTAAGGTTTTACACCTGTGAATGTAGACTCGTCAAACCATGTTAAAACAAGTTTGTAAATTCTATTACTTAACTCTTTGCTTTAAGTACTTTAAATGTATTATTGATTAATATATTTACTTGAATTAATTTATCTTAATTGTAAAATTTAGTGATGCACCTAATACACCCCTTTATTAGGTGTTAAGTTACCTTAATCCTTGAACAATAGATTTCAATCTACACATTATAGAAGATAAGAAACACAAAAAATTGGTTTTAGTGGTCTCAAGATTTCAAATAGATATAATATAAAATGAGGGTACTTAAGAAAAATAAGGGTATTTTGTTCTATCTTTATCACAATGGTTCTTACACTTTTTTTTCTCAAAATTTATAGGTGGATAGAGGAATAACTAAGGTAGAATGTACAAAAAGCATATGTTTTACGTGAAAATATGGTTAGACTAAAATTTTCAATGGATCCCACATTCTAAAATGTGTCTTTGTCAGAAACCAAACAATTAATTTTAATTAAATACCAAAGTTGTCACATAACCAAACACATTATAAATATTGAAGTATTTGTTGTTGTCAATGATGAATCATTTATTCTTAAAAATTGTTTATAATAAATCTCAAGATTTCAACATCATTATCTTAGTTTAGATGTAATTTTTAACAAACTCATAAAACCAAAGTAGATGAACTCAATAAGGTTTTAACATAATGAACCTACACTCTAGGTTTGAAAGAAAAATAAAGTTTAAAAATAAGAAGAGAAATATTATAAGTTAAGGTGAGGAACAATATGTAAAATCAGGAGAGAGAGAAAATTTAAATTGCGCCCCCCTCTATTTTATAGTTATTATCATATTTTTATTAATCATCATAAATCCATAATAGAACCTGAACATTATGGTCAAAAAACAAAAATCTTGTAAGTTGAAAAAATGTGTTCAGGTTTTGTTGAAAAAATACTAGAAAAATTGATCAAAATCTTCATTTCATATGTTAGATAGAGTAAGGGACTAAACTAGAAGAAATATTTTTTTATGGAACCAATTTTGAATTTAAGATGGAAAAAAATACTTTTTATGACCTAAACAATTAGTTTATAATAAACTTAGACCCAAACTTGAACACAAGTTGGGCCAATGCATGTGTGTGTAGGTTAAAGCCTAAAGGACACTTTTTTGACATCCTCTCTCTTTTAAAAACTTGGGTGTCATTTGAATCCAATTTTAACATTTCATCTATTCATTACATAACCACTGGTAATTAACTGAGTGTACTTACATTTTCTTATAGATAAAAAAATCTCATCGCACTGGGTGTCAGTATTTAATTTTTTAAACAAATTAAATTGAATAGTATTATAATTTAATTCTTTAAAATTTAATATGAGCTGAAAACATAATATGTTTATGAAAATTATGTATAACTACAAATGTAAATAGTTTACAAATAGCCCGTTAGTTGAACAAGAGATTAAACTCAGCTTAGTAATGGGAGCTGATGCTAGTTGCTTATACAAATTAACTTTGATGGTAGCATTTATATAATCTAATATATATATATATATATATATATATATATATATATATATATATATTTCAAAATCACTTTTGCTATCAATGACTTTTCCAAGTAGGACTCGAATTTAAGTCCAATCTCAAATTGAAATTCTGAGTTAATTAATTTATGGTGTCAACTTTGCCATGCAAGAAAAACTAGGTTACCAAAGTATAAAGCATCGTTATTTATTGTGGAATGAACGACTTTTTTGTTACTTCAATCAAATTACATAACGACTAGCACGGCGGTCTCGTCTCCTTGGGAGGTCAAGGACTCCTAACACGGCGGTCTCGTCTCATTGGGCGGTCAAGGACTCCTAGCACAGTGGTGTTAAAAGAGCCCTCGCGGTATCGTCTCTTTGGGTGGTCAAGACTCCACTTGGGAAGGAGAGGATTGAAGGTAGGTAGAGCAAAAAGCTTGTCCAAATATAAATGCATCAGTGTTGACGAGAAACTTTGCAAGAGCAGCGGCGGGATAAATCAGCTGGAAGGAAGGTGGCAGGAACAGCCTCAATTTCGTGCCAATTTTGAATGAAACAGTTCTTCAATACAGTGCTTGAATTTCTATTATTAATACAGACAAACAGTAATACAAAGACAACTGATGATATTGTCCCCACCTAGACATTAATTAGTTATTTAACAACATCATCTATCTAATCATTTTACACTTCGTTTGACATTTTGTAATAAAAATATTTTTAAAATAAATTAATTTTTTTTATTATTTTAAAATAAAAGCATCATTTTAATACATTTATAAACAAAAAAATACTTTCAAAAATAACCTCAACCATATTCTCAAACATGCACATCTCATAATTACATAATTGATTTCACATATTTAATTTGTAAATAAATAGAGTCATAAACTAGATTATTTAATTTGTAGTAATAAAACAAAACATGTGAAAACAAATATATGCAAATTGTAGTATGTATAATAAACAACACATAATGGATATCAATATAAAATTCTATCATCAAACTAATTAAATAATATATTTGAAATACAATTAAAATAAATAAAAGCACTTGCTTTTTAAAGGACTTTAAATAGTAAAAAAATTATTGTTTTCAATAATGAATTATTTATCCTTAATAATTATTGTTTTTCTCTCAATGCAAAGATTATTTGCAATAAACCTCATAAAATCCCAAAAACACCATCTTAGTTTATATATACTTCTAAATATAGTTTTTGAACTAAAGCGGTTGGACTTAGAAATCTCTTGATTAAAAAAAAAGAAGTTATATTTATTTTTGGAAGGAATTTAGAAGCTTAAAAAACTAAGATTTGAGATAAGAAAGAATATGTAAAATAAACAAAAAGAACTTATTTTGAACTCTTCCTTCACCTCTTCTTTAGTTGATTTTGGAAGACAAAAGGTTGAAGATTAGCCAAAATTAATTTTAAAGTTATTAAATTTGTATTAACCACCGTAAATCCATAATAAAACATAAATATTATTGTCCTAAACAATGTCTCTTAAGTTGAAAAAACATGCTCATGTTTTGGTTCTATTGAAAAAAAATATTAGAAAATATCATAAGATTCTTCACTTTATGGATTGGACTGAACAATAGGTTGAGCTCGAAAAAATAATTTTTCATTTAACAGATCAAAGCCCAAATTCAAGTTGAAAAAAAAAAATTATGGCTCAAAATATTAAATCCCAATAAAGTTATCCAAAAAATGAGTGGAACCCATTTTTAATTTGACCTCATATATATCAATGAACCATATTCTTTAAATAAATCTTCAACAATCCCCCGTATGTTGAAAACCATCTCACCAATTTCAAAATGACTTGAAGATTTGTTGAGAGATAGTAATTTGATAGATCACTACATCATAGCTTTTGACTTTGAATGTTTTATATTTATCGAAATTCTCAAATAACAATTATATTTTTCACTTTTATAATTGATCTTTCATAAAAATATTTTATTATATTCAACTAGATATATCAAAATATGAAAAATAGTAAGAGTACTAATTATCGCGACGATGATTTTTTTACGTGCTTCGCGCCCCGCCATCCCTAGGTTTTGGGGAGACAACTGCACGTGGTGAAATGAGAGGGTTGTTTCATAGCCATAAAAATTACAGCTATAAATATCGGAAGTCGCCACCTAGTATTAAGGTCACTAAGAACCTATTAGTCTGCGAGAGTCTTGGGTAAGGAGACTTATTGTGCAAGGGGAAGACATATCATCCCTAGTGCACCTTACCTAAGGTAAGTTGCATTGTTATTTGATTGTTTTTTTTTAATTTTATTCTTTTTTTACTGCATTTGAAAAAAAACATTTTTTTTGTCTGCTAGTGTACTGTACGATGTAATTTTACACCACAGTTAGAAAATCTTTTTGTTATTTACGAATGTACTTTACAATGTAAATTTACATTGTAGTTAAAACAACCCCCTTTTTTATCCATGGATGTATTTTATAATATAAATTTACATCCTAATAGATAGAATAAAAAATAAATTTAATTATTTTTGATATTTTGGCCAAATTCCAATGCATAATCATAAACTAGTTACGATACCTAATTTTTATTTTAAAATATGAGAAAGATGCAATATATTTTTTTACAAAAAAAATATGATGAGAAAAACTTTAAAATTTGGCCATATGCACAAAAACAACACATTTTTATGTATTTGAAATTTTTGTAGTAATAATGGTAGTAACAAAAACTAAATACATAAAAATATTTTTTTATGTCAATTTGTATTTGTATTTTTTTTTTTTTTTAGGGCTAGGCTGCAACCTACTCTATTTGGGCTGGGCTTCCAGTCTGGATAGGCTGGAAGCCCAGTTGTTTTTGGATTGGGCTGGTAGCCCATTTTATTTTTGGGCTGGAAGCCCAACTCCTCTATAACTTGGGTTGGGCACAAAGCCCAACCCCGTTTCACCCTCAAGACCCAGCCTGCATGAATAGTGGGACGTAACACGTCCCACTACATACAGCCGGGATGAAGAAAATGATGAATAATGCTAATTTTTTTAGTGTGACGAAAGGTATACCTGTTAGTATCGTTGGATAGAGGAGATCGAGGTGAGTATCCCAGTGGTGGCGGCATCGTCAACGATGGACTGTGATGGTCGGAGAGAACTTTCAAAGCTATTAGGGCTGATGTTGTAGCTGCTGCAACCGTGACTTTTGTTTCGCTTAAAAGTTTGGCTTGGTTGCTAGCGTGTAAGGGAGGTTCACGGTGGTGATAAGGGTGGTGTTAGGTGGTTGAATGGGCTTTAACGGTGGAGAGAGAGAACTCTACAGAAACGGTCCTAGAGAGAGAGGGCTTGCAGAACGAGAAGGAAGGAGATAGAGCTAGTTGCTGAGGTTGATGGGGATAATAGGGTGGTTTTTATGCTTGTTAAGCTTGTTTTTGTTGCTAAAAATCTCTGTAAATTATCCCAGAATTTCCTCTCGTTTTTCTCTATGTTTTTCTCTCTCTTTTCTTTGTTTTTTTTCCTCTTGTTTCCCCAATGTTTTCCCTAAATTTTCCTTTGTTTCTCTCCCCCATCTGGTTTTCCTCCTCCTTTGTCCCTTTGCATGCTGTGAATTTATAGACAGAGCACATGCCATTTGTGTGTAGTTGTTGCCTCTAAATTTGCAGGAGGCTGAGGATTGCAACGTCGTGCCTATTGCAAAGAGTCGTTACAGAGTCGTGTTCTTGCATTGTTTAGGTGTCGAAACAGTGCAGGAACATGCAAATTTGATGTTATGAGGGAAAATGTACGATTTGATCCTTAAACCTGTAATTGTTCTAATTGCATCCCTAATTAACTTTAAACTTTTAATTTTGTGCAATTGTATCCCCGTCAGAATTTCAAGAGCATCCTTAGCTTTGCACGGCTTTTTTATTTTGATCCTTGGTTTTTTATTTGCACGATTTAACCCTTAATTGACCATTAGACTCTCAATTTGTTCAATTTGGCCTCTGATTTCGCATAATTGGCTTAAAACAAATCAATTTGATCCCTGAAAATTCCAATCACATCAATTGAACCTAAATTAAATTCAAGAACCTGATTTCTCATCGATTAAACCCTTAATTAATTTGATTTGACCAATTGAAGTGTAATTAAGTCATTGCACTTAATTAAATTCTTTAATTGGATTCCAAATTAATTCTCAAACATAATTATACTTTAAATTGACCCATGATTAAATCAAATTGGCCTATAAAAAATATAATTATGATTTTCAGCTTAATTTTTACCTCGAATTAGTATTTTCTCGTATTTTTGGGCACAAAAGGGATACGATTTGGCCTTGAAACTATTCAAATTTTTCACAGTGATTTTTTTTACCAACGCTAACCCTTTTTATTTTATTTTTGTCATTTTTATTTGGTATATTTTGGGGAATGAACCAGAAATTGGGTGATGACACTAATGATGCGGACTAGCCTAGAAATACCTACAAGGATCCATTACATGTTCGAAGGCTTGATTCATGATTTTGAAGGTTTCAATCAAGTCAGAATTTTCAGAACCATTAGAGTACCAAGAGGAGACTTAAGTATATCTTATTCATGTGCAAGGGGAGGTCAAATACAAGCTTATTTGGGCCATGAAGTGTAGACAACAATGGAGCGAAAAGAATTTTACTACATGTTGGAAACAACATGACCTTTTCCTTTTGTTTCTAGGATTAAGGGGCTGGATGGAAAGCAATAAATAAGATTTATGGGATTTATTTAATTTTATTAGCTACAACCCAAGGCTTGTTTGGGTTTAATTAAAACTTTGTTTTCAGCTAGGATTCAATACTTGTTTGGTTTAAGTCATGAGCTTTCTAATTTAGGGTTTTAGGTCAGTTTTGAGTGGACCACATTTGAATTCACATATAGGGTCCATTAGGGTTACTTTTTCAATAACTATTTAAACTCATGTAACCTAAATTTCGACAGCCATTGATGATTATTACTTCTGAAATTTTCAGTTTTATGTGTGAGAGTGATTTTTGTATTCTTTAGTTCTTGATCAAATTAAATATGACTTATCAAAGATTAACTGCCTTCGTAATATCATTCTAGTTATTCCAATAGTATTGCTATCTTGGAGCAGGTTTTTACTGTGTCACACTCCTATCAGACCTATTTCGGCTTTCTAGGATCAAATCTCAATCTTGGTTATGGGTTATATGATCACGAGGTTCGCATCAACTACCCACCTTTTATCATGTTGCATTGAATACTTATTTTATCATAGGAAAAAGTAGAAAATAATTATTTTTTACTCTACCAAGAATGTTATATGAGCTAGTTTTTATTTGGACCTAGATCTTAAGTTTTTCAATCAACTAGGTATGGTTATCATCATTACACAATTTTATCTTTAAATATTTTATACTCATTCCTCTGATGAATTATACGCAGAATCTCTTAACATATTTTTGGTTAATGGACGTGTTAAATTTTTCTTGGACTTTACATAGTTAATGAAAAAAAATTATTTAACAATTGGTGCTTAATGATAATAAATCTATGATATATATGTCTTGAATGACCATTATGCATATTACTTTGTGTCTTTCCAATTGTTAATGAATTGTTGCAATAAACACAAATAGTTGGCATCAATTTTGGCCAATATAGAATATCCTCTAAAATAGTTTCAAAGTCATTTGACTTTCTCTTTAGTTGTTATCAACAGAAATAAACTTTGATTCCATTATAGAATTTATGATATATTTTTTCTTAGAGGAATTCCATGAAATATTTACTCTACTAAATATGAAGATATATCCACTAATGAGTTTTAAATCCATAGTGTCATAGTTCATTTACATTATTATACAATTCAAGTACCACTAGGTGATAACTCATAGTTCAAGGTGAGTTGACTATCCTTTTTGTATTACTTTCTAATGTTCCATATTTGTATTACTAGAAAACCTACTTAGTTTGCTAACTAAACAAGTTATTTCAAACCATACATAATTTATGACATATATTAGTTTTCTAATTACCAAAAATATTCTAATTGGTTCATTTCCATGCCTTTTTATAGCTAAAAAAAAAAATTTGAATTCATTGATGTTTTCACAATGCTATTGTCACCTTTATAAAATTTATTAACAACTTTCATCACACAATGAAAATAGAATAATGTCAATCCATAAGATGTTATAAGAGTTTGTATCCTAATATGACATCTACAACATCGAAACTTTTCATGTAAAATTTATTAATTAATATTTTCTTAGTAGAATTGATCATGTAGTCATTATTACTCAAAATAAGCATATTATCTACGTATAATAACAAAATATTTTTATGAGTTTTTCATACTACACATTTAAGTATGGTTTAATACTTGTAGTGTGGATGTTAACTTGCCAAACCATATTAAAACAAGTTTGTAAATTATATTCCTTAACTCTTTACTTTAAGTATTTTAAATATATCATTGATTATTGTATTTACTTGAATTTATTTATCTTAATTGTAAAATTTAGTGATGCACCTAATTCATCCCTTTATTAGATGTTAAGCTTAATCCTTGAATAATAGATTTCAACCTACACATTAAAAAAGGTAAGAAACACAAACAGACAACTTTAGTGACCTTAAGATTTCAAACAGATAAAATATAAAAGGCAAGGGTGGTTACAAAAAAGATGAAGGTATTTTGTTCTATCTTTATCACAATGGTTCTTAAACTTTTGTTTTTTCACAAAATTTATAGGTGGATAGAGGAATAATTAAGATAGAAGCTCAAAATAACATATGTTTTATGTGAAAATATGGTTAGACCAGAATTTTCAATGGGATTTACACTCTAAAAATATGTCTTGGTTAGAAACCAAACAATTAATTTAGATGAATTACAAAAGTTGTCACATAACCAAATTCATTCTAAATATTGAAGTCTTTGTGGTTGTCAATGATGGATTATTTATCCTTAAGACTTTAATGTTCATTTATTGGTGTAGAAGTTATTAATAATAAATCTCTGAAGATTTTAACATCATCATTTTAGTTTAAGTGCACTTTTAAACAAAATCATCAAATCAAGGTAGATGAACTCAATAATATTTTAACGTAATGAACCTAAACTTTAGGTTTGAAAGAAAATAAAATTTAAATATAAAAAGAGAAATACTAACATTTCAGATGAGGAACAATATGTAAAATCAGGAAAAAACCTTTTTTTAAATTGTTCCTTCACCCCCTCTATTTTATAGTTGATTTTGGAATATGAAGAATTATTAACTAGAATTAACTTTCATATTATCACTTTTTTATGAACCATCATAAATCCATCATAGAACCTGAACATTATGGGGAAAAAAAACAAATATATCTTTTGAGCTGAAAAATCTTTTGAGCTGAAAAAACTTGTTCGGGTTTTCTTGAAAAAATTCATCAAATTCTTCATTTCATAGGTTGGATAAAGTAAGGGATTGGACTAGAGAAATTATTTTTCATAGACCCAATTCAAGCTTAAATTTAAGATGGCATAAAATATTTTTTGTGACCTAAAAAATTAGTTTACAATGAACTTAGACCCAGGCCTCAACATAAGTTGGGACAATGCATGTGTGTGTAGGTTAAAGCTTAAAAGACACTTTACTTACATTCTCTCTCCTTTAAAAACTTGGGTGTCATTTAAATCCAATTTTAACTCTTCAACTATTTATCACATAAACACCGGTAAAGTTTTGTTTCTTTTCAATATATGGTATGGTTCTTTAGAGAGTTTTGAGTTTCATCAAAACAATGCCACCGAAGGGGTAATTGAAATCAATTTTTTATTCACCCACAATATATTTAAATCATGTTAATGTTCCAACAAATTTTTTTTCCTAAAAATAAGTAGACTCCACTTTTAATTTAGTCTCAAATGTATATGTTAATCATGTTTTTAAAACAAAATTTTAACAAAACCATATTGACTCTACTAAGTTTGCTGAAAATTATAACTTGTTATAATTTTGTTTCTATGAGATTATCTTGGTCTCATGAATAAGATCATATGTTTGGAAAGTTAATCCAACTTAACTCATTTGTCTTTTTTATTCTTTATTAATTGATTTTTTCAATATCATCCTTCATCATTGAATTAATTAAGAATTGAAGTTAAGTAAGAATTATACTTTATAATATACTGAGTCAAATGTTTGGTGTGTTAACTTGAATAAGCTTCGATCATTTTTTATTTTTCTTAACTAGATTTTTTTTTAATTTTATTCTTCAATATTCCATTTAAATTTCATAATTTATTTTGATTTATTAATAAAAAAACAAATTCATCACTTGTAAAGAACCTTGAAAACAATTACAACAAGAAATGAGCTCATTTATATTGCAATAGCAATTGCTTTTCAATATATATTTTTTACTTAGAAAATTTATTTTTAACATCAACATATCAAAACAATACAAAAAACATAATAAGTTAAAAAAAAAAAAAATTGTTTTGGAAACAATGTTTTGGCTACAATAGCAAACACATCAGAATTTATATAGAAAATCATGCAACAAGAATCATTAATATTTTTCAAGAAACGATTAACCAGCATAACAAATCCTCTGTAACTTTGGCATTTTAATTCCCGATGCTTCTACTTCCAAAATTGCTTATACATCGATGACATTTTAAAAAAAAAAAAATCTCTCTAAAACACGGCTCAACACCACTCAAGTCAATTTCTCCTGCAGACTACATAGGTAAAAGCACTTCCATAACCATGCTTTTTGTTTAAATTGACAAACCCTACCATACATATCATTCTTGTGTCAAGTTGATTCAGTTTTCCCTTTCCGATTCATCAAGTCATGGTAATATAGAAGCGCACACATTGGTTGACCAAGAATGCTGAAAAATAACCAGAAGATCATGTTTCCCACCTGTCATGAAAAGAATTACATTTTGTCATGGACTAGAACAGACTGGGTTTGATTCTGTGCTTCATGACCATCTGCCAAGCCCAGAATACACTTTACATGACGGAATAAAGCGGGATCTGGCAGTCTTCAGATGTTCCAAATTTTAACCTATTTCCCTCTCTGTATGGGAGCTGAAGAGATGAAAAGAAGTAGACATACCATTGAGCTTCTGAACTTATTTTGAAGAAATTTTGTGATCACCACTAAGGGAACCTGATCCAAACGAGAAAAGGAAGCCATGTATTCCATTAGCGAATTCAACACACTTAAGACGACACTTTTCCTTACTACCTTTTCTTCTTTACGGGAGCGGGGAGCAAGCATTTTAAAAGAGTGTCAACTAAAACGAACTTCTGGCAGTCTGTAGTCAGAATCATATTACCTGCAGCATAATTCCAATAAATGCCCAGAGCTTGAACATGTGGCAGGGAACAGCAATGCACAGCTGCAGGATAATAAACATAACATCAAAAGCCACCATGACTGTAATTGAGATTATTGGATAGAGCCGGTGGCGCATCAATTCAAAATTTTAGTGCAAGCAATGACTATAGAGTCTGACGTGTTTTATCTATAACTCTATTGCAATCACTGAAAGTTCGCCTGCCATGAATGACTATAGAGTCTGACGTGTTTTATCTATAACTCTATTGCAATCACTGAAAGTTCGCCTGCCATGAAGTGTTGAAGAGATAGTTCATCGGCAGAAACAGTTGAAACCACCACAGCAGCACACATTGCATTGGGAATCCATCTTTTGTCCCCGGTAAACTTAAAAATTCACAGAACAATGAAGGAATATAGCCTACGACTTGTATATTTCTAAGTGAGAAGCTTTTTACACTTTATATTGGTCTTCTCCTTTCATTTCCTATAATCTTGATTCCAACACATGAATATCACAGAAATATCAAGCCTACCAGTTATTCTGTAATTTCTTGATGTCTCTTCCGTTTCTGAACCTACCAATCCATGTTCATCAATGTGTCATCAATGTGCCAAACTAAGCAGGTAACTTGAAGTGTTTAACATTCAGAATAGGTTGCTAACATTACTTGTACCATTGACATAGCATAAAGCGAAGTACTTGGCACTGTGTGGTTCCCGGACAAAAATAAGACAGCTTTTCATGACACTGTCACAGTCCTTGTCCAATTTGTCGCTCATGCCAAGTTCATCCATCCAAAGCTCATCTTTTAATAGTTGAAATTAATTCACATTAAACACAAAATCACTCCACCCATCAATACTTGGGGGGAGTGTACGAGTCCCTAGGCAAAATCCTTGATTTCGCATCAAGTGTGTGTTCGAGTACAATTCAAAATCCCTCATGCAATCCAATTCAATGTAATTAGGCACATATGCAATGCTATACTTGACCCGGTACTGCTCCAATACAAATTGGATACTTGCCAAATAAAAACTAATGAATAATAAATATTATTTCAAATGCATGGGAATACTTTAAAAATGCATTCATAGATGTATCCAAAACTTCATGGATACATCATTACTACAATTTACATTGCAAATTAAAGTTTCCCATTAGTTTTTGCATATTTTTATTTTATAATTATCAAATTAATATAATAATTCCTCCATCCCAAATAAATTGTCTGGTTTCTATGTTTGACATTGTGTTTCAAAAGCACTTTTGGGAAAATTTGAAAATTTTCTATTTTTATTTTTTACATTAAATCAAATTTTTTTTGTTATTTTAGATCATTTTCATGTGCAGATATTAAAAATATTTTTTTAAAAAAAAAAAACATCATTTTGATGTAAATCTAAATAAAAAACACTTTCAAAAACAACCCCAGTCACACTACCAAATGTGCACTTTGTTTATCACAAACTGATTTTCTGATCAAAACATTGAGTCATGTGTTTCCCTAAAATACCCCTAGTTAAACCTACTTTGTAAGAGGCATACAATAGAGGGTGTCTTAGAAAAGTGTGATCAAAGAATGGTGATTTATATATATATATATATGATAGTAGAAAGTCAAACATGAAAATCTTTTTAGTACAGAGAGTATGATTTATATATATATATTTAAAATGGAAAATAATTGATGAATATTGTAAAAGAAAGTGACAGCTGCAATCTTAACATTGTTATTACTGGTATTATTCCCATCTTGCAAATAGTTTTATATATTTTGAATAATTATTCTACAATCAAAATGAGAAACTACATAAAAAATGTAAAAGTATAAAATATTTGTTTTCAGCTTAATAATACATTGATAAATAACATAATCATCCTAGCCATCCCATCCTTTAAAATGAAAAACTAAATAGATAAATTTCAAATAGATATCTTTTTTATATAATAAAAAAACCTATTTTATATATTATAATACTAAGCCAACATAATTTCATTTTATCCAAAAATTTGGCATTATATATTTTTAATAAAGTATTTATGACTTTGTCATATCCTAAATTTTAAAAATTGGCATCCATATCATATCGTATTCATATCCTTGTTGATGCTTCCTAAAAATGATACTTCTATAACCAACAATTAAACATGGGGAAATTTGATCTTCTTTCCTAACTTACAAGTCGGCTATTAAGATAAACTAGTCAAGCTAAAAGTTATCAAATAACAAAAATAAATCAACCCAATAATACCTCGTGAAATACAGCTGAAACTAAGAAGGCAATAAGTAAAGCCACCCCCTGCAATGATATGGGGAAAAACGAAAAAGAAAGATTGTGAGCAGCTGCCATGTGAGTATCTCTATTGAATTTTTGTCTAACAATATATAAAATGGCCAGGACATGCTTGGTTAATAATAGACAGCCCTAAATAAGAATAAACCTAAGACAACCCCCTTCATATTCCATGCATTGTCCTTCTTCCAAAAGTTGCTGTCAACAATTGTAATAAATAGGAGTTTAAAGTTTATTCTTGTAATTCTAATTTCTTTATAATTGCAGAAAAATTAAAAAAAAAATGTTAGAAAGAAGATTCAATAAAAACAAAATGCAAGATAAACCAAATTGTAGCGTGTCATAATCCATAGGTCACATTTAAAGCTTCCATCAAAGAACAAGAAAATGAAAGAATGTGATGACAAAAGAAGACATAAAAATACACTGAGAAGAAATTGTTCATCTAATTTCTAACAAATCAAGTGTTGTTTACAATCCACCCAGAGAAAGGGAAGTTACCTTTGGTATTTTATTCCGTAGGCATGGAAAATAAATATGGCGAATCATCCACTTATGAACCGGCTGTAGCCAATTAAGATTCAATTAGAAATATGCTTGACCATCCAGTCTATGTATGTGTGTGTGTGTGTTTGTAGGCAACACATCATATGTTTGTTATAATAACGACAACATTACAATAAGAAAGCAAATGATATATAAAAGCACCAGATGAACACAACTAGCTTAAACATTTTTCCCTTGTATTTGTCTCAAATCTTTAAAATTTCACCTATGTTACAGATTTATCTAATAACTCTTTGAATTCATAAAATTGGCAATGGTTAATTGTCATCCAATTGCTCAATTAAATTGGGTATGGCAACAAATAATTTCCACATGTGATGAAAATTTGAACTCATATAATATGTGAATGATGTCATGTGACCTACATGATTGATCAAACAAAAATTCTCTCTCTCACCTGAGCCTTAAGCTACTTAAGTGCCTCTCTTTATTAATTATGAAATGCAGCCACCATTAATCCAAAATATAAATTCTAGTTTCTTTCCTGGAATAGAAACCCTTTCACATCTTGATCAAATCACATGTGACATTAAAAGAAACTTTTTGTTTTTATGGATCTCTAAGCTATTTCAACCTAGCTCACTAAGCATCATTCATTTGATATGGGATCCAATTTTCATCCTATATAGAAATTGTTTGTCCATGTCATACCTATGTAATGGAAAAAATGGAAGAAAGTTGACTAATGCTCACAATTGAACCAATTTTACAAACATATAGTTATTGAACAAATTAACACATGGATAATTTTGAATAATTGGGACAAGCACAAGGGGAAAATGATAGGCTATATAGCAACAAATTGCCATGGTCTTGCTGACAATTGCATCAACATATAAAATCTTTTCCACAACATGGAAAAAAGATTGAATTGAAATTAAAGATTTTCAATCTAATATCTTTATCTCGACAGAACTTTCATTTGAATAGAATGATTTGCAACTAATACAAGTACCTTATTATACAGTCATAATGTTGATCCACAGCTAAATTCAAACAGAACATGGTAACTAGGACTTAGATTTCAATAAGAAGATATAGCAACTTTTATACCTTCATATACCAATTGCCAATTAGACAACTACATAAAAGAATTCATATAGATCAAATATTCCTTCTTTTTTTAATTCCATAGTTCCTTGACATTTCCATTTTCCACCTTAAAACGGGAATAACATTTATATCAGATTTGATTCAAAAGATGTTGGTTCGAATACCTTCTCCTTTGTTTTTCCATTCATATATAACCTACATCTCATTGTTTACAGCATATTCTATACATAGTAAGCTAGATCTAAGGGGCTGTTTTATGGTAATAGAATCTTCCTATTTACTGTCTTAATATACACCCTGCACTAAATCAGATCTGTCATAATCTCCTATTAATTGCCTTGCACTATACTGCTGTAACTTTCCTTCTTGCACTGCTGTAATTGTAACTTTCCTTTCTACTGACATCCCCCCTCAAATTGATGTTGGTTAGTCCAACAGCATCAATTTGTCCACTAGAAATTGATGTCGCTGTCTAGTGAGGGTCTTGGTAAATATATCTGCCACTTGAAGTGTGCTGGTCACGTGTGGAAGAGAGATAATCCTATCTTCAAATGCATCACGAATGAAGTGACAGTCCACTTCAATGTGCTTGGTTCTCTCATGAAAAATAGGATTGGCTGTTAGATGTATTGCACTGGTATTATCCCCATAGAGAGAAGTAGGAGTGTCCTGCCGAAATCCCAACTCAGTAAGAAGTCCCTGTAACCAGAAAATTTCTGAACAGGCTTGTGACATAGCCCTGTATTCTGATTCAGTAGATGATTTAGACACCCTATCTTGTTTCTTGCTCTTCCATGAAATAAGAGCAGGACCAAGAAACATGCACCACCCAGTTGTAGATCTTCGAGTGTCTGAGCATCCAGCATAATCAGCATCACTATAGGCATGTAGTGTAGGAGAAGTTCCAGCAGGATAGCACAACCCTCTTTGAAGTGTACCCTTCACATATCTAATAATCCTTCTAACTGCTGTCAAGTGAAGGTGCCTAGGAGCAGCCATGAATTGACTAACCTGTTGAACTGCATAGGAAATATCAGGCCTAGTGTTTGTAAGATAAATCAAACTTCCCACAAGTGTTCTGTATGCTGCTGGATCCTCCAATAGTTCCCCCTCATCTTTACGAAGCTTTACATTGATCTCCATTGGAGTATCAAGTGGTGGCAGGTCCTGGAGACCAGCTGCAGCCACCAAATCCATGGCATACTTATGCTGTGATAGGAAGATGCCATGGGTACCAGTCTGAATTTCCAAACCTAGGAAATATGCAAGATCTCCCAGATCTTTCATGTGGAAAGACCTCTGTAAATGCTGCTTTAGGTGCTGAATTAGACTCAAATCAGTTCCTGTGATTACTATATCATCCACATAGACTAAAACAAACACAGCTCCAGCCTTAGTAGTGCGCAAGAACAAAGAGGCATCATATTTACTCTTAATAAACCCAAAATCAAGAAGAGTAGAGGCAAATTTAGCATACCATGCCCTAGGAGCTTGTTTAAGCCCATACAATGATCTCTTCAATTTACACACAGCAGAAGTAGGTTTGGAGAACAAACCAGCAGGAGGTCGTATATAAATGTCTTCATTTAGATCCCCATGAAGAAAGGCATTCTTCACATCCAATTGGTGTAAACACCATTGCTGTGAAGCTGCCAGTGCTAGGATTGTTCTTATTGTAGTCATCTTTGCTACGGGAGCAAAGGTTTCCTCGTAATTGACTCCATATTGCTGGTGATTGCCAAGGGCTACTAGTCTTGCTTTATGCCTGTCTAAACTGCCATCAGCCTTGACTTTCACTGAGTAAACCCATCGACATCCAAGAGGAGTGACCCCTGGAGGACACTCAACAACCTCCCAAGTGTTATTTTCTTTAAGTGCATGTAGTTCTTCCTACTTTGTCTTTATTTTGTACTGCACTTAATGTGTCTAAAGAAACATGGCATAAGCGTCTTGGACATCCAAACAATAAAGTGTTAGCCCATTTGTTGAAATCTGGTTTATTGAATAAAACAGTGCAGTATTCTTCTCCTATTGTGTCTTTTGATTGCATTTCATGTAAACTTGGCAAAAGTAAAACATTACCATTTCCTTCCGAGGGGAGCAGAGCCACAAAACCCTTTGACTTAGTTCATAGTGATGTATGGGGAGCTAGTCCTATTGTGTCTCATGCAGGTTACAAATATTTTGTAACCTTTATAGATGATTACAGCCGCTATACATGGGTTTATTTTCTACGAAAGAAGTCAGAAGTGTTCTCCATGTTTCAACTCTTTCTAGGACTTGTCCAGACCCAATTTGATGCTACTGTTAAAACTCTAAGGTCAGATTCTGGGGGGGAATATATGTCAAATGAATTTCAATCTTTCTTGCAAAACAAAGGCATAGTCTCCCAAAGATCATGTTCATATACCCCTCAACAAAATGGAGTGTCGGAACGTAAGAATCGACATCTTTTGGATGTTGTTAGAACATTACTTATTGAAACTTCTGTTCCACCTAAGTTTTGGGTAGAAGCTCTCACTACAGCCACTTATCTAATCAATAGACTTCCTTCCCAAAAGATAGGTCTAAACACTCCATACTTTCGGATTCATCACTGTCAGCCCAAATATGACAACCTACATACTTTTGGGTGTGTATGTTTCATGCACCTTCCATCACCCCACAGAAACAAGCTCTCGGCTCAATCTATAAAGTGTGCATTTCTTGGGTATAGTGTGAATCAAAAGGGTTACCTATGTTTTGATCCCCAAACTCATAAGATTCATGTTTCTAGAAATGTTATTTTTTTAGAAAATCAGTGTTTCTTTCCTTGGTCCTCTACAACATCCAAGTCACAGATTGAGTTACCTGCATTCACTGATTCTGACACTAGGCTTCCAAATGATCAAACAAAATCTCCTACAACTACTATTTCTAGTGTCCTACCAACTATTGATCCTGCACAATACAGCCCTGTTTAGAAAACTTAACCTTACAATTATTGTCAACAAACTGTCCTATAGAGGCCAGATTTACAGTAAGTTTAGGGGAAACATAGATATCTTTCAATGGAGGTTTATCACCAACAGCCACAATTGGCAAAACACTGCCATTGGCTGTTTGAACTTGTGATATTCCCCTATATTTTCTGAGATTCATCAATCCTTGCAATGAATTTGTCATGTGATTTGTGGCTCCTGAATCCACTACCCAAGAGGAAGTTGAAGAGGCTGCATTACCTTGAAGACCAAGTGTAGAAAATGCACTCACAATCATTTCTTGTACCATTTCTTTGGTCAAAACTGGAGGTTGAGTGTTGGAGGCTGGTGACATCGAATGCATACCACTAGCAACAACAGTTGCTGAATTTGCTGTGTGATAATTCCTGCTAGCACGTGAGGGTGGTCGAATGGGACACTCTTTGATGATGTGTCCTGGTTGTTTGCAGTAATTACACATCTTGTTTGGACAATTAGGTGCAATATGCCCATACTTTTTGCAGCTTTAGCATTGTGTCTTCCTCATGTCCCCTTTCCCTTTGTTGTAGGCAACATAAGCAACTGGAACCACTCCAGCTTGTTCCATAGTATGTTGAGTAGTAAGACGTTGTTCCTCACGCAATAACTCTCCAAAACAGGCAGCCAAAGTAGGTACTGGATCTCTATTTACTAGAGAGGCACGCACTGCCTCATATTCTGGCCTCAATTTCATCAGAAATTGATCTCTTTGACTGTTTTTTAAATTGTGACTCCACAGAACCTAGAATCCATGACATGATTTGTGCATCCTTTGTTGCCCATGCTGCTTTAGCAATAGTTGAGCTCTCACCATCTGTGCCTCCCTTCTCACCATCTTCCACATGACTCCATAATGCTTTTCCCTTGAGATAGATCTCCATTTGAAAAGACCAAGTAGTATAATTTTTGCTAGTAAATCTGACACAAACATTATCTGCTTTCTCCATATTGCTAAGACTCTAAATAACTATGTTTCTATGAATTTCTATGAGATTGGCTCTGTTACCATATCCTTTGTTTTTCCATTCATATATAACCTACATCTCATTGTTTCATATTCTATAATTGCATCTATTTTATAATCTCTATTTCTGCTAAAACACACAAAATTTCAAGATTGACCATATTGATCCATAGCATAATTTGAAAGCCCTATCATAATTTCTTGACTTTCTAATGTTTAGAGGAATTATAGACAACTAGTCAACATCATTCCTTTTCCAATAAAAAAAATATAGGCTTTAAAAGAGGAAGCTTTTTCTGGTTTGAAAGAGTCAGAACACATTCGTTAGGGCTCACAAGCTAAAATCGCATACTACTTCATTATTCTTCCATAATACATGTATTATACTTGTATCAATACTCTATATATTGTATGAGAGCAAATAATTTATTGACAAAGTGCACAAATCTATATAATATTTTATGGGAAATTAAAATATAAATTTACATATATAAATATCGATATTTATATACAAGGGATTGCTAGCCTTCCCTGCCCATACTTCGAGCATGTTAACATGGTTCTTTTTTTAACATAATGTACCCCTAATTTAAAGCCTTATTGATCTCTTGTGACTAGGATAGTACTGTCAGAAGTATGGGATAGCCATTGTCTTTGAGAGATGAAGAGGAGAAAAAACAAGAGAGATTAACAGATTGAGAAAGGGAAGATGGTGCTTCTTTACCAAAAGACTGGAATAGTATTTCCTTAATTCTTTAAATTTGAAAGCCTAAAGAAGCACTGAACAAAGCGATAAAGATATAGCAGTTAGGCTACTTTTGAGTCCGCTTCTAACTAAAATTTCTGCTGCAAAACTTGAAGTGATGATGATGTGTTGTTGCTCAAGCTTTATTTAGACTAAAAAAAAAAAGGAAGAAGGAAGGAAGGAAGAGAGGGAAGGGAAGGGGAGATGAGGACAAACCAAGTCCAATGTTTGATGATTAAAGTTGGGGTTACTGAAATGAAAATATAATCCCTGTTAGAGGTGATAAAAAAAAAAAAGCCCAAATAACACTAATAATGTCCAAAAAACATTGGGCACAATGCTATCCTGCCTAAGAGTGAGTGGGTTAGCAAATCCCTATGTATAATAAATTTGTACATAGAATATACTTTTTGCTAGAAAATACAATATTATAATGAGAATTATAAATAGAAGATTATTATGAAAATTGGACAACATAGAAAAGTTATTTTCATTGCATAATAGATTATTAAACTTTAAAAAATATTTTATTTTTTTTATTTGTTTTCTATGGAATTTATTTTATATATATAAACAAACAGGCCTAGAATCTTAGATAAAATAAAGAATTTCAAGTACAGAAACATACCATATTCCACATTCTAATCTTAGATAAAATAAAGAATTTCAAGTATAGAAACATACCATATTCCACATTCTCCAATACTGTTGAAAGCCACAAATCCAAAATCACGTTCGCAAATATAAAGATGATAAGCAAGGGATTTTTTATCGATATATCAAGAGGAAAACATTTTCCAGAATATGAGCCCTTACTTCTTCAACATTTCTTGCATTCCACCAATCCTTGTAGAACTCCCGATCACCAAAGCAAAGGAGCTCAGCAAGTATATTTAACCTATGTTTGCAAAACAGTATTTAACTCAAATTTAAGAGATGAATCTGGTCCCACAATTCCCCCTTTATGTGAGGGAGAAACCTAGTGTAAATTTCTAGGAGTATGCCAAGCTTCATGAATCATGCTAAGTGAATAAAACACTTCATAAATATTGCTCTCACTACAAAGGAATCTGCCCACAATTTGAAATGTAAGTTGTTACTAGTTGGACAAGTTTTAAGAAAAACACTTTCAAGGGAATGCAGTTAATAGTTGTTGAAGTAATGTGTCCAATGGAGGATTCTTATAACTCCACTACAACAAAATGAAACTGCAATTAACACATTGATCTAACAATTTTCCACTATAAACTACTTTCAATTGACACCATTGAGGTAAACTAACCACGGCTACAACAAGCTTCATGGTATTAATGAAAAATAAAATAAAAAAACATTTTTGGCCATTATTGAAATTTCTTTAACAAAGAGGAAACTATCCATAAAACAGAAAAGAAAAGTTCACTCACCACAGGTGGAAAAAGCAGTAGAACATGCAAAGCCATACGTATAAATTAGGAACTGAGAGTTTCAAGACCCTCTCAATGGCATACAAGAGATTTCCTTTCAAAGGGTGCTGTGAATTCTGGACAATAGGATTGATATACTGCAGAATCATGCCCACCAAATATGTCAGGAATGCATGCCTTTATTTCCAAAAGGTAAAAAGGGAAAGAAAAAGCACTCAGAGTTGGTTAAATATGAAGTTATACTTACTTGTTCTATGATAAATCCCATGAATCCAGTAAATATTATTAACTTGACAGATTGTCGAACCACCCAACCCTTTCGAACAGATTCAGTACGAGGATAGCTTGACTACAATCACAATGCATCAAGGCGAAGATTAGAGAATCCGATAACATAGACAAGATATGGCAGCCACAAAAGAGGGACAGAAGTCCTATTTACAAGCTATAGCCACACAAACACAATGCAAGAGCAATATATAAAGTCAGACCAAGA
This sequence comes from Salix dunnii, assembly GCA_015731905.1. Taxonomy (NCBI): domain Eukaryota; kingdom Viridiplantae; phylum Streptophyta; class Magnoliopsida; order Malpighiales; family Salicaceae; genus Salix; species Salix dunnii. The sequence continues at coordinate 10,896,515 of CM027664.1, read as the reverse complement.
AACAGCATAACCAGAGTAGAGATCCCTACATTAGTACTAGTCTTAAGAGAATTAATGACAACACAAAAGTTAAATCTATTTACAAAACCACATCCCTATTATAAGTGTATCATTTGTATTATTTTTCGTGGTATTTGGGAGACAAGTAGTCATTTCTTTACACATTAAGTGATAGCATGGCAAATGTAGCTCAGTGTATGGGTAATTACTGCCAGTCATGCATGGTCCCAAGACCCAAGTGTTTCAAGATTTTGTGACCAAAACGTTTGTAAATTTGGTCAAGTAGAACAGAGTCAAGATTCAAGGTCTGTATCCACTGTCTTCTATCCAGACATGGAAAAGAATTGTTCTTTATGAAATGTTGGGCATTAAACCCAACCCATGAAACCAGGAAATAACAATAAAATGAGACTAAGGATAAAGCTGCTTGGATGTATTCAAAATGATATGAATTGATGGAAATGAGACAAAATGACTGGTCCATGCAGCTAGGACACTCAGGACACATCCAGTCCCACACACTGAGATAACATAAGAACATTCATCTACCATTAGGAAATGTGGGAATATCACACAACTCGGGATTAAAAAGGAGCTCTACACCAATCATTCCATATACAGGTGTATAACCTGATTGTTATAGCAGGAGTCTTCTCATTCCATGTATGCAGGGTGACTTTCCTGGTATATATCCTAGCAAGTTCATTCTTTCATTTATTCTTGTGTAACTAAAAAAAAGTATTTTCATTGCAATTTATCCTCTAGAATTGATGGAAATAAATCAAATATCATTAGGTTATACAAGATGAGCCAGTAAGAATTTATAAAAAGGTGAAAATGCATACAGTTGTTCATATATGGGCTGAAGAAACATGCTGATTACCTGGTAACATAATGTGGGAGCCACCATGAAGTAGACCAAACTCTTAAAGTTAGTATCATAAGGATTACCCGCATAAGGAGAAATGGATGGGACTGCTTCCTGAAATCAAACAGGACCTCGGTGAATAATGGCTGAGAGAAACCAATTGATTAAATTTGATAAGGAGAGTAATATGTGTAAAGATAATGGGAAGATGAGAGAGAGAGAGAGAGAGATGATAACACATCTACTTGATGTTGTTCTAGAACATGTTTTCTCAGCTCTTCAATTTACAATTTTATGTGGGACGCAATGCAACAGCCTTCACGTGAAAAACTATGCACCTACCAAGTTTTTTCAAATGTACTTACCCTATCTAGTGACTTGGAAATTGCTCTCGTATCAAAGTTTGTATGAGCATAAGATACCAATTTCAGCCACACAATGCAAGAAAAGAGCATCAATGTGACACCAGATAGAAAAGCAGAATCACACCTGCATGAATTAGCCAAAGAAAATTTTAAGTGTATGACAAGCATTGTAACATCCTACAAGATCCTACAAGATATTAAGACATTTGGCTTATCAATTCCACTCCAAGAGAGAAAAATCAGCTTTGAAGAACTCATTTTTTTATGCCTATGCAATAAATTACCCACGTGATAGTTCTGGCATTTTAAAGTTTTCAGCCATCTACAGTTTGAATTGGGGAGAGAGAGAGAAGGGTGAGTACTTTATGAAATGGACTGCAGAGTTTACAAACTTGCAGAAATTCTGATGCTTGAGTGGTGGGAATTAAGAAAATTAATACAATTGTAGGTAATTTCAGTTACCAAAATGTGATTCCAAGATTCAAACTACTTTTTTTGCCACTATATGGTTACAAACATGGAAAATAAGCATCCATCATTTTGACAAAACAAAGACCACAAAATCAAATCCAAATCAAAAGGGTTCTCTCGTCCCCTTGACTATAAGCTGAAGGTACTGCTATCCACGTCCCGGAAGCAGTGATTTATAAGGCGTCCAAGAAAACTTATGTCCCACAATGATCACTGTAAGAGGCGATGATCTCCTAAGATTTCAGAATCCTGCCCCAACCAATGAGAACATGCTCTATATCACCCCAAACATAACACATCCCAAAGACTTACAATCCTTTACATCCATGAAAGATAAAGATCACTTGAATGATCAACCAGGCTCTCTTTGGAAAATGGCTTTGAAGGTTCAAGGTGAAATGATAACATGTACAGATTGATCACAGAAAATATTCATGAAGTGGGTTTTAGGGGTAAATTTTCTAGAGAAGAACATTTCTTATCCTAGTTTTTGGATATCTATTAAAAGGGTTGGGTCATTTCTCCTCCTGTCAGTTGTGATTAGGGAAGAAGGCATCCTATTTTGCATGGCATGATAAATGGGCTATGTAAGAAGCATTCCGATCCAGTTCCCTAAACCTTTTGATTTAGCTTAAGTAAACACGATCTCCTGAGACATTGTTTCTATGTAGATCAAGGCAATATAATTTTGGCATGCATGGCAATATTGGCAGATTCATGTTTGGGATGATCTTGGTTTTTAGAAGCAGCGAATCAAAAGACTCCATCAGAGATAAGAGCCTAATGCTGACTCTTTTGAAAGATTTTTTTCGCAAAACTACATTCATATCATTTTAGATAATTTTTTTCACCAAGGAATTTAAGAAAGTAAAAACTATACATTCCAGGTCCCTGGACAAATTAAGAATTCAAGAAATTAAGTCTCCCCATCTTCAATACATATAAAATGAGTATTAGGTGCGGCTCGTGAAGACTTTCAACTATCTATATCAGTAATCTATATGAAATGAAGGGGCCTGCATTTGTTTCTGATGTCATGGAAAAAGTTATATGCTGTGTGACGCTGCATGATAAATATAAAGTTAATAACTTCATCAACATGAGAGAAATAATGAGGAAATGCAAACGGACAGATATAGAACAGATACAGAAGTTACAGAATTTCAACATTGTTTCCAAAAGCAAGAGAAAAAAGCCTATCGGGAATATGACAATTAAATTTGTTTACTCAAATTCATACACCACAAACTCAATACAAATTTATCAACCACTGATCAGAGAACTAAAAAATCTACAGACAGATTAATTGCCAAGATTATTTGAACAACCAAAAGTAAACTCAACACCTACAGTTAGATAGACACAGTCTATTGCTTGTGCAATTTAAACTGCGTTTTCCTCTTATATAAAAGAATTTGACCATTCTAATGCTCTAAGGTTATCAGTTGTTTTGTATTATTTTTCAAATCAATTGTTTGACAATGTTAGACCATAATCTAGGCAAACTGCAAGTCATAAGCTAGTTATCAATATCTTTGAATCCTTAATGTGAGTTTCCAACAATAGTGTTTCCTTTTGCATTGGTCTTTGATATCACCACCAAACTCTATCAACGCAGACTACACCATAACCAAGATTGGTGGTTGAATTGAAGTTTATGATGAAACTTGACAATTTTGCCTCTCATGCAACCTAAAGAGTCTTATAGAATCTTCCTAGAAATGAACTCCACATTTTTAGCATATCTGATTTTCATTCGGCATGCAGTTTTCAATTTGAGTAGAAGTATTACATTTTATGTTACAAAAATCTAATTCATTGAGCAGCATAGAGGCTATTAATTTCCAAATTTGATAAACTAACAGTTTTACATCACTAAACTTCGCAGAAGATAACTAAAACATAAATTAAATAAACCTGAGAATGACTGAAACTGGATATAAAAGTGATCCTGTGGTGATGATTATATGAAGGAAAACAACAACCTGCGATTTTAATCTTAAGGTTAGCTTCAAACTAAATCAGGATCCACAATGAGCCTTGAGTTATTTTATTGAGCAATTATAATAAGCCGGCTCTATTAACGGCAAGATGCAGAATGATCAGCATTTTAGCACTTACAAGTTGAGGTAAATAATTTTGATATGCCAGCTTCTCAACAAGGTAGGCCGCCAAAGGGAATGCTGGAAGGCTGAGACTGTAATAAAAGCAATAATCCACAACAACTATCTTGTCAAGAAAAAAAAAAGTAGCAATAATTCAGACTTGAAACCCAAAATAAAAATACAGAAAGAACATTCTTCATCAGTCAGATGGAATAAATGGGAAAGAATATTTACCAGCACATAAACAGGGGCCAGTCTCTTAATGATTTTGAACTAAACCAAAATCCACTATTAATTAACCAGCCATACTGCAAAAAAAAGCTCTTAAAATTATATTATTTTAAATTATAAGAGAGCATGCCAAAAGATTTTTATTTTTATGGGGGGGGTTGAATAGAACGAACCTTGATTATATTTTCAATGATAAGCCTGCTGTTTACAGCCACTAGCACAACTATGCAGAGATTGAAGAGACCTGCATGACTCTGCAGCCACAAAAATGCAGTGGACAAAATAATTAAAATCTATCCATCGATAAAACGCAAATTAAAATGAATTTAAACGATCCATACTTGTTTAAAAATAGCATCAGAACTAAGAGGACTCTCTCTAACACCACGATGAGCAGGCGCTGAAGGCCGATAATTGAATTTAATATCCGACCGATTCTCACTCTTAACCTTATCGGCTTCTTTACCATTATTTTTCACATCCTCCGATTCCATCATCTCCGTCGAAGGCGAATCCGTGACTGTTGTAGACCTCCTTCGAACGGAGAATTTAAGACCCGACGTCTCCGATGATGATGCTGTCGTTGCTGTTGCAGTTTCCATTATATGATTTTCCCGAGCCTCTGACGCCGCCATGATCTCTCGATACACTGAAATGCAGTGTATCCAAAACAATAAAAGTTAGAGGCGTGTGATTTATAAGTAGAAAAAAGCGTGGGGTGATGGAATTTTCGAGTGTTTATTTATTTTAATTTTAATTTTAATTTGGAAAGAAATATCGAGATTTTGGAGTCAGTTAGGTTTTTTTATTTTTATTCATGGAAGTGTTTGTTTGTTTCAGAGAGGATACGCTGCTAACCAGACAGGGAGGAAGGCAGACCAGGATAGTCGTCTTCTTCTTCGGGATATTAATTCATGGTAGTCGATGATTGGCAGATCATATTGTCCTCCGCACCCTCGCTTTCTTTTTATTTAAATAAAAAAAAAAATCCACCTGGCAGAGGAGAACGAAAGTTTCTTTTCATTTACTGTACACATACACTCATAGTCACTGTTTATTGGTCATTTATCTCGGTGCTTCGCGCGTGCATGTTCACCAATTTTTTTTTAGTTTTTTCCTATTGTGAATAGTGCTTTAACAGTTTTGACCCCGATAATAAGATAAAAAAGGGTTCCGGCTGAGGGGCACGGGTGTAATTGCGCGCGTCCGGACCGGTCCGGTTCGGTCTGGTCCGGTCCGCCGCAACTATTTTCTTTTTTAATATTTTTTAAAATGTGTTATTACGTTTGTAGCCCCCGATACGACAAAGTCAAGTAATTAGAATCAGGGGTGTTTTTGTCATTTCCTCCTACATTACTATTCTCTGTCGTCAGCGCTGTCAGCCATCCGTACGGGCGCGTCGGGGCGTTTCTTTCCCCCGATCGATTCAGGCGGCCCGTGCGGCTTCATACAGCGGTCAAAATTTTTCCGTCGCCAGTGAAAACGATGCGCAACCCTTCCCTAGATCGCATGGAGTGGCGCATGCTTTTAAATGATCGACGTATAGATTCATATAGTCGGTTGAACGTTTATGTGCTCTTTTCTCTCTCCTCAGTACCGGATTCAACTTCAGTCCCCCCTGTTTATTATGGATGCATTTCAGTCCCTTGGCTTTTATTTGATTTCTATAATAGAAGTTTCGATTTCTTTCAATTTCGTCCTTTCATTCAAAGTGATATCTATGCAGTTTGCATGTCAGTCCTTTTTCTTTTAATTTTTCGGTTTTCTATTAGATCCCTTAATTTTTTTAGTGCAGCAGGTTGTATAGTTTTCAATTTTGTCCTTCATTTCAAATTCATTATATATTGCACTTTAATTTCAGTCCCTCTTCTTTTAAATGTTTTTTCTTTTGAATCTTTTAATATTTTTGGTACAAAAGTAAGAATTGTTGTCAAATTAATCCTTCACTTTAAATCAATCATATCATTTATTTTTATTTTGGCCCTTATATTTTTAATTGTTCTATTGAAATTGATTTCCTTTATTATTATTTATATATTTATTTAGTCTTCAAATTTTATTCCGGGTAGTAATCATTTGAAAATTATTTTTTTTTTAAAATCACAAATATTTTCTAAATGCTAACAATAACAATAACAATAACAATAACAATAACAATAACAATAACAATAATTAAAAAAATTAATAATAATAATTTAATTTTTTGAATATTTATTGAATATTATCGCCTAATAATAATAATAATAATAATAATAATAATAATAATATATGATTGAAAGTGTGTTAAATTAATTATATATTTGTATATTTATGTTAAATTAAAGTATGTTAAACTAATTATATGTTTGGATATTTATTGAATATTATCGTTTAAAAATATATACAGAGAAAGAGAAAAAAAGATCACGGATTTTTTAAAGGAAAAAAATTAATATCAATATTCTTAAATACATTTAGTATAATAATATGATGAATAAATCTTATAAAATAAAAATAAATTGGCTCCAAATTTTAATTTTGTGCTTTTTTGTTCAAGTTTATTTTTTGGAAAAAATTACAATATTTTGATTTTTAATATTCCAAATCTAATATTACTGGGAAAAAAATATAACTCAAAAAAACAAGAGCTGACGAATTTACCTACAGTATCTGTAATTCAAAAATATACGAACTACTTCCCGTTTCGATTACACTGTTCTTTTTAGATGGCAAATAAGTAATTATAGCATGCAAAAAAACTCAATTTATTTTTAAAAACAAATTACAATATTTTAATTTATAGTGTGTGAGATCTAATATTACCAGGGATAAATTTCAACTCAAACAAAGAATAAAAAGATTAATTTACTTAGGTTATTTACAATTTAAACATATACAAACCACTTCCCATTTTTATTACTCTATAAAATATGTGAGACTAATTATATATTTTAATATTTATTGAATATTATCACCTATATATATATATATATATATATAGAGAGAGAGAGAGAGAGAGAGAGAGAGAATGACCTGGGATTTAAAAAAATTTTTCATATTAATATGTTTAAATACATTTAATATAATAATATGATTGATAAATCTTATAAAAAAAATTTGCTTTGAATTTAAATTTTATACTCTTTTGTTTAAGTTTATTTCTTAATTTTATTTTTCAATTTTCACATTTTTAATATTTCAAATCTAATATTACTGGGGAAAAAATACAACTCAAAAAAATAAAAGGTAGACAAATTGACCTACATTATCAACTCAATTTTTTTTCTTTTAACAAATTTACCTCGATTATCTACAATTAGAAAATATGCAAGTCACTCTCCGTTTCGATTGCACTATTCCTTTTTGACGGCAAATAAATCATTATAGGATGCAAAAAAAAATTATTTCTTAAAAAATTTACAATATTTTTATTTTTAATATGTCAGATCTAATATTACTGGGAAAAAAAGGCACCTAAAATATATTTTTTTGTAAATTTACGTAAGTTATCTCCAATTAAAAAATATACAAACCACTTTCCATTTCGATTACACTATTCCTTTTAGGCGGGGGGGAAAATTTATTTGTTACATATTTTATCTATTATAATATTACTAATTAAATATTTAAACAACTAATTATAATATGTAAAAAAATAATTAGTTTTCTACATGGAAAAAAAACCTAGTACAATGCGCAGACAAGCATACTAATTATACCACGCAAGAAACTCATTTCTAGCATATTTTTATCTGTTGCAATTTTAGTAATTAAACATTGAAATAACTAATTATAGCGTGCAGAAAATGTAAGTTTATTTATGGAAAAAAATTACAATATTTTTATTTATAATGTGTCAGATCTAATATTACTAGGGAGAAAATGCAACTCATAAAAAAAAAATTACCTACATTATCTGCGATTAAAAAATATACGATCCACTTTTCATTTTGATTATACAAAAAACAATTAATTTTCTATATAGATAAAAAGAACCCGGCGCATCGCGTGGGAAGATCGCTCGTCTTTTCACTATTTAAAAGCATAATATTTATTAAATATTATTATTTTCGAGCATAATAATATATCATAGAATTTAAAAAAAAAATAAATCAAAAAACATATTCGGACACAACTCATCTCTCGTTAAAAAATAAGGTTAATAGTCCTCCTTTCTCAAATAAAAACTCATTAATTAATTGTTTTCCCGTCTTTAAAATACAAGGAAAAAAAAATAACTTGTATTAATCTTCAAGCATAATGGAGCTTTTTCTCTTTAAAACCACCAACATTTTCTAGTTTTACCAGCAAGATAAGCATACTACATTACTGTTAAATATATAAATTTTATATTTAATTTATGTTTGATTAAATTAGAATAAAATTATTGTTTAGAGTTTAGGTTAGAGGATGTTTGCTAATTCTACATGTATGAACGAAAGAATTTTAAATAATTATTTACATTTTAAATGCTCAATGTTAACTCGAAAAAGACAAGACATTTACATTTAATAATAGTTATGGTCTTCGGAGCATGTCTACGAAGGTTGATTTCTAATTACCATATTGTCACTTATAATTACTCAAACTATAAGGGTTACACGTCATCTTCCATTAGAATGCAGTGTTAGTTTACAGTTATATGCATTTATATTGTCTAATTATAACTTTAAAAATACAATTAAGAGGGTGTTTGGTAGTGTGGTGGGATCTGAAATTGTAAATAAGTTGATGGATTGGTGTTTGGTAAAGATAAAAAAAAATATTTTTTTTTTGGAGGGTCCCACCTTAAAAAATTGGTGAAACTCTGTTTGAAGAAAAACAACAAATAGCTACTTTTCATCGTGTTTGGACCTGTGATAAAACCAATTCCAACATAAATATTACCGTTAGCATTTATAATTCCAAAATAAACCTTCATTCCCCTCATTCTCTCCTTCACTTGTAGACAGCACTTCTCGTCTTTCACTTGAATTCATCGTCTGTAAAACCCATTCACCTTTCATCCTCTGCAAAAATTTCTACTTGTTTCATCCTCTACAAAACCCATTCACAGGTTAAGACCGCGCCTCCCATCCCTCACTTCATCCTCTGCAAAACTCATTTAACAAATCCATCTGCTCTCCTCTTCTCTTTCACCCTCCCATCTACAAAAACCTTGAGACCTAAACAAATAAAGGTATTTTAAAAAATTTACAGTGTAATTTTGTTAAAAAAATTAAAAGAATAAGGACCAAAATAAAAAGTAGTATATATAATCAATTTTGATTGAAGGACATAATTAAAATAAAATATATAATTAATTTCAATTGAAGAACAAAATTGAAAAAAATAAAAATCTTGGGACCAAAACAAAAAATATAAATTTCAATCGGAGGACCCCATTGAAACAAATTAAAACATGTATACCGAAATAATTAAAGGAATCAAAAGCAAACCAAAAATCAAAAGAATAAGGACTATATTAAAAATCAACATATATAATCATTTTCAATTGAAGGGCACAATTGCAACAATTCAAAATTTTAATTAGAGAAATCAGTAATAAAAGAGAAATTGAAACACCAAGGATGAAAATCAAACATTCACAAACCGCAAAGACTAAAGTGTATTTCCTAGCAGGAGGAGAGAGAGAAAATCAAAACTTGTCCACCGACGATCCCCTAACCACTGTAATCTAACACGCATTGCAATATGAGACAGAGGACATGTAGGTGCACCAGGTGATACGGCAAGAGGTCTACCTTAAGACGACGCACCCACCACTTGAATGGCGGGTGAGCGTGAAACACTGCGGGCATGTCCGTATGTTGCACTTGCAATATTCTAGAAAAAAATAATCAATTACCTATACACCCCTGAACCCAACAATAACCATGAAAAAACAGGGGTGTAAGTACCATGCTACCCCCCAATTTTACTTCTTTTTTTTTTGTCCTTTAGGAGGATTATTTTCATAGTTTTACTATGTAAAAATTTATAAAAAAATCAAAAACACCCTCTCACTGTTCCATTCTCTTTTCTCAGCATCCAAAGATAAAAAACTAATTCTATTATGCAAAGATATGAGATATATCATCCATGTCCCTGAAAATATTTAAAATGCCCTATATCTGAGGTTAAAATTTTCGATTATGGACTAAAGTGGCAATTTATCATCACAATCTCTATGCATACTGAAGAAGTGAAAAGGAAAAACACAAAGCCTTATATATATAAAAAAAATTATTGATTTAAATAAAGCTAACAGCAGGATTGAACGGTGGTTATAATGGTGACGGGTGAAGGGACGAGTGAGAGAAATTGAAAGCATATTATAGGGATGAAATTAATAGAAAAAGAAGTAGAGGGTGCGGAGTATAACAAAATTAAAACCTTAGAGATATGGATATAAACTTCTCAGAAAACCATCATGTAACCTCACACAGCTTTGTTTGCCACGTAATGCGTGGGATGCACGCGCCCTCGCCTCGTGGAATTCTTCTCCTATTAAAAATTCCCAAAGCAAGGAAGCTACATCTTTAGCAGTCGCCTCCCAGATTTTCTTCACAACATCATCGCCCTGGTGAATCTGGTTGCTCCTCTCAAAATCATCAGGAAATAGGTCGATCTACTGTATCATCGCGAAGGAAGGTATATTACACGCCTCTTTGCTTATGTCTTATAGATCTGTCAGTTTTTATTCTATCTTGTTTCTTTATCTGTGGTTTGTTTATGTGCCCTGAAAGGATGAGTAGATCTTGTGAGCAGAAACAGCATCTGGGTGGGTTTTAAATTTTTAATCCAATGCTTTGGTTTTACTGTGGTGTCTGGGCTCGCTTTGCTCTTTGATAATTTTTTTTTTCCTGTTCTACTTTTATACTTATATTATCTGTTTCGTCTGATAGGAAACTTGATTTCCTGAAATGGCTGGTAACAATAACAATTCACCACCTGGGTCTTCGAAAGAGAACCCTGATCATGAGTCGGAGACAAACCCAGTTTCCAAAGAAGATAGTTCACTCGTAACTATAGCCCGTAGGTTTCAGGACTCGATGTCTTTAGGCAAGACACACAAGTTTTGGGAAAGCCAACCTGTTGGTCAATTCAAAGACATTGGTGACCCAAGTTTGCCTGAAGGACCCATCGAGTCTCCAACCCCGCTTTCTGAAGTAAAACAAGAACCTTATAATCTCCCTAGTCAGTATGAATGGACCACCTGTGACATGGAATCTGATGTGACTTGCGATGAGGTTTACAATCTCTTGAAGAACAACTATGTTGAGGACGATGAAAACATGTTCAGGTTTAATTACTCGCAAGAGTTTCTTTCATGGGCTTTACGTCCCCCGGGTTATTATCGAAGCTGGCACATTGGAGTTCGTGCCAAAGCTTCGAAGAAGCTTGTTGCTTTTATAACAGGTGTTCCTGCAAGGATTCGGGTGCGTGATGAAGTTGTGAAAATGGCTGAAATTAATTTCTTATGTGTTCACAAGAAGCTTCGATCCAAGAGACTTGCTCCTGTTATGATTAAGGAGGTTACAAGGAGGGTTCATTTAGAGAATATTTGGCAAGCTGCTTACACTGCTGGAGTGGTTCTTCCAACACCAATAACAACCTGTCAGTATTGGCACAGGTCCTTGAACCCCAAGAAGCTCATCGATGTTGGCTTTTCAAGGCTTGGGGCCAGGATGACAATGAGCCGGACCATAAAACTTTACAAGCTACCAGATTCCCCTGCCACCCCTGGATTTAGAAAAATGGAACTTCGTGATGTACCTGCTGTTACGAGGTTGCTAAGAAATTACTTGAGCCAGTTTGTTGTTGCTCCGGATTTTGATGAAAATGATGTGGAGCACTGGCTTCTTCCATCCGAGAACGTGATTGATAGCTACTTGGTTGAGAGCCCAGACACTCATGAGATCACTGACTTCTGCAGCTTCTATACTCTTCCATCCTCTATTCTTGGCAACCAGAACCACTCAGCATTGAAAGCTGCTTATTCATATTACAATGTTAGCACAAAGACTCCATTGCTTCAGTTAATGAATGATGCACTGATTGTTGCCAAGCAGAAGGATTTTGACGTTTTTAATGCTTTGGATGTCATGCACAATGAATCTTTCCTGAAAGAACTGAAATTTGGACCAGGTGATGGGCAACTACACTACTATCTTTACAATTACCGCATAAAGCATGCATTGAGACCCTCGGGACTCGGGCTTGTACTCTTATAAATTGAAATGTCTGAAATTTGGTTCTGTAGCTTCTATGACTGACTGGGTATGTGGTTGCACACATTTTTGTTTTTTTTCTCATCATCAGATCAATTATGCAATGTATTTGAGAAAACAGGTTTTGTGGTTTTATAAGCCTTAGGTATTGAGGCAATTGCAATGTCATTCGCTATTTAAATTGTTCTCTGGACGCTAACTTTTTTTGTACCTGCTTGCCACAATTTTATTTTGCATATTGGCTTGTGTCACCCCACCAATTGTTTCAATTTGAAGTTTTTTAAATTTGTGATTGCTATATTTGATCTTCTTCAACATTAACTCATTTTGCTCTATTGAGTTGCATTCCAATTTGTATCTCCCATCTCCCACTCAACAATGGCAGATCCAAGCCTGAAGATAGCCAGGGAGGAAATGTTGTTCAACATTAAAATCAACCAGTAACTTGAGAAAGATAATTCTACCTGGACGTCCCCAACTTTTTTGCTACGGCCTGGGGCCTGGAGGCGGTATACTTGGGTTTTGAGAAATGAGAGGTGGTATAGATGCTTTTCTAATTACTAACACATTTTAGGATGCCCATTGATAACATCTCTTTATGGTTCAAAGTCCCGAATTGCTGAGCTATTAGCTTCTTCTTCTTCTCTCTCTCTCTCTCTCTCTCTTTTAATCCAAGGCAGTAGCTTCCATGGTTGTGTTTTTGGAAACAGAGTTCTTACAAATTATGATGGTCTGTCCATCAAAATTTCAGAGAATTTATTCAGTTATTCACCCAGCGACTCGTGTTGGTAAACCAGCGAGACTAAAGAGTCGTTAGCCAGTGATGTAATTATCATTCATTTACAAATAAAACTAATACTCATCGGTATTTTACTGTGTATTGAATACATTGCAATCCACAGCTCTGATAGAAAAATAAATAAATACTCTTACAGGTATAATTGTATTTTCATATATTTATTAGTGTAATTAGTTATGTACTCTAGAGAAAAAAAAACACATTTAATTTTGGTTTCTTACATATTTATGCTATAATTATCTAATCTCCTATGGTCAACTTTTTCCTGTTTAAGGGCAAGTCCAACGCGGAAGGTATTCTGAAAGGCAAAACTATTTTTTTTAAATTTTAGCTCTTAGTGTTCAATTTAACGCTTTCAACTGGACAGGCATTTCAAAAAGCATTTTGCCTTTTCAATTTCAGGTAAGTAATTCCTACAGATGAGAGGATGCATAGCCAAATTGAAAACTAAACAGTGCAATATAAGGAATTATATTGTTGCAGAAACATAAAACATAGCAACAACAATCAACAACAAAAACCTTTTATTTAATTCCAACAAAACCCAAAAGAACCAAAAAATCAAGCAAGCTTGTAGTAATCAAAGGAAATCAAAAACCCTAAAATTTCAATAAAAAACCATAAGGAAACTCAAAATCTTCCTGCCTTGAACTCCCAAAACCTAACCCTAAATAGCTCTAAAAATACAATAGTCAAAGTTACAATCGGCTCAATCAGAACCAATCAAGAAAAGCTTAAGAAAAGTTGGAGCACCCGGGGAGGGGCAAGGAGACCAAGATGTTGCTTTTCTTTCGGTACTGGTGTGGTTTAGGGTTCGAAAAGGAGAAGGGAAGAGAGAGACCTCGATTGATCGATCAACTATAAAAAGAAAAAAAAGAGAAAGAATGAGGGAGGAAAAAGATGGCTCAAGAGAGATTAAACGAGTGTGGGTAGGGGGGCGCAAGTAGAGGGGACAAGAGAAGGATGATAGGGTTTTTAATAAGTTTGAGATAGGAGAACAGACGGGTGTCAGTTGTGGGGGGGTTTAAGCTAATAATAATAATAATAATAATAATAATAATAATAGTTAACATAAAAAAATAAGATTATTAATTTGTAAATAATTTGATTGAATTATTTGTCATGGAATATATGTTAATTAATGATGTTTGAACTTATTGGTTATTCTTTCAATATTTGAAATTTTAAAATTTCAAAAATTGGTGGCTTTTTTCAACATTTTAAAATTTCAAATTTTAAATATTATGGATCTTTTAATTATAATTAAATTTATTTTTTAATTTAAATATAAATAAAAATAATAATTTTATTGTTGGAGGGTTTTTCAAAAGCAATTATTTAATTATATAACTTACTCCTATTAAATGTATAATTAAACTATATATAAAATAATTGAATTTTATTTAAAAAAAGATAAAAAAAAAATGGCTCTCCAAAATGACTTTTACCTTTGGAGAACATATCAATAAAAAAACCATATATATACTATTCAAGGAGTCATTTCAAATATTTGGCTTTTCAAAATAGCTCATATCATTGGACTTGCTTTAAGGTGGGTGTTTTAGGTTTTTTAACCTCGTATATTTTGGAATTATTTTGTGGTGTCAATGGTATTATGCTCTTTCTATAAATGGTTGGTATGTGCTTGGGGAGGCGTCCACACTCTTTGGACAATGTTTACATCTCTTGGTGCATGCCCATAGCCTTCTGCGGTGAATATCGAATCATCGTGCCACTTTTTACACGGTAGGCAAACACATGTCAGTTCCCATGAGCTCCAGTGATATTTTTTGTTTCTTTCTCTACCTTAAAAGATGTGATAACCTTGCAAAGTTACAAATTGATCCTCAATTTTTTAATCATATAAAATATGATTTGTTTCTTTTTTAGTTTTATCCATTATATTTAATTTTTTTATGTTATTTTAATCAAATTTGTTTCAATTTTTTATTCCATATATTTGCTTTTAATATTTTTCTCATTGAATTTTATTTTTTAATTTAATCTCTAATCACTTGATCTTATTTCTCTTCTTTTTTTGTTGAGTTTGATCTCATTCTCATGATTGAAATTTCTTTAATTTTGAGCTCTCTTATTGATTAATTTTAATACACACACACACACACATCCCTTATTGTTTAATTTCATTAATTTTCATGTCATATTTAGTGCTTATTTTTTATCATGTTTTTAAAACTCACCCCTAAAGTTGACCCCTATCATGTACCAAATTAAGAGTTGGGTCGAATAACCAAGGTTACCATGGTCGATTAAATTTTTTATTGTGTAGAAAGTAAAAATAACATCATTTTGATATATATATAATCAATGAGTGTTAACATTATTTTCTTCTAGTTAATCTCTTGATTTTTTATTCAGATAAAAAGAAAAAAATGGTATTATTTTGATAAAAATAATAATAATAGAGAAATATTCAATTATAATCCCCTATTTTATATTGATATTTCTTTGTTTTGGATTCTTTTTTAGATTTTTTCTTCTTAATTTCATCCCTTTCTATTTAATTTTGTTTTGCTTTTATATTAAATATGGTACTCATTCTCTTGATTGTCGCTCTCTCTCTTCTTGTTTTATTTATTTATTTACTTTCTTGGTTTTCTTTTCTTTCAGTTTTTCATCTTAACATTTTTTTTCTAGATTTAATTCTTATTTTTTTAATTGCTCTTTTATTTTATCATTTTCTTAATTTGTGTTATCTTTCAATTTTGTCCCTCGAGATTTTATTTTTATTAAATTTTGATCTTCATTCTTTAAATTGGTCTTTTTCTATCCCTTTTCTTTTCTTTTTGTTTCTATCTATTTTTTTATTCAATCTCTCATTAGTTTTTATATCACATGTGATTCAAATTTTTTTATTCTATTTGTTTTCTTTTTAATTTTTTGATGGATAAGAATTTTATTCAAGACTATTTTGCGATCTTCTATTTGATCATCTTGGTCTCATAACCTGAGTAGTTGGTTTCAAAGATTACCTGATTTAATTTTTTTTTAATTGCTTAATTTCATCATTTGGCATTAGACTATATGATCTTGAACTTTCTATTTTGTTTTTCTTTTTCTGTCTTTAGGGTTATCCTAGAACACTAGTTAATCACCATTTAAATATTTTCTTCTATTAGAAAAAAGAAATTGATTCACCCTGCAACATAGCAATGTTCACTCGAGTTATCATCATGGATAGAAAAATGTTATTGCTTTTACTTTGTTCTCTTAACCTTATTTCTTTTTACTGTCTTTTGATTGCAAAATTAACATCCGATTGCTTAAAATTAATTGGCTAGGGAAAAAGTTAAAAGACAAAAGGACTAACTTAGAAAAGGCGCTAAAAATGGATGACGTGTTTAAGGTTGATGTAAAAAATACATGTTAGTCCTCTAATCTATAAAATTAAACATTCACTTCCTTGTGTTTTTCTAAATTCAGTTTTGATATACAATAATTTCATTTCTATTATTTTAAAGTCCTTGATTTTGGAAGGGGAGAAAACTTTTATTGAATTCATGTATAGAGAGGAAAAGTCATTGTTCTTGTATATTTGGGCCACCGGTTTGGTTCATAGTGGTGTCCATGGGCTCCATTTGATAAAGAAATTGAATAACTATTATTTGAAACCTCGATATCACTTACAAAAGTAGATTAATGTTGAGGAAGAAAAATCTAACCTAATTTGATTTCATGTTTTGGAGAATCTAACCTAATTTGATTTCATGTTTTGGAGTTTTAGGATGATTAACTGGTTTCTATGTGTTAAAAAATGTTTTTGGGGGTAAAAATACTTTTATCCTAATTTTCTTGCCACCATAATAGTCTAGGCAGACATGTAATACGTTATTTGTTTTCTATTTGTTTTTAAAACCAATTAGTGGATAACATATATCTATCTCTAAAAAAATTAAAATTATATGTATAGAGCCCAATTGTCTAGGCTTTTTTTAAATAAGCCTAGGCGTTATAGAACATTAGGCCCAAGCACCTGCGTTTTTTGAGTCTTTTTTTTTATTTATTTTCAATAGTCTTTATTTAGATAAAAGAATATATCATTTTTCAACATTATATTGTCTTGAAAATGAATTTCTTGATACCTTTTCTTTTGGCAAATGTGTTTTAGTTGTGATCGTATTTTCTTTTTAAATTTGGTCATTTTCTATCATTGCTTCTCTTTTGTATGATTTAATTAAATAAACCATCATATTGGACATATTTATTGTACACAGTTGGGTATATTGTCTGATTCACGTTTTTTTTTCCTTTAGAGCACGATTCTTTGAACCAGGATAGCGATCCTGAGCATTATATTTTTGCGTTCAAGTTTTTTTTGGCCCGGCCAGCAGCTTAGGCCATCTAATTAGTCTTTTTCAAAACAATGTCATTGTTAACAAATTATAGAACATCTAACTAGAGCTGAAAGGCCATAATCAAAGCTCAGGCTTTCTTCCCATGCAAATTCTAATAGATCTTGAGAAAAATTGTCTAGGAAATCAGAAGAAGTTTTGGTTTGAGAATTCGGCAAGAGAGATTCAAGCAGGGAGAAGGGGGGCAAATTCCGTTCCTCTGCTAAATGACATTTTTGTCAAATCAAAGAACAAGAGCTCCAATTGCATCAAAATTAAATGTTTTCTTCTAAGATATCTATCACGAAACTCTTATCTGAGAAATTACATTATAATAGCTACCCGCAAAACCAGCCCAATCATGCCTGAAAAAAATGAGGGTAGAAAACAGGCACTATTTACATACATTCTAGTTGTTGGGTCATCTCCAGCCCATCATTATAAAAGGTTTGCTCGTACCTCACCCCATGATCACAATCTCACCTCGTAAGCCTGTCAAATCAAGATAAAGAGCATGAATTGATAGAAAGTGGAAAAGCAGTGAGAAAAGATGCAAGGATGGATTACATTTCTCAAGTATCTCGTTGGCCAGCTGCAGTAGTGACTCAGCGTCTTCAGCCATCTTTGAAACCCTCTCGGACTCTTTAACTGCTTCAGTTGCAACAAACGATTTGTTTTCTGCTTCTGCAACACTATATGCAGCGTCATTTGCTGCTCCTTCGACAGTATCACCAGCTTCCGGTACAGGTTTAAGACGCACCTCTTTCTTGGGAGTTGGTGTTTTTGTCCCAAACGAAGATACTTTCTTTATCTTGTAGCTATTTTGGACCTGTACTTTATTCATTAAAACTTCAAACCATTCAGCATGTTCTCACTATGTCTATTCAATATAACTTTTGTGCAATTTATTCTCATAGGACAAACTAAAAAAAAAAACACGAGATTGGGTTTTATCGTTTCTTCTCTCAATGTCAGTCTTTCAGTCATTGAAGGACAAAGGAAAGAAACACAAGAGATAGGACTTTCTTTGTAGCCATTACTGGTGGCAAGTTTACTATCATCTAATTCCAAGGAAATTACAAATAACTAATGGACTTTACAAACCCATATATGAATACTTTGAGAAATACATTAACATGCTCTTCAATCACAATTCCCATTCAAGGAACAAGGCATGAACAAAGAGGTGGGGAATGCAACAAAAAGCAAATGGAAAAAAAAGGAACAATTTGATTCTACATTGTAAATTTACGAGACAAATTATTTAGTAGCGTGACAAGATGTGCATCAGTATTAGGAATATCACCATTAGTGAAAAAGTTCAACTGGAAAGATCAAGATCACTCACCTTTTCAAGTTTTTCCTGAGCTACTAGCCTCCTCAACTTTGAACTTAATTGCTTCCTAAAATTTTGCGGTAACTCTTGTCTTTGCTGCATGAATTAGCAATGACATATAAGAATTAATAAGAAGCAAATTATAGTTGATTTACATAATTTTATGTTTTCATAATCATTCACTACTTTCATCCGGATGACAACAAGAGTTTTGTTGGGATCTGTTATGAGGTTTCTTTTCTTTTCCCCTTCCCTTTTCAGGTTGACAGCCACTTAGACATGGCCAGGGGTGTGGGATATGGATGAAGTGACTTGCTCCTGATACTCATTACAAATCAGAGGAATATCACCTAGGACAGAACATTTTTTTGTCATCTTCTCTCCATGCACAATCTGTTGGGTGAGACAGATTTCAAGGGTGTTGGTTTTCTCCTATTGCAGCTAACGTGCGTCATACTTAGCAAGTCCAGTTCTAGCCCAAATCTCGAAAGAAGAAGAAAACAAATATAAACAGCGCATATATATTCAACATCATGTCCACCTACATGATTGCCAGAGAAAATAAAATCACGAAGATCATTGTTCCATGTCGCAAATAAATACCTATCTCGATGGTAAATCTATGACTATCAAATACAAAAGGATAACGCATTTTAATGATATGAAATTCGTTTAAACCTCAATGTAGCTGATTATTGCGCTAGTATCTGCCCCATTTGGCTCATTATAGGCTGAAATTGCTTCAAAAATCATGGCATTGTACCTGCCAAATTAAATGAATCAATCAAATATCATTGCATTGCAGGGATCTCTTAAACTGCATGCACGCCACCATTCTATGTTACTTTACACCAAGCAACAGCAATACTTGACTTACGATTCATACGAACTATGGCACGATATTATCCTAATTGCCACCAACTTACAAGAATTCACAAAACCATTTTGTTCCATTTTTTATTTTTTTATTTTTTGAAAGGGAATAGAAAGAGCATACTTGGGAGCAGTTTTCGAATCCGCTGCGGCTTCCGAATAATCATCGATAACAAAATCAGCGGCAGCGGCAGTTTGAGGGTTGGGCAGTGGAGCAGCAGCGGCAGCATCAGGATTGGATTTCACTTTTGTCGTCCGAGACTTGTCCTTAACGCCTTGGCTACTGGCACTAACAGTCATATTCCTCCATTTATCCTATTAATATCACAATATCACACAACACGTAGAAGAAGAGGAAGAGGAAGAAGAGGAAGAAGAAGAAGACGAAACCTTGAGATCGATATTAGAGCGGGAGCGAAGATAAGGATTGAACTCGGGGTCTCTCTGTATGTTTTTCCATTTCCCAGTACCGTGTTTGGCTACTCCTGCTCTCAACGCTTCTTCTTCCTCTGATGTCCACTTCTGCTTTGGATTCCCCATCTCTCTCTCTCTCCTTTCCTTCGAGATTTCTGTTTTCTAGGGTTTCTTTATGCTTTCATCATCTTCTTCTCCTTGATCGCAAGCTATTAGGCTAGCTTAGGCAACGCTACCGTTGATTTGTCAGCCCTAATTTGGAATCGAGAACGAAAATTCTGATACGGTGCCGTCCTTTCCTTATTTGACCTATATTTAAAAAAACATGAAAAGTCTGAAACACATTTCCCAAGTATATACATCACATGGAAGTACTTTTTAATTTATATTTCCATACAAATTGTAAGAAAAGATCACAGAGAGCTTAATTTTGTCCATCAAGTGCTCTAACAGAAACTCTAAGTTGAAAATTCAAACATATTTAAGAGTGAAATTGCTATAAAAAACAGTTTTTGAGGTAAAATTGATATTACCCATAGTTTAGGATATATTGGATAATTGTTCATTTGTTCATGTTACTCTATGGTCTGATTAATTTTTTGTTGAACATAAAGAAAAATATATTTAGGTATCATTAACATATTCTATAACAAGAACAAAAAATATTATTTGGAAATTGACGGGATACGATATAGATGATTTTATAAGTTTAAAAATAACTTAAATAATTGTTAAAAATATAATTTATTTAAGAAAGCAAAGATAATTATTTTTTAAATATTAAAATGATAATATATTGAATCTACCTAGATTTACTTGGATTGATTCATATTTACTCGAATAAACTATGGTAAGTTACCAAATTTCGAACTTGGGTAACCTTATAATAAATAAATAAATAAATAAATAATCATTAAGTTTAATATTAATTTAATATTGATGGAAGAAATTAAAAATAAAATTCAATTAGAAAATTGAGTCTTGTAAACTTGAGTTAATATGTAAAAACCTAGTCATGAGACTTAGATAATCACTTAAAAAAAAACTTGAAACAAACTATAAAATTTATTTCTTAATTAACTCAGTGTTGATAAATGAAATAAAGAAAAATTAAGAAAAAGATGAGAAAAAATCACTCGAGTCAACTCCAATTAACCGACCACACTCCTGACCCGAGTTATGAGTCTAGGATAACTTCATGGAAATCAAATCAAATCAAAAAGTATAGTTCCTAATTTACCTAGTATTTAATGGTAAAATTAAAAAAACAAAACAAAAAAACCCAAGGCAATCGAGTTAATCCACGACCTAGATCATGAAAATGTGATAATCCCACACAAAAAAATAAAAAATAATAATGAATAGCAGTCCTTAGTCAAGTCAATGTAAAAGAATAAAATTAAAAAATAATCAATTAAAAAAAATCTCAAGTTAATCCGTATTAACTAGTAACACCTAAATCAAGACACCGAGATAATTTTATATAAATAAAATAAAAATATAATTATAAAATCAAATTCCTAATGATGAAATTATATATATATATATATATATATTCTATTAAGAAAGGAACAAAAACCTAAGACCAACTTGACTAACCCATAAAATTCATGTTTTGGGTAATGAGACTATGATAACACTATAAAAAACAAACAAAAAACAAAATGGATTCAAATTCTTAATCATTTCAATGATACAGAATCAAGTTGAGAAAAAAGATTAAAACAAAAAACAAAAAAATAAGCTTAGTCAACCATGTAATTTTGTCAAACCATAGTCATAAGACTGTGATAACTATATAGAAAATAAATCAAAATAAATTATAAAATTCAATACCCTTTAAACCTAACAGTAAAGGATAAGATCGTAAAAAGATTACAAAACTTAAGGACCAAAGTGTAAATGGACAAAACATTCATTGTTCGATGCTATAATGAAATACTAAGGCTTTTTAGTAAACCTTAAGGATAAAATTATAAAATATCAAATTATTTTATTTTTCATTGTTATAGTGAAATGTTGTGGTCTTTTAGTATTTGTTGGTAATAATTATTAAATGGATATGGTGTGAATTTAGTCCTTGGATTTTAAATGAAATTATAACTTAATACCTTTATTTTGTAATCAACACTTCAATATTGTAAATTACTTTTAGTTTACAAACAAATATCCAAAATGCCTTTTATTTATATAATCATCAATGTAGTTGATTGAATTTTTTTTTATTGTACAATACTTTTAGTTTATAAACAAATATCCAAAATGCCTTTGGATCCCTGTTATGTTTCTTCATCTCAAATAGTTTGCTACTAGCAAAATGCCCGCATCACTAAGATTAAAATATAATATTATAATATGTAAAGTTTGATATACTGAAAGGGATTAACATCTTCTATTATACCAATAGTAATATCGAAGTCTTACCTTCTAAAATTATCATCACTATTACTGTCAAAATAATAAACATTATTCAACAAATCTGAGAGAGAAACAAAAAAAATATTAATAAAAAAGCACGTTGGAACAAAAAAAATTATTATTATTATTCTTAATATTGCTTTAATAAAAAGAAGAAAATGAAATTAAATCAAAGGCTAAAAAAAGCTTAAAAAAATTAACAAAAGAGCAAATAAAAAAATAAAAAAAATAAAAAAAATAAAAATTATTGACTGGAAAAAAAATCATTTGACTTGAAAATAAATAAATAAAATATCACACCACTTTGCGGGCTAAGTAAGAAGTTTTTATAATTGTTGGGATGAAATAAATTAATAGGATATACTAGTCCAAAATTAAAATATAATATTTATATATGCAAAATTTAATATAATAAAACAGATCACCACACCCTATTATAAAAATAGTAACATCGAAGTCTTAACATCTAAAACTATCATTGCAGTTGTTGTCAAAACAATAAAAAATATCACATTATCCTGAGAGAAAAAACTAGAAAACATTAACAAAAGAGCAAGTAAAAAAATAACTAATTTTTCTTCTTCTTCTTCTTCTTCTTATTATTATTATTGTTTATTATTATTATTATTATTATTATTATTATTATGTTAATAATGAGACAAAACAAAAAATAAATGAAAGATTAAAAAAATCCAAATAATTTTAACAAAAGATCAAACAAAAAAATAAAATAAAAATTATGAGGTAAAAAATTTGTACTTGACTTGAAAAAAAAACAATAAAAAATAAAAGAAAGAGCAAATAAAAAAAATCAAATAAACGATAAAACAAAAATAAAAATTACTAAATGCCAAAAAAATTACATGATTTAAAAAATAAAAAAAATAGATCACATAACGTTGTGGGCTGAACAAGTAATTTTTATAATTATTGGGATTGAAGAAATTAATAAGATTTGCTAGTGCAAAATTCAAATATAATATCTATAAATACAAAATTTAATATAATAAAATAGATCACTACATCCTATTATAAAAACAACAACATTGAAGTCTTCACATCTAAAATTATCATTGTTATTACTATCAAAACAATAAAGATTATCAAATTGTCCCGAGAGGAAAAAACTGAAAAACATTAATAAAACAATAAGTAAGGAAAATAACTAAAATTATTATTATTATTATTATTATTATTATTACTATTATCATGTTAATAATGAAAAAAAAAAGAAAAACTAAAAAAATCACAAGAATTTTAACAGAAAATCAAACAAAAAAATAAAATAAAAATTATGAGGTAAAAAAAATTCATTTGATTTGAAAATAATAATAATAAATCAATAAAAGAAATAAAAGAAAGAACAGATAAAATAAATGAAAAAAAATTGAAAGACTATAAAAATCATAATAACTTTAACAAAAGATCAAACAAAAAAATCAAATAAAAATTATGACATAATTTTTTTTATTTGATTTGAAAATAATAATAATAAAACAATAAAAAATAAAAGAAAGAACAAATAAAATAAATGATAAAACAAAAATATAAAATATTAACTGGGAAAAAAATAATTTGACTTGAAAATTTAAAAAATAGATCGCACTATATTACGGGCTGAGCAAAAAATTTTAATAATTGTTGGATTTGAAGTAATTTATAGATTTTACTAATTTAAAAATAAAATATAATATCAACACATGCCAAGTTTGATATGATATAACACATTAATACACACTACCGCAACAGCAATATCAAAACTTTAACATCAAAGATACAAAAATAGGTAATTATCTCAAAAGTTTTTCAACAAAAAATGTGAAAAAACATAGTTTTTTTTTTCCAACATTAACATCAACCTTTGTGATGCTATCAGTTTGAACTACAACGCAGGTCGAATAGATAATTTTTATAATTGTTGAGATTAAAATATAATATTTATATATGTAAAGTTTGATATAATGAAACAGATGAACATATCCTATTATAATAACAGTAACATCGAGGTCTTAACATCTAAAATTATCATTACTATCATGATCAAAATAGTAAAAATTATTAAATCATCTCAAGAAAAAAAATTAACAAAAAAATAAATAAGAACAAAAACTAAAATAATAATCATCATCATCATCATATAATAGAAGCTCTATAAATAAAATAAAAAAGAGGAGTATTAATATAAATATAAATAAAAAAATATAAAAAGAATTAATTTAAAAAATAAGAAAAATGTTATGCAATGTTGGGCTTGGGAAGCCGAACCTAACTTTTCAACCCACTTGACAATAGCGGCTTAGGCTTGCCAGGGCAGACCCGAGCACCTAGGACATTTTTTTTTTATCATTACTATTTTGCTTATATATTGGTCTTTTTTTCAAGTTGTTTAGAAAAATAATAATTTGATGACGCATCGCATGTTGAGATAGACAACACAACATAATAATTTTTATTAAAAATATTAATTTTAATTTTTTTATTTGAATTTTAGATCTATTATGTAGTTATTCAGAGTCTAATTGAAGTTGTTTTTTAAAATATTTTTAGTTTAAAAATATATTAAAATAATATATTTTTTATTTTTTAAAATATTTTTGATAACAATATAATTTTAAAAATATTATTTTAAATTTAAAATAAAAAATAAAAATAAAAATATTTTTTTTTAAAAACATTTTCTTAATGAACTCGCAGAGCCCTGCTACAAAACTATTATAATTTAAACTTTAACTCTAAATAAAACTTTTTTTTTTCTCAGACAACAAATTTAATTCTTTAAATTTAGTCGTTGACCGAAAAAAAGATTGCAA
The DNA here is from genome assembly GCA_015731905.1 of Salix dunnii. Taxonomy (NCBI): domain Eukaryota; kingdom Viridiplantae; phylum Streptophyta; class Magnoliopsida; order Malpighiales; family Salicaceae; genus Salix; species Salix dunnii. The sequence goes on along the minus strand of CM027664.1, from coordinate 10,871,281 downwards.
TCGCATGAAAAAAACAAATTGAAAGAATAAAAAAAATGTAAACAATATAGTTTCGTACTCTCACGTTTGAAAGTTTTACATAATAAAGGAAAAAGTAAATGATGTCGTGGACACTTAGGACCCGTTCGAGATAGGAGCAGGCATGCTGAAATACTTGACCAATCTAATCGTCCACGTGGCTGTCTTAAGGATGAGAGTTGAAGAGCAGAGACTAGAGAGCAGAGAAACCAAACCAGCCTTCCCTTCCCTTCCCTTCCCTATCCTCACGCTAGATAACTCAAAAGAAAAGAAAGATTGATCATCAGTGACACTATCTCATTTATTTGTGTTATCCAACAGAGACTGTGAAATAAATAAATAAATTAATAAAACAAGAATCTCCGAGACCGTCACTCACACTGCTGTCTTCACTCATTTACTTTCAACTACCCAAACAACAGCAATGGCGTGATTGTTTTTGCTCATACACAGCAGAAGAAAGCAAGAAAAAGGTTGCGACATTAAGAAATGGAATGCGCTGGAGCTCGGAACTTCGGAGCAATGGCGGCAGCGCTGTTCACATGTCCACGTCCTGTGTGGAGGTCTAAAACAGGAGTAGCAGCACAGCCACACAGTAGCAGGCGTAGCGGCAGCAGCGCAAAACAGAGTGTTTTTAACAGCAGTAAACGATACCGTTTACATCAAGTGAGATCAGGAGGAGGTAGTAATAGTAGTCGAGGGATGAATGATAGTTGTAGCAGTGTTGCTGTCAAAGAAGGTAAGTTTGCTGACGAAGAAGATTTTATTAAAGCCGGTGGTTCTGAGCTTGTTTTTGTACAAATGCAGCAAAGAAAGGTCATGAATCAACAGTCCAAACTCGCCGACAAGGTATTTTTTGATTAATTATTTAATTTATCTTTTCATGTTTGCATATTAACTTTGTTATTAATTATGCGGTTTCAGTTACGGCCGATAACAACAAGCGGAGAAATACTGGATTTGGTGGTGGTTGGTTGTGGTCCAGCAGGATTAGCTTTAGCTGCAGAATCAGCTAAGTTGGGGTTAAATGTTGGACTTGTCGGCCCTGATCTTCCTTTTACTAATAATTATGGTGTTTGGGAGGATGAATTTAAAGGTATTAATATTTAATATTTTTTCTCTTTATTACAAATGTGATGTGTGTTTAATTCATGTCTTCATCTTTTTTTCTTTCAATTTCGTTTGTTACTTGCCTAAGCTTGAGTGAATAGTCTAATATATTCTCAGATCTTGGACTTGATGGGTGTATTGAGCATGTTTGGCGGGATACCATTGTATATCTTGACAACAATGATCCCGTTCTGATTGGTCGCGCCTATGGACGAGTTAGTCGATATCTGCTCCATGAAGAGTTGTTGAGGAGGTAAGGCTAGCTACAGACAGCGCGCGTTTGTGTTTTCAATAATGGCTTTTATCATAATTTTCATCTTAATCATGCCATTTGATGTTGAATTGGAGTTCTTTAGAGGTGTATAATCTATATTAATTTCCTCTAGGTGTGTCGAGTCAGGTGTTTCATATCTGAGTTCAAAAGTGGAAAGAATTACTGAAGCAACTGATGGTCATAGTCTTGTAGCTTGTGAACATGGCATTGTAGTTCCATGCAGGTAAATTTTGATGTCCTCAATTTTTTTTAGTCCTTGCTTAGTAAACGTGAGTTTTATCTTAATTATTACTTTTAAACCCAAATCTGATTTTTTACATGTTATTATAGGCTCGCTACTGTTGCATCTGGAGCTGCTTCGGGAAAACTCTTGCAGTATGAGGTGGGAGGTCCAAGGGTTTCTGTGCAAACAGCTTATGGTGTGGAAGTTGAGGTATGAGTGAGATATACCGTTTTAGAAGTCATGTCAAGTTCAAAGATCTTTTGTGTATAACTTTGTTTATCTATTAATAATAAGAGCTGGTTTATTAGCCCTTTTATCTCCTGTAACTATCAATAATTATGTGTTATATTAGCCCGGTTTTTCTCCTTTTCCTCCTTTACTAGGTTAACTCTGTGTCAATTTCTTCCTTCCATATTTTGACATGAGATGGTAGCCTAACACTGGATTGTCCTCATGCCTAACTAAATTTGAACAAAAGGAAAAAGAAAGGATTGAGTGTGTAAACCCTTTTCTTTTCTGAATACATATTGTTGATGGTAAGCAACTTTGAAATAGGAAGCCATCACAATGGCTTTCAATTATCTCTCTCTGGTTTGCACCCTAGGCTGATCTGAATTTTAAATATAGCTCTATAATTCACTTCTAAGAAACTGGTAAAGGATTTTGTAAATTGTTTAGAGCTGCAATTCCTTTTGACAATATCACTTTGTTTCTCAATTGCAGGTGGAAAACAATCCATATGATCCTAGCCTAATGGTTTTCATGGATTACAGAGACTATGTTAAGCAAAAAGTTCAATGTTTAGAAGCTGATTATCCAACATTTCTTTATGCAATGCCCATGTCATCAACAAGAGTTTTCTTTGAGGTTTGATCAATACGATTTGTTTAGGGTACTGTCAATTTTATTTATAGCACTAATGTGCAAAGTTTTAAGAGATAGTAAACTGCAGGAAACTTGTTTGGCCTCAAAAGACGCGATGCCTTTCGATTTGTTAAAGAAAAAACTCTTGTCAAGGTTAGAGACAATGGGAATCCGAGTCTTGAAAACCTATGAAGAGGTAATCTTCACAACCAATTCTATGATGCATTCTAGTGGTAGTTTCCTTATCTTTACTCTCAATTTACTTCCAAGAAAGGTCTTTGTTTTCATACCATGTAAAAACCAATTATGTTTTCAAAACAGAAAGGTGGTTGTCATTGCCATCTGTTGTGCTTTTTGATGGTTATACTGTCCCGATATCAGTCGGTGGTTATTTGGTTTGATTTCTCCAAATTTGGATTTTTGAGGTATTATAGTTCCTTGGTGCTCATCGCGCATAATTAATTTTTGGTATTGCCATTACTAGATGATATGAGCTCTTGTCATGCATAATGCTGAAGCCCTTATGTACGCAGTGCTATTAGTGTGTTTTTCTGACTATTTATGCATGCACTAGAAAGCATTTTGCATTCTAGGGAACATAGCTATTTAACATAAATAGTGGAATTATATTGACAACATTTGGGGTAAGTGAATAGTTTTTTGATCTGTTAAGCAGGAATGGTCTTATATTCCAGTTGGTGGTTCCTTGCCAAATACTGAACAAAAAAATCTTGCGTTTGGTGCTGCTGCTAGCATGGTGCATCCAGCCACAGGTAAGAACAGTAGGGATAATATATGTTTTCTGAAGTAAATGAAACTTGAAGGCACCTATTCATCTCTTGCTTCATCAAACAGGCTATTCAGTGGTGAGATCATTGTCCGAGGCTCCAAATTATGCTTCCGTAATAGCAAATATATTGAATCAGGATCATTCTAAGGGAAAGCTTATTCCTGAAAGACATAATGCAAACATATCAATGCAAGGTATGGAACAGTGGACACACAAACATTCCCGAACACCACTTCATCCATTTTACTATCTTCCTTAAAGATGGTAATATCATAATTTCAGCAATCAAAATGGGACATCACAGATCACACTAATTACTCACATCTAATTCTTACAGAGTTTGCCAATCTATTTTTGTCAATAACACAGCACTTCCAGCACAGTGCAATAAGTTTCTTCATTTGACATTGGGGAGAATCTTCTCTATACCATGGATTTTAGCTTCCTGTTATGACTCATCTTGGAACGAAATCTCTAGTCCAGTTTTTGAAAATATTAATAATGACAAGTTAGTTGATGCTCATTAATTTATGGTTGAAGATTAATTTATGCTGAATGCTTTTCTTTTCTTCTCAGCCTGGAATACTCTTTGGCCACTAGAGAGAAAACGTCAAAGGGCATTCTTTCTCTTTGGACTGGCACTTATATTGCAGCTGGATGTTGAAGGCATCAGAACATTTTTCCATACCTTCTTCCGCTTACCCAAGTGGTATGATGACTATCTTTTATGTCTACTCCCATCGTTTTCCTATATATACTAATTATTGATATTCTTTTAATATCTGCTTACCCATTGGTAGTCAGAACTCATTTTCATATGAGCTAGATACAAGTCGATCAAGGATGAAATGTGATGCTCATTCTGGAAAATGATTACACAAAATTGAACTATGCGTGCCTTGAGTTTAGTAAAGAATCTAGGCAAAATAATGGTTCAGCATCATGTAATGGAAGTGGAAGCAGTGACTGGGAGGTAATGATTTCTGGTGTTTCTTGTTTTATAGAACTATTAACACGCAGGAGAGTTGTGGTAGTGAGTGGCTTTGGTAAAGATGGTGCCTGCACTACTAGCCATCTTAAAAGAAGTCGTGCTCGAGATGGAATCCAAATTATTTCATTCTTGTGATTGTGTTTTTCTGAGAATTTTGATGAGCACATATCCTGTTAAGGAAGTTTTCCTTAACAACATGTAAATGAAAGAAAAGAGGTTGAGGATTAGAAGAAACAGAAATGAAAAGATTTTTTGCAATTATAGAAATTGCACACTTCATTACTTGACTCACATGTCTTTCACATATTGCTAACTTTCTCGTAACTAAATCTTAACTAACTTCCGCTAACTAATTGATACAACTGTTATTTCCCACATGCTCAATTATCAAGTAAATCATGCAAAACGTAATAATCAATACTGTAGTTGCTATTCTTTTCAAACTTTCAAGCTTCTTTCGTCCATCTCATGACAATTACCCTTCGACAAGAATCTGTGTTAAAATTGGGGAATTGCTGACTCAATTCTACTAGGATTTCCTAGGTGACACCTTCCTCTAACATATTAGACCACCAGATCAACCCTCTTACTACTGCCTTGTTCCCCCCCCCCCCCCCCCCCCGAGTTTCTATCTAGTATGGCCACTGAATGAATCCTCACCATTCTTTGATCATCCTCTACTGGCAAAGTCGTTGCAATGACTGCATTTGCACTTAGTTTCTTCTTAAGCAACAAGACATGGAAAACAAGTTGTATTGCAACCCCAATCAGCATCTGCAACTATTCTCAATTTCTGAAGAAATCTATAAGAGCCAAAAAATCACGAGTTTAACTTGAAGTGCTTTCTCAATGCTATGCTTGAGTGCTTATATATGGTTCAAGCTTCAAATACACATAATCCCCAACTGCAACTTCCCTCTTAGTTCTGTGTTTGTTAGCCTTCTGTTTCATCCTATTCTTAGCCATACCCAGTTTCTTTTGTAATCATTGATCAATAGCAACTGTTCTTGCTATCATTGAGACCACTGTAGCTACTGAACTTACTTCTTGAGTAGATAACTCTCTATAAGAAGGTGGATACCCAAATAGAGCCTGGAAAGGAGTTATTTTTTTGGCTGAATGAAAAATAGTGTTATACCACCACTAAACCAAAGACAACTGCCTTAGCTATCTCTTAGGATAATGCTTTGTCATGCATCTTAAATAAACTTCTAAGCACTGATTCATCCTTAGTCTGCCCATCTGACTGTGGATGGTAGGCAGATTTCATGTATAACTTCACTCCCAGTTTCTTGAACATTCCTTTTAGTAAAAGATAGGGAAGGTCTTGTCCATATCAGTCAATATTGTAGCTGGTAGTCCATGGAGTTTATAGAGATGTTCCATGGATAACTGAGCTACATCTTGGGTTGTAAAAGGATGAGACATGGCAATGAAATGTGCAAATTTTGTGAATCTATCTGCACCACCATGATTGTATCATTTTCTTCTAACTTGGGAAGTCCTTCTATGAAATTCATTGCAATATCTTTCCATGCCCCACCTGGAGTTGCTAAAGGTTTTAAGAGTCATAGATAGGCAACTCTCTATAATTTTGCTCGTTTACGCACATCATACCCATTGACAACCCTCTCTACCATTTTTTTCATGGAAGGAAAATAAAACGAAGTCTTCAGTCTTGTGTAAGAATTCTGTAGGCCTGCATGACCACTAATATTTAAATCATGAGTTGTATATGTTAAACTTTCCCTCAAACTACCTCGTGATCCAATTACAACCCTCCCATTTGAATATGAGACTTCCTTCTGTAAACTGATATTGTGGCCAACTATTCATATTAATCATCTTCTCAGTAATGACTCTTTGTTGAATAGAATCATTCTCATAAGATGCCTTTACTTCTTCATGCCAAGCTGACACAATTACAGTGATTGTTTCCAACAAATGATCGTTCTCCTTCAAATCTTCTGGACAAAGCATCATCTGCTACATTTTCCTTTACTTTTTTTGTAATGGTTTTGATATCTAAGCCCTATTAAGCTGGTCAACCCTTTCTTCTATATTGGCGTATGGATCTTCTGTTCAAGTAGGAACTTCAGGTTTTCATGATTTGTTTTTATGATGAATTTATTATGCTCTAAGTAGTGCCTCCACCTTTCAATTGCCATCAAAATAGCCATGTATTTTTTTCATATATTGATAACCCAGGTGTATTAAACTCGAAGTCTTGCTGAAGAAAGCTAGAGGCCTGCCTTCTTGGCTTAACACTACTCCCAATCCACTAGAATAAGCATCAGTTTCCAATACAAAGACCTTATCAAAATCAGGCAGTGCCAACACTGGTGTTGTGCTCAGAGCTACTTTAAGTTTGTCAAATGCATCTTGAGCCTTATCATTCCATACAAAATTGCTCGTTTTAAGTCAATAAGCCAACACTGGTGTTGTGCTCAGAGCTACTTTAAGTTTGTCAAATGCATCTTGAGCCTTATCATTCCATATAAAATTGTTCGTTTCAAGTCAATAAGTGGTTTGATAATCATGCCAAACCCCTGAATACACTTTCTATAGTAACTTTCTAGGCCTAAGATTTTAATTCTTTGATAGAAGAAGTACCTGTTCAATCCTTAATAGCTTCAGTCTTCTTACAATCAATGGCAACTTTATCTGAGATAATATACCCAAGATACTCCGCCTGCTTTTTATAGAAAGAACATTTTGATCTTTTTGCAAAAAACTAGTTGTTCTTTAGTTGCTCAAACACTAATTTAAGATGACGAATATGTAACTCTTAAGATAAAGCTATATACTAGTTTATCATAAAAAAAACACTAGTACAAACTTTCTCTAATAAGTTTCTAACACATTATTCCTAAATGTTTGGAATGTAGCTGGAGCATTTGTTAATCCTAAAGGCATTACCTTGAGTTTGTAGTGGTCTTGGTGAATTCTGAAGGCTATTTTCTCCACATCTGCTTCATATATTCTCACTTGATGGTATCCTGACCTTAGATCCAACTTAGAGAAGAACTGTGATCCATGAAGTTCATCCAACAACTCATCAACTAATGGAATTGTGAACTTATTTTTAACAGAAACTATTCAGTTGTCTAGTCTATGCAAAACCTCCATGTGTTGTCTTTCTACTTGACTAGAAGGATTGGGGAAGCAAATGGGATACTACTGTGTTGAATAGTCCCATTCTTTAGCATCTTTTTCACCAGCCTTTCAATTTCTTCCTTATGAATGAAAGAACTTCTATATGACCTGATGTAACATGCTTTGCTCCTGTAAATAATGGAATCTTGTGGTCTAAGTTCCTAACAAGAGGAAGTTGTGTGGGTTCTGCAAACACCATATGAAACTCTTTCAACAATGCTTCTACCACTGGATCTTGTTCATCATCTACTGCTGCCTCTTGTCCTACAAATCCACATAAAACCTCCTTAAGAATTTAGTAAACCTTGGTTGTTGTGATCTCGTGTAGTCTTACTTCATTTACAATGCCTTTTAAGTTCAGTCATTCTTCATTCTTTCTTGAATGAAAGTTTCACTTTAACAAAAACAAATAAAATAGGTGAATACACCCTTAACCAATCCACTCCTAACATGTCACATCTCTCCTACTTCAAGATTTGCAAATCTGCCTTGAACTCATAATCTTGCATGAACCACAAGAACTTAAGGCTGTGGGCATCACATCTCATAATATTTCCATTTGCCACTGTAACTGCCAACACTATTGTCCTTACTATTGTAGCCTTGATTCTCAACATCACCTTTTCATCTATGAAGTTGTGCGTATTTCCACTGTCTATTAATATTATGAGCCCCCCCCCTGACAACTTTCTTTTATTGTAATAGTGTTAAAAGAATTGGTCGTGTCTCATGATTTAATAACAGTGTTACCGAACAAATTATTAGCAAGCGTGAGTTTGAATGAGCCAGAGATTTTAGAGAAAACCTTGCTAAAGAAAATAGGGGAAACATGGTTGTCAATTGTAATTGATTTCACACAGATTAATTAATAGGGGCGAGCTAAATCTGTAAATAGATGCTAGTCTTGCTTGCATTGCGCTTTTACCTTGGAATAACTGATAGATGTGTTGTTTTTCAGGATGTGGCAGGGATTTCTTGGCTCCTCTCTCTCCTCAGCTGATCTCATGTTGTTTGCCTTCTATATGTTTGTTATTGCACCAAATGATTTGAGAATGTGTCTTGTCAGGCACCTACTTTCCGATCCAACCGGAGCAACTATGATAAGAACTTATCTGACAGTGTAGACCTATCTTCTTCTTTTTTTATGAAATTTTCCCTTTGTTGAGTTCTGTTTTTGCACTGCTGCTCAGGATACTCGAAGGCCACCCATGTTGAAAAACTAGGTATATGTACATATAAATTTTATTTGTATATTTCATCTGTTTGCTAACAGAAAGACTGTTGTTTTGATCCCATAACTTGTTTAAATGTTCAACGTATCTATGGCATCTTTCTCTTGACGAACTTAATTTACTATGGATTTAGTGCATATACTGCACGGGTTATTCCTACCTTAAACATAGCTTACTTTCCTCCAATCTTTACCTAGTCCACTAGATCTTGTCTGTGTACATGTTGATAGTTGAGGAGGTGAAGGTTTGCTGATTTCAGTGTCTACATCATAGATTGCACTTTCACTCTTGCTTCTGTCCAGGCACTAGATTTTCCTCCCACCTCATGTGTTTTGCATCTACCAAAGCGAAATTAACGAGAGTGGCGTTATCTATAGAAAGAAATATGGAACACTGAAAAGCTTCGTCTGCAGGCGGCAGTTAATATAGCCACTAGTAATTTTATGCCTGATACTTGTATTGGACAAAATGTTAGGATCCTCTAAAGCGTTCGAAGAATGGGTTGTCACCATTGAAATTTCTCCAATGAAATATGTGCTTATTGGGCACTAGAGGGAAATTTCACGATGAGCAACTTGATGATAGTGCAAATCAACCAGAAGCTCGTAAACGGCTCATATTATCAGTTCAATTGTTATGATAGTCCAAAATCTATCGTGTTCCGTAAGCTGGAATAGCACCAATAAAACGAACTCAGAATCAAGTTAATCTTAATTTAATATTTGAACATCTAAAGCTAAAATATTTATTGGGAGCCAGTTGATTTGTTATAAATCAGGCAGAAGAAAGGAAGGGAGGGTGGGTGTTAGTTATCATTGAAAGGCATATCCATCAAATTTCTAACCCTAGGAAACGTCATTTTTGGATTTAGTATGAACTTTCATAGGACCTGCTTTTCATTATTTAGTGCCTGTTTGACACTGCGGTCAAACCTATATTGGGCTGTTTTTGTTTTTTTGTTTTTTTAATAAATATGTTTTAATATTTTTAGATTATTTTGATATGCTGATGTCAATAATAATTTTTAAAAAATAAAAAAAATATTATTTTGATATATTTTAACATAAAAAACACTTTAAAAAGCAACACACTCCCCGACACCCCCTTTAATAAAAATGGAAAATATCAGCGCAAATACCAAGTCGTCAGTCAACTTGAAGGTTTCCATAGTGGCGGCCTTCTTCAATTATCAAATCGTGGGAGGAAAGAGTCGGTGATCAGTACATTTCCAATTCATTTTTGCTGGCTTGACTCACATCCTGTCATTGCAAGAATTGAGCAATCCTCTCGTGTCAACATAATGTTTCCATAATGGCGGCCTCCTTGAATTATCTGATCGAGCAAGGAGATAAACAGCTTTTGTAGGCCAACTTCACTCAACTTGTTCATTCCTTGGAAGCAGAATTTCCTCTATGGATTTTGTTTCTCCACTGATTGGCGTGGTTCACAGCTTGTGCATTTCTGTTGCGGCAAGGTTGACCTATTTTGTTAATGTGGATAAAAGGATTGACTCCCTCTCAACAGCACTAAATGAATTGAAGGACAAAAGGGATGACTTGAAGAGACAGGTTGGGCGAGCTGAGGTGGAGGGATTAACCTGCACAAGCCAGGTCAAAGGGTGGCTACAGAGAGTTGAAGATATCGAAGCTGAATCAAGCTCCGTCATTGAAGATCTTGAACGGAGAGGACGGTGCTGTGTGGGAAGCAATGCTTGCTGTTCAACATACAAGCTCAGCAAGAAAGCTTCAAAGCTGCTAAGCAGAGCTACTGAGCTGATTGGAAAAGGAGTTTTTGATGTCGTCGCAGACAGCCCAATTCCTGAAGCGGTTGAGGAGGTGCCGAGTAGGCCAGCTGTCGGACTCAATATGATGTTAGAAAGAGTTCGACAATTTCTGGCAGAGGATGAAGTCGGAACGGTCGGGATTTATGGGATGGGGGGAGTTGGGAAGACAACTCTCTTGAAGATAATCAACAACGAATTTCTCACCAAGAGCCACCATTTTGATGTCGTAATATGGGTTGTGGTCTCAAAAGAATTTGTTGCTGATAAAATCCAAAGGGCTGTTGGGGCCAGGTTAGGTTTGCCGTGGGAAGAATCGGAAGGCCACGAGCAACGAGCACAGAAAATATATAGACTTATGAGGAGGAAAAAGTTCCTCCTTTTGTTAGATGATGTCTGGGAGGGAATTGATCTTCTGAAAGTGGGAATCCCTGTTCCAGAGAAAACAAACAAATGCAAAGTGATATTCACAACGCGTTCATTGCAAGTGTGCACTGGCATGAATGCTCATCAGAAACTGAGAGTTGAATTCCTGGGTGAAGAAGACTCGTGGAAACTCTTCTGCGAGAATGTTGGGGGTAAGGAGATTTTTGATTCAGAAACTATTCGGGCGTATGCTGAGACCGTTGTGAGAAAATGCGGAGGCTTGCCGCTTGCCTTGATCACAATTGGAAAAGCCATGGCCAATAAAGAGACTGAAGAGGAGTGGAAGTACGCAATTGAGGTACTGAACAGATCTCCTTCTGAACTTCGAGGCATGAAAGATGTATTTGCTCTTCTAAAATTCAGCTATGACAATCTTGAGACTGATGCGCTGAGGTCATGCTTCCTATACTGTTCTCTGTTCCCTGAAGACTACTCTATCGAGAAAGAGCTTCTTATAGAGTACTGGATTGGGGAAGGATTTCTAGGCAGTTTTCATACTAGTTATGTGTATAATCAGGGACACGCTTTAATTGGCTCTCTTAAGGTTGCATGCCTGCTTGAAAGCGGCGAAGAGAAAACTCAGGTGAAGATGCATGATGTAGTCAGAAGTTTTGCCTTATGGATAGCTTCAGAATGTGGATTGAACAATCGGTTTCTAGTGGAGGCCAGTACGGGGCTGACTGAAGCACCCCGAGCTGATCATTGGAAACATGCACTGCGAATCTCATTGTTTGACAATGGAATAACGACACTAGCAGAGATTCCTGAGTGCCCCAGATTGTCAACCTTGTTGCTCCAATGGAATAGTGGTTTGAACAGAATTTCAAATGCCTTCTTCCAATTTATGCCTGTTTTAAGAGTCCTGGATTTGTCGTTTACCAGTCTTAGAGAGATTCCACTATCCATCAATGAGTTAGTTGAGTTGCAGCATCTTGATTTGTCAGGGACAAAGATAACTTCATTGCCTAAAGAGCTTGGAGATTTGGCTAAGTTGCAGCATTTGGATCTGCAGCGAACACATTCTCTTAGAATAATTCCACAAGAAGCTATATCAGGACTTCTGCAATTACGAATTTTGAATATTTATTACAGTTATGGAGTTTGGGAACAGCAAAATAATGAGGTTGGATTTGCAGACTTGCAATGCTTGAAGTATCTTACAACACTTGGAATCACTATTAATGAATTGAATACCCTGAAGAGGCTCTATAGTTTCAGCGGCTTGCTAAAAGTAATACAGTATCTATACATTAAACAATGTGATGGCTTATTTTACCTGCAACTGTCATTGAATTCCAGTTTTGGCGAAAGGTTGAGAAGGCTTAGCATCAATAACTGTTATGACCTGCAATACTTGCAAGTTGATGAAGAGGCTGGTAAGAAATGGCTGCCCAGCCTGGAGGTTGTCGCGTTACATGGCCTTCCCAACTTGGAAACAGTATGGAAGAATCCGGTGACTCGAGAAAGTCTGCAGAATCTCCGATCTGTAAATATTTGGCACTGCAGCAAGTTGAGGAATGTTTCTTGGGTTATACAACTTCCAAAGCTAGAGGTGATTTACTTAATGTACTGCCAAGAAATGGAAGAAGTTGTCGGCAGGAGCGGGATACCAAGTGAAGATTCAAAGGCATTTCAAAGCCTCCGAACTCTATCTATCCGCGACCTGCCAAAATTAAGGAGTATTACTCCATGGGAACTGGCTTTCCCTTCCTTGGAGAGCATTGCAGTTATTGATTGCCCTAACCTGAAACATCTATTGATCAAAACTCACAACACCTCAGCGTTACCAACTGTGTATGGAAACAAGGAGTGGTGGGATGGGCTTGAATGGAATGAAGCCAGCAAAGAGGCTGCTTTCGTTCCACACTTCATGCCAATTTGATGCTTCCAGTTGTGATTTTAGGTATGTCTTCCGTCAAACGAAAAAACTTCGAGCTTGCTATCAAAAGCGTAACTCATAACCTCAAAGGTTAGCAAAGTTAGCCGGTCTTGGTGCGCTTCCGATGGTTACTAGTATGAGTTGAGTCACCTATAATACATTTTTATCTGAAATAAGCTACAGTGTTTTGTTTTTTTTTATGTGATTTAAAATTTCTAATAGATAATATTAACTCGTGAAAATAAATATAAGGAACACAAAGTAAAAAATAAATATGTTTACAACAACTAAAACTTTAATATGTTTACGTAACAATCATTCTGATCCGGTAACAAGAATTTAAAATTAAAAAAATTTATTTTTCTTGTGAATTTAAACTCTAATTTTGTAGTTATCAATATGATAACTATCAATTACTTACATAATTATTAATTTTAAATTCATAAAATTAATCAAGTATATACAAACTAACTCGTACACTCACATTCATAAACAAAAATATTTACATAACAATACAAATGAAAAATATATAAAATAAATAAATACACGCTTTAACATATAAAATTACAAAAAGAGATCCATGAACAAAGCTGGGAAGTCTCTAATTCTGTCCTAGAAGGTAGGAGTTTAACCTGTTAAAGAGGTTGAGAGAGACAGAGGATAAATGGCTGATGATTGTGGCTTCGGATGAGGGTCAGATCTAGTTAGTGGAGAATGTTGTGTCGGGTTGTTGTTTGGAAAAAGCAGGCCAGGGGCATAATGATTAGCAGAGGGAATGGATGGAACGGGTTGTGGTGATTGAGAGGAAGAGGCTGCTGGATCAAGTCTCTACTAGCTGCAAAAAGGAAGGTTTGTCTCGAAAACATTTCTCTTTTAATTTTAACCCCTTTTTCTTTCTTCATGTACATATGTATGTATATATAGTTAAATATATTTTTGACTTTTTTTTTTTTATCTTTCTGGAATAGAAAAATATCAACGTTAAATAAAGAAAAAATCAAATATTTTAAAAATAAAAATTGATCGCATTGAAAAAACATTAAGATTTTAAATCTTTTTGAGATAACAATGAAAAATATTGAAAATAACATGAATATATTAAAAAAAAATTAACACTTCAAAAATAAAGTGAAAATTAAGGTAGCTACAAATGCTCCCTATTTCCAATACTTGCATAGAAAAATTTGTCATGTGTAATAAGTTTATAAAGATATACAAACTATTTTAAAAAACTAAACTTCTCAAAATGAAATCCCAATCTTACAATTTCATGATGACTTGATTGATTCTTCTCATTTTTCTTTTTCATTGTAGAATTGAATTTCTTGGTGTTTTCTGATTGTAGGATTGACCTAAAATATCACCTCTTAGTATCAAGATATTTGAAAATAACTTGGTTAACCTAGAATCTCTTATTAAAATCCTTTTTAACTAAAACTTTGTTATCTGTCTTTTTCTTCAATTCGGTCAACCTAAAATTCCACTTGATGATTTTTTTTAATTAGAACTTTGATATTTGTTTTTTATTCAATTCAATCAACTTGAGATTCTATCTAACAACCCCCTTTAATCAAAACTTTGTTTTTTATTTTTTTCCAATACGGTCAACCTGAAATCTTATTTGGCGATTCCCTTTAACCAAAACATTCAAGAAATTATAGGTGAAGGAATAAATTAAAATAAAAAAAAAAACTTTTACACAATGAATAAGAATGAAATAAGAAGTGAAAAGAATAAAGGCTAAAATTGAAAAACCAAGAACAAAATGGACACTAATGCACTTAATCTAGTAGGAGAGAGAGAGAAAAAAAATTATTAACATCAAACTGATCATCATACTCCATCATGAGCTACACCATATGGTAGAAGAGAGACATAATCCATTTAAAGAGATAGTGGAATGTTAGATTTGACCATTAGGTAGCATTGAATGCATCACCTAAATAGTGAGGATGTCACCCACTCACTAGCGCATAATTAACACACCAACAACTTTTGAGTAAAAATATTAAAAAAAAATCAATAAGAATACCAAAAACTCCTTCATGTCCTTAGCAATTACCCAAAAAAACCTGTGTGAAAGCATAAAAATACCGTTGAATACAAACTTTTTTTTTTTTTTTATCTTTTCTAAATTCAAATGTGTATTTTAATGCTACATGAAGAAGGGGAAAAAAAATACAAAACTCTTTTCCAAAAACCTAATATTTTTTTTATCCTCAGGGTGAAGAAATATTTTTATTGTTTAAAATTTATGAGTTCTTTTTTTTTAAATCATGGTCATTAGCTTGAAATTTTGTTGATTTTAAGAGTATAAAAATATTTATACTATGCAAAAAAAAAAAAAATAGATACCCCTAATAATTTTTTAACAACTAATGAATAATGAAAAAGATCAAATCACCTTGTCAACCTAGCCTCCCATTTTTTCCACTGCAAAATAATAATTTTACGGTAACAATCCATATTTATTTATGTGCTTTATTGAAATGGTGACGTTGTATATATTTGCTGAATATAGATACACACACACATTAGTTAATATATAAAATGCGTTGATATTTCACTATGTCCCTAGACATGGATTACTGTGGATTCCAAAAGTAAAATTACTGTTCTGCCCTTTAGCCTATAAAATTTAACTCTCGGTGTTAGGGATAGTTTGGTCATTTCTAAAACACTTGTGTGTCATTAGCAAATTGTTTGGAGGTGTTTGAAACTATTTATTTACCCCTCGGTGCTGGCAAAAGATGAAGACTAGTTAGCGGTATTTTCAGTTTTTCAACTGACCGTGAGCAGTAAAGTAACAATTTTATCGTCAGATGAGACAAAAAAATGGAGTTAACGGTGAGGGTATTTAGATTTTCATGTTTTGTGCACAGTAAAACTAAAATACCCTTCGAAACAACAAAAACAGAGGTATAATAGTGAGGCCATGATGGGACTTTCATACCCAATTTTTTTGTTATCGCTGGATACAAGGTGTTTAGGTGATTTCATACATTAAAAAAAAATTCAAGGTAATTGTAGGCACAACTTCCAGACGTGTAGTCAATTTCCTCCTTATGCGCTTTTCAATAGGCTCATGCGATGTCGGGTGACAGTTGAAAATGTTTGGTCATTATATCTCTAAAGGTGCCACCATGTTGTCTTCCACATGGTGCACGCGTCATAGGCCGGTTGGCAAAGGATTGCTGATAGTTGGCTTTTTCTTTTTTTACCCCTTTCTCTCTCCTACAACGAAAAAATTCATTATGATTTATGGGTATTTCATTCAGTTCCTGAGCTTTTAACCCCTTTTTTCTTCTATAGAACTTTTGTTTCTTTCCAATTGTATACTTCAATTGAAATTGATCATTTAAGTTGTTTTTTATTTCAGCCCTTATTATTTTATTTTTTTTTGTTTGGTTTTTGTTCCTTAACTTTTTTGGTCGTAGGTTTTAATCTGTTTCAATTTTATTCTCCAATTGAAATTCGTCATATATGCTATCTTTCATTTTAATCCTTTTTTTTTAAATACCTTTAATTTTTTCAGTCTCAAGGTTTTCATTTGCTGCAGTTTTATCCTTCAATTGAAATTTTAATTTATGTTGGTGATCATTTTAAAATTAATATTTCTTCCTTTCTTCTTCTTTTTTTAATGTTTTTTTATTTGTTTTTTAGATGAGATGATTTTTTTATGCTCATTATATTTATTTTGATTTTGTCTTTTTTGTTGGTGTTTTTATTAAATTTTTTTGTTAAAGTTTCTTTTTTATTGTTCGAGATAATTTTATGGTTTTTATTGTTTATGCAATAATAATGATAATTTTAGTGACTGTTTTTTTTTTTCTTGCTTGCTCTTTTGTAAAAGAGTTTTGCTTTTTTTATTGTTTGGGGTAATTTAATAATTTTTATTGTTTGGGTAGTAATGATAATAATTCTTTTAACTGTTATAATCATGATAATGATAGTAACATAACAATGGATTTTCAATTATATTTTCTTCTTTTTATAGGTAAAAAATTAAAGATTTATTTTTTTATTTAATTATTGTAGTTGTTTGCACAATTTATTTTTTAATTATTGTGTTCAATATAAATTAGATTATAAAAGAAATTTATTTTAATATAGTGAATTCGATTATTCAAGTATCCGAATCTTCTTGCTTTTTAAATGATAATGATAATTTTATACTGATAATTTGGTTGAAAGCTCTTAAACAAATTAATCTATATCAATTTAAAATTCATATATTTTATTGGAAACTCAAGCTTCATAAAAATTCTATATAGATATATTGTTTTACCCAAATTTATAATATTATAAAAAAATCTCACTCTCTTAATATTTTTTTGGATTGAAAAAACATATGATTTTGACCATGACAAAGCACATATAAATGACTAGTTATATATAAAGTTGAAAGAGGACAGTGCACTATACGCACAATAAAACTAACGAGCCATAAGCCTGTGCTCCGCCGCTGGGGTCAAAAAATTTTTTAATCTAGTTTTAACATATATAATTTTTTATTTTTTATTTCACTTTTTATTTTTTAATTTCTTGGTTTAGTTTCGATTCCTTGATTTTTTCAGTCCTTCTAAGATAATTCTTAATTTTTTATTTGTATCTATACACATCTGCTTTTCGTTAATATTTTTAATTATTATTGTTATTTTTATTTGTATTAAATGCAACTTGCATTAAAAACACATAGTAAGTTTAGCTTTGATGGTGTAAAATGAGAGTGAAACTCTCGTATCCATGTATAGGTAAACGTGAAATGCTTGAAACACCCCGCAAGTAACTTTTTTGTTTTCTCTTATTTGAGACTACAAAGGTTATTTTACTGTGCACTAAAAATATGAAATTAATGGGACACCTCCACTGACTATTATTGGTTTTTGTCTTATTTGAGGGCATTATGGTTATTGCACTATGCACAAAAATAAAATAAAATAAAAAATATCCCTGATACCATGACACTACTTTAAAAATATTTTACATAATAAAATGAATATATAAAAAACTAATATACAACTATTACTATTACTATTACTATTACTATTGTAAATAATTTTGCTATAACAATAATAAAAAATTTTATAAGCTAATTATTTAACTCAGATATATAGTGTCATAAAAAAATCTCAGACCATCAATAAATTTTTACATGTTAAAAAATTTGTTTTTGGTAATGGCAAAGTATATGACGAGTGACTCGTATATTTTTTCATTGTAGATAATTTGGCACAATTGTTCCACCCGTTTTATCTGCGTGTGACTTTATATATTTTTTATGTGATATCAATTCTAAACTATCATACATAAAAAAAGCTGTAAAAATCAAATTTTAAGAAAAATAACATCAACTGATGAATTATTTTGAATATTATTGTCATTATTATTATCATAAGTGTTATATTATCACAATTATTATAACTGTTATTATAACTATTATTATATATAATTAATATTTTAACCATTATTGTTATATTATCGTAGACATCATTATTATTGTTAGAAAAAAAATAAACTTTTTTATTTTTATTTTATAAGATTTATTCTTAATATTATTATAGTAAAAGTATTTCATAACACTGACATTAAATTAATTTGAGTTTTTTTTTTAAATGAGATCATTTATTTATATATATTTTAAGGCGTTAATATTAAATAAATATCAAAATATATAATTAATCTAACATATTTATAAAACAAAACAAAAAACCTTGCAAATAATAATTATTATTATTTTGAATGTCTTATCTATAATAATTAAAAAAATTTAGCACCTAAAAATATTAACAGAAAAGCAATTAAAAAATAAAATCAATGAGAAAACAAAAATAAATATTATTAGCTTAAAAAACATTATTTGACTTTAAGAATAAATACAAATAATAAAAAAAACCAAAAAAAAAAGAACAAAGGGAAAAAATAATAAATATTTATTTTTAAATTATCACTAAAAGAAATTATAATTTGAGAACAAATATATTAAAAAAATACAACTTTAACAAAAAAAAAGAAGGAAATAATAAAAATAAAAATAAAAAACTAAGAGCAAATACATACAAACATGGATAAAAATAGGAACTATTTCATAAATATATTTAAAAAATTAAAGTAATAAAAATAAAATCAAAGATTAAAAGTATAAGGGCCAAAATAAAAAATAAATATATAATCAATTTTATTCCAAGGACAAAATTGAAACAAATCCAAACTTTGATACAGAAAATATTAAAGGATTTAAAAACAATTTGAAAATTAAAGTCCAAGTACCGAAATGAAACATAAATATATTTAATGAAAGCTGGTCTGGATATCCCGATTATAAAAAAAAAAAAAATGGGTCCGAGAATTAGTCGTGGTACGCATAAGCTAACTTAGACACCCCAGTTATAAAAAAGCAAAAAAAAATATATAAGTGAAAAAAACATACAAAAAAATGGATCCGTAGATTAGTCGTGGTGCGCTTAAGTTGCCCCGAACAACCCGGTTATAAAAAAAAATAAAAAAAAATGTATAAGCGTGAAAAAAACAGAAAAAAATGCGTCCGGGGATTAGTCATGGTGCGTGTAAGATGGCCCAGACACCTCGGTTATATAAAAAAAATGTATAAGTGGGGAAAGAAAAAGGAAAAAAATGTAAAAAAAAGGTTGATCCAGAAATTAGTCATGGTGCGCGTAAGCTGACCTAGATATTCAAGTTTAAAAAACCAAAAAGAAGACAATCCGGTTATATTAAAAAAAAAAAAAGTTGGTCTGGAGATTAGTTATGTTGCGTAAGCTGGCCCGAACACCCCGGCTATAAAAAAAAGAAAAAGACAACCCTATTATAAGGAAAAAAATTATAAGTAGGGAAAAAATCAGGGAAAAAAAATGTTTTCAGAAATTAGTCGTGGTGCGCTTAAGTTAACCCAAATACTCTAGTTAAAAAAACAAAAAAAAGAAGACAACCCAGTTATATTAAAAAAAAAAAAAAGTTGATATGGAGATTACTCGTGATACGCGTAGCTGACCCGAACATCCTTGTTATAAAAAAACAAAAAAAAAGACAACCCTATTATAAAAAAAAAAATATTATAGGTGGGGAAAAAATCAAGAAAAAAAAGTGGGTCCAAAAATTAATCGTAGTGCACGTAAACTGACTCGGATATTCCAATTAAAAAAAAAAAAAAAGACAACCCGGAGAAGAAAAAAAACATTGAAAAAAAAGAACTGTAACAATCCACAGTCAAATATATGGAGAGGTATATTACTTTCCCCCCACTAATTAGCTTATTTTTAATAGAAGTCTTTTTCTTGAGACTCCTTATTCATTATTCATTACATGAAAAAATGAGTTAAATTATTTTTTGCATTTTTCTTTTTTTATTTAATTTTAAAACAGTTAAATTAAATTATTGTCCATGAAATTTTAAAAGCTATTTTTTGATTGAGGGAATGTTATGTCTTTTACATTTGATAGTCAGTGATTGTCGTTAGAGGCAGCAGGGTAATTTCATAAAAGAAATCTGGAAGTGCGTCGACAGTTTCTAGCGAGTTAGGACAGTGCGTACAGCGCTGCCCGTTGGCCGAAATCAAAGCTTGGAGTCTTGTATTTTGTTTTATCGAACTGGATGTTATCACAGGTGAAGGAGATGGACGAGAATGTGGTGGCACTGTACGTGGATGAAGTTACAAGATGATATCTTTTTACCATTTAAGAAGTTATGCAAAAGTAGAGCAGACTTTTATTTGTTTTTTAGTTTTTTCTTACACTGAGGAGTAATGTTTTTTAGGTGGAAAATGTGGTGATAGAAGATGACAATGCTACAGCTGGGCTCTCAGGATACGTGCAGTCTGGGATTGATTGTTGTGAATGTTTTGTGACCTTCTCCTAGGGAGCTAGGGGTACCCACAACCTTATTGTTTTGTGAATGTTCCCTTAGAAAGAGAAAAGAATTGTTGCAGAAGAGAACGCAAGGTATTTCCAAGCCAAAGAGGTGGTTGAGGAAGCAAAAGATTTTCTGGCTATAGAAGCTTGTGGAAGACAGATAGCAGAGCTTAATGCCCTCAAAGAGTCCTTGGAGAAACAAAAAATGTAGATGCAGTCTTAAAGACAGAAGGTATAGAAGGAAGGATGAAATAGAGCTAGCAACAGGTTTCTTCTATGACAGAAATGTCATTGGCGAAGGAAGGTATGGGAGATTTTACAAACGCAATCTTATCATTTTACGCCGGTAGCTGTTAAGGTTTTCTGTCCTGATGTAGTGAGCAAAAACCAGGAGTTCTTGAGAAAGGTAACATTGTGGTTTATTATGACTCCAATCTCAATGGGTTTCCCCCCATTGGTTTCTGGTTTTTCCAATTACAATTTTTATAACTAGCTTCTGCTGCAGAAATGGAAAATATTTATTTTGAAGAATATATGCTTTTATAGATGCTCTTGAACTTGCACGAGAATTCAAAATATTCACTTTGCTCGCCATCCCAAATTATTTGCACAATCTTGGTCCTATTTTATGATTTTGTCACGAATATTATATATGAACTTTTGAAGATTGATGCCTACACTTTTGAAGGGGAAGACATCTTTAGGTGTCTTTGCTATCATTCGGGATGGCACTTCCAGTCAAATGCCAAAATGCGGATTATTGATGGTGGTGAGTATTTCACCAGGTCTCAAATTGTTGCTGCACTCATGTCATAAACATTGTTTTCCACTGGTTCTATGCAGGTCAGAGTTCTAACGCAGTGGTACCACTCACACCTGGTTCTGCTGGTTGGAGCCTGCCCAGGAAATGATTGCCTGGTCTATGAATACTTGGAAAATAGAAGCCTGGAGGAGAGTATTTTCTGCCGAAATAGAAAACAATCTCTTTCGTGATTTGTAGTTTTTGAAGTAGCATGTGGGCTTGCATTCTTGCACAGCTCAAAGCCAGATCCTATTGTCCAGAGGGATCTTAAATCGGTTAATATCTTGTTAGACATGAATTATGTGAGCAAAATTAGAGAAGTTGGGCTAGCTAACCTCTTTTCAGATGTTGTGCCAGGCAACATGACGGGAGTACCGAGATTCTATTCTTGTCGGTACTCTCTACTACATGGATTCTTAATAATAGAGAACGGGACTGTCCAACCCAAATCGGCTTTAAATGCTTTTAGAGTTATTCTCCAAGTATTAAAACATCTCGCCCTCGTAATGGACTTCAATTTACTGTTGAAAATGATATAATGAATGGCTTATTTACTGACATTTTAGATACATCACTTAAAGACTGGCCACTTGCTGGGACACAGGAAAAATTGCGCTGAAGTGTTCTAGCCCCAGGTGCAGAGACGGACCAAATCTTGATGCAGAAGTTTTGCCGGTTCTCAGAAGACTTGCTGGTGTTGCAGCTGCTAGTGCTGAGGTGGAAAGAAGCAAAATTTATACTCCAGGCCACTAATTCTTCAAGTATGAAGTCATACACATTCAATTAGGAAGCGTTCTGTAATAGAATGCGTCTCATTTGTTCCTCTTCGTGAACGGATCTTGCTCAATGCAGGACTTAAATGGATGATCCATACATTGTTTCTAATGGTTTCACGTATGAGCAAAGAGCAATCAACGCATGGCTTATAGAAACAATATATCGACAGTGACAAAGCTGAAGGTCCAGCATTCTATCTTAACTGCAAACCACACAATACTTTCAGCCATACAGGAGTGGAGATCACGTGTGATTATGCAAGTGTCTCGAAGATAATTGAACTATATGTCAAAATCCCCCCTGTTGATTTGCCTTCCATCATGTTGAAATAACAACAGAATTGTGCATCTTAATTAGATGTAGTTATTGTCGATAGCAGGTTGAAGGAAAAGCAAAGTCCTTCAATCAACCTACAAGACGTAAATTTCAAACCAAAATGCACATTCATCAAAAAGATCTTTAGTTCAATAATGTACGGTTTGTACCTTGCCAATCGAAAGTTCTATTCCTCCAATATTTTCTCATCCACCTGCAGGTACGTTGAGTGTGGTAATGAAAATACATGATACTCTCCTTCTAGAGGTGAAGTTGTAGATTTCTGATTTCAATCTAATAATAAATCTTCACCACTGATATAATCACCTTGCATCAATTTGCATTCAGACATGGTAAGACCACAACCAGGTTCTATCTGAATATATATTTGCATCAAACATGTCTACATGAGTTTGCATGAAAACAAAGTGGTGCAGGAGTACAAACATCAACACAGGCCTTAAATAACTTTTACATCCAACTGGTCTTCTGTGTAACAACTAATGATAGAAACCCTTTGACACTGATGATAAGAATCATCAAAAGAGAGGAACTCAATCAATCTTGAATCCATCTTTGAAATGAATCCTGATACAGAAGAACGATGAACAGAAAGGTTTCAATCAACATAGACAGGATCATATGAATCATCAAACGAGAGGAAATCACTGCCAATCAATCTTCAATCCATCTTTGAACTGAATCGTGATAAAGAAGAACGATGAACAGAAAATTTGGGAATCAACATAGACAGGATGCTGTCTAAAGGTCCACATCTGCAGTCTAAATCTCCAAATAAATGATGTCAGACCTCTAATGTTGTGACTATTGACAAAGACCGCATTTTAGAGATAGATTGAGTCTGGTGTGAGAGAATGCCTATTCGATCATTGGCAGGAGATACAGAAAAAATGCCATTTTAAGTGCCATAATTCCCCAAAGAAATCATAAATACTGACTGTTGTTCTTAATTGCCACTAGAATAATAGACCCGGCTGATTTGATTTACAAATGTATTGGCCACAATCTGCGGTCCTGTACATCAAGTGTGTAATTAATAGCATGCTCTACGGTTATATCAACATAAATACTGACTGTTGTTCTTGATTGCCACTAGAACAATACACCCGGCAGATTTACACGTGTATTGGCCACAATCTGCTGTCCTGTATATCAAAGTACATAAGTAATAGCATGCTCTGCGGTTCTGTAGTAATAACTCGGCATCTCAGTGGTATAAGAAACACCAAAAAAACTGATATAACAAGTTTCCATTCCAGGAACACTGAAATATTTCAGCCATCCACTTGAGTGAATTCTAGAGCATTTGCATCTGGATCTCGAGTAAATATGGCAGGCCTCCCAGATCGGCTGAGTGTATAGGGAATACCTGAAAAACAGAACAACACTATAAGGTATTGCATTCCTTGAAAAAAATACAAAGCTTGTTGCAAAAATCATTCTTTAGGAACTGGTAAATTATCCTGACTTAATAGCTCACGCATGCGTGTTCCAAAATCTGACTTCATTTGGCATACAAACAGATATGTACATTTATGAGTTCACAGGCACATGCTTTTTAGGCCAAGAGTGATAGTAGAAGATCCAGGCGAGTGGTATACCAGCTTTATCAAGGATAACTTTTAGCTTAGACACATCCTGGATCGCGATGCAAGTATGTCGATCTCGGCCACCATGCTCAGGTCGTCCAATCAAGGGGTCAGGATTTGGAAGCTCCATCAAATGGATCATTTCAGAGCCCACCCACAACCAGGCACCCCTGTAGGGAAGTTTATCATGTGGCCTTGCTTCATTTATTTCAAGACCTAATTTTAATCACATCATGAGCTCATTAATCTCTGTTTTATCATCACTGCTCATCTTGAGGGGATGAAAAGGCATGCTATAAAACATTGGCAAGGAGAAGGTAACACACCTAAGATCCCCTGATAAAATTCAAGTGACCTTTCAAGGCTTTCACACAGCACTCCAACATGATGAACACTAACAACTCCATAATCTGCAGGAATACCAGCAAATTAATAGATGCAACTTACACCTCAAAAATAGCAGTTAGCCTTTTTCTCTCCTGAACTCTTGTTTTATACACGTCACATATATGAACAAGTCACTGTTTAACACACAAGAACATGTATACAAACAGAAATGCAAGTGGAAATAAATTTGTGCCTCCATATGTAGTCATACCATTTGATTTTAGGAAGAAAACAATTGAACAATGTAAACAAGTATATACAAAAACAAATAAAACTATAATCATGATTTTAATGGTCCTAATACCTTCTTAATTTTTTCCCCATATTCATGCAAGGAAAACAATAAGAATCCCCTCAATTCCCATTTTGGTATACACTGTGTCCTGTACTTCCATACATTATACTTCACATCTTCATTTAACTTCATTTAACAACACTTCCTATCTTGCATTGATTTTCCAGCAACACCTCTCAGATCATGCACAACAAATGCTGGCATTATATAAAAATGCCATTGAATATCACAGCAACTCAAAAATAGAAACTGTATTGCAGTTATTAAAAGACTGCTTTTGTACATGGGTCTCACCAAAATCATCGAGTTGAATTAATGAACAAACTGTACCTCTCTGAACCAAAGGTGTATCTCAAGAGACTTATGAAGTTTTTGGATGAAATGAAATTTTATGGAAGGAACAGTGTCACCATTAAGCTTCATGCTGTGGATCAAGTTATCTATTTGCTCCTAACAAAAACATGGAAAATGTAATCTAATGGAAGTTTGTATCATGTAGAACATTTTAACAGTCCAAACTTTAAGGAAGCATATGTTTTAGTAGCCAAACAGGCAAAGATTTGGTCAAACACATTCTTCTCTTTAACACCTCATTTCAAATACTATGTGAGCCTACACAAAATATACATCAAACCGAGGATCTAGCATGGGTTCTTTACCCAATAAAGTTTATCAGAGAACAAGGGTTTACATCATTATGAGGATTGATAACTTTTTCTCATTGAAGCGATCAAACAAAAAGGGTTTATGTCATTTTGAAAATTTATTAGAGTCAACAATTGTTGGCAATCCTTGAATTCATTTGATGTTATATAAAGAAAATTTCAAACCAAATGTGCAAACCACTTCCACCCTTTAACCAAGTTCACAAACATCATTTTTTTAACCTTACTAAACCAGGCAGAGTCTATTATATACTATGTTGTTCATATAGACACTCCTCATCTATATGTCAAAGTTCTTTTTTCTAAAAGAACTCTTCTTTTTTACTTTCCTATTAACTATCTTCCTAACTTACTGCCACAGTTGCTAAATGAAACCTCTTTTGGACTTTCATTATACTTAGAGCTCACATTGAGTTCTTTCTTTCTTATATTTTCTTTCCTTTTGCACAAAAAGAATAACTATGTTAAAAATAAAGGTGCTAAGCATAGCTGGGGGATCTATCAATGAATATTATACAGTTTTCCCTAATATAGTACGGTGCTACATGCAAATAAGAATCATTCCAAAGGCATGAAACACAACAAGAGGAGATGTTCAGTATTCAAACATGCAAGGATGCAGCAGTTTTCCAATCATCAACTAATTTGCTGTTGGTTGTTAGAGGGGCGCGATCCAATACATGAGACAGGTCAGTTTATAGAAAGATTCAGAACATTAAGATTGCATCCAAATCAGCCCCTCCAAATCTACATGAGCTGGACCAACATGGCATACTGACTTCTTCAATCTAAAATGCATGAAAGGAGAACTACTGTAACATAGTGAAGGGCAAAATAAAACAGGAAGAGTTACCAATCTTGTCATGGACACTGGTTGGTTCTTTCTCAAATATATTTGCTTCAGCAGAGAGCTTAGCTTTTGTCTTGAAACAAAACCCAGGAGCTCTATCACCGCCACCATTGGTTTGATAAAAATGGCATAGTGAGTTTACGGGTATAATAGGTTTAGTAGTAACACGATTTACCTGCAATGCAAAAAATATATTAATGATATAAATAGATCGATCAATGGGAGCAACATTCTCAGCAGTATGATGGGCCGTATCCATATCCAATGTAAAAGAAATGATAGAACGAGATATGTTAGCATTTTCTTTCAAGAAAAAAGAAAACCCATTTAAGATAGTGCTTCTTTTTCTTCTTTTTCTTCATTTCTTTTTACAAAAAACAGCTTCATGTTCCACAATCCAGGTTACAGTATCTCCAATCTAATTAGCAGAGTGTCAAAAATGATAATACAAAAGGAAAAAAGAAAAGTCACCACTTTTTCATAAAATAAAAAAACTGCAAACATGCATTATTAATGAAAGTGTTAGCATGATTATTTTACCTTGTGTTGCAGAGCTACTGTGGCTGATGGAATATGAAGAGAAGCCATGGTTGAAATGGAAAAGCAGCGAGAATGAGTTATGTGGATTTGATTCATTTCTTTGTGTATTTTCTATTTTGTGAGGCCAAAATCCACCAACAACATTTAGCGGTTAACACACGCAGGATTTCTTTTAAAGAAATAAAAAAATAAAATCAATGATCTAAAGTTAAATTTTAATTAATTTAATAATATGATTAAAAAAAAATAAGAGAAACAATAACAAAAATAAATTAAAAAAATATATTTTCTGAATATAAAATATGTCTATATTACATCTTTATCGTTCATCCTAAGTCAAAAGGTCAAAATAATTTGATAGGAAAAAATTGATAATAAATAAAATTTAAATTAAAAAAATATTGAGAGAAAAATATAAATCAAGATATTTAATATTATAAGATAGTTTATTTATATATTTTTATTTAATGAATTTGTTTATAAAAAATAAGTTTTAATAGAAATCAACACACACATAAATTTTATTGGATAAAATAAAAGAAAAAAATGTTATGCAAGGTTACACATATTAAAAACATTATAAATATAATAATAATAATTTTTTAAAAAAATAATTTAATTTTTATAAAATATAAAAAATATAAATGAATCATGGTAACCTCTTTAAAAAATAATGACACACTAGAAATATCATTTTCACAATTGTAATATATACAAACTATATTATTTCACTATTTTTTTAATTGTATTATTCCATTGTTAGTTTTAATTATTGTTTTATTAGTACAATTCATATATAAGAGCATCTCCAATGTGGCATGCATTAGGGGAGCCAAAGTTATATTTTTATACTTTTTGTCTTTTTATGTATTTGTATCGTTTCCAACGGAAGAGCTATTTGGACAGGCAAAATAAGTCTTTTGTTGTTGAGCAATTAAATATAGCTGAGCAAATGGCAAAAATCATAGTACATATTACCATTGCAATATTCATTTTCTATGTAATTAAAACACCCAAATAATACATCTTCATTCAATTGAAACTGAAGCCATAAAAAAAGAACATAATTTCTGTCAACGAGGGATTTATAGAATCTACAGTTTGAAGAACGAGAACATAAGCTGAACAACTAGTGATTTTATTTTTTGTTCAAAGGTTAGTTTTCTAAACTGTTTTTTGTTTTTCTTGTATATGCTCTATGAACCCAAGTGGAGATGAGTATGTGTATATTTGTGACTAGATGATTGTGGTGTGAGTATGTTTGTGATTGGATGATTGTGGTGTGGGTATGTTTCTATTTTCATGGATTGCTTGGGTCTTTGATTCCATTGATTTTTTGTGTGTTTTTTCAATTATCATTACCAGCATGTTTCTTGTGCTCAAATTCTTATTTGCAAGAATGTAAATTATATATATGGAATGTATTCAAATGGTTGTGTTTGTAGTTCTTTGGATGGATTGTTAATATGTTTAATGTGTTTGGTTGTTGAAAAAAAAAAGAAATATGAACAAATGTCTAGGAAAAGTTTTCTTGTTTTTGTTTTGCCTTGTATGATTTTTGTTTATGGTAGTGTTGGAGAAGTTGAGATGTTAGTTGGGAATGTTGGATTACAAAATCCTGGGTTGGTGGTGGTGGTGATGAAGAGATAAAGAGAATACTGAATTTAGTGTAGAGCAAAGTGGATGATAAGGAAAATGACGATTCAAGTTAAAGAAGATAGTTTTTGCATGTGTTGTTGTTTATGGCAGAATGAGAGGAATTAATGGTGGTCTCTCTATTCTTGACTTATAGTAAACACTTTTATAGTTTCTGCTTTTTTCCCCTTGAGACTGTGTATGGTGTTAAGGGACACTGAAGTGTTTAGTGTGTAGGATATGAAGGCATAATGTACTAGTAAAATTCAATTAATTGCATAATTAAATTATATACAAAATAATTATATTATATTTAAAATGATATATAAAAAAATAGATTTTCTAAATGGCTTTTAGAATTGGAGTAAATATAGACAAAAAAAAAGAGTATATTTACACTATTCAAAAAGCTATTTTAGAGATTTAGCTATCCAAAATAGTTTTTATCATTAGAGATGCTTTAAGGTGACAAATAAAGAAGAAGGATCATTGATATGCATTAAGGCAAACAACAAACATAAACAAGTTATTTTTTAACCATGTAATTGAGTTTAGATACATATGCATAAGAAGAGGTTTTCAGCCCATAAAAAATCAAAATTGTAGTTATAAAGATATACTTCATTATATATCCATAAAAAATCAATGATAATGTTTATAAAAGTAAATCTACCAAGTGAGTATGGTGTTATATTACTTTTACTATTTTTTATCTATCTGTTTAATGAAGGTAATGATTTAAGATCAAAATCTTTTAAGAATAAAATGACTGACATGAATTAGCCCAACAAGATGAAGGATTCAATAAAGATTCTAATTGAGTCAATCACAAGGTCAAGGGAAAAAAAAACTAAATGAGATGTTGAATGAGCTTGTTCAACATGTTTGAGCTAAGACAAACTTTGGAGAGGCATCCACACATACAGAGGACCCTATAATAAATTTAATATATGTATAAAAAAGGCCTAATCCACTTAAATTATGGGCTTAAGGTTAGCAATAATACAAGTCAAAATTAAAAGAGCTTATTTCCTTGTATAGTTAGAAGTTACAATGGATGACTATATTTTGAGTTAATATTTATATTTGGGTTGCAATACTAAGTTATTATATTTGATTGTATTGAACTTCACTTTTAAAAAGGTTAAGAAAAAGTGAGAGTAGTGGAAAAAGATGAAATAAACATATTAGAGTGAAAAACCTTAATAATATAAAATACAAAAGGCATAAAGAAACACTTTATTTGCCATTAACTCAACTTTGCATATTTATAAATGTCTAATAAGAGAAATACAACTCCAATAATAAAAAGTAATAAAATTAACTTTTTTATTAAAATTCCTGACACAGTAAATAAAAAATATTTATGATGATAAGAGGTGTACAAGATAGGATAAAAATAATAATAAAGAGAAATGATTAAAAAAAAGAAGTAATGGATTGTGAAATAGAGCTGATTGGGAAGGTAATTATGTTAGAAGTCTTGAAAGACATGTTTAGTGCTAGTTTTAATGGTTTTGTTGATGATAATACAAAATGGGGAGATAAAATTTTTCATAATGTATCCATGTGATAAAAAGATAGATTTTGATAGCCTATAATCCAAAAGGGGTGATGGATACCAACAAGATGATCGATTTGGCCAAATAAGTAAAATAAGGTATATGGTAAGATTATTGATAAAGTAGTTATGCTAATATTACGAGTACTAGATTTGTTAGGAAGTTAAACTTGAATACTAACAAGGATCATAACTTTATAGATCATAATGGTTGGATGAATGTGATGAAGTTAAGGTGATTAAACAAGACTGATTTTTTTTTAATTAGAAGATATTTTGATGTGTTGTTGTGTGATATGGTTATTATACATGAGAGTTATTCATTATTAGGTTTTCATTGATAGTTCGATAATAAAATGATATACAATGGGTTTAAAAATATGCGTATTGTTCTAAAAGATAGTAAAATCATCACTCCTATATCACTATGACCCAAGTATATATGATTAAATCATATTGAAAAGGAAAAGTAGGGCCAATGGGAGAGAAAGTTCAAGTGAGAAAGAAAACCAAATTTGAACACCAATAAAAAAAATTAAATCTAATTAAGAATTAAGGTAAAATAAAAAGGGTAGAAGAAATTAAGTGTGTGAAGTGAGAACAATATAGAAGATAAAAAAGACAACTTGATTTTCATGTAAGAGAAGGTGGGTTTAAATTTGACATCAACGATTGTATTTGTGTTTAAGAAGGCTTATTTTAACACTAATTGTCATCATTCTTATATTTCTAATATAATTGTTTATTTGTTGTAAGAATTTGATAATAGTTTTCCCGAAAAGACTTATAATGGTTTATCACTAATAAAGGGAATCAAACATCAAATAAATTTTATACTTATAATCATAGTGTGCATTCTACTTTTGCTTCTTCTTTTTTATATCTTTTAGAAATTGTTTATGAATTTAACCAATAAATTTTTTGGATTTGATTATTTTATTTGTTGATGAAAAAGATACTCTTGATATTAATATAAAGAAAAATATGTAGAAGGCACTTTATGAGAGTGTAACGCAACATATAGAGAAGAAGAATAATTAATATGTTATCAAGGCAAATAAAAGGTTATAAAACAAGTCACATTTCAACCATGTGATTAAATTTGGGTACATATACACAACTAAGGATTTTCAAATCAAAGGAAACCAAGATTATAGCCACAAGGAGATGGTTCATTTCAAATCCTTGAAAGAATCAAGGACAATACCTATAAAGTGGATATACTAGGTGAATATAATGTTATTACTACTTTCATTGCTTCTTATTTATTCTTATTTGGTGTAGGTGATGATATGAGTCGAATTCTTTTAAGAAAAGAAGAGATAATATAGATTAACCCATTAACACCAAGTATTCAATAGAGGTTATATAAGTCATTCAAAGATTAAATAAACTAATTGAGGCATTAAATGACTTTGTTCAAAATATTTAGTGGAACGACTTTGTTTAACATATAAAGTAGCTTAAGATATTCAAGTTGGAATGTCTTAAGGTCAATATTGATAAAATACAATATTTGACTTTGAGACTAAGATTTCCATGATTTTTATTTATTTTTCTTGCCATTGATTTTTAGAAAGATATGGATGTTAACTTTCTAATTCCACTATAATCACTTTATTACAACCATTAGAACTCAAGCTTTATATAAAATATCGACTGAATGTCAAATATGTTTATTACCTCAAATTTACTCTCTTTTGATTTTTTTTATCCAAAAATATCTTTAAAACATAAAACAAAGAATATCGAGATATTTTATATATAAAATATAGGTAAAACACTAGGTAAATATAGGTATGATTATAGAATAATATGGTTGCAACAGGAATGCAAAAAATATATTAAAAAAACCTATTTTTTATTTTTTTTATTTTGGTAAAAACAAGTATTTTAAGATAAACATTGTCTATAAAAAAACATTATCATGATAATGAAAGTAAGTTTCAATAAAAATTAATATGAATTGATAATTTTCACACACATGAAAACAATAAATAAATGTATAAAAAATGTACAATAAAAAATTGATATTTTATTCTTATTCAATACTAATGAAAAAATCATTTTAAAAGTTATATACATCATGGTATTCATAATTATTCATAAATAAATCTTGCATGGCATCATACAAAAATGTGATCTCTATCTAATTTAAACTTTACTTTCTTATTAATGCATTTATTTATTATTTCAACGAAATATATTTTTGATTAAAACTATTTTCTTAAATGAAAATTTATTATAATATCAAAAGCAAGTTTTAATAAAAAAAAATAATGCTTAATTATTACTTAAAAAATAAAACAAATGGTTATTTCATTGTAGCACAATTCATTGTGTACCTAGACACAAATTAGTGTGCATTGTGACAGTAATCCTTAGGACCGGGGTCATTTTAGACATTTTCAGGGGACATGGATTGTATTTCTGATTTCTTTGCATATTAAAACCACTATTATATTCCAGGTTACTGACAAAATGATGCAAAATAATGAGGGGTATTTTTATTTTTTTATAATTTTATGCACAGTAAAGCTTTTAAACTTGTGCCATTCAATTGAAACTGATTATATATGTTGTGTTTTATTTTGGTCCTTATAATTTTTTCGGTACACAAGTTTTAATTTGATTTAATTTTATCCTCCAATTAAAACTAGTTATATATGCTACTTTTCATTTCGATCCTTATTCTTTTTATTTTTTTAACAAAATTATACTGCAATTTTCTTTAAAAATGACTTCATTTGTTTATGTTCTAAGGCTTTTATTTGTTTCAATTTTATCTTTCGATTAGAATTAATTATACATTTTATTTTATTTTTCAGCTTTTATTATTTAAATTTTTTATTTGGTATTAATTCCTTCTATTTTTTTGGTCTTTCTTTAACACTGTTTATTTTTTACCTGTATTTATGCACTCATACTTTTAGTATTAGTTTTTAGTTTTTGTCATTTTATTTTTTATTAGGGTTTTATTTTTATTTGGTTCAATCTTAAAATTTTAATTTATATTAGTGATCATTTCAAAATTAATATTTCTTCTTTGTTCCCTTTGTTCTTTTTTTGTTGTGTTTTCTGTTAAATACTAAAAAATCATATAATTAATATTTTTTTATACTAAAATTGAAGGGTTATATGACTCAAAGCAATTTTCTTTTAACTAAAATGATATATATATATATATATATATATATATATATATATATATATATATATATATATATATTATATATATTTATATATATTGTCACTTCATATTAATAAATATTTTTTTCCATATTACCCTTATTAACAGTCATATGAAAACTCTTAACAATTTAAAAATTAAATAATAATTTACATATTATGCTAGGATTGTTTTTAGGATTGTTTTTATAATGTATTTGATAGTAAAAAAGAAGTATAGAAAGGCTAGGTGTTTAGACCTTAAAGATTTGGCTTGCACATCTATCCCAATAAAAAAAAACCTTACATGTGGGGGCTTATACATCAAAGAAGGGCCTAGATAGTAAAGCTAGAGTTTGTAGAATATAAAAATCTATTTTCAATGTGTTTTCATTTAAAGAAACTAAATAATCACCATAAGAAGTTTAATAAACCAAATTCTAATCCTAAAACAACATTAAATCAATAAAAAATTATAAAGTTGAACAAAAAAAAATCTTTTTTAACCTCATCCTGACTTTTTTTATCGAGATGAAAGTTTAAAAATATGTCAAAACACCTTAACAATATTATTCTCATCAAGAGAAACCCATTATTACCAAAAACATTTTTTTATCATTAAAATATTATCAATTAATCACTTTCCATTCATATCCCATTTTTCGACAATAATCTTTATGCTTTTAAATTCCTGGTACTAAAATGTAAAAACATTATAGTTTATGATTTAAAAGTTTAGCCTTTAAATACATGGATAAAAAAATGAAAAAAATCAATTAACATATACTGAAATTCATAAATTTTTCTCGTTTACATGACAAATGATAATGATAATACAAAATAATAATAATAACAATATAAAGACTAAGATAGGGGTTTTTAACTATAAAGATCATAGTTATATTATTAAAAGTCCATGCAAGTGTACATAAAGAAAATAGCTAAGAGAGAGACTTTTATTCCATTAAACATATTTCTATTCGTAAAATTTACCCCGTAGTCTCGTGAAACCTTCTAAACATGTTGATATAGAATTATAGATACCTTTGATTTGAATTGTTGATTTTTTTATTCTTTTTAGGTTGTGGGGTTTTAAAAAATTCAAGGGATTTCAAAACATGGGCATTCCAAGTAGCCTTAATATGTTGTATGCTTTGAGATATTTAAAAAATCAAATTAATTTATATACTAAAATTAATAATTATTTATAATATTAATTAAAAAAACCTTTGATTTTGTAAGTAGCCTTAATATGTTGTATGCTTTGAGATATTTAAAAAATCAAATTAATTTATATACTAAAATTAATAATTATTTATAATATTAATTAAAAAAAACCTTTGATTTTGTTATACAACATCTATAAGACCAATGTCCTTTTATTGCATAGCAATAACATATATTTTATATTTTCTTGGTATCCTTGTTATATATGCTCTTCATCTTTTCTTGTTTCTTCTTATTTTATGAAGGTTTGATAAATTATGATCATTATAATTACATTTATTAAACTATTTTCATCCACGACCATAACCATAGTTATTATTATATCTTGTAGCATTCACTTCAAGGAATGAAGGTGAACCAATCAGCCATGATTCATGATTTTTCACTAAAAGTTTATTATTTCATTTAGCCATAAGCAGACATGAAATCAATTCAAAATATCTCTTAAAATCTTTTTCTCTATATTGTTGCTATAGTAGCATATTCAAAGCATATAAAATAAAATAAAAATATTTTTTTTTAAATATATATGTTGGTGACATTATCTCCATATACTTAAAATTGATAGTAAATATTTCATAATTGTATTCACTTACTAATCTAAAATCCAACAATTATAAATATATTTTAAATATCTGTGTTTAGGAGAATAACTATCTTTTGATGGTCATATATTCCTTTCAAAATTTGTCAAAGAATAAAAGGATATTTGATTATGAGATACTTTATTTCCAATTCCTCATAGAGATGATGGTGTAAGAAAATCATGATATTTTTTTTTATTTTCACTATTGCTTTATCACCATCTATAAATGGTGTCTTTAAGACCTGTGACATTTTGATAAATTTTAGCATCAAGAATCCATGATAAATGTAGAAAATAACAATATTATATACTAAATTTTTAAAGATTAAATAGAGTTTCTGATGTTAATGAAAGAGGCAAGTCCAACAAGGACAAGATCTTGTAATAAACAAAGAACATACGTATGATTTATAAACATATAAATATAAAATTTAAACAATAATAAATGTAGTGATGAATAAGATTTGAAGAAATATTACTTAAATTTGTATTGATATAAATGTATGATATCTATCTATATATATATATATATATATATATAGTTCTTTACTTTCAAGTCCTTCAATTTCAACTCCAAGCTTTTTTTGTTATGCCTATGTCATAGCTGCTTCATCCTCTGTTTCTGCATAACCTAGTCTCCACTAAGCTCCAATACTATTTGGATCTTAGAAGATTTTCCATCAACATGCTCCAATAATCTTAATTATCATCGAAATGGGGAATTCAAGGCTGCACAAAAATCCATTTCTCTTCACTCGTCATGTTTCTCTCTATTTTATAAGCCACTCAAAGTATACTACTTTTTTTCTTAGGTCTAGTAGGGGCTCTGACTTTAAGCAATATAAGAACTCACTTAATTTGGGAATGACTTGCTTTACTGAATGAAAAAAGCTTTGGATGTTAAATAGCCTTTACAGTCCTAATATAAAGGGGTGTTTGGAAGTGTGGTTGCAGTTGCTTTTCAAAGTGCTTTTCGTGCCGAAATACATCAAAATGATATTTTTTTTTATTTTTTAAAAATTATTTTTGACATCAGCACATCAAAATAATCTAAACACACTATAAAATTTTTATTTAAAATACAAAAAAAAATAATTAAAATTTAGTAAAACACTGGTTGCACGAATGTGCCAAACAGGCACTAAAGCATCTATGCAACCCATGTTTTAGCTGACTAAGCAATGTGATAATCAATAGAAAAAAAAGTCAAATGATAAAACAAGGATTATTCAAAACAGAAATATAAACTCCAACTGAAAACACCTATTAACTCAACACTTGCAAAAATTCTCGGAAAAAAATAGGTTTCTTAATCAATTTATTTTTTTCTTTCGGAAGCCTTAGATAAAGAATTTGTAAATTAGATAAAGGAATAAGAGATATTTTAAATAAATTTACAACTTTTTGTTGTTAAAATATCATATATCTATCGTGAATTGTGTATTATGCCATTTAAAAAAAAAAAGAGTAGAAATTTTTTCAAGTTTCTATTCACAGAGGCATTGAAATCACATGGCATATTATAATTTTCCTTAAAAACAAGGAGACACAAGCGCAGCCTGTCGTCAGCTAGGGTGGGTCCTGAACCAATCCCGTAATTCGGATCCTCCACGTGTTGCGGTTCTTGTTTTTCTTTGAGGTGGTCTGATGAGTTAGTTCCCTGGTGGCAAACATGTAAGAAAACTGAGTCAGCTTTGCTTCGTTGTCACAACTATCAAAATTCATAGAAACCAAATAACGGGCATAAATTTTGGAGAGAAAAGAGCATCTCTAAGAGAGACAGAGAAGGGGCCATCATCATCATCATTACACAAATGGAGGAGGATAATCATCATAATAAAGATAAGGAAGAGGAGGAGGAGGAGGAGGAAGATGAAGGCGGGGATCAGGTGGGATCGAGCTTGACCTTGGAGAGGGTAGCTGCTGCAAAGATCTTCATTGAGAATCATTACAAGGCTCAGATGAAACACATCCAGCAACGAAAAGAAAGGTTTCATTTTAGTGTAATTTAATTTAAGTAATTTCCGTGGAATCGATCCCGTTTAGGATTTTCTTTTCTTTTTCCCTTCTAATGATGTTTTAATTTAGAAGTAACTCGTTTTATTATTTATATTGCGAATTTTTCTCTGCGTGCAAAAGCAATAACAACTTTAAAATTGATAAATTGGGGTAGCAAATTCGCGGGATGAAAAAAAAAAGAAGAGTATTTATTTCAATTTATCTTCTATAAATCTATGACATTAATTCTCACTATTTCCTCCATTTCTGAATGCGTAGGTTCTGGTATTTTGATTGCCATTTAAATGTGGTAGATATTGTGAATTTCCATCGCCTTTTCAAGAGCATAATCCTCTCACGTCTTTCAAAATGATTTCCGGTAACTAGGCCAGAACAGAGTGGAAATTCACAGGATTAAAAACTGAGAATCTGAATGCATTCTTTGAAAATTCAAGCCGTGAATATTGGAGTGAATGAGATGTACATGGGTCATATATGTTGTGTTTTCCATCAACATTGATCAGTCTTCCATGGATTCTTGGCATTTGGCTCCTTGTTTAATATTTATTCTAGCACTTTCAGATGCAGAGAAGCCCGTGCACTAGCTGTATCATTCTGTATGCTTTTTTTTCCCAATTCTTTTTTCCCTGTGTCGAGTTATTGTCTTCGTCTAGGTGAATTTAATTTCTTAAAGAAGAGGTAATGATTTTAGGTTTGGGTTATTGACCTGGATACATTCCTTTCTAACATGTTATTATTGATTGCAGGCGCTTAGAGCTGCAAAAGCAGTTGGCATCTTCCCATGTTTCTGAAGAGGAACAAATTAACATACTGAAAGATTTAGAGCATAAGGAAACACAGTATATGCGGCTTAAAAGGCACAAGATTTGTGTTGATGATTTTGACCTTTTGACAATAATAGGCAGAGGGGCATTTGGAGAGGTTAGATGCATCCACTTATTGTATAAGTTTTGGATGGAGGCTTCCTTTCAATTATCATCAATATTATTTATTATACATTTCAATATGTGGAAACCGTGAACTTTGATTTGCATATCCCCCCAAGTAGCCCAACAGTAAGGTCTTGGCTTTTACATTTTGAAGTGGAGGTCTGAGCAGCACCACCCAGCTTTTCAGTACCTACTTGAGAAATATTGTTGGACCTGACAACTCATAGACGGCAATCTCTCACCATTATAAACATAATATCTTGTCCTAGTTATATGAAATTATTATATTCTCTAAAAACATGACGCACATATTTTCCTTATATTGAAATGTGATTTATCCCAAAGATTGCTATACTTGTAGATAAAAGGTCTTAGAGATCACTTAAAAAAATTGAGATGAAAAGGCAACATTATAATTGTTGTGGGCAATAGTGGCAAAGCCACCAATTGTGTTGCTGGCTCTAGTCAGGCCTTTTTAAAATGAGATGATATTTTTCCATATTAAATCCCCTGCAGTTTCATGTAGTTATTCTTGTTCGATATTTTTTTTTCTCATCTTCAATAATTTTTCTACTTGCTCTTTCTACCCTCTTATACTAAGCTTTTGATAATATTTTTTTCTAAACATTCAAAATATGTTGTTGGCTGATACGGAACATCATATACTTTTCCAGGGTACATTTAGTTATAAAACCACACTTCCTGGATTTGTTTATTTCTTGTACATTCTGAGGTTTCTATATTGAAGTGGTAGACTATTAGATTCCTTATATTTTATTGCTTTACAGGTTAGGTTATGCAGGGAGAAGAAGTCAGGCGACATCTATGCTATGAAAAAGTTGAAGAAGTCAGAAATGCTTAGTAGGGGGCAGGTGAGATTGAAACCATAGAATGTTTAAATCTTTCTAAAAGATGCACTTAAATTTTATAATTTTACTAATTAATTTAGTTTTTCTGTATTAACTGGATACCTGGGTTATGGTATTAGTGATGCCTCCATGCTTGAGTCTATCAGTTGTTATGTAACATTTCATGCTTCATAATTTACCAAGTAAATAACAAGAGACAGATAACGAGAGACAGATCATGGTCAAAAGAATGTCAGAATAGGTGGACCGCTACTACATAATAGGTCCATAGGTTGGATGTAAAAAGAAATGGAGGGGAAATAGAGGATTAGCAAAGGTGGTTGTTAATATGAAACCAAGTTTTTATCTTTTTTGTTACACCTCAGGAGGATCATTTACCGGATGATGGTTCTTACAAGGTATCTAGTAAACTTTTTTATACATTCATGCTGGAATTATGATTGACACAGTTGTGTAGTTTCATTTCAGGCCTGTCTTCTTTTTTTGCGATTTTCTTGAAGACATTAATGAGAAAGTCTCATTCCATTTGTCAATATCTATGCATTGGCATAACTGCTCAATTAAGATAACGTGGTTTGCTGAATATTGATGCTTTAGGCACCTCATCTTATTTGATATCACTGTGATTTGCCTAATCATATGAAATCCCACTTTCTCGAATCACACTACAATCTATGCTCCCATTGTAAGGGCAAGTCCTCCCCGTTAACTTTCATTTTGTCCAATTTCATCCCTTTAAATTGTTGCTCTCATGTCATTGAATTTACATTTATTCATCATTTTTTAATATGATTACAAATTTTCTAAAAATCTAAAAAAATTATGCATATGTTATTGAAATACAAGTTGGATATTTTATTATTTGCTGTGAGGGATGCTGAACCTAAGATGCAAAGGAAACGAATAATGTATGATGCCAATTTAGCTACAGTTAATTGGAAAAGTTATATATTATACTAAAAAGTAACTAGAGATATATGGACATCTAACAAAATACTAAAAATAAAATTAATTCATTTTTCATTAAAATTAAGTTACAAAAGACTTATTCTGCATCTGTCATTTCATTTCAATAGATGTTTTAATTATAGTTTTGGTTGAATAGAGATAAACTGAAATTTTTAGCACAGTTTTAGTAGAAAACAAATTCCTCCACATACTTTTGCAAACAATAACAGCAACAAACTGTTGCAAGTACAATGTCTTGATATTGTAATTCCATCTAATGAAACAAATTTTAACTTGTACTTAGTTCCTATCAATTTTCTTGTATGTCTCGTATGCTTGCTAACTTTGTTTATATGCCAAAGGTCGAGCATGTCAAAGCTGAAAGGAATTTGCTTGCAGAAGTTGCAAGTCACTGTATTGTGAAACTATACTATTCTTTTCAAGATGCTGAATATTTATACCTGATCATGGAATATCTACCTGGAGGTGACATCATGACTTTGTTGATAAGAGAAGAGACTTTGACTGAAACTGTGGCTAGATTTTACATTTCCCAAAGTGTTCTTGCTATAGAATCTATTCATAAACACAACTACATTCACAGGTTGGTATTCATTTGAAATAAAATTTACAAAAACATAAGAGGATCTAAAGTATCTTAAACTGATCTTCATTTTTAAGATAGTATTTTGCCCTGGCTTTTTCAATGACAGTCATATGTATATTTTTTCAGAGATATCAAACCTGACAATCTATTGTTAGACAAAAATGGTCACATGAAGCTCTCTGATTTCGGTCTTTGCAAACCTCTTGACTGCACAAATTTATCAGCTATAAATGAAAATGAAGCACTCGATGATGAGAATTTGAAGGAATCCATGGACGCTGATGGATGCTTTCCAGAAGCTGGTGGAAGGCGCTGGAAAAGTCCCCTTGAACAACTACAACATTGGCAGATAAACAGGAGAAAATTGGTATTCATTTAAACCATCATTTTCAGATATTACAACTATGTGATACTTTATGTCTTCAATTTGATTCCAGGGTATCTCTGATGAACACATTCATAAATTTTCATAGAAGGAATTGTAGTGACATTACATAATTGGCAACAAAATCTGCCTCATCTAACATTCTTTTATTCCTTCTAGTTTGGATTTTTATATGCTAAAAGCTTTAGGAGTAGGATTTTATGCTCTAAATGTGTGTGCATATGTGCAGTATGCAATTTTGTTTGTATTTACATGTGTGTGGGTTGTATCTTTTTCTTCCTTTGAAAATGAATTCATGCTTAGGACCAATGTTAAAAACAAAATACAAGTCAAAGGTGCAATGCATCTTTCAAAATTAAAAAGGGTGCTATCCTACCTAACCATTTGACATGGTTGATTTATCAGTTTATCTTTATGGTGCTACACGGCAATCAAGTTATTTACTTATCATCTTCTCATCATAAGTAGTTTGTCCATCCTAGAATTTCTGTCATATAAAGGTCTTATTTCTGAGGTTCTTTCTTCACCTTGTTTGAATTGTAGGCCTTTTCCACAGTTGGCACACCAGATTACATTGCTCCAGAAGTGTTGTTGAAGAAAGGATATGGCGTGGAATGTGACTGGTTAGTAAATAAGGATGGATTTTACTTCTCTTGAAACTTGCAAAAAAATTGATTGCATTTTTGTTTATTTGTACACTTTACAATTGTAGCTAAGCATTGGAACAACTCATCTAAAGCATTTTTCTCTTCAATTTTTTTCAACAAATTTCATTCAGAAAAGGGAAAAAATGAAAAAACATTGGAACATGACTAATTACTCCATAAACATGGATGGCATGCCTTGATTACTGTTGTGGTTGTTACCTATGACTAGTATGATGCTCCCATTATCACCACAACCACTGAGCCATCATTAGCATCACCCACCATCATCACTGCCATTATTGTGCCTTCAATAGCACCCACCATCACCACTGCCATTACTGTGCCTTCAACATCATCACTATGATACCAACACCACTAATAACACCAACACCATGATTTTACCATGACATCATCATCCCGGCCTCTCATGCTACCACCACAACCATGATATGTTGTTGATATTGCTATTGTTGCCAAAACCATGAATGCCAATGCCCAATGCTAGTCTTAGACCATCCATTTCCATCAATACCACACTATTATTTCTTCATCACAATTTCTCTCCATTTTTAACTTTGCAATATCTATTCTCTAACTTTTTTTTCTTTTATGATAAACCAGTTCTTCCACTTGCCTAACTTTAAGAACACAGGACACTCTAATTCATAGAAAAAGATAACTAAATTATTTATCTTTTCAAACTAGAAGAACCGAATCATATAACAGTTCATATTTTATTTAAGACTCCCAAGATATTTTATAGGGAATTAACTTTTGTTCAATTTGATTGATGTCAGCTCTTCAAATTAGGAGTGGCTCAACATTTGATGATTGAATGTTTTTCTGAAATTCTAATGCTCTTTTTCCTCAGAATTGCACAAGCTTTTTTGCTATTGGTGAAGTTTTTTGCATCATTTAGAAATTCAGATCATTGTTGCCCCAATTAAGAACTATTCTTTCACTACAATTGGTATGGTTTTTTTCTTCCATTACATGTTCGCAAGGGCTTTATGATGCAAAATTTGTACTATCATGCCATCATCAAAATATATTATTATTTTAAGTGAAAATGAATACCTATTTTTCTTTCTTATAGGTGGTCACTTGGTGCAATAATGTACGAGATGCTAGTTGGTTATCCCCCATTTTATTCTGATGATCCAGTAACAACTTGCAGAAAGGTTCAATTGTTATTTTCATTTGTTTGATTTCTTCTCTTTCAGTTGAGTCACGAGATCTGGTTAGCTTTAATGTTATGCAGATCTATTTCGTTATTATGAGAGATGCTCCTCATAGCATGTCATTTTCATTTTGTCTCTGTTTGTGATGTCGTGTTCTAACATGCACTTAAATTTTTCTTATACATCAACTTGTTGATTTCAAGAAAAAAATGAAATCTTTTGTCAGCATTGCTTCATGATATGCTCTCCATTATCACATCATCACTCATTTTGCTTCATAATATATACTTGGATTTTGCATATGCATCCACTTTTTTTTTTAATTCATCATCCAATTTGTTGATGTTGAGATGAGAATGAAATCTTGTGTTTCCTATTGAAGTATTGTGAACTCAACTTGAATGAACTAAGCTTCCATCTCCCTTTTTTTTCAGGCATTTTTTAGAAATTAACTTCTTTCATATAACTTAACCTAAGCTATTGTTGTTCTACCTTTTCCATTTCTATCCCGTCTACCTAAAAGTTTTCCGTCTTTCTCATTGTGAGATGTTCAGCATTCTTTGCAATATTGCTATTCTTTCAAGAGACTACTAGAGAAGCTTTTGATTTTTCACTGGAAATTGATAAAACCATTATGTATTTATGATATCATTTTGTTGGCTTGGCTGTTCATGATAGCATTTCATTGTGAACTTAGGGACTACTTTATTACATCACATTTGGACCTGAACATTTTAGGATCTTAGGATAATGTCCTTCTGCTGTTACTGCTGGGGAAGAAGCAACATGTTGTTGACATAGTACTAATATGAAGAACTATTATATTATCCCATCCTCTTGTTTTGTTGTTTATGTACTATGTAGTTACTTAAGAATACTGTCGTATAAATATTTATCATTTCCCTTTAATCCTCATGTTTATCCAGTATTATTACGAGTCACTTTAATTCGCTGAGATTATAACTAATGTATACCAGATTGTGCATTGGAGAAATCACCTAAAATTCCCAGAGGAGGCAAGGTTGACACCTGATGCAAAGAATTTGATATGTAGATTGCTTTGTGATGTTGATCATAGGCTTGGTACTCTAGGGGCGGACCAAATTAAAGTATGTTTTTGTATTTATGTTGACATGAATACTTTATTCTCCGTGTATTTTTTTGTATAGTTTGACAGTAACATCATTGTTCTTCCTTGCATCTACTAACACTGATTATTATCAGGCTCATCCTTGGTTCAAGGATATTGTATGGGACAAACTTTATGAAATGGAGGCAGCATTTAAACCTGAGGTCAATGGGGAGCTTGACACACAAAATTTTATGAAATTTGATGAGGTGAGTAGTTGCCTATGGTCATCTCTTTCCCACTTTTACTGAGGACTATCGATGTTGCTACAATAGACTCTTCTCTAAATTATCTCTTTTTTTTTTTATTTTATGAACTTCATATGATAAAGGTGGTGTGTTGGGCTAGCTTTCTTAGTAAAGTCATGGGCTTAGAGTCTATCTTCATTGAGATTATGCTGATGAAGCAGGTTGGTATTGGCAAGGAGGATGCATAACTCAAAAAAGAAGAAACAACAAGCTAGTTTGCCCCTATAGTCTGACACTTGGTTCCATTTTAGTCACTGATGAAGATTCAATATTACTCTCTTCATGTCTTATTGTAGCAACTAGGTCTTGAGCTTCCAAATTAATAACCGACAGCAGGATATGCTTGTTCTTAAATGAAAATTAATCTGGAGTTTCTAATATTATGTGACTCCATGAGTTTCGATGTGAATTCAAATTTCAAGGCTCCATAACACATGAATTTTAATTTTATATAGATGTCAATTGTGGATTTGATGGATGATCTTACTCAAGAGAATAGAATGAAACTTCATTATGTGTTCTAACTGCTTGTGCTTGGTACTCGAGAATTTTCTATTTATGTAACTCAACTATGTTATTTTGCTCATGAATGTCAGGCCTTCTTTGTTTTCTCCCTTTGTAAACTTTAATTTTTATTTCCTTTTCATTTCAATTGATTTTCCTTGACATTTCATCTGGTTATCTGTGTTTGTAGTACAATACCTTTGTAGAAGTGTATTTTCTTGACAGAAATTCTATTTTGAGATAGGTCAAACCCCCATCAACAAGAAGAGGATC
The DNA here is from genome assembly GCA_015731905.1 of Salix dunnii. Lineage (NCBI taxonomy): Eukaryota > Viridiplantae > Streptophyta > Magnoliopsida > Malpighiales > Salicaceae > Salix > Salix dunnii. Next base: position 10,826,515 of record CM027664.1, on the reverse strand, counting down.
CGGACCCATGAGGAAGGTACTTGTCAATCATAAATTTCTGTTGTTTAAGTCAAAGTACATCATAGATAAGCCCAATGAAACATCGCAAACATGTTTGTCTGAACATATAGTGAATGGTCATTGGGTTTTATGTACTGGAGTATTCTTAGGGATGAGATGCAAGTATGAATACAGTGAGAGATAAAATGATTACACAAAAATGTATAATGGAAAGGATGGAAACAAGCTATCGTGTTATGTATGCAACTTAGCAATATAGATTTAAAGCTTCATTCCTGAAATTTCCCATTTCAAAAATCGACCTTTGACCATAATATTTGTGTGATTTGCCTGAAAATTTTAGAGGCAAGGTAAAGTTGTTTTGTGGGGTTTCTAATGCAATTTGGGGCTTGATTTTTTTATTATAAAATTTGGATTTTAAATATAGGCTTGCATAGCGTGCCACTTTGATGCTTAAGAATTTGTTGTTTTAAAGGAGTCTAAGCCCACTTGTTCTCAAAGACTGTACTATTGGGATATGGATTGATGTCTTAAACTTTTTATTGGGATATGGATTGATGTCTCACTATTTTCTATTTTTAAGGCTTACACTTTACATTTTTAAAGTTAGTGTAGATTTTTTGTTCCTTCCAATCATGTATTTTTTGCTTGCATGCAATTAATATGAGTGACAATTATTATGTGAGGATTACAATACAATTGACTATGCATACAATGACATTATATTTTGGACTTGTGGTGTAAAACACAATGACATTGAGATTATTGAATGAAGTTTCAATCCACCACCTGCTCTAATTTGGTAGGGATGATTCAAATTCATTGAAATTAGATGCGTCCCTCAAGAATTTGGTCTACCTCATGCTAGTCTTGATGTGGATGAAGAACAAATAAATTGGAAATTATGACAAATTATTACACTGACCTAGTCCATCACCTAAGATCATGGACTAAACCAATAGAACCATTACAAATATATAAATTTGTTCACATCATCTATTTAGTAAATCATTTTTGGAATGTATTTCTTTTCACATTATAAGACATGTATAATTATGGAATGAAATAATTAAGAATGCATCCATCACAAAATGACTTGGACAAATTTAGTGATATGTAAAAATTCTATTAGTTTGTCCATGATGTTAGGAGGTGGACCACGTCATAATTTTTTGGAAAGTAGAATATGATTTGTTTTAAGAAAACTATGATTTTTCTTGATTTTGGTAGTTGGTACTGTTTAGGAATGTATTAATAAGTTTTTAGTTGTTAGGAACCTAATTTATTTCATTTCATAGGTTTTCCTATTCTTATTTGGTTTGGTTCCCTTAAAATGTGCACCAACCCTCATTAGCCATAATAGTTATGTTTTGATGCTCTGAATATTGAATGATCAAATATATTGATTTTTTAGATAAATATTTTTTTATCATGGTTATGTGTTGTTTTTGTGCTCATCAATTTGATCAACATCAAATCTTTATTGTCATTAACTTGTACCTGGTCATCTTCAAATAATCAAGACTGTATTTTGGTCTATTAGTACTTGTTCATCATTAAATGACAAAGCTAGCCCAATCTGATTGTGCTCTAACTAGTGATATGCTTCTTAGTGATTGTGGTTTATCAAGACATGTTATTCATTTCCTATAACCTTTTTGGCAGACATTGTTGAATCCTCAAGATCTTAGTTTTGTTGGTTACACGTACAAGAACTTTGATGCTGTGAAAGGGCTACATCATTCTTTTGGTATGAGAATTTTGCATAATCCTTGTTCAATTGTTAGATGTAATATGATATAAGAAAAAGATTCTTTAAGACATTGAATGTTTGTTTAGGAAGTCAAGATTCTCGTATTCATGCAAATATGCATGCTTATAAACGTCATGCAAAATACAATCATTGTTTGTATCCAGGCTAAACTACCTCCGAATGTAAATGGAAAGAAGTTTTATCCATCTTTACTCAATTTATAGATGCACGTGATTTTGCTAATTAGGTAGCCCCAATCATAACCAACTCTTTGAGGTTGTATTTGGTTAGTATCCGATGAAAAAAGGGACATATATAGAAGAGACAAAAACATTGAAGAGATAGAAGACAGACATAAAATAAATATGTTTTTGAGTAGTTTTAGAGTGAATTTCTATCCTTTCAAAACAAGAAGTATAGGGAGACATGTCCCTACTATCTTTGTCTCTCTTGTCCTAAGATAATAACCAAACTCAACCTAAGTGCTTTCCTTTCCTGTGGCTTCAACTTCAAGTGGAGTTTGATAGGAAAAAATTATTGCAACCTGCATTATATTGTTTGTAGTTTTGATGGACCTGCTTTTGCAATTGTTTTTTATGTGATGGTCAATTAAGAAGTTTTCTTTATCTGTTAAACTCTTGTAGATGTGAAGAGAAGCTCATTACCAAGGCAGGCATCCACTGATTCTTGTCACAGTAATAAATCCAATCTATATATGAAGTAATTGTTTATACTTTTCTAAAGAGCAGTGCTTCATGCTTTTCTAAATATTGATTTTCCATCAGGTGATTCCGCAGTGGACTACTCATCTAAGGACTCAATTGATGACTTACACACATTGACTCTTTCCTCATTAGGAGATGTTTGTCACAACGAAGAGTTGTCCAATTCTTTAAGTAGAAACCATCTGGCATAATGGATGCAATGTCCCTGTTATGAAGGCGGTGAGTCTGCCTATTTATTTTTTAGTCAGACGCGACCGAACATGCATTCTTAATGAAGCTTGTCATAACAGTGTAGGAAATATTGAAGGGACTTGTGCAAAACTGATTGTGGGGAAGTTGGTGAAATACTTTTTTATCAATTTTGAAGGTTTTGGATCAATGTAAAAAATGAGAGGTTGTACTGTGGTTTTGACTGCCCAGGTTGGCAGACTTATAATGCATGCCTTCTCTTGTGGCAGTTTAAGCCTTAATTCTTTGGTTGTGTTTTTTGGATGGTCTAGGAAGCTAGGAATGACCCTTAGTTGTATCGTGGATTCCAGTTTATAGGTATTTTACAGAGAGTCATTGGCATTTTTTATGACTGAAATGCTCTCACTTTTATGAAGGATTTTTTTAATTAAATGCTTGTTCGTGTAAGATTTTAGTAGATCAATATATGTTGATTCTCTCATCTTTAATCTCTTGTTTCTTTCTTTTAATGAGAAGAAATTATAATTAAAATAAAATTAAGGCAGAAATAATCCTTTTTATGTTTATAACAAATGAAGAAATATTGATATGGATTTTATTGATTAAATCATTTACAACTTGACATAAGTGACACGGAAAATTAAGCATTGTTCTTTCAGAATATCAATCATGTATCATTTTCTAACATATCACCTCATTAAATAATTTTAAAACAAAACATTGTCTGATTTTAGGTGTAATGCTTAGGATGATGACCATGCATCACTTTCAATTATCACCAATGCTCTAGAGGGCATAATTGAGGAATGTTTTGGTCAATACCAAAAGGAATTTGTTCTTGAAAGAGAGAATTTTTTTGTTTGTCCTTGAAGGAGACTTTTTTTTTTTTTTGACATTGATAGAGAAAGACTTCCCTTTCAAGCTAAACATATACATTTGTGTATATGAAAGTAGTCAATTCCAAAATGGATCAATATTTCCACTATAGATTACATTAATTAGTAGAATACGATGCAATCATATTTTAATGAGGCATGAAAATTCCATAAAATCAACAGTGCAATCTAACTCTTTTGAGTTCTTGAATTCCTACCATATCAAATAAAGAATCATAGGTTAGCTCTTTCTCTTTATTCGGTTAAAATTGAACAACATCTCATCTTTAGGTATGGGATACAAATTATTACATTGTTTGATGTAGAGGCTTATACCTAGAAAGTCAGGAATTTTATGCCTTCATATAAATTCTCAAATATCAATTTGAAGATTTTATTGAATGAGGGAAAGAACACTTAATTTTCTTTTATATTGGATGTGTAGATACCTTATCTATTTCAAGTAAAAAAAAAACCAACAAATATATATTTAAAGATAGTAGTTGCTTTGTCCAAAAGTAAATCGATAACAAAATGATATTTTTTGCTGAGCCATGTGTACAAGGCATTAAAAGAATCACATGTTATGAGTGAAAAAATGATAAAGGGTAACATTTATAGTGCTTTGTGCTAGATTTGGACATAAACCATTGCATTTCCATGAATTCAATAATTTAGAAAACATCACAATTATTTTTCTTGTTGGACTATTGTGACCATGATAAAAAGTGATCAATCTATGACAACTCTCATGTTGATGAGAACAGTTCCTAATGGATATTAATTCCTCAACACTAAAAGAAAAATTATGAAATATAAAAGGATGTTATAGGTTGGATAAACATTTTAAACTATAGGTATTTACACTTTGGGTTGGTTATAAATCTTGTGAGAAAAACAATTATTGCTCATATAAGCCCTACAACTCCTATTTTATGATTAGAGAATAATGATTTATATTATGTATACCCTTACCCGTATTCCGTATCACCAACCATGTTGGTCTAAACATAATATTTTTTAGAGTTTAAAAGAATTGGAAGATGTAACACTAGTATTTGGGCATGCTTAGGTCACTATAAAGTGAAGGATTTCACCTTAATTATGAGGAGTCAATCTAGTTTTCTTCATACAAAAAGGCCACTAACATTATCATCAACATGTTACTATAAGAGATTATAAATAAGTTTTTATTTAAAGGATAACCTTTTACATAGGGCAATATGTCAAACCTTAATCTAAAACAAAAATATTATAAATAAGAGAAATAAATAAAATTGTGCAAAAATAAAAATAAATAAATATTAGAAACATGTTTCTAATTATAATTAATTAAGTGGATATTAAAGAGTGGATTAAACAAAAGTTAAGTGTGACATTAAATTGCTAAAAGTAAAAGTGAGAGAAATAAAGGAAAATAAAATCCTCAATGGCTAGTTTATTAATAGACAAAATAAAAAGTATAAATAACTTTTTTCTCTCTTTATGGCCGATAATTTGGCTTGAGGGAGTTAGGTTTGTTATTTTTTTTTCTTTAGATTTCATGATAAATATATTTACAAGTAATGGTTTAAGGAAATCAAAAGGGATAAATAGTGACCAAAGAGAAAATAAATTAGTGGTTTTAATTCTTTGTTGTTTCAAGATAAAAAAAAAAAAAAAAAAAAACTTTATTGTATATGTTTTGAAAACTTAGCATATAAAAATTTAAATTAATGTTTGAGTACTAAGGATAAAATAGATTCTTATGGTTATGATAAGTGAAAATATTTTTGTTAGAATCAAGATAAGAGGCATGAGTAACAATTGGATAAGTGGAAAACATTGTAAAATCTAAAGGAAAATAGATTCCTTATAAAGGATGCATGTTCGACTAGAGAGAGAAATTAAAACAAAGAGTTTTGTTTAAATTCTTGCTAAAATTAATGAGTCTTGTGGTTTTATTTGAGGTAATAATGATTGAATTAGGTTGTAATTGGATACTTAATGGTGAAAATAAAAGGGGAAGATCTTTAGGGCAGACCAAATTTAAAATTTAGGAGAAAAAATTGGATGATTGGTAATGAAGTATATAAGATGCAAATTATTTTTGTAATATAAGAGAGATAATGATAGTCAAGAAAGAATAATTGATTTTGTAAGTAGAAATTTAGAATTAGTGTGTTTACTTGTGTACAAAAAAAATAAATATAATGTTGGAAAATTATTGGTTTGTGGAATCTTAAGAAGATGAGATTGTTGAATCATATAATATAATGGTGTGTTTAGTATTTTATAACCATAAATAAACTATGCATATTTATGTGATGGGTTTAGCCAAGCAAGGCTTAAAAAGGATAATAATGTGATTTATAATTGTGTATGAATTGACTATGAATGACATGTTATGATAAAGTTATAGAAATAATGAGATAATGACATAATATGTGTATATATATATATATATATATATATATATATATATATATAATGTGTGTGTGTGTGTGAATGAATTTAACTATTGAGAATTGTTGAAGACTCATTGGATACAAGGGGATAATTAGAGTCCCTAATTGTGTTAATGAGAATATTGATATTATTGATTATAGTATTTCAAAGGACATTATTATAAAAAGGATATATAGGAGAGATACAAGACCTTCACTTACCTACATGCAAGTAGATCAATGTCTCAAAAAACAATGAATTTTATCTTTTCAATCATTTAAAATTTTTCATTGAATAATTATCAAGAGAATATATTAATTGAAATTTTAACAAAGGAAATGGATATGGAAGAAGAAATTTTGATTAGTCATCCAAAGAACTTGAAGATTAATTATATTAAAAAAACTAATATCAACATTAGAGAAATTGCTAGTCATTTACAGTAAGAGTGACTAATTATAGTTACATTATGAATATTGATATTATTATGTTTGGATAATTAGGAACTAATGACACTAGCTAGGCCAATATCAGCATGAAAAGGATTAATTGGATGAAAAAATTAATAGTAACATTGACATAATGTGGTTCATTGTTCAAGGAAGAAGACCAATGATATCAACAAAAATAATTAACTAATGCTGATAAAATTATTACTCACTAGATAAATGATAACTAATAATAATGATGAATATCATTGTTAGAAAATATTAATTACTAGGTGATGGTAATTAATGATATCATTGGTATCGATATCAATAAAAATTGACTAGTGATTTAAGAAATGATGACTATCTTTGTTAGTATAAATTAATAACCACTTGAGGGTAATTAAGAGAAATGTTTTTATATTTTTAGTAGAAGTTTTTTCCATGAAAATCTTTATATTAAATGATTGTGAGGAATGAAATGAAGTGAAATATATTTTTTGTTATCTTGATCTCATTATATTGAAATACTTGCAATCCTTGCAAAAGGCTAAGAATTGTAGACTGAGACCAATAAATTAATATATTCATGAAAAATATGTGGTTCATTCTCCGGTAGAAAAACTTCAACTATACTGTATAAAAATAATGTTGTATGCATGACTCAATTAAAAAGAGGTTACATCAAAGAAGATAAAACAAAACACATCTAGCCAAAATTATTTTTTACACATGGCCTTGATAAGCATGGTAATATTGATACTCAGTTACTTCGATTGAAAGATAGTTTAGCAGATTTCTTTACTAAAAACATTACTAACTATAATGTTTGAAAAATTACAGTGCAATATTGGAAGACAATAACTTAAAGACTGAAGGTGATACATTTAAGAGAAAAGTTAACACGCATTGTACTTTTTGTTTCTTAATAAATTTGTTTTTCATGTTGGGTTTTTCTTTTTAATTTAATAATTTCTAATGCATTAGACTTAAAAAAATAAGTGCTATGAAACCATACATTATATATGGATGTTTTTTTTTAGTCATCATCTCTTCATCTTTATGTTCATTCATCATCTTCAAATTTATTTGAACTCTGCATTTTATTATTATATTTAAGCCTACAAATTTCAATGTATATTAGCCTATAAATAGAAGCATTGTTGAGATAATTTTGATAGATTATATAAAATAAAATTGATATTTATTTTTTCCAATAATTCTTATTATATTTATTTATTTATTTACTATATAGAGAACAAAATTTATGAAGTTTTGTAATATATCCAGTAATGATCTTTTCTCCAATATTAAAATGGGTTGGACTAAGTAAGCACGCTCAACTGTCCAAGGCCTACACATCTAAATATCGGCCCAAAAACAAAGCCCGCAGCCCGCAGTCCCACCATTTATTACTACTACTACTTTTAGTTTTCAACGATTCTCATCCCAAGAACATGCAAAATTAAGGCAGAACAGAACAAAGCAGATCTGTCTGGGCGTGTTGTCAAGTCAACAACGAGATTAAAAAGATCTCACAAAACAAACAGTAGCTGATACAAATCAATGGTAAAGGATCGAATGCTATTTCTATTTTTATTTTAACAGGCGAGAACTGAATTGATTTGCATATTTTCCCCCCTATTGAATTGAAGGGTTCAAAGGCAGCAGCAATAACGAGTCCAGTCCCGGTGACATGGTACCCAACCCTAGCAATCTTCATGCTGGCCATCGGCCTTATTGTCTCTGCATCCTTCTTCATGTAAGCTAAGCTATGCTATGCTATGCTATGCCGGAATGAATTATTGTTGTTCCTTTCCTCCACCAGATCAGATTTACATGTGCTAAAAAAAATCAATTACCAGTCAAAGTGATCTGTAATTTTAATTTAATTTGATTTGTTTCTGAAGTCTTAATCTTCTATCTGGGTTTTCCATGAGATACTATCACTCCACCAAAAATTGGTGCAGATTAATTTCTACAAGCATCCTCGGCCGATCCTCGTAAATACTTAATATACTGTTATAATGAAGATTATCATGCTATGTAGCAGGCATTTTGTTTTGTTTTTAGAACAAAGAGTAGTTTATATGAGCATGTTGTTGTTGATGATGAGTTTATGACAAGATACTGTTGCTGCTGTTTTGCTTAAACATGTTGATGAACTATGAAAAAATCTGTTTGTGTGCATATATTTTCCATCTCGTTTCTGATGTTATACAAGCGTGGTTTATGCAGTTACGAAGCGACCTCTTCCAGGAGAAATCGCAGTTTGGCCAAGGAGCTTACAACAGGAGCATTGGCCTCCTTCTTTCTGGTATGATATGTTGTGTTTGTTACTCCCTCAACCTTCTGATTTGTTATTGTTAATATTGGTTCTTTGCTCTATCTGATCTCCAATGTCTCTGGTGCAGGGTTTTGGGTCCTTGTTTATGTTACTTGCTTCTGGTGTTTATGTCTGAGTTCGTCATTTCGAACTAGTGCCAAGCAGGATTGGCTGCATATGAAAAAGATGCTTAACTCTGTTAATTTAGTTGAGAATTTTGATGATCAATGAGCTATGGACTATGGTGCTTGCATCATTAATCATTTCGAGTGATTTATGGATTCAATAGGCTATCCTCTTCATTTTCACGGTACTGATTTTCAAGGTTTCTACTACTCATCGGCTAGGATGCGCTAAGCTTCCTTTTCCTCCACCTTTTTGCTGTACTTTCCTTCTAGGTTTTCAATTACTCACTGGCCATGATTTATCAAATTAGATGAAAATGTTTGGGTTTACTAGTTCCCCTTCCTATGAATTTCATTTCAATTCTTTAAAATTGAGATGGGATGTTACATCTTTTATGGTTTGTGTCTCCCTGGACTTGGCTTATGGGGTCAATGCTTTCCTATATCTTTTTTATGCTTTCTTTGGTGTTTAAAAGTTTCCTGTCATTTTGTTTCAAAATCATCTCTTTGCATCAAAATTTTGTCATTGTTACATGCAATAACATTGTTAAAAATCAATACATTATCCTGAGGTAGCTCAACGAGTAGGAAAAAAATTCCATGTTTTATAGTGATTAGCAAACCCTAACTAACCTTTGAAAGTGTTTTGGGTAAAAGAATGATTATGTGAAATAAAAGGTTCTTGGGTAAGGGTTTAGTTATGTGAAATAATAGATAATAATAATTCTACGACACTCTATTGAAAAAATCAAAGTAACCATCAAATAATATTTACAAATAAAAACTAAAAGAATATGATTTTTTTTATACCTAAGTCATTTTTCTTTGACTATATGGTTTATTTATGCATATTCTGTTTATTTTCTAATCTCTTCTTATACTGACAACTTATTATCTTTTTATCTCATTATCTTACTCTTTTTTTTGTACTGGTTGGTGAGGGACCTAAACTTTCACGTCTATTTTGGTTTTTTTTCCTTCCTTGCTTATTATTTTACTCTCTCTTTTTTTTAATTTTAAAAAAACAAGTGGTCAAAATAGGTTACTCTTTTTTTACAGTGCTTAAATACAAAGACATTGTAAAATATATTTTTCTTGATTTTGTATTGTAAAGTTTGTGAAAAACTACAATAAAATGCTAAAGGAAAAAGGTGTTAAGAAAATATCGAAAAAATGATGTTATATACAAAAAAAGTTAAATGAGTGAACTTCAGAGGTGATCAATCTCAATATGCAATTTAAAAATAAGTAAACTTGAGAGGTGGTCAACCTCAACATGGAATTTAAATCGGTGTTTGACTAGCCTTATCAAGTCTAAATGGATCAATATAAGAGGTGATTCACTTTAATATGAAACTGAAAAAGGTTAACTAAAATGTTGTACTAACCAACCTCAACATCAAGTCTAAATGGGTCAACTTGAGAGGTAATTATCTTTAATATGAAATTTAAAAAGGCTAACTAAAAAGTTGTGACTAACTTTATTATGATTTCTAAATGAGTCCTGAATAAAATATGTGAACTTTTAGGCATCATCTAAAACATTTGCTATAGTTCATACAACATATTACAATGTTATAATCACTTATTTGCTTTAATTTAGTTTTTGAGTAAGCAATCTAATTGTAAGCTCATTATGTTTTAATGTTGACTTTGACATCTATTAATAATTTTTATTTTGAAACTTTATTTTCCATTCAGATTGCCCCCAGGTTATTTTCAGTGGTTTGGTTTCTTTTGATCAACCTATCAAACTCTCATAACTTGATTATATTTCATTACATATTTTAATCTTTTGAGACCTTTCCACATTTTTTTTATACCTTTCTTCTCATACATTTATATCTTTTGAGACCTTTCCACAATTTCTTTGTATAATCTTTTTTATAAGGCATTTATCATATTTTCATCCTCGCAATCTATTTTTCCAAGGTATTTTATTGCCTACTAAGTCTATAAATAAAACTCATTTGTTTGTATACTTTCCTTTTCACTTGTCAAGTTTATGCAATTAATATCAATATTATGGAAATATGATTGCAAAGTAGAAAGTCAACGTAATAGTTGTGTAAAACATAAAAAAAAACAATGACATTTTGAATAAAATTTATCTAATTTTCAACTTTTTTATTGCAATGGTCAAGAAAGTGTAACTTTATGCATAATATTTTACTATAGCATTTGAATTGGTAGGCTTTAACAATTCTTTTCCATTTATATTTGATAAAATAAAGGTTCATTCTTAAAATGTTTTCTTGACTATACAAGGACCTTCATAGTTAGACATTGATTTACATTGATCCATAGGAATTGGGAAAAAAAATTCAATATTAATTCTCCTTTATAAAACTCTTAGAGGTGTACTTTCTTGTCATAAGTCTAGACCAATTTTTTTTAATACAATTGTCATGACATATTGCAATTAATCTCTTCTTCTTGACTAGTTTAACTTTTGATATTAGAGTTTGACCCATTCCGACTCTTTTAACGTTTCTTATTTTAATTCTTTTTATATGATGTATTTCCACTATAAAGGACATCATTAACTCCATTTCATACATTAAAGAGTAAGGAGTTACTCTTGCAAATGTTTTTACACTAGTTTGATAACCATATAATGTATATGAAAACATTTCATATAATGATTATTTTCTACACAATCTTCTTTATATTTTTATTTGTTGTCTTTACTACATCATTTATCTTTCTAAGATGATGAATTGGATGTTTGATCTATCATTGCTAGCATAAATATTGAAATGTTTTTTTATTAAAATTTGACACATTATTAGTCAATATTGTTTTTAGCAAACCATATTGACAAATGGTATCTTTTTCAATAAATCTTTGAACCATTTTTTTAGTAACATAAACATGAAAAAACAACTTCAATCCATTTTAGAAAACAATCAATTGCTACTAATATGAATCAATGTTCGTTACTTGTTATGGGCATAAAAAACCAACTTAAATCTATTTTGTATAACAATCCATTGCAACCAGTATGAATCAATGTTCATCGATTGTTTTTAGATGAATTAGGATGATCAATCCACTTCTCACATTTCAAAAGAACAAGGTGTTATCATGATATAGAGATAAACGAGCAATACATTTATCTTATCAATAAAAATATAACATTTTTGACATTTTTTCAAGTAATCATTGATTTTTTTTCTAATATGGTCCATTAGTATTCACTCATTTTCATTTGTCTTCTTATCATGATCCCATTAGCATGTGTAAAAAAAATTTCCCTTTATACATTTCTCATATAGTTTTTTTATTCCTTTTTTTCTAAATATTTTTGCAAAGTTTATGTAATTCTTTCTTATATAATGTTTTTCCATCCAAAAAGTAATTCATTGTCAATGTCATGGCCCGATTCCCAGATCCATGACCGACACATAGACATGATCCTCCTCCAAGGTTCCACACCTATGCAAACCCAAATTTACAAACTTATTATTTATATTCAGAGTTCAACGCAGCATAAATAACAAAATAAATTTTATAATATAATATGATTGTCTTGATACAAAGTTGAATAATCTTATTATGAATGTGGAGCACTACTTAGACATAGGAATAAAAGTGTCGATTATAACCAAAATAGCAAGTTCTGAGATTTCAACACAAATGACCTGCTGACAAGCTATGAACCTGAAAATAGTAAATAATGAGATGGTGAGTTCAACAACTCAGTGACTAGATAACATCTAATATACACATACGAGATAATACAACAAGCAGAAATATATTATCGAATCGGCTAGGAGTTCTTACAAGAAGTTTCTCAAATAGGTCATAACAAGAATGTATTGGGTAAAGCTCGTCAGAAAAATGGAATGCAATGAGCATAAGGCTTTGTACTGTGGGATGATCAGTCAGCACAGGTTACAAGAAGTTTCTCAAATAGGTCATAACAAGAATGTATTAGGTAAAGCTAATTAGAAAATTAGAATGCAATGAGCATGAGGCTTCGTACTGTGGGATGATCAGTCATCACAGGTTGGTGACTCCCCTAACCAACTAGGTTTTTAGATACAATGTGCACAAAGGCTAACACTACACCGTTAGCATAAATATTCTGACTAGCATATCGTAGGTGTGTGTGTGTGTGTATCATAATCAAACATATATAGTCATATCTCAAGGGTCAACTCATAGCATCAATCAAATGAGAAACTATCAATTTACAATCATATATTGGCTCATATCAACATGTATATTCAACATTTACTTGTGCTTTATCGTAACAAGAATAGTAATCAACGTATATATTATCAAGAAGCATAATCCAATTCGTACTAGCAATCCAAATATTTATAATACTTCTAATGCATATTAAATATTATCCACTCACTTGACTCAAAAGCGATCGAAATTCAAAAGCGGAATATCGACGGAATTTTACTGACATACCGCGAGTAGAATATTAAGATTATCTCAATATATAAAAGAATACATACTAAAAAAATAACTTAAAAGAATTAAAATATCTTTAATAAATGTATCTAAGAGTTTAATTCATAATCCTTTGTATTTTGAATCAAACTATCTATTTTTCGCAAAACCTAAAAACAATAGTTTCTACTGAAGTCTAGTTCAAAATACACAATTCATACAATTAATAATAATTCATGAAATAAGCCTCAGTTATCCACTGATCCAATCTAAAAAACTAATATTTTATCTAGGGATCATTTTGAAATCTTTCTAATATTTTTGGGTCGAATTGTAATTTTACCAAATTGAAAGACTAAATTGAACACCTCATAAATTCATAACTATATTGAAATTTTATCCATAATTCATCCCCAATTCTATCAAGAATCTCAAATTTCACTCCAGGGACCAAACTATAATTTTCACAAAAAAGACTAAAATGAAATTTTATCATCTTCAACCTCCAGTCCAGAATTCCAGCAAGGGTTTTTCATCATTTCTCAATATTCTCTTATGCCAAACACATCAAATAACTTCAAAATCATCTACAATAAAACTCATTAAATCATTACCCAACACATTAAACCCTTATCATCTCAATTCATTCATCAATCAAACCCAAATAAAATCTACAAAATCCTAATCACCAATACAAAAAAAAAAAAAGTTTAACTAACAAACAATATTTTTATATAATAACACATGCACATTATCTTAATAACTTATTTTTCCTCCTTCCTTTGTCCTTTCCTCTTTCCTCTTCTTCTTCTCCTTTCTTCTTTCTTTTGTTTCTCTTTTCTCTTAAATTTTTCAGATTTACTTCTCTTATTTTCTTTTTTTATTTATATTTTTTCAAGTTACTACTATACCCTTAATTCATTTATACCTAATCTTAAGCCAACAAGGACATCAATGCCTTTTCCTATTCAATTTTTTTTCAAAACCCTACAGTCAATCTCCTCAAAAGTTCTTTTGTCCATTTTATTTGCATTAGATGGATATTCATGACTTATAATAAACTACTTGATATTATGGTACCATGACTACCCATTTGTTTCATTTCTTACCAAACAACAATAAACATTGTCATTCTTAATCTTAATATATACATGATGTACTTTTTTTATCATAATTAATTTAAGTCATTGATATAACTAATACATATGTAAATCGACAACTTGGATAACTAAACTTTATTTCTTTAAACAAGTATGTTAGCTTAACAAGGTATTTTTAATATGAATTTAATTATGAATCTTTGATTTGTCACTCCTCTTTCATATGGAAAATTATTAATAATAAATCTCCATATACATAACTTTTAAAATTTTCTTACTAAAATGACCTTAAGCCTTTATATATGTGTTCTATATTATGCTATATTGTTAATGCATTTAAAGTATTTTCTAATTACAACAAGATATTACTATATTACTCCTCGATAGGTGGAATGAGCACAAACCTTTTTTTCACTAGATACATTTACTACTCTTTAAAAATATAGAGCCCATATATTTCTTTTAAACTCCTTTTTATTTTCAACTATCATAATATTTTTACCCATGAATTCAATAAGTGATTGGAATTCCCAACTTGGAATCATAATATTAAAATATAGAGCCCATATATCCTTTTTTTAATATGTATTAAAATTAGAATTCATGAAAATTAAATAATATTTTGTTACCCACTTCATATTATAACTTATTTGTATTGTAGATTCTATATATTATCATTAATGTTATTTTAAACAATATAATTGATTAAAGTTTTAGGATTATTTTTTTAATAATGAGTTTATTTTTGTTTAATTAAGATGAATTCTATTTTTATTTTTATGGAGTCAAATTCAAATATATATATATATATATATATATATATATATATATATATATATATATATATATATTACCTAAAAGATAATTTGCGTGGGTTTTCTGTTTTCTTCACTGTACACTGTGTCTTATATTACTGTGGACTGTGGCATTGTGAAGACTATTGTGCCCTTTATGAAGCCGGTTCTTCTTATAAAACACGCCATCTGGACTGAGGGGCTCCGCGGTCATTTCTCATCTTGGTCCAACCCCGACCAGTGCAGTTCGCCGCGCTTCCAATTTTTTTATTATTTTTCAAAATTGGCTAAATACAGATATAGCCCATAATAAAAAAAATATTAATTCAGCACAGAGGCAGACCAATAATTGAACCCATTTTTTTTATTATTTCTTTCAGTAACTATCAGAGCGTGAGGGGCACGCGCCAAACGGTTTTCCGCCTCACGCCCTATTTAAGCGGTGCTTAAGGGCTCATGCGGTGTGCGGTACATTACGGCAAATGACAATAGTGGACGCGGCAGTAGCCGGTGAAAGCCGCTGACCACCTTTCTATCTCTCCTGCACGTAAAAATACAAAAGAGTCCCTCAATTATTTGTCTTTTTCACTTTGGTCCCTAGACTTTGAATTTTGTGTATGGTCCTGATTTTTATTATATAAGTTTTGATTTAGTTCAATTGGGTCCTTTGATTGAAATTAATTCAATGCTAATATTTCACATCGGTCCTCCATCTTTTAATTTCCGGATTAGGTTGAAAAATATTAATTTATTCGGTACAACTATTTCAATTTTATTCTTTGATTAAAATTGATAATATATTTGATTTTCATTTCAGCCCTTATACTTTTAATTTTAGATTTTAATCCTTTTATATTTGATTTTTTTAGTCTTTCATTTATTTATTTTATTATTAACATAATAATAATAATAATAATAATAATAATTTAATTATTTTTCTTACTTACTCTTTTGTTAATGTTTTTTAGTTTTTTTTTCTCGGAATAATTTAATAATTTTTATTATTTTGACATTGATAACAATGATAGTTTTTGTTTTTATTTTATTCTTTTGTTTGATCTTTTATTAAAGTTTTTAGGATTTTTTTGTTTGATCTTTTGTTGTAGTTTTTACAATTTTTTTAGTCTTTCATTTATTTATTTATTCTTTAATAATAATAATAATAATAATAATTTAATCGTTTTTCTTGATTATTATTTTGTTTATGTGTTTTTTTTCTAGGTATAATTTGATAAATTTTATTGTTTTGATAATAATAGAAATAATAATTTTAAATTTTAAGACTCCGATATTGTTATTGTTATAATATTTTAAATTAATATTACTTTCTTTTTCTCTTTTTGTTTTTTTTTTTATTTTCAGTTATTTCTATTTGCTCTTTGGATTAGATGATTTTTATAATTTTACTATTTGTTCAATAATAACGATAATTTTAGTGATTAATTTTTTATTGTTTTCTTATAAAAATATTTTTGTTTTTTTTTAATAATTGTTCAGGTCAATTTAATTATTTTGATTGTTTTGACAGTAATATTGATAATAGTTTTAATTTTTATAATAATAATAATAATAATAATTTAATTATTTTTCTTGCTTACTTTTTTGTTAATGTTTTTGAAGTTTTTTTCCCAAGAATAATTTGATAATTTTTATTATTTTAACAGTAATAACAATCATAATTTTTAGTTTAATTTTATTGATTGATTTTTTATTATTTTCTTATAAAAATATTTTGGTTTTTTTTAATGATTGTTTAAGTCAATTTAAGTATTTCGATTGTTTTGACAGTAATATTGATAATAATTTTAATTGTTATAATAATGATAACGACAATAATGTGATAATGGATTTTCAATTTATTTTTTTTGTTTTTTATCGATAGAAAATTAACTATTTATATTTGCTATTTGATTATTGTAAATTTTTATTTAGTATTAATTCATTTAGTTTTTTTTTAATTATTGGATAATGTTTATTTGTTATTCGTATCTATGCATTTATGCTTTTAATTTTTGTTTTTTATTGGGGTTTTATTTTTAATCGGTCCAAGTTTGAAATTTTAATTTATATTGGTAATCATTTTAAAATTAATATTCCTCCCTTTTTCCTTTTATTCATTTTTGTTTTGGTGTTTTCTCTTATTTTTATTTGTTATTTGGATTAGATGATTTTTTTTTATTTTACTATTTGCGCAATGATAATGATAATTTTTGTAATTTTCAAATTGTTTTATTAAAATCTTTTGTTTATTTTTTTAATTTTTTTCAAGGAATTTATTTATTTTAATTGTTTTGGTAATAATATTAATAATAATTTAACTGTTATAGCAATAATAATGAAAATAACGTGGGGAAAAATTTTCAATTTATGTTTTTGACTTTTTGTTGATAGAAAATTAACTATTTATTTTTATTATTTGATTATTACAGGTATTTTCACAATTTATATTTTATTTTTATTTGGTTTAAATTGAATTATAAAATGAACTAATCTTAATGCAGTGAATTTAATAATTCAAATATCTAAATCTTCTTGTTTTTTTTATGATGATAATAAATTAATACTGGTTATTTCGTTGAAATCTGCTAAATATATAAATTTATAGCGATTTAAAATTCATATATTTTATAGAAAACTTGCACTTAATAAGATTTCTACACAAATTTATTATTTTGGCTAAATTTATGATGCAATGAAAAAAATACACATAATTAATATTTTTTACAATGAAAAAAAATATGGTGTCGTTTGCGACAAGGCGCGGGGGCTTGTGGCTAGTGTGTGTGTGTGTGTGTGTGTGTGTAACATGGTTTGTTGAATGAAGTGAGATTGAACTAACAAATGAAATAAATAGATCACTACTTTTTTAAATTCCATTACTTTATCTCTCTCTTTTAAAGATCTTTCTTTCACTTTATATCTATAAGTTAATGGTGATGATTTTTCATAATAGAGATATTATTTCCTTTTATTCTCATTTGTTTTTCTTAAATAATCTCATATTTAGTATATGCCTTAGTACATTTGATATTTTTCATATAATTTATACTTTAGTTGTTATTTTTACTCATGTATTTTAGTTTTTATTTGTTTTATGCATCTTATATGGGTCTATTATGTTACAATGAAGATTTTTGTTTATATAACATCAGACTAAGCTATGTAGAAAACATGTTGTAGAAGGAAATTTTTAAGGAAATAGAGTTACTAGTGGGTATAATTCATTTCTCATGTGTTGCTATTTATATAAAAAAAACAATAGGTTTTTTACTTTTTGTTTTCTAGTAAACCATTAAAAAGAGCTAAGCTTGATCATCGACTAAGGATATGAGAGATCATGTTAATAATCAAATTACATTTAAAACATGAGTTTTTAACATTCAATACTGACAAATATCATATCATAATTAGAGTTCTAACACATATGACTATTAGGATAGTGTATCTGAATAAAAGGTATGCATTTCTTAAGGATTTAGGTTATAAAATGTTTACCATTCATAAACAGTCTACATAGGATTAAGATATATAATTTATGTAAAACTCATCTTTATAATATTATAAATAAGCTGTCTAGCATTTGAAAATAAAAGTCAACCTTATATGTACTATTTCTTTATAAACTTTTTATAATTTGTCATTTTCTTTTACTTATACAATTTAAAGCTTTTCCTTATAACTTTCTTTTATCTTTACTGCTCATATTCTTTTTTACTTAATTTGTGAGATGTCAAAATCAAAACATTGACCTCTTAACCTATTAAATCAAGTTAAGAATTTCATACTTTGGTTGATTTACAAGGTTGTTCATGCCTTTATTCAAGATTACGTTTTTAAGTGAACTTCTACTTGTTACAAGAAAAAAAAGAATAATAATCAAAGAATCCATTTATTGAATAATAGATGGGCACACATAATGGGATTAATTTGTCAAAATAATAATAGTTAACAATCTTGCCAAAACTAAACTAGTAAAAAATGATTATGATGATTAGTGATCACTAAATACAAGTAATGAATAGAGACTATTTCCCTAGTCTAAGAAATCTAATAACATCTTCTAAACACAAAGCCAAAGAAGCAATCTCCACCATTAGGGCCACATGATGGCTCTTCATTATCTAATTCTCCCATATCATTGGAGAATTACACTTGAATATAACCATAATATCTTTATACAATCCATAATGATATCATTTTCCCCATTATCATTGTCTTTACTAATTAATATGGGTTCATTGATGTTTTGGTATCTTTTAAAAACCCTTATGATTATCTCTTTTTAGTTTCTAATGGCATGATTAGTTGGTCACATGTACTTCGGTGAAACTCTAATAAACCAATAATGAATAATTCTAAAGGTGCGTCTTTTTATTAGAACTTAAATCTATCTAATGTTGAATTAAAAGTTATTTAACTATAAATAGAGAATACAACTAACACTACTTACCATAATAGTAATGTGTTAAACAATAAGCCTATATAGGTTGTGAATGATTAGCTCAATTAAATATAGAATAAGCTTAGGTAAAGTTGATTAGAAACTCTTTTTGACCGATTTCCTAAAGAGCAGGTCTTTATATATATTTTGATAAGAAGCATTCTAGTAGAATTGTTTGAAAGTTCTTAAATACATCTTGAGTATCACATGTCTATACAAGACACCATAACAAGTTGAGTTTAATTCCAACATAATCACATATAAGATTTTATCTATCCTACAAGTGTAAAGCTATTCGTAAGCTAATTATATGACCCAACCACCTTATTTACATCCAACTCAATCTATATTATGGCAGTTTAGTACTTTGAGATTGCCTTCCAATAAGGCAATCTCAGTCCTCTTGGATCTTAAGGACTTAGTTTGTTGTTAATTAATAAGTAATAGAAAAATAAATAAGATTGAATCAACCCAATACTTAACATTTAACAAATGACTTGATTTTTTTAAAGCTAATATATAGAAATGTTGCTTAAGATGCTATGATTGGAAAAGTTAGAAAGAAAAAGAAGATATATATAATTCATTTCACCGATGTTTATATATATATATATATAGAATTCATTTCACGGATGTTTTATTCGAATATAAATTTTTTTAAATTATATTTTTTAAATTACTTTTAAAAAAAATTATAATCATAGAAATTATCATATTATCAAACATTAGATATATGTCCTAAAAATGTTGTGTGAAAGTTTGGTATCCATCCAAGCTAACACATTCAATCCCTGCAAAAAAAAAAAAACAAACTCTATAGTAAATGCCAAAAAAGGAATTTCTCTTCGCTTACCAGCGCTATCTATGGCTAATCCAGTCATGTGCTCCTCACATGACAGAAAATCATTCAATTTTTGATAAATTAAACTATTTTAAAAAGATAACAATAACTCGAAGAAATTAAGAAATCAACCTCGTTCTGGACCGAATTCATCTCCTAACCCTAACCCTAACCCTAAAATCTTGCTACTTCCACTCTGGTTTCCCAAATTTTCCAAAATCTCTGATCAAACAGATGGGATTTCCCACTGTCAGCTAGAGAGTGTATCATTTGTAGCTAGCACTATTTGCTGAAGAGTGAGCAAAGCAACAGGGACGACCTCAGAGTTGATAGACAGTTCAGTAATAGTTGGTCGTGATTTTTCCTCATCGGTTCCGGTCGATAGATCCGGTCAACTGGATTTGTATTTGCAATTGCAGTAACTTGGTTAAAATTCATCCGGTTGAGTCTACTGATCATATAAGACAAGGAGGAGATCTGAAGGAAAGGGTGGTTTGGTTTTATCATGAGATGGAACATAGTGTTTTGCTAAAAAAATGTCCAGATAATTGTCGTATTGTAAAGCACATCTGCATCGAGTGATTCCATTAAGGATTTGGAGGTATGCTATATGGTTTTAATTTTCACTCTCTCAAGATATACTATTATCAGGAGTTTGTTTCTTGATAATAATAATGATTATGATGCCATGAGTTTGAGGATTTATTATTATTGTTATGTCAAGTAGAAATCGAATTAGTACTTTTATTATTGCAGTTTTATACCAAATATTACTATTATTATCAAGTTTGAATTGGCATTAAAATTCTGACAGTTTTGGTTTATTACTCCTTCAAAACCTGTCTCTCATGCCCCTTTTACTTTTGGTCTCAATTAGTCTACACCTTGTAGAGATTTTCAGTGCTATTTGTCTCACTAATTTACAATTAAATTGATGGTGTCGTGATGGTGAATTGGTGGAGAAATAACTGTTTTTTATTGAGGCTGCAATCTTCAAGACCAAGGCTACTTAGCAGTCTATCCCTCTCTCTCTCTCTCTCATTTCTTTTAGTTTGATTTTTTTGCTGTGGTCCTGTTAGAAGTGCAGATTATATTAGCCATTGTAATTTTACCATTAAATATTTAATTATAAATTATATTCAAGTCTCTTGTCTAAAATCTGTTAGCTTTGGTGGAAAAAGTTTGCCATTACGAAGTATTGGAATGCATATGATTTCATCAATGAATAATTTGACTTAATTAGGGTTGTATGGATAAATGAGAGACTAGCCCTAAGGACAAATTAAGCCATTATCCCAAATTTCTAATTTTATCATTGCTTTTCTGCAATTAGAAAGAGTAAGATTACACAAAAAGAAAACTTATACTAAAAAAACTAATAACTATTATGCTAAGATTTTATAAATCATTAGTATGGCAAGTAAATGACCTATATAACCCCTCGCCATTTGCTTCATTGGTTAGTAATGTTTTTATGTAGGACTTTTCCTTTAAAAAAAAAAAAATGGTCTTTAAGAAGTATCAATCTCATAATGCTGGCTTCTATATGCCTATAAACCTTGGAAAAGAAATACTAAATTGAGGAACCTGTAATTGAGTGGAATTATGAATCTCAGCATGGTACAATGCTCCTAATCATCCCATCTTGGCTTTGTTCTCCTAATATTCTGCTGTTTATAACTATCACTGATCATGTTGGGACTTTATGTACAATCTGTCATTGTAATCATATTATAAATGAACTTGGATTTCAGTTCTTATCCTTTGATTTGTGTCCTTTGCAGGTGCATCATCCCTTATTGTTGTTTGAACTCCAATTTGCCTTTATGTGCTACAATACCACTACTTTTTCATGCATTATTGTATTTATTGGGTTTATAACGCAGAGTTTGTTAGGAATCTGATGCAATGGCAATGTCTAGTAAGTTTGATCTGTCCTCTGACAGTCCGGATAGGCCGATATACTCTAGCGGTCATCGTGGATCCCACTTAACTGCTCAGATGGACAGATCGAGTAGCTTTCGTGAGAGCATGGAGAATCCAATCCTATCTTCTCTACCGAACATGACTCGAAGTAGTGCTGTGGTAGCGCAGGGAGATGTGGTGAAGTTCCTCCAATGCATACCTTTTGATCCAAAGGTGATGGCTGCAGAACATAGATCTAGTCATCAAGGTGACTTTAAGCGACACATGAATACTGCTCTTGGAATTTCAGCAGATGACTCTCCTGGTTCTTCGAAGGGCAAGGTGGCATTGTCTCCCTCACCTGAAGAAATCAAGCGAGTCAGAGATGGTCTGCGTGGAAGCTCTGTCAAGGGGAGGTAGTTCTTTGAATATTTTGCATTTCACATAGTACCTTTTACTAGTTTAATTAAGTTTTATTAAATAAATAGGGAACGTATGAAGATTTTCAATGAAGCCTTGTCTGAATTCAACAAGTTCTTCCCACACTTACTTTCAAAGAAGAGGTCTAGATTAGAAGGTTATTCTAATGATAGGCCTAATGCCTCAGTATCAAGTGATCGGTCGGTCCTTGGTCCTAGCATGGGTAAAATGGGAATTCAAAATCATTCTGCCACCAGTGGTTTTGAACCTGAACAACAGAAGTCAGAAGAACGGGCCAAAAATATTGTTCCAAACAAGCGCACACGAACTTCTTTGGTGGATGTGCGGGTATGCAACTTCTATATTTTGCAACTGCTTTTGCTTGCACTGCTCACATTCTGGTATTTCAACTTCATTTTATTATTTAATTAAATTGTAAAGTTCAGCATGACTTATCATATTGGTTATTGATTAGACATCATCACCTTTTTTGTGTTGCATTTGTAAATTAGTTGTAATACATTTGACCCTGTTTTGATATCTCCCACAATATTACATGGAAGCCTGCCAGTTTTAGCTAATTTTCCAGTTTATTTAATTCACTTGTAAAGCTCAGCATGACTTTTTATATTGGCTATTGATTAGACATCATCGCCTGTTTCGGGCTGCATTTGTAAATTAGTAGTAATACATTTGACCCTGTTTTGATATCTCCCACAATATTGCATGGAAGCCTGCCCATTTTAGCTAATTTGCCCTTTTATTTTTTTTTGTTTCCTTCCAGAATTTCACTGGATTCAAACCCCTTCTTCCCCTTTGAAGTAGGACAGGATGGTACTATTTTGTTTAAATACCACCTATTATTTACAACTAAAGTATTAAGACTGACTTATTTTATTTTTTTGTGGCGCCGTGGTTTACAATGCCTATTTGTAATGCTAGTGGTGCCATCCAGGTTTTCCAAATGTCATGAACTTTCCCATGTCTTAGTTTCTTTCAGAGAGATCACTTCATAAGCTCTGACTAATAAAGATGGATGTGCAGGGTAATGCTCTGGTCAGGCCATCTGGTACTGTTGACAGAGATAGGGAAATGCTAAGGCTTGCAAATAGTGGTGCTGTTCAAGGTGAGGATCGAAGTTTATCAATTGGTGTTGATGGCTGGGAAAAGACAAAAATGAAGAAGAAGCGTTCTGGGATAAAGCCAGATGTTGCTTCAAATGTGGTGTCAGCTAAACCCTCAGATGGCTACCGCGAATCAAAACAGGGAATGCAGCAAAGACCTGTTACTGATGCTCGCTCAAGATTGAATATTGATTCCCATGGGTTCAGGTATGCCTTCTGAAAGTGATCTATTTCTCTACCTGCATGTGATGACTACAATAGCATTCATGAATGCACACACCACTATTTTTACCATTTTGTTTAGCTATCATTTTTCCATAATTGTTGAGTTCCTGATGCTTCCTCTGTTATCTCTTTTTTTTTTTTTAATGTCACTGTTGTTTCTTTCCTTTTCATTATCATCCTCTTTCCATTTATGGCTGTGAGTCTACGGTCTAGAATGTTTGTGGGAGCCAACTTTAGTTTTATGCATTTGCACTACTTGATCTGTTTTTTATTTTTGCTGGAAGTTCATTAAAAACAAATACTTATTAATTTAAAATGAAATTTAGTTAGCTATGAATTTCCGTACCTACCAAAGCTGTATTATTAAAAAAAAAGGGGGAGAAAAAGGACACATCTTTATGGTAAAATATAGTTGTTTCTTTTGAATTATGTTATTATCTCTCCTATATATGATGTCTTGTCCTGTATTTTTCTTATATGGGCTAGCTTCAAGGAATTAGTGAAGAAAAACAACTCAGTTTACAGCAATAAAATTCAAAGCACATATGGTTACATGTATCTGCCTGAGACACACTGATACAGCCTAGAATGCCAACTTATGAAGGATATAAAAATCAAATATTTTCTCGAGATGTAATTTAATGGTTATCTCAAATTTCACATCACGATTGATTTTTTTTTTTTGCAATAATACAATTTTCCTTTTGTTTCAGTTGTGGAAGTAGTTGTCATTGAGGATTGCTATAACGATTATTTGGTTAGTATATGACGTGCTTGAGTAGCTGTAAAAACCTGTGAAGCTCTTGCAACGCTTTGATAAGATCAAAACCCATCACTAGTTTAGGGAATGGTGAAAGGATTTTGATCGAGGTTTTGGCCTAACATGATGGTCAAAATGGCTTTCACTGAAACAATAATCAAAAGTAAATTCAGTTATTCTAAACTATTCTTGGAATCCTTTCTTTGTTTTTTTTCCAGCTTGGTTTAACTTTAGAGGAAGATTTGTTTGGTTATATACTTTTGGTAATTGTTTTGCGTTCTGCAATCTATAGTTTGTGAGACAAGATTAACTTGTATTTCTCTATAGGCCTGGAGTTTATAATGGTGCTGTTGGAGTTGGAAAAATAGATGGTATCTCACAACCAACAGGCTTGAGCGTGCGATCAATGACCCCTAGGACTGACCTGGAGAACAGCTCTCTTCTAAATGATAGGAGAGAACGCCCTCATGGTTCAGATAAGGAAAGGGTGAATATCAGGGCTGTTAATAAGTATGCACTGCATCCTTAACACATTCATTCACATACCTTTGTTGTTTTTTTATATTCCATAACTGTTGTTGCTTGTTATATTCCATTACCTTTGCTGTTATTTATATTCCATTCAATTAGCTCTGTTTCTTTCCTTATCATATTGGATTTTTCTCCAGATAAATGGAAAATCTCTTATTCTTTGAATTGGTTTTTTCCTCTCATATTTTATAGGGAACTTTCTTTTGCTTTATTAAGCCCTTCTTTTGCGCCATTAATATGTTTGATCAGGCCGTGTATGGATTCACTATCCTTTGTTTCTCTACAATGCTCAGGGCAAGTGTTCGAGATGATTTTAATTCTGCTAGTCCCACTTCCAGTACAAAAATGAACCCGTCCATTCGGGCTCCCAGATCAGGTTCAGGCATTATGCCCAAGTTGTCCCAAGTTGTCCATAGAGCAACTGCTCCCAATGACTGGGAGCTCTCTCATTGTACAAACAAGCCACCTGCTATTGGAGCTAACAACCGCAAACGAACAGCATCAGCTAGGTCTTCATCTCCACCTGTCGCCCACTGGACTGGTCAGAGGCCACAGAAGATCTCTCGAACTGCTAGAAGAACAAATTTGGTTCCCATTGCTAACAGTGATGAAAGTCCCACTTTGGATAGTGTATCTGATGTTTCAGGTAATGAAATTGGGGCGGGGTTTGCCAGGCGCTTGAGTGGCAATTCTCCTCAGCAAGTTAAATTAAAAGGTGACACTTTATCATCAGCTGTTTTATCAGAAAGTGAGGAATCAGGGGCTACAGAGGTTAAATCTAAAGATAAGAGCAGAAAGCCCGATGAGATGGATGAGAAAGCTGGACATAATATTCAAAAGATATCACCTTTGGGCCCTCCGTCAAGAAAGAACAAGCTGGTTTCAGGTGAAGATTTTGGTGATGGTGTTCGCAGGCAAGGGAGGACTGGGAGAGGTTTTACTTCAACAAGGTCTCTTTTGCCAAGTACAGTTGAGAAGCTGGGCAATGTTGGAACAGCGAAACAGCTTAGAAGTGCCAGAATTGGTTTTGATAAAAATGAAAGGTCCACATTCTGCATCAAATTTTCTAGTTATCCATCAAATGTCTTGCATTGCTGCATGTCAGATTGGAAACTCATATTTTCAAGAAATATTTTTGTGCAGCAAGACAGGTCGTCCTCCAACCAGAAAACTCTCTGATCGCAAGGCATATCGCCAAAAGAATACAACAGTCAATGCAACAGCAGATTTTCTTGGTACTTTACTTCAAAGTCCCTCAGATAATTTTCTGATACCTTAAGTGTTTTCTTGCCATCTCGTCTTTTCCATCCATTTACTTTTGGTTATGGTTTTTTATAGTTGGTTCAGAAGATGGTCATGAAGAGCTATTGGCTGCTGCAAGTGCTGTTATTAATCCTGGTACTCGTCACTGAAGATATTTGTTCTCTTTTATTGCTTGAATTCTGTCTTTGTTGGTTAATTGATTTGATTGTTACTGCAGACCAAGCCTTTTCGAGCTCATTTTGGAGGCAAATGGAGCCATTCTTTGGTTTTATATCTGATGTAGACTTTGTTCACTTGGAACAACAGGTAAAGCCCTTTGTTTTTCAATTTAGTCTATGTAGGATGCATTAAAATTGCTCCACCGCCATGTAGCAGCATTTTTATAAACTTAGCCATGATCATTCAATGTATTAATCAAAATTATCTTATTGTGAAAGTTTAATCATACAGTTAAGTGAGTCCTGTTTGACCTTCATTTAATTTAAGAGTGCGTGTCCAAAATTGTGGATAGACTTCTATATTTATCAAATTTCAGTGTTTGTGTCCATATCCAGCAGTTTTACTCGTGGATATGTGTTAAATTTCTAGTGACAGTCAACACACTTTTTTCATGTTGCAAAAATGTTTAAACTATTGTTGCAAATGGTAGAGGACTTCTTTCTTTCTTTGTATCTTCTATCATTTTAATGTTTTGACATTAGATGGAATTGCATTCTTGTTGCTAACCAATAACAAGTTTATATCTTTGAATTTGAACAATTATCAACCATTCACAAATACTTCTCCACCTGCAGCATTACCATGTATGGAGTCCTGACTCTTGGAATCTCTTTTTAGTAAACTTCTTTATTATTTCATGAAGGTCTCCTTCATCTTGATTAAGACTAGGAATAAATAAATTTGCTTGCATCTCCTAACCAACAATTTGGAAGATCGATTGATATTAAAATGGCAATAAACTCAAACTTTGGGTTTCTTGATTTTGGACATGGAATGGATGTTGTGTAGTGTATTGATGCTTTCAATCTGTCAAATTTGCTAGAATCTAATTTATATTGCACACAAGACAATGTTCACATGTATATTTGATAAATTGATACTTTTTACTATATAAATTATAATATATTTCTTTCATGAAAAAAACTAGTTTTCCTTCTCTTTTATATTCACAAAACATATTCATAGATATGTATGTGCTAGTTCTTTTAGGGTTCCTCCTATCTGTAATATCTCTGTGGAACATCTGTACTCTATATAGAATGTTACAAGCAGCACTCATGCCTTTCAAAATTTCTAATGCTCAAAGTTATAATCATTGAATATTGAATATGATGGTGAACTATTACCCTATATTATTTTGTACCAGTGATGACCTCTTTCTGTCCAATAAGTTCTTGTCAAGCACTGCTAGTTATATTAATTTCCTTAACCATATGATTCATTTTTCAGGGAAGTATTGTGTCTACTGCACCATCATCAACACGAGTTCATTCTGATGTAAACAACTACAGTACTGCCCCCAATGGGTATGGGTTATATGAATTTGATAGGGAGGTTGAGTTTGCTGCTGAAACTAGGACTTCAGAACTTCTTCCATATCAGTTAATGCCTGTAGATAGAGAAATATCCCTTTCTCAGCTACTCTTGGCAGCCTTGACCTCAGAGGAAGATTGTACCCTTGGAAATGGAGACCTGGAATTTGATGCATATGGAACTGATCTCGAGCTAAATGAGGAGTTGGGATCACATTGTGTGAATCACCTAGATAATTTTCAGTTTTCTGGGCATGCTGCATTTAGTGGTTGCAAGGTGAGTGGGAAGCCAGACCATGATGAGACAAATATTGATATTTCAGGCACCCCAAACATAGGTATCAACTCAAACTTCAGAAATACCATAAATGGTGTCCTTTCAGACCATGCATTGGTACCAGGGATGGCCTGTTCCAAATTTCAGTATGATAATATGAAGATAGAAGAAAAACTTCATTTGGAGGTTCTTAGTCTGGGAATTTTTCCTGAATCAATGGTAAGTTTATTTCCATAATTTCAGTATTCTTGTCACTGTTTCATCAATGCATTTGATTTGTG
The DNA here is from genome assembly GCA_015731905.1 of Salix dunnii. NCBI lineage: Eukaryota > Viridiplantae > Streptophyta > Magnoliopsida > Malpighiales > Salicaceae > Salix > Salix dunnii. The sequence goes on along the minus strand of CM027664.1, from coordinate 10,797,766 downwards.
TTTGGACCATGAGGCTGGGTAATGTGTTGGATCTTCTAATTTTTGCAGCATAATGGCTTCAAATGTTTGATCTTTAATTATTTAACTGAAACATTTTTTTGGAGCTTATTTTCCTTTCCCCTACTTTCTGCCCCATCTTTAAAGTTTCTTTTCTCTCAGTTGGGGGGGAGGTGGGAGCACGGGGGGGATTTATCCGTGTGGTTTCTGGGTTTGCCTTTGAATGTCATGTAATGTTATTGCAACAGCTCTAAGATCTGTTAATGTATGCCATCTATTACATAACCATCCTTATACAGCCTGACATGCAGATGGATGATGAAGGAATCTGTGGGCACATCAGCAAACTAGAGGAGAATCAACATGGGCTGGTACTTATGATTTCACTGTAAAAGCCTTAATAGCAAATGACTTCAATCAGTTACCCTTTCATTCTCTTTCCATCTCACTCTGTATAGATATTTATATTATGTACATCTCTCATGTCAAGTCAAGCAAGACTTGTGTTTCTCTTTTTTTCCCACTTTTCCCTGTATTTTTTATGTCATAGGATTGTTTTTCAATATTCTAGAAGGTGGTGAGTTTTTTAACTATTCATTTTTAGTAGGAAGTTGAAATATGAATCTTTTGCTTGCATTGAAACATACTTACTGTCGAACTTTCCATCCTGCAATGAATTCATTTTTTAAAGGAGGTCATCTCATAGTTTTGTTTGTTATCATGACAGGTTTCAAAGAAGAAAGGCTTATTAGACAAGCTGTTGAAACATGCCTCAGAAATGAAAGAACTCCAAGAAAAGTAAAGAATTTATTCTTGCTATAAATCCATGTGTGTTTTTGCCTTTTCACTTGAATCTCAGTTTACTAATGATACCACATGATTGTATAGGGAATTTGAACGACGTGCTCATGACAAACTCGTCACAATGGCTTATGAAAAGTACATGGTAATTTTTATACATTCTCCTTTCCTATACAGCATACATTCACATTTTGTTTCAAGTTTGGGTATGAATATATTTGTATAATGAGACTCTGTGACCAAGGGGCTATGATGCTCAATATATCTGAACTGGCCTCTTAAACTAGGAATGAAACTTTTTGCAATTTGTTCAGGGTTATACTGCAAACATGCTTTGGTGAAAATGGGCTAGAATGGGCTATTATGGATTGATAAAAGTGCCGGAGTAAATGAGGCATATATTTATATTTTCTGGTGACTTGTATTGCATTATTTATGTGTGATTTTTGGGTAGCTTATTTGAAAATTCTCTGCAAGTAATTGTCACACTTGTAGGATTTGCAACATCTTATATTCACACTCATGAAGTATTATGATTTAGTTGGTTAGCACATGAAGATATAATTACGGAATGCTGTCAGTGATTGCTGCTCTCATAAATAACAATGTCCATATATGTGTGCTCTTGGTCCTTGGCCAAGAATGTACTTTTTTTTCCCTTTCTTCATTATGCTGGCCTCTGTTTTGGTCAATGGTCTTTACTGCCCCAAAAAAATTGGTCCCGTTGATCAACATCCACATCCATGTAGTGCGAGGAAGAATTGAATTTCATGGATATGGATACCTTTCATTTTTCATTGCCCACTAAACTGGATGGGTTGAATTTTTTTTTTTTGCTGTGAAGAAACAATAATCCATTAGACTCAAATCTGAAAAGGCAATCTGAACAAGAGGTAGAAAATGGCATGTAGATGAAAATCCTGCAAAAGCTGCCTAAGCAAAAATAAAATTAGTACAGAGGTTCATTAAATAGAAACCTATTTGGTTCTAAGGTAAAATCCTTCTGAATCTTCAAAAAGTTTCTAGAATTCCAAATGCAACGAACATAATCTAATCATGCTACTTTTTCTTGATCATCACAGTCATGGTATTTGCCTTGAATACCACACTTCATCCTCACACTGTCACTGTAAATAAGAGTAATCTACAGTAGTGTCAATGACGAAGTGTGGGAAGAGAAGTCAACCTCTTGGATCATGAGACAATTTGACATCAAGAATTCATCAGTGTTCTTTGAGTCCACTGACAAAATGTTTGACCAAATCCAGTGACTGGCTGTTCAGTAGGGAATGAGATTATGGGAATGATTGAAGCATGGAATGAATTCTTTTCATCATATTGTCCCATGATCTAAGTAGGAGGATAGAATTAAAGAAATGCATGTTCAAATTGTCTCAATATGGTTTGCCCGTTCCAGGAAGATTTGATGAAACCCAGTGAAAGGTTGTTTAATAGAGGGGCAATGTAGGTCTGCTCAAAGCATGAAATGAATGGCCTTTTTGCCAACATCTCTCATGATCCAGGTAGGAGGATACAATTAGGAGAAATTCATCCAGTCAGCATTGCTTGAAAGTCTGAAGGTGAATGGCGTAAATGTCATTAGGCTACATGAACAGAAGAAAAACAACTGAAATATGTAGTTTTCAGGACATGATTTTAATTATAAAATCCTTGATCAAAATCTTGTATTTTTCTGGTTTGCTAGTTAGCTACTTCAGCACTCCCCCGCTCCCTCTGTGCACATCATTGAGGGGTGAATTGAGTCACTGTGTGTGTACATGCAATTTTCATCCTGGAGTCCAGCCATTTTGTTACTTTGCAGACTATTTTTAACTGGTGTTCGGTAGTTGCTTGGGAAAAAACCTATTGTTTTTTTTGGTGCTTTTTGTTTTTTACTGTTTATCATGCTGGTGGTAGGTTCTTATTTAGAAACTTCTGGATATATATTTGATGGTTAGCTAACACAGCATTATTTAATAGACTTACTGGGGTCCTAATGCCACCGGTGGGAAGAGTTCCAGTAGCAAAATGGCCAAGCATGCTGCCTTAGCTTTTGTTAAACGAACATTAGAGCGATGCCATAAATTCGAAGTTACCGGAAACAGCTGCTTCAGTGAGCCCTCATTTAGGGATGTGTTCCTTTCTGGGACTGCCCGCCTAAATGGTCCACAATCAGTGGATACTCCTGCTGATGGTGAATCTGCAAAGTTGTATGGCAACACCTCAACCCGCTCTTTGGAGGGCAGAGTTTCAGGTATTTTTTCTGATGTTGCTGAATTTGATTCTGGAATTCATTCATGTGTGGATGTGTTTTCCTTAAGTATCCTTTTTATGGGTTCTTGTTGTCTATGATGTGTCGTTTTACCTTTTGTATTTGAATTTTCCAGTCACATGGAACAATTTTGGGCTGTTATTATTGTTTTCTGCAGCTTCTATGGGTTCACAGCCAAGTCCTCGAACTTCACATTTGGGTCAGAATGGGGATAGCCACATCTCAGATCCTTCTGATCTGCTTCCACCTGTTAATTGCTTATCAGAACAAATTACTGGCAAGGAAGATGTGTGGTCAAACAGGGTGAAGAAGAGGGAGTTGTTGCTTGATGATGTTGGTGGTGCTGTTGGTAGTCCATCAAGTGCTCCATCAGGAATCGGAGGTTCTCTATCGAGCAGTACAAAAGGGAAGAGGAGTGAGAGAGACAGGGAAGGAAAGGGGCACAACAGAGAGGTTTTATCTAGAAACGGAACTAATAAAATCGGTCGACCAACATTATCTAATCAAAAGGGGGAACGGAAAACTAAAACAAAGCCCAAGCAAAAAACAACTCAACTGTCTGTTTCTGTGAATGGCCTTGTTGGCAAGATATCAGAGCAACCTAAAACAACTTTGCCTTCTGAGGAAAAGTCAAGTGAAAACAACAGTAATAGCAAAGCAAAGGATAAGGAAAGGTTTGGCTTGGAGGCATTCGATGATGCTATTGATTTGTCCAACCTGCAGCTACCAGGAATAGATGTATTAGATGACACCCAAGGGCAGGATCTGGGTTCTTGGCTGAACATTGATGATGATGGATTACAAGAGCATGGTGACATTGATTTCATGGGCCTTGAAATTCCAATGGATGACCTTTCAGATCTAAATATGATGGTTTGAAGTCTTTCTCTGTATAGTCTTGTTCATTATACTATTGACAAACAACACATAATCAATGTTGTGAAAAAGTGACCAGTAATATGGATGGTCATTTGTCCACCGGTCCACAATTAGGTTATATAGATTCTTTTGTAGACTTCACAAGATTTTCAAGTGAACCTTTTGGATGCTTTGGATTTTGTTCCTGTATTAAGTTGGTAACTTCACCATAAAGATCTTTCGTTCAAGGTACAAGCTAGTTTGTCCTATCATTTACATGTTAGCAAAACACTGTATCCTGGCTGTAGCTTTTACAAATCAGAGAACAATGCCTCCTGTACATACTTTTTATATTTCTAATAAGATCAGCTTTTTGCTCAGTGATTTATATCTTACAGACATTTTCATAGTTCTTTTCTTCTCTCCCTAGTTTCTAATTCTTAATAGATATCGTTACAGTCGAAGTTATGATAAAACTGACTTTATTATATGCAGTAACTTCTTTGAGGGTTAGTCCCTGACAATCATAAGAAAAGACCGAAGACAATAAAATTTGTCTTCTCTTTGATATATTTGCCTTTTGATTCGCTTACAGGTTCCCATTAAATGTAATCTATTAAGGGCAGCTCATGGTAAGAGTTTTCCTCTCCCATCTTTGCTTTGCTCTTTCATTTACGCAGATTTTATCTGTTTATAGAGATATAAAATTGTGCTGAAACCTAACAGGTCAATGCTTTTACCTTTAGACCAAGAAATTGCACCAATAAACAATCTTTGAATTGCATTTCTCCCCACTGGCCCTTTTAGAATGGATGACCTTGATAGTTGCAGGGAATGTTGCAACAATCAGAGAACTGGCTTGAATTTTCTTTGCAGACTATTTGTGCCTGGAATGCAATGCTAAGTGCCATCTTTCACATCCAAATAAATTCACCCTTCAGTTTACATGACCAAGGCAAATTTATTATCCGTCACTGGTTGTTTTTATGTTGATCAAACAGAATTAACAATTGATTTGCTGTCATTTAAAGCCAACTCAAGATTTAGTTGATAGTAGAACAAGTTATTGTAAGGTTTGTCCTCATGATGTTTGTTTGTCATGTCAGCATTTGTTACCGTCTATAAAAACTGAACTGGTAGTTCTGAATGGGCAAATGCTCCTCAAAATCTAGTAGACTATATTAGAGTGTTCATTGATTAACTTAAATGGTTTAAGACTAGCAAACCCTTCGAAATAGTTTAAATTACCCAGGCTTAATGATGTATTTTGCTGCACTATGTGTCCTCGCTTGTGTACACACACACACACACACACAATGCTTAACTGAAACTCAAATTAGTCACTGAAGTGTTCCTAGCATTTCTTCGCCATCAATGCCGGTCTCAATGTGTGGTTTTAGCTGTTCACCATTTCTCTTCCATTGTCGTTTAGAAATGACCAAGGTCCTATCCCTTCTATTTATATGCCAGGGTTATATAGCCATAGTATCCAGGAATATATGTTACAAAATCCTTTCAGTTTTCCTTGTTATGTTTTTGTGCAGGCATTTGAGAAAGCCATTGCCAAGCTTGATCTACACTTTGGGAGAACATCACTACTTTGGACTTAAGATGTCCAGGTTGGTCCCTCTCTCTATCTCTCTCTAATTGTAGTCAACAAATCTTCTGCCAGAATTGGCTATGATTTTTCTGTATCACTACAAAACATGATTGATCAATAAACTGTGGATAATGGTTGTAATAGCAGGACCAGTTAGATGAGCTATAAAAGGCATCGTAAGCTTGACTAGTCCTAGTCCTATTCCTCTTCTGGAGGAGGAGAGCTTTTCAATGTCATCCATTTGTGCTGATTATAAGTGTTAATTTAAGAAAATTGAACATCACCCTATTGACAAGATGGTTTCTCATCTAGACTAAGCTTGCTTTTCAAATTCAAGTGATTTGGACAGTATCATTTGATGTAGGTTTTAATGCACGTGGTTATTGTTTATAGCATTTTTTCTCCCTTGTAAACTTTTCATGTTCAGGGCACAGGTATGACAGGAAGTGTACAAATTAACCCCCTCTTCTTGCAAGCTCTTTTATCTTAAAACAACCAAAAAATAGATGCAAACAGGATACTGTCGCCCATAACATAGGTTTTATTTCTACACCAGCTTCGTTGGTTAATTCAGCTGCAGCTGTCTACATTTCACTGTGGCTATGTATCGGTGTTCTGAAACGATTTTTAGTTCAAGAGTGAGACTTGATTTCAGATGGTTTAAAAGACAATTCATATTTAGTATCTAGTTTTTATTTAACTTATTTTTGAATATTTCAGCCTCGATTTACAATACACTAAAACATGAGGTTTTCAGTGTTGCAAATTTCATTGTCTCTCACAAATCATTGTTAGATTGGAATAATTTTTTTAATTTGTAATTTGATCATCAAACTTTTTATTTTGATCTATTGAGCTAAAATTTGTACCCAATTGCACATTTGTTTTGAGAGAAAAGGTTGGGTTGAAATTCAGAGGATCAAAGTGAAAATAGAGAGTAAAAATAGATGGTGAATTTGAATTTCATAGAAAAAAAGTTTGAACTCAACTTAACTATGTCACTATTAAAAAAGAATTATGAGTGATTGTTTTTGCTTTTAACAAATTTTGGTCTTACATGATAGCTTTAAAGGTATTTGTCTATACCGATCAAGTATTTACATGCAAAGAACGATGTTAAACCAGGATTGCTTTGATGGGTCTTATTTTTATGAGTTTGATTTAAAGATCAGAAATAAGAAGGGTGCCCAAAATTTAGTGGTGGGTCACTTATCTCTGATTGAGCATAAGAGTAAGGATGATAAATATCTATAAATTAAACTTTCTCATTTGAGCATCTGATGGCTATACAGGTTGTTCTATGGTATGCTGCTAATATAGTCAAATATTTTGCATAAACAGTTCTACCTTATAGGATGATATATCAATAAAAAAAAAGTTATTCTCTAACTTAAAGTATTACTTTTGGGAGGAATCGTTTCACATTGACATTGTGCAACCCAGTCATTAGGAGATGTGTTCCTTAAGAAAAGATGGAGAGCAAATAAGAGATAGAGAGCATACTTTAATATGTCCACTCATTGAAAGTAGATGGTCACTTGGTAGGGCAAAAAAGTTGGAAATTTTTTTTTACAATCTGGATTGTATTGTCCTTGTATTTTTGAAGGACTCGTTTGCCTTTTTTAATCCATGTGATCAATGCTAATAAGTTGGAAATATTTATAGGAAATATTTATGATTTAATTGGACAATGTTTATTGGGTTCTTTTTTGTCTTCATACTCTAGGTCTTTTATCCATCTTCATATTCTAATGAATTTATTTTGGTGGCTATAGATCATGTCTCCAAGTGAGTGATAAATGTTGCCTTGCCGATCAATGATGCTAGTGTTGTGGTGAGTTTTATTTGAAAAATTATCGTTTTGTTTTTCTGATTTAGAAGTCTAATTAGTGATGGTAGGAAGTATTTTTGCAATCATCAGTTTGAAGTTTTACTTACTATCATGAAGCAACACCATATCATCCTCAAATAAGTGGCCAAATCAAAGTGTGTGGTAAATAGAGACTGAATTTTGGGGTTTTGGAACAACTAAAAATACAAATTGAAATGTCAACATATCAATTTGTTAGTTTATAGAAAGCATGCTGTTTACTCGTTAAGCTAGAACGTAGAGCTTATTGGGCAATAGAGACTTAATTTTGAGTTATAGGTTGTAAATGAGAAAATAATATTGCCAATTTTAAAATAGAGTTGAAGGAGGGCAAAAAGTTTTACTATTCAATTCAAGACTTCAACTTTTTTCCAGGAAAATTCATTTATAATGACTCATGTTTTTCCATATGGAGTGGTTGACATTCATAATGAGATAAAAAGGCAATTAAAGGTTAAAGCCTTATATAGATGGATAATTTAGCATGCTAAAGATTTTCCATCAATCTCGAGAGTTCTAAATGATTTGGAGATTGTTTCGCTATAGACTTTTAACAAAGCACATTCTAGAAGGAAACCTATTTTTTTATTTACTTGTTATTATATTTTATTTTCTTTATCTTTTTTAAGGATTGCAAGACTTCTTGTGTCTTAGAGTGTCTTAGTCATCAATCATGGAAAAAAGTTTTTAATGCTAAGGGTGAGTGGGAATGAACTAGCTTTTTTTTATTCCTTATAAACAAGGTTGCCAATGAAGTTTAAGCTTTGAGATTGGATTATGCTTTTCATGGCCATGTCTTGGGCTGAAGTGTGTGAACTTGAATGCAGGCTTTGTTGTTCTTGCAAAATCAAACTCTATCAAAATAAGATACCATTTCAGCCTTAAGTTAGTACATGTAGAAAGAGAAATAATGCATAAAAAAAGAGAAATGGAATGAATATTGTAGGGCATGTGTGTGATTGAATAAATTGGCGTAAAACCCTTGAATAAGCATGAATGTTTTGAACATCAATGTTTTACTTAGCAACAATAGGTATTTACATATTTTGGTCATATCAGTTTACCTCATAGATAGTAACATTAGAATATCTTAGAGTGAGTAATGAGTTCTACTTGAGTTGCTTTCATTTACTCAACCCCTATATTTTTTTTTATATAATTTATCCTTTTGACAATTTTATTTTTTTTCTTTTGAAATAGAATAAAAAAATAAAATAAGAAGAGTAAACAAAGAAAAAAGTATTTTAGAACTTTCATGTAAATCATGAAAAAGGAAAGATGCCAGTATTAGTCCGTTAGTCCATAATAAAGATAAGTGAAGGATTTATAAAAAAAAAAACAAAAAGAAAAAAGAAATGGTGTAAATTATAACTTAGGACTTGTAGCTCAACAAAACTAATTAATTAGTAGAACTTTCATTTAGAACTTTCAGCAAAACTAATTAAAATATAGAGAATTATATCAAACCATAGTCTCTATATTTTAATTTCTTAATAATTTAGTCCTTTTTGTAGAACTTTCATTTTATGTGGCTTGATATATTGGTTGTCTCTGCAAATGAGTTGAGTATAACTTGATCTTTTTTTGTCCTTTTTCGTTCAATTTGTTGAAGGTGGTGTAAGTGAAACGTTAGGGAAGGAAGATAGAGGACAAGAGCCAAATCCCAAAGAGCAATTGGCTCGGATCCAAGGAACCCATTTTAGTTTGAGTTTTCCCAGACTTTGTTTCAACTTTTTTCTCATTTCGTTTCCTTTTCATAAATTGATGTCACTTGATTCTTGTAATTCAATAAATAAGCTCTGAGGCGTGAAGATTATTATATTTAAAATATTAATTTTTTCACTATATTTACTGGAGGTTTGTTTGCACAACAGATAGCTGATCATTGCAGTAAACGTCAGCATTTGGCTTTGGCCGAGGAGATAGAACTTGCGAAATGAAGCTTCTGTGACATTGGCACTTGGTATAGTAGGCAGAGCTCTGGAAGAAGGCCTTGTCAAATTGTTTCCTGAAAGCTGATGCAAGAAAGGAGAGTCGATCGGAGGAACCACAGGAAGCAATGCCGGTTGTGACTATGAGGCTGACTTCGAGTCTGTTGCCCTCGAAACTGTCGGTTCTACTGCAGTAGTTGCAAATTGTTCTCCGGAAACTGGCCATGTGATGGACCACTAAGAAAGGCACGGCTTCCTTGTCTTGCCACTTTCTTTCAGGAATCTAGCTCCATCAAGCTGTCTCTGGGAGATTAATTTTCTTGCACCTTTATTTTGCTTACATACAGATGTAGAAGATGAATACGCAAGAACAGGGGGTGCAGGAGGCAAGGTCATGCAGTGGAATGGTTCTCGTGTTTTAAATGAGGCGGCCTATGACGTTGTGCTAGTAGATTTTGTTGTCCTGTCTCGACTAAAAGAACTTAACAATTTAAAATTATAGTTTTCAATTAACTGATTTGAATTCTAGATTTAGTTATATATCTACTCATGTAATTTTAAATTTGTATCGTAGAATTACACTGATTATTTATATAAGCAGTAACCGAATAATTAAAATAATTGAATGGAAAGTAGATTCAGTAATTTAGGAAACAGGTACTTAAATTCATCGATACTCGGAATACATCCTCGATTTAGAACTTTTGGATTATTAAATATTTTTTTGGTTTATAAAATTGAAACCATAAGAAGCCTGCTGATTACAATGCAAGTCTACTTGATCATCGCATATATCACCTACAGGATATCGTTTATAAATTATCGTCTATTGCTGCATGTCTATGATTTTCAGCTTACAATTAAATGCTTACTTGATAAATAGGTTTTGATCATCTTATGAACTTTGATTGAACTGTAGTACAGTTATTGCTGTGTTGTGGAGATGTTATTCTTTTTGGTCTCTTTTAAATAAAAGAATTTAAGATCATATTCAAGGTAGCCACCAAGTTATTTTTTATTTTAAGGATCTCGTACCGTGCAGACTCCTTATACCATTTATACATTGTTCGCATTCAAATCGGGTCTGCGATCAAGTTTGACATGTTTTTTTTAGGGTTTCATATTTATTAAATCAATTTTATTAAGTCAATTTTAATGTATAACACATTGCATGAAGAAGGAAAAAAACCCTTCTCGGGCATAAAATGAATGGCTATACTCTGTCCACAGAAAGGGATGATGAAGTCGATCCTGCTGCTCATGCCGCTGCAGAGGGCCTCTCAAAGCTTGCCCTCCGAAAGGGAAGCAAAGACAATCACTGTTATTGTGGTATACTTCTCATAGGAAATTTGGAAGGATAATCTAATACTAGTAACTTTGGATTGCCCATAAAATGAATTACAATTAATTAAAGAAAAGATCCTACAGTTCACGTTGTCACTGTGACCTGGTTTAACTCAGCAGTTTTTTTCTGGGCTAACTATAATTCCTTGATCATCAGTGGCAGGCTTTGTGTGCACTGCAAAATATAGGGGAATCCATTCATTGGTTTTTGGCAAACTTCATTCTGGTTGATATGCACCTGCTTAAAGTAAATGCTCGCTCAGAGGTCTAGTTGCAAGGTAGATTAAACCTATTTATATGACAAGACTATAGAGCTCAAGCTAGTTTCTTCAAATTTTCTTGATGTGCAAATTCAGTGTGTCCCGGGATAAACCGATACAGGGAAGTATTCTCATAGAACGGGTATGATCAAAAGAGCCAGCAACTCTTCGGATTGTCCATTTACGATTCTTTCTGGGAAAACCAGCTCGTGACTGCTAAAAACGTAGACAGATGAGCCATCAAATGGTAAAAGGACTCGTGGGTTCCTCATAGTTTGCAAGGTCAAAGTCTAACACAAAACCATATATCGACATCTTTCAAATAGGAGTTCATTGCATTTGCAACCCTCGACATACAGCCAAAACATTAAAATAAAAAACAAATTATTTCAGTGAGTTGTACAGGAAACCATATTCCAATGATATGTCTCGCAAACCAGAAGCTTCCTTGAAACCATACGCTCTCTGTTCCACGATTAGTGTATGGCATACACTAAATATTATGACCCTGGGATGTTTTGTGAATTGCAGATGCTTTGAAAACCTCAGCTCTGGTCACTGTAAGTGCAGCAAGTTGATTTATTTTAAGCCACAATGACATTTAAGAATCTTTCTTCAGGTCATCAAGATCGCAATCATAGGGTATCTGCTGGTGAAACAGAACTTTTGTCAGGCACAATAGCTTAAGTTCAACCCTGAATAACATGAATTCTCATAAGAATTACAGTTCACATAGTAAATGCGATGGTCAAATAGATAAACAGGCTAACTTTTGTATGATTATAAGACCTGGATTATGCAACAGCATCTTCACATCAACTCCATACAAAAAAAATAAAAAAATTAACGATTTCAGCAAGGATGTAAAAGGAAAAATTGGACTTACCAAAAGTTTCAAAGGGTTGCAAGAGGAGAACCGGCATTTCTAAAGTATGATGAGAGATCCACATGCAGGTCATCATACATGTTTATGAATGGGTGTTCCTGGTATTGAAAGTAGAAGGGAGGGAAAAAGTCAGATCCGTAAATGTCCACTCATAGCACATACATGGCTACAAAGAGAAAAAATATAAGGGTGGGTATTAGCACTCTGCCGTGTATTAATAGCAATCCATAATAATAGAGAGGACAAATGCGGGTTAGAGAGCAGATATGAAGTGCCATTAATACTTGATGGGCAGCTAATTGCCCCACCCAGAAGAACAATCATAGGACTTCAAATACCATCAGTTCATGCGCTGACTGTCTATCCTTTGGATCCTTCTGCACACTGGAGAAAAAAGAAGAGGAAAGAAAACAAAGAACCATGGAATGAAAATCAGTAACTTCACAAGATTATATGGGCCAAAGTTACAACAGAAGTATTGAAAAGAGTAAAAACCAGAGCATTAAATTCAATTTTTTTTTTTATAAAAAAAAAAAAAAAGCAGCTTGCAGCTCTAAACCAATTTATTTGGAGCATGCCAAAGATCATCAGGGAAAAATGAGTTCTCAGCCGATGATATTTAAAAAATGAAGATGACTAGAAATAAATGGAAATTTATAATGAACATCCTCAAAAAATAATACTGAATGACTTTCTTTTTTCCTTGATCTTAATTCTACAAGGAAATTTAAATTGCACATCCTCAAAAAGAAATAAATTTACATGTAGAAAAAAACAATCTGGAAGGATTGATGCTATATGAGTATTAGAAGGTGCATTAAGAAACTTCAAGCATGACTTGTCTTTACCATGCAGATATAAATGAGCAAAACTCTGGAGAAAATTGCTCTGGTGGTGCAGAAGGTGGAGGTTGATCAACAATGGCTACCATAAGTTCATACACATTAGTCCAGCCTTCATCTAGCACAGGAGGGATAATTGAGAATTGGCCGGTTGCACACTCCAGCAGTACCAAGCCCAAGCTCCAAATGTCACTTTTATAGTCATATCGTTCCCCACTAATTCTCTCAGGCTACAAAATAATTGCACATGAAAATCTTATAAATTTCAGATACAGGCTGCATAATGGTTGCGTGAGAAAGTGGAATGTGGTTGTAAGGGAGAGAAAATCTGGCATTAATATCTTATGTGCAATCAAATGACTTACAGACATGTAGACGTATGTGCCAACAAAAGTATTAGCCTGTCCAGACGTGCTTTGCATGATTGCACTCACTCCAAAGTCTGTAATCTTGACTTCTCCTCTATGATTTATCAACAAATTAGAAGGTTTTAAATCCCGGTGGATGATGTGTTTTTCATGGTGAAGATACAACAAACCCTTGAGCACCTGCATTGATGGGATAACAAATAAACTAGTTGGTTGATGAAGAAATTGGTATATGTTATAAGTACATAGAACAAGGGGTGAAATGATTTTCCATGTTTTAACCTGCTTACAGACAGCAGCAAGATATGGTTCTGCAATTTTTTTAACACTTTTCAGAAAATCTGCTAGAGATCCACCATCCATATACTCTAAGATAATTGAAATGGCACCGTTATCATAAAAAGACTGGTAGCACATGACAACATAAGGACACTGTGATGACTGGTTAATTTTCAGTTCCTGAGCAATGGCCTTGCGTGCAGACTCTTCGATGTTCATTTGGATAACCTGAAATGGAACAAGAATGCCAAATTTTTACTACTTAGGAATTGACATGCAAAGGAAAAGGCATGCATGTTCAATGCACAGCAAATAAGCTAATAAACAGCCATACAGAAACCAAAACATTATAAGCACCCTTCCCGGAATACACTCAGTGGAGTTTATAAGAGCGATTTTCAGTTGAGACCACTTTTCAAGTGATGTAAAAGCAAAATTCAGAATAACTATGAGAGACCTATTCCTCCAAAAGTTTAAACCCAAGTTCAGCTCAAAATATCAGAAAATACAGGGCTGAAGGGCTAGTAGAAGCACAATGCTATTGCTCTATTAAGACATGACTGAAAAAGAGGTTTCCATTCTCCAAACTCAATTCTTGAAAATCTAGGTCGAGTGGAAATGGGTTGATCAAATTAAACTGTGGCAAAAGGCAAATAAGGAATCCGGGGCAGCAATGGCAGAAGACTAGGTATTCTTTATCCACCTCAAGGACTAAAAATGGTAGTGAACAAGTCATTTTGAGAAGTCAGAAACCAGCGGAAAAAACCAGGCAGCACATGTCTCAAAATAATTTAGCTGGGCAGCTATGGACAGCACAGCAGCTTCAAGCATTAACTGATCTAATAATATACTTACAGACCAAGACAGAAATTGTAGTAAAAAAAAAAAAACGCGAGTGAGTGCACGGTAGGCGGTGAATGATATGATGGTACCTTCAAGGCAAAAAATTGGCTTGTCCATTTGTGTTGCACCAACTGCACAATTCCACTGCTTCCCTTCCCGATGACCTTAACCATGTCTATATCCGCTAAACTCAACTGGTTGTCTGTGGGCGTTATAGGTTGTGGCTGAAAACAGTCAGGCAACAACTCTTCTTTAAAAAAAAAACAAAAGAATACAAACTACCCTTTTAATATTATGAAACCAAGTACAAATAAATAAGAGATGGATCAATTACTAGTATAATCGATGATAATTATGAAGAAACTGAGAATATGAGAAAAGTTGATCTTACAGGGTGGGTGACGGTTTGAGAGAGAATTCGAATACCGTCTCGATTGACAAGCAGATCACCATCTCTAAACGTGCCGCTCTGGGATCTGCAATTATTACCAGAAATTAAGAATCATGACATGAGGTTATAGGATGAGAAAGGGAGGTAGATTTCTTACAGGTACTTAGCAATGGAAACTTCATCAGAAGGAGGGAGGGAGAGCTTGAGCTTGACATTAGGGTTTAGGTTTAAGCTTCCCTTCGTCATCTCCTGTCTTGGATTGAAGAGCTAAGCCGTTGAGGAAAATCAAGAACAAGAGGCGGGCTGTGGAAGCGCTGGAGTGGAAAACTTGTTTAAGTAAAGCATTCAATGGAAAGGAGTAATAATTTTTATGGGTGCAAAACTACTTGTCTTATCATTAGTCTACTCAATGACCATTGCAGAAACCTGGAAGAAGATGAACCTTTCCTCGTTTACTTTTCCACCCCACCGCGCGCGCCCCCTTTTTTATTATTATTTTATTATTATTTTCTGCAAATTTATAATATCATCGCGCCATCCAGTAAAGTTGCTGTTTAAGGGAGCTTTTTTATTTGAAAAATATTAAATTAATATTTTTTAATATTAAAATTCTAAATAATATATTTATAACATTACTAAATACACATTTAATATACACACACATACACACAGAAAGAGAGTTATAAAATATTAAACACTTTACTCGTTAGTAGCACGTAGGTAGGTTTACAATAAAATAAATGTTTCTCCTGGTTTTTCTTCGATCATTAATGAAGTTATATTTTAAATTAAATTAAATTACAAGAAATAGGAAATAATATTATAATTGTGGTGGAAAATGATAAGTGGAAGAAAAGAAAATCAATATTTGATTTTAAAAGGGAGGTTAAAAAAAAAAAAACTTTTCACCTATAAATCATTTTTTTTTTGTTAGAAAGAAAATCCATTTATTGAAAAACATATTTTATAGGTCAATGTAAGTGAGTAAAACCCTAGTTATCTCAGGTTTTTTACAAGAGATGTACGTTCTGACTCCAACTCGATATCTATTATGCAAATATCAAGCTATTTGTCATCAAGCAACGCCCCTTGGGACCCTACAAATTATACTAAACGTGGAAATTTTATTGATTTAATAAAAGAATGATATTATTCCCAATTCATAGTTTTTAATCTCACCTCATAATCTACTTTTCTTACTTAAATAGACCAAGATACCAATGAATATTTTTCACAAATAATAATATTAAAATATTTATATTGCATTTAAAACTAGGAAATTGGATTTATACAAGGTCTTGTAATCACATAAAAGTCAGCCTGTTTGTCTATTTGACCATTGCATTTGCTATGTGAACTGTAATTCTTATGGGAATCCATGTCCTTGAGGGCTGAACTTGAGCTATTGTGCGTGACAGAAGGTCTGGTCCACAAGCAGATACCTTACGACTGCGATCTTGAAGGCCTGAAGAAAGATTCTTGGATGTCATTGCGGCTTAAAATAAACCAACTTGCTGCACTTGCAATGACCAGGGCTGAGGTTTTCAAAGCATTCACAGAACATCTCAAGGAAGCTTCTGGTTTGGGGCTG
The DNA here is from genome assembly GCA_015731905.1 of Salix dunnii. Lineage (NCBI taxonomy): Eukaryota > Viridiplantae > Streptophyta > Magnoliopsida > Malpighiales > Salicaceae > Salix > Salix dunnii. The sequence goes on along the minus strand of CM027664.1, from coordinate 10,781,633 downwards.
GACAGGTTGGCTGGCATCTTAACTGGGGCTGCTAGTTCAAGCCAGCCTTGGTTGGGACTAATTGACTCGATTAAGTATAATAAGCTTGGCTAATTTAATAATATAAATTTAAAAAAATATACAATGACGGTAAATAAAGTGAGAAAAAATGACAATAAAAAGAGTCCAAAAAACCATATTATAACAAATTGAACAACTCCATCGGCCATGACACCGGGGTAACCTTATTATAAACAAATTGAATAAAATTATTAACCTCCTCGATGTTTAATGGTGAAATTGGAATAAATAACTAAAAAAACACGAGTTTAACAAGATAAAGCACTAATATTATAACCATGTTATAAGATTGAGAAAACTCATAAAAAAAACCAATAAATGAAAGCGAAAAGATTAATTCTGAATCAATTAAATATTGAAGAATGAATTACAAAAATCAATTAACAAAAATCAAATGTTGAAGTATTTTATGTAATAATGAATAAAATAAATAAATGACAATAAAATATCCGTAGCAATCATGATCCCCAATCTAAAATTACAGTATTTTATAATAAATAAGTGACTGGATTGGTCACTTACTCACTTGTACTTTCCTTTGCGATCAAAGTTAGCATCATAATGCTTTTTTTATTTATTTATTTATTGAAAAGTCTTTTTGCTTTTTTAATTAAAATATTTGAGAGTGTGATTAAGATTAATTTTCAAAATAATTTTTATTTAGAAATATATTAAAATAATATTTTATTTAAAAAAAAATTATTGTTAGCGTAGCATATCAAAATAATACTAAAATACAAAAAAAACAATATAAAAAAAAATGTATTTGCAGTAGAAAATGATTTTTTTGTCTTATTAATTGACGTAACGTTCTTCCTAAGAGAATGTTGACCAAAACTAGCTTACTTGTAGGGAAAGAATATCGCGATTATCGTGGATGCAATAAAACACCACAACGTGGTGCCTTCTTTGACCATCAGCGAAGATACACGGTGCTGCTAGCCTCTGTTTTAAGAGCAGCCAAATTCTTGATGGCTGTATAGTTACCTACCAATAAGACACCCTCCCCCACAAGAAACACAGTACAAAAAACCCTCCAGTCCATTAAAAGACTAGCTCAAACTAAGAGTTAAAGCTAGCTGATGGAAAAAGCCAGACCTAACTCCAGTCCAATATCTAACGCATGAAGTGGCAACGATAAAATATTCATCCAGCATGAAAATTAGTTGCAGTTGGCCAAAAATGAACGAGCCTGACGGCAACACAGACAGGAATCGAGAGTACCAGCCTATAAGCTTTATGCATGTTGAACGAAGCTAGCTTCCTCACCAAGCTCAAATAATTAGAAAAAACAAGAAGACAGCAGTAAGTTAAAGGAAGCTTGCTTCCTCGGCAATTATAACTAGCAAAAACATGGACCTGAACGCTTCCAGAGAACCTGTTAAAAAATTATAGTTGCCAGTCTGAACAGAGATGATCATTATTGGATGCCAACATTGAGAAGTTCAGGATTCACAAACATCAAGTAAAGGAAACAGGTTAATCTCTTCGTTTCAAGGATTCCATGCTTGGAATAAGATCTTATTTAATTATGAGCCTTATATAATGAAAACCTAGTGAAATAAACATTCAAAATACATATTTATCGGAACGGCATAATATGGATAAGGGTAACATCTTTCTTCAGTTTCACATTATTAAAGCCTTTGGTTCTTTGCTAAACTCAGTTTGGATCCGCTATCATGAACCACAAACATTGGCAAGTAAATACATAAAAACTTTGTATTGAACTATATTATGTGTCATTGAACATCCAAACAATACCGTAACACTCAAAAACTTGCTAGGTTTTCAATACAAAGCATCAATAGCTACAACCAGTAAAATACATGGCATATACAGCATGTCCGTTCAAGATTTCACTAAGAGCACATATACTGGGAGAAAAATTATTTCCAAGTAACATTATACTATTTTCTCTATGCTTACGTCATAGCATCCTCAAAACTGTGACCAAGCCTTCTTCAATGGTTGATGTTCAAGGAGAATTTTGATAGCAACTGCGGAACTCCTGATATTACTGGTCCATATGTCTACAAAGTATTATCATTGGTGAGCATTAGAAATGCAAACCACCTTTAGGAAATTTTAACAAAGAGATTGTCCATGGCACTTGAATCAGTTGGGGACTTAGAAGCAATCCGAAAGCAATTGGAGAAACAAGTTAGTGATGCAATATGAATATGAGACTACAGTCAGCTAGACTGAAGGGAAAGAGCAGCTCATCAATATCTCCCAAATCTTATCTCTCAAGGACGGACTACTCAAATGCAATTGACAAAATAATAAAGCCAAATAAATCTTCTGTAAAATAAATGTTGCGCACTGATTTAATCTCTACAGACATCCAAACACCATTGATGTTTGCCGATCCTCATAAATAGTTAGTTATACCTTGTGATTTTCATGAACTTGGCATAAAGGAACTGCAAGCAGTTTAAGGTTCTTTGGTACGATGAACTTTCGACTCGCTGGTAACTTTACAAGGTAGAGTTTTGTGCATTCCTGAATAATGAAACAAGTATGAGAGATGACCTTAAGAAACCAAAACTTTGAGGGAGCAGTTTCAGTAAACTTACCTTAGGCACTTTGAGATTAGGGGGCAAATATGGATACAACAAGGTTTCAAAGTCAGACCTCCACCACATTCCAAGGCAATCTCCCACCTATAACATTGATAATCTGTAACCTCCCAGAACATGCAAGGGTAATACTAAAGCTAAACACGAATTTGATTACCTCCCAGTGATCAGTTTCATCTTCATTCACAGAAAGCATTCTTGATAGCTTACGTTGCAGTCCATCAGTATCTGAAAAGTTCAAAAATACATACTTCAATAATTCCTTGGAAGCATACCCCTTGGTTCAAGAGCGATTGACCTTCCTAATTTCAGTTCATTAGATTACAGTTGAAGATTTACCTGATTCATCTGGTCTTAATCGACCACCAGGTAGCTTAAAGAAAGTATTTCTTACTTGCAACAGCAATATATGGGGATGTTTGAACAGCTCAACCTGATTTAACAATCGCATAAACCTTTTAGTATAATGTATTATCAAATGCTAAGACTTCGCAATTGTAGAGTTGAAACATTAAAACTGTTCATTTAATACATTATCAAAGGCTAGTTTCTGAGGTTTCTTAAATGCTAGACGGAGGCGTTTGAACAACTGAACTTTATGTAACAAACATAAAATCCTCTGTTCAATATGTTATCAAATTCTAAGTTTTCTTAATCACAGGATTGAAAAGATTGCGGATTCCAAGCTTCGTCATAGAGTCTGCCCATGGCACACCTTCATTTCTCCTTTATAAAGCTAGGGAAAGGAAGGGGATTAAGGACTAGTGCTGCACCCATCAAAACGATGTGAGTCAAAGCGTGGAATTGACCACTATGGTAGCTGTAGTGAAACCTTGACATATCCTTTAGTACAAGATGCTCGTCTTCCCAAGCTCTACTTGTTTTAATCAACTTGCTAAAACTTGAAAAAACGACGACATGCTTGTTATGGTCACCACATGATTTTATCTATCATTTCTTTCAAGATTAAATCAAAAAAAGTAAACGAAACTCTAGCAGTGGACACACTTCTGTTCTAATTTTCATTCAGCAAGCCCTCAAACAACTTCAAGAAACAATCAAACAAAAACATAGTGCATGGAGAATTCAAAAGAAAGATCATATTGAAAGAAAGCGATGAACTAACCAGCATAACAGCTTGCACACAGGTCCTCAATCCACGAGCATTAAAGCTGAATTCAAACAAACAAAAAATAATACAATCCTCAAGTTAGTACAAAATCAATGGACTAAATAAAGAACAGGGCTGCTGTATTGAACAAAAAAGGAAAAGAAAAGAGAGGGGGTACTTTGATTTCATTCTTTGGACGCGGTCAGCTACAGTTTCGTCCCTGAAAACAATAGGGTCTTTGGATCCAAAGTAATAACTGCCCAGAGGGTATATTTGTATCACAGAGCTTTGATGATTGTTATTGTCAGTTACAGTTACTGCATGATCACCCATCTTCAGCTCTGCCCGCAGAAACAGAGAGACCTTGGAATGGAGATAGAATGCTAGACCACTTAGTCAAGACCTTGTAAGAATAAAGAGAGAATATAAGTAGAGAAATTAAATAAGAATAAAACGTGGCGTTCCAGAAACAGATGGAGGGAGGGAGCACGGTAGAAGCTGCTGCTGCTACAGTGCGTCCACTTTGCTTTTGTGAAGAGTAATGGTTTTAAATATTTATTTTCAAGAAACCTATAAATATTTATTAAAAAATTGTTTAAATGTAACTTTCTGGCGGCTATTACTCTTTAATGTATTATTATATGTCAATTATCTCATTAAAATTATGACTACTTTTTAAAAAGTTAGCAAAAACACCCTTTTATATTAAATATATTTAAAAACAAATATATGTCGGCATACAAGTTCGAACTGAATATATTTGGTTAATATTACGGTATATATAAACCACATTGTTCTTTTACTGTTCAAATACATAGTATTATTGATTATTTATATATATTGTTGCGAGTTATAAGCGATATATTGGTGTAGCCGAGTTAATCCAAGGACAGTGAAATTAGAAGAGAGAGCATGGGTTTGAATCTCATTCTCCACATGTTTTTATTTTGCCACAGTAAAATAACCTATTAATATGTATTATCTTGAACTATAACCGAAATGTGGAGGTAGTCGAACTAGTCCACAATGCGCATGTCACGACTTGATTCCCGAATCCGTGACCGGTACATAGTCATGGTTCCCCTCCGAGGTTCCACACTTATACGAACCTAAACTTACAACCTTATCATTCATATTCAGAGTCCAACGCAGTGGAACTAACAAAATAGATTTTATAAAATAATCTAAACGTCTTAATATAAAAGTTGAATAACCTTATTATAAATGTGGAGCGCTAACTAGACATAAAAATAAAAATGCTGTTTACAACCAAAATAGTAAGTTCTGAAATTTCAGCGATAATAATCTGCTAACGAGCTACGAGCCTGAAAATAATAAATAATGAGGGGGTGAGTTCAACAACTCAGTGAGTAGATAACATCTAATATACACATACGAGATAATACAACAAAGAGGAATATATTATCGAATCGGCTCGGGGTCCTTACAAGAAATTTCTCAAATAAGTCATAACAAGAACGTAATAGGTAAAGCTCGCCAGAAAATCATAATGCAATGAGCATGAGGCTCCATACTGTGAGATGATCAGTCCGCCCAGGTTGGTGACTCCCCCGACCAACTAGGGTTTCAGATACGATGTGCACAAAGACTAACATTCCCCTGTTAGCGTGGGTATTCTGACTGGCATACCGTAAGTGTTTGTGTGTGTGTGTATCATAATCAAACAGACATATTCATATCTCAAGGCTCAAACTCATGGCATCAATAAAATGAGGAGCTATCCATTTACAAGCAGATATTGGCTTATATCAAGAACGTATATTCAACAATTGATTATGCTTTATCGTATCAAGAACCGTAATCAATGTATATATTATCAAGAAGCATAATCCATATACTATCAAATCAAATATTTATAATATTTCTCATGCATATTAAATATTATCCACTCACCTGACTCAAAAGCGATCGAAATTCAAAAAGCAGAATACTAACGGAATCTTATTGACGTACCGCGGGTAGAATATCAGGATTATCTGAATATATAAAAGAAATACTCAAAAATGACTCAAAAGAATTGAAAATCTCTTTAATAATGTATCTAAGAGTTTAATTCATAATCCTTTACGTTTTGAATTAAACTATCTATTTCTCGCAAAAACCTAAAAACAAAGGTTTCTTCCGAAACCTAATTCAAAATACAAAATCCATAAAATTGATAATAATTCATCCAATAAGCCTCAATTATCCATCAAACCAATATGAAATACTTATATTTCATCTAAGGACCATTCTGAAATTTTCTTATATTTTTAGGGTCAAATTGTAATTTTATCAAATTTAATGACTAAATTGAACACTTCATAATTTCATAGTTATATTAAAATCTTGTCCATAATCCATCCTCAACTCTGTCCAGAATCTCAAATTTCACTCCAGGGACCAAACTGTAATTTTCCAAAGTTCAGAGACTAAACTGTAATTTTTCAAAGTTCAGGGACTAAACTGTAATTTTCACCAAAAGAACCAAAATGAATTTTCATCATCTTCAACCTCTATCCCAGAATTCCAGCAAGGGTTTTCACCATTTTTCTCAATATTTTCTTAAACCAAACACATCAAAAACCTCAAAATCATCTACAATCAAACCTATTAACCATTACCCTAACCATTAAACCCTAAATATCTTAATTCATTCATCCATCAAATTCAAATAAAATCTACAAACCCTAATCACCAATGCAAGCAATTAGCTTAACCATTAAACAATACTTTTACATAATAACACATACACATTACCTTAATATTTATTTCTCCACCTTCCTTCTCTTTTCTCTTCTTCTCCTTTATTCTCTCTTCCGTTTCTCTTCTCTCTTAAATTTTCAGATTGCTTCTCTTAATTTCTTTTTCTATTTATATTTTACAAGTTACTACTATACCCTTAATTCATTTATACCTAAGCTTAAGTCATTAAGGGCCTTAATGCCTTATCCATACAAAGTTTCAAAACCCTAAAAAAAATTTTCTATTTAAAATTTCAAAACCCTATAGCGCACTTGAATACCTGTCTTCTGAGGAGGGCGCAGTTTGAATCCTATTCCCAGCAAATATTTACGTTTCTTGCTTCTTCTTCTTTTTATTATATTTTTTTCTCGTTTTTTTCCATGAATTTTTTTTGCTGGTTATATTTTTTTTTCTTTTTCCCCCACTTATATATATTTTTTTATTTTTTATTTTTATAATTGGATTATCTTGGCTAACTTAAATACCCTACGATTAATCCTCAAATTCAATTTTTTTATAATTTTTTTTTTGTTTTTTCCTGATTATGTTTTTTTTTTCATTTTTTTCATGAAATATTTTAATTTTGCTTGAAAATGTGATTGATTTTTTTTAAAAAAATATTTTTTGTTTAGAAATATTTTTTTCCTTAATATGTTTTTTTTCTTTTTTTTCCATGAAATATTTTTTATTTTGCTTGGAAATGTGATTGATTTTAAAAAAAATATATTTTTTGTTTAGAAATATATTAAAATAATAATTATTTTATTTATTTTTAACATTAACACATGAAAATAATCTAAAAACAGTGTTTGTTTTCTGTCCATATTTATTCTTTGATGCTTTTAGAATTTTTTTTATTTTTTTTATAGGGGTTTTATTTTTATCAGGTTTTGTTCTGAAATTTTAATTTATATTGGTGATAATTTTAAAAATATTATTGTTATTTTTTTCTCTTTGTTCTTTTTTATGTGTGTTTTTTTGTTATTTTATCTCTTTTTCAGATAAGATAATTTTATGATTTTATTGTTTACGCTATAATGATGATAATTTTAAAGATTATTTTTTATTTTTTTGAGGTGATTTCATGATTTTAATTATTTGAGAAGTAATGTTGATAATAATTTTAACTGTTATTGTAATGAAAATGACGATAACGTATGGATAAATTTTTAATTTATGTTTTCATCTTTTTATGGATAGAAAATTAACTACTTTCTTACAATTTATATTTTATTTTTAAATGTGATTTAAATTGAATTATAAAATGAACTAATCTTAATACTATGAATTCAATAATTCAAATATCCGAATCTTCTTGCTTTTTTAATGAAGATGATAATTTTATGTTGGTTATTTTGTTAAAACCTACTAAACAGATAAATTTATATCAATTTAAAATTCATATATTTTATAGAAAACTTGCACTTCAGGGTAATGTTTCACATATTTATTATTTTGACTAAATTTATATTATAATAAAAAACACATAATTAATAATTTTTGTGTTAAAAAAAATATGGTGCCGCCCGCGACGAGGCGCGAGGGCATTGGCTAGTGTATATATATATATAAAGGGAAGTGGATAAATGATGCGATATTTAAAGCTATATATATAAATAGATCCCCTTTTTATTATTATTATTTATATACATCAAATGGTATTGTTCCCCTTTCATAAATTATTATAAGTCAATTTTTTTTTCTTTTTTAAAAGTATTTTTCCAAAAAAATCTAAAAATAGTGAGAGAGAGAAATCAATAAATGATCCAAAAATATTTTTTTATGAATTCACGCCTTTTTTGTCATTTCAGCGTCATTTTAATAGAATTTAAATTTGAAAATTTTGTTTCCAATGCATTCAACAACTAACACATTTATTTCAAAATCATTAATTAATTTTCTTGACAAGTTGATATTAATTTAAAAAAAAAACTTATATATATAAAGAATAGAACAAATGAATCAAAGTGGAAGGCAAGAGAATAAGAGGAGCAAGGTGAATTTAATTGTTAGGGGCCAAGTAATTTGGAAGAAAGACAAATTATTCTGCTGATAAAAAAAAATAATAAAAAAGCCTCACAAAAAGGACAAGGGAGATCATAAAAGAAATAACTATTTTAGGAGATCATAAGAAAAACTCAGCCTAAAAGGGCTTTAAAAGAAAATAAAAAGGATAGTAAAAGAAGATACCAAAAAAATATGGAATTATCTCTCTAACTTAACAAAGCCCAAGACTTTTTTTACAAAAATAGTGTTGGCCATAACTAATAGGAAACAAATGTTACTAAGAAATCTAGCCTAAGAAAGAGTTTGACATTTGTAAATCATTTTTTATAGAACTTTGTTATTCTTGTTTTTAAGTATAAGAACTTCAAAGAATAAAGAACGAAATAAAAAATAAAATATATAATTAATTCAAATTGAATGACAAAATTGAAACAAATAAAAAACCGTGGACCGAAACAAATAAAAGTATTTTGAAAAACAATGCAGTGTAATTCTAGTATCTCACATTTAGGGGTGAGGGAGTGGTAGCTGACCTTATTAAGAGTTTTGTTTGCTAATTTGTCATACACATTTTGGTGCGTTAAGCTCAGAAGTGGGTTCGCGTCATCAGGAACAAAACCGTAAGGGCAGTAAAGCCTAAAGTGGATAATATATGGCAGGTTGGGCCAAGATATTATATTGAAATCAGAGTCGACCTCACTGGTTGTTCGGTTGTGCCGACGGGGTCGTCATCCTCCTTAAGGGGGGTGGATTGTAATATTCCAAATCGGGGGGTGAGAGAGTGGTAATTGACCTAATTAAAAGTGCTAGTTGCTAACTTGTCATACACATTTTGAGGCATCAGACTCAGAAGTGGGCTCGCGTCACCAAGAACAGAACTGTGAGGGCGATACGGCCTAAAGCAGACAATATAGAGTAGGTTGGGTCGGGCCGTTATAGTAATTCTATTAAAAAAATTAAAAGAATAAGGATCAAAATGAAAGTAGCATATATGACTGATTTCAATTGGAAGACACAATTAAAACAAATCAAAACAAAATATATATTTAATTATAATCGAAGGACAAAATTGAAACAAATAAAAATCTTGAGACCGAAACAAATAAAGGTATTTTGAAAAAAAAAATACAATGTAATTTTGCTACAAAATTAAAAGAATAAAGACCGAAATGAAGAGTAACACATATGACCAATTTCAATTGGAAGACACAATTAAAACAATATATATATATATATATATATATATATATATATATATATATATATATATATATATATGAATTCAAGGATAAAAGTGAAACAAATAAATTGGAGCCAAAACAAATAATAGCATTTTTAAAGGTAATTGAAGTTTAATTTTGTTAAAAAAAATAAAATAATGAGGACTAAAATAAAAATTAGCATATATGATGAATTTCAATTGGAGGATAAAATTAAAATAAATTAAAACTTATGTATCTAAAAAATTAAAGGAACAAAAAACAAGTAAAAAATCAAATGAATAAGGATCGAAGTGAAAACCAACATATATAATCAGTTTCAATTGAAGGACACAATTGAAAACAATCAAAATTTCCATTGAAAAAATCATGAATAAAAATGAAATCAAAACCTGGGGGACTAAAATAAATAATATATATAAATGAAGGACTTAGATGTACTTTACAGTGGTAGGAAAGAGAAAAGGGAGAAAAAAACCCAAAATCGTTCACTAGCGATACATCGAACACTAGACACAAACACGCGTCATACCAATAGGCAGAGGACATGTTGGCGCACAAGGTGATAGGTGGACATGCATTTTCCACCCCAGACTATGGCACACACGCCGCTTGAAAGACGCGTACGCATGAAACACTGTTGATGTGTTTCTACGACGCGCCTGTGTTGTTTCAAAAAAAGAAATAATAAAAAATTGATCAATTACTCATACACACCTGGATCTAGTGATAATCACGAAAAAACCAGGATGAAAAGTACCACATTACCTCCGGATACAGTCCTATGTTCTGTCTTTTTCGGGGGTTATTTCAGTAGTTTTATTGTGCAAGAATTTGGGAAAACCCAAAAACACCCTCAACTATTCTGCGTCTTATTCTCAGCATCCAGGGGTAAAATAATAGTTTTATTGTGCAAAGACTTCAAAAATATCATTTATATCTCCTGAAAATATCAAAAATAACCCCGGTCCTAGGGCTTCAATTTTTTTCGATCCTGTAGCCAAAATGATAATTTTACTATCGCAATCTACAATGAACTATGTCGAGGTGAATACTGAAAAAATACACAGTATTTTAGCCACGATAATTATATTATAAGAAATCTATCTATATATATATATAAAACATTAACCATTTTTTTCTCGTATCTTATCAAACCAAAATCAAAATTGCAATGATGTTATTAGGAATGACAACAAGTTATAAACTTTATAAAAGAACTATAACTTTGTTCTTATGCAATTTTTTGCTACTATAGAAAGTTAGTCGATATTTTCAATTAAGGTTGATCAATTGTGTGTGTGTTTGTCAAGTTATTCATGGTAGTAAAATTGGCCTTTATTATTTACACATACCAACTATTTATCACTTATAATAATGATGTTTTTACTTGATTGCTTTTTAGGCATGGGAACCAATTTATTATTATGTTAACAAATTTGTCTCATCACACATGTTAATTTGTTTATCATAAGGATGATCTTGATGATCAATCATATGCCAACATGATGATCAACCATTGATTTACTAGTCAATGTGTTATTTGTTCTTCGTTTCTTCTCTTTAACGAGGATAAACTATAATCAAGATCTTTAAATGGAATGTAAAGTTTTTTATTTTGTTTTATCATATTAGGAAAAAGAGTAATTTAAAATTGATTTAGATAAAAACACAAGAAAAAAAGATAAAAGAAAATGAAAGTTGTAAAGGAAAATAATAAATTGTAAAAAGAAAGATAAATTACATATATAAGGTCAACAATTGCTTACTTCAATTGGATAAAAATGGCATTCTATGTGAACTACAATTCCTAACCTTATACAAATTATTTATAATACATCAAAAGTACACAATATGAATCCCGGTATAATTTGCATTCTATTAACATGTTTCTTTTTGTAATTCTTGTAAGTGCAATATGCTATAAACTCTTAATCATGATAGGGTTTAATCTTCTAATCAATCTATATAATTTGTTTTAATTTTCCTAATTGATCATAGCTTTTAACTTTCTTAGTCTATCATGACTTATAATTCCTCAGGTTTATTGCTTCTTATTTTTCTTAGTCAAATTGGACTCATTTTAAACTTGATTGATTTTACGATTAATATTTTATTTTAGACTTCCTCTCCACATTTCGTAATGAACAACTACTATTTTTTTTATAATCAAATGTCCAGGCCAGTTTACACACACCATAACTAATCCCATGACTCACTAAATATCCTGCAAATCCAATGAACATGTAAAGCACCGCGGGAGTGACAAACATGCATAATAGGACTTGAACCCTAGTACAGGATAACAAAACAAGTCACTTCAACCGTTAGGTCAAAACCTCACTTACATGAACAACTACTATTTTTTATTTAGCAGGCACATGGATATTTGTTTGATTACTTACTATCTCTTACTTCCTATCTCTCTTGATCGATTTGGATATATCCTAAACCTAGTTGATCTTATTATTGACGATCTATTTTATCCATCTTCTCTATGTTTGGTACGGGATACAGTTTTTATTTCATTAGTCAACATGTCGATATTTTATTTTTAGTGTAAATGGTTTTTTTATATATTTTCTTTAAAAAAAAAAATAAGTGAGAGAAAGAACTTGTTAATGTATGCATGCAAGTGTGTTTGTGTTTGTTTACAGGTGCACACTTGTGCAAAATAATAACGAGCTTTATCAATATCAATCATACTAAAGTATGGATTATAATAAGTCAATGTTACCTTTAAATAAACAATATTTATAAAAGAAAAAACATGTATTTATTCAAACATCGACGAAGAACAAGACAGTCCAAAAACACCAGAGAAGCCCTCTGCAATCACAGTAGTTGTTTTTTTTACATAAAACAGCACTTTATAATTATATGCTACATTAAAACACTCCAAACTCTGAAGATGGCTCCGGTTGGTTAAACAAAAAATCACGTCCAAAGCCATGAGCAATGAACTTGGTGCGTGAAAGCAAAATAAAAAAAAACCCAAATCAAATCCTCGACGAAGGAGCTCCGAATGGTGGATAAAAAAACATCACTCGAAGCTCCTGTATATTTCATGTAGGATCATAAACCAGATTAACCAAGGAGAGAAACAAAATTTGTGTCAAGTGTCAGGAAACCTTTCAACTTCGAAGTCATTTTCAGAGTTTTGCTGGATCTGTACCTGGTACTTGGTCCACACTTCCTTTCTCTCTCAGAGAATTTATCTTCTCCAGTCTCCACCCATCTCTTAGCCTGGCAATAAAAGTGTCTGCTTTCATATTAACATCTGGGCTGGGACAAAAAGAGGGCCCACCAATCCCATCCATACCGTCCGTTTTGTTGACTGTCTGTCTTATTGACTCCTTGTCAACCCCCTCCGAGTTTGGAGAGCTACACCGTGAACTCTGTGCGCTTCGTGTTTCAACAAAATCCCCTCTGATAACAAATTGAGAACCTGGCATCTGACATGGCGGGGGAGGCGATAGAGGAGGTATTGCAACGAGCGGGGACTGTCCTCCGTTATTCACATTATCTTCATATAAATTATTCACCCCTTTAGGCAACGGTGGCAGGCCTGTGGTGGATGATCTTCGCCTCCTTGGGGGTTCCGGTGGTGGCAGAGGCACTTGGCTTTCATGCCTAGTTAACTTCTTTGTCGTTGGAGGAGGAGGAGGGGGTGGTGGGGGTGGAGAAAAGGAATGAATTTTCTTACTTTTGCTATTTTTTCTAAATAAAACGTGGAACATTGATGGGGGCGGCGGTGGTGGAGGAGGAGGCGGTGGAGGAGGAGATGGTGAAGGTTCAGTTAAGGAAGGAGGTTCAATTGGAGAGAGAAGGGCATCATTTTGGGGTAAAACTTGTGTTTTCTGTTTCCTCGTTTTTTTCCTATATAAAGAAGCCAAAACCATCTTTATCTCTTTCGTTGCATTAGTCTTTTTACGTTCACTTTTTCCGTGCATTTTCTTTGGTGGCGCTGGGGTTGCAAGCCGTGGTGGTGGTGGCGGGGGCGTTGGCGGCCAAGTTTTGATTTTTGTGGATTCATGGTCATTTTCACTTGCCTTCTCTATTTCGCGTGGAAGTTTTCTATATGTTCGCTTCTGTTTGTGATTGGACATCGTTGTTGTTGGCGGTGGAGGCGGAGGAGGAGGAGGCGGTGGCGCAAAAGTTTTCGGCGGCGGTGGCGATTGTAACATTGACGAGGAGCGACATACAAAAGTATCAACTGGAATATCTTTAACATGAGATCCTTCGAATACTCCATTCTGATGTCCCCTATGATGGATTGGCGAGCGATAACTGTTGATTTCAAAATCATCAAAGAACCGAGATAGATCATCAGGTGTTTTCCAAAAGGAGTCTTGCATTAAATCAGGGCAGGAGCTACTGCCCATCTTCAACCTGTACCCCGTGGCGGTTGTCGCAGTGCCACCAAGTGGTGAACTATAGTCAGTATCGGCGTAGATCTTCGGGCCAGAGAAGTCATCAGCAAACCATGGAGCATTGGAAACGGAGTGCCGTTTCAATTTGTTGTGGTTGCCGGGATTGTCCTCATTAGAGGTGGACTCGTCGTCGTTTCTTCTAGCAAAGACGCCGCAGAGAATCGTGAGCAAGAGTAGAAAAATATAGAGCGAGTCCCAGTTGCTCTTGATAACAGTAGTGTTAGTAAGCAGTCGATTTTTGTGAGAGGCGAGGGAGAGCAAAGAAGAGAGAGCAAAGAATAAGAAAAATAAAGCAATTACGGGTAAGATTACGATGAGAAGCGGGAGGTTGAGGAGAGGAGACGGTGAGCTACGGCGAGGCATGGGGTGAGAGAGAGAGAGAGAGACTGGCCAGAAGGGTGGTGGGTGGTCTGTGTGTTTTTTTGCTTTCTTTTAGCTTTGAGTGTGGAATTGGTTTTGCTTGAGAGGAGGATGTGACGAGACCTTTTGAGTTTTTATTAAGGAAATGAAATGACGTGGCAGTAAATAATTAAACAGCAAAAACTAGAAAAAAATTAAAAAGTAAAGGTGTCATTAAGATTTGATTAGCTACTGGTTCAGAAAAGACCTCCATGGAAAAGTAACTTTGCTCCAGGACCAGAGTCTATGAGGCTCCATCCGCGCTCTCCTGCAGTCATTGTATTATGGGGATGTGAGCTTTGTAATCTTTTCCATGCATGTGATTAATATTTGAAATGAGAATTAATAGTTTGGTTAGGTTTTCCTATCAAATTAATCAACTATTGTTGTTATTATATATAAGTGTGTGTGTGTGTGTGAAAATAAAATAAATAATATATATAATTTTTTTATTTTAAATTAAAAAAAATAGTGGATTTAGATCATTTTTATATAATAATATCAATAATTATTTAAAAAAAACAATATTATTTGATGTATTTTTAAGTGAAAAATATTTTTAAAAATAATTTCAATTCTATTCTCAAATAAACATTTAACCTTGTCACTCAACTTGTCTGTTTCTTTATCCTTCTCCCGTTTAGACTTTAATTGGATATCAATTCACCTTATGTTCAATTAAAAAAGAATGAAACTAAAAAAGATATTAGCTTTTAAAACAATGAAGAAAACCCAAGAAATGTCCTAAACCTAGATTAATATTTCAAACTCGTAACTTTTGAAATCTCAAACCCAGGTTCAATCAAGAATTCACAACAAAATATAAAGAGAGGCGGGGACCAAATCTTACATATAAAAAATTAAAAGATAATAAAATTGAAAATCAAATAAATATTGAAAAATAAAACTAAAAAATATCAGCTTAGAAAAAGGGTGGAAAACACTAACCAAACCTAAATGAATATTTTAAACTTGAATTAATCTTTCAAACTTGTAAATTATAGAATCCTAGAGCTAGATTCCATTAATAAGCTCAATTCTTGACCAAAATAATGTTTGAGGATAAAATAAAAATAATTAATTAAAAATGTTATCAAAACAATTGAAGTTATGCTCTAAAGATCAATCTCTTTTCTTAAGGCTTGATATTTTTCAATGTCATACTTATGGAATGGTAAAAGTGATACATCTTGCTAGGATTTCTTATATTGTGTTCCTATTCAATGGAGGTAGATTTTTTTTTCTGTAATGGCAACAAACACCTTAACTCCTATAGCAATAAGAAATATGGCTGAAACTGAGGAAATACGAGGAGATCACAAATAAATCTCTTAATGCTCCTCTTGAATGATGCCTTGGTAGGAGATGGATATCAGTGTAAAGAAATGCTATTTAGAAATGAGATATGCTTGTTTGATGATATTTTTTTCTACTTAAAAATGATTTTTCATTTCTTGTTTTACATTAAAAATATTCCTATTAAGGAAGTGTATACAATCATTCCTATAATGATAATTTTTAAGCTTCACTAATCAAGGTTTTAATGGCAACCAATTCAAGTAGATTTTCACATTTAACATTTTCTTATTGGATCTATATAGATAAGTTATGGTGTTTTTATCTTGTTATTAGATGATTGTAAAGAGCTCAATCATGCTTTTGTGGTTAGAATTATAGTGTTAAAACAAGAGATGAATTTAACATACAAATTATGAAAGCTAAAATTGGAGTTAAGATCAAGATTGTGATACCACACCTTAGCAAATGCATATAAAGATATAGAATTTTTTTTGCATATAGCATTTTTTTTTTTTTATGAGTCATAGAATTCTTCTAACATTTTATATATATTCCTTGGGATTATAAGGAAGTCATGATTGTTTAAATTGGCATTAAAGGCAACATAGTCTTTGGAGAGATAAATGGGTAACACTTTGTGACAAAGTAGAGAGTCTCCCATCTGGTAGATTAAAATTTATTCTTATAAGATTGATGTTTATTCTTACAAGGTCGTAAAATCACTATTCTCATCTTTTATTTGACTATTTTTCATTAGAAAACATACAAGCTAGAGTGAAAGAAGGATTGATAAAGACATGTATGCCTATGGATAGGATTTATAGAGGAGTGATCTTTAATATGAGAGCAAATTCTTATAAAATAGTAAAATCCTATGGATAGGATTGATAGGATTGATAAAATAATATGCATATTTTAAATGTCATTTTGCCATGTTCCTTCATAAAATTAGAGTTATTTTTGTATCTCCAGTGCATGTAATGAAACTATATCGTGTATTTCCTATTGTTAAAATGAAAAGGTGCAACATTATTCTTATATGGCTATCAACGTTGTTAAGAACTTGAAGTAGATGAAATAATTGTTTGAAAGATGAAAGAGTCAAGTTTTTATAGTATGGAAATCAATTACTCTTTTTTATCTTAATTTTTTGTCAATCATGGGAAAGTATGATGGTTAAGAAAGAATGAACTATTTTTTGTTGAATTCTCACAAACAAGACTATTAAAAAAAATGAAAAACAATCATATTTAAATTAGATCTTCATAGTTGCATAATGGGTTGTTGGTGTGATTAAGCTTTACTGTAAATCCATGAAGTTTCCTATAAAACAAGCTTCTTGTTAGGACACAAGACCCTCCAATATTAAAATCAACAAGTATAAAAAAAGTGTAACGTGTATAAAAATAAATGCAAGAGAGATGTATGTAAGAAGAGAAAAAAAACATATGGTCTAAGAGTATAATGAAATGACTAGCTATTATGGTAAAGGCCTAGAATGACATGCTTGATTTTGGTTAGCTTTTATGATTTAGAATGCGAATTTATGTTACCATGCATGGTTTTTAATGACTAAGTGAAGTTCTAACCAAGGATAAGATCTAGATTTTGCTTGATGATTGCATGCATGTATACACCTAGTTCTTGAACTCTCTTCGCGAAGGACATGTATCATTAGTAGAGAGACGCACGTGCTACCACTAGCTATCCACGTTGAGCATTGTGTTATGTTATGTTATGTTATGTTTGTTATGCATGTGGGTCATTCATGAAAATGTTGATGATAGGCATTGTCACTAGCATAAAAAATGGTATTTGCTCTACATAACAAAAATTATGTTTGCATTGAAGAATTATGTGCATGAAAAGTTTATAAGCAACTTCTAGAAACTCGAAAAAAAAAAACCATAAAAAAATATGCCTACACAGTATTAGATACATCAAAGATCAATTTTAGTCCTAGTTTGAAACTCTAATTGTGTAGAATGAAAAATTTGCAGTCATTCGAGAAGCCAAATCACTTGGGCCTAACCTAAATGCATGAGAATTTATTTTTTTGAAATGTAAACATTATCAATAACATTATTCATATAAGTTGAGCCATAGAAATGTTTACAAATGAATATATTGGATAAAAATCTGGGGATAAATCAGTAGTGTTTCAAGGATATTGAGGACTGATTTGCACTTATTTTTTTATATATAATTAGTAAAGCTAGAGGGTGACAACAATTTCCATAAGACTCCAAAAGAGTTGTTGGTAGTGTACTAGCCATTAATATGTCTCGTGAATAATATCCCACCAAACCAAGATTATTTTTTCCCCTTATGTTCAGCGTGGAACATAAAATAGACTGCAAAATCAATTGCCAACAAACAAGACATTTTAGAAACATCTCTCTAACGTAAGAATTCGTTGTCCGGATTCTGAGCTTGCACGTCTTCAAAATAAAATCTGTAACCATTGACCGATAAAAGCTTTATAGTCTCTTTTTTTTATTTAAAAATATATTAAAATAATATTTTTTATTTTTTCAAAATTATTTTTGGTATTAATACATCAAAATAATATAAAAATATCAATTTTTTAATTTAAAATAAAAAATAAAATAAAAATTTAAACTTTTTTAAATATTTTTCAAATAAATTCCCAAACATCCCTAAGACTACGAGGTTTGTTCCTCTCATGAACTCGTATTTGATTATTGTGATTATTAATATAATAATTATTAAAAAATTATATTATTATTAATTTTAAAAAATATATAAAACTAGTGGACCTACATGTACACACAAGATATAATGTTAATTAAAAAAAAAAAAATTTACAGCTGATGGGTTCTCGGAGGCCATACGACGCAGAGGTGGCATAGCTGTAGGCAAAGACTATTATTCAGACAGCTGCGTCTATGATTGGAGCGTGCTTGTAATGATGGGATTCAAATTCTGCACAACAAAACATGAAGAAAAGAAGAAGAGGAAAACATAAATAAAGGTGGCACTTTTTATGTCAAAAGAGAGATTCAATCACTTGCATTTTCGCTTTCACTGCTGCCTGGGCTCTGTTTGTGGGTCATTACACTGTTGTTTTTGTTGCCGCTGCTGCTGCCCTTGTTGTTTTCTGTTAAAATAAGATTAAAAGTTTTTAATAAAAATGGCAGATCAAAATCATCTGGTTGCGCTAGCAAATATTTGTTTAGTATCATTTTAGAACTATGTTTATAGAATTTGTTTCAGATTCATTTATTTGTTTCAGATTTATTTTATAGAATTTTGATTATTTTTGCCAAATAGAACTATGTTTAGTTAGTTTCATTTTATATTTGATCATGAGCAAGTATCGAGTGAAGATCTATTTTCAACATTATTTTATTTAAAAAAAACAAAAACATTTTAAAATTGCCTTCTTACGACCAACACAACCCTTGCACACACACATACTGGCTAATTTCATCGTGTTTTGTTGCGGGTGTCATAATATTTTATTCAGCATAAAAATATTAAATATGTGATATTTTTTTATTATAATATAAATTTTGATAAAATAATAAATCCGTGTCTCAAAATATAAAATCATTTTATCAAATAATAGATAAAATAACAAAAAAACAAAAAAAAAACAAAGGGAAAAATAGAGCAATATTAATTTGAAAATGATCATCAATATAAATTAAAATTTTAGGACTAAACCAAATAAAAATAAATCCCTAATAAAAATCAAATGATAAAAATTAAAAACAAAAACTAAAAGCATAGATGCATAAATATAGATAAAAAATAAAACGTTTTCCAAGAGTGACATAAATAATAATAAAAATTAATAGCAAATAAAAAATTCAAATAATAAGGGCCAAAATAAAAAATAAAATATATAATTAATTCCAATCGAACAACAAAATTGAAACAAATAAAAACAATAGAATCGAAACAAATAGATATATTTTAAAAAAAAATACGGTGTAATTTTGTTAAAAAAATAAAAGAATAGGGATTGAAATGAAAAATAGCATGCATGACTAATTTCAATTGGAGGACACAATCAAAATAAATTAAAACAAATCATATAACTAATTTCAATTAAAGGATAAAATTAAAATAAATAAAACTTTGAGACAGAAATAAATAAAGACATTTTAAAAATACTATAATGGTTTTATAACATTAAAAGAATAAGGACTGAAATGAAAGATAGAATATATGTCAAATTTCAATTGGAAGACTCAATCAAAAGCAATTAAAACCTGCATACTGAAACAATTAAAATAACAAAAAGTAAACGGAGAATCAAAAGAATAAGGATTAAATTGAAATTCAATATATATAATCAGTTTCCATTGAAGAGCACAATTATAACAAATAAAAAACTATATTAAAATAAACAACAATACACGTGAAATCAGAAGCTCAGGGACCAAAATAAACATTTTACAAATATCAAGGACCGATGCGTATTTCTGGGCGGCAGGAGAGAGACACATAAGGAAAAAATTTAATACGTCCATCGGAGCTTTATCAGACACTGTAAGACCAGACACGCCTCACGTGGAGAAAGAGGACATTCAAACGTAACATGGGAGACGAAGGAATAAAATTTCTTACCACCATAATGAGGTGCATGCGCTGCCTGAATGACTCGTGCACCGGATACACTGTAGACGCGTCGTACGGATACGTCTGTAGTATTTTCAAAAAGAAATATTAAAGTAATGCACAATTACCTATACACCCCTGGATCTACCCAAAAACCACAATGGAAAATACAACAATACCCCTGGGTCCGGCGTCATTTTTTTGTCATTTTCGATGGCTAATTTCGTTGTTATACTGTATAAAAAATTCAGAAATACCATCCATGTCCCCTAGAAATTGTAAAACTATCCTTGGAACTAATGGCCTTATTTTGTCATTTAGGGGGTTATTTTAGTCGTTTTACTGTGTAATAAATTCGAAAATACTACCTGTATTCCCTGAAAAATCCAAAACTACCCCGTCCCCATGTGTTAAAAATTTCGAACCTGGGAGCAAAATGATAATTTTACTACTTGAATCCATAATAATTTACGTTTGTGTAAACAGTAAAAATCACTATAGTAAAATTGAAACGCCGTTTATATATATAGTAATATATAGGTTATGTTGTTCACATTTCGATACATGAAATCAATAATATATAAGCCCTCCATAAAATTAACACCTTTATTATTTGATAATAATGAATTAAATTAAATTAAATGTAAACTAAACGGTGTATGGTTTTCATCGAGTTGGGGTGCATTGTTCATTCTCTCACATATTATATATAAATTGTGCAAAATTTTTGTCTTTTCAATTTAATTCTCAATTTTTTTTTAGCTATTTTATAACAATTAAAAACTAATTAATTTTGATTTTATAAAATAATAGGACTACTTATATTGGGCACATAATGCTATTTTTTTTTAGATGCGAGGAAACCTCTCCTCTTAAAAAATATATTTTATCGGTCTAGGTCGGCGAATAAAACTCTGGCTATTCCAAGCTTTTACAAGAAATACACGTCTTGATTTAAATTCTAGATTTATAAGATTTATTATGCAGATTGTAAGCTCTCTGTCATTACGGAGAGCTACCATATATACACAAAAAAAATACAAGAGTTCTTGAAAATTTAGAATTCTATACCCCAAAATTTTAAATGTATGAATAAATAAAAATAATAACTTAAAAGTACCTATGTGAGAAAAAAAGAAGAAGAGGAAAAGTTGATAATTATTCAAAATAAAAACTCGGTCTTAATTTTCTGGCCACATGGTATGGCTGGAGAATAATTACAATTGAAAAGATATCATCTGATACAATTATACACACACACGAAAAAGTAAAACTCTTTTAGAGGTCTCGCACGTGCGCTTGATCTCTGAAAACTATTTTTTTTAGATTTTAAAATAAATATTTATTTAAATTAATAATTACAATGCTATTTAAAATTATTTGACTCTGCCATACCTTTTAAATGAGATTATAATTTTCGTTGTTATATTTGAAATAATATTTTTTATTTTTCTTTTTATAAAGCTTTTATGATTTAATTATTCTTTGATTGTAAATAAATTATTATTTTATTTTATTTAAATTTTATTATATATTATTAAAAGCTTTTTTTAAAAACAATATGTTAGTAATAAAAAAAATAAACTTATTAATTAAAAAATAAGAGTTGCCTCTAGAAATAAAATTTTCCACCTTTTACTTTAAATCAATAATATCTTTATAATTATTTAATTTAATTTAATTATTTTGATTTTATATATAAAAACAACATTGTTAATAAAAAAATATTTTAATAAAAATATGCATAAATATGAAATTCTCACTCTAGCAAATTTTTATTTTAATTATCTTATAATCAAATAAACTTTGAAACTTTTTCAAGGTATCGCTGAAAATTTAGTATTACACTAAAAAACATTACCTCACAATTAAATGTTACTAATTAATTGCCCGTACTACGTTGTGGGCTAAATAAATATTTTTTATAATTATTAGGAAGGGAATAAATAATAGATTTTGCTAGTTCAAAAATAATATATATATATATATATATATATATAGATATATATATATATATATATATATATATATATATATATATATATATATATATATATGCAGGGTTTGATATAATGAAACACATCAACATATCCTATTATAACAACAACAACATTGAAGACTTAACATCTAAAAATATCATTATTATTATTGATAAAAAAAAAACTTTCTAAATTATTGCTAGGAAAAAAAATACTCAAAAACATTAATAAAAGAGGAAGTAAGAAAAAAAACTAAAATTATTATTATAATAATAACAATTATTATTATTATTATTATTATTATTATTGTGTGAATAATGAGAAAATAAATTCAATAAAATAATAAAAAAGCCCCAAAACTTTAACAAAAGAGAAAACAAAATAAAAATGAATAAAAATAAAAATTATTAGCTAAAAATATCATTTGATGTAAAAATAAAATAAAAAACTAATAAAAAACCAAAAGAAAAATCAAAGGAAAACAAAAAAGAAATATCAATTTTGAAATGATTATAAACACAAACTAAAATTTAAGAACAAAATTTTGAAAAAAATATTATCTCAACAAAAGAAAAAATAATAAAAATTAAAAACCAAAACTAAAGGTACATATATATAAACATAGACAAAAATAAAAACTATTTAAGAACTATAAAAAATTAAAATAAAAAATCAAAAGTGAAAGGGCCTAAAACAAAACCAAATAGATTATCAATTTCATTCAAATGAAAAAATTGAAAAAATCAAATAAAGTATAACATTTATATATGCAAGGTTTGATATAATGAAACAAATCAACACACTTTATTATAACAATAGGAACATCAAAGCCTTAACATCTAAAAATATTATTACTATTACTGCTAAAAAAATATAAATTATTAAATTATCCTGATGAAAAAAATAAAAAATATTAAAAAAAAGCAAGAAAAAAATTGTTATTCTTATGGCGTTAATAATGAGAGAGAATAAATTTAATAAAAGAAATAAAAAGTCAATAATTTTACCAAAAAATAAACAAAAAAATGAAAAAAAAATTATAAGAAAAAAATCTGATGTCAAAATAAATAAATAAAAATAATAAAAAATGAAAAATGAAAAATGAAAAAAATATATAAATTAAAAAAAATAAAATGCATAGAAGGCGTTGACAGGGTTCCTGTTAGAAAACTAGTTTTTTTCCACTGAGCTACAAGGGCTTCGTTAATTTTTACTTTGCAAAGATAACTAAATATATGAAAGTAGGCAAACTAAATGACCTGAATCGAACTGAAATTTGAGTAATATTATTGTAATTTATAATAATTTATTTCACATGCTCGAACCATAAATTATTTTAGTATATAGTATAAAATTCCTTGGCATGTATGCCCAGATGGGGTTAGCAAAACGGTGAGTTTTGAATTAAATGGAGTCCCGAATCTTCCAGAAGCAGACACCAGCAATAAGAACAGTAAACCCTAATAAAGGTCCTAAACCCCTTTCTAGCTTCTCCAGGTTGTAGCTAAAGAGGAGATTGATAGCTTTAGCTTCAATTCATCAGGGACAGAGAGAGATGGTGTGGTTTCAGTGCGAGGATTGTGGAGAGAACTTGAAGAAACCCAAGTTGCCTAATCACTTCAGAATGTGTTCTGCAACCAAGGTCTTCTCCATCTTCCCCCTTTTTTTTTATATAAAAAATTAAAAAAATCACAGATTAAAAACTCTGATATGTTTAGAATGTTAAAATCGTGTAGCTATCTTGCATTGATTGTGGAGAGACATTTGGGAAGCAAAGCGTTCAGGGCCACACTCAGTGCATTACCGAGGCGGTAGCGATGCTCATTTCTATATTTAAAATTTGATTTACCTTTCTTTTTTTTCTAATTAGTTCTTAAGGGAGTTCCGAATTGCTATTTGTTTATTATCAGGAGAAGTATGGCCCAAAGGGTCTGGGGAAAGCTTCAAATGGCGCAACACCTAAATCCAACAAGGATGCCAAGCAAAAACCCGATGTTGATATCAATGTTGGGTTAACTGAACGCCCACCATGGTTTTGTAGGTATGTTTTCCTTTTTCAAACCTTGTTACTTTTGTTATGCATGTATGTTTGTGTTCTCCCTCGATGTATGGATTTTTGGTTTCTTTTTGCCATCTCCCAAGTCAATTTTTTGAAGTTAGGGACTTGCATTTCGATCTTAAAATATATTTTAAGTTTCTAAGAAAATGCCAGAAACTGGTAAATTAATCCTTCCTCAAACATCAAAGACAACATTGAGTTTTTTCTTTTGTAAAACAAGTCAAAGAAAGTTTAAGTGATTATGGGATTAAGATATTAGAGCTTCGTGCCTTATCTTTTACCTGGAAATAATGTTTGTCAATCATATGTTTGTACAATGTGTTCATTAATTCTTGCAGGTGTTTTTTCATGATTTGGGCTGGTTTTAAATTTAAAATATCGTGTATTGCTGGTAATGCTCAGCCTTCTAAGTAATTGAGTTTTCTAGCCTAGTCTGCACAAACTTTATAAGTGTTGTGTAGTTGGTTCTCCAAAACTGATCATTATTTCCAGATTCAGCTGGAACTGAATTAATTGATTAACATCTCGACTTGAAACTCTCACCCCTACAAACTAAGAAGTACTAGACTTGTTTGAATGAAATTCTCCTTGGAAAGTAGTTTGTTAAGATGATAATAAGAGGCAAGCCTGGATCCATGGCAGGGTTTGCTTGCAATAATTAGTGGGGAACTAAATCTAAAGACAGTTATTCAGTAGTGCTAAAAATTATGTAACTTTCTGCTCTAATTACTATTGCTTAATCTTTCTTATGCGTGCGTAGGAAGTCAAAGAATAGTTTTATTGCTTCCGTGTTTGGTGTTTTATCTCTTCTAGCGTTTCCATCTAAGCCATGATCTTCTGTGCAACACTGTAATTTCAGTCTCTGCAATACCAAGGCTACCAGTAAGCAGACTCTTCTTCTCCATGCTGATGGAAAGAAGCATAGGGCCAAAGCCCGGGCTTTTCAAGCTGCCAAGCAACAACCTAAACAGACAGAAGAATCTACTCTTGATTCAAATGCTCCTACTAAGGCTGCATTGATGGAGAATAAACATGTAGAGGAGCAAAAATTGCAGGATACACCAGATGTTGACAGTGCAGATACCAATACAGAAATAGAGAATGGAAAGTTGCCTTCAAAAAGGAAGAGAAAGCTTGATGTATCTGAGAATGATGGTGTTGGGAATAAGACAAAGGATGGTGCTGCAAATGAAGTGGGCAATGATAAAGGTCAGGTTGAGAGAAGAAAGTCCGGTGATGTTGAGACTCAGTTGAAGAAAGCTAAACACAATGCGGTCAAAGATGACAAGGCTACCAGCTCTAAGAAAGAAGATAATGAAGAGAATATAAAGTGGAGGAAGCTGATTAAATCGACCTTGAAATCTGTATGTATCCTTGATCATATTTTTCCTTGCATTTCCAGTTGAATTGTATTTCAATTTGCCACCCCATGTTGATCAGGGCCAATTATGTAAACTTCATCATACACTCATCAATTAAGTAGCCACCTACAAAGTAAACTTTAATGGCATGCATGAACATGACTAATACTGAATTGACTTGCGTTTTGATTTTCTTAATATCATCCTCATACCGACATTTAAGATTTTTGTTTATGATGCATGCTGCAGAATGATGGAGTTCTGAAGATCAGGAAACTGAAAAAGCTTGTCCTGAAGTCCCTCCAAGAATCTGGCACAACAAAACTTGAAACCGAACTCGGTAATATACTCGAACAAAAGGTCAGCCTTTCAACTAAATAAGAACAAAAAAATATTTTTACTTTATGCCATCCATCTCTTCTATGTACGCTTACCCTTAAGCTTCTATTTCGAATTACTGCTGATTATTCTCTTTTTGGGGTTGCTGTAGATCAATTCGAGCTCCCGGTTTAGAGTTGATGACAAATATGTTCATCTAGCAGCTAAATCTTGAAATCAAGTTTTTGGGCCATGTAGAAGAGAATTCCTAGCGGACAACTGTGCCTATCACGGCGATTTTCCTTTATAAAGTTCTTCAGCTCATTAGTCTATTCGATCAAGAATCATTTGAACCGTAGGTCCTCTCTGGACCGCCATTTTAGAGGGCTTGAAGCTTGCCCTATGATTTATACTTTACCCTCCTTTTGTGTTGCCAGCGCATTGTTCTTACAATAACTTTTCTTGATACATGCAGGGCCACCAGGCTTGTATTTGGCACGGTGTGATTTCTTTTTTGAAAAAGAAAATCCTATAGAAGAGTTTCATTGTATTCTCATTAAGACCACCTATTCATCTGCTTGTTTGGAAGTTATCTGATATTTATCCATCCATTGTGTTTTTTATTCTTAAAAAAGAAAAATTCTGAGCTGCTCGAGGAGTGGTCGGTAGTGGGAGTGTTTCCTACCTTCCCTGTGAATAGATTTTCTTGTGTATCTGATAAAAAAAAAAATGTTTCCCATATGTTTTGATATTGAAGTGTTTTTAAGAGAGAGAATATTTTCAAGAAAAAATCAGTTTCTATCACAATACTAGACACAACAACTTCAACTACAATTCAATTCACAGCGCACAATTCTACTCTTATCCCGATATGAATGATATGTTCTAAACGGATTTGGATTTAGTTCCGGTGTTAAATTGATTAAACGATATGACTCGACATCCAATAAAAGAAACGAAAGAATCAAAGAAAAGAAAAACATGCTACTGTTCTCGATTGTGAAGAAAACAAATATAAGCTGTTTCATGGCATCACATAATCATCCAAGAGTATTCCTTCAATACCGTTCTAACCTGTAAATACTTTATACAAGCATAAACGGTCCCTTTGTTATCTTCATCACCATAATCGTCTCCCATGGAGGCTCTAGATAACAGAACTGGCTAGTTTTCAGCCTTCCAGGTAGGGTAACAGTTAAGTGCAAGGAATTATATGCTCTCCATTCAACACGTTTTAACGAAAATGGGCATGCACCATCAAGTAACAAACTTACTCCTTTTCAGGGATCATAAGATTTAATACATATAAACAGTAATCTAATTTCACTGCTGTATTCATGCTAATTGAAATTTTTCTCTGTTCAAGCCTTCACATGTGGCTAGGCCAGCAGAATGGAAAATGAAGTTATTAAGATTTTGTGTATGCTGTAATGTAGCTGTGATGCTATCTCCATCTGTGAAGGAACTATCTCGTATCAACACATTCTTCGTTGATCTTCCGCTTTGACATGTTATCTACACTGTGCAAGCAATTTCTTGGAACTGAATCTGTTTTGTTTTGAAAATGGGAAGCCTGACAAACTTGGAAGAGGATTACCAGGCCTAAAATAGAGAGCAATAAGCTGCTATGACCAGCAGCACGACAGAAAACGCCATTGCCTGCAATGGGGGTAGCATTAAAATCAAGGATTAAAATTGTGAAATTTTTCAACAAGTTGCAGTTTCTAGTGCCCGTAAAAAAAAAGACAATGTTACTGTTCAGCATATTAGGTCAGTGACAAAGGAAGACACTGATAAAAATCTGATAATCATCATCATCCTTAAAGCTGTTCAGATTCTTGTTGCTTCACTAACAACAGAATATTTATTTTGATGGAGAGAGCGCAAGAGAGCTTACAGCAATTGCAGCAGCAGCAAGGCCTGCACGCTCCCTTGGATCCTTCCGATGGTAATTTCCAAAGTAAAGAAATGTACCATAATACCACATCAACGGGAACACAAATCCCAATAGAAAACTGCAAAAAAAGAGAGAAAAGATAACGATCAGAACAGGAGAAATGGTCATGGGAGAGAGAAACAGCAGTTTGGAGACTACTCACGAAAACCATCCTATCCCACAGCCAAAGCATGGAAGGGGCTTGTCATAAATCCCTTGAAAATCCTCAGGATCTCTAATAAGAGTATATTTTCCCTTTTCTCCATCCGCAGCATCTGTTGATTTCCCTACCATCAGAAGTTCAGACATCTCTCGGCAGTTTGGATAAGCAATTAATAGTGCAAACATCAATTATTAGACATAAAATATGTATAACATGGACGATAATCCACCACATGAAGTAACATGATGAGATACATAATTAAATACACTACACGAATCAAACATGCAAGAGTGCTAGAAGAAAAAGAAACAAGAAGAAAATTGAAGATTATTCAAAAGAGACTAGATCAATAAGGAGGTAGAAAATGAAAAGGCAGTAGGATTCAATAATTCTGATATGATTTGAAAAGATATTGTCTCCTGAAAATAAATGATGTTTAGAAAAAGTGAGACTACCACCAAATGTGAAAGAAGAAAATCCCAAAAATATCAGAGTTCTTCAGGTTCATAGCCCAGGGGGGATACAACCATGAGTATTAGCATTAAAAGGATAAAATCTTATCATTCTAGCTCAGTCACATCTATAGATGGGAGGACAGAGATTTGATCATCAATGCATAAAGGAGGAGGTGAGACAGTAACCAGCAAAACATTGTCTATGCAATTTACATGATAAGATGCTATATTGGCATTCAGCTCATCAGATATGTAAAAAAAAGGGAAGAGAAGGAGCTCATGACACAGAAATCAAGTCTGAATAAGAACAGTACCCCTTGATACTGTATAGTATCGAGCAGACGGCCTGAGGAGATCAATGTGCTTATCCGAGACAGATTTCACTAACTCGACGCCATTCCTTGTACCCTCTCTCTCCTTAATGGCAGCATCTGCAGCACCAACAAGTTTGCACTTATGTGAAAAAGTGCCAGAGTTGATTCTACTTTAATTGGGTGTCGGCAAAATTTACAGAATCAAAATAAATTCAAAGCATAATGCCCCCACAAACCTTTTGTTTCTGAGCACATTAATTAACACAAATGAGAACAAAAAATAAATGAAAAGCATCCTTTTATACCTAAACTTTGTGCTACATTGATAGGGGATGATGCAATATCATCATCCACCATGACAATCGGATCATTGTAAACTAAACTTCTTCACCTCATGCTGGCTTGAATAAGCAACCCAATTGTGGTAGTGTTTTATTGTATATATATATAAAAACTAGTAATTCCAAATGGGTTGTATGCATTTTTATGCCCCTCTCCCCCCATTCTAGTAAATTACAGGATGGAATATTAAGAAAAACAAGTAATAAAGAAAGGATGTCCAGTACTTGGATCCATGTGAGCTATGGCTGAGTATTGGAAGAGGTTGAATTTGTTCAGTACGTAAGTATTGGCCTGCAAAGAAAGCAATGTTTCAAGGTTAGTTCAGTGCAGAGAAAAATTAAAGAAATTCCATTTTGTTTACATATTCATATAATTAACAAAAACACCGCAAGATGAAACAAACTACAAATCATGATACAAAAAGAAAAAGAAAAGCGGGGCGGGTACTTGCCTTTGCAAAGAAAGGAGGAGCTGAATTGTGAAAATCTTGATCAGATGATTTTTGTTGAATATATATGTATGTATAGGAGGAGGAGGAGGAGGAGGAGGCTGGGAGAAAGTGTTGTCGAAGACAAGCAAAGGGTCTTGTTGGGTGTTTGCTTTGATTAGCTGTTTAAGCTGACACGATTGACTCCTCCTATGTCCCTTCTTTTCTTTTTCCCTTGAATTAAACAAATCAAATTCAAGTGGAGCATCTCCAATGACTATTGTGCCCCTCCCGTTGACTCATATTTTTCTGCAAAACAACCCATCCCATCCTCCTCGAGATGCTTGTCGCCTAAGACTTTTCTTCTTTGGTGAAGCTGTGTGTGGAAAAGAAATGCAGAGTGTTTGCCGGCGGCAATGATTGATTATAATGCCCTGATCCACCGTCAAATTTGGCCTCTTATGGACAAATTTATCTCTCAGCTTGTAATTTGCTCCTTTCCCCCCTCCAATCGTTTGTTTTTTCATCATTGGTTTTATAAATTGTTTTGAATTCATTTATATTATTTCCATTATTTTTTGTTAGATTTTTAATTTAAATACCATTTAACTTTTATTTGATTTTCCAGGTTTAATATAGGGTAATTTGGGCTTGTTGGATGTCTTACTCCCTGTTTGGTAATGCTTTTTTAAAATTTTTTATTTATTTTTTATTTTAAATATTTTTTTATATATTTAGATTATTTTTCATGTACTCTGCTAAAAAAATCTTTAAAATTAAAAAGAAAATATTATTTTGATATATTTTGACCTAAAATATTTTTAAAAATAACTTCAACCGTACTTCAAACTGAAGTAATAAAGATTGGTTTTTTAGTTTTTATTTGAAAATATATTATAATAATATATATTTTTTTGTGTTTTTATAATTTTATTTATGATATCAATATAAAAAATAAATAATAACAAATAAATATTTAAAAAAAATAAAATATTTTTAAAATTAAAAACATGTTTAATCATTGCTTTACAAGTTGTATTTGAAACTGTGCCAAGTACAAAGCTGCTATTTCACCAGGTGTCTTATTTGAACATTTTATTTTTAGATGTTAATAAGAGAAAATGCCTTGCTTTTACAGATCAAGGGCCTTTTTCCCCCGAAAATAACGGGCTGTCTTTTCTAGTTAGTGACATGTCGTTTCTTCTCTCCGTAAAATTTATCATCAACCCAAAAATTGCAAAAAAAAAACCCTCACCTCACGTCTAGGGTTCATCTCAACTCCTCTCCTCTCCTCTGAAAACAGAAAGGAATATGAAACTAGCTGGTCTTAAATCATTTGAGAATGCTCACGACGAGTCGGTATGGGCAGCTACATGGATCCCGGCCACCGACACCCATCCCGCTCTTCTAATGACTGGCTCACTCGACGAGACGGTGAAGCTTTGGAAGCCTGACGAGCTCACACTGGAGCGCACTAACACTGGTCACTGCCTCGGCGTCGTTTCAGTTGCCGCGCATCCTTCCGGAGCCATCGCTGCATCGGCATCTCTCGATAGCTTCGTTCGAGTGTTCGATGTGGATTCTAACGCAAGCATTGCTACACTTGAAGCACCTCCTTCTGAAGTTTGGCAAATGCAGTTCGATCCTAAGGTAATTTTGTTTCTTTTTCCTCTGGTTTTAGTTTTTAAGTTTTTGTATATTTGCAACTTATATAAAAAGAAGAATATGTTTTGGAGAATTCTGTCAAGTAGATAATATTGGTTTACTTTCCCCCCCGTAATTTGATCAATTTTATGATTGCGTGAACTGGGTGTGTTTTTCGTAAAAGTGTTTCCTGCTCTATTAATGTTGGCAACATGGAAGCCATATAAAACGAATGGTTATCAAGCCATGTTTTTGAGAATGCTTATCTTGGATCCTATAATTGGAAAGTTGTTATCTTTTTTTTTCAAGATTAATTTTTTTTTTGCAAACTTGTGACAGTGTAATTATAAAGATATGCATTCATTAGAATTAGGTCTATTACTGGAAAAGGATTTTTTTAAAGATAGCATTTGCAGAGGTGCATCTGTGACATACAATAACAGAGAGAAAGATTGAGAGCTTGTTGAACTTCAGTAGAATACATTAATGCTGGTCGCCTGCTTAGTGCTACTTGGTATAAAATTCTTCAAGCATCATGCATTTTGGGATCTGTACATAGCTCATGGTTTTCTTTAAAATCATGTACTGGGACTTCACTTACAATCCATCTTTTATTGAAAGGATGTATTTTAATGCATTTCACTTTAATGGAAAAAAAATCCTGAGCAATCAATCTCCTTCTGTGAGCTCAATTAGTTACATAGTTTGCAATGCAAATTATAGGAGGATGTGGGGGTTGATATCACAGCCATTCATTACACAATACACATTGACGGAGTGTGGCGTACATAACAAACAACCTATTAAAGTAGATCACTTAGGTAGCGATGTTATATGAACTTAGTAATTCAGTGTGACATATTTGTTGATGTTTAAGGTTTTTTTGTTACAGGAATTGAGTCCAATTCCCATAAATTGATTCTAATCCCTTCATAGCCTTGAAAAGGGTGTTTTCTGCTTATAATTCTTTGATTTCCCACCCTAGTGTATTGGTCAATTTCACTTGCCTCATTGATTTTCATGTTTATGAAGCAAATAATTAACATGGTTTGATTATACGTACAGTTGAAGCCAATTCATTTGTTATGATTCCTGTAATCTAGCAGCTCATGCTTCCTTGTCCCATGTAGATTGCAATGAATCGTGCTATGATCTCAGTTTTTTCTTTTTTCTTTCTCTTTGAGGCCTATGTTGAAAGGTCACAATTAATTGCACTCTTAATTTTGAAGCATTCTTGCCATGGTGAGCACTACAATTCTTATCATTCTAAACTTCTTCGGGGTTGATTTCCTTATGGATGACTATTCTCTGCAATTTTGTCCCCAACAAGCTTCCACTCTTCTTCTGTTATCATTATGTTGGCATACAAATATGTTTTTTTATTCGTAAGAGTTTCTGTAATCTTTCAAGGTTGGATAGAATTGTCTACCTGTAGAACCTGTCTTTATCTCCACTCTTCTTCAGTTATTATTGTGTCTGCATACAAAAATGTATTTTTATTCTTAGAGATTGTATACTCTTTCAAGGCTGGATGGAATTGTCTACATTTACAACCTGTCTTTAATATTGTCATTTTTTTTTATAAAAAAAAAACAAAGAAACTCATCAATATGAGCATCATCTTATTTAGAAGGCATGAGGCATAGTTCAACTGAATTGCCAAGGTTGGTTCTCCATGCATAGATGCTTTGTACATGAAGTAGAAAATTGGAAATTATGACACTTTTTTATGTTTGAATTTAACCAGTGCTAACCATAGCTCTACCTACAGGGGACCACTCTAGCAGTTGCTGGTGGTGGTAGTGCATCAGTCCAGCTCTGGGATACAGATAAATGGAAGTTGATTGCTACCCTATCGATTCCTCGTCCAGAAGGACCCAAGCCCTCCGACAAGAATAGCAGCAAAAAGTTTGTGCTATCAGTGGCATGGAGTCCTGATGGGAAACGGGTTGCTTGTGGCTCCATGGATGGTACTATTTCTGTTTTTGATGCAGCTCGAGGCAAATTTTTACACCATCTAGAAGGCCACTTCATGCCTGTGCGGTCTCTTGTGTATTCCCCTGCTAATCCCCGGGTGCTCTTTTCTGCATCGGATGATGCCCATGTGCACATGTATGATGCTGAGGGGAAGACCATGCTAGCAGCCTTGTCAGGTCATGCAAGCTGGGTATTAAGTGTTGATGCAAGCCCGGATGGAGCAGCTATTGCAACAGGTTCAAGTGACAAAACTGTAAGGCTATGGGATCTTAGCATGCGGGCTGCTGTGCAGACAATGAGCAACCATGCAGATCAAGTTTGGGGAGTGACATTTCGACCACCAGGTGGTCCTGGCCCCCGTGCAGGCCGGCTTGCTAGTGTGTCAGATGACAAAAGCATATCACTTTATGATTATTCCTGAATTAACCTTGGTATTTTGACCGTGTAAAAACATAAAGGATTTTCTGTTTTTACAAGACTTACTGCTGCTCATGTTATTTATCAAATTATACCGGAGAAACAAATGGTTTTAGGCTTGTCACAGAGTTTTGCTTGATCCCTTTTGGTTCATTATTTGGTAAATATTGGTGATCCGAGATCCAGTTAATATTTGGCAATGGATCTTGCGGATCTGACCATGGTAATGCATGATTGGGTTTGAGCTAATTAGGATTGACCTTTTCAAGTTTATCATGTCTCCTTGACCACAGGGTATGGCTGCCGCAAGATTAGCATTGCTGCCGCCTAGTTGCAAGTACCAAGCTGCACCTATGGCTGCCTCTGAAAAGAATTTTGGGAAGGGTGTGTCAGCATTTGAAAAGAATTTCGGGGAGGGTGTGTCAGCATTTAGTAAGGATAATGAAGGAGCCTTGAAAAAACTTTCAAGTGAGATTTTTAATTTTTTGGTTAAATTTTGGTAGTTATTGCTGTTAAATTGCTCACTCATGTGTCCATCCAGTGCCTGCGTTGTATTATTGTCGTTTGTTTAACAGCTTGATTGAGCTTTTTATCCTGTACAATATAAATCTTATAATGTTTTTATCCTGTACAATATACTTGTTTTGTATTCTTAATAATAAACTATCAACGTATTCATAAAAAAAAGTGTTTTTATCGGGGTGGTAAGGGTCGCCTCTTACCATTCATGCATAGACAATATTCACTCGCACATTTTTATTTGATTTTCAGTGGCTTAGAAATATCATTAAATTAACTTCATAAGACTTTATTGTCAAACGAATGAATGCATGTGTGAGACAAAAAAAATGCATTTTTGAAAATCATTAACATTGTTGTGCTTTAGTAGACGTTGTGGCAGGGGCTTGAGTATCTATGAGTATCTATCATGGATAATTGGAGTCACCACCTAGAAATTATAAGAAACTAGAAACCCTAAAGATAAGCATCGGTTCTAAAGATTCATGCAAGAGTTTAGTTATGTTTTAGGAAGAACGATGTCACTTTTACAACATTTTTTCTTCCAAAAAGCCTTTTCTCTTAAATATATGATTTTTATTGCCATTCAAATTATTTTAGCCTTCAATTATCACACTATTAGATAACATCTTCAAGATACAACTAGGCCCTCTAAATCTTATTTGAAAGAATAAAAAAAAAACAGAGAGGAAAGTATGTTTTTGTATATATATATTTTCTCATTGTAAACATTCCTGTAAATGGTTGGAGAGACAGTGGAGGGTATGGTGTTATTTTCTTGCTCTGTGTTCCCCTGTTTTTTCGTGCCTCCAGTCTCCATGAAATAGAATCGTTCTCCCTTCTGTACAGTTCTTGGCAATGCTAAAACGAGAATGCCCGATTTGAGATTGCTTCCTGGACTTAATCTAAGGGATTGATTGAAGATTTGGACAGGAATCCTGGGATATTGAGCTGAAATTAGAAGATCGGATTCTGGACTTAAATCCTGGGATTGTAACTTAATCAAACCCCGATGCTAAATTAGATGAAAATTCATTTAGTTAAGATTCTGTTTTGCACTTATATTTCAAAAATATTTTTGATATTTTTATATATTAATATAAAAAATAATCATAAACAAACTTAAAAATTAGGGTGGTTAATGGTTTATTATGTTTAAAAGAGGATAATTATTATGGTTTGAATTAGTGTCCCGAGAAAATAAATAATCAAAACATCGATTATAATTAAATCAAAATCTCTTCCATTCGAGTCACGACAAAATAAAATATTGACGTTAAAAAAATTACAACAAAGATATGGCAAAATAAACAGAGCTCTCCTCACTCAGCCTTTTCGCTCTAGAAAAATAAAAGCCTTTTATTATATTTTTCTTTTGTCAATTAATTAAATAAATAAACCCATATCTGATATTTCCTTCACGTAATATACAAATGAGATGTGCATGATTGCGTGATCACATTTTTAAATGATCTCAAAATCTTTTATTATTATTATTATTATTATTATTATTATTATTATTCAATCCATTCGCCAACCTTGAACGATATAGAAAATAATAAAGTGGTATATTATTATTATTATTATTATTATTCAATCCATTCGCCAACCTTGAACGAAATAGAAAATAATAAAGTGGTATATTTTAATTCAATTTGGCCCATCTTTTGAGCCGACCACTCGACAGAAAACGGGTTAATTAGAGGGGGCATTGAGATGGGTTAGCAGTTGTTTGTTTGTTTTACTGATGCAGTCAGTGCCACGCGCTACGTCGCACTCTTATTTATGTTTTTAAATCTAAAAATATATTTTATTCAGGTTATTAACTTGATTGCATTTAATAAACTCCTTTAATTTACTAATATAAATAAAATTGTAAAGTTTAGTTATGAAAGAGAAAAACTGAAAAACAAATCTTTATTTTAAAATACAAATAAAAAAACCCTTTAATTCAAACTATGTTAACCAACCAACACTACAGTTATTAACACAAGTTTCATGATAACTCTAATGGAAAAAAGAAAAGAAAAAAAAAATAATCAAGCAAACAAAATATAGAATGATAAAATTAAAAAAAATATAATAAAAAAAAGTAAAAAAAACTTTTTGACTCGAATCCACTTGGGTTAACATGCAAAATCTGCAACATAGATATAATATTTAAGTAATCATATCAAAAGAAAATTGAAAAAACTGACACTTAATTATCAAATATCCAAATATTGAACCCGAATTATTTTCAAAATAAGTAAGAAAATCAATAAAAAAATATAAAAAATAACAGAGCTCAATTTCCAATTAAACAAAATCAAAAGATGAAGCTAAAAAACATGATCTTAAAAAAGAAGAAGAAAGCAAGCAAACCTAGACAAGGATCCTAAACCTAAATTAATTTTTTTAAATTCACAACACATGAAATCCTAAATTTGAGCTCAATCAAGAAACTTAATTTTCAACCAACTTAATATTAAAAGATGAGATTAAAAAGATATATTAATTTAAAAAACTTGCTAAAGTAAAAAAAAAAAAAAAATAGAGTACCAAATCTAAAAGGAAAAAAACTCACAGGAGGATGAAATAGCAAGGTAAATCTAATTTTAAAAAGTCATATTAAATTAAAAAAAATAATAAGGCCAAATATACCATATGAAAAAATAATAATGGAGAATGAAATTAAGAAATTTTTTAATTTTTTTTATCATAATTTTTTTAATTAAAATAATAAAGACTAAATATGAAAAATAATTAAATAATAGGGTTATTTTGAAATTTGTAGGGTTAGCATAGAAATCGAGAGAAAAAAAGATTGAGAAAAAAAGGACTAAAGCCACTCGAGGCTTTTTGGCTAGGCGCTTTGTTGAATTATGAAAGGGCCATCCAAATCATTTAAAAGCTTATGCGAAAGGTGATATTTGGTTATTGAAAAATTCCACAAGAGTTGCTCATATATGGACACATTGAACGCATACATCTGATATTTTTTAAATTATAATTATACTTGTTAACTCACAAAATAACTTTTAAGTTAACCTAATTATTACACGATCAAAAACATAATCAAAAGACAAAAACACCTTTGGACTCGAGCATAAGGTTTTCTTTTTAAAATTCTAAAGGAATGCTCACAAAACTAAAAAGACTAAAAATCCATTGGACACCTTTTAAAGGTGTTTAAGTAATTTCAATATCCACAAAATATGATAAAGACCAATTTATTCTCGATCAATTTGATATTAACAAATTAATATAATGTAAAAGATTATTTTGCCTCTTAATTTCCACCTTTTCGGCTAGCACTATGGAAGGCTAAACCATGACAGAAATTTATAGTGCGATGAGACTTAATCCATAATGTTTTTACTAAGCCCCCTTAGTGTTTTATTTCTCTACAATGTTCCCCCCACCTAACTTTATCATTAACAAATTTGATACTAAGAAGATTTTGTTTCTTCATTTCAATCTTGGACTAACACAAATATGTTTGGCATTGTGGTAATTTTGTGGTTAGGGTTTAATTTTTTTAAAAAATAACATTTCTAGTTGTGGTTTAAAAAAAATATATTTGATTAAAAATATAGTAAGATAGATTTTTTTCATGAAAAAAAGTCTCTGTAAATGAAAAATATGTTATTTTATTTTAGCTTCTACAAAACTAAAATTTAAAACACAATTATATATAAGATCCAATGTGAAAAACAAAAGCTAATTAGCTAACCAAATAGTTTTTTATATGGCCGAACAAAAACAAAAATAACACAATATCAAATGGTTTTTAAGGTAATATTTAATTCCTATTCCAAGATAAAAGAGACAAATACAATGGAGACAATACAAAAAAGAAGACAAAGATAAAATTTTGTTTGAAAGTTATATATAAGACAAAATAATTTATGTATCATGTTTGGTTATAGTATCTAAGACATGCTAAAATATTTTTTACCCTTATTATGTATTGTTGCTATATGTATATATGTATAATATTATAGTAACTTTAGCTATAAAAGCAATCAAGAGGGTTAGCATGAAGCATGAACTAACTTAAGTATAAGAATTATAAATAAATGATTGACTCAACTTGACTTTATCAAAAACCCAGGTCAACCCTTTATAAAATATAGATAAATAACCTACTGATTTGTTTTTTGAAAGATTGATCAAAACAAGGTTATTTAAATATTTTTTTAAAATTTTTTAGGTTAACCAGATTGATCCTCTTAATCCATAACTTAATCTTTGCCTTAATCTGATTTTCGAGTTAAGTTTCTAAAACTATGATAAAAACCACAATTATCCATTCAATGACCCTAGACAACTTGTGTTGACTCTCCTAGGAGATGACTAGGGCCTTATCTTGAATCAAATTTAGAGTTGCATTTCAAAACTATGTTAATAATTATTTTTGTTCATTTTATATTGACTTGAGTTAATAATCAATCAACTCGTGATTTGGACATTGAACCTAGTTGACTATCAAATCAAATTTTAAAGCTATGGTAATAACCATTTTATTTTTATGCTGAATCGAGTTATCATGAACTTGAATCAATAACTTGGATTGCGCTTTAGATTAACACCTGTATTGAGTTTTAGAATCATAATAATAATAACTTTTTAGACTTAAATATCTTGGTTAAACAATTTTAGATTTGAAAGTTTTTTATAAAGATATTTTATGACTAAAATAAATAAATAATCTCTAAATACATGTGCCTTGTACACTTCCTATTTTGATAATACAAAAATTTCCTTTAAAACTATAGAAGACAGATTTGTTTCAATATCTTTATCTCTATTTATTCAACCAAATATATTTTTTATCTTCAATATCTTCATCATTTTTATTTTAAAAAAATAACTACACACTATCTAAATATTTAAAAACATTTATTAAATTACTTTAAATATATCACACTCGATATGTAAAAAAAAAACCCTTCTCCTCGTGAAAGCGAGGGCTGATGCAGTAAAAAGCGTTAAGTATATGTCCAAAAAAAAACATGATTTGTGTCTTAATCTCCTTCTGATGTCGGTTTTACCTAAGAAAACATAAAAAGAAACCACTGTTCGTGCGCGACCACGAACGGCCAACTAGCCTCCTCCCTCACTGGACCCCACTTGGCCTCCAAGACAGAGAAGCTTACAGCTAGGCCTTGCTTTTTTTTTTTTTTGTATTTATAAGCTTCTGTTGTCTCGTTTTCTTCTTTTTTTTTTTACAAAACCAGAAATACACAAACAATTACTGAACTAAAACGCATTATTATTATAATTTTTTTTGCTAAGAGTTATTCAAAAACTTTCGTTTTGCTTCTTGTTATCGCCTACCTGTTTGTTTCTCTTCTTCAAGATTGACTGTCGTTAAAGCTTTTTACTCTAAACAGCTACAAGTCGTGCGTGTTCTTCCGATCGGACTCACTGATTGCTTTCCTTTCTCCTTCACTCGGTCGTTAATCTATTCAATGAGTTAAGAAGATCGCAGTATAGGATCGTCATGGTAGGTTGAAAATAGAATTTATTATTCTTGTTTTTGGATTGCTTGATTTCTTAGTTTCCTTTATTTGCCAATTAGTTGAATCATTGGATAGTAAGGGAGTTTTTTTTATATATATGTTTTTTGACAATTGTAATCTGTGTGACATATGAATGGAGCATGATTTGTGATTTAAGTTCTTCGAAATGGTTTTTTTATTTTGAATTTTTATGGTCGTGCAAGAATGAATTATGGTTCGATTTAAGCTTGTTTAAATAATATGCAATGCTAGATGATAGGAGATGATATGCTAATCCAAGAATTATTAGATTTTCTTTTCCCTTTTGTTTTGTTGAGGGGGGCACATGAAGCGGAGGTGGTAGTTAGGCATGACTCATGAGTTATGGGCTAAATAAATAGGAGAAGCTTAAAGGAATAATGTTTTAGTTCCTGACATGGTTTGTTTCCTAAAAAATTGGAAGATTATTTGTATATCATAAATACATGGACGAACAGCTCGGAGATGAGTGGCCTAAAAAATCATAAGATTATTTGACAAGCCTCACTTTTTAGTATGACTGGGATATGTGGTGATTATTTTGCGTGAATCAAAGTATTTTGCTGAATCAATATAGTTTGTTCACGGTGGTCATATCGTGATACAAGGTTCAAAAATCTAATCTCATGATTATCAGTTAATCAATAATTCTAGCTGCTTAGCTTGAAATGTGGAAAGTTTATCTTTTTGGGGAGCGGGTTATTATGGTGTCAACTGTAGTTTTGACTTCACATTCAACTCTTAGCAATGGTAGAAATGCAGTTAAAACAGCGTGGCCATTTCTGTGGTAATGCTGGCTATAACTGATTTTTTGGAAATTGTTGCTACCCGCTTTTTCCATTTCAATTCTTCCCCTATTAACTCTCTCTCTCAATCTCATCTTAGGTTGGCTAGTTCATAGTGGAAATGTAATTCTTTTATTTCTTTAGTTGATGTCTTGCATGCTTGATATGCTGCAAACATCAAGTAATATAGCCAGGGAGGATATATATATATATATATATATATATTTGTCTTTGATCAACTCTAGACAATTATTATCTTTTTAGATTTCTACGATGTAAATATCATGCTTAGCATTGCTGGATATGCCTAATGTGATAATGTTTGCAGGCTACATCAGATAACATTATAGTAGGTTCTCATGTATGGGTTGAAGACCCTGTTTTGGCTTGGATTGATGGAGAAGTTCTTAGGATCAATGGTGGAGAAGTTCATGTTCAAGCCACTAATGGGAAAACGGTGAGTTCATACTAGCTTGTCTGTCATGTCCGTATGAGGTACGGAGTAATGCAAATGATATCTCCTGAGATACCCAACATCACTGTGATTGACATTTATTCTGTATATAAAATCTGCAATCCCAAATAATTAATTCATAGTTTACAGAAGTAAAAACTCTTAACAGTTAGAAAACTTTAGAGCTGATGTGTAGCTTCAATTTTAATCGGGTTGAAATTTTGCTTCATTTTGTCAGTGTCAGATGGAATTTACTTATATCTTGTCCCTCTTAATATCTCTTTCTAATTACAGTCCCATGATTCTCAAATTACTGGAAAACTAATTGCAGGTTGTTGCAAATATCTCCAAAGTATTTCCAAAGGATACCGAAGCTCCTCCTGGAGGTGTAGATGACATGACAAAACTGTCGTACTTGCACGAACCAGGAGTACTGCATAACTTGGCTGCAAGATATGAACTTAATGAAATATATGTAAGACACACTCTGAAATTCTCTTTCTAACTTAGGTATAGAAGTAAGCATTGAATTGAGAAATTCCTGAGAAAAGAGGAACCATTTTTTTTTTAATCTATTCTGCACAATAAATGTCCTTGCATATGTTCTGCAGACATACACTGGAAATATACTGATTGCAATAAATCCATTCCAAAGATTACCACATATGTATGATACGCACATGATGGAACAATATAAAGGTGCTGCATTTGGAGAGCTAAGCCCTCATGTTTTTGCAGTTGCAGATGTTGCATACAGGTAACTTCCATTTATTCTGTCTGGCCTCACATTTTCCTTGTATTTTTTCTTAATTCTATGCTTTTATCACATAGGCAAATGATCAATGAGGGAAAGAGTAACTCAATTCTAGTTAGTGGAGAAAGTGGTGCTGGTAAGACTGAGACAACAAAGATGCTTATGCGGTATCTTGCATACATGGGTGGTCGATCAGGTGTGGAAGGGCGAACTGTTGAGCAACAAGTGCTAGAAGTAAGATGAAGGGCTTCTCTTTCTATGACTATGTTTTAAATCCCTTGATTTTCACCACATAGCAAGTGTTCCCTGATATGGTGTTTCTGTTTCATTGAAAATTTTCAGTCTAATCCAGTTCTTGAAGCATTTGGCAATGCCAAAACTGTTAGGAACAACAACTCCAGGTGCGAACTTGTTCCCTATTTGGGTAATTAAATTCAATAGTGATTTTTTATGTGATCTTCTCTGGAGACATTGAATTATATATAGAGCATCGATTCAAAGATTTTTGAACAAACTGTTCTTCTGATTTAAATTAATCAATGGTCCCTTCATGGTCATACCGACTAATGTTCTTCTTCAGTTGAACATCTTTTTTGTTCTGATTTAGATGAGTTATTGAATATATGAAAAATATTGTTCAGTGTTGTGTGCACAAGTTAGTCAAGGAATTGGCTGATATTTTCTTCTTATCTATCTCGGTATATAATGCAGCCGATTTGGTAAATTTGTTGAGATTCAATTTGACAAGAATGGGAGGATATCGGGAGCAGCTATACGTACTTATTTACTTGAAAGATCTCGTGTTTGCCAAGTTTCTGATCCTGAAAGAAATTATCATTGCTTTTACCTTCTGTGTGCTGCACCACTGGAGGTACTCATGCTTTATGCTTGTATTGAGATTAGTGAAAATATTTAGTACTTCCTGTGCTTGTGTTTTCAAGTGCTAATTGATTGTTTTCCCTTCAGGAAAGAGAGAGGTATAAGTTGGAAAACCCCAAATCATTCCATTACCTGAATCAGACCAACTGCTATGAGTTAGATGGAGTAAATGATGCCGAGGAATATCTTGCAACAAGAAGGGCAATGGATATAGTTGGCATTAGTGAGGAAGAGCAGGTCAGTGTTTGTGTTAGCTTTAAAAAATGATGTGCTCTTGCTCATTTCACATGTTTTATACACCAACTCTTCCAGGAGGCGATTTTTAGGGTTGTAGCTGCCATTCTGCATCTTGGTAACATTGAATTTGCAAAGGGAGAGGAAATAGACTCGTCCGTTATCAAGGACCAGAAATCTAGGTTCCATCTCAACATGACAGCAGAACTACTAAAGTATGACATGTTTATTCCCTTTATGTGTTCTGGTGCATTTTGTGATCTTTATCACATATGCTGGTTTTGCAGCTTAAACATCTAGTATCTTATGGCGTGATGTAGGTGTGATGCCAAGAGCTTGGAAGATGCATTGATACAACGTGTGATGGTAACGCCTGAAGAGGTTATTACAAGAACTCTCGATCCTCTTGCTGCGATTGTTAGCAGGGATGCCTTAGCTAAAACCATTTATTCCCGCTTGTTTGATTGGTAAAGGGTCTACCTTCACAATGCTCTCTTTGTGTGTATATGTGGAGTTGCATTTTTTTTATAATGATCATCATGAAGAATAAAATAAAGAGAACTAAGATATTTTCATCCACGAAACCGGTGTTTGTTCTCAACCACATTTGTGAATATTTCAGTTTGTAATAACTTACTTATTTTGCTGCAGGCTTGTGGATAAAATTAACAATTCTATTGGGCAAGATCCAAACTCAAAATCGTTGATTGGAGTTCTTGATATATATGGTTTTGAAAGTTTTAAGTTCAATAGGTGAGCCTTTGATTTTCAAATATTATCTGCTATTCTGTAATATTTTTCCATACAGGCACAGCTGACTGTTTGGCATATTTTGTAGTTTTGAGCAGTTCTGTATCAACTTTACAAATGAAAAACTTCAACAGCATTTCAATCAGGTTTAGAATTTGTTGACATAATCCTCGGTCACTCATTTGCATTATATACCTTCCTGTGTTTTAATATATTATGATTGTCAATTTGTTATTATTTGCAGCATGTATTTAAAATGGAACAAGAAGAATATACAAAAGAAGAAATCAACTGGAGCTACATAGAATTTGTTGATAACCAAGATGTGCTGGATCTGATTGAGAAGGTCTTTTACTTTTGCTTGACATTGTGTTAAATTTCTATAACTTGCATTGACAGGACACAGAATAACCTGTGGATCCGTGTTGTATTGCAGTATATTCTTTCATCCATTTATGCCCTGTCCCATTCTCTATTTCATCTCTCAAAGTTTTTACTGTCTTGTACATTTGTTTGCAGAAACCTGGGGGTATCATAGCACTTCTTGATGAAGCTTGGTATGTAGATAGTATTTGATTCTATGATTTGAATTTTTTTTTGCTTGGCTGGAGACTCATGTACGTATAATTGCTTC
This sequence comes from Salix dunnii, assembly GCA_015731905.1. Taxonomy (NCBI): domain Eukaryota; kingdom Viridiplantae; phylum Streptophyta; class Magnoliopsida; order Malpighiales; family Salicaceae; genus Salix; species Salix dunnii. The sequence goes on along the minus strand of CM027664.1, from coordinate 10,737,261 downwards.
TTACAGCATGTTTCCTAAATCTACACATGAAACATTTGCTCAGAAATTGTACCAGACATTTAAAAACAACAAGCGCTTCATCAAGCCCAAGCTCTCTCGGACTAGCTTTACCATATCTCACTATGCTGGGGAGGTAAATCAGTTTGTCTTCATATTTTTTGTTCAGTTTTCTTAAACTTCAATAGATTATGAAATACTTATTTCCTTTTCTTCTTCCAGGTGGTGTATTTGGCTGATCAGTTCCTAGACAAAAACAAAGATTATGTAGTGGCAGAACATCAGGATCTTCTGACAGCTTCCAAATGCCCATTTGTAGCTGGCCTATTTCCTCCACTTCCAGAGGAATCATCGAAATCATCTAAATTTTCTTCCATTGGGTCACGTTTTAAGGTATGGGATGATTTACTTTCTTCTCAGTTTTCCTAGAATGAATGAAGTGGCTTTTTGATATTGATGAATTTATTTTCTGAAAATAAGAGCCCAGTGGTGGCATCTACTTGTTGATTATGAACAAATTTATAATCAATGGCAATGCAACAGTGATAAAATAACCATATCAACTTGACATGCTGCAACTGGAAGTTCATAGAGAAATAACCACCTTGTGAAATCCTCAATAATGTAGCATGCAAATCAGTTTGATGAACACTAAAGTACTGCTAGATAGATGTGCACCAATTCTTCATTATTAATGCATTGGAATTGCATGCTGGCTAGTTTTTAATAAATCTGTTTCTAGTGCTGTTATACTTTTACTGAATTTTTAGAGATAATATGTTTTAAACACTGCAGCTACAACTCCAATCTTTGATGGAGACTTTGAGTTCTACAGAACCTCACTATATCAGATGTGTGAAGCCAAACAATTTACTAAAGCCTGCAATATTTGAGAATGCTAATATTATCCAGCAACTACGCTGTGGTGTAAGTATAATCAGGATATATATTTTATGTAATTCTTTGGTTGACGTACTTCATTTATTTTTCAAATGAATAAGTGTAAACATTAGGTGCTGCTATGCTAACCATTATTGTAATTGTGAAATTTATCTTTCATTTAGGGTGTTCTTGAGGCAATTAGGATTAGCTGTGCTGGGTATCCTACAAGGCGGACATTCTATGAGCTTCTTCTTCGTTTTGGTGTTCTTGCTCCAGAAGTTTTGGAAGGAAAGTAAGTCATAATTTGAAGTAAAAAACAATGAAAATTTCTTCATACCTCTTGCTTTAGCTCTTCCTTTTCCTTCCATGCAGTACATTATTTTTCTGTGTTTCCTGTTGTCTCTTTCCTATACAGCCATGATGACAAGGTTGCTTGCCAAATGATTTTGGATAAAATGGGATTGAAAGGTTATCAGGTAATGATATTATCTCTTTTAACTCATCATCTGCAGCATGGATATAATTTCCCATACCTATCCTAGGCATTGTGATAGGGCTGGTGGAGAGGGATAATATGTATTAAGGGATGAGCAGGGGGTTATTAATTTTCTCTTACTTTAAAATCAATAAGTGAGGTGACACATTAAATAAGGCCATATGCTTGTACCGCTACTCTCTTCGCCAGATAATTGGTGCTTCTGTGTTAGGACTGATTGGCATAGAGGGGGGAGGTTACTGAGCTTTTATGGTCCAGTTTTTCATTGAGAATCAAAGCTTACAATGGTGTTCTGCTGAAATTTTAGGTGGCCTGTGCAAAATAGGATTGCAATTAGTATCTAAGTTAGGTGTTCCAGGGAGAGATGACCAGGAAGTGATTGTTGTTTCCCATCACATTTTTTCATGTCCTGCCATTAACACATTATGGGTTAGGCAGTGTAAGATGTGGAAAATGATAACTTCTGTGAAACACTTACAATCTGCAAGTGTATGTGTGGAAACCTGTTTGTAAAAGTCCCCAAATTCTTGTTTATGTTATGTTTCTTGTTATTTCCTGGATGCTGTCAATCTTTGCATCATCCTTGTCTATATAGCATCTTGCCAGTGGAATTTACTAGTTGCCTATATCTTACGATGTCCAACATGACTGGTTTTGCAGATAGGCAAGACAAAAGTCTTTCTCAGAGCAGGTCAGATGGCTGAACTGGATGCAAGAAGAACAGAGGTACTTGGAAACGCAGCTAGAACCATACAAAGGCAAGTCCGCACGTATATTGCGCGCAAAGAGTTCATTTCATTGCGTCGGGCTGCCATCCATTTACAATCTCATTGCCGAGGTATCCTTTTAACTTCCTTTGAAACCAAACTTGTTTGTAACTGGCTACTGATATTATTAACTGTGTTCATATCTTGTACATTAAGTAGTGACAACATAGTCCAGTGACAGACTGTAGACTCATGTACCCATATTCATTCATGTTTGAATTTGGATTTAAATCACCAGATGTCCCTGTACCATATGATTTGGTCAAATTAGCCAATCTATATAAAAAAGGCTATAATTGGCCCTTCTCCCGCATGAATTGGAGCGCTTTAGACTGAGTGATGTCAATTGAACAATTGCTGGTGTGCATGTGTTTATTTTTGTTCTTACAAAGTTTTATTGTATTTGTACAGAAACAGTTGTGTGCACATGAATGTTTAAGACAGGTGATTTATGAAATCACATATAAAATCATCCACGATGCATAAAGTTTAAATGGTTCATGAGTGGATATATTTCTATCTAGCCACCCAAAAATACATTATTTATAAGGGTAGTATATTGGTTGCCACGACTGCACAGCTTCAATTTCCACTGCTGTTTTTAGCCACAAAAATCCTGATCATGGTACACCCTTGTTTTTTCCATTAATATCAGGTGTATCGGCCCGCAAGCTATATGAGGGGTTGCGGCAAGAAGCAGCAGCTTCAAAAATTCAGAAGAATTTCAGGCGATACACTGCCAGGAAAGCCTACCTGACCCTATGTTTCTCAGCAATCTCTTTGCAGACAGGCTTAAGGGCAATGACTGCTCGCAATGAATTCCGATTCAGAAAGCAAACTAAAGCTGCGATTATTATCCAGGTCCCATCCTCACTCCTCTTGCAATCACATTCTCCTATAGTATAGAAACACAGCTCTTCAACTCTTAAAGAATGCTGGTCATAAATTTCTGTTATTATACTTGGAATCAAGCTGACTTTTATTCTTTTCAACTTGAAACTGAGCTTACAACTTTGAATGATTTTCTTGGTGTCTGTCAGGCGAAATTGCGTCACCACATAGCATACTCTTATTACAAGAGGCTTCAGAAGGCTGCATTAGTTTCTCAATGTGGTTGGAGGCAAAGGGTTGCTCGTAGAGAGCTTCGGAAGCTCAAAATGGTCAAATCAAATCAAATTCCTTGTTTTTTTTTTTTTTAAATAGTTTGAAGGTGACTAGTGTTACTTGAGAGGGAAAGATTTAAATAATACTAATTAATTTAAGTTTTCAGGCTGCAAAGGAAACAGGGGCCCTTAAAGAAGCGAAGGACAAATTAGAAAAGCGTGTGGAAGAATTAACATGGAGATTGCAGTTAGAGAAGAGATTGAGGGTACCATTTTTCTTTATATCAGTGCTGGCAATACAAACTGCACCGGGCACAATTTCATTTGGTGTTTATTTGAATTGCAGACTGATCTGGAAGAGGAAAAGGCACAAGAAATTACCAAGTTACAAGATGCTTTGCGTCATATGCAAATTCAAGTTGATGAAGCAAATGCCAGAGCAATCAAAGAACGAGAGGAAGCTCAGAAAGCAATTGAAGAAGCACCTCCAATTATTAAGGAGACCCCTGTAATAGTTCAAGACACAGAAAAGGTTGAATCATTAACAGCTGAGGTAGAAAGTTTGAAGGTAAGTACGTTAACATGGATGATTGGTAGCTTTTGCCCCAATATTTATATCTTTTCTTATCATCGCTTGCATCTTATAAGAGGATTATCAGGTGGTTATTCTCTTTACTGCTGACAATGATGAGAACTTCTACCTATTACATGACTCAGCAAAGTGGGCTTCAAAAACCATGTGCTATTGTAGAATCCCTCCCTTGAAACTAATTAACCACTTCAGTCTGTTGCTTGAAATGCCTCTGCATGTAAATGTTTCTGGGATTATTTTTGGAGTTTGTGCATCTTCCTATGCAGTATGTTTGCATGTGTCATCAGATCCACTGTTATGTGGATCAACCTTGACCTGCAAGAAACTGCAGGTGGGCACATGCTAATAGGACTCCCTTTTTCTCTCTCAAGCAACTTCCTTTTTATTTTTATAGCATTTTGAAATAGTGAGATTTTAGACCTATCCATCCCTGTCACCAACTTTTCTGATAAAATTGTATGGCTTCACTGGATTTGACAAAGCACATGGGATTTGACTGTGTTTGAAATTTGACAGATGAACCTGTTTTGTGTGGATATTTTAACTTTATATGATATTGCAATTTTAAAGCATTAATGATAGCTAGGACATTGCTTTTGTGGATGCTATTGGGACCTGAATAAATTTCTGCAACCGTCCAGGCTTTGCTGCTCTCAGAAAGACAAGCAGCAGAAGAGGCAAGGAAAGCTCATGCAGATGGTGAGGCCAGAAGCACAGAATTGGCCAAGAAACTAGAAGATGCAGAGAAAAAAATGGATCAGCTTCAGGAATCAGTCCAGAGGTTTGTGAATGCATCATGGAGTGGAACTGATTGGATATTAGTACTTATGTTATATGATTGAATTGTATTTATGCCATCAGTGATTAGCTTATCCCTGATTATATTAATACAACCCTTCCCTTCTCTTTTCTGTCTACTTGACATCAGCCTTCATAACTTTACCCTTGTACTGCGATACTTGTGTTTGCAAGTGTGTACTTTTCTCATAGCTTGTAGTCATCCATTTGATACCTGTGTCTGTGCTTTGCATGCTCACATGCCCCCCCTCGCTCCACTCTCTATCTCAAGTTTTGTTTTTCTTTATACATCAAAGGCTCGTTTATATTGCAGGCTGGAGGAAAAACTTTCCAACTCAGAGTCAGAGAATCAAGTGCTTCGTCAACAGGCACTGACTATGTCACCAACAGGGAAATCTTTGTCTGCACGACCAAAATCAATGATTATCCAGGTGAAAATGGAATTCTCATCTGTTTTTTGTCATAGCATTATGATCTAAAAGGCTCTAGAATTTCATGCTATTTATTAAATTGCAGAGAACTCCTGTGAATGGGCATGTTGGAAACGGAGAGGTGAAGGTGGCATCGGTGAGGGTTTTCTTTTTTTTTTTTGATAGATCAACTACTGTAATGTATTCAGTTGAAGGCTTGTTTGTAAATTCTTTCTCTGTGGGCTTAATATCTCAGGACACGATTCTTGCTGTATCAAATGCTCGTGAACCAGAATCTGAGGAAAAACCACAGAAATCTCTCAATGAAAAGCAGCAGGTAAGTGGCTTTTGGCAAGTAAAGCACTCATTTCATTGATTTCTTAATCCAGTAATGATGTAGTAAGCAACAGTAATGAGAGATCGTAAAATGCATATTTTGTTCCATTAAGGACTGGGTCATCTTTGATACCTCTAAGTTCTTAACCTCCTGCTAATTCTTTTTTTTGCAATCTGCATTTTTGATTCAGGAGAACCAGGACCTGCTGATCAAATGTGTATCACAGAACCTGGGATTCTCTGGGGGCAAACCAGTTGCAGCCTGTGTCATATACAAATGTCTTCTTCACTGGAGGTCATTTGAAGTTGAAAGGACAACTGTTTTTGATCGTATCATTCAGGCAATAGCTTCTGCCATTGAGGTAAAGTATCATTTTTTGGGATTTCAAAAATCAGATTTTCATTTCTTTTATACAAAATCACAATATATTGCCTTCTGATTTTGCTCTCACCTCAAACTAGTTGTAAACTGACTAGATAGGATTGATGTTGGCTACCTGTTTATCTTATTGAAGGTCCCTGATAACAATGATGTCTTAGCCTATTGGTTATCTAATTCATCCACATTGCTGCTACTGCTGCAACACACACTCAAAGCAAGCGGTGCTGCTAGTTTGACACCACAAAGACGGAGAACATCATCCGCTTCTCTCTTTGGGAGAATGTCTCAAGTAAATTCGTGTTTTATAGAAGTGTCTTGCATGTTCTCATCATTTTTTTCTCTCTAATCGTTCATGTTATTCAGGGGCTAAGGGCATCTCCTCAGAGTACTGGACTTTCATATCTTAACAGGGGGCTTAGTAGACTGGATGACTTGAGACAGGTTGAGGCTAAGTATCCAGCATTACTTTTCAAGCAGCAACTTACAGCCTTCCTTGAGAAGATATATGGAATGATACGAGACAATCTGAAGAAAGAAATCTCCCCATTGCTTGGGTTATGCATTCAGGTTGTTTCTAAGCTACTTCAGTATCATGATTCAATAGCTGCTACTCTTGCTAGCTTTTTTAAAAAATTAAGCTTTTTCCACATGCCCTGGGACGCAATAAGGGAGTGCCCATGGATGACTGACCAAAGCGGATTACCTGTGTTTGTGTGCTTATGCATTTTTTTTTTTTTTTTGTATAATGTGCTTATGCAAGTTGAATATATTTCAAATATTGTGCAGGCACCAAGGACTTCCAGGGCAAGTTTAGTAAAGGGTCGCTCTCAAGCCAATGCTGTTGCTCAGCAAGCTTTAATTGCTCACTGGCAAAGCATTGTCAAAAGCTTAAATAGCTACTTGAAGACAATGAAAGCAAACAATGTGAGTTACAATTCTATAGAGAATGTAATAACAACCATGGAACTGTTTTCTTGGAAAATTATCATTCACTTTGATATTCTGTTTTTCAGGTACCTCCCTTCTTAGTGCGTAAAGTGTTCACTCAAATATTCTCTTTCATCAATGTTCAGTTGTTCAACAGGTAAATACATTCAACCCCCCCTCCTCTCTTTTCTCATGAAAATTATGTAATGCCTTGCTTTATTCTCATACGCAGTCTTCTCTTACGGCGCGAGTGTTGCTCATTCAGTAATGGAGAATATGTAAAGGCTGGTTTTGCTGAATTAGAACAGTGGTGCTATGAGGCAACTGAGGAAGTGAGCAGTCTTAATTCTTTCCGCTGTTGATTCACTTCACTTCTCTTTAATGCTACGATATGTTTTCACCTAGTATCTTTTTATCTACAGTTTGCAGGCTCAGCTTGGGATGAATTAAAGCATATAAGACAGGCTGTTGGATTCCTAGTAAGAGACTGGATTTTAAATCTTTCTCATTAATGGATCAATAATCGGCATTGCTTGGTTTACTGACCATCATCCTTCAATATCACTACTCAGGTCATACATCAAAAGCCCAAAAAGACCTTGAATGAAATAACAAAAGAGCTTTGCCCAGTCAGTGCTTCATCTCTTTATGATATTTTGTTTTTCTATACTGGATCTGATTCTCAGATATTTTGTATTAGTATTCAAAAAGTGTGCATTTTCAGGTGCTGAGCATACAGCAGCTGTACAGGATCAGTACCATGTACTGGGATGATAAATATGGCACCCATAGCGTGTCTTCAGATGTAAGTTGCACTAAAGTTGGCAAGAATGCTTTGCATTTGTGTTGTCAACTGAAAATGAATTAAACTGGTTAATTTTCGCTCTTGTTCTTGGTGTACACTCCTATGAGATATACACTTTTTTTGTGCTAAAACTATAGCTATACAGGTTATATCTAGTATGAGAGTTATGATGACAGAGGACTCGAACAATGCTGTTAGCAGTTCGTTTCTTTTGGACGATGATTCAAGGTAGAATTTCAATATCTTCTACATACAACAGCAACATTTTTGTTTTTTGAACTTGAACAGACATGCCCTGCGATCTTTCTGTCCTTAGTTACAGTTTAATTGTCATGCAGCATCCCATTTTCTGTGGATGACATCTCCAAGTCAATGCAACAAGTAGACATAGCTGACATCGATCCTCCTTCATTAATTCGTGAAAACTCTGGTTTCGGGTTCTTACTTCCACGCTCTGAATGATGTTCTCTGTGGGGTGTCAGGGGATCTGCTGCACAATGAAGTGCGAAGACCTGTGCATAAACTCATCATGCCAAGACCTGTGCATATAGTTTCATCATCCATGTGTATAATATATATATATGTCGCATAGTATCAGGGTACCATGTTTGATGCCTGGGTCAATTCATTTTTTCCCTTGTGTTACATAAACACAAGGGAGTTTTGTCGAGAAGCCATGCCACATGTGAAAGTGTGATCATGTGCAATTATAGAAAAGAGGCAACGGTGCCTCGTCATTTCTGAGGCCTGCAAAAGGTCTCCATTTTTTCATTACTTCTTTATACATTTTCCCCCCTTCAGTGAGGCTTCCTTCATTATTGTTATTTGGTGGGGTTTTTTTTGTGAGTGTAACTGACTGACATCAGCAGCATTTTATAGGCCATTGTACGAGGAAACAATTTGTATGTAAGTCGTTGTGTTCATGTTTTGTTTTAGAAATTTGTCTTGCACCTCAAATTTCTCTTTCTTGTGTTCTTTTTATCGATTCAAATACCAGAGGAAACGGGGTCAGCAAATTGTTTTCTTTGGTTTCTGGGCCATGTCGAAAACTTCTCCTTTGAGAGCTATTTGTGTGCCCGTCCCTGCCCTAAAGAACTTTGCTAGAACAGAAAGGCAGCATGGCCAAATCAAAATTGAAGGATCAGAGAAGTTTTGAAGGAAAAGGAAGATAGAAATGAATGAAAATTTTCATGGATTTTGTTTAGTAATAATAATTTTGAAAAAACCCTATAAAACAAAAAAGAAAGGGCTACGCCAAGCAACCAAGAAGCACCTGGCTTGTTAAACTAGAGATCATAATTACAATATATAATAATGGTTAGGTGATAGATATATCGCTGTTGAAATTTACAAATATCATGTTTTTTTCTTTTTTTTAATTTTGTCCTCAATTTTTTTAATTGCATTTCTCTATGTTGAAATTCATGACCAGTTTCTTAATATTTATTTATCAAGAAAAAAAACCTAGCAAAACAGAATCAAATTTAAAAACAAGAAGAAAGCTCACAATTAATATCAAATTTGCTTGAAGAATTTTGTTTGCTCCACCTTTTTTTTTTTAACAAGCTTTTCAGTTTTTGTAATTTTAATTTTGATTTAAAATGTCATTTTCTTGACATGGTAGCCTTTTGATTTGGTTTCGGTGATTGAGATTGTTTTTTAAAATATTTTTGCTCAAAAAAATATTAAAATGATATTTTTTAGAATATGGTTGAAATTGTTTTTTTATAATGCTTCTGCTCAAAGAAATATTAAAACAATATTTAAAAAAAATATATATTTTAATGTGTTGATATTAAAAATATATAAATTACTGTTTTAAGAAAACAAAAATGAAGAGTTTCTGGCATCGCCATGATCCAGTAAGAGGTAAGTTAGGCTTAAGAGCAAGGTTGTCAATACCATTCCGGTTGCCGTTCCTGTTTTTCTATTGGTACGGAACATTTCGGTTTCAGAGTATTTCGATGTGCCGTTTCGGGGTTGTACTGTTCATATAAAATTATATATATATATATATATTAATTTAACAAGCATAATTAAAATTTAAGATAAATTAACTATAAATTATACAATACAAACATAAAATCAAACAAATATAATATCAAAATTAGAAAAAAAAATCACAAATTAATCAAAATAAAGAAGATTTTAAGGCCGGAACGGCACACTCGGAACGGAATCGAAACGTTCCGGCCGGAATTTGGCCGGAATTTCCCAAATAGACCAAAATTAAAATCAGGATGAAAACGATATCATTTTATTTTGATTTTATTAATGAAATGAAATATTCCAGATGAAATAGAATGAAATTAACAACCCTGCTTAAAAGGTACTCCCCTGGTCTGATTTTCCTTTTTTGGACGATTTGTTTTAGTGTGGTACGGGTTGATGAAGTGTTTTTTGAGGCTTTAATTATTACGTGATTTCATGTGAAAATGAATTTTCAGACCAAAACTCCATACTTAGATTTTTCAACTACGTGACTAGATTCCTAGCAAAGAACCACACGTCACCTATCCATTTTTAAAAGACATAAAAGGAACAGGCGCAGACATAGGCTGGAAAGCCACACACTTGAGCTATGTTTTTAAGGCTCCCACGTGCAGGGCCATCTAGGCTAGTGTGCCTTATCTATTTGTTTTATTTTATTATCCAGTATGTTTTTTTTTATTGTATTATTTAATTGTTTTTTAATTGGTCTTTTATTGGGGCTGATTTTTAGAGGGTTATATAGATCACCATCAAATATCTCTATATCTAATTGGTGCAAGTATCTATTTTTATAATCATATAAATAAATAAATTAATTGTTTTTATAAAACTCATGGGAGTTCATGACTTAGACTATAGGTTTGATAGGTTAATTTATGTTGATTGAGAATTGAACATTGTAATTTATTTTATTTGTTTTTTTATATAATTATTAGAGTTTCAAACAATTATCCTAGCATTCGGGGATGCTTGATTTTGCAAGTTTCTATTTTTATAATCATATATAATTAATTAAATATATATTTTTTTTAAAAAATTATTAAATTCAATGGAATTTATAATCAAGGTTAGAGGTTTGATAGGTTAAGATGATAAACTTGGATTAATTCAAGATATCTTTATCTCAATATTTTTTTTAATAATATCATCTTAAATTATTATTTAAAGTCAAATCATGTATTTACTTGTCCTCTATGTTGCCATTAGACCTCCCAAATCAAAGAGACAACATTAAAGAAACTTCCACATGACAACTTAGGCTAGGCAAATAGTCATGTCGGGAGGTATTAAGTTGGACACATTGGTCTAAGTTTAATGAAAATGCTAGTCTTACTTTTTTTTTTTTATCCGACTCACATCATAGCAAGTATCATAGCAAGTATTAGCTATGTAGTATATTAAAATATATACTAAAATACCTAAGTAAAACATTATAGCAATCCATAGTAACCATATTTTTTTTCATTTTTATCCTTAAAATGGCTTTTCCTAATTGCAACCTTAAAGTGCCAATTTATTCACAAATATATGATTTTCGAGATAAAGAATAAGGTCAATGGAAGAGTAATAAGTTGTAAAACAAGAAGAAATCACATTTCAATCTCAAACTCATTAGAAAAAGTTTTGTTTAGTTCACCAACTTTTCTTTTTCTACCATCACAGTCCTTATAGTTTTTGCAATTTTAATTTTGGTCTAAAAACTTAATTTCTTAACATTTAAATCCTTGAGTTTGAGAGGGCAGAAAGAAAGTCAACTAAAAATTTGAATGAGAAAGCAAATTATCATTTTATCCACTTTCTAATGATAAAATATTGGTTAAGATATCAATGACTTTTATTTAATGAGCGAGGTCCCAATGAAAAAGTCGAGTGAGAATGTTTTTCCTAGTTTACTTATATTTGTTTTGACCATATTTGGAGTTTTTTTTGGTAATAATTGTTTTTAGGTGAAATTTAGCTAAAAAAATTTTTTGGACAAAAAAAGTCCCTTGATTTTTTAGCCACCATTGTGGTAACCGGATGCTAGGTAGGTAGACAATGTGTCATCTATTTTTATTTTTATTTTTAAAAAAAAATTTATGTAGACGATGTGTCATCCATCCAAAAACCCAAGTTGGTTGACCTTTACGCCCAAACTTTGTTTTCAAATGTTTCTTCTATTAATATGTGGAAAACAAAATTATAAGAATAAATAAGTTTTTAAATTATAAAAATTAGCATTATAAATTAATTATTATATACAAGAATATATCCATTTTACAACTAGCACATTGCATATAATTTTTATATGATATAAAAAGAAGTTGACATGGTGAATAACAAGACTGAAATTAGAGTTCTCAGGTGTTAAGATTACATATCTAAATTGTAGATAAAATTAAAGAAAAATAAATAGAATATGACTCTTAATTAAAACTCATCTAATTAATAGAGATCACCTAGCATTAGATTTCCTAAACAATAAAACACTAATTAAATTAAAAGTCTAAGTACAAATAAAAAGTATAAATATAACAAGGTAAATGCTTTATAAGAATACGACCTTCAAAATTTTATCTCAATCAAACGGTTGAATTAAAATTTATTCTTGATTTATCAAATTACATCTTTGACTTTTTATAAACTTCTCAAAATATAAAAATCTTAATAATTAGTGATACAAAATAATAAATATTATTATGCCAACAATATGAAAGAAATTTCCTCACAGGAGTTTCATTTTCTTCCAAAAAAACTTGTCATCAAGTTATCTATCAATAATTGAACTCTTCAACTCTAAAGTAACAAATACTTTGAATATAGCACTATAGCTAGCATATTTAATGTTTCATCACACATTTTTTTAATTTAAATTTGACCACATTATCTATGACTTCCAATACTTTATTTCAACTTTTAAAAATATTTTTTAAAAAAATCTTTCATAATATATTTAGAAGAATACTAATTTAGGAGTTTTTTTTTTCCTTTCATCATTAGTAGATGAAACATTGGCAAGTAGAGTATTATTTAAAGTAGTTATGTTGTTGTCAATATTGTGATGCTAAAATTGTTTATTTTGTAGAGATGACACCTCCTCTATAATTTTCATCATTGCTATTTCAAAAGGTTATGCAAAAAGCAAATAATAACAATCCAATTGTTTATCTACCTAATATAAAATCTTTTCTCAATCATCTTGTATAAACTCTAAAATTAATAATGATCTCAAATCTTACCAAGATGGGATTAAAGGCATACCAATACGAGTTATAAAGTTTGAAGACTCAAATCATCACCCTATAGCATCATAAAAAAAATTCCATGCAACAAGTCATGCTCTTAAGATAACAAGGAACTTTGTTGAAATAAAAAGAAGCTTTTTATCCATGTTGACTTTTTGTCAGAGGAAATATTGCTTTGAAAATCTTCCATCATAGAATATAATCTCATTAAATTCAGGAAATAAATTTGGGGTATAACCTATCTTGAAGTATATTTTTAGACAAGTTTCTCTCATCTTCACTATTCTTATTTGCGTTACCCATTATTTAAATTAGATCTTCTCTAGTACACTCTAAATGATCAAATATCTATTTTCAACAATCTAGCTTTTACTCTTGAGCCTATAAAATGCCTTGGAAGGCTCCACTCTAGTATCACAAAGTAGGTTGCTACCATGTTCATCAATCAGAGAGATCAACCAACTTTAATACCAATAAATACGACAAATAACATGGATAAAAGCTAGAATTATCATGCCCTAATATTACAAATCTAAGGTTTAAAGAAATTTAGAGAAAACTCTATTGTATTTTATAAAATATATATAATAATCTAAATTTGAATCTTCATAAAATAAAGTAGATGTTCCTATTTATATTAGTTCTATACCTAGAATCCTTGATAGGAAAATATTCCTAATGAAAACTTACCTAACTATTAGAATTAATAAAGCATTATGATTCCTAAATATCAAAATACTAATTAAAATGAAAATCCTACTCTAAATAGGAAAAAATCTAAATACAATCAGGGAATAAAAATAATCTCAAATAGTAACTTATGAGCTTTATTTTAAGATCTTCATAAAAGCTATGTTTGATTTACCATAATACGTCTTAGACTCTTTGTAAACTCCTCAAACCTTTAAATAGAAAAAAAAATCTAAATACAGTCAGGTAATAAAAATAATCTCAAATAGTAACTTATGGGTTTTATTTTAAGACCTTCCTAGTAAGGTTTTAACCTGATAAGAAAAGAACTTTCAATTTTTTTCATTAAAATATTAATTCAATTTAATAATAAAATTAAAAGTTGTTTTTGATTCATCAAAACACATCTTAGACTCTTTGTATACTCCTTAAATCTTTAAATTTTAATCATTAATGAAATAGTACAATAAATATCTTTAAAACTTGAAAATAGAATAAGTTTTCCCACATCATTCTTGTATCATGAAAATTAGTATTGCAAAATAATTATTAAATTCTTAGTCATCAATTGTTGTTAGACTTTGATGATCGTAAAAGAAACTTTCTAGTAATGAAAATTATCATCATTTTAGGTAAGGGTTAGCATAAAAACCAAGAAAACTAAAAAAAACTGAACTATTAAAAATGTCGATTAAACTAATTAGAATTTTTTAAAATTTCTGGTCTAGTTTTTTTTTTATTATTATTCTTCCAGTTTGGTTTAATTTTTTTGGGTTGCTTCCATTTTAGTTAAATAGACGAAGGGAAGACTTGGTTGAAGTAAAGAAAAAAATCTAAAAAAAAACCAAAACTATTTTTTAACTTTTTTATTAAAAAAATCAAACACAAATCAGTCAGTTTAAAAAGATCCGGTCCAATTTTTATTTTTTTATTTTTTTCTGGTTTGGTTATTTTTATTGATAAAAAATAAACCGAACAAAAAATATTCAACTCTAATTTTAGGTGATAAATACAATAGTATGTTTGATTAAATCTAATATGAGAATAAGAGTTTCATCTTTTAAAGAATTATATCTAAATCCATCAGTGTTCAATATGCAACATAAATCATGTCTAATACAATTAGATGATTCCGAATCATACATAACATGAGAAACAATTAATAAAATAATTTTAAAAGCGTTCTCAATTTTTTTTAAAAATATTAAATGAATGAGCTATGGCTTGAAATGAACATAATAAATCATTTGAGATTTTACATTGTGAAACAAAAATCAAAGTGAGAACATGGAAAGCTGCTGTACTCTCTCTAACCAAAATCAAGCTGAAAACATGGTAAACAAAATTTACGTTGTGAATATACAAGAACAAGAGAATAAATCTTGAAAGCCTTCGAACCAAAGTGATAAGACCACAAGCCTAAATATGAGGATTACTGCCGATTCATTTTTAAAGTACAACTTCAACTATTATAAGGGAATTCCTTGTCATGCAAGATAAGCTCCGCCTCAGGAACCGTTCACCTCAGCAGAGATTCCGGCGTCCATCGCATTTTCCACAATTGATGATTGGTCTTGCTGAGGAGGTACTGGCTGCATTTCTGATTTCTTCTTGTCTTTGAGAATCACCTGCCTTGGCATTACCTCTAAAAGAAAGCTTCCTCCATTCCATGCAGCTGCTGAAACCTTGAGTATTTGGAAAACCACATGCAATTCATAGGACAGGAAGATGGGAACTGTGAGTGCCATGGTTGCCACAGTGAATATAGCTTGCAGCAGAATGTACATTAGTGGGCGGTTCTGATCCCCAAGCAAACCACTCAATCGCCACCATATATTGTTTGCTTTCCGGGCTTTTTTTGATAGCTCCCTGTCATCCAAAAACAAAAATCAGAAGAAAATTCATATGGTAAACGAATTGAGATTTTATGCACAATATAAGCCAACGCATATAGTTAAACCAGATGGGTGCAAATATCCATGTTGAAAGAAAACTCCGAACCTGTAAGAAGTCATGACTTCAGGATCTCTTAATAGCCTCTGCCGACGTAGGACATTGACAATGAGAAAATAAAGAGCCTGCCACAGGGTATAAGCAAACAAAGGCACCCAGAACAACCATGTCATAAGATAGGATTTATCTTCCACTCCATATGGCCATGAAACTCTGCTGGAAGTTTCTTCTTGATGCATGGCTTCAAAGGTTGCAGGATTCCACCATCGAATAGTGAAGAAAACCAACCCTGAAAGGAAAACTACTTGTCAATTCTGGAAAGTAAGTGATGATTGACCTCAAAAAATAAACTTGGTACTTCTTTTAAAAGGGCTCCATTAGCCAGTCCTTGCTGGTTTCCGAGAAAAAAAACCCGGCTGTTCAGATATTAAAGTTTTTGTTGTTCATTAGATTTATCAATAGTCGAGGGATGTGATTTCAAAACTTAATATAGTTTACAAATTTTTGACAAGTCATCTTCCTAGGTCGAGACATAATGCTCACATTGATCCTGTCACGAATTAAAAAGTTTTTATGATCTATAAACTTGAGAGGACATAGAATAATGAAACTTGCATGAGTTATATGGACTATGTAAGAGTCACAATGGTCACTCCACCATCTTCCAATTTGGTGTTGTCATCCTTACCCGTCCAGAAAGCAGCAGAAGTTCAAAAGAGATAATATAGAGAAAAAATTAATATTAAAAGAACACTAAGAAACCACAAAACATAGGTGAAAATTTGATTTACAATGACATTTTCAAATAAAGCAATACCATAGATAATAGGAGAGATTGATTTTCTGTTGTAAGAATGTCGCATTCGAAATTCTAAGTTGTAAAAGGGTAGATGTAATGGACATTGGTTCCAAAATTTGACCAGATGAGAGAGAAAATCATAGAGAGGTAAAAAATCTTGGAAAGCTAGAAATAAAAAATATGTTAGCCCTCAGAAGTTGGATGAACAACCCTTCTTCACTCGGTCTAGATTCAGTAACAGTTTGCAAATTTGGACAAAACAAAGTGGCACAAGTCTGATTTGTTTAGATAGACTGCATATATAGGTTCACTGAAGGAGACATTTTCTCAGAGTTTGCAGGCCTAATGGCCCCAAGTTCAATCACAAATATGTTAGCCCTCAAAAGTTGGATGAACAATCCTTCTTCAGTCTTGAATCTAGATTCAGTAACAATTTTGCAAATTTGGACAAAACCAAAAGGGGCACAAGTCTTGATTTGTTAAATAACTTGCGTATACAAGTTTACTGAAGGAGACATTTTCTCAGTTTTTGCGGGTCTTATTGCCCAAAGTTCAATCACAATTGATAACTTTTTTACCCACTATGAAACCTCATTATTTTGTATGACACGATTAAGACATACTAATATGTTGATCTGCCTATCAATACTGCCGGTGAACACTCAAGTTAGCAAAACCAAAACAATGAAACTATACAAGAAAATAACAGCAAGTCGGCTCAAATGAACAGCAGAAAACTCAGGATTCAGGTTTATGAATAATAAACTGAATTAAAAGTTTCTCAATCAAAATTTGCTATCTGGTCTACTTCAAAATTAGTGTACTTGCAGAGATGAGTGGTTTATATGTGATATGAATACGTGCAGGGCTTCACTTTCTTGGGCATATTTGGAAATAACACATCAATCTTGATTAAAGAACAGCTCCGTAGTTTTAATAATATAACCCTTTCTAGGAGAGTAATTATGAATTTATAATACTCTACTATTTAAACTGTGTTCTAAAGTTGACCTTGAGAGGAGAAGAGCAATCTCACCAGGTAGAAGATGTATTAGGGCACTGACAAGTTTGTCAGCAGAGCTAAAAACCAAGCTACAACGCCAAACAATCAATGCCCATGCCAATGGTCCCTACAGCAGCATTTCAAAGAGTAAGAACGACATAGTGAAACCTCCATCAATTACAAGGTTGAGTTACCACCAGCATATTCTCTTACTTCAGCAAATGAGAAGCAGACCATGAAAAGCTTTTCATTCTTTGGATACAAAACGAGGTGAATCACGAATATAGTATTGGCATAATAGCAAAAATCCTGAAACCCAAAACAATGATGTCAATTGATCATTTGTCAGTTCTTGTCAATCTAGTAAGGAAATAAAATTAAAAGGAAAAGGATTTTTGATTAGATATCTCAGTTTTTTTAAACCTCTGCAAATTACACAACTTCAACAAGCGTACACAAATTGACATAGCGGCTAACTGATAAAGAAATTCTACCAACGTGCTTTAAAAATGGCCTTTTATTGATTGTTTACTCAAGTTAACATCTTAAAGTCATGTGAATTCCTTCAAAGCTTAGCGGTCCTTCAGTCCCACCTATTAGGAGTTCTGCACATATTCTGTTATACCGTTCCACTCATAGGAGATCAAAATACCTCAAACATGTCTCGATAAACTCCAAGTCACCATAACAAAGACATGACTGCACATATTGCTTCCTAGAAATGACCTTTCTCGGTGTCTAAGCTCGCAAGAACTTAAATATAGAGGATCATGGACCAGTGAAAAGTAACAAAAATAGGCAGGAGAACAGCATACCAGAAGATAATAATGCAATTTCTTGAACCGGTAGTTTATCCACCGAAGAGGAACGAACGTGACATAGAAGAAACAATACACATAAGGAATATCCTGTGGCCCTGAACATTTAACAAACATATCAACAGAGTAATTCTTCAAAACAACTGACAGTAAGAAATTCCATAATCAGACAGTATATTATTACTCACTCGCTCCCAGAAGGAAGCAAAACCCCCCGAAGCCAAGAACACCAAGAACATGAGTCACCTACAGCGACAAGAAAAGAAGAAGAAGAAGCAAATCAAGTTCGTGTCTTTTGCTGTGACCATGCTCATATAATAATTAAAAAAAAAATAGCATGCATCACAACAAAAGCCAAAAGGAAGACAATTTTTTTTCCTATAGCATAACCAACCAATGTTTACATGAATTGAAAAAACAAAACTTTCAAGTTCCGAAGAAAAACCAACCATGAAATGAATAAAATAAAGCAAAAACAAAAAGGGCGAACCTTATTAATAAACTTTTCATGCTCCCCGGCTTGTTTGGCAATCTTAGAAGCCTGTTTAGACAGGATCTCTTTGGTATGTTTCGCTTGTTTTGACATCATCTCCTTCGTATGATCCACTTTCTATACCAAAAACAAAGTACATGCCTAAAACGTCAAAACAATCAGAATAACTAAAACCAAAAAGAAAAACAGAGATTTGAAGGTTACCTTAGATCGGTCCTGGAGCCTCTGTTTGACCTTTTCAAATGAATCTCCATTTGTTGTGCTTATTTCCTCCGCATGCTCGTCGTCGTTCGACATTTTCCCGTTACTATGTGGTTTCTTTCTTTCGTAGAGTATTGAAAAGAGACAGACAAAGGCGAAGAGGAAAAGGAGGTGCTCGTTATACGGAGACACGGCTTGTTTAGTACGGTTTGATATTTTGCGCAATATGCTTTTAAAAGTAATTAAATAAAAAAAAATACTTTTATATTTTTTAATATTAATATATTATTATTATTATTAAAAATATCTAAGAAGCATCAATTTAATATTCTTTAACTATGATAATGATAATAAAAGCATCCTTCTTTTAATCGACTGCTTTTTTTACTCTAATCACAAATGTTAATATTAATAATCAATTATTGTTATTCTTGTGATCTTGATAAGCTTATAATCAGAGTAATTAGGGTAAAGCAAACTTTAAATTTTTTTATCAAATTCACATATCATAAAATTAGATAAAAAATTATTAATTTTTCAAATTTGTGATCCAAATTATTAGACCCAAAAACTCTTTATTTGAAAAATCATTAAATTCAATTGTTAATCAATCGAATGATAATATTTTTAAAAAATAATTATATTAAAGGATTAAAAAAATAACAATTGAAAAAATGGAAAATAAAATATAAAATAAACTGTATATTTGATTGAAATGTGAGGTTGAAAAGAAAAAAAAACTAGTTTAGCAAAAGGACTGATTTTAAAAAAATATAAAAATAAAAAGGTTTTTGATCAAGGAGTAAAATTGAAAAGAATAATAAATTTTACAAAAAAAAAAAAAACAATAAGGATCAAATTAGAAAAATCACTCTACATGTTTCTAGTTTATTTTAATTTCTTTTATTAATTATCCATGGGTTCAAATTTATCTTATTTTTTTCTGAATAATGTCGTATGAAATAATTCTTTTGTTTTTATACTGTATGTGCAATTTATTTGTAGCTCTTGAAAGCTCACCGGCGAAGTGAGCCATGCTCGTATGTAGTACAAGAACAACAAGTCCTCGTGAATTAATCGGAAAGTATACCGGCTTAAAATGTTGCCGACAATGGATTTAATTTCATTTCATGAAAGTCGGTCTACAAGTTTTAGTTAAGGATAATAAAATAATTTTCTACCAGCTATTTAATTATTAATTTGTTGGGAAATTCATATTATTTTATTTAAATTAAAAAATAATAATTTTATCAATTCTAAAGTCACTCGTCTTGAAAATGTGACAAATAGGATATTTGGGAAGCACTCCAAAAATGATTTTTAGAAGAAAATAAATTTGATTTTTAAATGAAATTTTTTTTTTATATATTTAAATCATTTTGATGTAGTAATATCAGAATTTATTTTGAAAAATAACCATAAACACATTCTGAAACACACTCTAATATGATATAAACAATTTGTAGCTTAATGTTTGTCTTAATTATTGTCTTAATTATTAGTAATTGCTCCTATGTTAATATTTTGTGTTCAAAAATTAAGGTCAATGGTTAATTGATGTATGGACAAATCATTTTCACATAAAATGAAAATTGGACCGACAAGCTAAGCTAACGATGGATGTCATTTTATGACTAAAAAATCCATAAAGGTAGAAGGATTCGTGAGAATCCACTACCTATATTCACTTATTTAGTCAACAAAACAAACATGAAATATTATTGAACAAACCATTAACGTGAAATTATTTTGAATAATAGAGAAAAACAAAAATATAATTTTTTTTATTTCTTTAAAAAATCTTAACCTAATGGGATGAAAAACCATGAAGTTTAATCTTTAATTAATCAAATATTGAATGATGTAATTCAAAACAATAATTTTAATTATATAAAAGGATTAAATAAACAATTAAAGAATGAAAATCAAAATAAAAATAAAAATAAAAATAAATTTTATATTCAAGTTAAAAGAAAAATTAATTTAAAAAATAATATAAAAATATATAAAGATCAAAATTGACACGTAATGAATTCTAGGTACTCTAAACTTAGCAATCTTGGATTTTTATAAGAGTGGCCTTTCTCTTAATCTAATTGCAGCCAGGCTATTTTTATCCGTTTCTCTTTGAAAGTGTGGTTAATATTATTTTTTAAAATAATTTTTATTCAGAAATATATCAAAATAATATTTTAATATTTTTTATAAATTTATCTTTGATATCAACACATCAAAATAATATAAAAATATTAAATAAATTTAATTTAAAATAAAAAAATTATTTTTTTAATAAAACACAATGTCAAATAGATCTAAAATATCTGTTTAGGGTTGTGATTGAGGTTATTTTTAAAAATATTTTTTTTTATTAAAAGATGCCTCACTTATCCTTTCCTCGATTCGTCAATTTGATGTTGTTTTCCAACTTTATCCCAATTCGCGAGAACAAAAGGCTAGTGGACTACATGGATTGAGGATGATCAATGTCGGTTAAGTGATCATTTAATTATTTTTAATAACATAAATTTAATAAAATAGCTCAATAGAATAAAATAAAAATCAATTATATCTTATTCACATTACTTTAAGAAATTATCAACATCAACATGCATTTATAATCCTAATTATAAAATTTGGTCAAAACTAACAGTCAATAAGGAACCCAACTAACTCATGACATAAACTTGTGTGGGTCAAAGAAAAAGTAGTATAAGGTATCGACTTGGCTTGATCTAAATAAAACTCGGGTTTATTGATGACATGAGAGTGTCTATTCTAGTTTACATGATATAAAAACTATTTGTTTTGAGTTTTAAAAATATTTAAAAAAAAAAAAAAATTTTTTATTTCAAATTAATTTTTTTATATTTTTAAATTGTTTTAATATTTTTTTAAGATTCGAGAAAACCGTACCTCTATTTAGGTACTTTTTATGAGTCCAAGTTAAGCAAATAAAATCTCAGTTGTTCCTGATTCTTATAAGATAAACATCTTATGATTTGAAATCGAGACTTGTAATGCAATTCTAAATTTTTTTGTTATCACAATACGTCTTTAAAAACAATTATTTTAGTACATTGATATTAAAAAATTTAAATATTATTTAAATAAAAAATATTAAAAAAAAAACATAACAATTACGTCTCTTGCAATCCATGTAATTATTAGAAAGACACGAGTCAACATTATTTTCTTAATTAATGAGAAGCTTATTAATAATTGAAGAGATATTTTTTTTTTTTAAGGGTAGTTGTGTTTTGGTGAGGAATACCATCTGACTCGATCACCAATGCATGCAGATACTTGTCATCACTGGAATATTCTATACAATCACCTAGTGCCAGGTTGCAGATAACGCGAGGGCCTGTTTAACTTCTTTTATTAAAATTACCACGTCACCCCTATTTTCTTACGTGGAATGACGTGATCGTTGACTTGACTCCAGTGCAGAGCTTGCACCGGAGAGGTGTTTCTTTGTGTTGAGTTTTAGAGTGTTTTTTTATAATATATTAAAATACTATTAAAAAATCTATTTTTAATATTAGTGTATTAAAATAAAATTATTTTAAAAACATAAAACCTGAAAATTGTCTGGCGTGTCAATGAGGGGATAAAGGCTAAGGTGAGTGAACGAGGATCATGCAATTAAAATTGTAAATTTCATTATGTTTTGTTCAAAATAATTATTATATTTCATTTCAATTCAAAAAACAAAATAAATCCGAACTAATTTTATCTTGCTTGGGATTTCGATTCATTCCAAAAATTCTATCTAAATTTTAGTTATATCATTCTGGTTTCGTTTATCCCGTTCTATTCCAGTTAAATAATGTTTTTTTATTAATAAATAATTTTATAATATCAATCATATCTTTTAATCTGACTATTAGATTAAGATTAAATTTATGAGGAGTTTTTGGATATATTTATATATATTATGTTAAAATTTTAGAGCAATCAAATAATATAACGACTTTGCGATATTGATGATGATATTCTCGTAATATTATACAAGTTTATAATTTTGTTTAGAACAATCATTTCATTGTGTCTTTTTTTAGATTATTTTTTTCTCAATTTCATTATTCAACAACTAGTTTATTATGAATTGAACTTTATAATTTGGTTTGATTTGCTTTATTTAAGGTTATTATGGTTTTATAACACATGTCACACGTATGAAAAGTTAAACTACATTGATCCTAATTGATTCAATATATCTTTATTTTAATATATTTTTTTAAAATGTTAACTTGATTTTTTTAGTTAAACTATATTTTTATTAATTTTTCATGTTATCTTTGAACTCATCAAGCCAGTCGAGTTATAACAGTTCAACTCGCGGGTGGTTTTGTGGATGAACTAACATCCCTAACACTCCCACACTAAGCCATATCATCTTCCACTAATGTCACTTTAAAGCACTCAACCTCCCAACATATTGAAGTTCACCATGACATAAATTGAGCATGTAATGTTGACTACAATACATCTTATCTCATTAATATTTTTATGGATATCCATTGCTGTTTTTTGAGCCTTCCATACCAAGTAATTAATCTATATACATGTATTAAAAATCAATTAGTAGCCATCAACCATAATAACATTAAAAATATTTAATAAATATAGTATGTAAACAATATTGGATACAAATCGATTGTCTCTAAAGATCGGGGTGCATAATGCATTGGGCTATGTAGACACCTCGGGAAACACTGCCATATAGATATAATAAAATGACGTATAATGAATATATATAATCTTATATATGTATATACATTTATTGTCGAATGTCACTATTAAAAAACACAATCTCTCATAACATCTCAAATATTTAGGTAAATTGTATAAATCATCAACCAATTCTCTTGATGCTTACCTTAAAAATTAATACTATATAGCTCATCTCTAGTATTAATTCATCCTAGTAGTACTAAGGATTTACTATAAAATGTTTAACACCATGTCATCTAACAATTTAAAATGCCATAAAATTAGTATATTTTTTACATTCAATTTATACAAATAATATGTTGATTAAAATCAATTTTATTTTATTATTATCTAAAATTAATAAATAGTGGCCTTTAAGTGACAATGTTAAACATATTATTATCATAACTCTATCAATATTCAATATGAATATACTCTCATGACTAGAGCTATATTAACAAAATTGATAATTTAAATTGGTATTTAAAATACCATTAATTCTAACGATAATTTTTTAAAAATAATTATACTTGAAAAAATAGTAGAAACTCGACAATTCATCTTTATTTTCTTAGACATGATTAACATAGTTTCCAATATAAATATGTAAGTATCCCCCAACCAACTTTTACTAGGAATGACCTATAAATCCTTAATCAATGTAAGAAATAACAATGGTAATGCATTACAATAATACTCATGCAAATATGTTTTGTAAACATATATAATATGTATGATCAAGCATGTATAACCAACTGATTCTTTGTTGAATCCACTTGAGGGTCTTAAAATTTATATCCAACTATGTCAATTTGATGTAATCACTACTATAAGCATTGGTTAGAGACACTCATCCTAATAGAAAATCACACAAAGTATCTATGTTAATCAACCCTTTATGTCCTATCATAAAGGTTACATATATTAGAAAATTGATCAACATGACAATATATCGGAGTATGAGTGTCATCTCACTAACACAAATAAAATATTTGTACCTTGTAGCTCCATCACTTAACAAAAGTTGCAATTAATATCATATAAATATGTATGCCACACATCTAAATGATCTACAGAACATATTGATAATAAGAAGGTAGACATGTTCATACAACTTTATTGATATATGTTGTGAGGTATTACAGGATCACAACTAAAAAAAAAAAAAGTTTTTTAAACAATTAAAGTCATTAATTTAATAATTTACATTGCTTAATTAAAATAATCATTTAAAGATGTTATTGATCTAAAGAATAAACCTCTCCACTCCAAATATCATTAGAACAATATTGATCTTACATAAAAACATTCATTATACATGCATAAGAGAAAGTTTTAATATGTTTTCACGTCACTAGAGTTAAACTTACATTCTCTTTTGACGTAGATTGCGTTTAATGCAGAGATAAATAACAATAAAAAATAAAAACCAAAACTAAGAGTATAAATACATAAATATAAATGAAAAATAGGAAATATCCTAGAAGAACCAAAATTTTTTTAAAGAATTAAAACTAAATAAAAAATTTAAAGAATAAGAGCCAAAATGCAAAAAAAAATAAAAAATAATAAGATAAGAAATTAAAGACAATATTAAGCCACAAAATGTTTCCAAATCATTAATCCAAGATACTGTATTTGAAACATTATATATAAAAAAATTACAGAACTTAATTCTAAATAAATACAACATCGAATAATAAATTGGTTGAATTATTATTCTTATTGTTATTATTATTTAACCAAAAAAAATTATCAGCATTAAAAAAACATTATTTTCATTTGATGAACATATGAAAATAAATAACTAACAAAAGTAAAAGACAAAGGTAAAATTAATATTATTATCATTGTGAATATAATTACTCTAATCATTTGAATTATAATAAAATTTGTTATTATTGATATTATAAATATTATTTTATAAGTTATTGGTATTAATATTCTTAATATTATTTGTTCTTCAGATTATTTAAGTTTAAGGGGGTTTTTTCTCGCTATATTTATTTTGGTTTTAATTTTTTTATTTTTATTTTCTCTTTTATTAAAATTGATATTTCTTTTTTCTTTGCTTTGTCCCTTTTTTCCTTACTTTATTTATTCTTCAAATTATATGATTTTTAAATACTAATAATATTTATTATGGATTTGTCATTTATTTTGGTTGTTTTATGAGTTTTGTTTTTGGTTTTTGGTTTTGTTCTTCCCGATAATTTTATGGTTTGAAATACTTACACAATGATAATAATATTAGTTACTGTTTTCTTTATATATATAAAAATCGAGTAATATGTTTTTACATTTTAAAGTATTTAATACTTAATTCTCACTTAAACCATCTATGTGCCATTTAAGTTTATGGGCTGACAAAAAACAAAATCATTTAGCACCAAAAAACTATTTTACAATTAAATAATGTGCAAGTTCAAGTCAAGTGTTGGAATGGTTTATCCCGAACCTTGCATTGCCTCGGGTCTCTTCTCGTACCAGGCTCGGGGTGCAATTGGAAATAGGTTTACAAGTTTCATATTAGAATGAGTTTTTTTTGTTTTGTTTTTTTTTTTTTTTTTTAAATAGAGATCTCAGTGATTCTCGAGGGAGGGAGAGAGGGAAGGAATATCCGAAAATAAACGGAAGAAAAAATAATAATTCAAAATTATGACTTCGAGATATATAAAACCACCACGTCCTTTTTTTATTTTTTATTAATGACCTTATTTCAAAAACATTTTTTAAAATTTTTTATTTTTTTTAAATATTTTTATATTATTTTCATATCTTAATATCATAAATAATTTTAATAAATAAATAAATAATATATTTTTAAACAAAAAATAACTTACTATTTAACAATCACTAATAAAATGAAAAACCATACTCATCCCCATATTCCCGTAGCATAAAAAAAATAAAAAATGAACGACACTTTTAAAGTATAGAAAATAAAAATAAATAATCGTGTGGTTGACCACATCGCATCTTTGCTGCTTAAGAATAAAATAAAATTAATTAATGAAAGGATTCAAATTTATATTTTTGCCGCTTGGAGAGTGTTTGGTGGATGCAAGCAAAGCATTTCCACATGGCAAATGGGACAGCTAAGCCTCGCCTCCTAACGCTCCCACGTCCAAACAAAACACAGATTTCCATTTCTTTTTCCCACGCCATCATTTACGCTCCTCACCACAAAACTAATTTGCACTCTATTTTTTAAAATATTTTTATTTCTTAAATTATTTTTGATATAAAATACTAAAAATATTTAATTTAAAATAAAAATAAAAATATATATTTTTTATTTTTTTCAAAAATATTTTTGAAACACAATGCATAATATATATTAATACTTAGATACAAAAAAATAGTTATATTATATATGTTCTCTTTAATACACATAAGATCCCATTTTGGAGAAAAAACTAAAACCAATGACAAATAATTTGAAAAAAAAAACATATTTTTATTTAATTTCTGAATTTTGAACTAGATTTAAAAATAATAATAATTTAGGATTTAGAAATTAAATTAAATAATTGAACTGAATTCACATTAAATAATATATAGTCAAGTTTAAATTTCTTTGCAAAACTATTTAAAAAAAAAAATAATGACTTTTTTCAACTCAATTATTATATATATTAAATTGTAATGATTTTCTCTCTTAATTATTTTTTAAATCACAAACAATGTTGTATATAATAATTTTATTTATTGCTTAAGCCAAGCCCTTACAACTTGACATGCAATCTAAGGACCTAAGGTCTGGATTCAAGTCTTCTTATTTATATTTTAGAAGAAAAGTAGTATATTTATGTCCAATTAATAATTAGCATTATTCATAAAAATATCATAGACTATGACTTACATGTAAGCATGCAATGTATAGACAAGTATAAAACATAATACCTTTTTTTATAAAGAAAATAGAATAGGTAGTCAAAAACTTTATTAAAAATAATATTTACTAGATTTAGTAATACGGTGCTTAATATTTGATAAATATATTTTTATTTAAAGATATATTATTTTATTTTTATATAATACTTAAAAATTATTAATTTAATATATTCTTTAAGTAAAAATAATTTTATGAAGCAATTTAAAACTACATTAACCAACTAGGTCTTTATTAAAAAAAATATATAAAAAAAGAAATCTTATAATGTCTATAAATAACTAATATATTAATTATTTTTTAGCACTATAAGATTATATAAAGAAAGCATACACAGTAATAATTTATTTATTTAAAAGAAAAGGGCCCTAGCAGGTAAATAGCAACTCAGTGAAATATTAAATATATATTAAATTTACGTGGTGTTTTGGTTTGAAGGCAAGTTAGGATCAGAAGACAAGGCAGGGGGAATTCAAAGGGAGAGGAGAGGAGAGGAAAAGTATTACTACAACCTGCGATATAAACGGAGCGGAGTTCAGACAGGCATCAACTCAGAGCTCTCTTTCTCTCTCTGCTTTCCTAATCTATTTTGGGGTTTTTTTCTCTCTTTAATCCTTTTTTTTTTTTTTAAATCCTTGACCCCGCTGTTTTAGGCCGTGTTCCGAATATAAAGAGTTTTCGCCATTCCAGGTATGCTGTATATATCCATTTTTTTGTTTGTTTAAAAGACCCGTACTCTTGTAATTTAATTACCATGAACTGGAAGGTAAAATAAACGGTTGATTTTTAGTTAATGTCTTGTGATTCTTGTCTAATGAGTTTATGTTTCATGGTCATGGGTTTTTCTTGTTCAATAACTGGCTGTTTTGTTTTTGTTTTTTGAATTTGTGAAAAGATGATGTTGTCGAAAATTGAAGGTGGGAAAAAGATCAGAGAGGATTCAGGTAATGGCAAGTTGTTGAGGGAAATTGAAACGATAAGCAAAGCCCTTTATCCCGACAAAAGCCTTTCAAGAACGGCCTCCGTTTCTACATCTAGTAATCGACCCAGATCAACTGGAAAACCCCATTTGGTAGATTCTAAATCGAAGCTAAATAATAAATATGGTGGTGAAGACCCGTCTCGCAAGGACAAGAAGTCAATTTGGAATTGGAAGCCCTTGAAAGCCTTTTCAAATGCAAGGAACCGTGAGTTCAATTGTTGTTTCTCTCTTCAAGTCCATTCCATCGAAGGGTTTCCCTCCACTTTTGACAATTTAAGTGTTTGTGTTCACTGGAAGAGACGGGATGGCGAGTTGGTGACGTGCCCTGTCAAGGTTTTTGAAGGGATTGCAGAGTTTGAGGAGAAGCTTATGCATACGTGCGTTGTATATGGGAGTAGGAGCGGGCCCCACCACTCAGCTAAGTACGAGGCTAAACATTTTTTGCTCTATGCAGCTGTATTTGGGGCATTGGACCTGGATTTGGGGAAGCATAGGGTTGACCTCACAAGGTTGCTTCCTCTCACACTGGAGGAGTTAGAGGAGGACAAGAGCTCGGGAAAGTGGACTACAAGTTACAAGTTGTCAGGAGAAGCTAAAGGTGCTACGATGAATGTTAGTTTTGGGTACACAGTGGTTGGTGATACTCCCGTCTTCCCTGGAAATAATCAGAATGTTAATGAGCTGTTGAGGGTGAAGCTGAATAATGCAAGAACAGTGAAACCAGCACCTAAATTTTTCCAAGGTGATGGAAAAAGCATGATATATCGTACTGGAAGTCTTCCTGGTAATTTTAACCAGCAGCGCAGTGCTGTATCTCGTTCTGTAGAAGATGTAAAAGATCTCCATGAGGTTTTGCCAATATCAAGTTCAGAACTTGATGTTCCTGTAAATATCCTGCACCAGAAACATGAAGACAAGTTGGATGCTTCTGGTTATAAGCCTGAATTTGATGTGCTCACCGAAAATATTGAGCCAATTAAACAAGTCTCCATCTGTGATTCAGATTTGATAAAAAAAGGAACAGAAAATGAGAGTGAAAATAGTGAATTTGCTGTGATTGATCAGGGGACAGAATTGTCATCAGTTGAAGTTACCATAATGTCTGCAGATGTCTCTACAGTAGATGTTAAAATGGATACTGGTTGTCATGTAGCTTCTGAAGAGGTCTCTGAGCTTCATCTGCATGATATGGAAAACAGCAGTCATGAAGACGAGCTTGGGTCCCATGATTGCAATTTCAAGGATGAAATATGCTCAAAAGAGTCTGTGATGGAAGAATTGGAATCTGCACTAAAAAGCATTTCCATTTTGGAAAGTGAAGCACTTGATTCCCCTGAAGAAAAGGAGGATTACATGGAAGTAAAAACTGATTATGAAACTATTAGTAGGGGGGCGTCGCTTTGCTTGGATGAGCTAACAGAATCTGTGGCAAATGAATTCCTGGATATGCTGGGGATGGAGCAGAGTCCATTTGGCTTGAGTTCAGAGAGTGAACCTGAGTCTCCTAGGGAACGCTTGTTAAGACAATTTGAGAAGGATGCCTTAGCTGCTGGTGGTTCTCTGTTTGACTTCGATGTGGACTATGGTGATCAGAGAGAATGTGACTATGATTCCTCAACTGCATCTGGGTTGGGAGAATTCTCTGAGGATTTTGAACTGTTATCAGCTATCCAAGCTGCTGAGGAGGAGGAGGAGCTGATGGGAACTCAGGCTGTCAGTGGAAAAGCAAGGGTCAGAATGCTGGAAGATTTGGAGACTGAGTCTTTAATGCGTGAATGGGGCTTGAATGACAAGGCTTTTGATTGTTCTCCACCTAAGAGCTCCAGCGGCTTTGGGAGTCCTATCGATTTGCCTCCTGAAGAGCCATTTGAATTGCCTGCTCTTGGAGAAGGACTGGGTTCATTTCTGCAGACAAAGAACGGTGGATTCTTGAGGTCCATGAACCCTTCAATTTTTAGGAATGCGCAAAACAGTGGGAATTTGATTATGCAAGTTTCTAGTCCTGTTGTAGTACCAGCGGAAATGGGTTCTGGTATAATGGATATACAGCAGCAATTGGCTTCAATTGGAATTGAAAAGCTTTCTATGCAAGCAAATAAGCTCATGCCTTTGGAAGATATCACTGGGAAAACAATGCAGCAAGTAGCATGGGAAGCTGGTGCCACTCTGGAGGGACCTGAGAGGTTTGTGCTGGATTGACACTCATTTTGAAATTAGAAATGCATGCTGTACTTTTTCTTGAATATCTTCAAATTATCCATTTACTTTATTGTTTCTTCCTGTCTCAGGCCAAGTTTGTTACAGCAAGAAAACACAATGGATGATGTATCTCTTGCGCAAAAAAGTGTGAATGACAGATCTTCCGCACCCAGATCTAATAGGTTCAGCTCAGGCTCATTGGTTAGTGAGACAGACTCAGAATACGTATCTCTAGAAGATCTTGCACCTTTGGCTATGGATAAGATAGAAGCACTCTCAATTGAGGGATTGAGAATACAATCTGGCATGTCAGATGAGGAAGCACCCTCAAACATCAGAGCACAATCTATTGGAGAAATTTCCTCCCTCCAGGGAAAGGGTGTTGACATCAGTGGCTCACTCGGTTTGGAAGGAACCGCTGGTTTGCAACTGTTGGACATAAAGGATAGTGAAGATGACATCGACGGATTAATGGGTCTGTCACTGACTCTTGATGAATGGATGCAGCTAGATTCTGGCAATATTGGTGATGAGGATCAAATCAGCGAGCGGACTTCTAAGATACTTGCTGCCCATCATGCTAGCTCCTTAAACTCGATTAGAGGAGGGTCAAGGGGGGGGAAAGGACGTGGAAGGGGATCTGGTAGAAAGTGTGGTTTGCTGGGGAATAATTTTACTGTAGCACTGATGGTGCAACTTCGCGATCCTCTTAGAAATTATGAACCTGTAGGTGCACCAATGCTTGCTCTGATTCAAGTGGAGAGAGTTTTTGTCCCTCCAAAGCCAAAAATATACTGCAAGGTCTCAGAGTTAAGAAACAACAATGAAGAAGAAGATGAGTCAGAGTCAGTGGTGAAGCAGGAGGTTGAGAAGCAGACAAGAGAAAAGGCTCTGGAGGAAGAAGGGATTCCCCGGTTCCAAATCACAGAAGTGCATGTCGCTGGTATGAAGTCTGAGCCTGGCAAGAAGAAACTCTGGGGTACCGCATCTCAGCAACAATCTGGTTCTCGTTGGCTGCTTGCTAATGGAATGGGGAAGGGTAATAAGCATCCGTCTATAAAATCCAAGGGTGTTGTTACAAAATCAGCACACCCGCTGGCAACAAAGGGGCAGCGCAGTGACAGTTTATGGAGTGTCTCATCTCGTGTTAATGGTACTGGTGCAAAATGGAAGGAACCCCATAAAAGGAATCCGAATGTGATTTTTCCCAATTAAACTATCAGGTTGCTATGAGTTGAGCTTGTATTTAAGTCTGTTCAAAGGGGGTCACTTCACCATTTGCATTGAAATTGTGGACATCTCATCCTGATTTGTTGCAATACCCAGGGGATTCATGTCGAACCATATGATATATGAAGTCCTTGGAATTGAGATGTTTTCCTTAGTGCACACAGTTTACTGGATGGCCCTTGAGTCTATATGAGATCCATGTATTCTGCCTGAGTTCTCGTATTTACTTTAGGTTAGATCAACCAGCATTAATCATGTAATGCAAGATAAACTATACGGATTGCTTAGCTGTATCTGTATTCCTCATTTATAAATTAAATTTGTAGGGTCATTAATCATACCATTGTGCATCGTATTTATGTCCTGTTGAAGAAAGTGTTTTTGCAACTTATTTTACCTGCAAGCATGATGCAGCCATTTATGGACCTCGTTGAACAAAGCGTTCAAAATGCATTTTTCCATGCTTGTTTACTTGTCTTTGTTTGTCAAAACCAAGAAAATTGTGTTGGAGTACTTTGATTTCCACACAGCTCTCTAATGTTTTCTCACTAGTTACATCTGTTATAAGAATAGGTACGAGAAACTTGTGGATGAAATTAACAATTCTACCGGGCAAGATCCAAACTCCATCTTTAATCGGAGTTCTTGATGTATAAGGTTTTATAAGTTTCAATTTCTACGGTAAACCTTTAGCCTCAAAATATTATTTGCTATATAACAGTATTTTTGCGTACATGCACAGCTGACTGCCACATTATGTAGTTTTGAACAGTTCTGTATCAACTTTACAAATGGAAAACTAAATCAGCAATTCACTCGGGTTTAGAATTTTTTGACAAAACCCCCGGTAACTCATTTGCATTATTGGCCTTGCTGAGTTTTGGTATATGGTGACTGCCCTCCTGTATTCACCAAAAGAAATCAGCTAGAGAGCTGCACATAATTTGTTGATATCAAGATGCGTTGGATCTGATTGAGGAAAGGCTTAAATTGTTACTCAATCTTGTGGAGATGATATGTTTTAAACACAGCAGCTACAACTCCAATCTTTGTCGGAGACCTTGAATTCTACAGAGCCTCACTGTGTAAGATGTGTGAAGCCATCACTGTGTAAGATATGTTAAGCCAAACAACTTACTAAAGCCTGTAATTTTTCAGAATACTAAAACGAAACCTTGTGATGATGCGGATTCCATGAATCAACAACCAGTTCCAGTCAGGCCGAACCATATCAGCAAAGAAATTGTAATAGCACGAAGACAGCAAGTGATGGGTGGCTCTTTGGAGGGGCCATCTCCGAACCCTGGTGAGTGAGTGCCATAGATGTTATTATCACCCACATTGCAGTCATTAGACTATACCCTGCCTCAAAAACAACCCACCTACAAGCAAAACATTGTGCTTAGAGAGATAGCTGCTAGGACTCTGTCTTTCGACCTTAGATTGTTTAACCAAGAAGAGAGAGAATCCAACGAATATTTTTCGACATCCCCACTCAATGGCTTTTCTAATTGTTTATAAAGTCACCATATGGGTTACAACTGTAACAAATTGACTAACTAACTAACTGACTGAATCTGTTTACAGTTTGCCTTTCAACTCCCATTTCTTATCATTACCCCACCCTTTGAAACTAAGTTTACAAGTATTGAAAACTTATTACAATGACAACAGAGATGCTAAGAACATACAACTTGAGTCATCTGGAATTAAAAAACAGCTTCAACCTAAGCAATGAAATCAGGAAATTTGGCCTAAGGCCATTGTCGTTCTCCCATGTGGCATCCTCCAGTGTGTAACCCTTCCAATGCATTAAGGCATCCACCCCTGCAGCACTGCCACGGTTGACACATGGCTAACTAACTAACCTCAACTACTTGTTTCATTTGTTGTAATTCATTAGTTATTTTCTCCTCTCAAAACTATTATAACCCATATCCAACAGCAGGATCTGTTTTCTAGCACACTTATGTCCCCTCACAAATTTTGCATACAATAAAAACAAAGGTTATTTTACCTCTTATATTGGATTTCTTCGAGGGTTAACTTTTTGACAGGCATATCCTTTCGAGGAACAATTTCAGTTCTAGCAAAAAATAAATCATGGTGTACTAGTAAATGAGACAATCTTGAATTAGAATTTCCAGAAAAATATGAAACCTCAACTTTTGGAATTTAGCATCCATTTCGTGAGCAAAATTCATGGCCTCATGAATTGTAACAAGACGCAGCAACTTGACATCATGCTTAAGTACTTCTCATAATCTTCCAATGAAACAGCTCAACTGAAAGGTTGGACTAAGGTCACGGATTTGAGTTGCTAATCGTCTGAATTCAGCAATATAATCCTTCAAGGAGCCAGTCTGATGAAGCTTAAAGAGTGCCTCTGCAAAATCCTCAAACTCATGAGAGCCAAATTCCCCGCAAAATGCCTTCGTAAAATCTTCCCATTTGGAGAAAGAAGAAGCACATTCCTCATATTGATACCATTGCAGGGCCTCCCGATCAAGATGGAAGGAAACTGTTTTGACCTTTTTCTCAGGTGGCACTGAGAAATAATTAAAATATTATTCTGCCTTGTAAATCCATTCAATGGGATCATCCTCATTGTTGAACAGAAGAAAATCCATCTTAACAAAGGGCATATGATTCTCAGAAGGAAAACCCCTTTCTCTCTCACGATGATCCATCCCTACTCGTTTGTGATAGCCATCACCGTCGTCTTCATCAGATGGTGGAAATGTCTGATCAAAACCCTCACGCTGAGAGTCAATTGAATCAAGGCGTTTGTTGATGGACATGAATTTATCCTCAAGTAGATGCTGAATTGATTATAAAAGGAGTAGGTTCTTGAACTAGAGGCCTCAAGCGCAGCAACACAAACGTCCATTGTTGTTGAACGAATACGAACAAGAGCACGGGTCATACACTAAAGGAACAACTTAGAGGATCAATGGCTTTGATACCAATGGTAGGACTTTATCTTTCGACCTATGATTGTTTAACCAAGAATAGAGAATCCAATGAATATTTGTGTACATTTTTCAACATCCCCACTCAATGGCTTCTCTAATTATTAATAAAGCCACCATACGGGTTACAACTTTAATAAATTGACTAACTAACTAACTGAAACTATTTACAGTTTGCCTTTCAACCTCCATTTCCTATCAATAACGAAGGAAATGGTATTGTGTATCCAAAATAAAATTTGGTGCCCAAACAACCATTGCTAATGTTTCGAGCAGGGGAGCCTGGAATGTCCTTGTTTTGAGTCATGATCGCAGACACCACCAGGAGGGCTAACTCGTGCATGGTAGCTCATACCTGCAATCTGGGAAACGGCTACCATCATGGCACTGCACTGCACAACAATTATCATAAGAGTTTATATATACTACATTCAAGATCAAGCCTAAAAAAAACAGTCCACCAAGAAACCTGGAAGCATCTGATATAAAGACTAAGCTTCTATTTTTCTATATTGATTATTTTCATAGCTACTCTTGGATTTTAATTATTTATTTCCTACTCAATTAAGAAATTCTAATTTAATTATTATTTTACAATTTAAAAATCCTAAAGCTAAGTGAATTATATTAGTTAAGAAAGTCTTAATTAGAAATTATTTTCTTAAAGGATTAGAACCATCTCAGAAATATCATGATTGGTATTATTAAAGTGAGAAGAGGTCACTGAAAGGGAGTTGGGGGATTCTATTACGAGTATAACCAATGTCTTCAATTAAAGAAAAAGAAGTCTGATATGGAAAAATTATGTTACAATATTTCTTATTAGGTCATACTTTGTTTGCTTATTTAGAATATTTATTTCCTAAGTTATTTTATGATATTCCTATTTTTAATTTATTGTGTGAGTAATGAATTTATGCTAAAAATCATTATGTTCCTTTAAAATTCAATTTTAATAAAATTCAAAATCCTTTTTCATGCATTTATATTGATGTTTAAAGTCTCTTTTTTTTTTTCTTTTTTTATCTCTTTTGCTTTAGGACATAAATATTTTATTTCTTTTTGTAATTATTAAACTGAGGTGAGGTAAGTATATTTATTAAACTCTAAAAGTGATGCTTCCCATGTCATTACTCAATTTTATAAAATAATTTTCACACTCAAGTTTAGGTCTTAATTATAAAAATGGGTGTGAATTTGTAAATTGATCTCGTACTAATTTCTTAAAAGCTCATAGCATCTTTAAACAAGAAAACATAATAGGCAGTAAGATGACAGTAAGAACAAATAAGAAAGGAAAGCATGCTGCAGTTATTGGGAGATTGGAATCTATACTCATTTGAAGTAGAAAATGTACTGAATTAAAGTAGAGAGATAGCTTAACATATATAGAAGATACTGAAATTAATGTATGATGTATTCTGCCCTTTATATGAGAAAGTAATAGCAAGAGAGGGGACAGTTCAAACCATTTCTATTAAGTATAAGAAGTTAAAAGAATGTTAGAACTAACATCTTCTAGAGGTAGCTTGATCATCATGTTCTAATATGCATGTTCCTAAACATATCTTTGTTGATGTTCCCAAGAACCCTAATAGTATTATTGATTATCAAAGCCCTTTTGAGGATTTTATCATGGTTCCATATAAATTGCCTATCTATATACCAAGAATCACATGCTTGTGCAGAGCAATATGATTATAGCCCCAACACCATTGTAGTTCAATTACACACAAAGTGTCTAAAAATGTAAAGCAAATTGCTAGTCCTTCAGATAGGAAATCTTGTCGCCACTTAATTTTCAGTTCTCGTCGTGTCCCGAAATATTTAGCTCAATATCATCACGGGCGGAGGGCTGAACTTCAAATGGTAACAATTTAAGCCTTTCCTCTACACGGAGCACAAAGCAGACATTAAAAAGCAGCCACTCTTGCTTTGCCAAAATTTGTAAAGGGATGTGGATAATTAGAACACTCTGCCTTCATGACACAGAATATGATTTCCTACGCGAGGGAAATTACATAGATCCTAAGATAGTATCAACAGTGAATTATGATGGGTCTGCATGCTACTAAATACACAACATCATGCCCACAAAAACGAAGTACTGCATACATACATGCTGTGGTAACATGGCACAACATAGAAAACCTGACTAGCATAAGAGTTAGCTGAGTTGAGCATGAGAGAATTGCGGAGGTGAGGACCCGCCCCCCATGTTAGTATCAAGGTCTAGCTCTCTTGTTGCTGCATGATGGGCATTTGTACTGCTTGATGTGCTCAGCCCTAGCAGGAGTGATCTTCACGCACTTGCCATGGAACCACTTTTCACATATGTCGCAACAAATCCAGAACTCATCTGCAGCATAGTTCTCTCCGCATGCCCCGCACAACGTGTCCCCATGCTCCTCCTCATCATCATCCAGTCCCTCCTCCTCATCCTTTGGTTGCCCCTTCAAATATTTGACAGATTCTGATCCTCGCTGTTTTCATATCCATCAATCAAATTGGAACGTAATAGCGGCCAGAATTAGCATTGAACATCACATTATGACATCAATAATCATATTGGAAAAGAAAATTTGTCTCTAGGAAAAACAAAAACACCTGGTGTTGCAGTAGTGGGAAACAACATTGTGTTTACAGCAAATCCTGCTCCTATAATATTTTTAAGCATTCAGGATTTGGTCACCAGTCCACAATCATATCCTTTCCTTTTTAACATCTTGATCATTGACTCAGACAAAACAGATGTGGTACTCTTGCAACCTATTACCATGAATCTTCAACTCCTTCAGACCATTGCAGACTCATTACTGGTTGGAACTATGACGATTTCCATATGCACAAAAGCATCTGAACTAAATTACGATTGAAATGCAAGTTCTGAATGAAAAGGGGCCAAACCCTTGTACTTGTTAGTATACCCATATTTTGGCACGGTTTGACAAAAGTAGTGAAAAGCTCATTAAGTAAAGAAACATAATAGAGACGGATAGAACTAGATTTTAGGTATGGGGTGTTCAATATAAAATAAATTAGTATACATTAGGAAATAAAATTAACAAATAATTTTTGGGAGGGCCAAAATGTATATATTTTTTAAACAAACCTTAAATTCAAGTATATATTTAAAAACTCTTAAATTTTTAGGATGTCTAAAATGAAAACTTTTTCTAATTTTGGTGATGCCATGGCTCATTGGCTAATGTTTGTCGGTCCACCCTTGAACATATTAAACCAAACCTAGTGACACTGTGAACATGAAATCTGAGAAGAATGAGAACAAAATGTCCAGGCACCTTTCTGAAAAAAAGTAAAAAAATAAAAGGGGGAGGGGTGGTGGTGTGAGGATGTCACGTAAAATCATACCAAAGAAATCAGTCCAGCACACAATTGGTCACTGTAAAGCAGAACCTTTTAAAATTTCATAACTGAGTTCTTGAAAAATGTAATGTTGGGAACCAAATATTAAATTTTAGTTAATCCTCTTATCAGAGGCTAAAAACAATATATCCGTCTCAATTCAGCAGTTGAAGGAATTACATGGTGTAGCTGATATTCCCAATTCATTTAATCAATCAAGAAAAAAGGAGGAGGTAATTTTACCCCTTTTGAGTTTGACTTGGACTTGTTACTGCTATGATTTGAGACGGATGATTTGTCCTTTGCTTGTTTCTTCACAACTCCAGTTACAATCTCAAATATTGTCGGGAGATCATTTATCATTGTGAAAAGACGTTTCCTGTGTCACAACTTGCATTATATGATTGGGAAATGAAAGTAACGAGAGTAAAGAAAACAAATAAAACAATAGAGAGGCAAGTTGTTCATCAAACAGTTAAAAACACAAACTACTTTATCACGCAACAAGCTCATACATCTTGTCCTAAAGACAGGAGAAAAAGTATTTTCATATAGAATTGCATCAAGAAACGTTAAAAATCTAAACTTCACAATACTATTACAGGCATCAGTATATGACAGATATTGGTATACAGCATTAACTTGGTTGTTTAAATTCTACAGTTTAAATGAATTGTAGTAAAAAAAATGTCAAACTTTCTTTCAAATAAATAATTACTTAGCTACCCTTTTCTCTTCTATTCAAAAAATGTCACAAACGTTAAATTGTGGGCTCTGAGAACAATGTTATTAAAAATCTCCATAAATTGGATCTGGTGTGGTTAATATTCCCAACAGGAAAACCAAGTCCTAAGCTTCGGTTAAACTACAAAATGAACATAACACAAACAAACATTGTGAGTGTGCTAACTATGAAAGTGCATGGACAGAATCAAGTCCTATGGAAGCAGGAGAGGGGGGGGGGGGGGGGGAACTTGCCTATCAGTTTTATCAAAACCAAATCTAGAGCCAAAGTAGAAAGCTACAGCAAGCAACCACGCATCACTATGAACAGCAACTAGAGAGAGCCAGTCTTTTTCTTGCATCCCATCTCTGGCAAAGTTAATTCCAAGTGCAGGCTCTGGGAGCTCTGGAGGCACTTCTTCAGCAGGTAAATTGACTTCCCACTGTTCATTAGGAAACCCATAAAGGCAAAGATTTTCCTTCTCTGTAGGGAACACTAGTCAGTTATATATATAACTGAACACCATCCAGAGTTAAAATGAAGTAAGAGCCTATAACTATAATTAAAAATAAAATAAGAGACAAAAAGTTTAGAACTCTATTTTTCTCTTTTGCAAGCTATCTAAATCACTTGGCAAACAAAGATCACAACAGAAACAGTATATCAGCATCCATCTCACAGAATTCAAATGCAATCACATAGGTGCAAATGCTAATGGAAGTGATAAGGTCCAGTTCCTCCTTAAGCTGCAAATACAACGTGTACAAGGAAATATACAGAAACGCCACACTGAAAAGTACGAAAAATAAAACTCCTAATAATCACCCTTGGCTTTGTTATAGATGTCAAGAAAAGTTAGTAAGCAGAACCAAAAGAAAGAACATAAAGAAGCTTGATACTCGTAAAACAAATGTAAGAGATTGTTTGAGTTCTACATTCAAAGTTGATTTTTCTGTGGTTTGAAACGAAATCAAGCATACTTCCAAGTTCCTATAAAATTCAACTTGTTGAAGACAAAAATCTGAAACCATAAATAATACAAAATCCAGCATAACGATATTTCAAATCATAACAAACAAGTGGAGTATAAGCAGAAGTTGAAAAACTCAAGAAATATATCAAATAGAACTCATCTCGACACGAATAGAAAAGGCCACCCAGATCAATGCCAAATGTTCCAATGTACAACAGAGAATGTTTCGCACAGGGATCTCTAAACAAATTTTGCTTGAATTTTAGAAGAAAATACATCTCTGTCCCCAACTCAAGTGTGTGGAGGCTGGAAACGTAGCTTATGGAAAATGCATGTAGTACTTCCTTCTTAACAGTCAAGCAACGTAGCAACGTCAATAATTGTTTGTTTGAAAATAATAACTTGAATCTCAAGTGTGAAGCCAAAAATAAGTAAAGTAGAACACATCGTATCAAAAAAAAAGAAGAAACTTAAAATCACCCTAAGACAAAAAAAAAAGTGTAGTGGAAAGATAAAAGAGCCCTAACCAGGATCACACTGCTGATAAAATTCTTCTACATCTGCCAAAAAACACAAACAGACGTAGCAAAACTCATAATGCGAAATTAAAAGCCAAAACGAGAGTTGAGAGAGAGAGAGAGAGCAGTACCTGTAGTTAGGGCTTTGATCATTCCAGCTCTACGGCCTTTAAGATCCCTGAAAACCTCCTCTACAGTTCGGGGATTGTACGGTGCGCCTCCGTCCATTTGCCGTACAATTGAAACAAACAAATTGTTCTGCAGCGAGACCAAGACTGAGATAAATACTAGATAAATTAATTATTATAGAAGAGAGAGGGAGGGATAGTAAAGGAAATCTATCTTGTTTTGAAGGGGTATTTATATTTACGAAGAATCCAAAAATGAACTTCCTTTCTTTTCTTTTTCTCAGTACTTGGAAGCAGAAGCAGGAGAGAGGGGACAGGGACAGAAAAACACAACCAGTCCCCGGTTACCAAATAACTTCTGGTTAAGTGATGCTGAATCCTTACTTAATATATTATCAAAGTAACTCTTATAGTATGGTGGTGACTCCAACTGTATCGATCCTGCTCCTATGTATGAATTTCAGAGAGAAAAAAAACTTAGGGGCCCAACTCACCCACCCAATTTGTATCACGCTTTCAAATCAAGTCGTTCAGAATTTTCTTTCACAATCAACATCCGGGACTGGGAGGGTGTTCTTCCATGCTTCAAATAAAATTCTAAGCTGGCTTTTGAGACATGTAATTGAAGTGAATCTTCACGACGAGTTCAGTAAATAAAGTATAGACCAGACCCTGTCTGTCTGACTTTCTCTCCAGTCCACAAGTTTAAAAAAAAAACAAGTTTAGTTTGAGGTGGATGATGGAGACTCTCTTTATCCACGTCGCATTCGGTCCTTGGCTGGAGGATCCATGATGTGATGTTCCTTGGGCTCAGAGACAGCCTTAGGCACACAGATTTCTTGGATCCAAATCCAGAATCAAATGCTGATGCCAAAGTGAGCTGAGGTGGTTTTCTAGTTTCTATGCTTTGATGGCCTTTTCCTCTTTTTCTGTTTCTTTTCCTGCTCTCTCTCTCTCTCTCTCTCTATATATATATATATATGTGTGTGTGTGTATGAATGTATATATAATCCGTGCAAATAGTACGTGAAAAGCTTCGTAGCTACCATTTGCTACAGTTTTTTTTTTCTCACTATTTTTTAAATATAATTGGGCTATTTTTTTTAATCGAGATATCGGGTCAGTTTAAAAATATTATGATTAATTTATAAATTCATTTTTTTCTTAGTTTTTTCCCGCTTACATATTTTTTTATTATAGCATTGCTTTTTTTATTTTTTTATCATAGAATTGCTTTTTTTTTTTGTTTTTTATAAGTAGGGTGTTTGCGCCAGCTTACGCTCACTATAACTAATTTCCAGACTCATTTTTTTTATATATTTTTCCTATTTTGTTCCCCACGTGTGTGTGTGTGTGTGTGTATATATATATAACCAGGTGTACATGTCAACTTACACGCATCACGACTAATCCCCAGACATATTTTTTTTTACATTTTTTTCTGTTTTTTTCCACTTATACATTTTTTATTTTGTTTTTTATAACTGAGTTGTCCAGGTCAACTTACACGCACCATGACTAATTTCCATACCCATTTTTTCCTCTCTTTTTCCCATTTATACCTCTTTTTTTAATAACATAGGTGTCCAGGTTAGCATACATACACCATGACTAATCTCCAGATCCTTTTTTTTTTGTTTTTTTCCACTTATATATTTTTTTATTTTTTTTATAACCGAGCTGTTTGAGTCAGTCTATACACATCACAACTAATCCCCGAACCCACTTTTTTTATTTTTTATAATCGGGGTGTCTGAACTAGCTTTCATCAAATATATTTATGTTTCATTTCAGTTCTTAGATTTTTAATTTCCGAATTGGTTTTAAATCCTTTAAAAATTTTGGTATTAAAGTTTGGATTTGTTTCAATTTTGTACTTGGAATGAAATTGATTATATATTTATTTTTCATTTTGGCCCTTATACTTTTACTCTTTGATTTTATTTTTGTTCCCTTAATTTTTTTTAAATATATTTATGAAATGGTTCCTATTTTTATTCATGTTTGTATATATATGCTCTTAGTTTTTTGTTTTTAATTTTTATTATTTCCTTTTTTTTGTTAAGATTGTATTTTTTTATATTTTGTTCTTAAATTTTAAATTCTTTTGGTGATTATTTGAAAATTAATATTTATTATTTTTTTTCCTTTGTTATTTTTTTTATTATTATTTGTATTAATTCTTAAAGTCAAATAATTTTTTTAAGCTAATGATATTCATTTTTGTTTTCTCATTGATTTTATTTTTTAATTGCTTTTTTTGTTAAATTTTTTAATTATTATATATAAGATATTCAAAATAATGATAATGATTATTTGTAAGGTTTTTTTATCATATAAATATGTTAGATTAATTATATATTTTATATTTTTTTAATATTAACATCTTAAAAATATATATAAATAAATGACCTCAATTTTTTTGAAAAAAAATGAAATTAATTTAATGTCAGTGTTCTGAAATACTTTTAATATAATAATATTAAGAATAAATCTTATAAAATAAAAAAAATATTTTATTTTTATCTAACAATAATAATGATGTCGGCGATAATATGAAAATAATAATTAAAATATTAATTATGTATAATAATGGTTATAATAACAACTATAATAATTGTGATAATTTAACAATCATGGTAATAATAATGAGAATAATATTCAAAATAATTTATTAGTTGATGTTATTTTTCTTAAAATTTGACTTTTGTGGTTTTTTTATGTATGATAATTTAAATTTGATATCACATAAAAAAAAATATATGAAAGACAAAATGGGTGGAACAACTGTGTCAAATTATTTACAATGAAAAAATATACGACTCACTCGCCCGACACTTTGCCATAGCCAAAAATAAATTTTTTACAATAATAATAATAATAATAATTGTATATTAATTTTTTATATATTCATTTTATTATGTAAAATGTTTTTAAAGCTATGTCTTGGTATATAGGGTTTTTTTTTGTTTTTTTTTATTTTTGTGTATTGTGCAATAACTATAATGCTCTCAAATAAGACAAAAATCAATAATTATCAGCGGGAGTGTCCCGATAATTTTATATTTTCAATGTATAATAAAATAACCTTTGTAGACTCAAATAAGACAA
This sequence comes from Salix dunnii, assembly GCA_015731905.1. Taxonomy (NCBI): domain Eukaryota; kingdom Viridiplantae; phylum Streptophyta; class Magnoliopsida; order Malpighiales; family Salicaceae; genus Salix; species Salix dunnii. The sequence goes on along the minus strand of CM027664.1, from coordinate 10,693,779 downwards.
AACAAAAGAGTTACATAAGGGGTATTTCAACCATTTCACGTTTAAGTATACATGAATAAGAAACTTTCACTTTTATTTTACACCATTAAAGTTAAAACTATATTTTTTTAACGCAAGCTACATTTAATACAAATAAAAATAACAATAAAAATTAAAAATATAAACTAAAAGCAAATATGTATAAATACAAATAAAAAATTAAGAATTGTCTCAGGATGACCAAAAAAAATTAAAGGATCGAAACTAAATTAAAAAAATAAAAGAATAAAAATCAAAATATAAAATAAAAAATTATATATATTAAAACTAAATAAAAATAATAATCCTAGTAAAGAAACACGAGTTCATGGCTTGTATATATATAAATCACCAATAAATTAAGGTGGGAATCAAAGAGCGAGAAGTGGACGAGAGATAATCAATCAAGAGCCATCTTACGTTGCGGTGATTGAAGATCAGGCACCTTCATACACGTGTCATGATGATTTGCTTTTTTATGGAATATGGACGGCTCTCTTGGCTGTTAATTGCTTTTTAAAATGTTTTTTTAATATATTAAAATATATATTTTTTATTTTTAAAATTATTTTTTACATTGTAACATCAAAATATATAAAATAGTTGGTAATCTTATTTTGATTCAGCCAAAACAGTTAAAATATTTTATATCAGTAAAAAAATAAGATAAAACAACACAATTTTTATTTCGTTTAAAATTTCAACCCATTATAAAATATTTGCTCAAATTCCAACAACAATGTTCTAGTTTTCTTTCATCTATTCCGATTTCGCCAAATGGTTTTTTTAAAATAATAAATAATTTTACAATAATAATCATATTTTTTAATCCGATTATTATATTGAGATGAAATTTTATAAGTCTCTTGATATATTTATATATATTATGTTAACTTTTCAGATCAATCAGATAATATAATGACTTTACGAGATTGATAATGATATTCTCATAAAATTATATATGTTAATAATTTTATTTCAAAAAAATAATTTTATTGTGTTTTTTTAGATTAGATTTTTCTCAATTTCATTATTCAACAATAGATTTATTATGAATTAAACTTTATAATTTGATTTGATTTGCTTTATTTATGATTATAATAATCTTATAACACAGGTCATACATTTAAAAGGTTAACTTATATTGACCCCACTTGATTCAATATATCATTGTTTTAATATATTTTTTTAAGATATCAACTTGATTTTTTTAAAAATAAATTATATTTTTATCAATTTTTTATGTTATCTTTTAATTCCTCGGGTCGGTCAAATTATATCATTTCAACTATTATTTTTTTATTTATATTTAAAATTTAAATCGAACAATTCTAAATAAATTTTATTTTTGAATTTGAACTATTTTTTTTAAATTAATATATTTAATTTTATATATTGAAAATTATAACATCAATAAAATTATCACACTTTCCAACCGCGACATCAATAAATCACGGTTGTGAACCATAACATCAATAAAATTATCACAATTTCCACTGCGACATCAATTTAAATATTACAATTGTAAAACATGATATTATGAAATGACATGATTATCAACATGTAAGAATATAATTCACCAAAACTATATTATTTCACTAAAACGTTTTCAAATTTTGTTATTGATCATGATGGGTGGGGTGTGGTCTCTATCCAGAGGTATCCCTTAAATAAATAGGCAAATATGACTCAAAACTAATTTAATTTAAAGGTTGAAAAGGACGTCAACACTAAAAGATCTTTATAAGAAAGTTAAATGTTTGTTTACCATAGTAGCCATAGTAGCTAGAATGGCATTTTGGTCAGGTACCTAAAAACAAAAGGCATGCATTTGTTGCTAATATACCATCAATAGCATTCCAGATATAACAAGCAAATAGGCTCGGGCATTGCAATGCCCAGGACCGTTAAGTAAATCTATTTTAGTTTCTTAATTAAATTTTTTAATAGATCGATAAACTATTATTAATAAAGTAGTCTCCTTGGCTCCTTATAAATTGACTCTTAGCGGAGAACCTTAAACTAGAGATTTTGAGCAATAAATGATAATTAGCATCGAGGAAACTTCAATACACCTAGAACGTTGAAGTAAAAACTGTGGAAACATACAACCAGTCCAGCATCTGAACAATAATATATCCATTTTTCTGACTTCTTATTGCATACAATCAGAACAGGTCAGAGTTAAATAGCTAAGTTGATGTATATGAAAATGGTGTATACTATACCAATGGGCATTCATATTTTCTGAACATCTGCTGAAGCTTTGAGACCAACAAAAATTCTCTGTGAAAACCAGAATGCCTTGAACTGATTTCACTGTTCAGTGAGTAGCCTCACAAAGTACTTTTACTTTCCTCAAACTTCACAGAAAAAACAGAATAGAGGTACCTATACTTTTGAGTTCAAGGGGCTGCCCTGGGCCAGTTTATAACATCTCAAGATTCTACATGAAGTCACCTCCCCTCAATATCTGGAAAGCAGAAATATGAAAATCTTCATCAAAATGTGAGCGAGCTTGGGCCAACATAGCAGTGATAAGAATCTTCATCATAACTCAGATTCTAGAGCTGGTTATTCCACATTTATCATAAGATAGGTATGGTATGATAATAACATGAAATGTCAAATACAAGGTCGCACAACATAAAACAGGCTGTAAAGGGGACTGCCATGAAAAAGAGCTGGTCATTCCACATTTATCATAAGACAGGTATGATATGATAATAACTTTGAAATGTCAAATACAAGGCCGCACAACATAAAACAGGCTGTAAAAGGGATTGCCATGAAAAAAAGGGGGGATACAAAAATCATTAGGTGGTTTTTCTCATTTCTCAGGCAACATTGTCTTCGTATACAATGAAATAGCCTGAGTCAGAAAAAAAGACTTTTCAAGTGAATTCAAGCTTATCAGACCATCATAGTATAGAGCTTGAAAACTGACAGATCATCTTTCGTTTGCAGAAGATTAGCTGTAATGGTCATCGCAACAAAAAGGAAAGGCTAAAGAGATTTTGCAGGCTGTCTCTCATGAAGGCTAAATGTCCAAACAATGGATCATGCAAAAGTAAACATCAAATGGTGTAGAAGAAGAAGACTAGAAAAAACCAAATCCAGGGACAAAGTCCATCCCATCAAATATAATCAGATCCCTGTTTTTCTTCAGTTATTACATGAAAGGGAATTTTTTTTCCAGACATAATTTCATAAAATTTCAAGAAGAAAAGGAATCACCTTTGCATCATGGGATGATTCGTGTTCTTCTATATCTGGAACATGCTTTTCAAGAAACTGCTGAGTAGTTCTCCAGTAGTGATCACCACCAACAAGCCAAGTGTCCATATGCATGCCATTAGGAAAATCCACAAAGACGCATTCCCTATTATGAGCAGCTGCTTTACCATAGAGCATTTGCATATGGAATGGTGGAACCATTTCATCTTGCAATCCAGAAAGGAAAAGAATTGGCTGCTTAATCTGCAGTTAAGATGGTCAATCCATCAGTGACACATCAAAAGAGGAGAAAAAAACGAGTCAAAAAGTAGAAAAGAGCAGCCAAACTGTAATTGCCGTTTCCTGAAATGCAATTCTGAAAATAGCCAGTTCAACTTCAACAAGCTATGTTATATAAGGAAATCATACAGAATCAGCACATGCACTTGAATTCTTTCACAGACTGAAGAGAAGAAGGGAACACATCCAGCCTATAACTCCAAATATATATTCTCAAATAATAGAAGATATAGATTAATTTCTATGGGTGGCAACAAATGATTGACATGGTCTTCCACTCGTTTTCATGCGCTCACAAATAGTCAAAAATGAAAAGCATGAGATTCCACTGGCATTTAACCTCACCTTGTCAACAATGTCAATGGTACTCCATGGAGAACGCACAAGAAAATTCAGAGGTTTAGGTCCTTTTGAACCCGTGCCTCCAATAAACCACTTTAGGAAGGGCAGTAGAACTCCAGCCAAATCCATAATGGATGTAAAGGTGTTTTCCAGGATCAATGCATTAACCTGAAAGGATAGACCGGCCAAAAAGATGATGACAACCACACAAGAAAAAAAAAGGGGTGAAAAACAAATCAATACTCACAAATGTAGTCTGATGACCTCTGAAATGGAAAGTGAATAAATTCCAATAACTCCAATAAACAGTGACAGATAAATAGTAACTAACAAGTGTGCAAATTGGATTGCAATGAGCTTGGAAAATCACTTTTATTTGGTTTCTTTCATGTTGATGAAACAAATAGTTAGGAGAAAAAGAAAATGAAGGTATAGCATATCAAGAATGTCACATTTGAACTGGAAAGAAATGCAAGATGAAAGCAAAAAATACATGGAGAAGAATAAAGAACTGTCCTAGCCATCACATGAGCATCTGCAACAAGATGACTACCAAGTGACTGTATCATCAAAATTTATGAGAAGCTAAAAGCACAATGCTAGTGATTTTAAACTACATGAATACATGAAACTGCATGACATGATTAGTAAAAGCTTGTTCAATTATTCAGGAAAAAACATAAACAAGATTTTAAACTACATAAATAAACAGCACATAGTACTAGTAGAACTATCTGGAGCAATACCTTATCAGGATTGTTTTTTGTGAGCAGAGCCCCCACTGCACCCCCAAGTGACCGCCCAAACACGACTATTCTAGATGTGTCAATGTCAGTCCTCTGTGAAAGATGATCCAATGCAGCCTACCCAAATAAAGAAAAGCATATAAAGATCGAGAACAGAGCTATAGTCTACGCATGTAACCATTGGGAGATATAAAGGTGACAGGGCCATGAGAAGACACACCTGAGCATCTTTTGTGATTCCGTGCTGCGAAGGATATCCATCACTTTCTCCATAACTGTTTAGATAAAAGAAATGACGAAGCATTTGTTTTCAATCAGACAAGCAGCAAGAATACAGAAATATAAACAAAATGAAATTTGGTTAGCAAATGCATACCCTCGATATGAAAGCATGAACACATTGCACTCCAACTTCTGAATCATTATGCGGACCATTTCAAGACGATGGGCAATGTCTGAAGGTTAATAGTTAAGGCCTCTATTCTCAGAGAGACAGCAAGTAAAAAATAAACCTTCAAGCTGAATGAACTCAATACAGAAGACAAATACTTATAACGGTGAATCATGGTATAAGGATACTTCCAGCATTCTCTTGGAAAAACAGGACAGTCGGACCTGCAAAACCATCAACACTAATTTCTGAGCCTCAAATTTAAGCTAAGCCTAATTCCAATTAATTTCTTTTAAATAAAAAACAATTTAATCCTTTGCTCAAAATTAAATTCCAATTTCATGTCCGCCTGTTTAAACCCCATCTGAGATTTAAAAAATAAATGAATGACCAAAAATTATTGGAGTGATGACCTCGGCTTGCAGGGAGTACTTTAATGAACCATGCGTGAAGGCGGACGCCATCGGAGGATCGGAGCCAAACGTCCTCGTAAAAAAGACGGAGTCGGGCAGGAGTGACCTGGTAAGATTTAGTGAGACCGGGTAAGACCGGGACGTAGACAAGCTTCTCTTGAAAGGCTACCAGCAAAGCCATCCCTACTACCACTATGCCTACAGCTCCGTACAGCAACGCACCCACGTACGACACCATTTCCTACTGTTGCTCTTGTCGTTTTGATTTGACAGCCCTCTCTCTCTCTCTCTTTTCCGGTGACCGTTATTGTGTATGGCACCTGTTTGTTGACGGTTTGATTTGAAATACAGAAACGTTGATGTTGGTGTTTCTGTCCATTTTTCTTTGGATCCTGGGGATGGAAGAAATGGGTTGGAGAATGGGTGTGGGGTCCATCTTGTGATGGCGTAAAAGCGGTTGGAATTGGTTAGGAGTCAGACCCTAGAACCTACCTGAGTTTTAACCCGACTCAAGGCTCGGGTAGCTGGTTCATTGGTCAATTCCCAGGTCAACCTCGATCTTTATCAAAGAGTCGTTTTGGATCTTTAATTTTATTTGGATAAAAAGTAAAAAAATGTAAAATAAACTTAATTAATTTTTTTTAATTAAATTTCAGTATTTGTTTCGGTCAATCAAATTATAAGTTTACCTGCTAGATTATTTAAAATTTACCAGATTAATTTTCAATAATAAACTTATAAGAGTTGATACATTTCACCCACAAACAAAATACTATGAATAGTGTTATAATTTATTTTGATTCTTTATTTTATTTTATGCAATTTCATCCTAATTGAAGATAGTTTTCATCTAGTTTATTAATCAATTGTGAAATTAAAATAAAAGGAGTCAGAATTAAAAACCATGAATATAGATTATAGCATGGCTTGACCTTCTCTTTTTTTTTTTATTATAAATTCTTTTTACATGAGTTTTTTTTTGTTATTTTTTATATTTGTATTTATATTAATACTCATTCTCTATGTTATTTGTTTAGAGAGCCTCCTTTAAATAATAATTATTTTTTTGTTATACATTTAATTTTTGAATAGGTTTTCTTGTTGATCTATGTTTTTTCATCTTTTATATAGGTTGGACTTTATTTTTACAAATAAAAAATACTTTTATATAATATTTTTAATATATGCAGTCTTGCATAATAGGTTTGGTTGGATAGAAGTGTTTGTGGTAACAAGTATATTTTTCTTACTTCTTGACCCATAAGTATGTAGGTTGTGTTCCATGAGAAAACTTGAAAATATCAAAAACAAATTTTAGAAACTAATGATTTTTTAATCAGATTTCCATAAACAGCACTAACTGCTGAGCCTTAAAATTCAAAATGCTTAATAATAAGGCTAATATGTTAGATAATTAATTAATATCTAACATATTAGTTCAAGCTGACTTTTCGATGATAAAGTTAATAACTTTATAAAGAGAGAAAATATTATGATATTTTAAAGAGATAAACTTTATATATATATATATATATATATATATATATATATATCCTAAAAATATCAAAAATGAAGAGGTTATGAACTTTTAGCTTGAAAGATATATGATGTGTTTATAGCTTACGAGTCTTGTTCTTTTACGAAGAACAAAGATTGGAGTGTAATTTTACCCTTATGGTGTTTTGAGTTGTATTATACTCAAAATAACACATACAAGATCAAAGTAAAATACTAAATGATTGCATGGAGTCTTGAAAAAAATTCCAAAAAAAATGTTATTTTTGAGTAAAATACGACTTCAAAGGGTTTACTTTAAAACAATTGAAAGAATCTTCTTTTTTTTATAGTAATAATTTATTTGGCATTCATTCAATGTCAGAGGTGTATTATGGGATTTGTTCTTTGCTATTTTGGACTTGTTTGAGTATACAATCATAACCTAAGTTCAAGGGATTTGTTTCTATTATTTTAGGGCTAATGGATCCACTATATGGAGTAAGAGAATACACACACACACATACAGAGAGAACAATGTCTAACAAGAGAAATAAAATAAAAATTATTTAGGAAACACAACATGAAAAGTGAGACAAAAGTTATGATGTGAATTATATATACTACACAAATGACATCACCATAAAAGCTATCACTATAATTCCAAAAACATAAAATTACACTTGAAGCTTAATATAATGTTTTGTTCGTAAAAGTTAGAATAAGAGGTTTAGATAGATTTATTGTTCGAAAATTATGAATATCAAAGTTTTATTTTCTCTAAGCTAAATAGCAAGAGAGAAATAACTTTAAAATTGCAATCATAAAATCAACTTATTCCTCTCTCAAATGTGAATAACTTTCTTGAATATAGGAGGTTTGAAAATGCGTTTGAGAAATGTTTTTGAAAAAAATTTAAAAATTTTATTTTTATTTCACTTTATTTTTTTTTTTAAAATAGTGGTTTTAGATCATTTCATGTGTTGATATAAAAAATAATTTTAAAAAATAAAAATATCATTTTAATTTATTTTTAAACAAAAAAATACTTTAAAAAAAATCTCAATTATACTCTCAAGTAATCACTTACAAGTTATTCCAATCATAATCTCTAGGTCTCCACATAAAAATAAATAAAAAAATAACTTGTTAGGCTCATCATCATCGTCGTCATACTATTTTGAAGAAAATCTCAACTATATTTTTTGCTTTTTTCTATTCTAAAAGAAAATAAAAATTAATTAATTAATTAGTTTTATCCCTTGTTTTTTTAGCTAAAAGTTTCAAATGAATATTAAATAATAGACTTTAAACTTTATTGTTTAACTTTAGTGGCTTGATACAAATATTTATTTGATGAATTCATCATCTGTGAGAATGCTTTCAACTTGATTGAAATTGTCCTAGCAAGTTGGATTATAAATACCAATTGGAAAAACTTTCTCTACCTCACTTCAAAGTAAAGTTGTCAATACTATTTTGGTTGACATTTTGTTTTTTTATTGGTATAGAACATTTTGGTTTCCGCGCACCGTTTCGGGGTTGTACTATTCATATATAATTAATTAATTAATTATATATATGAAAAAATAAAATATTAATTTAACAAATAGAATTCAAATTTTCCAAAGATTAATTTTCTTTTAAATTAATTTTTTTTACATATCTTTATATTATTTTGATGATTAATGTAAAAAATATTTTTTTTAAATACACAAGTTTTTAAGACTTAAGTAACTACACGTTGAATATACCCGTGATTTTGCTGCTAGCTACTACCCCTTTATTTATTTTTTACTTTACTTTATTTCTTTATCAATGTGCGGGACCCATAAGTTCTAAATTTCATACCTCACAACTGATTGCTCTCGCTTCCAAGCTTCCAGCCCCTCCCTCTAATATATATTTTAATTAAAAAAATATTTTGAAAATTAAGTGGGTGTTTGGGACGGCGATTCAACGTATGGTTGCGTTGAACCGCAACCCCAAACTCAGACATTACCAAACGGGACCCCAGTTTTTAATTGTGGGTCCCACCTAAAGGAAGAGAAGCTTGTCTCTGCTACCGAGGAGGGCCTGAAACTTGACGAGACTGAAGATGAGAAGAAAATCAGGAAGAGTTGAAGCATAACTTTGAGGGTCTCAACAAGGTTATCAGGGTGTGTTGGGAGACAAGGTAAAGAATGGTTTGTGGCAGTTTGTTACCTCTAACGAGTGTTTGTGAAAGGAGAGCTGAGGGGAGGGGGGGTCTGTGTGTGTGTTGGTGTGGGGATGGGAAAGAATATAGGGGGTGTTGTGTGTGTGGGGTGAGAAAGATATATATGTATGTGTGTGTGTGGGATGAGTCTAAATATATATATATATATATAAATATCCAGGGGGGATGGATATTTATATGTCTATATATATATATATATAGTTGAAAATGATATGATTATATCAAAAATATTTATTTTTATTTTTATTAAAAAATACCTCAACAAGTAAAAAATTATATACAAAATATTTATTTATTTTAATGATTATTAATCTATAATATTAAAAAAATATTATATATATATATATATATATATATATATATATATATATATATATATATAAAAGTATGTTTAAAAACTGCTTTTCATTAAATTCAATACCAATGTTGATTCAATTCTTGAATCTTGATGACAGAAGGCAAGCAGAGGAGCAATTTAAGAGGTTAACCAAAGATCCTCAAGTGGTCCCGACCCTTGCCCAGCATCTCCTCAACTCAAACTCCTTGTCAAGCAATCTCTCAATGAAAGCAACACCATGGAACACAGGTTTTGATTATTTGCTAGTAAGAGGAGAGCGAGTGCAAATAAGGGGGGTATTATCTGGGGTATTTCGGCCGATATTTCCGGTATAGATTGAAATTAAAATCATGATGAAAATTTCATCTTGATTTTTTTACGAGTATGAAATGTTTCGCCCGAAATGGAACAGTATAAACAATCTTACTTCAAAACAAGCCCTACAACCCGAAAAACCAAAGTGTTTTCGTGTATTTGCCTGTGGCATTGTTCAGCGTCAGTATATAGTATATACAATGATCCACGGGTGAGCAACAAAACCGATTACACCATAAAAAACCAAAAACAATGATAGAGAAAAACCAGACCATTAAATAAATTGATTAGACCAACTATAATATTTTTAAAAACTACCGGCCGGTTTAGTTTTTAAAGAAAAAACTAGTAAATCAAAACCAAATTGGATCAAATTAAAAAAATATATATTATAATTTGTTTTATTATTTTAGTTCAGTTTAATATTTTTTATTTGATTTTATTTTGATTAAGTAGAAGGGAAAAACTTGAATAAAGTTAAAAAAAACAAAAAAAACTGAAATTATTTTTCAGTTTTTTAGATAAAAATTTTTTTTTAACCAAAATCAATCAATTTAACAAGACCCGGTTTAGGGTTTTTTTTAAAAAAAAATTCTGATTACGTTGTTTTTATTAATAAAAACTAAACCGAACTGAAAATCATAAACCCTACAATTAATTATCTGAAACTTGTTGGCAGATAAAAATATGTCCGAAAAAGCTAGATTATAAATAGCATTAGAAAAACTCTCTGCCACGTTTCAAAGCAGGCCCTCAAACCCGAAGTGTTCCATGAATTTGCCTCTGGCACTGTTCTGAGTCAATATATACAATTATCTGAACCTTGTTGGCAGTTAAAAAAATATATATATAGGCCAGCTACTACTCCAAGTCTGATAATTTATTTGATAATCTGATGAGCAAACACTTGCATAGTTACCATATTTAACAGTCAGTGCAACCAAAGGATGGATTTCAAAAACAAACTCTTTTCAACCATTTTGACACACGGAGGATGTCTATAGAAAGCAAACAGCAGAGAAATCAAACACATAACAGTGTCCTTCGTGCACTTTATGTACCAAGTAAAGAGACAAAGCCAAGGATGAATTGCCTGGACCGGTGACACGGTCCTTCTTGTTCTGCATTTTCACCGAACAACAGGAGCATGGTGTTGGGTTCCATTGCTCATAAGCCCACCATTGATTTGCACGCCTCCACCAAGGTGAGCAGCAATACCTGAGAATCGGTGATCCGGCAGCCTAAAATTGACATCACTGTTGGAGGCACTGGTGATGTCAGAGCAGGTTGTATTTGAGGCACCAGATTGACCAGTTCTTGATTGGCAGCTTTCAAGTTCTGATGCATCATTCTTTGGGTGCAAGTGGACGGTATCTGAGACATTACACTGACTAGGAGAGGAGGTGGGATTAGATCGTTGGAGCTTCTTTGTGCTGAGAAAGCGTCCACCAGATCCTCGAACCCTATTTAAGGCATGGATGTGCCGAGACTCATGAAGGTATGGCTGCACAATCCATTAAGAGTGGCATGGTAAGTCGATCATAAATTACAAATTACAAGCAATGCATTACTTTGCTGGACTAGCAATGTGTGCTTCCAGGTTTGCTTTCCCAAAAAGGAACCAGCTATTTAGCTTTAAAAAATATTGCAACTCGAATAGATAACAAAATACTTCATTTTACCACTACTCACGTTAAAATTCCAGCCCTGAAAATAAATGGTCGCTGAATAGACATACCTTTCGATTTTTCACAAGTTTGTTTTGAGCCTCAAGTTTTGCCCGTGATTGTCTCCTTCTCAGAATTCCATGGTACTGTTTAGCATTAACATAAATGGGTCCATCATCTGCAAGATCAAGAGGCAGTGGGACTCGTCCAGCAGTCATCCCCACCATATGAGAACCCATCTGGGGCTGAATCTGGTCAGGTTCCAATGATATTTAGATCAAACAGGAGCAATACTTGCATCAAATCAAAAGCAACTTAAACAGTATACAAACAAGAACTCTTATATCATCACTCTAAAAGGACCAGGATCATCTTTCACCCATTAATGTAGGGCCCCAAAAGTGCCCTGACAAAGCAGATTGCAAAACCATCCAAAAGGAAAATTACATACAAATACTGGTCATTAGCATATAAACTCAATGAAAATTGATGCTGCAACAGATAACAAGACCATAGCACTGCACGACTCTACCTACAAAAAGACAGTAAACTCATGTACTCAGCAATACTTACAAAAGCATGTGGTCCATATGGATTAAACAGCCCACCAAAGTAAGGATCAGCACATGGATATGAAGTACGAGCCTGAAATGATGAAAGTCATTAATCTGAAATTATAACCAAGATGACAATCAGAAACCCATGTAAAACCATCTCAACCTACCATTGAATAGCTACAATCAGCTTGTGAATGATTGGACACACTATCTGGAGTACTCAGCAAGAGAACCGGCCTCATTTTGCCCCCCTCACCCTTCCCACAACTTTCATCTTGACCCAAGTATATGGAAAAACAACCATTTCATGTTAAAGATATGCGGGTAAAGTAGCCGATTCAACCTCATAAAGCATAGCAATTAACATACATCACAATAGATGAGACCATGGGTATCATAGGAAACATGTTAAAGGGTATCATATCCATCAAAAGAACTGATATAGTATTACACGATCTAGTAGTAGCAAGTTACTGGTCCATGCAAGGATCTCTTTTAACTATATATCCTAAACTACCAAGAGGACATTCCAGTGGATGCCAAAAAGTGGTGGGAAAATTATTTCAGATATCTTCAGAATATAAACTATTCAGGGAAAAAGAAAAATCACAGAAATGAGATAAAAACCTGCATTATCAGAGGGAAAGAGACTAGAAATGAGAAAACAGATGAAGAATTGAAAATCCAAAACTAGACATCTGATAACCCACAAACATTTTAAAATGCATTCGAGGAAAAGGAAAACATACACACAGGGTTGTTGAGAAAGCTTCAGATGTCAATGTCCAGAATAGAAAAACCTTACATACTGTCAGGGTGTTTAATGGCTGAAAAAAGCATGTTAAATATATCATACAAAGCTTTCAGATGGTTTGTCTTCAATTGAACTCCCATGACTTCTGATAATGTGCAACAAGAAATCATCTGAAAACAATTGGAGCATTTCTCTGTTATCAACAAAGATAAAGAGGAGTATGGGCACACCAGAACCAAGTGATTTTATGTGTTTAGTATTGCGGTGCAGGGTGTTTTTCAATTGAAAAAACATAAAGATAATTTTTTTCGGATTTTCTTTTTTTCATTTTTGCTATAAGCACATCAAAACCACCCAAAACACATAAAAATGCATCAATTTGAAATGAAGGCTGCAATGCAAAAACACTCACTTCATGTATTACATATAGTTTGAAGTTTTCAAAAACTGAATTTATGGAAGGAAAAAAAACGAGCTCCAATAAGCTTCTTGTAAAGCCATCTAGAAAATATTAGGTGGCGCTAAAAGTTTTGAACATCTCACTGAGCACTAACTGTAATTCTTAAAAAAAAAAAAAACACTTATTTTATGTTAGAAGGGATTCATAGCCCCCAAATTTCCCCAGAGCACTAAAAACTGCTTTGGAAAGAAAATAAATGCCCCTATGTTTTTCTTCTGCTATTGATAACAATATGTACCTCCAAGCTAAGTCACATCTAACTTGCAGCCACACCGGCGCTCTAAAGTCGAGGAAACAAGTTGTCTTCCCAAAGACTAGTTGAAAAATAAAAAGTTTGTGCTGTGCAAATGTAATGCATAAGACAAAGAACATAACATAGTGAATAAATGAGTGCTATAAAAAGTACCAGATTCAGATGAAATACATTGACCTTGTGAATTGGTCCCTCCCACGGCACTCATTTCATTGTGAGATTGACCTATTGACAGAGTTGAGGACGATTCCTGGTCCGGAAGATGAAGTCCTAACTGCTTTGCTTCATGATAAGGTTGGGGTAGAGAGTCTGCTTTAAAGCTTATGTTCTTGGATAAAGATGGTGAAAAGTGCTGTTCATTTGAATTCCACCATGATGGGCAACTGACAGTAAGGTGTGGTTCATCAAAGTTTTTCTTCAGCAAGTTCTGAATTCGTAAAGCCATCTAGTTTATCTATCTATCTATCTATCTATATATATCCTGGATTTGAAGAAAATCCTTAAGCAATCAAAGATTCTGTGATTTGCCTTTGAGATTACTGTTTAGCTGCCCGGGAAAAAAAGAGAAGAAAAGATCCAATGAGCCAGGCTGCTTCAGTTAAATAAGAAAATGTGATGAAAATAAATTAAAATCAAGTCAAAATGGATAGATAGATCGAGATGAAATACACAAAATAGACTAATTTTTCACCATATAATCACATACTGAAACAACCAGTCAGGTTCAAATCACCACAGTAAGGAAAGCTGGAGTCACCTAGAGTTTGTAATTTGAATAAAAAATATTGAACACTCAAAAAAGGATGGGAGACACTTAGAACTGTACAAGGATAATTCATTATTGAAATGAAATAAGAACAGGTTATATAAATATATTAATAGAAATACTTGTTTTTAGCAGTTCTAGGTAATTTTTGGAAGTTAGAAATGCAAGTTTCTAAGAACTTTATACACCACTTATGCAGCAACTGATGACTGCAGTCATTTCAGGCCTCAGCTATCTCATAAGAATCTCATGGTTTACCCAAGTTTCCATGAAACTTGTTCAAGGCAAGTGATAACTAAAGTCATATCCATCAGAATCCGACACCCAATTCTCCATCAGTATCACTAAAGTGCAATGGGTGTGCATGCATGTGTGTTTGCTGGCTTGAGGTTGCTTCTGTGGTTGACAAATTTACCATGGACAAGTTGGGGAAGAAGTGGCCCTGTCTAATTGTACAAGAATCAACAGAAGGAAAGCATTTTATGATAAAATGGATAAACAAATCATAACTTCCGATAAAAAGGAAAATTTAACTCTCTGACATGAATGTTCACACTAACTTGCTACCAATAAATATTCACTACCATAGCATAGCATGAGAATCTTTCATAGCAAAGTATTTCTTCCCAGGAGAACAAGCTAAATAACAAAACAAAACATTTGTTTTTCCCAGTCAAAGAGCCTGACCTGCCCACCAATATCAGAAATGAGTTTCCATTCAATCGATGATTCCTGCTGCACCCAAAAAAAAAAATCAGAAAATACAGTCTATGACAAGCCGTTAAACAGAATTGGCGTGCCTAAAATTTTCCAAAAGTGGGTGAAACATGCACTATTCAAGCTCATTAAGAATTGAGCAAGAATGTGTGTCATCCACTGAACCCGCAAAATCAGTGGAGCTAAGAAAAACCATTGATCTTGGCATGCAGCGTAAAAGCATATATAAACCGCTGATACTTGTCCAACATATTGATTCAGACCTCAATGACTACAAAAGTAATGCCAGCAATTAACTGCGCTATGAAAATAAGACACGGCTAAGAAACTAACAGGAATGATTAATATGTAGAAACTAGTAAATATAGCAATGAATAAGCATGCATGAAATCAAAGTCCAACCACAACAAGCAAGCCCACTATTATACTCTTCCTGTAACCTCTTGAATGCTTTTGTCATACCAAGAGTAAGATGAATATAACCACAACGGAAATCATCAAGAAACCCATTCCAATATCAGGGGAAAAAAACATTCAGTCAATGCAAAACCTAACCTATTTAGAACCAGAGAGTAAAATAAACTCAAAATGCAGAGAAAAAAAATCCAAAAGTCTAAGAGATAGGATTTAAAAAAAAAGGGGGGGCGAGGGATTGTAGTGAGACCCAAAAACCAAGCATAGCAAATAGAGTAGATATAGAAACACTTTCCCTTCACCATGGTCTCAAACTCCACATGCACGCATAAAACACAGCAAACAAAACTTACCCACCTGGATTCTAGCCCATAAGTTTTATGGAAGCCAAGAACAGGCAGAAAGAAGAAAAAGAACATCAAGAGGGAGAGAAAAAGAGTGATAAATAAAGTGAAAGAAAAGAGAAAGATAAACATTAGAGAGCGAGAGAGAGAAAAGGAAAGACCTTTGGGATCTGATTAGCAAGTCAATGAGTAAACGTTGAAGAGGAAGCAAAGAATTTCAAGAGAAAGCTGTAGGGAAGAAGTTGGACATGTCTCCCTCTCTTGAAACTCTCCAGACCACCATCCCGCACCAACCTATCCTACTACTATAAATCTCTCTGTCTCTCTCTCTCTCTCTCTCTCTCTCTGAGTTCTGCCTTGCTGTGACAATTCACATGCCTCCAAAGCTACTAATAATTTCTAAATAAAATAAAAAATCACTCCACCACCACTACCACCACCACCTTCTTTGCTTATTGTTGTTTTCTTTCTAATACATTTTCTAACGTTTTCTTTTTTCTTAAGCTGGGCCCCAGCTAATTCCCACCCCAACAGCCCTCACTCTTTTGGCTTCATTCATAGCCGCCCTTCACTGTCCATTCCTTCCTCCACGCGCCAGCCTCCCCCACTTTGTTGTCTCTGTGTCACTTATTTAGCTCTCGACCGTCACTCTACTCTTAAAGATCTTCTTGATCTCATCCCCGTAATTAAGATTATCTCATGTTTGGTTTTTTTTTAGATTATCTTTTGTTCATTAATAAATAAAATAGTTTTTATAATTCTATTTTTAATATCAACTCATTAAAATAATCTAAAATATAAATAAATTATTAATTTAAAATTAAAAAAATTCATTTTTTTTTTGTGGAAATAACTTTTAACCTAAACCTCTCCATAGGCTACTTTCTTTTCTTTTTCTTCATCATTTTAAATATTAAAAAAAATATAATGACATGACATTTCTCGTCAAATAAATATTTTTATATTAAACGAAGATATTACTTCATTTTCCATAATTATGTATATTATTTTTTTTTAATTTTTAAAGGAGAATGGTAGCAACCTTGAAAAGATGGCTAACCATTCAATATTTTTTATAATAAAATAAAGATATTTTTTAACTAATTAATTTGCATGTTAACAAGACTAAATATATTTTTATAAGATTTTAAAAGTGCTTCTCTTTTATATTGACATGTTGTATTAATAATAATAAAAAAAATTCTTGTGAGTGTTGGTTATATGGTTTAACCACCAAACTAACCTTTTATTGCTACTATCCAAGCCCTGTTTGTTATAGTTTTTATTTTAGTTTTAAAGATTACTACTTTTATTATCTAGTAGTTTACTTAATTTTACATCTTGCCTTCATTGTTTCAAAAATTATAGAAAATATCTTGAACTTTTTAAGTTCATAACATTTAACGTATCATTTTTATCCTGTAGTTTACTTAATTTTATATTTTTACTCCCTTGTTTCAAAAATTATAGAAAACATCTTGAACTTTATAAGTTCATGACATTTTACATGGTATCTAGAGAAAAAAACCAACAAAAGATCTCAAAATTTATAAATGATAAAAGAATCTTTGATGCAATAAATCGATGAAAATCCCAATATGGAAAATCCAAATATTCACACATCAAAACACACATGATTATCCACCAAAAACATTATATCATAATTCTTCAAAAACCCTCCACCTATCCAGCTACCAAGAATCCTTGAACCTATTCAAAACATTTGTTAAAAACTCATCATCTTAGTTGCCAAATATATCAATCATAATGTCAAGATTCCAACAATCAAATAGCAGGTAAATTTTAAAAAATATAATGTTTGACCATTAAATATATTATCTTCATCTTAAGGCAATATTTCTTTATCTTTAATTTTGTGCTATCTAGAATTTGTTTCCTATTAGAATATTTCACAACCTTTATCATCTTTATGTTGAGTCTAAAATGCATTATAAAAGATCAAGAATGATTTTTTTAAATGCTCAATCATATTATAGTATTAAGAAGGAACAAATAAATAAGAAAGAAAAATAAAGTTTCTTTGAATATAAATGGCATGCATTAGATTGTCCAGAGAATAAATTATGTTTTATGTCTTTATCTTTTAAAATAAATTAAAAAATAATGCAACAAATAAAAAAAATTATAATAAGTAAGATAGATGTTGGTTGACAATTCAACATGATTGGCTTAATCACCTTAATATTTATTTATACTTTTTAAATCTGACTTGGAGGTTGACCTGGGGAAAATCTCTAGTTATGATTCAAGTAAGTTAACTCGGGTTAACTCAATTGAAACTAACCTGGCCGAGGTCCTATATATCAATCCTAAAATTTCATATCAAGTTTTAGTACTTTGAATAGTCATATTCATTTAAAATGTCCGAATTGTTTTTTCTTAACATAGTCTCTTATACAGAGGCTCTCTCAATCATCTCATAAATTCTATAGAGACGAGGCCTAATAACAAACAAAGAATCTTCCATTTAAAATGATAAAATTATTCAATTTAAAGAAGTTCTTACAAATTTTTCTTTAAACAGGGGCCCACCTAAAATTTTATCTTATATTTGTAAACACAATCACAATCCAATAATATTCTTCTCATATAACTAAGGGTGAACAAAAAAACCTGAAAAAAAATCACTGAAAAAATTAAACCATTCAAAAAACCTATTAAATCGATTAGAATATTTTTAAAAATTTCAAGTTTGGTTTAGTTTTGGTTATTTAAGACTAAAACCAGTAAACCAAAATCAAACTGAACTGGTTCAAATATACTATAAAAAATTAACAATGAAAAAAATTATGCTATTGTGAAATGTATTCCATATTTTCAAGGTATAATAAACCATTAGATTTTTGTTTCTAAGACTTTCATATCCATTATAATATTTAAAAGTTAAAACTAGCATCACATCATATGCCAGAAGACACAAGTTTTTTTTTTTTTTAATTTCCTTGCCATAATCTGTTGTTATAAACTACTTGGAAACTCAAACAAATGCCCTCCATTATAAACTATTTATAATCAAGCTATATATTTTATTATGTCATGATTATGAGAATAAATGTAACTTGATTTATAGATGGTGGTAGTTGTACTAATATAATTGGTACCAAATTAGTGAAAAAGTTAAACATGTACACCAACAAACATTTCATACCTTTTAAAATATAATGGCAAGATGATAATAGTTAAGTGAAAATGAATAGGTAGGTTTTTAATGTTTTTTTATTGGTAAATATTATAATCAAGTGTTATATGATGCTATACCAATATAAGCTAGTCATTTGTTGTTTGGTAAGCTATGACAATATGATACAAGAGTTATGCATGATAAAGTGAAAAATATATATTTCTTTAAAATGATTACGAGAAATTGGGTAACATCATTACATTTAAATGTCATGATTACAATAAGTACAAGTAGCATTGTTACCTTAAACAATGGTCAAAAGTGGATTTTTTCTTTTTAAGGTATTCAACCTTATCCCCTTCATTCAACAGTGATGGACCATATCTACTGTTAGCCTTCCAATTAGGTATTTAAAGTTTTGAAAGCCTAAAAGTCAGTTTTGTTAATGGTATCCTTTCGTTTAAGTTGTTTCTTTACCTTTACGACCATGCACACCATCTTCTCCACCTCTATATAATGATGCATCTCCACTATATAAGTTATATAGTTATTAAAGTTATTCATGAATCTAAATATGATAATCCTCATATCCTCCTTAAAATTACTTTGAATTATAGGAAGTTCCATCTTCTTAAAGCACTCATTAACATTCTTATATCTTGACTTAAGTTCTATAATCTTTGATACAACTTTTTATAATAGTGTCTATGCAAAAACCTCTTCTTCATAAGAGATAAGTCATCACATCTCAAGTATCAATTTGTCTTTTATTATTATTTTAAATAGTTTGTCACTAACTGATCCTGCTATATAATGACATGGTTAGTAAAAACATTCATAAAAAACTTAACTTTCTTGGACTTTATATAATTAAGGCACTTAAAAATCTATTTCTTCTAATCCCATTTGAAATAAACATTTATATCATTTTCTCCAAAAAAAATTTGTATTTCTAATTTTATTATACTCAAATCTCTACAAAACTTGGCAGTATAGTCTTGATACCTATCATTACCTTTTTAAACAAAATTATCACCATATCTCTCTCTTTTAAATCGATGATTCCATTGTTATCCAAAACATTCTCTATCTCCTATGAATATATGTTTAAAATCAGCATCACTCATATTCGTATTATTAGTCATAAACTCATCCACATTAGTGTTAATTGACCTAACAACCCTTTTAACATTAAATTCTCTTCACTCAGACTTACTATGAATATCCACAATGGTCGTTAGCATGTTTCTTTTGTAACCTATCCAACTTATCTCCAAATCCATTGGTCATCTAATTCATCCAATGATTCATAATACGAAACTAAGTTATAATTTCATTGTCTCCTTTTTATGGTGCTATGTTATTGCTTGTTTTTGACATATTTGAGTATTAAAATTGGTTAGTTGATAAAAAAATACGCATTCTCCACTCACCCCTTTTTATATTCATGTTTCTCTTAAATATAAGTTTTTCACTCAAATATGTTTGTTATGTTTTTTTTCTCTTGTCTCACCTTTCTTAGATTTTTGTGGAAAAAATTTCAACACAAAATATAAAAATCTTGTTATCGTATCAAAATATTTGTATAATAATAAATAATCAAGAAAACTATGAAAACAAGTTACACAAAACTATAATTATAATGTCACGAGTAACAAGTGAATTTGTATGATAAATATAAGTTTTTATAGACATAAGAAGAAATATGCAAAGGTTATAAGAAATAAATTAAATGATACCTAAATATATCAATTTTTATGTTAATACTTTTAGAATTAAGAAATAATATAAGCAAAACAAGTTTGAATTACTAACATAAACTAGACTTGTTACAATGAGTCTTAATATTGAATTTAGTGCCTATAAGAAAATAACTCTAAATTACCTAAACTCTTATATAAGGTTATATCAAATTTTCTAAATTTATTTGACTTGAAATTTTCTTCTAATTGAATCTGACTTGTTATAACGAGTCTTAATCTTGACTTTAATTATTATATAAAAAAGTCTATACATAATAAATTTTATATATGGTTTATTAGGATCTATTTTGAACTATTTTAAATATTATAATTTTATGAACTGTTTTGATCCAGATTCTCCCTTGTTTATGAGTTGTGAAAAAAATTAACAAAAATAACATTTGGACATTTTTCCTTCTTTTTTTATTCTTTATGCTATTGATACATATTGAGATAACAATAAACTAAAATAACATCTTTTTTAAGGAACTTGGATACAAACTCAAAATAATTAAAAATTGAATCAAAGACAACTAAAGCTAGGAAAGTTGAAACTAACAAGAAAATAGAGGATCAAATATGATTTTAATGCTCATATCTAATAACAATTGATGTAAGCCTTTTGATCACGAGATCAAGCAACCACAATGAAGTAGATAACAACCTGGAAAGACAAAAATCAGGTTTGATAGAACCCTGATTCAAAGGTAACTGTGTACCTAAAAATCAAATGTATTGAACAAAAATTTAGACCAGAGATAACCTTGTATTTAAGAACCCTAAGTATACGAAAAATGTCACGGATCCAATTAGTCTTTGATAAGTTCTTGTACAATATTTTTTCTTACAAATAAATGTTGTTTTTTCAAAAATGAACAAAGAAACATAATAATATCTTATAATTAACCTTTTTGAGTTGTAAGTTAATTAATCTAAAGTAGTGATCAACTAAGATAAGTCTAATAGTGAAATTAACTCTTAAACAATATTTAATAGGCTAGAACAAATCAAAATTTAAAAATAAATAAATATAATGATAAAAAATTCTTCGTGCTAAAATTCCTCTATGCAACATGGATCTCTAATTTTCATTTAGTCTTGGATATTTTAGCCTTAGCTTAAAACAAATTGTTTTTTATTTATTTATTGGGATGAATTGTTGGAACTACCATATAGGGTTAGAAATATTAAGATATTTTTTTCCTCCTAACTTTAATTGCAATGAGAGTCCACATGTAGCTTCTAATATGTCCCAAACAGTATACAAAGATCTAGTATGACAAATTTGATAAAATTTATCTAGTAGCTTCGATCTTTTGAAATTATATTTTCCATAACTCCATTTGATATGAACATTTAACACAATATATCTTTGTGCATTCAGTATCACCTTGTAAGATTTTGGATCGATTTGATATAGGATTTGAAAGATATACTCGAACTCACAAAACTAGTCAACATACATTTTAAGACTAGATTTAAGCCTATCTTAGTTCAAATATGATAAATATTATGGAGAGACTCCAATTAGCTATTGTGATGTGAAGAGATAACTTGTTTATAAGATAATTAATTATAAACAACAAAATTTGTGATTTTATACTTCATTTAGGTTTAGTTTAGATTTTGAATGAGAGTTTTAATTATGAAAAGAGAAAAAGATTTATGATGTTGTTTGGTTGTTTTCTAACATAACATGTATTGTTTTATTTTGGTCAATTAATTCATTAGAAATTTTTTTTGGCCAAAAATGTTTTTTTTTTAAATTAATACAATATAGATAAAAAAAAATAATTAAGTGAACTTGCCTATGATTATGGTAATTTTTTAAAACAAAAATCTAAGAGTTATAAAGACATTTCATATACAATTTGAGTGTTTTTTTTTAAAAGATATATTTTAATTCCATAGTTATTCTCCTTCCATGGAAAAATAAGAGACAATAAGTCCTTTATGCTAGTTTACATGCGTACTTAGTGCTTGCCTGAAAGTATGATTAAAATTATTTTTTAAATAATATTTAAAAAAATTATTTTTAATATCTTCGTATGAAAATATTTAAAAATATTATTTTTTAATTTAAAATAAAAAATAAAATAAAATTTATTAATTTTTTTCAAAACCACTTTTGAAATGTAATGGCAAACACCCCTACCCATTTAATATTGCGATAATGATTATTTTTAAGATATTTTTTGTTTATAAATGCGTAAATATATATATATTAAAAAAATTATTTGTGACATTAAATCAATAAAAAATACTAAAAGATAAAAAGAGTTTTTTGCATAAAACCTCATAGTATTTTAAAATTTAGAGTCAAGAAACTCAATGACTAAAAAGAGGGCTCGGATTAAGAAAATCAATTGACGAAGGACGTTGTTAAAACGAAAGCAGAAAGGCAGCGTGCGAAAACATTCATTGCCATCACTGTAGCTAGTCAAAAGGGGCAGCGTAAAAATATCATCAAGAAAAATTTCACCGTCTTGCATTAAAAACATTTAATGAGCCATGCCCCACATCGGAACGAGTATTGTATTGCCCATTGAATTATTCCTGCAAATGTTGCTGTGAAGCTTACTGCAATAATTAATTTTGAAGACCTTCTGCAATAATTAATTTTAAATTTAAACAAAAATATTAGAGACAATATCCAAGCTTAACAGTTAAGGAGCCATGGCTTCCCCCCCAGATGAGCTCTGACAAAACGAATAATGTATTCCTGGAAATTAAATAAATAATCAACTGTCTGCCAGAGTTGGTGTGGAGTCAAGGTTTTTGCACCAGAAATTGAGGCTGGCTGGGCCTCCACCGAGGAACCATTTGAACACTAATAAAACATATCATTTTCTGAACCCTAAATGAGAATAATAACAAATTAATATCTGGGTGGGTGGTTTATCTGAACCCTAAATGAGAATAATAACAAATTAATATCTGGGTGGGTGGTTTTGGTGATGCATCCTTATCTGGAAAACACAACAGAGCGCTCAGCTCGCCTGCTGATGAATAAAACTAAACACCGATGATCTATAGAATATATGGATGGAATTCCATCCGTTTGCTTCCTTAAAACAAACAAAAGTGTCAATGGAGCCCGAGAAGCACCGCCTCACCTGCTAGATCCATGGCGATCCTTGTCAGAGACCACCGGTCACAGCAACACCACAACTATCTATCCAGCTGCTCCAGAATCTTGAAATGAGAGGGGGAGAAGAAAAGGAAGGGGGGGCTTGCTCAAATCTTTCAAGTAAATAACCCCAACACACCAGATGCAGACGAAGCAGATAACGAGACAGACATTCCCATTTCCCGGGCATATTAATGGGCTCACAAATGTAAAAGCTATCTAAATTTAAAGCCTGGAGTTCATGGGCCGCTACGTTAATAACAGGCCTTTGTTATTGCTCGGAGCTCAATGTTATCTCGAATGAAGCCCCTATATAGAGTGGATGAAAAGGTACTTCAAGCGAATTTTATATTACCATAACATTTCTCCCTCTTTTATACTTTGATCCTTTTGTTTTGACTTTTGACTTTCTTGAAAAAAACACTTTAATAATTTGGTCATGCAATTGGTCATAAAAGACTATAATTGAGAAAAACAGTGTTTGAAGATAAGACTTTTTTTTAATAAAAAAATAGAGTTCGTGAATTGCTACAGTGAAAAGCCTAAACCTACTAACAATATTTTAATTGCTAAGATAAAAATAAACATAAGTGCAAAATTGGCTTTAAAAAACTTGGGTTTTAGAAAAGAAAGAAGTTATGTTACAATTTAGGAGTTGTGTGGTATAGGTTTTTTTTTTTTAAAAAAAAAAACAACACGCTGGGAACAAATCGAGGGCATCCTAGAATGGGGTAGGCACCTAATTACAAATATCTTGTATTCAAGGTATGACCTAAATTTAAAGTACCATATATTTAGGGTTCGACCAGGTTTAGGGTGTTTAAGGTTTAAGCCAGGTCTAGTCTGGGTTATTGAGAGTTAGGGTCAAAATTATCAACAGGTTCACCCCACTAGAAGTGGATCAATGATTTGCAAGTTTTATATCAAAACTCAATTTGAGACATTAGAGATAAAATCTAAGACCTCTAGCGTGGGACGTTCAAAATCAATACAATGTTTGGGTGTTGTGGAAACAATTCAAGACCAAGTCTGATTCATTTTAGAAGCATCACAGATCTAGTTAAAGGCATATAATTTAAGTTGGGACTTAGTTCAAGGTTCTCGAGTGTTGGTCTAAAACATTTAGGGTTCAAGTAAAGACTAGTATCATAAATGTGAGCCACAACAAAGGCTTGATTCAGAACTATGTTAAAGGTGTCTTGGGTTAAAGTTAAGATTTATGTTAGGTCTAGGACACTTGGAGTTAGGGTCTAGACTTGATTCAAAATGCACATAAGTTAATTCAAAATAAGATTCACGATTAGGGTTTGAGGCCTTAGGACTATAAGTTGGGACATGGTTCATGTGTCTAAAATTGGTTTAAGATAGAATTCAAGGTGCTTGGTAATTGATCAAAAACAGAGTTTAGATCTTCAAGGGTTGAAGTTGGGACTAATTACAAAGCTCAAGACAATTAGAAGTTGATCAAGAACCACTATTGGGATGTTTAGAGTTCCAATTAGGATATAGTCTAAAACAATTACGAGTTTACTCATAAATGAACATGAGCACGGGAGAATTTAGCCTAGACTACACTTGCATTGTCCAATGTTCATGTCAGAATTAAATTATGGCTAGAAATGGGTTGAGGGTGTTTGGAGTTGAGGTCATAACCATTTTCAAAACACTCATAATACAAATAAAGAATAAGTACAGGGTCTAAGGTCCAATTCCAAACTTTAATAATTGAGTATGAGGTTTTAAGGAGTTGAATCAAAGTTAAGCCTATATCGATATGAGATTGTGCCAAGGACAACCAAGTTTTGAGTTAGGGAATCTAATAACTAATCTCTAAATTTTTGAGCTTTTTAAAAAAATTGAATTTTATTTTTTTATTTTCAATTAATTTTTTTATGTTTTTAGATCATTTTCATGTGCTAATATCAAAAAATATTTTTTAAAAATAAATAAAAATTACTTTAATATATTTTTAAATGAAAAACATTTTAAAAAGCAACCTCAACCACATTCCTAAACATGCAAATAAGTTGAATATTTGATAAAAGCTAAATGTGTTTTTTTTTATAAAAAAAAATGAGGAATAAATGTATAACCAAAAAAACGAACATTATATGAGAGGACACACTGATTTCTTAAATCAGTCAGCTATAGTATTAGAAAAAGAAAATCAGTTGAATACGAGTAAATTTAGAGAAAGAGATGGGAAGTGACTTCTTCATGTTTGGTTCATATCGGGTAAAATAGCCTTCCATGTCCCAGCCCAAACTCCAGCAAAAGAGTGGTACGAGGCCCATAACGTGGATGACGAGGCCCAAGTCCAAATAAATATCTCCCATGACCCAAAAAAGAAAAGAAGAAAAGAAAAGGAGCCTTTAGTCTAGTTTGAAGAATCCAAGAGACAGACAGGCAGACAGAAAGCAGCGGCCTGAATGCACAGCAATTCCCTAAACATATTAAGCATCAAAGTAAGAAATAAAAGAAGCCTCAACTTCAGCCAACAGTTCTATCTCTCTGCCCCACTCTCTTCTTCAACCCCTTGTTTATGGAGATTAATTCCCTCCACCGCCACCACCGCCCAATTTATGCAAGCTAAAAATGCAGTCCTCCTCCTCCTTTCAAGGTGATTCCATTCTCTCTCATAACTCTCCTTTTCTTTCTCCCTTTAAAAGTTCATGCAATTTTAATTCAAGAATTTTCATCTGCTTTTATTATTGTTGACAGAGAATCTCTGATCGTGTTATTTAAAGTCCGCAATTAAACGGAACGCTGCATGAGCACTCGACTCGAGGCCCCTCTCGTTATTCGCGCCTTGCTTTCCTCTCCGATTTCCCATTCTTAATTTCTCACTAGCGCGGTACGGACCACATACTTCTCTGAGTTGCGATTGGATTGTCAATATTGGCAATTTTATTTGTATCAAATAATTCCTTCCTTTTTTTTTTTAAATTTCCGAATATCCAACATTGCCTCTCAACTGTTGCATCTGTTGGCGATACACTGCCTGCCTGCTGCAGAATTCAAAATGCTGACGTGTATAGCTCGTTCTAAACAACCCGGTGATGAATCACTGAGTCAAGCCGATGACGATGCCGTCACCGCCAATCATCATCCCTCCGCTGCCAAGCAGCAGCAGCAGCAACAACAACAAGCCATCAAGTCCCTCACTTCTCAGGTACTCTTGTTCACTTCCAAAAAAAATATTCAGAAAGTTCAAAAAACCATTGCTCTTATAATTTTCTCTCTTGCCAGCTCTTACTGATTTTAACTATGATTTTTTTTTAAAATATATATTGTTTTTATTATAGTTGAAGGACATGGCATTAAAGGCATCAGGTGCGTATCGCCACTGCAACCCATGCACGGCGCCAACCACAACAACTCAGAGTCGACTCAGAAACAACTCGACTGAGTCAGACGCCGAGTCCGAGAAATTCAGGTGGTCGCTGCGTCGGACGGGAAGCTCGAGCTCGACGACACCGCGTACGTGGGGAAAAGAGATGGAAGCGAGGCTGAAAGGAATCTCGAGCTCCAGTGGTGAAGGGACTCCGAATTCGGTAAACGGCAGTGGGCGTCGGGTCGACCCGCCAATAGTATTCGTTGAAGAAAAGGAACCTAAAGAATGGGTGGCCCAAGTGGAGCCCGGTGTTCTCATCACATTCGTCTCGCTTCCAAGGGGAGGGAATGATCTCAAGCGGATACGCTTCAGGTAAGTAGTTCTCGATTTTTTTTATTGGATGGTGGTGATCTGTTTCTGATGTGATTGATTGTTCGGTTTTCCTTGTTACTGTTTGGGTAACGATGACTGAGAGTGTGGAACAGACCGCTTGCTAGTGGATTAGACACGTCATTGATTGGCTGAGAAGTTTGTTACTTCAGATTTTTTTTCTTTTAATTTTATTATTTTTATTCTGTTAAGCTTTGAGTTTTTTTTTTAATAAAAAAAAGTATGCCAAATAAGCTGGGTGCTGTTTAGATGTCAGATGCTTGCACTTTGGAATTTATAACTTATTTTGTTTTTTTAAAAAACAAATTTTAGAAATATTTTTCACTAACCAACAAGTTTTGATGCAAACTTTGATTTACCTTGTTATAATAATTAATTTATTTTCTTGAAAATTTTAAAATTTAGATGGGTGTGCTTTGTTATAGATGAGGCGGATTCAGTTTTATAAACTTTGCAAAATGAAAAAAAGATAGATACAGCTGATTCCAACTATAACTTTAGATTGCTGTTATTATGTTTTGAGATCGTTTAAAATTTTCCCTAAAAAATGGTAAAATTGCTAATAATATATGGTGGGGTGCATTATTAGTAATTTGATTATTGAGAATCCCTTTTGATTTTGTATTCCTGACAAGTAATATGTGTTTGCTCTTTGATTTTTTTCAAGAGCCCTTGGAGAGTATTGAATAAATTAACCTAAAGGCTAGCAATATTAAGATATATGAAACAGCAATTCTTATGATTTTGTTTTTAACTACTTCGCTATTATTAAAGCATTAAGCAAGACAAGTCCATGTTTGAAAGGAGCATTCGTCCAGACAATACCTTGACACCCCTGCCTGTTCTGTTCATATAGAAGGAGGAATAAGTGTAGGACCTACAACCCAACAGTAAAATTCACGCCTAGTGAAAAAGCAATCTAAGAAAAAGTCCAAAAGAGGAACTCATTGTGCCTCATTGGTGGTGGTGGGGGCTGATTTGATTGTGTTTGTAACCTTTTTCACCGAGTATTGTCGTCGTGTCGGGAGAAGGCTCTGCCCTTTTCTTTTTCAACATAAATGCAAGTATTCTCATCACGCCTACGCCTGATTCTCCGTGACTTTGTCACCTTATGCGACCATTTATTTGTCATTTACTTTATCAAATGGCCACATCATCCGCCACACTTTAACTAGTATAGAGGACAAGCTATGGCCCTCAAATGAGCCAAATGTTGGCACCGTACATGGACAATGGCTAGAGAGGCCAATAGACCTTTCTTGGTTCATAGAGGACATCGATAAAGAATTTTCCTTGCTCCTTGCTTGTGATGGTTACAATTTAGTTTCCCCTCCTTAATGACCACACCCTACATTTGACTCCCTGTTCAGTCTTCTTGGATGATTTTTTTTTTCTTTTTGACTTTGTTATCCCAAAACTCACTGGTCTCAATCCCATTAATTCTTCTTGTTGCTTGGTCTTATCCTGTAATATTTCCACTGGATTGGTTTTAAACACAACCCCTCTCTCTTCATGGAAAGTAGCCTTATTCTTTTGACTGATTATGCCCTCTACTTCAATAATGTTGCTACCTAAAATGCATTTTAAGCACCGAAGGTTAGATTTTACAATCTTTTTAGTGCTCTTAAAATAAGTGGTGTGTTCTTTTGAGTCAAAAAGCACCTTGTGTACAATTAAGTGGCTTAGATAATTATTGAAGTAGGCATATAAGACTATAATTGATGGTGGGTTCGATCTTGAAGCGGTAGGCATGTGAACTAGTTATAGCTAGCATGATGTAAACTCAATGATTATTCTATTTGTAAAATGTCAAAGGACGTGGTTCAGGCCTTAGGGAAATTTTTTCATCTTTACCACATAATCCTGATAGTAACACCTTTTGTAACAGTGATGTTTTCTCTCGTGTCCATGAAAGATTTCACATTTTATTTTGCTCAATCGCTGCGTAGTGCTTTAATTTGGCCTTTACCAAATGGATGTGATGCGCCAAATCATTTGATGCCGACACTAATTCAGTGTTTCCATGATAATTCTTGAAAATCAAAGATTCTGACTTTAGTATAATCTCCTTGATTAGTCGAGACATGTTTAACAAGTGGCAAGCTCAAAGATGGTGGGCAGAGAACTATGACAAGATAATGGAGCTTTACAATGTCCAGAGGTTTAACCGCCAAGCTTTCCCACTTCCGACACCCCCGAGATCCGAGGACGAGGTGAGTTCCTTCCTCATTTAACAGCTAAAGGCAGGGTCTTTCAGAGTACAGTGTTTTCAGATGGCCAGTTGGAACATTATAAAGTAGGTTGCCAAATCACAAATCTGTATGACTTGGATGCAACAGCATTCAATTCAACCAAATAAACATGCAGTTGGGCCAGCTCCGCATTTTGCATTGAATGATCTCCTTGCACAATATAGCAATATGTAGTATTACTATGCTGGGAAGTGAGTTATGACAACACCATTGATGTCTAACCATGTCATTCTCTAAACCCTGTCACAGAGCTCAAAGATGGAATCTGCAGAGGACAGCCCGGTGACACCACCACTGAATAGAGAAAGGCTACCCCGTAACCTGTATCGTCCAACAGGGATGGGAATGGGCTACTCATCCTCAGATTCACTTGACCATCACCCAATGCAGGCCCGTCATTACTGTGATTCTATTGGTTTCACCTCTACCCCAAAACTCTCGAGCATCAGTGGAGCTAAGACAGAAACGTCATCAATGGATGCATCTATAAGAAGTAGCTCATCGAGGGAGGCTGATCGCTCAGGAGAGCTTTCCATCAGCAATGCCAGTGATATGGAGACTGAATGGGTTGAGCAGGATGAACCAGGTGTTTACATCACTATCAGAGCCTTGCCAGGTGGAAAAAAAGAGCTCAGACGAGTCAGATTCAGGTAAGATTCCGTGCCTAATTGTTTGATGAATTGACAGTTTCTGAAAAGATTAAACAGTTGCCATGTTGGAAAAAGAGCCAACTATGCACAGCACACATATGTAGGCTGTTAGCATTGCAATGACATTATTCACTGCCTTGTGGTTAGCATTGCAATCACATTATTCACTGCCTTGTGGTTAGCATTGCAATCACATTATTCACAGCATTGCAATCACATTATTCACAGCCTAGTGGCTTTAGCTTACACATATATTTCAATATGGTGGTGCAAACTGATCAATGACCTAGTGGTTACGTATTATTGCAATTTTCTGACCAGAATCTAGAATCATTAGATCATATATGGATGTTTCTTATTTTCAAACTGTCAGATCATTTTGGCAGTTGAGAAACATGTATGAATAATTCTTTGTTTGAGATACAGATATTTTAATTCTAGGAAGAAAAATCGAGTTTATGTCACATAACTGTAAGTCCTAACCTTCTCTGTAAAAGCTCTTACAGTGCAGTAGGAACTATGCGGTCAGTCAGCTACATCACAGTTAGTTGAAAATTTTTAGCTTGCCATGAATGTGGCCATTGTTACTGCCTATCTGCCCAGACTTCAAAAATCAAAATGATCTGATTTAGGCATCAGGGCAATAGTTCCATAATTCTGTGATGTGGGAAGGGACTTTCGAGTATACGAGGATATGTTTTCTCGTAAGCAGCTGGCAGTGTTTTCCCCTTAACAACGGGGATGTTTTAGAGACAAACAAACATTGCACTCCCACTTGGAATGCTGTCAGAAAAAAAGTCCTCGAGTGGATTTGAGTTGACTCGATGCAAATGGTTTGGCATGATACAAAGGCTATGATTGATTTCCAGCTTATTTTCAATCATGACTACAATTGATAACCCGTAGAAAAATTGACTGGCAGCAGTTAATCATGCTGCTTCCACTAATTGTCCTTTATTGCTGACAACAGTATACATGTAGCTTGAATCATTCGTCTAGAATACAAACTTCTAGCACTTTTTTTATATCTTTTTTGACAGCAGTCAATCATGCAACTTCTTTTTCTTATCTTAGAAGAAAATAAATAAAATCTTGTTATTGTATTTACCGAGTATTCTTGTTTTGCATGCATATGCATTGCAGCCGAGAAAGATTCGGGGAGATGCATGCCAGGGTGTGGTGGGAAGAGAACCGAGCCAGGATACATGAACAGTACTTGTAATTGAGCAACACAGTGGCTGCTGGTTCTTTGTAATTGTGGGGGTGTGTTTTTTCCCAATATTTTTTAACTTTCTTTTTTTGGCCTGCCATACCAGTAGAATCTCTTCCATAGATATCTGAAAGGTGCTACTGGCACCTGTCGATGTTGGGTTCACCACTTACTCCATCCCTGCGAAGTTTCCCAGCTTCGTCACTACGTGAGCATATATCCTTTGTGGGACGGGGATCGTCGACTCAAATCTATATTTTTAACGGTTTCCTTTAATTATGGGTGGGTAAAAGAGCAATGGTTGTGTATTTTGAAGTAATTTGGGTGGTCGACACATCAAGTATCAATGAAAGAATGTGTTTTCTCCTCCTCCTTGGCTCTCTCTTTTGACCAAAGCTTCGATGCTCATCGTCCTCTTCTTATCCCGGCCATGATTCTCCATGAGTCCATCACCCACAGCTACCTCCTATTCTCATGAATTGATCAGCAATCCTTTCCTTTCTCTAGTAGAGGAGTGGAAATTTACCCTGTTATTCCCATCTCCGTCAGGAATTCACATGATTTATACGTACAAATCATAAAACATCATTTTATTTCTTATCAATTCTATCTTTTGAAGTTGAAGCTTTCATGTTTTTAAATGCATAAACATGTTTTGATTTGTTATTCCTTCCTTGCCTGATATGCTGTTAAATTTTTTTATATTAAATTAATAATGTTTTTTTTTTTTTTTAAATAAAGTCTTGGCTTCTACTTGAAAACAAATTGAGAGAAGGACCAGGTTTGACATAACAGGAGAAACAGAGGATTTCTCCACGGTGTATAAATGTTCCCTTTAATCCATCAAATCTCAATTTTTCATATTTTATTCTTCAAGGTTATTGCATTTTGATTTATTTTTATTATATTTTAGCTCCTTAAAAACTAAGAGAGAAGAGGGAAAGATGAGGAGAGAGAAATCTTTTAGGTGACCAAAATTCATTCATTAATAATTTGGATTTTCCTATTTAAGGAAAAGAATTTTCAAAACAAATCTTAATGGATGTTGTTTTTACTTTCATGATGCTTAGTTCAATTCTTTGAACATGGTTTAATATAACTGGCGAAACAGAGGACTTCTCCACAATAGGTGCACAAAAGTCCCATTTAATCCATCAAGTTTCAATTAGTTATCTTGTATCCTTTTTCTTTTAGGTTATAACATTTTGATTCTAAATTTTATTTTTATCATAAACTAGTTCCTGAAAAACTTGCTTGGCACTGTGTTCCAAAATTGCTTTTAAATTTTTTTTCTTTAAATTAATTTTTTTATATTTTTTAGATCATTTTCAGGTGTTCATGTCAAAAATATTTTTAAAAAATAAAATAAAAACTATCATTTTGATGTGTTTCTGAACAAAAAAACTTTAAAATACAATCTCAACCACGTTTCCATTAATACTTTTAAATAACCAAAATCCATTCATTAATAATTTTGATTTTCATGTCTATAAATTTGTTTTTAAGAAAGAAAACTCAATGGATGTTGTTTTCACTTTTTTTTTATCATGTGTAATTCAATTCTTAGAAAATATTTTACATTTGAATTTTTTAAATTATTAAAATATGTTTTAAAAATTATAAAAACATAGAATGTTTATTTTATTTTTCATATCTTGAAATTAAAAAATATTGAAATTTGGGTTTTTGAAGTGAAAAACCTTAGAATTGTTTTTCCAATTGTTAGAGACAAGTCTGGTGATTGAAAAATTAAACCAGGTTATGACAGGTTGGCAGAAGATGGGCCATTGCCTTTAATTAAAAAACAAGTCAAGCTAACGATCTGACGCGTTCCTTGTTGGAATTACCAGGAGACATATGAAGTTGTTGTGTTATTGAGATACAACAATGGCTAATAAATAGCCATATACAGTGACAAAGGAAAATAACAAACTCATGATTTTACAGGATGCAATCGTGGTTAACAGAAAGATAAGAAAAATGTTCCTCAAACCAAGGAGGAATTATTCAACATAACTAAAAATGATCCTAGGAATCAAGAAGCAATTTGGAATATTTCAACATTTTATCATCCTCCTTTAAACCGAGTTCTATCAGTTTATACTTGGAGATCCCAGTAAATTCGCATCTTTAGAAAGACATCAAGCTTCAATGGCTTTGTTAGAATATCAGTAACTTGTTCTGCTGTAATGTACATAATTAGTTCTACTGGACCATCCTTAACAAGTTATCGGAGAAAATGAAACCTGATATCTATGTGTTTGCTGTGCCATGCATTACGAGATTCTTTGAAAGTTTGATTGCTAAAATATTGTCACAATATACTTTTGTTGGAGTGCATTGTATCTAATTGAGACTCTTTAGAATTCTATTTATCCACATGACTTGGCATGCACTTGAAGTTGCTGCCATGAATTCAACTTTGGTGGTGGACAAGGAAACAACTAGTTATTTCTTCGAAGACCAGGAAATAGCCCCTAAACTCATAAAAAAAATAACCTAAGGTGCTTCTTCAATCATCTTGATCATCGGCATAATCGTTGTCTGTGTATCCAAAAAAACTTTGCACTTCCTCCCTTTTTGTAGAATATCCCAAAGCTAGTTGTGCCTTTGATATACCTCAAGACCCATTTGGCTGATAACAAGTGACTCTCAGTAGGACTTTCCATATAACAGCTAATCAAGCTGACAATAAACATTAAATCTGGACATGTAGCAATTAAGTACTAGAGGCTTCCCACTATTTGTTTATAGAGATTACCGTCAACTTTAATGCCTTCTTCATCTTTTGTAAGTTTAAAACCAGGAATTGTCGGATTGTGAATTGAATTGCACTGATTCATTTTGAATCTCTCTAGAATCTTGTGTATATTTACGTTGACCAATAAAGATACTATTTGTTCTCTATAATACTTCAATACCAAGAAAAAACCTCATTTTACCAAGATTAGTCATGTCGAATTCAGTCATCATGGAATTCTTAAGTTGTTTGAATAACATTTGATCAATGCCGATAAAAATGAGATCATCAACATAAAGACACAATTATAATTTTACTTCCATTGGCAATTCTAACGAATAAGATGTGATCGTATAGGCTCTTTGTGAACCCTTTTTTTTGATGAAATGCGTTTTAATGCGATTGTACCAAGCTCGGGGTGTCTGTTTGAGTTCATATAAAGCCTTTTTGAGTCAACAAACATTGGATTCATGTCCTTTCTGTTCATAACCTGGGGGTTGATAAATAAAATCTTCCTCATTAATTTCCCCATGCAAGAAGGTGGACTTGATGTCAAGTTGATAGATCACCCAACTGTTTTGTGCAGTAAGCACAATGACAATTCGGATGGTATCCACACAAGCTACTGGTGCAAATACTTTAACATAATCAATTCCATGTTGCTGACAATATCCTTTGCCAACTAGCCTTGCCTTGTATTTGTCTACTTCCCCATTCTTATTGCTTTAGTTTTAAAAACCCACTTTACTCCTATACTTTTACCTCTTAATGGTAATGTTGTGAGCTCTCACGTATCATTCCTCTCTATGGCTTGCATTTCTTCGTCCATGGCATTCCTCCATCTCTCAGACTTTACGGTTTCTTCATAGGCCATAGGGTCGTTGTCACTTAGCAAAGCCAAGAACATTGAGTTCCCAACTTCTTCATTGGAGAAACCTTGGCTAGCAGAATAGTCTTGCATCTAGACTAGTGGCTTTCTAATTCATCCCAGATACTCCAAAATATTGCTATTTGGAGTATGGTGTTCCTCATTATCAACTCCAGGCTGAACTTCATTGAATTTAGATTCTTCCTCATCAAACTCAGGCTTTTTTTTCTGTTGAAATTGCTCCCAGTTTGGCATCTGCTTCAGAATCATCTGTATTTTCCTCATCTTCTGTATTTGCTGCTTCTTGTGTCTCCCAATTAAGACCAATCAATAAATCTTGTTTGTGGGTATCATCCAACACCATTATAGATCTTCTTCAAACATAACATCCTGACTAACAATTATTTTGTTAGAAGTAAGATTAAACAACCTATATGTTTTAGATTCTTCACTTACTTCAAGTAAAATGCATTTTAAGCTCTTAACATCTAGCTTTACTATTTTACTGTCTGGTATATACACGTTGGAAACACAACCAAAAACTCGAAAATGATCCACTGAAGGTTTAATTCCGCTTTATGCTTTCTCAGGTGTTCTATTCTTTACAGTAAGAGTTGGGCATGCATTTAGAACATGCACATACCAATTTGCAATTTCAACCTAGAAAGTTTTAGGAATTTGCTTTGCGCACAACATGTTTCGCACCACATTCATAATAATGTGATTTTTCCTCTCCGCAACATCGTTTTGTTGAGGAGTATAGGTGGCTATCAATTGTCTATGGATTCCATTTTCATGACAGAAATTTGTGAATTTATGGGGTGTAAATTCTCCTCCACAATTTGTCCTGAAAGCTAGGATGCATGTCCCTGTTCTTTCTCTACTCTTGCTTTATAACTTTTAAAGATATTGAATGCCTCCAATTTTTCAGCCAAAAAATAAACCCAGATTTTTCTGCTACAATCATAAATAAATGTAAGCAGATACCTCTTCTTATTGTTGGAGCTTTGATTGATTGGCCCGCATATGTCCGCATGTACTAGCTAAAGAGTGTTTGAAGCTCTTCAGCTACTTTTATTGGGAAATGGATCACGATGTTGCCTCCCCTTTAAGCAATCTTCACATACAATTTGAGAGCCTTTAAATTGGGTGGTCCCTTCACCATTTTTTTTGTTGAAGAAGTCGAAGTCCATTCCAGCAGAGGTGCTCGTATCGGCAGTGCCAAAGATTTGCTTGATCTGTGGTGTATGGTGAAAAGCATTTATGTTCTTTTGATGAGTAGTGAGCATGTACTGTAAACATCCTGTTTTATGTTATTCCTATTTCAATAATTAGACCTTTGGAAGCATGAAAGATTTTGCACTTTCCATGCTGAATCAACACTATCATACCTTTTGCTTGTAACTGACCAAGACTTAATAAATTGTTCTTCAAGTTTGGCACATAAAATACTTTTGTGATCATAAACACGATGTCATTTACCTCAAATCAAATCTTGCCTTTGCCTTATACTGCAAGCTTTGAGTTGTTTCCCAGCTTCACTTACTCTTTGAAGTTACTATCCCGCTTATAAAATAGATATTTTTCCCCACACATATGATTACTACACCTAGAATCAAGATACCAGGTGTTCACAATGTCAATCTTTTCATGCTCTACAAGTGCCATCAATAACATTTCTTCCTTTTTTTCTACATACTTAGCCGTATGATCTTTGGCTCTTTTAGAACACTCCCATTAAAAATGCTCAAAACCATGACAGTGGTAGCACTCTATGCCAGATTTTTCAAATTCATATCTTCCTCTGCCTTTGCCTTTGCCTCTCCCTCTCCCACGTTAAGCACTTTACCTCCTTGTTGTGGTCCATGACTAATTTGAAGGCCTTGTTCATCTACTCCATGTTGGTTGATCCTCTGTTTGTGTACTAGAAGACTGCTTTGAAGCTCATCAATGGACAAAGCATAAAGATCGTTTGATTCTTCAATAGAGCATACAACATAATCATACTTAAAAGTCATTGATCGTAGAATTTTCTCAATAATTACCACATCATCCATTTTCTCCCCATGGATTCTTATTTTATTGGCTATAATGAGAGTTTGGCCAAAATGATCATCAACTGATTCTCCAATTCTCATGTGCAACACTTCAAATTCTTTGCGAAGTGCTTGCAGTTGAGCTCATTTTACCCGTGTTGTGCCTTGATACCTTCATTTCAAAGAATCCCATATGTCCTTTGCAGTATCCTTCTTCAAGATGGTTTCCAGTATTGAATGATCAATAGCCTGGAAAAAGTCATTCTTGGCCTTAAGATCTTTCAGCTCATCACAGTCTTCTCCCAAAGATCCTTGTCTTATATTGCAGCAGTGGTTCTCATCTCTATCGAATTCCAATATTCTTTGGAACGTAGGAAGTTTTTCATTAACATACTCCAATGGTCATAATAACCATCAAATCATGGAATAACAGATTGCATAAAGCTATTCTTGGATGCCATAATTGTGTTTAAGCTCACCTTAACTGTGTTTCTCTTCTCTTTGTAATTCTAGAAATTATGTGTTCCTCACCCTCACAATGTTTCAAATTCTCTCGGTGTTTCACCTGTATATGTTTTCTTCACCCTCATGGTGTTTTAATCCTCTCTGCGTTTCATCTTATCTATTCCTTGTAATGAAAAACTTATGATCAGATTTTGTGAAGGCTATGATATCAAATGTTAGCATTAACAAGAGACAGATGAAGAAGCCGTTTTATTGAGATCCAATAATGGCTAATAAATAGCCTTACATCATCACAAAGGAAAAAAAAACTCGTGATTTTACAAGATGCAATCATGGTTAACAAAAAGATGAGAAACATGTTCCTCAAACTAGAGAGGAACTATACAACATAACTAAAAATGATCCTAGGAATCAAGAAGCAATCTGGAATATTTCAACATTTCATCTTGCCTAGTTTTAACTGAAACAAAAATAATAAATGGTTGCAAGACCTAGGCTCTATAACACCTTTAAAGGCCACAGCCTAGGTGTGACCTTCTAGGGCCAAATAATATTTGATATTATTTTAATAATAGTAATGATTTAACTTGCCCGCATGTTGTGCTAGATTTTTTTAATGTAGCAAACTGATTGATTACTATGTATATGTTCATTGATGAAATAAAAATTTAATTAGTTAAATTATCATTAACAAAATCCATTTCAAATGGGTTGTTTATTTTGTGCATAGAAATTAATGAATGTTGCTATTGTTTGAATGTTTGGATAATTATTTAATCGATTGATTGTTTATGTGTATCAAAGTGCTTATAAATAATTTGGCTCAATTTTACTACCCGTTTTGTCTACATTTGGTTTGGTATATTTTTTGGTTATATCATATTAAATCTAAAATATCATACATAAAAAATTTATGCAAGTCAATTTTGAACAAAAACACCATCGGCTAATGAATTATTTTTATTATATTTAATCATAATTATTTTTAAATTATTATAATTATTATAGCTATTATAATAATAATTAATATAAATAATTAATATTCTGATAATTACTGATAGTATTGTTGTAATTATTATGATAATAATTATCATAATAACCAACATCGTTATTTTTCTGGATATTATTTCAATTATAATTAGTATTATTATAATTAGTATAATTTTTATCTACCATTATTGATATTTTTATATTATTTTATGATTTATTGTTATTACTACTATCAAAATCATCATTAGTTACATCATAAGCACCATAACTATAAAATAAATAATAATCTTATCAATATGATAATTTATAGTGTCATTATTACCATCAAGATTATAACACCTTAAATTATTATTATTATTAATATTGTTAAAATAATAAAAATTATTAACTTACCTGATGAATAAAAAAACTTAAAAGTTTATCAAAAGAGTAAGTAAGAAAAAGCACACCTCTAATTATTATTATTATATATATTTAATAAAAAAACAAAATTACCTCAAACATTGACTAAACAAAAGAAATTATAACAAAAGACTAAACAAAAAAATGACAAAAGAAAATTGAATATTATTAGCCTTAACAAAATCATTTGAAAAAAACATTTAAAATTATTATTATTACTATTATTATCATTGCATACATAATGAAAAAAAAAATTACCTTGAAGAATATAGAAAATAAAAAATATAACTAAAGAGTATGCAAAAAAATTAATGACAAAACAAAAATAAATATTATTAGTCTTAAGAAAATATTAAAAAAAATTATTACTATTATTGCATAACTAATATAAAAAATGACCTTGGAAGAAAAAAAACTCAACATCATAACACAAGGGGAAGAACAAAATTAAATAAATGATAAAAAAAAAAAATACTATGAACTTTTTAAAAAATATTTGACACGAAGGAAAAAAAACAAGAAAAAATATTTTAAAATGATTAATAATACAAATTAAAATTTAAGGACTAAATAAAAAAGAGGCAACCCAATCAAAAGAGAAATTTTAAAAAATAATTCTTACTATTATTGCATAAACACAAACATGAACAATAATAGAGATTAATGCATAAATATATAAATAATAATAAAAGAATTAAATTCCCATAGAACAATTAAAAGTATAAGGGCCGAAATACAAATAAAATATATAATTGATTTCAATCGAATGATCAAATTGACAATCATCCAAACTTTTATACCAAAAACATTAAAGAATTTAAAACCAAAATCAAAATTAAAAGAATAGGGACCAAAATAAAAATATAATAAATAATTAATTTTAATTCAAGGATATAATTGAAAATAATACAAATTATTAAACCAAAAAATTAAGGGTTTTAATATGAAATCAAAAATTAAAAGAACAAGGACTAAAATGCAAATAAAATATATAATCAATTTCAATTCAAATTGAAACCAATCAAAATTTCTATAACACAAATCAGCTCCATACCACACCATCAAAAGCAAAGGGATTACAGTCAATCAACCATAACCGATGGACTGAAGCGTAAGGATGCCTTCAGGAGAGAGAAAAGGGTACAAACACGTTCAACAGACCATCGTTGCCTAACCATTAATCATTGGATGTCGCGCGTCCCTTCATTCTGTAGAGGACATGGTGGAGCATCCTAGGAGACACATAAAAGATATGTTCTAACACCGGATGACGCAACATGCGTCATCAAAAGAGGATATGATGGAAGAAAGCGCTGACGCGTCTTAACTACGCTCCAATAATGGCCTGGGCAAAAAACATTAAAAAATAGAGCAAATTACTTCTTCTTTTTTTGGATTCGAGGAAACCATACTCCCTGAAAAGCGCACTTTATGGGTTCAGGTGAGTGAATAAAACCCCGGCTGTCCCAAGCTCTTACAAGAAGTTCATGCCCTGACTCAAACTCGAGACCTACTGTGTAGATCTCAAGCCCTTTGCCACCACGCCACACACCTTGGTGACAATAAATTACTTAAGCGCCCTACAAACATTTCTTGATTTTTTTTTTATGGTATAGCAGTATTTATACATATTAACAAAATATAAAATGTCCAGAAGGCGCCCACAAGCCTAGCTTTGTTTTTGTCTTTTCAGGGCCTTTTGGTGT
This sequence comes from Salix dunnii, assembly GCA_015731905.1. Lineage (NCBI taxonomy): Eukaryota > Viridiplantae > Streptophyta > Magnoliopsida > Malpighiales > Salicaceae > Salix > Salix dunnii. The sequence goes on along the minus strand of CM027664.1, from coordinate 10,653,000 downwards.
ACGAACAGCTATAAAAAAAATCAATATTACCCAATTAATGTTATTATACACAGTATGGTATCTGTACGGTATACAAAACACATAAAACTCTAAAATGCCCCTGAAGAATCTAGTAATGACAATTATTTCCGCGAATATTTTTATAATACCTCTTTTTCCAAGATAAAATCTGAGGTGCATGAAAAGATAAAATAGTAATTATACTTGTTGAATAAATGATGAATTATCTCTAAAAGTACAATAAACGGGCTGAGCTCCTTAAGGTTATTTTAGTACTGTCAATTAGTCTATTAAAAAATCTATATAAATGTATACTGCAACAATGTTTCTCGGTAAAGAGTAGCGGAGCTCTTGAATTTCCGACTCAAAGATTTAGGTTGACACACATTCTCATGTACATAAGATTCTGGGTTAGAAAAACCTAGATTGATCATCGTGTAAATAACCATCAGCTGTAATATTACTTAGATGCATCATGAACAAGTGATTCCAAGTATTTGTAAATCCTGGCCGGCACCGGTGCATGCTATCGTCATGTCTCTTACCACCTACTGTTCCCGCCGGGCATTATTATCATTATTAATATATAAAACGTATTTTGCAAAGTTCATCTAAACTCAAAGTCATGGTGGATTGGAACAGTAAAATTATATTTTTATCTCTCTATTTATTAGTTTTTTAGCCTTGCATACGAATGTATTTTTTATTTTTGGTTTTCATGTGCATAATGAAATAGCCATAATACTCATGAATAAGACAAAACAACACAGTTACTGTCGGGGGTATTAAGGTTATTGTATATTTTTCTGAATGGCTAAATATGGAAACACCTCCTAATAAAATAAAAATGCACAGTAAACCCTGGGTCAAAACGGTAACTGCATATTTTTTTATTATAAAGTAATTAAATACGTATATACCCCTATTTAAGACAAAATTTAAGAATTGAATGTAGGGGTGTTTCGATAATTTACTATTGTTATTATATATTATGACGCGGTACTATTGATGTGTCGCCAAACTTGCCCTCCATTCCTGCGCACACACAGGTTTCGAACAGTGTGTGCGATGGTTTATGACGTTAAAAAAAATACCTAATTAGCATCTAGAACTATTCTCCACCATGTTATCTCTCTCATCGTGGGCCGCGTAAGGGTCGAAGATAGCTGAAGACGTGTCGGTTGTTTGTTGAAGTTTCTCTCCTTTTCTCTCTCATGCCTGTGAAAGTACCAGTCAGCCCCTATTGTTTATTGACATTCATTGTAGTCCTTGATTTTTCGAATGTTTTTTATGACCCTTATGTCTATTATATAAGCTTTGTTTTGTTTCATTTTAGTCATTTAATAGCAATTGATTATATATTTAATTTTTATTTCGGTCTTCAGTCTTTTAATTTCCTGATTGGTTTTAAATCCTTAATATTTTCAGTATTAGAGTTTTCATTTGTTTCAATTGTATCCTTCAATGCAAATTGATTATATATATTTAATTTTCATTTAATTCCCCAGTCTTTTAATTTATGATTGTGTTAAATTCTTTATTTTTTCATTTTTCGGTGTCAATGTTTTGATTTGTTTCAAATTTTTCCTTTAAATAAAATTTATTATATATGTGTTTTCTATTTTGGCCATTATATTTTTAATCTTGAATCTTATTTTAATTAATTAATTTTTTATATATATATATTTCTTAAATGGTTACTATTCTTATATATGTTTACATGTACACGCTTTTAGTTTTCGTTTCTAATTGTTATTATTTTCACTGTTATTGAAATTTTTTTATGTGATGTTTAAATTTTAATTTGTGTTAGTGATTATTGGAAAATTAATATTTATTATTTTTTTCTCTTTTTATTTATTTTTCAAGTCAAATAATTTTTAAAAATCTAATAATATTTAGTTTTGTTTTTTAATTGCTTTTTTGTTTATATTGTTAAGTGTTGAAATTTTTAATTATTATAGATAAGACATTCAAAATAATGATAATTATTATTTGTAAGTTTTTTTCTTATAAATCTAATTGTTTTTATATTTATTTAATATTAGAGCCTTAATATATATATATATGAAGAAAAAAATATCAATATTCTGAAATACTTTTAATATAATAATATGAGGAATAAATCTTCTAAAACATATTTATGGTGTGATCGATAGTATGAACAATAATAATTAGAATATGAATTGTTTATAATAATATTTATAATGACAGCTACAATAATTATAATATTTTTAACAATCATAATAATAAAAATGACAACAATAATTGAAATAATTCATTAGTTAGTGTTCTTTTTCTTAGAGGTTGATTTTTGTGATTTTTTTTTTATGTATGATATTTCATATCTAATATCATATAAATAAAAAATATACGTAGTCACACGTAGACGCAATAGGTGGAAGAATGGAGATAAATTATCTACAATAAAAAAATATATTAGTCAACTGCCCTCTATTTCGTCGTAGCCATAAAAAAAATGCAAAAAAATCTTAATAGTCTTAGAAGTTTCTTATAATGCTATATATTTGAGCAAAATAATCAGCTTACAAAACTTTTGGCTCTTACTATAGCAAAAATATTTACAATAATAATAAAAATTATTATTTATATTAGGTTCTTACATATTCATTTTGTTATGGAAAATACATTTAAAATAATAATTACGAAACAACATTTCAGATCTGAAATATTATATATAAACAATATTTACAATCCTTAGATTTTAGGTATTTTTAGTTAAAATATTACTTTTATAATATTTTTATGTATAATATTTCAAATCTAATATTACATAAATAAACAAAAATATGAGTCAACACATAAACAAAATGAGTAGATAAATTTGTCTTAATTATCTACTATTAAAAAATATATGAACCACTCCCTCTGTATTTCGATTAAAATGTTCTTTTTAAATGAAAAAAAACTCATTTCGATCAAATTTTATCTATTATAATTTTTCTAATTAAATATTAAATAAATAAATTACAGCACTTATATATATATATATATATATATATATATAATTTTTATAATTAAATATTAAATAAATAAATTACAGCACTTATAAAATTAATTATATATATATATATATATATATATATATATATAAAAAGCCGACCACAGCACTGGCCAATTTACCTCGTTTGCTATGAAGATGTGGGTTATGTCCAGAAATGAGAAGTAGGGCCTTGAACAGGTGTTCATTAACCAGTGGAATCCAGCATTTTCCCTCTTATTTATTTTTTTAGCGAGAGCAATTCTTCTACCTGAAAGTGAGAACAGTTCTTAAACCTGAAAGCGACTGTTCAGTACGGGACATAATTGCTTTTAAAAATATTTTTATTAAAAAATATATTAAAATATTTTTTTTAATAAATTATTTTTAATATCAATATATAAAAATATTTAATTTTAAATAAAAATTGTTTAGATTTTCTCTCTCTATATTTTTGTTTAGTGAGGGGGCGAGCGTAAATAAAGAGAATGACTAGGGTCATAAATGACATTTACATTATTTTAATAATTTTCGAATTTTATTTTGGTCTAGAATTAAAAATATAATATTAGAAAGATTGATTATTAAATGTTATTTTAAGGATAAGTTTAATTATTTTTCTTTTCGTTTATCTACATCCTTTTCAGAATCCGGTGAAACCCTTTGTCTTGACTTTTCTGTTGACCATCGTAAGATACCTCACAAGAAGAGCCTGGCCTAAAGGGGATCCTAGAATAAAGGATGAAAAAATATTCCACTTGAAGGAATAATTATAAATCTTTTTTACAAGGTTTAATAACCTTTTTTATTTTCTTAAGAAAATATTATGTTTTACATCATAAATTATATATATATATATATATATATAAGATTTATAAGGTTTAATAACCTTTTTTATTTTCTTAAGAAAATATTATGTTTTACATCATAAATTATATATATATATATATATATATATATATATATATATAATTTATATATATACACTTTACATGAATTGTTTTATATATATATATTAACACTTAACATTTTTTTTTAAAAAAACAATAAAAATATTAAATTATTTACAGCATTACTATTTTTGTTTTTTAATAATAAATCATTATAATACTAATATTGCAACTTTACTATCAAACTAATATTATAACTTTCAATTACACTAAAAAAAAAAAAAAACTCAGTAGTTCATCAAATAACACAAATGCTAAAATAGAAACTAATCCCTGGTTGATATTTTGTTTATAAATGTTTTTTTAAATTATTTTTATTTTATATTAATTATTTTTATTTTTTTAAAATATTTTTATATGCTATATCAAAAAGAATTTTAAATGAATAAAAAAACTTTCAAAAAGTCAAAAAATGGAAACAAAATGCTTTTATGCAAAAGAAGCGCGCATTCGCCAAAGCTGTCTCTATGAATCACAGTTTGCTCCCGCTCCTCCCATTCTTCACGCAAGTACGGAAGGCAACATCGATCTTTGACAATCTTGAACCTATCTTCCCATTTGAGAATGGTTTTGGGCTCCTCAGGCAAGTAATTGTCTAAGCTCCCGTTAGGCATGAAATCATAGACAAGCAGCAGATCACCTCGTCGGCACGACCATCCTAGCATGCAAACCAAATTCTTGCGGTGGAGATGACCTCTACTAGAGATCTAGGTTGAAAATTTCCTCGAATTACCCTACCTTGTTTACATTCAAGAAAGAATCGCTTACTGCTACTTTAGTGTTACAGTCCAGCGGAGTTCCTTCGTAAACTTTGCCAAAGAGCCAGGCAGCTCCTTTTCCCTGAAACCCCGTGTTGCTTTCTTTCGTTCCTGATAGGAGAACTCGGAGCTCATATCCTTCGATCAAGCTGAGGAACCTAAATCCGCAGCATCCTACAAACCAACCAACCAGCAATTATAATAGAAGTCAGCAGGGTTCATTTACTCACTCCAGCACGAGGCCCCAGATTCAACCTTAGTGGTCTTTCTCCAAGACCAAGAAAGCAAGATTATCACGGAAAAACATGGCTTGTTGATGGCATTAATGTTAGCTTTGATGCAAAATAGAAATTTCAAACATTACAGCAGCAGGATGACATCAATCAAAGTAACTCACCGACCAAATAAATGCTCTTATTAAAACTTAATTACTTGAGGTGAAACCACAGCCTGTGCCGCAGCACACATGGCAGACACAATAAGACCTTCAAATTGAGAGGAGAATGCCTGCATTTTCCTTCGTAGCCGAGAAAGCACCAAATGGATGGCAAATTGCTTTTTAAAAGCTTGAAAACCACTAATTTCACATTCTTCCAGAGAATGGCAAGTGGTTTCCACCCCAGACCTCCAATCAAAAACCCTCCTCCCCTTCACCACAAATCCCACTGGGAATCCATCTCTGTCACCACCACCACCACCAATAATTTGAGGGTTTTTTTAAGGTTTTCTGAAAACCCCAAGTATTAACACCCAAGTAGAAGAGAAATCTATCGCTTTTCGAAATCAATTTTGGGTTTGATTTTCTTAGAGAGAGCGAAATGTCGAAATGTAAGATGGGCCTAAAATGAAAAATAGTTTGCTTTCCGACGTTATGGAGGAGGTTCTGGTGGGAAATGTTGACGGGAGACAGAGTGCTAGTGTGATTTGTGCTATATATAAGAGGACAATTTTCTCTTTTTATTTTTTTAAACTTTTTTATTTGATATAAAATATACCTTTTTAAATTACAGCAAACATGATTAAATCTTGTAATATATATTTCTTTTATAATTATTCAAGCATTTGATATTTCTAGTTCTTGATGCTTGCCTATACATAGGGAACCCAATATCAAGATCTTTCCAAGGATTATTATAATCCCTGTTAAAAAAAACAAATTTGAGCTATATAATTATTAATAATAATAGTTTTAGGATTTATAAAATTATTTAAGATAAGCTCAAGCTGGTGAAAAAACACAAACGTTAATATAATAAAAAAAAAGGTCACAAAATTGAGAGAGAATATTCTTCACTGACTAGTTATTACATCACCCGTCAGTACAGAACTGAAAAGGTTACTCTTCTTTATCTGGACAACCCGGTGAAGGCAAAGCAATAACCCTGCCACCCTGTCCATCCCATCTAGCTTCGAACCACTATAATATACCCGCACGCGCGGCATTTCCTTTTAAAAATTTTCCACAGCCGCAGAGAGAGAGAGAGAGAGAGAGGGAGAGAATCTGCTTTTCCATTGTTGACGTCGTGCATTGCAGAGATCTGTGCTTCCTCTCCTTGTCCCTGCTTCCTTCTGCTGCTGCTGGTGCTTTTTCTTCTTCAAAACTAGCAGCAGTACGCAAGCAAATCACATTTCACACGCACAACCACCACAGTTCAGTCCAAGTTACAGCCTGCCCATACCACTGACACTACTATTTTATTTAATTCGCTTTCTTTCTACTTCACATGTCATTTTTCTATCTCTGTGTCTTGCAGCTTTTGCCATTCTTTTAGCATACACTAAAGCTCCCTTGAACTCCCTTAAGCTGCTATACATCGCTGTCCTTTGGATCCCCGCCTTCACCCTCTTCCTCCCCTCCCCTCCAGAGCTTCGTTTTTTTTGTTTTTTCCCCACTTGTAAATACCGCTGTCTTAGCTCTACATTTTGTGTACATAAAACATGTACAAGAAGGAGAGATCGTCGAGGGAAAGCACATTTCCTCCAAGAAGAAGAACCCCGTCTTTCTCTTCAACTCTTCTTGACTCTATTTACCGTTCGATTGACGAGCCCAACGGTGAGGAACAGCTTGTGCTGGGGATCAAGAAAAAGAGTTGCAGCTCTGTTTGTACATCCAGGCGTGATGCGTCGTTTCCTGAAGAGGAGAAAGAGGCGTGTACTCCTCTTCGACGAGTTGTCAGGAATGAAAGCTGGATGGACAAGAGAAGCACCCGTGGCTCTACGCAATATAATTCGACCTCCAGCTCCTCGGATTCTGGCTCTGCAGGAGGCGGAGGAGGCGTGTTCTCTTCCTCCGAAAACGACTCAAGTGTCAAAAGAAATTCAAGTTTTCGCCAGCACAGAACAAAACCACTTTCAGATAAACCACACCAGAACCCGAAAAGTGAAGGAGGTGGGTTTCATAAGACAAAGCTAAGAGCATTAAAAATCTACGGTGAATTAAAGAAAGTTAAGCAGCCGATTTCACCAGGTGGTCGCATTGCAAGCTTTCTAAATTCTATTTTCAATTCAGCAAGTGCTGCAAAAAAAGTGAAAATGTGCTCTATTGGGGCCATGGAAGATGTAAGTTTTGAGCGTAAATCAAAAAAGCCTGCTTGCTCGTCGGTTACTCCCTTTTCAAGGTCTTGTTTGAGCAAAACCCCTCCTCCAAGAGGGACACCAAGTAATGGCACAAAAAGGTCAGTTCGATTCTATCCGGTCAGTGTCATTGTTGATGAGGATTCAAGGCCTTGTGGGCACAAATGTATTTATGAAGATGATCCAGGATTGATGCCAATGCCTAAAAAAGTCGTCAAAAGTAATCCTGTCAAGGAATTAGAGGTTGCTAAAGGAGCAGCAGCAGATTATTTAAGAAGTTGTCGTCCAAAGAAGAATGCTAGCGAGTTTGGTTTCAGGGGTTTCCACAGTTTTGCTGAAGACGACAGTGATAGTGATGACGAGAGTTGTACAAGCTCCGATCTTTTCGAGCTTGATCATCTCATCGGGATTGGAAGGTACAGAGAGGAGCTCCCAGTGTATGAAACAACTAATTTCAAAACTAATCAGGCCATTGCTAATGGCTTTTTCCCGTAATGTTCATGCCGTTACCAAAATCCAAGTCAAATCATCAATGTAATTAATGTTTCTGGGAATTATCTAATCAACAATTTAATATCCTTCTGTTCAATCATACAGTTTCTTTTTAGTCAAAGACAATTGATTAGTCCTTCGCTCTCAAGAATCCAACCCTCCCATCTAATGATAATAATAATCAAGGAGGGGAGGGATTGTACTCAAGCGAAGAAGGAACAGTGAGCATCCACACAGTGATGCGTTAAAGCAAAACACAAAGGTGAGTTAACAGAGTGAGAAAAGGATAAAAGAAGGTGGAAAAATCTTCTCCCATGAGAATTGAGAAGTGATGTTCTTGCTTTTTCGCTGCCTTAGCACATGGCATCGACCTTTCTATTCAATTAAAGTCGTAGAAAATGATTGCAACTTATCTGCAGGATTTTCCATTTTTCCCTTTTTCTGTGATTTCACTGCACACCTAACACATTGCCTTTCTTTTTATCTCTTCCACCTCTCTCACCTCCTCGTTCATCAACATGAAAATTTTCATACATATTAGTAATGTCTTTTTTCAAAAAAATTATTTTTATTATTCACTTCAAATTAAATTTTCTTAGTAATTTTATATTATTTTCATATGTTATAATCAAAAATAATTTTAAAAAATTAAAAAATTATTATTTTAATATATTTCTAAAAAAAAAATATTTTTAAAAATCCATTCATTACTTTACTTTGATCGCTTATATATATTTTCGAATTTCAATAAAATCAGTACTATTTTTAATTTTTTTATTAAATATTTAAAAGATAATTGTCTTTTCCAAATAGATTCGTTAGGCTAGATTTAAGGCGAATCCTTTTTTTATTAAAAAAAATATATTTTTTAATTCATTCTTCAATATTTTTAAATTATTTAGCCTTAAACTTTTTTATTTTGTTTTTACAAGTTATCTTGACTAGCAAGCTAATTAAATTATATTTCTTGAATTTTTTTTTAATAAAATTGATTTTATTTTTCAATATTAACTTTTGAACTTTATAATTTTTTATATTTCGAGTGCGAGTTAGTCAAATTAATTTGGTTATTTTTAAAATTTTTATATAAAAAAATTATTTAAATCTTATATTGTTTGTGATGAGTTAGTAAAGTTAACTCGAGTTGATATAAATTTGTTTCTTTAACATTACCTTTTCATATTTATTTTTGAACTATTAATTAATTAGATTTATTTTTTTATATTAAATTTTTTTTAACAAGACCCTACCCTATTTAGTTAGGGCACTAATACTAATCATTTCCCTCTTCTTTTTTTCTTGTCGTTGAAATTGCAACCCCTTTAATGTGGACATAAGTTCCTTCTTTTTGGATTATCATTTACCAGTTTAATTTTCTTGACCCACCGAGGATCTAATTTAATTTTAAAATTAAAAATATAAAACTTTTAATTAGAAGAATATAAATGATCTCACTACTGTAATTAAACACCACATGAATAGTAATTGTACACGTACTCCAGACACGTGGGGTCACACCCCAAAATCTCAGAAGTCAAAATATGGCAGGATCAGACATGACAGCTTGCAAAAATAAAATAAATATGGGACGGTGCCTTTCAAAATATATTTTAAAAAATAATAATATTTTATTTTATTTTTTAATATTTTTATATATGAATGTTAAAAACAAATAAATATTTTTAAAAATAATATCCATTCTCAATATTCCATGGATATGATTACTGATATCGGACACCGGTGGCCACCATCGTTGACCTTTAAATCATGGCTACATTTTGAAAGACGAGAAGGAACAGAACACAACTTGATGGAAAAAGCAAAGAAAAAATAAATGGTCAAAGGCAAAATGACTCCACCTCCCTCGCTGATTGGTGGTGTTTGGAGTTTCATAGTAATTGTTTTTAAAATATTTTTTTATTTAAAAATATATTTTTTTTATTTTTAAAAATTATTTCTGATATCAATATATTAAAATGATCTAAAAAATAAATAAAAATTCATTTAAAATACAAATAAATAAACAAATTTTAACCAAACATTAGTTTGACTGCAGTACCAAACAGACACTGAGAAAGGCAATTACAACGTTGCACTAGTAATTGCTGAAAACTTAATAGCTGTTTATTTTTTATATTTCAAAAGCATTTTTTATTTTAAAATATTTCTTTTAGTAAATTTATATCGATACAATGACATCAACATTAAATATTAAAAAATACAAAATATTTCAATGTATTTTAAATTAAAAATATTATTTAGAATTAATCACCACTACAATATAAAACATACTTTTAGTTTTAGAGGTGTTTAGGAATGCAATTGAAATCGAGTTTCCTAAGAAATTGATTATTTTGGATAAAATTAATATTTTTTTATTTTCATTTTATTTTGATGTGTTAATATAAAAATTAATTTTAATATATTTTAAATCAAAATTTATCTCAAAGAACAAACCATCCTCATGAAAGTATACATAGTAAATAACTATAATATCTATCTATACATCTACACTCACATCCTAAGAGACTACATCATAAATTATTATTTAAATATCTAATTTTTGTAATGATGATGATAATGATTATATGCCGGTGATTTCACTAGAATTTTTTAAACAAACTAAATTAAAATTTATATATTGTTGTCCCTCTATTAATAATTTTGTACAAAATTATTGTTTATATATATAACGATGATGATGATCGATCAGTCATAGTCAATTAGAAGAAATGGTGGCATTCGAATATCATGAGCATATTATAATATCCAAAGCATAAAAGCACATTTGAAATGACTTTTTAATATTCTTATAAATCCAATAGAGAAAGGATACAAGAAGGAAAGCAGAGCATCTTGATTTTGTGTAGGGCTGAAAAGCTCAGGAAGCAAGCAGCAAGCAAGAAAGAGTTTCTGGGCTGAAAAGAAGAGCAGTGCTTCATTAAGACTAAAAATAATAAAAAACGCAGCCAACCAACCGATCCTCCTGCACATGTGTATTGCGAGAGAACAACAGGGCGCGTGTTCCTCGCGTTAAATCCAAACATTTCAGTGTCTTTTTTTAATGTGATTATGGATATTTTTTAAAGTATTTTTTGTATGGAAATGTATTAAAATAATATTTTTTTTATTTTTTTAATTATTTTTTACATCAATACATGAAAATAATCTAAAAACACCAATTTTTTTTAATTTAAAAAAATATTATTTTTTTTTAAATAATTTTTAAAAACAATGTCAAACACCCAATTAGTTTGGTGTTGATATAGACAATACCATTTGTTAAGTCTAACTAAACTCAGTTCAATACCCAAGAAAGAACCATTTTGTCACTACATTCCGAAAGAGCTTAATCTATTGGCTAGTTTGATTTATCCCTAAATATATTCTAAAAGAGCTATAAAAAAATATTATAAAAAATGAAGAACAACTATATTATAAAAACAACTATAAAAGAACAACTATATTATAAAAATAATCAAGATTAGATTATGATAAGATGCTAAAATATGTTTAAGGATATGGTAAGGAATACAAAGTGAGTGTGACCGATCGGGACCAACCAAGAGGAAGAAAGGAGCAATTAGGAGGGAGAGAGTAGAAGAGGGGAACCAAAATGGAAGAGAGATCAATTAGCGTCCTTAACAAGCCAACCTGAACATGAAACGAGAGGAAGTCAGCGTGTATGGCCGAAATGAAAGCAAGGACTACTTACGTGGACGACTAAGATAGTAAGCTTCTGACTTCGACAAATGAGCGACACATGGCAGTAAGGATACAAAACAAGGAAATGACATCGTCTGACTAAGTAAAGGAACAGCTAACAGTACAAACATGCACAATACATATACAACTAAAATACTAGTATTTGAATAAAACGTATACAAACAGAAGACTAGTGTTTTAAACAAGGGATTATAAAAAGGAAGACAGGGTTGGATACAAGGCAACCAGAGTGAAATTGCTTTGAAGAAAATCAATTGTCCAAGGAGGCCCGGGCTACCTCAAATCTGCATAAAATATTAGCTAATAGTTTCTAGTCTAAATTTCCTTTAGTTTGTTCTATGTTTGATAAACCCTGAAAACACAAAAACATTGTTATTTTTTTTTCTTGAAAAAATCCAATAAAAGCTCCCGAGAGAGGGTTCTCTCACAAAAAGATTTAAATTAATTTAAGAGTGTTACAAGTGGTATTAGAATCATTCGATTCTCGATATGGTCGAAAAAACTTGAGTTTCCCAGTTAATCGAAATGGTTATGGGGATGAAACAACAACAAAAGGCTCAACAACATAATCAACAGGGCCAACAACAATTGTTTGAAGATATAGTCCAACAACTCAGAAATAAATCGACCAGAATGGACTAGTTGGCCAAGGCCCAAGGAAAAAGACCTAGGGATGCACCCCCTAATTCCCCCATTTGATTTGTTAATGGCAATCCTAGGCATGAGATCATATAGCAGGAAGGGAATTGTTTATATTAGAGTTCAAATCAAATCAAATCATATTAGAGCTCTCTCGTTTTAATGGCGATGACCCTATCGAATGGGTCTATAAGGTCAATCAATTTTTTAATTTCCACAATACCCCACCTCAACACCAATTATTTATATCAAGCTTTCATATGGAAGGAAAGGCCATAACCTAGTACCAGGAGCTAGAGGAAACAGGGATGATTACCAGTTGGAAAGCCTTTGTCACTACCCTCAATATTTGATTCAGGGCATCCTCCTATGATGACCCAATGGAAGCCTTAATAAATTTCAAACAGACATCTACAATGGAAGTTTACAAAACCCGATTTGAATTGCTATCCAACCGAGATATGGGTTTATTCAATTCTCACAAGCTCAATTGTTTCTTGAGAGGATTAAAGGTGGAAATATGAATGGGGGTCAGGATGCCAAACCCTCAAAATCTAATATCATTTTATGGGCTACCAAGAATGCAAGAGGGAAACCTTATCATCATGCGAAGAGCATGGAGGCCCAGCCTAATGGGGCTTTAGGGCCAAGGCCTCACATCAGTCCATCAAAAGGCAGACGGTACAGGTGGGAGAGCAGTCCCTATACAGAGGCTCCGACCCAGATTAAGGAAAAAAGGGTTAGAGGCCTCTGTTTTAAATGTGATAGCAAATTGGGTCCTGACCATAAATGTGGAGGACCTAAATTATTTTTAATAGAGGAAACCGGGAATGGAGAGGTAGAGGACCTAGGAAGGGACCTGATTGATTTAAGCGATCCACCCGAAAATGCCACCGAAGAGGTGGGAAAATCCCTCCATGCTATTGTAGGGAGTTTTGACCTGAAAACCATGAGGGTTAAAATAAAGGTAATAGGTCATTGTTTTATTGTCGTAATTGATATTGAAAGTACTCATAACTTTATGCACCCGAAGGTGGTCAGAAGGACTAGGTTACGGGTCGCTAAGCACCCACCAATTGGAGTTAGCATTGTAGAGGAATCAAAATTATGGAGTGAAGGGAGTTGTCAAGATGTCCTAGTAATAATTTAAGGGGGCCATTTTACCACCAAGACATACTTCCTCTAAACTGGAGGCTGTGACATGGTGCTCGAGATTCATTGGCTCAATGGTCTAGACCCTATTATGTGGGTTTTTTTGTCCCTAAAAATAGAATTCAAACAAAGAGACAAGAGGTTCTAATCAAGGTAACGGGGATGGAAAACTCAGAGGTGGACATCAACCCTGCTTTCCTACAGGAATTGAGAAGAGCTAAAGAGGGTTTCATCCTACAAATATGGGAAATTGGGTCAGTACAAGGGAAAAAGCCTAGATAGATTGAACAATTACTGCTCAAACTTTAAAAGGTTTTTGAAGAACCGATCGAGATGCCACCTAGAAGGTCCCAGGACCATGCCATAACCTTTAAGAGGGGGCCTTTATGGTAAGTGCTTTTCCTTATAAGTATCCATATTATCAAAAGATAAAAATAGAAAAAATAGTCAAAGAACTACTGGCTATGGGCACCACAAGGCCTAACCAAAGCCTTTTCTCATGAATAGTATTACTAGTTAGAAAGGCCAACGAATCCTAGAGGATGTTTGTGGACTATAGGGCCTTAACAAAGATATAGTAAAAAACAAAATCCCCATTTCTAGGGTGGAAGAATTGTTAGATGAGCTCCATGGATCCTATTTTTTCCCTAAATAAGACTCACGGTTAGGTTTTCATCATATCAGAATGAGGGAATAAGACATTCCCAAGATAACATTAAGGACTCATGAAGGGCATTATGAATTTCTAATAATGCCTTTCGGCCTCATAAATTCCCCATCCACCTTTCAAGGGTTAATGAATGACATATTCAAGTCCTACCTCAAGAAATTTTTACTGTTTTTTTTTATGACATCCTAATCTACAGCCACACAGAAAAAAAAACATGGCAAACACCCAAGGTCAGTACTTGATACACTATTGAAGCATCAGTTAGTTGCCAAATAGTCAAAATACAAGTATGCTTTTAGAGAAATTGAATACTTGGGCCACATCGTCTAGAGACAGATTCATGCAGACCCAAGCAAGTTCAAAGCTATGGTGAACTAGCCTAGGCCTAAAGCACTCAAGGCTCTTATAGGCCTTTTGGGCCTAATAGGCTATTATAGGAGGTTCATTAAGGGCTATGGGCGAATTGCCGGGCCTTTATCCTGTTTGGTAAAATAAAAAGGGCTTTCTAGTGGGATTCTAGGGCTAAAGAGGCCTTCAAACAATTAAATAAAGTCGTAACCACTCCTATGGTTTTAGCACTGCCCAACTTTAAAAAAAAAATTACAATAAAAGGTAACGCATCTAGGGTTGGACTAAAGGCAGTCCTAATACAGGAAGACAGACCAATAACATTTTACAACAAGGGCCTTAAAGGCAGAGAATTAGTCCTATCCACTTATGAAAAAACTAATTATTAGCCCTAATCTCAGCGGTGCACAAATGGAGGCCATGCCTCCTTGGGTAGGCTTGTAAGGTAAAAACAGACCAACAAAGTCTAAAGTACCTCCTGGAGCAAAGGATAGAGACGCCCACCCAGCAGAAATGGTTGTTCAAACTCATTGATTTATGGTGGAATATCATGCAGGGAAAGACAATAAAGTGGCAGACACTCTCTAGACAGGAGGAACCCACAACAACATAAACTTTATGGGCTATTCTATGCCCTTGGTTAGTTGGGTAGACTAGTTAAAACAAATTTATAAAACAGACCCAGAGGTCCATGAAATTCTACAATAAATAGGTAAGGGTACCAGAATGTCTTTAAGGTTTCAATTCAGAGGGGTTATATATTACAAACAAATAATACATATCAGCAAGTCCAACCCTTTAAGACAAGACATCCTAAGATATATTCATAATAGCCCTGCTTCAGGGCATACAGTTTTGAAGACGACATTACAAAGGGTGAGGAAAGACTTCTTTTAGAAAGGAATGGAGTCAAACATACAAGCTTACATTAAACAATGTGAAGTGTGCCATAGATCCAAGGGAGAGAACACAAAACCCTCTAGGCTCTTATAGCTATTACCTATCCCAATTAGACCTTGGTCTTCCATATCTATGGACTTTATAAAAGGGTTACCTAAATCAAACCAATTCTCGATAATTTTGGTGGTAATGAATAAGCTTACTAAATATGCACATTTCATACCCTTATCCCATCCCTACAATGCCCTTAAAATTACCCTTTTATTTTCACATAACATCATTAGACTTCATGACCTTCCTACTAGTATAGTCTCTGATAGGGACCCTCGTTCACTAGTAAATTCTGGGAGGGAGTTATTTAGAGTTTAGGGGGTCAAGTTGTTGATGTCTATAGCTTATCACCCCCAAACCGATGACCAAATAAAAGCCACCAACAAAACCCTAGAAGGGTACCTATAATGTTACGTTAGAGAGAATCCCATAGGGTGGTTAAATTGGTTGACCATGATAAAGTACTATTACAACACCAACTATCATACATCAACTAAAACTACCCCCTGTTTGAAGCAACTTACGGCTACCCTCCCCAAGCACCATCGATTATATTCCAGGGTCAACCCAAATCCAAGCAACATAACAACATTTACAAGATAGAGCTAAGGAGAGGCAGAAGAAGCATGCTGACAAATGAATAAAAAACATGGAGTTCTAAAAAGGCAAGTGAGTTTACCTCAAGCTCCAGCCATTCAGATAGATCAGCATGCCAAGAAACAAAAATAGAAAGTTAGCATATAAGTATTTTGGGCCATTTAAAATCTTAAAAAAGTTGGATCGGTGTCTTACTAGCTGGATCTGCCCAAGAAAGCTCAAATCCACAACACCTTCAACGTATTACTAAAAAAGTGGGTCAGTAAGAACCTAACCCCTGAACCATGGCTTTCAGACCTCGAAACAAACTAAAGACTACAACTAGAACTGGTCGAGATCTTGGAAAAAAGGACCATCATAATAAGAAGGAAAAAGAACTGCTCAGATGGGAAGGACAATCGATCGAAGATGTCGTTTAGGTAGAAGAAGAGTAGTTGGAGAGAGAGTACTCCCACCTTGAGGTCAAGGTTCTCAAAGGGGAGGGGAGTTGTGACCGGTTGGGACTAACCAAAAGGAAGAAAGGAGAAACCAGGGGAGAAACCAAAAGAGGGTAACCAAATGAAGGAAGAGAGATCAATTAACGTTCTTAACAAGCCAACTTGCACAGGAAATGAAAGGGAGTTAGCCTGTATAGCAGAGATGAAGGCAAGGACTACTTACATAAACAACCAGGATGGTAGGCTTCTAACTTCGGCAAATAAGCGACACATGGCAGTAAAGATAAAGAATAAGGAAACAACACCGTCTGAAGACTAAAGAAAGGAACAACTAGCAGTACAAACATACACAATACGTATATAACTAAAATATTGTTATTTGAATAAAATGTATACGAACATAAGACTAGTGTTTCTAACAAGGGATTATAAAAAGGAAGAGAGGGTCAGATACAAGGCAACCAGAGTGAAATTGCTTTGCAGCAAATCAATTGTCCAAAGAGGCCCGAGCTACCTCGAATCTGCCCATAATATTAGCTGATAGTTTCTAGTCTAAATTTCCTTTAGTTTTCCTTAGTTTTTTTTTGTTTTTGTTTTTTATGTTTGATAAACCCTAAAAACACAAAAACATTGTTATCTTATTTTCTAAAAAAAACATTCCAATAAAAGCTCCAAAACGAGGGTTCTCTCATAAAATGATTTAAATTAATTTAAGAGTGTTACAATGAGAGTATCCTAATTGTTTTTTTTTTTTTTGTATATTCAAAAATAAAATATGTATATGTTTGTGGGAGGCTATTCTAGGATATAATAAAGTATTAATCACTTTAAGCACAAGATTATTTAATCACTTTAAGCACAAGATTATTTGATTACATTAGATTTATTCTTAACAAAACCCTAAATAAAATTTACTCAAACACTACACTTGTAAAACATGTATAAAAAAAATTACTTATTAGATATTATGTGACTGTTCCAGAGTATGTTTGCGGTTGTTTTTTAAAGTGCTTTTCATTTAGAAATGCATCACAATGATATAATTTTTTTTATTTTTAAAAAATTATTCTTGATATTATCATGTGAAAATGATCTAAAAACACTAAATTATTTTAATTTAAAATAATAAAAAAATAATTTTTTTTTAAATATTTTAAAATGCAGTATTAAACACTCCTTCTAATGTTACTCAATAGTCTGATCTGGAGAGAATTTTCATATTCTAAAAATAAAAGTTATGATAAAACCTATTCTCTTTTCATTGTGTGTGTATATATATATATATATATATATATATATATATATATTAATTATTTTAAAACAATATTTAATTTTTTATTGTACATAGAATGTGTTTGACATTGCATTGCAGAATATTTTTGGAAAAAATAATTTTTTAGTATTTTTAAATTATTTTTATATATTGATATCAAAAATAAATTTTAAAAATTAAAAAAATAATATTTTAATATATTTTTAAATAAAAAATACTTTAAAAATAATTCCTTATATTCACGTATACATGAGCACAATATCGTGAATAAGCAGCTACAGTCCCCTTAGGGCAAGTCTTATGGCAAGAGTCATTTTGGAGAGTAAAATGATAAAAATAACTCTTTAAATAGTGTGTAAATAGCTATTAAGTTGATGTGGAGTCAAATGGTAAAGAGCTATTTTGGAAAGCCATTTTTTTTAAACTTATTTTAAATAAAGTTGAATGATTTTGTATATAGTTTAATTATACAATTAATTTTACAATTAATAGGAATAGGTTATATAATTAAATAATTGCTTTTGAGAAACCCGCCAACAATAAAAATATTATTTATATTTATATTTAAATTAAAAAAATAATTATAATTAAAAGATCCTGAATATTTGAAATTTGAAATTTTGAGTGTTAGATAAAGTTAAAAATAAATTTAATACATTAACAAATAATCAAGAAGTTCTTACATAATTAATTAACATATATTCCATTACAGATAATTCAATCAAATTAATCACAAATTAGTACTCCTTTTTGCCATAATTTCCAGCTTTTTATCTTCAAAATACGTTGCAGAAATTGGATCCATTGTAGAAGTATCCATCTTCATAATCTTCATCTCTTGTTTCTCTTGTTTTTGTTTAATCAATAAAGCTTGTTGCTCTAACAACATTTTTCTGTCTTGTTTTTTTCTACCTCAATTTCAACAAAAGTATCCTTCAATTGCTGTAAGATATTTGTTAGACTTGTCTCCCTAACTTTCTCTTTTCCTTGTCTACGTTTAGGTCGTTCCTTTACAGCTTTCTGGTCAATTAGTCTATTTTGGTAAATAAATGCGTCACCGTTTTCTCCTAAACTAACAGAATCAACGGTTGAAGGAGTTGAGGAAGCTGGACTTGCATTTCCATGATTTTTTTGTTTCTTGATTGACTTCTGATGAAGACTTGCACATTCAAATTGCCACTTGGGTTCCTTTTTAGGAAACCCAACAATGTTCCAATTGAAATCGTTTGCCAACAACTAAAGCATACATTTGTCGAGCATCATTAATCTGGTAAATCAAATTAATAAATAAAACTATGTTGTATAATAAATATGTTAAACAAATAATTTAATATGGAAACAAAAAAAAAAAAACAGTACCCTTGATTCTTCAGTTGTTCCACTTTGCTGACTGTTTTCAATTTGGTTAACAAAACCAATAAATTTTCCAACTTCTTTATTTATTTCTTGCCATCTATTCGAAATGCTTATCTGAGAACGATTATTCAGGTTTCCTTCATTCTCGACAAAGTAAGCATGTACTAAAGCCCAAAATTATCTTGTTTGTTGATTAACTCCTGTGATTAGATCTTTGCTAGTATTTAACCATGCAGATACGAGTAAACAATCTTCCTCCGGTGAGAAGTTTTTACTTCGTTGTGATTTTTTAGTTCTATGAACATTTAAATTAGAGTCTATGGAGTCATAAGAAAGTTGATTAGGATCACTTTGTTGAGAAACAAACTGTTCAGACTCACTTATAAGAAAGTTAGTGAATGGGGTCGGTAAATTTGAGTCCATCTGCATAAAAAAATAAATTATGTGATTGACCTATGTTACATTCTATTTAAATCAAATTCTGTCAAACTTATAGTATTAATAAACTTGTAACAACACATATTTAATACAAGGAAAATAACATCATTATCAACATATAACTTATGAATAAATTCACGGCAGCTCTAAACATAAAATTGAAACAATTTATAAATCTAACAGTAAATTTATAGTATGTAATTAAGTTAACAGAAAAAAAAAATTCTAATTAATGAATTTTGCATAATTATTTTTTTGTGCTAACTATTTTTTATGCTAACTATTTTAACAGACAAAAAAAAAAATCCTAATTAATGAATTTTGCATAATTATTTTTCTGTGCTAACTATTTTATGCTAACTATTTTAACTGACAAAAAAATCCTAATTAACGCATTCCACATAATTATTTTTCTGTGCTAAATATTCTTTTATGCTATCTATTTTAATCGACAAAAAAAATCCTAATTAACAAATTTCGCATAATTATTTTTCTGTGCTAACTATTTTTTTATGCCAACTATTATAATTATTATAATTAATAATAATTATATATAAACCCCCCCTCACCTGATCCCCACCCCATATATAAACATCCCCCCCGATCCACCCCCCCAAACCCTATATTCCCTCTCTCTCAGTGTTGCCCACGTCCCTCTCTCAGCTCCGTCTAGCCCCGTCCCTCTTAGCCTCCAACCCCATCCCTCTCTCCGTCCAGCCCTGTCCCTCTCTGTCCAGCCCCTACCTCTCGCCTCCAGCCCTCTCCCATGGCGATCTCGCCTCTGTCACTCTCTACTCCCTCTCCCATGGTGCTCCCCCCTCTCCCTCAATCTTTGGCACAAATCCATCGCTAAAAAAGAAATCAAAGCTTCCTACTTATACAACAACAAAAAGAGATTAAGTTTAGAAAACAAAACGAAGATGTGGGCAGAAGGTTTGAACTAAAGATGAAGATGCTCTTGTCATTGGATTTTGATGAACGTATTTTCTTTTGATAAGTCTTGTTCAAAAAATTGATGCAGTCTATGAGTTGAAAAATTGTTGAATTCATTGTGTTGTTGTGGGTTTTAATTTGATAAATGCTAACGATAATATTTGCAACGGTCAGATTGGATTTTTGCTTTTGCATGTGATACATGTAGGAATGCCTCCAAGAAAAGCAAAAGCTATTTTGATTCTTCATTTAGCTCTCTCTGGAGATACAAATTTAACAAAAGCAGCTAAATTTTTAAAAATTTAACTTTGCCTCCACTGACTACTCTTTGTGTTGGACTAGCCCCTGGGAGTGTGGTCCAATAATAATAAAGGCCCGTTTCAGCCTTTCCATTTGGGCGGGAAAGTCAGCCGTCGATATAAAGACTGCCAGTCCCTTAAACATTATTTATTTTTTAAAAAACATCATGAGGACGACCTCTACTGCATCACAAGAAATAATGGAGCTCTTCTCTAAACTAGCAGTTGAACTCCAGACCCTAACTCACAATTCGCCAATCAATCAACAACAAGAGTTCGATGATTCTTCAATTGAACCCTCAATCTCAAAGCTAACTCAGTCTCTCACTCACAATTCTAGGGTTAGGGTTTTGGACACTGCTTTATCTCTCATGTGCTTTAAAGCGCCACAGGTCTGTCATTTTTCTTCTCTACTCAAAAGAAACTGTAAGGTAATGCCAGAAGTTGTACTCCTCATCCTCACAAAATTTTGGACCCACCATAGAAAATATGCATGGGCTCCACAGAGGGATGAGAGTATAATTCTGGGTATATTGAATAGTTCCTCCTCAACTAAGCTTTCTCTCTCTCTAGACCTAGGTGTTATTGCTATGTACACTGCTTAATTTAAGTAATGGGTTTTAATTTTAGGTCCTTGATTCAGTGGCTGAGTATTCTGTGAAGACAATTGTCAGTGTCTTGTCTTCATCGATAAGTTGTGAGGTGTTCCGGTTTCATAATGAAGAGGTTTTGCAGATCGGTAGCTTCATTTCTCGCAGCCATTGCATGGAATTAATTGAATGTGTTTTTGATGTTATTTCAAAATTGAAGGAGCGTGGTGAGTTTGCTTCTCCCTTGTTTCTTTAATCTCCATTGCGTTTTGATGTTTATTGAATTGTGATGGTACTGTTCAAGGACCATTGATTGTGGTTTGTTTCTATTCAGTTGTTTTAGTTTGATTTCCAATGACCTGCGAGGATTAATTTTATTGGATATTTTCTTGACCAGAATCTAGATATGAATGTCTGAACCTCTTTTCTTAATAATAATAATAATAATTTTCTGTAGGGATGCCTATTGATCTGCTCTTATCTGCTGTGGTTAGAGTTGCAGCCTCAGCTTCTTGCTATAAATATTTATCCCCATCGATTAGTGTTCATAATGTTAAATCCATTGATGGAAGTATCACTGCTATCTCAAAGCTGCTGTGCCACTTGCCCATGGATTTCTCCTTTAACCACCATGATATACCAACCAGGTTTTCTTCAACTATCTCTCTCACTACAGAGTGTAGAAATTGTCTCCTTCCATTTTGTTTTAGAGACATGGCAATTAATATTGGTGCACATTAAACTTATCTCAAGGTTTATTAGTTGATCCTTTCAGCGAGAATATGATAATAATCAAATAGAAAAAAATTAAGAAATTGACTTGGGTGTTTTACAAACTTTTATTTTGTAATATATATAAATTCACCCTATGTTTTCACTTTTCCACTTATACTTGCGTGTTTGTTTTGCAGGTTGTTATTTTGGTACCTTGACCCATTAGCTCTAAAGCATGATATTACAAAAATCTTGCAAGAAACCATAAAAAGACCTTTCCTTTGTTTGAGCATGGAATTTTATGAGAGGATGGATTGGCGCTCAATTCTTGTATGCTTGGTGCTCTCTCCAATCATGTTCATTAATACCAGAGCTCTGTTACATGACTGGTTTCTGCAGACGTGAGTTCTATTTCTTGATTTTATGGATGCTCCAGCTTCTTTTTTTGAGCATTTCTAAATAATTCTTAAAGAATCATTATCAAAACTTCAATTGAACTGAAATTCTTCTTTGAAATTCAGTTGTGTTATCTGCATGGAGCTTCTGATAATATTTTCTGCTAAAAACTTGTCATATCAGAGCAACTGGTTTATCACATCATTTTTTTTTTTTTTTATGCAACAGGGGTCTTAGTTCTGTTTTAGAGCTTCTGATGGAATTAGTTTCACTGATACTAGATGTAATTTCTAGACCAACATGGTGGGGCCTTTCATTAGAGCTGGGATTGAAGCTTCCATTTTCTAATGCATATTTTCCATATAAAAGTGATTTGTTGAAGTCTTTTACTGGACCCCTCTCGTATGAAAGTTTCCTACAATTAGTTCGCAGGACAAGAAAATCAGCTTCTCTGAATAGAGAACTATGTGATCCAACTATCAATCCATCAGCAGTGAGGGTTGCATTAACAGATCACAAATCTATCTGGTATATTCTTACTCCATGTCAAAGAAAAATAGCAAAGGCAATTACTACATTCAAGCCATTTTCTAGAACTTATTTGAAATGTTTCGTAGCAGGGCCCTGGCAATAAGCTTTCCAGATTGGTTCTATTTTGCTTCAGTTTTACTCTTTTCTGACGACAAAAATTTCCAACAAAATATTCAAGCAAGATGCCCATCAGGGGTTCCGGAATTTGAGCAACTACATGCTGCTGCCGCCACTTTTATTGCTTGGATTCTGAGCCCTGCTAACAAATCTAATCAGGATACACTCTCTGAAAATCTGACTAAACTATCAAAGTGTTGGAACCTGAAAGAAATCAGCTTGGATAATAGTCAGAATGGGATGGCTGGCTACAAGAAGAAACTTAAGAAACCCAGGTTTTGTGACAGCAAGGAGGATTCTACTCCTGGAAACAAGTATGATTGTCAAGTCATTATCCTATGGCTCAAACAATTCCAGAATATCATGAAGCATAATGAAACCATTGATGACATGGCCTTCTGTGAGTCACAATCTTATGCTCTTCTCCAGCAGCATGATAAGCTGCTCAGAAGAGTACCACTTGGCATCTTGATTGGGTCCTCCAGTTATATAAACGAGGATGGATGTGAGCTGCTGCTTCATTATGCTGCCACTGGTAGGATACTCAACTCCCTTGCAACTGAGAATACTAGCTTGAAACATGTAAACTATAATTCTTCAGGGCCAGAAGATTTGTTTGGAGGTTTTAACAAAGAGGAGGCTGTGTCAGGAGCCTGTCTTGTCTTCAGTGTAACTGATGTTGTTAAGAGGATGTCTGACTCACTATTTGAAACTGAAAAGAGTGGAGAGGACTTTCTATGCCTGGTGAAATTAAGGACTGGCAGGTACTTGCTCAAGTGTATCAAAAGTTTAATCCAGTTTAATGTTGATGCAGATGGAGTACCTATGCTTTTGGATCTCCAAGGTAGATTGGAGAGGTGGAGGCATCAAGGGAAAGAAGTACCAGAGTTTCACAAAGATCTAGATGATGCCCTTAAAGGTTTAAGCACTGAGTTATCATGATATTCTTAAAGCTACGGAGCCTTTTGCTAATGCACAGCATCCTAGAGAAGTTTTACAATTCAGCGTAGGAGATTGAGTCTATTGAAAGCTTGTGTAAATGGATCCTTGTGCTCTAATAGTGTGTGGGATCATATTAGATGTTCAAAGCAAGAGTTAACTGGTTTAAATTGGTGTGGGTCCATCCTGAGTTCCGGCTAATGTTATCATCCATTCTTAATAGGCGTCCTATGAATGGAATAAACAGTGGAATAGTTATTAATCCTACAGTCTCATTTGTTATCAAGATGCAAAAACAAGAACTGTCAACTTCTTGCACCCAGGGGAATCCAGGTGATCAGGGCTGAGAACACTGTATTATTGAAAAACCACTTGATGGATCACATCAAGAGTTGTGATGGAATAAGGCCAAGGCTCCTCCACTTGAACGTTCTTTTAAGAAATATATTGGCTGTTGGTTCTGCATGTTGGGTGAAAGCAACAAAGACTGAACCAGCTGGCTTGTATGACATTCAGGAGTATTTTCCACTCAATTTGCTCAGATGTCAAGATGAAGATTTCTGTGGTCAGTTATCAATCCTCTTTGATTGTTTTTTTTTTTTTCTTCTTTAGTGCCTTATATTTTTAACGTCTGTGTGAGGCTTTTGTTTTCTGGTTGTCAAGTGTCTGGTAGCTTCATTTTCATTTTTAATAGTTTGATATGTGAAATTGACTCATGACTACCAAAAAATCAAAACACGATTTGCTGTGCCAGTTGCCTGTATGTTATGCAATTAATGTGGGGATGCGATATCTGCTCTGTAATTCTCAGAAAATTTTAATTAAATCCTTCTATCCATGTTTAAGGTATTCTAATAGAAATCAAAATTTGTTTAGGGGCAAAATTGACACGAAGCTAAGAGTTAGGGGGGGGGGGGTATTTTTAAGGCTTGACAAGAAAGAGAGTATGAAGCTTGAATTCAAATTCCATTGCAATGCTATTAATTATACTCCTTTGCATTTTATTTTTGAAGGGACAAACTTACAAATACTCAACCGCTGCACGCTAAAGACTTGTCTATATGAATTTGTAAGACTAAAAGCTTTCAGACTATATGTAGCCTGTTTATGATGTATTACAGATAATAGCTTGCCTCTGTACCTAAAGCATCTTTCTAACACTTCACAATCTTCATCTGGCTTTGCCAGATTCTGGATGTATTTTTTTTTTTTTTTTATGATTCGCCGATGGCAAGTAATTCCTTCGACCTTGTATATCTGCAAATCTACAAGCCTGAAAATCTTACAGGATGTAATTGTAATGTAGTGCCCATGTACTGAAATGGAGTGAATCTGGGATTTCGAGTACTTGCTTAGAGCTTTTGGAATTTCAAGACTTCAGCCGCAGACAGCCTCTACTGATAGCTTCTTTGCACTATCTGGACATGGATCTCCCCCGAAAACTTCAGGAGCTACAGTCACTGAGCACGACTGCTTTCCAACACAATTCTGCAAAAGGTTCCTCATGGCCGTCACATAAAGTTTATGAAAAATCAGCTAGAATCTGCGCAAGCGAATAAGCTTACATCCCAACGCATGGCAAGATGTTTCATGCGAAACATGAATTGAGAAGGAAAAAAAATGATTGAGCTAAACTAAATCTATTATGGTTTCAATTCTTCAATGATGATGTAACTAAAAATTATCCCCCAATTTATCCCTCCTAGATTTTTAAAGGACCCTGGGAGTCAGAGGGAATTGAATAAAATTGTAAATCATGTTATGTCTTCTCCCTCTAAAATGAAGCTGCCGACGTGCATATGCAACATGTTCAAGTCACTAAAATAGGCTTTAATTCGTGTTTTGTGCAGGGTGGCCTTAGCAGCAGTTGTTTTACAACCGTCAAGAGTTCTCATGTTGCTTAAAAAACAGGTCTCATAGGTTAATATAATACCCTTTCAAACGCATCGTATGACTTGTGGGCATGGCAGCTCCCCTCTCGAAAGCTTCCACATGTACCCTGAGGCATTCCGTAGCTAGCAAACTTGATCTGCGATATCTTCTGTCCTGGTGGACACCACAGGTGGGCTTTGGGCTGCAGGTTGCTGACTTTGCCTGAGGCTATCACATGCCAGTTCTTCAATGCTGGCTGCCCTTCAAAGATATCAGCACAGACACTTCCAGTAGTTCTTTTCACAAAAGAAATTCCAGTCGGATCACCACCCAATTCTTCAAACACAGCTAAAAGATTCCCGCTTGGCTTAAGCCACGAGCGAGGAACATGGTACCTGAGATTAATAGCATTGTCATCAGGGCTATTCAAGTTGGAAAAGCAAAACAAGCTAGACAGTCCTGAGGTTTCCTTACCATCTCTGGGAGGGCTCCCCACAGTTACTCCGACATTTTTTGTCATCAAATGTTCCGGCATAATTGCAGTCACCACAGCCACCATGAGCTACATAGCCCGGCCAGTGCCGTCCTATGTTTTGTCCATTTATCCACATCTGACCCTTTCCCATGCTACTCATATCTAAAGCCAGAGGATCATTGCCTTGTGGTGCATCGAAAGTAGTCTGGATTTATCAAAACATGACGAATTTATTATTAAAACTTGGTAACCATATCTACTACCTTTGATCGAAATTAAATAACTTAGAAATGTAGCAAGTGCTCGTGAAACTCTCTTACTTTGTACCAGGTTAGTGGTTGTTTCTGAGCCAATAGTGATCCTTCCATCCATTCAACAGATGTGCTCCCACTAACAGTATGAAGGCTCAATGATTCACCTTTCAGACCAATCTGCTCAGAAACATGGCAAATAATTTAAGTGGTTCTCTAGCTTCTTCTGACTAATTTTGCGATACAGCTATATACCAACTCCATGATTTTTCAATGTGGTGAAAGATACTAGAGATCAGAAATGTTTTAGCAGAATAATAATCAGAAAACAAACCTTGTATGACCATTTCTGCCCCGACAGGTCTCTTGTCCCCTCATTCAGACCCTTCAGGGTGATTGGACCTAGAACCCCAGCATTCCATGTCTCAAAATGCAGGCCAACGTTCTGAGATCAATCAAAATGATAGCATGTCAGGTTCAAATGACTACTTATATTCCAAAAAAAATGTCACAGAAAACAAAACAAAACAACAAAAGCGAGAGAACTAACCGGGAGACCAACAGCAACACTTAACAGAGAAATCTTGTTAATCCCCGCTGTCAGTTTGATGTTCTGGCTAAACGTTAACTTGGGATTGGATAATCCCCCATACACGGTTCCTGCCACAAGATTTAACTGAAATTTTAATACAAGATGGAGGAGAAAAATGAAGTCCATTAGGAATAACAGGTTAATTTGAACAATTATATTCTATTCCACCCACCTGCTAGTTGATCATTGATAAATACATGCAAAGCATGACCAGCGGAGAAAATTGTGAGAAGAGGATTCTGTCCACTCTTAAGAAATCCTTCATCCGCGTCTATTTTGACACTGAATAGGCGAGAAATGTTCAAGATGGTAAGCTGTAAGCAAGAAAATATGCAACAACAAACCAACACTTTCCCCCAAGAATCAGCTTGTCCTAAAAGCTAGGACTTGTACTTACTCTGTCAGGTACCACAAGTAGTCTGTTGCATCCCTTGTCACATTTATTTGTTCCCACAACCCATTCATTGTAGTTGTATCATCATCATCAGCTGATGCAGTTTCTTCAATGAATGATTGCCATGAAAATGAGGTACTCGCTGGAACCATTTTCATTTGTGAGCTTTGGGAACCGAGCTGCACAAAAATTACCATCAGACGTCGAACTCATTGTTGCAGGTTTTTCCAGGTATTTTATGGACTAAACCTGAGCTTGTTTATTATCTTCTAGAACTCCTACGAGAGATCCTTAGAGAAGATTAAGGTCAAAACTTTCTCATCAATCACTAAGAGATTAGGGGAAACTGGCATGGAGAAGCACTAAAAGGTGAATAAACTAAGATTCCAGTTGTAAGCAACAGACCATTTCTTACCCTTGCCGTGTTATAAACCGCAGTCTTGCAATCAGGGAGAATGCTGATGGACCAAGGAGGCAATTCATATTGTCCATTACCAAAGGTTACCTTCACAGAGTATTTTGTATCATAGTTGGCAAGAAAAGCTGCACATACTGACTTTGACTTGAATACATGAGCCTATAAACAACGACAGTGATGATGAGTAAGCCAGACCAGAAGAATGCAGACACGTAACCACAAAACTTGAACCTTACCTCTTGATTACTCCCAAGTGATGTTACAGTGGGGTCAACAGAAACTAAAGCAGGTTCGCATAGCTTGATGGCTTTGTGCAAATCTCTCAAATGCCCCCACTTTGGTTCTCTTGGCAATCCTGGTTCAAAAGACAGGTATCCTTCTTTGATGACAGTGGCTTTGGAAATTTATCTTTTTTCATATTTAAGTACATCCTAAAAACATTAGTTTATAAATACATATAATTCATTGAGTCCATTGTCACAATCCACTTTAGGGAACATACCGAATTCATCAATAGGGGCATCGTAATCGTAGCTAGTGGCAATGAAGGGACCACCAGCGGTTCTTCCGAAGTTGGTTCCTCCATGGTACTGAATACATGAGAGACCGAAAAAAGGAAAGCCCCCAAGAAATGAGTGATCCATTATCCATCTTATGAGTAAATTAAATTTGGAAGGTTGCTTACCATATAGTAGTTTATGTATGAGCCACCATTTTGTATGAACCTAGCGACTGAAAATGCCATATCTTCTGCTGGCCTATGAGGAACAGCACCACCAAATTCAGTATACCTGAGGGCAAGATGAAGCAAAGAAAAAATATTCAAGGATCATTAGTTAAGTTTCAGCACCAAATAAAAATAGAAAAACATGTAACCAACTTTTTTTTCCCTTTTTTGATGCGGACACCCATCATTCGTGTGACTTACCAGCCAGTCCAGGCTTCTGTCCATATCTTGGGTTTATAGTCCTTGTTTGGTTTGAAGTTTTCACAGTAGAATCCATTGCAGGTGTCTATCTGCAAGCCGTATAAAACAAAGATAGGCGCTTGAATAAATGATAACAAGCTGTGTGATTGGCCTATGCAATCCGACTGAATGACATTCTGACATATTTATTCTTTACGAAAAAGTTTCAGTAAATAATTTTTGCAGAATCTTCGCCATGGAACTTAAAACAAGATTTACCAGCAAGCAACAAGTAGGACATGCTCATCCTGTATATTATTATAGCAACAAAAACTAAAACTTTTGTTTGTTGATTGGAACACACAAAAAAAAAAAAAAACAGAGAGGGGCTGGTAGGACCCCAGAAGAATTAAATTAAATAGGGAAAGCAAGGCCAAATTTAAGGTCCACAACATACTCCAAGAAAATGACTCCATGAAAGCGAATATAAGCCGTGTGAAAAATAAAATAAAATAAAAGTGGTTGAATTGCTTACCATAGGATCTGGGGCATCTTCTTGCTTGCACATAATCCATGGGACTCCTGTACCAAGCTTCACTGCCATATCAGCTGCCCATTTTGTATAGGCTTTACCAGGTGCACCGATTTCCCATTCCACTGGTCCATATTCATTTTCTATCTGTTATTGTTGGACCAAAAAAAAAAGTGTTCAAGCAAACCAAAATCAATAGAATAATTAAATCACGTTTCTAGAATGATGACAAGGACATGAGTTATATATTTATTATTCTTTAGGAACTTGTGTTGAGCAATGGACCAATTGAGGACAAAATAGAATCAAATGCAATAAAATAAATATAACCCATTTTTCTAGAATGAAAATCAAGGGTTAAATTTCCAACCTGTGAAAGAATTATTGGACCTCCTTGATTTTCAAATAACTTTTCTGACTTCATCATGCCCACAATCTTCTCTGTGAACTTTTGCATCGCCGCCTTCATTGAAGTTGTAGAAAATAAGAAAAGAAACCGCATTGCATCAATTTGAGTGCTAAATTCAAAGAGATTTGAGAAAAAAAGAGGTCCCCGTAATCGTAACGATAGATTCCGAGTGGGTTTCCTACCTTGAAAGGCCCGTTGTCGGTTCTAAATTCAATACCAGGAACATATTTTAGCCACACAGGAAATCCCCTGAACCAGAAACAGAGCATGTGATTTTTTTTTCCTTTCTTTGAAAACAAAATATAAATGAAATTTAGGACACAGTTTTCTATGTTAGTCAAAGCTAATCAATATAGATAGATTATAAGTGATTGTTACCCAAAGTTCCATTCAGCACAAATATAGGGGCCAATCCGCAGATGAAGATAAAGGCCTGCTTGTTGAACCACCTTGATGAACTTAACCAAATCATACCTGTCCTCGAAATAATACTGCTTTTTTTTTTTTTTTTCATAGAGTGAAGATCAATCGAGTTAGAAATTTGAGAAAAACAAGAAGAAGAGAAAGAAGGCACAGCAAACGCGAAAGTCAGAGCTGAAAGGAATTTGCATTACGTTTCCAGGAGTAGGCTCATGTCCATTCCAAAAGACATAAGTTTGAATCACATCCACTCCTCCATCTTTGGCCTTTTGAATAAGACCAGGCCACATCTGCAGCCACCACAGAATCAAAACCCCACATAAGAATTGAAAAAAAAAATAAACCCAGGAAGAAATAAAGAAGAAGAAGAACCCATGAATGAACCACATTGGAATCAACGGTACCTCAGGAGTGCTTCTTGGGTAGTGTATTGAGCCAGAAATAAGAATCCTTCTCTGCCCATTGATTATAACAGCTTTATGATCATAGGAAACAGAAGCTGCAACAGAAGAAAGCCATGAAGAGAAGAGTAAAAGTTGCAGCAGCAAGAACACATTCCCCATGATTCTGTTCCCAGCAATGTCACACACAGTAAGCAACAAGCTTTTTTTGTCTGTGTATTGAGTATATTTAGGAGAACCTTAATTTCTTTCTACATGCATTACGAAAAAAGGAGATTGTCGGAGCTGGAAAAGATATGAATTTCTTGTTTTGAAAGAGAAGGGAAGCTGGCTGAGTTTAATGTGAAGATAAAGGAAAGAAGTGTTGTGTTTGTTGTTATTACAGGACAGGGGAGTGAATGAGGAGGTATGGTTGAGCGACCGCCTTTTATAGCTTTTTTTCCCCTTCTAGTTATGAAGTGATTAAATTATAAATTAATACTCTGGTTTAGCAAAATAAATTAAAGACTTTTTTTTAATTAACTCGTTAATCTTCCTTCTCATTTAATATCTTTTCGTATTTTTTTTTTAATAAATAAACTAGAAAACAAATAGATATTATGGAAAAAATGATGACCAAATTAGACAACTTTTTAAAAATCAATTAATATCAAATGAAGTAGTTCAATCAACACTGATTAATTAATTTTTGAATTTAAAATGATTATTTATTTATTTTTACTAATTTATAAACTTAATTAAAGTGTTAAAAACTGTGCCCCGTTTTTGCCCCTTACGTGGGACCACGCTCTCCTCTTCTTTGTGACGTGTACCTAGTATGCGTGATTAGCAAATCTAAGTACTTAGTTACTTTTTTTATAAAAAAAATAAGTGAGTAGAAATGTTGACGAGGTTATTTTTTAAAAAAGATATTTTTTATTTATAAATATAAAAAATATTTTTGATATTAATATATGAAAATTATATAAAAAGACTAAAAATATATAATTTAAAATTAATAAATTAAAAATATTTTTAAAACGTAAAGATAAATATCCTAATCTTTAAAAGGTTTATGTGAAATCAATATTATTATTTAAATCAGGAAAAAATGTTAATTTACAGAGAATTAATAAATAGATTTAAAAATAAAAAGCCATCATAATTGAAGTGTGATCAATAAATAATTTGAAATTAAAGCTGTTACAAGAAGGAATTATTTAAAGCAATTATTTGACCTGACCTCCCTTTCGTATTACTCACGCAAGGATTCCCTAATCCCAATTATTTGTGGCGTCTTTTGTTGGTCCAAGGTTGCTTCTACCTTACCTCGTATCTTACATGAACGAATTTCCTCCTTTGTTTTATATTTTAATTTTACAAAAACTAAAATATTTGAATTTTTATAAAAATTAAATTCCTTTACCTAAGATACATATTATCATTTTCAGAATCATAAGCTACACTATTTACATGTACAAACACAATATAAACAAGAATCATAAAATCATAAAAGACTTTTTAACTAATTATATATTGATAATTCTATCCAAATAGTAAATAACAATAACAATATAATATAATTAAAATAGAAACAAAATAAATTATATATATATATATATATATTCTGATATGTCATCATTTTTTTTATTTGGTGTTTAATTGAGAGTATGTTTGATATTTTTTTTGAAAATATTTTTCATTTAAAAATATATTAAAAATAATATATTTTTGATTTTTTTAAAATATTTTTTATTTCAACATATAAAATGATATTAAAATATCAAAAAAATCTAATTTAAAATAAAAAATTTATTCTTTTAAAAAATATTTTTAAAATACAATACAAGGTTATTAGACGTTTAATTTGGGTTAACATGAATTGCTCTTTGCCATTTATTTTCTCATGGCTATCAAAAGTGTATACATACATATGTATGTATGTATACATGTATATGCGAAACAAAAGCAGAGTACTAGCCTAGGTGGAGGGGAAAAAAAAGCATCATGGTATAGGAGATAGATGAGTATGAACAGAAGCACTAAGCGAGGATTGACTTGGTTATTGTGTGCCTAGCTAGACACACGGTAGTGTCAACTGTGGACTAACACACAGGAGAGCTGGATACCTAGTAGATAAATGAAAAATGTACAAATTAAATTGTGATTTAGCACTATTTTGATTTATTTTTTTCTCTAATTTTACCAGTTTTTAATTCAAATTTATATATTAAATAATTATATTTTAATTATTGGACGGTGGAAACTTATTTTATTTGTTTTTCCCTCCAATATCCCACTGTGAATAATGGCATTTCATGTTGCCATGAATCACTTTATGAACGCTCCAAAAGCCTATTAAAGAAGTGATCAAGATCAAATCAAATTTAAAATTCAGAAAGAAAAGAAATAAAGGAGAATAAGGGAGACTAAAGGGCTGCCGCTGTGGATGAGGAAGTCACCGTCTGCGGGCGTCTACGGGTTTTTTATTTCTCAAACAAGAGGAGGCCATGGAGCAGCCATCATCGCTTTATTGATTTCTTGAAAATAAAAATAAATTATCCATAATTATAAATCGCAAAATTCATGGTTTCATTTACCATTTTGACTATAATATCCTTATATAAGAAAACGTTGACGTGTTGTTTCACACTTGTAATTCATGCTTATCTAAACATGGGAATATACAAGGGAAAATAATCGATCTTTATTGTTAATATTTTATTTTTTAAATTTTAACTCTAGATATTCTTAATTATTCTCTTCTTGTTATGGATAATAATAATAATAATAATAATAATTTAATTACTCCCCTCAAGTTAGAGTTGATATGATCTATTGCATTAAACAAATCGAATACTTTATTACATAACTTTACTTTATTGAATAAAATCTACTTCTTTAATATATCAAAAACAACCAAATCTAAAACGTAGAGAAAAATGATTAAGCGATGATTTAAGAGTTGAATAGCGTGTTTAGAGTTGATGGTTTGATATTGTATTTTAAAATAATAATTTTTTTTAGTTATTTTAAATTATTTTCTGATATTAGAAATTAATTTAAAAATTAAAAATTATATCATTTTAATATATTTTTAAATAAAAAAATATTTGAAAAAACAAGTTAAGCAACCTTCGAGGACAGTTTGTCGGAGTTGAATGGCGTGTTGAGGGATGCAAGGTCTCCTCCAGGCGTGTTTCCAGCACGTATCTACTAATCTTTGGACAGAAACATAAACGAGATTACGACCGGATTAAGAAACAGTGGATGATGTGATCTTCTCATGCAATCTTCATTAGTTTTTGTTAATAAAAAAATTAAGGAAAGAGAAGGCAGTTGTCTTATGGACTTGTGTAGGATGCTCAATCATAATCCGTGAATAGAAAATAAGCATCGTCTGTTCATCATCTCATGATTTTCTTTTTTCTTTTTTAAATACTTGGAATTTAGTAGCGGCTTCCTTTGTTCATATAAGATTCAAGTTTCTGTCATAGCAATCATCCTAATTATTATTATTATTATTATTATTATTATTATGATCAATGATGAAGTGATGGGGAAGTTTTAAGATATATAATAAAATTCATTTGTAATGTAATCGATAATATTTAATTTATGAACTCGGAAGCTACTTTCCTCCCTTATTTGCTCTTCATTATCTCAGCTCTCCGACAAACAATATACTCTTCGTTTTATCATAAATCAACCTCTCACAACAAATTCATCTACACTAGCACTTATCATGTCAACTTTCCTGTTCGGATTAGAATTTTATTGAGGATTTCTCGCATTAAGAAAGTAAAATTACTCTCTTTTTTCAACTCAATTTTAAAATATTAGATTTTGTTACATGTTTTTGTCATATATATATATATATATATTTTGGGTGTTTACTAGTTTTTTTCAATAAAAAATTGTTGCATGGATGAATGCTTTGAACATGTTCGAGATTTTAAGAAATTATATTTGTTTTTAAATTGATGAAATTTATTTTGAATTTATAACTTAGGTATTTTATAATAATAGCTTATTTAACAAGCCTGTTTTATATACTTATTTTAATTTTTTTGTTAAGTTGAAAAGTCTTATAAATGTTCAAAAATTTGAATTTAAATAGATAATCTATAATGAGATAAAAGTACTATCAACATAGCTTAAATTAATAAGTTTGAGTTAAGCCAACTTAGCTAATTTATTTAATTTATATAATT
Organism: Salix dunnii; assembly: GCA_015731905.1. Lineage (NCBI taxonomy): Eukaryota > Viridiplantae > Streptophyta > Magnoliopsida > Malpighiales > Salicaceae > Salix > Salix dunnii. Next base: position 10,618,255 of record CM027664.1, on the reverse strand, counting down.
AATTAATACATGTTGTCATTAATATTTTGTATGAGTTTGATATAGATAATGGATGATCATTCATGGTTGTATCATTCGCTTGAAGGTTCGCATAGGAAATATTATTGTAATGGAGTTGATGATTTTATGAAGAGCACATTATCTGATTCATTAGATTGTTGAATTTCTCGTAAATATATTATTGTTAATTCTTACTATCCAAAAACTTATAATTGATCAAATCCTAATTTTTTTTATTATCATATAAATAATTTTTCATTTGGTTTATAACACATTTATGAATTGCTTGATTAATCCTATCTATTGGGATACATAATTTCAAAACATATTTCCTGTTATCCATTAATGGTTGTAATTCATGTAATAGATTTATCAATTTAGATATATAACTAGTTTTATTTTGAATTTACCAAGTCTGAGTTCTAAAATAAAGATAAACTGTTATAATAGGTATTTCATCAATGGACATGCGTTTCATACTAAAGAGTGGAGTAAAGATAAAAAAAACATATAATAATAAAGTTTGTGTTACATATCGACTTCTAATGAGTTTAAAGTTGAACGCTATAAAAAGTTAACAGTGATTATTGAATTGCAATATAATAATATATTCATTTATTCAAATGCTATTTATACTATACAAATGATAAAAGAATAAAAGAAGATTCTCTTTATAATTAGTTTGGAGTTAATACAAAGGCTAGACTGAACTCTTTTATTTCCGTTAAGAAATGCCAATAAGTTTAATACACAAACACTATTTTTTTTTTTTTTGCATCATATTTTTTTTAATTATTTTTATATGAAAGAGTATACGATCAATTAGGGTTAATGCGAGCATCATCAAACAAAAACATGCCTCTCCAATGAGGCCCACCATTGGTTGGTGATTGATGTCATTAGTCATCCCCTCATTAATTTGTACATCAATATAGGGTTCGTTCTTGATTAATTAGTTTGTGGAAAAAAGTCAGATAAGATGTCAGCACTCAGTGGGCATGCCGGTCCAGAGATAATGGTTCAATTTTATTCTGAAAATTAAATAAATAAATTTTATTAGACTGCGTGGTTCAAGTCATCGATGCTTTCGTCGGACAAATGGTCATCAAATGGGGACAGTGGTCTTAGCCACGAGGTACCAAAATAAGCAATTGTTGTTAGTTGTTTCCAATTATATGTTTGTGTGTATATACTCAACGAGTCCTAATTACTTCGTATTTAATTAAGGAAAATAAAAGAAACTAAAATATATAATGTTTTTAAATCATTTTGATGTGTTGATGTCAAAAATTATTTTTAAAAAATAAAAAAAATCATTTTAATATATCTCTGAATAAAAAACACTTTAAAAAACAGTTTCAGTTACATTCATAAATAGTTAGCTAGTATATATAAAAGAAACTAGAATAAGCAATTGTTGTTAGTTGTTTCCAATTATATGTTTGTGTGTATATACTCAACGACTCCTAATTACTTCGTATTTAATTAAGGAAAATAAAAGAAACTAAAATAATCACGGACTAATCAAGTATATAATAAAAATAACTTATAATATCAATTAGCACACAACTAAAACATTAGTACATTTGTTTTGTCGGTAATGGATTATATATATATATATATATATATATATATATTATTTTCGGTGTTTTTCCCATTTATAAATAGTTCACCTGAAAGTTTGTAGGCGTGAACCACCGAACCAAAAATTAGATTTAAAATATTTATGCTTGCTATATCAATCATGATGTAATTATATCTATTTTATAAGAGTTTAATTTCAGATTTTGGATCATTTTTATTTTTTTATATTCTTAATTAAATTTATATATTAATCGGTTTTAAATATATATCTTCATATTAATTAGTGCATTCAAGGTAGTAATTGTTTTTTTTTTTAATAATGAACTTAAAGTTTGATGGTTATCGTTAGAAAAGATCTCAACAACTTTTTTAGAGTTGTTTATTTTTTGGAAATATTCCCATATCTAATTTTTATTTATTGTTTTTTTATTCATTGAAGAAATCTTATTACAATTTCTCAAAGTTCCAAGAAAAGAACTTAACAAAACCCTTTTCTCTTAAATTTGAATTTTGACTGCATTTTAATAAAAGATTATTAATTCTCTTTTCTTTTCATTATTAAATATTTGTATAGAAATATGATTAAAATTGTTTTTGAAAATAATTTTAAAATAATATTTTATTTTTATTTTTAGAAAATTATTTTTATTATCAGCACATGAAAATGATTTAAAAAATTAATTTAAAATAAAAAATATATATATATATATATATTTTTTTTTTCAAAAATAATTTTAAACCTCTCATCCAAATAGCCAGAAACCTTTTTTTTTTTCTTTGTGATTTGATATGCAGGAACCCACCACAGGGCTGATTTGTGAACTTCATTGTAAAAACAGGAAAAAGGAAAAAGAGAAAAAGATAACCCTATTGTAAAAACAAAATAAAATAAAAATATTTGTTTTGAGACTGTGAATCAATAACACTCCAAAAAAATAACCAACAATAAGAGAGTATTTCTATGCTGCAATGGCAATAAGATCCATCTTTTCAATCTGATTTCGGCTGGGCCCCTTCTGCTTTCTTCATCAAAAGACACCACGAACGGCATCCACACGACTGTTGAAAAGGTTTCGAGTGACAATCATCGTCCTCCGATGATGTTATTGTACTGATAAAAATCCACACAGTGTGTTCTTTTATTTATTCATTGCTGCTTTTCATGTGGATGAGTTTGCCACGTTTATAAACATTAGGCTCTCCTGCTATCCCTAGCCAATCCATATCCAAATTTCCTGGTCCTGTGGGTCCTGAATTAGGCTTTGATTCGATAATGATGTTGGCTGGCCATACCCTAAACCTAGGGCCTCATCCATCCATGAGGAGGATATGCCTAGGTGTGTGTTTTATCCCCTGACGTAAGGGTCGGTGACCGGACCCTGAAATCATTCCAACTCCAAGGCAGAGAGGTCTTGCTAGATACAGAAGGTCCGTGATGACTGAGGTTGATTTTATCAAGCAAGAAGAAACGAGAAAATAGAAACTGTAATTACTTTATCAAAACCATTAATTACATGTTAGAACAGCATGTAATGATGACTGATCTTCCTATTTGGGATTGTTCCAATGTTAATGTGTTGCTTGTTACGACGACAACAGACACCATTTTCACAACCAGCACTAACAAGAGCGATCATAATATTAGATCATGATAATAACAAGAGCGATCATAATACGTTTTAGCACTCGTAAAATTAGTTGAATTATATACCACCTAACCCGAACATCGCTGTTAATAAGAAAATAATAGCGATCATGATGACTTGGATATCGCAATGACAAGACTCGCTGCGGCTGGACGGCTATGCATATCGCCATCTTCAGGCATACTCTTGATAATGGAAAACCAACTGAAAACGATTATTCTATGGCGTGGGACCAGAGACGGTTGTGTATGGCCGGCAAATTTGATTTTGCAGCACCTTATCTGATATTGTAAAACAAGATTATTCTTGGCGAATGACACGATCATTTGACTTGATAGCTACTTTTGTAATGAGATTAGGTCTTGTGGCTGAAGTTTTAACCAACATTTTATCTTCCTTCCCTAAACATCATTGTCTTTTAGCTGCTGTCATTAATTAGTTTGCTGGACATGAATGCTTCTCCAGCACAGCTTTGCTTGACAAAGAAACAATTGTATTTCGATTTTTGATGATTTGTTCAACTGCTTTTACCGAGACACGCTGCGTTTTTATGGCACTTACTCTCCACCTACTCCCTCCTCAACTAAAATGGACGTAGTCTTGTTTGTTTTCCTTGTAGGAGAAGGTGGCTAAAACCCTCTTATCAACACCGATATGGTGGTTGGGTGGGGACAAGACCCATGCCACAAGACCTGTAAGCGGTCACCTGTGACAACTGGTTCAACCCCCTGCTGTTATAGACTCTACCCAACTCGCCATTTGGATAGCGCTCTTCTGCGTACCAAGGTGGAAGTGCTTTGCATGGTTACTGACTTTCAACGTTGTAAGGTTTGCGATGGCACAATTAATTAATTAATTAATTTCATGCAGCCGGTCGCGACAAGGACTCGATTATTCTTTGAAGATTGGACAGGCTGAATTATAGCACTGAACAACCATTTCAATTTTGCTTTCCTCCTAAATAATACTATAATGATGGCATGGCGCAAGATATAATTAACATGACGTCTCAATTAAAAATAAATTTATATTTAAATGATTTAAAAGGTTATCAAAAGTGTCATCTTCAAAACCATTTAATAGATGACTCAATGATAAAAGTTTCATATTAAAAAATTTATTCCCTTTATAGTATCAAGTTTGAATTCTATAATTATTAATATGATGACCGCTAAAGATTTACATGATAATTAAATTGAGGTTCAATAAAATTAATTAAGATACATGTAAACTAACCGAAACATCTATATTAATAATAGAAAAAAAGGGTCAGCCTCAAAGTTTGAACTCACAAAATTTCTTCAATTAATTAATTATTAGATCAACTTCCTTGCACCATGTTCGTTTACTCTAAACCTTTTTCACAAAGTTAAATGGCCAAGATTTTACAAGCTAATATTTCCTTAAAATAAATTTAATGTTGTGATAGAAAATCTTGAAAAAAGGAAAGAGAGATGCTAAAAAATCCAAAGCAAGTTCTTTCCTTTTCTCTTTCAGAAGCTTAAATGATAATATAGAGAGTCCCCGATAAATTAGAAACTAAATTCAGAGGAAATAAGCTTCTTCTTCTTTTTTTCTGGCAGCAAGACGAGAGGAAATAAGTTGTTGCCTGGTGAATTGAATGCTGATCTTTCTCTGCCGATGTTTCTTGTTAGGATGTTGACTTTGAAGTCACAATATGACTTTATTTAGTGGGAATTAGCTGGTGATATGCTGAGTCGGGCTTTTTCTCCCCTCACAAATCTTTCTCTTATCCACATCTTTAATTTTAAAATAGACTGTGGATTCACACACATTTTTTTCATGTTGTTTATTTAATAAAAATAAAAGTATCTACATGAATTTAAGAAACCACGACAATTAAAAAAAAAAGAAGGATAAAATGTACCTCTTTGACTAAAATATCCTTTTCTCATTAGCATGTTTTTTTAATCTTTAACTCTCAAAATTTAAAATTTTGCCAAAAACAATATTCCTCGGTAATTTCTTTTTTGTCGGTAATTTCATCGGTATGAATATATTGATAGCTTTACTGATAAACAAGACGTGCAAAAAAATATTACCCGCTCAATTATGTTGGTATATTAAATGTATAGATGACATAAACTTCATCGGTGGTTTCATTAGAAATATCCCGTCAATAGTTTTTGGGTAGAAATGATATTTGAAGTAATTATTTTTCAATTCTCCCAAAAATACTAACAAAACTTCTCACTATAATTCCATCACTAATATTTTTATTTATTTAAAAAAATTGAAAATAAAAAATATTGATGGACAAACTAAAATAACTAAAAGGACCAAAATAAAATCTTTTAAAATAAAGGGCTACCATATTCAAAAACAATTCTTTAAAAAAAAAAATGAGATCACAAAAACAAAAAACAACAACATGAAACAAATCATCAAACCCAATCGCCATAGTGTTTTCACTCACTAGTTATGACAAAATATTGAATGAAAGAAAAAGCTTGTAGTAGTTAATTATTTCCATAAATACATGCCTTTTTTATCTCCATTTTTCTTATTTTTTTCATCATGACCTTCATGTTTAGTTGTTCTTAGACAAGAAAAAAAATGCTCTTTTGATTAGTTAAGTCATCATAAAATGAGCTATATAATTGTATTTAAAATAATAGTATGGTTTTCTTTTATAAATATTGATCGGTCTTTATTAATTCTTAAAATAACTTATGTTTTTTTAGTTAGTTCTATAATTTAAATTTTTAATTCGCATATAATTTTTTTTTATTTTGATACATACTATCATTTTTACATATATTTAAAAAAAAATAGTAATTTGAATTTTTCAATATAAATAATATTCGTATTATCATATATATAATTTGTATCTCATTAGGTATTTTAAGAAAAAGAACTACTTCTTATAAGTTTACTGACTGAAATGAATAAATAAAAAACATTACTTGTTGATTAGGGACTAGAACTTTACAAGTAACATTAAATAAAATTGAATTTTCTTTAAGAATAAATTAAATTAGCCTCATATGAGGTAAATTACAATTAGATGTACAAGATTGGGCTCATTCATACGAGAGCCAAGTATGTGTGTTAATTAACTTGAGATTGATTATGCACTTGTGAGGTAAGTGGTATTTGTTTTTGTTTTGAGCTTATTATAAATTTAATTGAGTTAATTAGTTATATTATGCACTATCTTTTAAACAATAAAAAAAATGGATGTTTTTTTTTTTTTTTTTGTATAAACAATATGTGTGTGTGTGTGTCTATAATATAAATATATATATTTTGGGGTGATTTTTTATCGAGTTCGATAACTATATTTTTTTCATTCTTAATAACATCAATTAACTATATAAAACTAGTCATTTGGGTTTGTCTTTAATTTTATCTATTGAAATTAAGGTAAGATTGTCATTCTTGAATGCATACTAATACATTATACACAACTACAAAAATATCAAAATCATTATAATATGATCAACTCAAACTAGTAGACTTAAAATAATGGTATGAACTTTAGGGTCACCTTTGGTATTTATTCTGGGATAAGAGATATGAAGACATTGGAACAATAACATGTTTAGCTGAAGAAACAAATATAGATATATAAAAATAAATTTGTCCTTAAAAGAATTTTGGAGTGTCATTTTATACTTTCAAAATAAAAGCACACATATGCCATGTCTCTAACAAAGTTGTCAATTTTATTCCTTCCATAACAGCTGGTATATCTCGTTGGAGATCAAAAAATAGAACAAACTAGAACAGATTTTATATCACTTGGAATCTTGATCCGTTTAAAAAATTCTGCCCGAATTGCACTCGAAACATTCTAAAATTGTTAAGGGTAAAAAATTCCGCCCAAATTGCACTTGATCCGTTTAACAAATTTTCTAGTAATGTGCTATTATTAATTTTAATACTTAATATAATTTAAAGTTAAGGGTAAAATATACCCTTTATTTTATATATTAATATGTCTTGTTTATTGTAAATCAAACATGATGCATAAATTATTTTTTTTATTTACACACCATATTTAGATACAATTTTATTTCTATCTATTATTTTTTTCCTTCCTTTTTCTCCCTATTATCTATGTTTTCCCATAAAATTTTAACTAAATGTTACCTTGAAGTTGTATGCCTTTACTTAGTTTCAAAAATATAAGTGTTTAGTTAAAATTATATTTAGTTGAAAAATAGAAGAGATAGGTTAAAATTATAATTACTAATAATTCATTGTAATTAACAAAAATGAATTGTTTACAATGTTTAAATGATGTAATAAAGTTTTGTTTTAAGCATATAAATAATTATTAAGGGTCATATGCATCTAAATTAAGATGAACCAAAAGCATTAGCTTCATGTTTTGGAGGCTTAAGATAATATGAGCTTAATACAAATTTACATTAGCAAACACTATAGTAGTGTTCTTAGTTGTACATCTAGTAGATGATCTAAAAATACGAATTTGAGACTAAAAAATTTGTTTTTTTTTTGTGACCTCAAATTCGAGCAATATGATTGCTAATATGATGGTCTCCGAAAGTTTACATGGTTATAAAATTCAGTACCCGTAAGATTAGTCGAGATGCATGCAATCAGACACGAACATTCATATTAATAAAAAAAAAAAAACCTGTTGCATGAATCCCAAACTAGTAGGAAGATGTGGTTTGATATTATAATAATATTTATATTTTAAATTATTTTTTTATTTGAAAATACATAAAGAGAATTTTTATTTTATTTTTTATATTAGAAAATCAAAATAATGAAAATATAAAAACAATTAATTACTTAATTTATTTTATTTAAAAAAAAAATTTAGATTAGAAAAAAATATAACTTTGTCACTAAATAAATCAAATGAGTGTTTCTTTTTCCCTTCGTCAACTTAAAACATTTAACTATTTGAACTCCAGAGCCCTTTTTTTAATACGTGATGTCATATAAACGAGGGGTGATTTCAGAGTGGGGGGGTTGGGTATTTAACGTGGTAAGATTGTGATTGGCGGGGTTTATGGATTTGGGGCGGTCTGGTTCCCGCCACTGAATTTGGCAAATAAAAGCCGGGAAGTTTTTTGGATGCTGGGAGATACACGATGGTGAAGAGGCCCAAGACCAATATAAAGCCCAGTATAATTTTCAAGGACAGCTTTTAAAGCCCATGAAAGAGGTTGATCGGAATAAAATGCACGAGAGAGAGAGCACGCCTATGTCAGCTTTTATGGATTTTGTTCCATGTTTCTATGATTTATTGACGAGTGGAAACGTGTTAATTTTCATGCTTTTATCTCTTTCGAGAATACAATTTTGCATAAAATCTGAGCTTTTTTCTTACGTGGGACCAGACATTTTATATATATATATATATATACACACACACACACACACACATACACACACACTAGTCAATGCCCTCGCGCCTCGTCACGGACAGCACCATATTTTTTTCAATACAAAAAAATATTATTTGTGTTTTTTTTGTTATAATATAAATTTAGTCAAAATAATAAATCTGTGTAGAATTTCTGTGAAGTGCAAGTTTTCTATAAAATATATAAATTTTAAATCGATATAAAATTATCATCATCATTGAAAAAACAAGAAGATTCGGTTAATTGAATTACTGAATTCATTATATTAAGATTACTTCAATTTATAATTCAATTTAAATAACATTTAAAAACAAAATGTACATTGTGAAAAGACCTGCAATGATCAAATAACAAAAATAAATAGTTAATTTTCTATCGACAAAAGGATGAACACACATAAATTAAAAATCTATCTCTACGTTACCGTCATTTTTATTACTATAACAATTAAAATTATTATCAACATTATTGTCAAAACAATTAAAATCATTAAATTTCCCTGAAAAATAAAAAAAAAATCAAAACATTTTAACAAAAAAAAGAAAAAAAAATCACTAAAATTATCATTATTATTGCGCAAATAATAAAATCATAAAATTATTTGATTCGAAAAGCAGATAAAATAACAGAAAATACAAAAAAAAGGAAAAAAAATGTGCAATATTAATTTTAAAATTATCATGAATATTAATTAAAATTTCAGAATAGAACCGAATAAAAATAAAACCCCGACAAAAAAATGAGCCAAAAAAATATATTTAAAAACATAAATGAATAAATTCGGATAGCAAACTAGCATTGTCCAAATATTATATTTTTTAATATTTCATATCATTTTCATGTGCTAATGTTAAAAATAATTTAAAAAACAATTATCATTTTAATATATTTCTAAACAAAAAATATTTTTATTATTTTTTTAAAACATCAAATATAGCATAAAAACAATATTTGATGACTGTCGGATTTGCACCTACGCCATTTCTGGAAAATCTTGCACCTTGACCAACTCAACCGTCGCATTATCTCGTTCACCTTTCAAGATAATATATATTAATAGGAAATTGTATGTGGTTTCGCACAGTACCAAACAAAATAGAAATTTGTTGACAGTGGGATTTGAACCCATGCCCTTCCGACCAAAACCTGCTCCTTGAACCAAATCGGTCATCGCGATATCTCGTTTATTTTTCACGATAATATATATCAATAGGTACTTTACTGTGGAATCACAAAGTAAAATCAAGCCGTGTTTTATATATATCTACTATCCAATGCCCACGCGCCTTGTCGCAGCGACACCATATTTTTTTCAATGCAAAAAATTAAATATGTGAAATCTTTTTATCATAATATAAATTTAGATGAAACAATAAATCTGTGCAGAATTCTTGTTAAAATAAAAAAGAAAAATATTTTTACAAAAAAATAATAACTAAAATTATTATTATGGCGCAAATAATAAAATGATAAAATTATTTCACTGAAGAATAGATAAAATAACAGAAAACACAAAAGAAGAACAAAGGGAAAAAGAGAGCAATATTAATCTGAAAATGATCACCAATATAAATTAAAATTTTAGGACTAGACGAAATAAAAATAAATCCCTAATAAAAAATAAAATGACAAAAATTAAAAATAAAAACTAACAGCATAGATGCATAAATATGGTTAAAAAATTCCTGTTAAAATAAAAAAGCAAAATATTTTTACAAAAAAATAATAACTAAAAAATCATAAAATTATATGTCCGAAGAATAGATAAAAAAACAGAAAATACAAAAAAAGAACAAAGAGAAAAAAAGAGCAATATTAATTTAAAAATGATCACCAACATAAATTAAAATTTTAGGAATGGATGAAATAAAAATAAAATCCTAATAAAAAATAAAATGACAAAAAACAAAAAACAAAAACTAAAAGCATAGATGCATAAATACGGATAAAAAATAAACGTTGTCCAAGAATGACCGAAAAAACCAAAGAAATTAATAGCAAATAAAAAATTCGAACAATAAGAACTGAAATGAAAAATAAAATATATAATTAATTCCAATAGAAGAATAAAATTGAAAAAAAAACTTTGGGACCGAAATAAATAAATGTATTTTTAAAAAAAATTACAGTGTAATTTTGTTAAGAAAATTAAAAAAATAAGCATTGAAATATGACTAATTTCAATTAGAGCACACATTCAAAACAAATTAAAACAAACTATATATTTAATTTCAATTGAAGGATAAAATTGAAATAAATAAAATCTTGGGACCAAAATAAATAAAGATATTTTAAAAATATCATAATATTTTTTATAAAATTAAAAGAATAAGGACTAAAATGAAAGATAGAATATATGACAAATTTCAATTAGAGGACCCAAACCAAAAATCAAAAGAATAAGGACTGGATTAAAACCCAACATATATAATCAGTTTCAATTCAAGGGCACAATTGCAACAGATCAAAAACTATATTTAAAAAAACAATAAAAAAGAAACAGGGACCAAAATAAACATTGCAAAAACTTCAAGGATCACCTCGTCTTTACACGCGGCCGGAGAGAGAAAAGAGAGCACAGACATAAAACCAGCCATCAGAGCTTTATTGTCCATCGTAATCAGACAGACACCACACGGGGAGAATCAGGACATGGTGGCGCACCATGTGACATGGCGGAAACTGGTTTCTCACCATCGGAATAAGGTGCGCACGCCACTCGAAGGGCGCATGCGACAGAAATACTGCAGGGGCGTCATATGGACGTGCCTGCAGTATTCTCAAAAAGAAATATTAAAATAATGGACAATTACCAACACATCCTTGGACCCACCCAATAACCACAAAAAAAACACTGTAGAAAATGCTTAAATACCCCTGAGTTCGGCGCCTTTTTTTGTCGTTAGGGGGGCTAAAATCATCGTTTTACTGTGCAATAAATTTGAAAATACCATCCATGTCCCCTGAAAATTACTAAAGTGCCCCCGGTCTGATTCAGTTTATTTTGTCTTTTAGGGAGGCTATTTTCATCATTTCACTGTGCAATAAATATAGAAATACCATATGTATCCCCTGTAAAACCCTAAAATGCCCCTAGTCCTAAGGTTAAAAAATTTCAACCCCTAGAGGTAAAATAGTAATTATACTGTAATAATGAATAGTGAATTGAGTCTATGTACTAAGTAAAACAGTCATGCCTTTTATCTTTTAAGTAATGTCTTGTAGTTTCGCAAGTACATTTGTTTTCCATTCAAGGCTATATATATATATATATATATGGGGCTATGCTAAAATAGAAGAAGAATATTGAAGCCCAAAACAGCTAGGAACCTTGATTATTTTATACATTTATAAATGGGCCGGACTCTAGAGACCTGTCTCTTGAAAAACACAAGAAGGGTGGTATAAAATTAATATCCATATAAAATATCTTTGATTGATTCACACAATTAAGTCTAAAGTATGTTATTATATCTCATAACATAATTTTAATCCTTTTCAAAAATTCATACCAAGATTTTTTATCAGGTTTTTTTTTTTAAATAAAACAAAAGAGGGACAGCAACTAAATACTTATTGAAATACAAAAAAGTGTAAAAATAATTAATTGAAAATGGATTTAGATAAAATTGGACAAGTAATGAGCTTTTAGAAGCAAGAGTTGCACTGAAGTAGGAATACTTAGAGCAAAACATAAATTTTAGAGCAATAATTTAAGGATTTAATTGAAGAAGACTTTTTTTTTTTTTTTGAAATTGGTCTCAATTGAAATGATTGAAGACCAATGACCAAAATAGAAAGGGATGGAAAAGTTGGAGGTACATTTTGGAGTACTTAATTAAGGATAAAAATTGAAGTTTAGGAAAAACTTTATAAAAAAAAAATCAAGGACCTAAATGAAAAAAGGTGTAATACGGACTAATATTAAAGAATGATTGTGCAAGTCATTATAGGTTTAATTGAAATAAATTGAAAAAGTTTGTCTTAAGGGTCAAATTAAAAATATGTAGAGCCAATAATTATTTTAAAATAATTTCAAAAATATATTAAAAACTCTTAAAATGATGTCGTTTCGATCAAATAATAAACCTTAATTCCATAGGGAAAATGGCACATTGCTTAGATGTTAAGAGTAAAAATGATGTGCAGCTCATTTCTCTTTTCTTTTTCTTCAAAAAATTCTTGATTTTCTTGCTGGCATGGGTAGTCTCCTTGATCTCCTCATGTTGAACCTAGGTTAAAACAAAACCCTGCAAGAATTAACTTGAACCTGCTGCAAATAATTGTCCAAGTCAAACCCCAAAGTTGCTGGACCCGTCAATAATATTTTGGTTAATATTTTTTATTATTATTATAAAATAATTTGATTTTGGATTATTTATAAAAAAAATGATAAAATTAGATGTTGACTTAGCCATAGCTTTGCAAATAAGTCTCCTATCTATTAGGGAGAAGATCACATTTTCTGTTACAAAACTTAGTCATTCACCATGATCTTAGGGCATGAACTTCGTGGGTTGTTATTTGATTTTATCCTGCATTGTAAGGCTATTTATAGCCACTGTTTCTATTGAATAAAAAGGAATGACTCCCAGTGTTCTAAAGTGCATCAATTTATATTTTCTCAAATATAACATTTGGTATCAGAGCATAAAAGAACTAAACACAACAACCTGCCAAACACCAAAATCATGTCATCGGAAAGTAGCTTTGTTCAGCCTGCCATCCCAAAGCTTGATGGTCACTATGATCACTAGAGTATGCTGATGGAGAATTTCTTACGCTCCAAAGAATACTGGAGCCTTGTGGAGATGGGGATCATTGCAGCAGCAGAAGAAGACGAATCAACAGAGGCGCAGAAGAAATTGCATGAAGAACAGAAATTGAAGGACTTGAAATGCAAGAATTACCTGTTTCAAGCTCTCGACCGATTGATCTTGGAAACCATACTGAAGAAGGACACAACAAAGGACATCTGGGATTCCTTGAAACAGAAATACCAAGGAACTGCACGTGCTCAATTGCAGGCTTTGCGGAAGGAATTTGAGGTACTGCACGTGAAATCTGGTGATTCAGTCAGTGATTATTTTGCAAAAACTCTCATTATTGCTAACAAAATGAGAATTCATGGGGAGCACATGAAAGATGTGGTGATTATTGAGAAAATCCTAAGGTCCATGACTCCGAAATATGACTATGTCGTATGTTCAATCGAGGAGTCCAATGACCTGGACAATCTGTCCATTGACGAACTATAGAGTAGCTTGCTGGTTCATGAACAACGAATCAGTCATCATGTCATAATGGAAGAGCAAGCATTGCAGGTCAGTTATGGAGGTCAACAAGGAGGTCGTGACGGGGGACGCAACCCCTATCGTGGCAGAGAAAGAGGAAGAGGAGGAAGAGGCAGAGGCAGAGGCAGAGGCAGGTTTGTCTTTGACAAATCAACAATAGAATGCTACAATTGTGATGACTTCGGACATTACTAATAGGAATGTTCCAAGACACCAGGTGATCAGAAGGCACACTATGTAGAGACAAGAGAAGAAATGTTGCTAATGGCACACATTTCTTCTCAGGATGATGCTGCGCAGCACATATGGTTTCTTGATTCCGGGTGCAGTAACCATATGTGTGGTAGGGGGATATATTTTTTGACTTTGACTGCAATTTCAAAGAATCAGTGAAAATGGGGAACAATTCCAGTCTTAATGTGCATGACAGAGGACGTATTCGAATAGAAGTGAATGGAATTTACCATGTCATCACAAATGTCTTCTATGTTCCAGAATTGAAGAACAGTCTTCTAAGCATTGGTCAATTAATGGAGAAGGGACTTGCTGTGACAATGCAGCAAGGCAAATGTAAGATCTTTCATCCTATGAAAGGTCTAATTATTGAAACTGCGATGATCCACAATCGGCTGTTTACTGTCATTGGTCACTGCAAGCCCACACAAGATCAAGCTTATTTTTCAACCATAAACACTGATCAGGCCATCCTTTGGCACCACCGTTATGGACATCTCAGCTGGAATGACATCAAAATATTACAACAGAAGAAGATGGTAAATGGCTTACCACCATTCAAAGCAACTCAACAAGTATGCACAACACCGAGACCCATTTCCTCGGGAAAGCGTGTGGAGGGCCATTGCAATTCTCCAATTGGTGCACACTGATCTCTGCGGTCGAATTAATCCCAGCTCAAACAGCAATAGAAGGTATATCATAATGTTTATTGATGATTTTAGCAGGAAAATCTGGGTTTATTTTTTGGCAGAAAAATCAAAAGCTTTTTCAGCCTTCAAGCAATTTAAGGCTCGGGTCAAAAAAGCCACTGGAACTTTCATTCAAAACCTCCGATCAAACCGAGGGGGTGAATTCACCTCAACCGAATTCACAGCCTTTTGCATTGATAATGACATTCACAAGCAATTGACAGCCCCATACTCGCCCCAACAAAATGGCGTCGCCGAGAGGAAAAACAGGACAATCTTGAATATGGTGAGGAGCTTGTTTCTGGAGAAGCAAATTCCCAAAACCTTTTGGCCCGAAGCCGTTAATTGGGCGGTGCATGTGTTGAATCGCAGCCCCACTCTTGCTGTGAAAAATAAAACACCACAGGAGGCATGGGATGGTGTTAAACCATCGGTGGCGCACTTCAGAGTATTCGGCTGTTTGGGGCATGTACATGTTCCAACTCAAAAAAGAATTAAACTTGATACAAAAAGCATCAAGTGTTTTTTTCTGGGGGTAAGCGAAAATTCTAAGGCCTACCGTATGTTTGATCCAATTTCAAACAAAATTATCATTAGCAGGGATGTGGTTTTTGAGGAAGAAAGACAGTGGAATTGGGGAGATCATGGGCAAGAAAAGGAGACAGATTTCCAGTGGGTCGATCATGGCAGACTGAGAATTAGAGACGAGTGGGAGCCATTTCCAGAACAGGAAGGAAATGGGTTTACAGTTGCGGAAACAGAGGGGAATGGGTTTGGTAATAACGAAGGGTGTGCTGAGCAAGATGATGGTCAAGCCGAACTGGAGGAGCTGGTGGAAGACCAAGCTGAGCTGGGGGAAAATTCTGAAAATTCTGAGAATTTGATTTTATCTCGAGGAAGAAGAAGAATACAGCCCCGATGGATGAGAGAATATGAAATGGAAAGTGATTTTGGTGATGCAGATGACGTGAATTTGAATGATGCAGACGACGTGGCAGACAACGTGGCAGACGATGTTCATTTGGGGAGAGCAGGCGATGTGGCAGTCAATTTGCACTTTGGAAATCTGGCATTGTTCACCGACAATGACCCATCATCCTTTGATGATGCCGTGAAAGATGACAAGTGGAGGGTGGCTATGAATGCTGAAATCTGTGCAATAGAGAGAAACCAGACGTGGGAATTAACTGATCTGCCACCGGGGGCTAAAATTGTAGGAGTCAAATGGATTTTTAAAACAAAATTCAATGAGCTTGGGGAGGTTGATAAATATAAAGCACGTCTAGTTGCTAAGGGGTATAGTCAACAATATGGGATTGATTACGCTGAAGTCTTTGCACCCGTGACACGACTAGATACGATTCGCATGGTAATCTCTCTTGCAGCGCATAAAGGTTGGGACATTTTTCAGCTTGATGTCAAATCCGCTTTCTTGCATGGCGAAATTAATGAAGAGGTGTTTGTAGATCAACCTCTAGGCTATGAAAAAAAGGGGCATGAATCAAAAGTTCATCGTCAAAAGAAAGCATTGTATGGACTAAAACAAGCTCCCCGCGCTTGGTATAGTCGCATAGAGTCATACTTTGTGCAAGAAGGCTTCAACAAATGTCCACATGAACATACCTTGTTCATTAAAATTGGAGATGAAGGTAAAATTTTGATCAGTTGTCTTTATGTTGATGATCTCATATTTACTGGGAATGATGAAGGTATGTTCAATAAATTCAAGAAATCCATGATGACTGAATTCGACATGACTGATCTTGGGAAAATGAGATATTTTCTAGGCATCGAGGTATTGCAGAAGGATGATGGCATATTCATATGCCAACGTAAATATGCTCATGAAATTCTTGAGAGATTTCATATGGGTCAGTGCAACTCAGTGAAAAATCCAATTATTCCTGGATTTAAATTGACAAGAGATGAAGGAGGAGTTCAAGTCGATAGCACCCTTTACAAGCAAATGGTGGGGAGTCTTATGTACCTTACTGCCACACGTCTTGATTTGATGTTTGTTGTGAGTCTGATCAGCAGGTACATGGAGCACCCCACAGAATCTCATTTTATGGCGTCAAAGAGGATTCTAAGGTATATAAAGGGCACAACCAATTTTGGGATGTTCTATAAGAAGGGAGGAGTTGCTGAATTGTTTGGTTACACGGACAGTGATTACGCGGGAGATCAAAATGATAGAAAAAGTACTTCTGGTTATGTCTTTATGATGAATTCAAGTGCAGTATCCTAGTCTTCAAAGAAACAACTAGTAGTTACCCTTTCTACTACAGAAGCTGAATTTATTGCTGCAGCATCTAGCGCTTGCCAAGTCATCTGGCTGAGGAGAATTCTAAAAAGTCTAAATTTTACACAGTCCGGACCGACGGTTGTATATTGTGATAATATCTCGGCCATCAAACTTTCAAAAAATCCAGTTATGCATGGACGTAGCAAGCACATCGACATTCGATTTCATTTTCTCCGTGATCTGGTCAAGGACGAAGTTATAGAACTAACATATTGTTCTACTCATGATCAAATTGCAGATATCATGACTAAGCCTTTGAAGATTGAAGCTTTTTTGAAATTACGAGACTTAATGGGTGTTTGTGAATACACTGAATAAACTGCTTGCACATGCAGTTTAAGGGAGGATGATAAAATTAGATGTTGACTTAGCCATAGCTTTGCAAATAAGTCTCCTGTCTATTAGGGAGAAGATCACATTTTCTGTTACAAAACTTAGTCACTCACCACGATCTTAGGGCATGAACTTCGTGGGTTGTTATTTGATTTTATCCTGCATTGTAAGGCTATTTATAGCCACTGTTTCTATTGAATAAATAGAAATGACTCCCAGTGTTCTAAAGTGCATCAATTTATATTTTCTCAAATATAACAAAAAATATTAAAAATTAAATACAAGTTTTAGTTTTTATTAAATTAAAATTGACGCAATAATATTAAACAAGAAATTAAAGCAGGAGATGAATAATAAAACAATTTATCCTGGCAAAAGAGAGGTGGCGAACAATTTTTTTTTTTATTGTAGTCGAAAGAACATAACTAGAGTAATATTAATATATTTTGACTGATATTTATTTGAAAATTTAAAATAAATTAAAATTTAAATTGAAATGAAAACAATATCATCTTATTTTATTTTTTAACTAATATGAAATAGTTTTACCATTTTAATTCGAAACAAAACAAAACTGAGACTATGACTGCAACTTCGGCTCAAATCCAACTGGATATGGCTCGATGGATAGGACCAAGGGCTGCGTATATTTGGGAAGTTGTGCTCGTTGAAGGAAAACAAAAGCAAGAGGATAAATGACTGAAGCGAAAAAACCATTTAACTCTACGAGCATATAATAATTTACTATTTTTTAAGCATAACCCTAGCAAATAATGCAACCAGCCCTTTCATATGCTTATCAAAACTAGGTAGAGATGCGAGTAACAGATTGAGATTAAAAAATTTATTTATTTTTATTAATTTTACATTTGAATTTTATAATTATTAATATAATAATTACTAAATATTTATATATAAGTTATTCTAGATATACATGTTAATAAAAAAAAACAATATGGATATTTGTATATTTGCTGCACACAATCAAAAACTATGACGTGGGATTTTTCCATAAGAACTGTAAAAAAAAAGGAAAAAGAAAAAAAGGAGCCAACTAAGTAGATGTGTTTTGCATCAAACTTAGCCTTTAAAATGTGTTTATCCCAATCATTTAACACATATGTCCAATAAACATCCTGCACTAACAAAATTATTACAACACATCCTATAGTATGGAATTCGAGTATTGTTTGCTAAAATAATGATTACTAAAAATCTATGTGAATATTAATTTCATGATTTATAAATTAATTGAGGTACACACAAGTTAATCCGGACATTCATATTAATAAAAAATAATTATTAGACCACCATATACAAGTTAATTTATGATTGAGTTGGCATGTCATCAGCTCATGATTTTGTACACCAAGCTGGTTAATTAATTATCAAAATCTTTATTAAGAAAAGAGAAGAGAAATTCCGTATTATTAATATATAAATAAAAATTTATAAGAATATCTCCAAGTAACTGGGATGATATCCAAGTGCATAACACATTACCACCTTTTAATTTCTAGTTTTTTTTTTTTTATATGACACATAATTCCACATTATATATTATGAGTACCTTGGGATTTTAAGTACAACATCACACAAAACCCCCCACAATCACGTACTCACTCCCATGAAAGGAAACCACCACCAAAAGACTAGCTCTAGGCTTGTTTCCTAGCACTCCAAGTGCTCTAGATCAAGATTCTGAATTCGAATTCGGTTGTTTAACGCCGGATTCTCCCTCCTGTGATCCAAACAAGAACTCACCAGCTGATCATCTTTTCTTCAATGGCTGCCTGTTGCCTCAGTCTTTCCCTGTACTTCAACAACAGCCAGCAACTATACTTGGAATCCACCGGGCTATGACCTCGGAAATCCGCAGTAAAATGCCCTCTTGAATTGCACAAGAACAAAATAAATTTCACAACTCATTATTCAAAAAAACATCAAACTGGGTTCCTGAATTGATAGAATGCGTGTGCACAGGGTAAAAGCACATTATAACCCTGAAGAGGCGAGCCAGAATAGGGCATAGGATTTTCTTAAAAATAAATTGTCAATGATTCCTTGCTATATTTTCATATAGGGAAGAAGTCCATAATGATAGAATTACTTGAAAATATTCTTTCATTTCACACTCCACTGTGTTTCCTCTAATTCTGTCTGGTCTGGAAATTCCTTCCTTATCTATGAACACATGGCCAGGAGTTAACTCCTCCTGGTTTCGTGACAGTTGGAGATTCTAACAGAAGAAATGCATGAGGACTTCAGTTTATGAAATAAGTTTGTGTAGCGGGCTCGTCTTCAATGCATGTATTTCGAGGGATGAAGACTTGCTCCATGGAATTGCAAGGACATCAATGCAGAGGAAGCCGTGTGATTTGTTCTGGTGTTCTGTCGATGTTTCAGAATCATAGAATTGATGGGTCGTTTTTCGACGATGAAATTTATGGTTTGTTTTAATGTCGAGTTACTTACAATTAGGAGGATGAACCGGAAGAAGAGCATCTTGTTAGAATTAAGAGGATGAACAGCTTGTCGTCATCTTATTCAGGATGTGGCAAACAATGTAAAGGCATCGTTTTCCTATGTGTTTTAAGTAGAGATACACAGTGCTACCTGTGGACCGACTGGATGCCAAACAAAGAATAAAACAGATAGAAGAAGGCGGACGAAAATGTCAATCCGCTAAGCAAGTCATTGTCATCACCATCGTCATCAAATCAAATCTCGGAACGTTTAATAATAGCGAGTAGACACGCAATGGCATCTAATTTCCCCTTCCTAATCAACAAAACAAGTGGAAAAAGACAGGAACCTAAAAAATAAAGTAGCTCAAACAGTATTATTGATGGCTGAATCCAGTAACCCTTCTCTAGAATTCTCCGGTGTGTCAGCTGCCGCCGCGGCCGTTCGTCTGCTACACAACTCAAGAGGAGGATCAACCCTTGAACGGCAAAGCGGGCAATCGGAGTGAGAACACAGCCACATATCGATACACGGGGCATGGAATGAGTGCTTACACCTCGGCAACTGCCTAACGTCTTCTCCCTCCTCGAAAGCCGATAAGCAAACAGCACATTCATAGCCAGTTCCCTGATCGTGGTCACCGCCTGTTTTTCCTCCCTTTTTGTACTTGAAACTAGACAGCAAGTTCCTGTTGGGGTTTTCAAAACTGTGGCTTGCTGTTACCTCTACGAACACGTTTGGTCCCTGCCCTGACCGGCCTCTACGTTGTGTGCACCACCTGATGATGATGAGGTTGTAAACAGCTAGCACTACAGCAGCTGTGCCAACAACTACCAGCCCATAGTATAACATCGGCAAGTTTGATTTATGCGGCGGCGGCGGAGGTGACTCAAATGAAGGGCCTGTGATGTTATCCACCATGTTTCTTGAGAATGGAGCTCTGGGATATCTAGATAGCAGTCTAGCAATAATATAAGAACGCAGGATTCCAATTTTCCGTACTTACCAGCATTAGTGCAGCCATGGAAGAAATAAGAAGAATCTTGGGGCTAGTGAAAGAAAGAAGACAGAGGGATGTACAATCAGTAGACAGTGAAGGAGAGGCGATTGAATATTTAGATAATAGAGCTTCGTTTGGCTCTCTGTTCTTCACATTTGGACAACAGGATGAAATGATTCCCAATCCTGATCTAAGCCTTGGACTAAATTAATCTTTTAAGTCATATTAATCTTCAACTCCGTACGTCCCCTGTCAAGACGACGCTTCTTTAACTAGTGAAAGAAAAGTAAAATCTTTCTCCTTCATTTTTATTTTTTATTCCTTTTTTTTTAAGAAAAAGCCAACACTACTATGTTTCCGACACGTGCATTGCAGCGTGTAAACTATATATAGCCCAAATGTGTTTTCATATGTGTGTATACTAGCATTGGTACCGAGCTCGTCGCCGGTAGAATTATATTTTTTTTAATATAAAAAAATATTAATTATATGTAATATTTTATTATAATATAAATTTAGATAAAATAATAAATTTGTGTAAAAATTTTATGAAGTGCAAGTTTTTTAAAAATATATGAATTTTAAATGGATATAAAATTTTTTGTTTAGCAGGTTTCAATGAAATAACCAGTATAAAATTATTATTACTATTAAAAAAGTAAGAAGATATCTGAATTATTGAATACACTGTATTAAGATTAATTTATTTTATAATTCAATTTAAATTAAATAAAACAAACAAAATATAAAATGTGGAAGAACCCGTATTAATTAAAAATGTAGTTAATTTTCTATCTCCAAAATAAAGAAAATATATATTTAAAATTCATCTCCACGTTACTTTATTATCATTACTATAACAATTAAAATTCTCATCAACATTACTGTCAAAATAGTGAAAATAAATGACAAAAAAAAAACTAATCACTAAAATTATCATTATTATTACACAAACAATAAAAATCATAAAATCATCTAATCCGAAAATCAGATAAAAATAATATATAAAAAAAAGAGAAAAATGGAGCAATATTAATTTCATAATTGAACAGAATAAAAATAAAACCCAAATAAAAAATAAAATGACAACAATTCAAAATAAAAACCAAAAGTTTAAATGAATGAATATGAACAAAAAATAAACATTGTTCAAGAAAGATAAAAATAAAAAATAAAAAAAATCAATAATAAATAAAAATTAAAAGAATAAGTGCCAAAATGGAAAACACTATATATAATTAATTCCAATTGAATCATAAAATTGTAGCAAATCAAAATCTTGAGACTGAAAAACAATAAAGGAATTTTTAAAAAAATTGATTGTGTGTATTTTTTTTTTATTGTAATATAAATTTAGTCAAAATAATAAATTTATGCAGAATTCTTGTCAGGTGCAGGTTTTCTATAAGATATATGAATTTTAAATCGATATAAATGATGGTTTTTAATGAACATAATCAATATAAATTTATCATCATCATTAAAAAAATAAGAAGATTTGGATACTTGAATTATTGATTTCAATGCATTAAAATTAATTCATTTTATAATTATTATTTTTTAAAAAAATATATATAAATTATGAAAATACTTGTAATAATTAAATAACAAAAATAAATAGTTATTTTTTTATCCACAAAAAGATGAAAACATAAATTGAAAATCCATCTTTATGTTATTTTCATTATCATTGCTATAATATCTAAAATTATTATCAACATTACTATCAAAAGAATTAAAATAATTAAATTGCCCTGAAAAATCATAAAAAAAACAAAGATTTTCATAAAAAAAAAAAAACCAACCACTAAAATTATCATTATCATGGCGTAAATAGAAAAATTATAAAAATCATCTAATTCAAAGAAAAAATAAAAACAACAGAAAACAAAAAAAAAATGAACAAAGAGAAAAGGGGAACAATATTAATTCTAAAATGATTACCAATATAAATTAAAATTTCAGGATTGAACCGATTAAAAAAAAATCCAAATAAAAAACTATAAAAAAAACTAAAAATATAGATGCATAAATACGAAAAAAAAATAAACATGATCTAAGAATTAAAACAAAAACTAAATAAATGAATATAAAAAAAACCCTTCAATAATCAAATACCATAAATAAGTAGTTAATTTTCTATCCACAAAAAGGCAAATACATAAATTGAAGATTTATCCTTATGTTATTGTCATTATTATTACTATAACAGTTAAAATTATTATCAACATTACTGTTAAAACAATTTAAATAATTAAATTTTCCTGAAAAATCATTAAAAAAAAGCAAAAGATTTTTCTAAAAAAAATTAAAAAACCAACCAGTAAAATTATCATTATTATTGCGTAAATAGTAAAATCATAAAAATCATCCAATCCAAAGAATAAATAAAAACAACAGAAAAAAATCAACAAAGAGAAAAGGGGAGCAA
Source organism: Salix dunnii (assembly GCA_015731905.1). Taxonomy (NCBI): domain Eukaryota; kingdom Viridiplantae; phylum Streptophyta; class Magnoliopsida; order Malpighiales; family Salicaceae; genus Salix; species Salix dunnii. The sequence continues at coordinate 10,594,901 of CM027664.1, read as the reverse complement.
TATTAATTCTAAAATGATTACTATAACAGTTAAAATTATTATCAACATTACTGTTAGAACAATTAAAATAATTAAATTATCCTCGAAAATCATTAAAAACAGCAAAAGATTCTTATAAAAAACAATTAAAAAATAATCACTAAAATTATCATTATCATTGCGTAAATAGCAAAATCATAAAAATAATCTAATCCAAATAACAAAAAAAATGAATTCATATAAAATAAAAAAATTAAAAGAATAAGGACCGAAATGAAAAATAATATATATAAAATTAATTACAATTGAAACAAAAAATAATTGGAGGACCAAAAATAAATAATGAGAATTGCTGTTATTTTATCAAAAAATTAGAAGAAGAGGGATTGAAATGAAAATTTGTATATATGACCAATTTCAGTTGGAGGACCAAATTAAAGAAATCAAAACATCCATACCAAAAAAATTAAACGAACCAAAAATCAATCAAAAATCAAAAGTATAAGGACTGAAATAAAAACTTCTTTATATAATTAGTTTTAATTGAAAGGCATAATTGAAAACAATCAAACTTTCAATTAAAGAAATCAGTAACAAAACTGAAATCAAAACCTCAGGGACCAAAATCAACATACTAAATACATTAAGGACCTGAGCTAAATTTGTGGTGGCAGGAGAGAGAAAACCGATAACCGACACAAAACCATCCATCGTCGCTAACTTGAACATATTTGACGAAACACGCTGCAACGGAAGAGAGAGGACCTGTCGACACACCTCCTGACACGGTGGAAGTGATTTTTTTGCCGCGAGAAGAAGCCGCACATGCCGTCTCAAAGGAGAGTGAGCGTGGAACGGTGCTGGCACGTTTGTACGACGCGCCACCAGGTGATCTTAAAAAAATAATAAAATATGAGCTAATTACCAAGACGCCCCTGACCCTACTGATATTTATGAAAAAATCAGAGGGAAAAATACGTCCCTACCCTCATTATTGTGCGCTATTTTGTCTTTTGCGAGGGGTTTTTTCATCGATTCACAATGCAAATAAAATGGAAAAACCGGAAAAGCCCTGGTCTCTGTGCACTAATTTGTCATTTTCGGGGGTCATTTGTGTCGTTTCATTGTGCAACAAATCTGAAAAGGCTGCCCATGTCCTGCGGAAAATTCAAAAATACCCCTAGTACTGGAGCTAAATTTTTTTGGACCCGGGGGTAAAATGGTAATTTTACTGTTATAATGAATAGTAATCTGAGTCTGTATGAACAATTGAAAAACAGTGAAAAACCCAAGCATGTTATATATATATATATATATATATATATATATATATATTATAAAGGAGTTAGTTATTTTCTATTTTTATACCATTTCAATAAATAAATAAAACAAAACAAATTTCATCTCATCAGGATCATTCTATATTTTATCGCTCAAATTCTAGCCAAGAAGTTTCAAGTTTACTTTCTTTTGAGATGCTAACGACCATCACATTTTTTATATGATGTCATTTTGGTTATTGAAAGAAGTTTCTAGAGTTTTTGTGTTGATCAATGACTTTATTACGGGGGACTAGCAAATTGCTAGTAAGATTTATTGGAGTGATATTAAGGAATTGGATCCTCGTCAAGTTTATATTTAGCCATCTAATAAGTGACTCGCTGGTACGAATTTGAAATTAAAGAGTTTTGTTTTTTTATGGTATCAGGTTCGAGTAATGTGATTGTTAATATGATGGTTACTGCAGGCTTAGATGGTCGTTCACTTTTAGGCTTATGGGTTTAATTGAGATATATGTAAGTTGATCTGTATATCATGTTAATCAAAAGTTTGTATTTTATGAGTGATGTTGGTTCATTTTGGGTTTCAATTTATGCCATTGATTTGTTTTGTTAGGGGTTTGCATTCAATTTTTGGATTTCAATTTTGGATTTAATTGACATCTATAATAGTTGCAAATTAAAAGACAATGATGAATGTTTGTGTTTTTATCAGTTACACATCTATATTTTCAATTTAATCAATTAAACCCCTATTATATATTGTTGATTAATTTTGGCAAGATTTGACTCGAGGTCGGCTCTTTTATAGTTTTTCTTTCTCTTTATTTTATTTTATCATTTAATTCAAGCTTCCCACGGCCCCATTAAAACCAACCCATATCCCACGACCAGAAACCAAAGCAAGCCCCCAACCGTCTCCCAGGACCAGAAACCAAAGCAAGCCCCCACCCCAAACCCATGTCCAGAAACCAAAGCAAGCCAACCCATCGAAATCCCACAGTCAAAAGCCGAACCAACGCAATGAAGCCACATCCCATCACCATAAAATGAACGCCAACACTTCAACAACTCAGTCAGGCCATGGAGAAGAACTAATAATACACCAACCATTAATAGCCGAGTTTAGAATTAAGAGTTTTTTTTTTTTTTCAGTTTCATGTTAAAGTTTTATAGTTACTAATATAGTAGTCATTAAATATTTATATAATAATCAACTTTAAAACTCATGAAATTAGTCAAAATATAAGTAAAAAAAATCTATGTTAATAAAAAGCAGCTACCAATATTACACCTACCCGGACACATCCCATAATGAAAACCCAAATGATGTGAACCCAGAGCCCAAATCAAGACAGCCAAGCAGCATCTCTCATGATGAACGAACAAACCCTAGGGCTGCAACAACCGACTCATCTGAGTGAAGCTGGAGACACATGCCTGTGTGGAGAAGCCAGAACGTTTGAGGGACCATGGCAACATGATTGAAAATGAGAAAAACATTAATAATTAAACCCAGCAAGGCATGGCAATATTGACGCTAGCTCACACACAAGACAGGAAGAAAGTCTATGGCGGCGGCTTTCATATTATTCTCTTGATGGTGTCGTCTATCTGTTTCAAACATTAAATTTTAAAATAAATGAACGCTCTGCTAATTCCCCATTATTTCAGTGGATCTCCAATAATTCTGCATGGTCTACCCGTTACGTAATGATTTTTCTCCCAAGAACAATGTGCAATGAATTCAATTATTGGGGCGAAGATTAAAGAATTGCTCCCCCCCTTCTTTTACTATTTGCAAGTTGATCGTTGAAATACAGATATCATGCATCTGGTTCATATATATCTTTACTCCGGGCCATGTATCGTGCAATGACCTAGCCTGAGATCAACAAACCCAACTCTTACCGGGGTTGAGAAGCTGATTTCAATCGATTAATAGGTTTCAAAACAAAAAACCTACAACAGATAGTACACAGAAATTTCAACAAAACCCTAGCCATCAACACATAATATTGGGTTCATCAAGGGTAATATCATATGTGTACTGTTAAAGTTTACAGTGATCATCTAAGAAGCTATAATGCATTACACAGTAAAACACACAATCCTCTCTCTCTCTCTCTCTCTCTCTCTCTATATATATATATATATAATGACAACTTGATGGAGGAGCTTATGAAAATAAAAACCTAATAGGGCATTTATTTATGGGAACACCAACTGGTGCTTAAAATATTTGTTAACTTGTCATTCCACTTCATCTTGGTCGCCATATCCATTTTCCAAGAAGAAGAAAAATACAATATTTAATTTTAATATTAGCACACTAAAACATAAAAATCCAATTGGAGCCTGATCACCGAACCTTCCTCTCCGCTCACAATCAACTGAGCCACCCGATTCGACGGACGGCTAAGCAAAGGGAAGAGGAGCTAACAGATTGTTGGTCCTCCGATAAGAGGAACGACTGGTGGGTGAACGAGGTCTCATGATTACTTTTATTTTTATATGAAGAGAAACCAAAACTAATTAAATATCCAATATTTTAATTGATATAAACAGAGAATGTAATTAATGCAATGGCTTTTACAGTTCATGCCTGCAGTTTTAGGCTGGCCACAGCGAGTGACACCTCCATCAGTGATCTTGCAGATGAATAGTAGCTGTGGACTCATGCTGGCTACCTCACAAACAGAAAAACAGATGAATACTTTTATTATTTTTTTAATTATATAACTTAGTTTTTTTATTATTGAATATAGAAGACCTAAGAAAATTGGGTTAATTTAATATGAGGTAGCATCATAAGTTGTAAACTCGATGGATGTCTTGTAAAATGTAAGATTTGCAATCTTGAGATTATAATAACTTGGTATAAAATAAAATAAAAAAAATAAAAAAATCTATTTTTTTTTATCTATCTATCTATCTATCTATATATAAATTAATGTCAATTCTCATTATTTCAAACTTATTATCTAAATCATTAGACAAGAAACATATTATGAGGAAAAAACTATGAAACTCAATTATTAATTAGTTAAATGTTGAAAGATAAAATTAAAAAAATTCATTATACAAAATAATTAAAAGAAAAAATAACAATTATAAGAATCATGATTAGAGTTGAAATACAACATAATTTTTATCTTAAATTAAAAGGTGAAATTAAAAAGAACAAACAATTCAACAAAAAATAATAATTAAAAAGCACGTTATTCATTATATATATTTTGAAATATCAAATTATCCATTTGCTAATCTAATAATAACAAAAAATTATTGTGAAAATACAAAAAACTCCTTGAAATCATTATAGTTTTTTTTTTTTTAATTCTATTGATATTTGATTGTTTCATTTTATTTTTTTCCTTAAAAAAACTTATTTATACTCGGATCAATTTAATAATAACTAACAGGCCTTGTAAAAAGATTTTACTACTCTGATAATTATTTTTTTGGTAGAAAGAATAAAAGCATAAAAAACATTGTTATAGTAAATAATATTTTCACTCATAGTATACATGTATAGTGAAAATTTGTCATTTTAATATCCTTTTGAAATTAGAGAATGAATTTTCATTTGAAAATAAATTAAAATAAACTTTTTAATATTAAAAAAATACTGAGAAATTAATTTTATATTTCTCCAAAGTCAGAAATCACTTTTAAAACCAAAAGAAGAAGAAAACAGCCGCCTCTCCCAGCTACCAAACCACCCAAAAAGAGAAAAAGAAATAAAGAAACTGGGAGGTCAAAGTTCTTCTGAGGTAACTGTGGTTTTGTTGACTAAGATCAGACGGGCGATACTTTAAAGCAAACTTTCCCGCGATCCCAATTCATTAACAGAGTTTTTGTTGAACGTGCGTCTCTCTCTCTCTCTCTCTCTATCTCTGTGACGGTGTCTCCCTTCATAAATCGTCTCGTCTGATTCTCCAAGATTTTCTATTCTCACTCTTCTAATCATCAGAGCTCAAGCATGTTTCCACACAATCAAGCTTAGCTAGGGCTGTTTCGTGTGTGTTCTAACAATAGATTCTGCTTCCGAAACATATTACTAGTTCATAAGAAACTAGCAGAGCAGCTCCAATGATACCAAGTTGTCTTCTTTACCAAGTTGTCTTCTTTTATCCTCAACTTTCCTCTTATCCTAAACCAAAACTCATTAGTTAATTGTCTAGTCTTTGTGTAAACCCCTCCTTCACTCCATTCCGTTTTCTGATTTCTGGTGGGGATTTGACGGAAAATTTACAGCTTTCCCGGAATTGTTTTTCTCCAGTTTCCACAGGGGAGTGGAAATAAACACGGTCTTTCCTCGTGATCAAATTCATGTCAGAAGAAATCAGGGTCTGATCAGAGAGATAGAGAGACAGTAAAATGGAAGCTGGAAAAGGAGTGGTAGACAAGAAAGGAACAAATGACGTGTTGATTCACATTTCAACCACGAATCAAGATGCTACTAGTGAAGCTTACTCCTTTCCGAAGAATTCCCTGCTGGGTTCTTCTCCAAAAGACTCGTCATCAAATCTTGAGCGAACAGAGTTCGAGAATCTGACAGTGAGAGTTCAAACATCTCCTTCTTCAGAGATACCCCCAGCTCCGAGTCCAGCACCACACAAGCCTCCAAAAATCCCAACAACAGACTCCATAACAAGAAGAAAATCACTTGCAAGGTCTGAGTTCTCGAAGCCAAAATCAAGACTGGTTGAGCCATCCTATCTATGTAATGCAATCTTAAAGGAAGAGATCAAGACCGGCCAGCCGGGGAATTCAAGCTCACCGCTAAATGTTGCTTCACCGAATCACACACGTGGTGTTACTACACCAAGGGATAACTTGAGGTCAGCTTCAATCACCCCAAAAACACCCTTGATTGGAACGCCACGACCGGACGACGACGACGACGAGGTCTATACGACGGCAATTCTTAATTTGGGCAAAATGATGGGTAAGAAATGGAAAGTATTACCCTTGATTGAGTTAGTTGCATTTGCGTGCATTACGGGACTGTTAATTGCCAGCTTGACTGTTGACAGATTGCTGAATTCAAAGATTTGGAGTTTGGAAATATGGAAATGGTGTGTGCTCGTGTTAGTTATTTTCAGTGGTAGATTGTTTACCGAGTGGTTTATGAATGTTTTGGTTTTCTTGATTGAAAGGAACTTCTTGCTTAAGAAGAAGGTGCTTTATTTTGTATATGGGTTGAAAAAGAGTGTTCAGGCTTTTATTTGGTTAGGTTTGGTGCTGGTAGCTTGGGTTTTGTTGTTTGATAGTGGAGTAAAACGATCCAGGCGAACTACCAAGATTCTGAATAAAATTACAAGAGCCCTTGCTGGCTGTCTCATCGGGGCTGCTATATGGCTGGCTAAAACCTTTTCACTTAAGTTGCTAGCTTCTTCTTTTCATGTTACCAGATTCTTTGACAGAATTCAGGAATCAATATTTCATCAGTACGTTCTTATAACTCTTTCCGGCCCTCCCGTGATGGATATGGCTGAAAGCATTGCGAGCACTAAGACAATGCCGGGCCAGTTGAGTTTTACGAATGCTAACAAAAACAATGAAGAGAAAAAAGAAGGGGTGATTGATGTCGACAAGCTTAAGAAAATGAAACATGGGAAGGTCTCTGCTTGGACCATGAAGGGGTTGATCAATGTGATTAGTGGTTCTGGCCTATCCACTCTCTCCAACAACCTTGACCAGAGTGATGAGGAGGATTGTGAGAAGAAGGATGAAGAGATTACAAGTGAGTGGGAAGCAAGGGCTGCGGCTTATAAGATTTTCAGGAATGTGGCAAAACCTCATAGCAAGTGAGGATATCTGCCTTTTAAAATCCCTGCAGTTTATTCGTTAAGATGAAATTGATGATAGTTTAATATACAATGATCTCACGTTCTTTCCTGTTTAATGTTGCTAGGTACATTGATGAAGATGACCTCTTGCGGTTCATGAAAAAGGAAGAGGTGGACAACATGATTCCACTATTTGAAGGAGCAGCAGAAACTCGAAAGATCAAGAGATCAGCTTTGAAAAATTGGCTGGTGAGATCTTTGTCAAATTTGTTATTACAGATGTTCCATGGGCAACCAAGCTCTATTTTCTTGCCTGCCTTGTCTAAATCATTTCAAGACTACAGATAATGCCAGTACACTTGTCCTCAGCTACTTGTTTTGTCTTCGCGTGCACTTAGGTTTACTGTTAGTAAAAACTTCAACTAAATCTTATTCGTAATAGACTAAACTGCTATGAGCTTGTGCATGAAGATGCTTAATTTTTAAAGAAATTTGGCGTCAGTTTGCCGACCAAATCATCATAGTTTTATTTCATGTTTCTCAACGGACTATATTGTGACTTGGGGCATAGAACACTAGACTTGTTGAAGTGATCTTTCTGAATATTTGCTCATCTAACACAGTTCCTGTTTGCAGGTGAATGTTTATAATGAGCGCAAATCATTGGCTCACTCCTTGAATGACACAAAAACAGCCATTGAGGAGCTGAACAAACTGGTTTCTGCTGTTGTGTTTGTTGGAATCGTTGTTGTGTGGTTGCTTGTGATGGGATATTTAACAACCCAAGTGCTTGTCTTGATTTCTTCTCAATTATTACTCGTGGTTTTCATGTTTGGTAACTCTGCCAAGACCGTGTTCGAAGCTATCATATTTGTGTTTGTCATGCACCCATTTGATGTTGGTGATCGTTGTGTCATTGATGGAGTGCAGGTATACGCGTCCCTGGTCCTTCCTCCATTAAAATGTGAAGGTCAACACTGTACACTGACACTCTGACTGACTTATCGCAGATGGTTGTCGAAGAGATGAACATTTTGACTACTGTCTTTTTGAGATATGACAACGAGAAAATATTCTATCCAAATACAGTTCTTGCCACCAAACCGATCAGCAACTTTTACAGGAGCCCAGAAATGAGCGATTCTGTGGAATTCGCAGTTGATATATCCACTTCAATTGAGACTATTGGAGCTCTGAAAGCCAGGATAAAAACGTACGTTATGTCTTTTATCCCTCTTGTTATGATCGATTGAGCACTTTTCAGGTGAATAAACCAGTAGTGATTTTGAGGCATAGGAATACTGTATTTTGATCATTTCCATAAGGAAGTGTTTTTCAAGGAGTTAATCAGCTGGCAAGGAACAAGATAACTTCTTGTCAATTCATTTACAAATGATTGATCATGTAGGGCTGGTGAAGATCGGCAGAGGGGAGATGGGCACAGGATTTCATCCTTTTGATTTCATCCCACAATGTATTCTCTGAACTTGTTCCTCCCTGACAATTCTCATTCAGCGGCTTTGTTTTAATATTTCAGGTACTTGGAGAGCAAGCCACAGCACTGGCGGCCTAGTCACAGTGTTCAAGTTAAAGAGATTGAGAATGTGAATACGATGAGAATGGCCCTCTATGTTAATCACACTATAAACTTCCAGAACAGCGGGGATAGGGGGAACAGAAGATCTGATCTAGTGTTAGAGATGAAGAAGATATTTGAAGATCTGGGTATTAAGTTCCATCTTCTGCCTCAACAAGTTCATCTCAGCTATGTCGAGACAACAGCTTCAGCAGCTCCAACTCTTGCAAGATGAAGGTCCCTCTTCTTCGCTTCTCGTACCTGAAATCTGAGTTTCAGCTGACTTGGTGGTGGCTGGTGTCAATAGCAGAATGCTGGGATTTTCTTTGCCATATTTAGGGGTTGAAAAAAATAATAGCATTTGCCATGTGTTTTCTAGTTGTTGAGACTTGGAGAGAAATGTGATTCTTGTACTTATTTCTTCTATTTGTCCACTTGATGCTGTGAATTTTAATGTTCTCTATCATTTTTTCCCCTCTCCATTTCAACAACTTGTTTCATTATTATTCTTTTTTTTGTGTGTGTAGTTTGATTTGTACTTGGTTCCGAGGCAATTTACTTAAAATTAATTTTGTTTAGTATTTTTGAATTATTTTAATATGTTTATATCAATAATAAATTTTACAAAATAAACATAATTTTAAAAATTAAGAACACTTCAAAAATAATCTTCAACATAATTCTAAACACTCTCGTAACATAGAAGGTGAGTACACTTCAAACCCGACAGAAAAGAAATTTCAACTACAACAATTAGAGGTTTTAATTAATATTTTAATGTTCCAAATTATTTAGAGTGTGTGTACACATACTTCTTGTTTTTTTTTTTAATAATAATCATAATTTTATGTTGGTTATTTCATTAAAACTTACTCAACAGATAAATTTATATTGATTTAAAATTTATATATATTTTATAGAGAATTTGCATTTCACAGAAATTCTGTATAGATTTATTATTTTGCCCAAATTTCTATTATAATAAAAAATCATACAATTTATATTTTTTTACATTGAAAAAAAATATAGTTCTAACCACGACGATACGTGGATAAGTGGTTAGTATATATATAAAATCTGTTGCCAATCAATTATTTTTCTCTAAGACAAGTAACATAAGAATCTTGTTAATGAAATGTGGCGAGGTAATTAAAAAGGAAAAAAAAATATGGATAAAAAATGGGTAGAAATAGATTCTATAAAATATACTTGGGGGGTAAAATGAAGTGCCTATTTGGGATATTATTTTTTAAAATATTTTTCGTTTAAAAACGCATTAAAATAATATATTTTTTATTTTAAAAAAATTATTTTTAATATTAATACATAAAAATATCCAAAAACACTAAAAATTTTTTTTATCTAAAGTAAAAAAAATTTCATTTCTTTTCAAAAGTACTTCTCAAACACTCTACCATATATCAAATTGACCTAATTCATTTAATGCAACCTGGGCTGGCCTTAAAAGGCTTTAAACCTAAACTCTGGGTTTTTCATTCCACTGGACACGCTGTAGAAACTAGCCTGAGCCCATTGGAAGGGATATCCAAAAAGCACATCCAAATATGCAGCGCAACCACGAGAAGTCTCTTCCAAATTTCAAACTTGATGGTGATTGGTCCAATGCGATAACCTTATCCACCAATGCCTAACGGAGAGGCTGCCACGTAGGACAGAGATCAAGATGACAAGTCTACCTGATATCTCAAATTTCCACCTCTCGTTACCCCTCTTCCCTCCCTCCACCTTGGAAGACAACCATTACAATACCATCTTCACCAATTAATTATATTGGTAATTTCACCAAAGGAAAGCTTCGTGTTGAGTAGAGAGAGCAGAAGCAAAGATCAGAGAAACAAATGGCTTCAACTTCAGCTGTTTCAATGGCCTTGCCATTAACTTCCGCAAGCCAAAAGAGGGTTCCAACCTCTGAGGCTTTCTTCAAGCCACTCCCAGCGAGGCCATCTAAGGCGATGCCAGCATCAAAATCCAATTGTAGGTTTCAAGTCAAGGCTTCGTTGAAGGAGAAGGTAGTCACTGGATTGACAGCAGGAGCACTTACAGCTTCCATGGTGATTCCAGAGGTAGCTGAAGCAGCTGGGGCCGGGGTTTCTCCTTCTCTCAAGAACTTCTTGCTCAGCATTGCGGCTGGTGGAGTTGTTCTTGTTGCCATTATTGGTGCAGTGATCGGAGTTTCCAATTTCGACCCTGTCAGGCGGAGTTAAGCGATGTGCAATTCTGAGAATGTTTGGAGTTCTTTTCCAACTTTATGTCATGTATCTTGTTTAATGTTTTCAATGATGATCTACCTCCTCTATGTGTTCTCTGCGACTCTCTTAAATCTTTAGATGTAACGTGGCCCAAAACTTGTGAAATCGAAAAATTACTTTTCCTGTCTGGATGCAACACGGCATAGGAACACAACCTTTTTTCTTTGTTGTTGCTCTGAAAGCACTGTGCATATCATACTGTCATTTGAAACATGGAAATACTCAAGCCCTGAAAGCACAAAACTGCATGACAAATTTAACCATAGTAGACGTTTAAAATCTCATTTCAAGTTTCAAAAGGTCTGGAATCATATCAAACAATGCCCACCAGGTGCACAACACTGAAAGTATGCTGGTAAAACTCAATGTACTCCTGGAATGCTGTTACCCAAGTCAATCTTGTGTGGTCCTGAATCTGAACTTGAAGAAGATACCTATAATCACACTCGTCAAATTCTTGATTGCATCTATTACGTTGCCATCTTGAGTTTCCCGATCATGTCACTTTCTTCAGAGGGCAAGCTAAGGAATCTGTTTTGATAAACTTATACTTGCCTTCACAGTGGCTAAATCTGGCTTTTATTTGATCTTCCAATACCTTCATGCTTGATCTGACACACCATTTTGTTAATCTCATTCTTGGATCCTCCTGGCACTAAGCAATATCCGCTCCCGTGATCAAACCAGTCTTTCACAGCATGAGCCTCAGGAATATCTGGATTTATAAGGAGCTGAGTATAAGATTGTTCCCAAGGATTTCCCATTGAAGTCGCTAACCTTCCAAGCTTTGACAGCTAAAACAGGGAAAAACCCAGAACCAACCATCTCTTTCAATTTTGACCTTTCCTTGTTGCAAGAATCTCCCCAAATTGACAGTCAACTGTCCTGCCAGAACCATCTTTGAGATTCAGAATTCTTTTTTGAGTTTCCATACCATTCTTTCTCAATATAGGGATTGAAGGGTTCACAAATATCACAATAGGAAAAACATCTGCTATGGAATTGTTTTCAGAAATCTCAATTTCACTAATGGGTTTGAATTGCTGTTGTGGTATGGAACCATCTTCTTCAGGGAAAAGATCCAAAGTCGAAGTTGCCTAAAATACATCTCCCATTCATTCTTCAAATGATTGAAATTATTCTGAGCAGGTTTTAAGCTACCCTTTGAAATCAGATAACCAACTTCAATGACATCATAGAAGCAGTCAACAACAGCATTGAAGCATGTCACTCGTATTTGGCCTGCTTCAGAATCAAGAAGGTCAAAGTAAAAGACCTTCCCATCACCCTGAGCATTATTATAGCAACAAAGATCCCCTTTAGCAGTTACTCTGCCTTTGATAGCCCAGCGTTCCTGATATGGATTCATAGCATTGATAGGAATGATCCGTGCTGGTGCCTATTCTTCATAACTGCACAATGATTTCTGTAACTTGGAGTGGGTTGAACAGTCGGTCAAAAACTCTGCACATCATTCTAAATTTCCACCATGATTTTGGGACTCAAAGCAGGCCGCGTGCATTGGATATATTTGCATGACTTCGAGAAGTTGGATTTGTGAGCAGTAGCATCATGAAACATTTTCAGATTTTCCAATAATTTCAGTCTGGTACCATAGTTTCCAAGTTGAGCACGACAATAATCCTGTATGAAAAATGACCAAAACAGCCAGTGCCAGTGAAAAAAAAAAGCCAAACACTGGCAACTAATCATTATTTCCTTCAGTTTATAAGTTGATCAAGTTATGTGATACCATTAAAAAAAAGCATGATCTCCACGATTTTACAATAAAATTAAGCTAAACAAACATAATAAACTCTCAATTAATAATTAACATAACAGGAATTAAAATATAAAATAATGAATTTGATTATAGTACAGCTACCAGCTTAAAATTTAATCAATTTAATAATTTTTTAGATTTCAAAATAAGGCGAAGAATTTACTCTTTTTAAATAATAATAATAATAAATAAGAACTCAATCCGAATTTGAAATTCACAGCGAAGTAGTAATAATTTCGGAGAGATGAGATTTAATATAGGGAAACAACAACTAAGTGACTGACTGGCGCTTTTGAAATTGACTGAAAATGTAATCGATCAATTGAATGACAAATCCTTTCCTGAAAGATAGACTCGGTCATTGAGCTAAGTACCAGGTATGGCGTGCTGAGTCAACACGGAATCATAGACGAGGAGCCTGAACCTCTCCCGTGCGCTTCCCATCTGCTTTATATCAAAAGCCTGAACCAGCGGCTTCAAGTTCTCATCGCCACCGTTGATATGGTGACATTTGCAGTGGCCGTCAGGTTAACAGGGATCGTTTTAGATGGATTTAAATGAAAATCGAGTTTGAGTGCAGCAGAAAGAAGCCCAAGAAATACGATGATATGCGGGGTGGCAATGGCATTGCATTGCATTGCAAGGCAAGAAACACCAGACTTCGATTCTGATTTTGAAAGAAAGCGATCAAAACATGCTGCTAGCGAGCACCCACCGAATTACATTTCTACCCACTTTCACTACTGATTATATATATATACACTAGCCACTGTCTATTTCACTCCAACAAAATATTAATTATATAAAAGTTTTTATTATAATATAAATTTTAATAAAATAATAAATTTATTCAAAATTTGTATAAATTGCAACTTTCATATAAAATATATGAATTTTAAATTGATATAAATTTATTTCTTTAGTAGATTTCAACTAAATCACTATCATAAAATTATCATCCTCGTTAAAAAAATAAAAATAAAAATCAGATACCTGAATTATTGAATTCATTGTATTAGAATTAGTTCAATAACTAAAAAACAAAAATAAGTAGTTCATTACCAATATACAAAAAGAAAAAAATATCATTGAAAATTCATCCCTATATTACCATCATTATAATGACTATAACAGTTAAAGTTATTATCAATATTATTTTCAAATAATTAAAATCATTAAATTGTCCAAAAAAATATTTTTATAAAAAAAATAAGAAAAATAATCACTAAAATTATCATTATTATTGTATAAAAAATGAAATCATAAAATCATCTAACCCGAAGATTAGATAAAAATAACAAAAAACACACAAATAAAAAAGCAAAGGGAAAAAAAAGTAGAAATATTAATATTAAAATAATCACTAATATTAATTAAAATTTCAATATTGAACCAAAGAAAAATAAAATCTCAATAAAAAATAAAAAAATAAAAAATAAAAACTAAAATCATAGGTGCATAAATACAAGTAAAATATAAATATTGTCTAAGAAAGACAAAAAGAACAAAAAGAATTAATACCAAATAAAAAATTCAAAGACTAGGGGCCGAAATAAAAAAATAAAAATATAATTAATTCCAATTGAAGGACAAAATCAAAAAAAATAAAAATTTTATGACCGAAACAAATAAAGATATTTTTGTAAAACAAAATTGTAGTGCACTTTTGTTAAAAAAAATTAAAACAATAAGGACTGAAATAAAAAATAGCATACAAGACCAATTTCAATTGGAGGACAAAATTAAAACAGATTAAAACCTATATAATCAAAAGAAATAAAGGAACCAAAAACAAAACAAAAATAAAAAGAATAAGAACTAAATTGATTACTAACTTATATAATCAATTTTAATTGAAGGGCACATTTGAAAAAAATCAAAATTTTAATTGAAAAAATCAGGAATAAAAACGAAATCAAAAGCTTAGGGACTAAAATAAAATAATTACAAATATGAAGGACTTACATGTAATTTTAGATGGTAGGAGATAGAAAAGGGAGAAAAAACTAAAAATTATTCACTAGCGATTCACCGACACACGCCACTTCGAGAGGCATAAGACATGACGGCGCATCAAGTGACATGATAGAAGGGCAATTTGCATTGTCCAACGATGTCGCACACGCCGTCTAAAAAACACGTGCTCATGAAACACTATTGACGCGTCCATACAACGCGTCTACAGTGTGTCAAAAAAGAAATAATAAAAAATTATAAATTATTTTTACACTCTTGGACCAAGTGATACTCATGAAAAACAGGGGTGAAAGTATCATACTATCCTCGGCTCTAGGCTTTTTTTTTTTTTGTCTTTTTTCAGGGGTTATGTTCATATTTTCACTGTGTACAAATATGTGAAAAAACAAAAGCACCTCCCATTGTTCTGTGTGTTTTTGTCAATTTTCAGGGGTAAAATAATAGTTTCACTGTGTAAATAATTCAAAAATATCATTCATATCTTCTGGAAATGGCTAAAATACCTCTGGGTCTGAGGGCTAAAACTTAAAGAAGATCAAATCTTTAGGTAATAAATTCTTAAACAAGTCTAGATTTATCTAACAAAATCCTAAAAATTCTTAAATAATTTTGTTCTATTATTTTTGTTACTGGTATGATATTCGAGAAACCCAGAAATAATATAGCAGAAAAGATCAAGCAGTTTTCCCCTCTTTAGCATGAAGAACCTCGGGCCATGAAAGAAGAAATTGGGTATTTATATAACTATTTTTTATTATTTGCATACTTATCCCTTATTATTCCATATTTTCATTTTTGCCCCACTAGTTTTTCGTTCTTACATACTTTATATCATAACATTTTTTTTATTCAATCTTACCCCTCCCATGTTAACTATTTTTTAAAAACGAATCTAACCCATATTTTATTTCCATATTATAAAAAAAAACACTCTCTCATTGTCACTCGAGTTAGGTTTCTATCCGGGTTTTACATGATTCATCTTATATACATAACACCCACTTACCTAAATGATTAGGTGAAGACATGAGTTGATATTTTATATTTTTCATGGGTAAGTATTACTTTCTTATTTTTTTCAAACTGTAATCTGGGATTTTAGTTGCCAAACACAGAACTGCTTCACATCTCGATTTGTTCTTTAGAAAATCTTGAATGACGTCCGAGCACTTCATTAGCGTTCTCTTTCAGAGGTTTGTCAAAAGTGCGTTTTTATCGTTTGGATTATTGCAATTAGGCTATAAATGGTCATTTCAAGGCACGGGCGTGTGTTATTATAATTGGATTAGTACTGTGATTGGGTCCCGTCTAGTGAGGTAGATTACCTTTTATATATATTTGTTTGAAGGGCAAACAAGAGTTGGGTTTCTTTGCTGGAAACAAAAGGAAAAGTAGATTCCCACTTCACATGTGATGTTATAGCATGCTTAGTTTGTCTTGGCTTGGCTTTGGGAGGGACCTACTAACTTGATCTTCATGGTGTTGATGATTATCTTCAAAAGAAGAACTATGGAATTATAAATAATCTCGCGTGATACGGTAGCTTCTGTTCCGCGCAGACGAGTTCTGGATTTTGTTAATCTCACAGGCCACCTTAATCACCCGTTAACTCATATTTGACGTATCATTTGGTCCCAATTCCCAGGAATTTTCGTCAGAAAGTGACACTTCTGGATACAATCGTACGCACATTTTGTTGAGTATCATGATCATCACTATTATTATTGAGCTTGGCTAACAAAAGTAGATTGCCCCCCCCCCCCACCAAATGAGAGATACATATCAGTTTAAAATCCTTAACGCATGTATATGATTCAAGATCTGATCCAAAAACACCATGTTTTTGATAAAAAGGAATTGTTTAAGGCCCATTTATCCTCAGGTTCAGGTTCAACCTTGTACTGCTGCTACACCAATGATATACTCTGTTTCCGACATTATTTGGTGCCAAGCACTCCATACAGCTTTGAAAACTACAAGAAGAAAATGTTTTTGCCAGCAGTGGCTTTTATTTTATTACTATTAGCAGTACGTATTTATTTCAAAATGTCCTTCACGCCTCCTCTGACAGTAACGCTTCACCAATTTATGGCCACCATAATGACAAGTGAAGATGATACACACACACACACACACAGTGTGACCAGGAAAATCCATTCAAATGGTTTTTAGCTGACATATCTTCATACAGTCAATGGAATTTGACATGAGCAACTGAGTTTCATATAATAGCAAGAAGAGCCTAAAGTCTCATAGAAATTATTTTGAATTATTTTTTTATGATTTTAGATGTTTTAAGGTGATGAAGCAAAACTATATATTTTTTAAGAAAAAAAGACTCTAACGAGCGAGCTCCAGCAATCACTCATGTGGGAATTTCTCCAAAGATCAGAAAAATGAGGATGTCATCTGGCTGGGTCCGCAACAGAGACAGCTTCCCAATCAGAGAGCTGAGAGCTGGAATCAAGTTGAAGTAGTCACGACGGACATTTATTGCATAAAGAGAAAATAAAGAAAAGGGGGAACTTGAGAGTAAAAGAGAAAGAAGCCAAGCAGAGGAAAAGAGATAAGCATGGAGAAATTCAGTACTTCAGTTCCATCCCAAAATAATTAAATAAAATAAATCCTCCGGGGCCCTTGTCATGTTGTTGGGTGTCACTGTTTATACATACCTGTCTGTCTCTTGGAACTGTAGTGCTTTGTTTTAAACTAACCACAGAATAATTTATTTCCCTTACCAACACCCTCCAAGATTGTCATTGGTTACAACATATAAAAAAAATAGTCAAAAGGTCATCATCTCTTATCTTAGATTCTGTTCCTGTGGTGGTGTGTGATTGGGAACCGAAAAGATAAATCTAAAAGCTGCTTTCTTCCTATTGTTTCAGAGCATCTTCACAGAGATGTATGCATGTATTGTTCACTTCTCCACAAGCAGCTAAACAGAACAAAAGCAAACATGAACAGTGATTTCACAACATGTCGATTTGGCTTCATGGGAGACAACTCTCAAATCAGTATCTGCAACCTCACCATTTCAGTTCTCAGCTATGGTCCCCAAGAAAATTCTTTGGTTTAATCTTGAATTGAAAAGGGAAAAGTAGGGAGGAGATTTGAGCATTCATGAAAAAGAGAGGGTAAAGAGAAGACCTGGTAAAGACTGATAATACATGCCATCCTTTTTGACAAACAGAAAAAAGTTGGAAGCTAAAAGCTCTTAAATATCTTTTTTGTGGTATCAGGAAAGTCGTAATAGTTATCCAATACAAATGAACTACTCCATCATACACAAAAATGAAGTATTCTCGCCATTATCAATCACAGGAACAAAGAAGAAAATAGACTTCACAAGCATGATTGATTTCAATTAGATCAACAGTTACAACTGGACACAAATATTGGCCAATTATTTCCCCAGGAGAAGCGAAGAAGAGTGAGTGAAGAGCTAAAGACAGTGCATTGATACAAAGCTACATAATTCCTAACAATCATGTTCTACTACCCCATGGAAAGAATTAAGTAAAACAAAGATGTCTCTATGCAGGTCTATTTCTCTTGAGGCCAGCTTTGCCATCAGATCTCAAAGCACCACTAGAATCCCCCTCAGAAGAAGCGTCCATGGATTTGGTGAAGGAGGTAGAAAGATCAGCATAAAGGTCAACTACCCTCCTGATATTGTTGTTGAGCTCCCTTATCAGACCCACATTTCTGCTCAGGTTGTCAGGGATCTTGGATTCATGGTTCTGATTTATCTCATTAATGAGAAGCCTATTCTGATCCAAGATATTTTGGACCTGGGCAAAGTTCTTTTGAAATGCCTGCAAGATCTTGCCATCTATCTGGGTACCATTGCCAAGTCCTGAGAACGTATCACCCTCCATAGAATCTTTCCCTTTTTTGGAGTCAGAACTCTACCGAATCAAAACCAGTCCTGCATCAACAACAACCAAAAAGAAAGAAGAAAAATGAGAAGGAACAAAAGATGAGACAGTGTTCGTTAAACTGTGTGTATCTTTTCTTTTTCTTTTTCTTTTTTAATAAAGACCGTAATCATATTCTCTATATGGATTTATTTATTTATTCAACATAGATAGATTATAGATACACAATCTAAAACACCAGACAAAACATGAGAAACCTTGGAATTGTTTAAGACATTATTTTTTGGCATATGAGACAAGAGTCTGTAGTAGAAATCATGACTTCCATGGGATCCACTTTTTCACAGAGGGATCTGATAACAAATACAACCCATTTATTTACTACTGTTGTTATTATTATTATTATTATTTATGATGAGATGTGAAAAAGCAGATCCCATTTCCATAAAAGGGAACCTCTTTCTTTTATGTACTGGGAAAAATACCCACCCAAAACTCAGTTTCGAAGGAGAATCTCAAAGACCACAAAAAAAAAACAATCAAGATGCAGAGACGATGAAGTCATCTGCCTGTACTGTACTTACTGTTACTACTGCAGAGACAACATCATTGATTCTTAAAACAGAAAAACGAAAACAAAATGTTGATAACATGCTCAAGAAATCTAAATGGGGTTTTCATTTTGAGCAAGAATAGATAATTTTATATTAATAAAATGGGATTTACTTAAAATTTAGAAGCCTGTATTAGATACGCAAGTAAAGAACCAAAACTTGAAACTCAAACGTCCCAAACTTTTCATTACAAACTTGCAGCTTCGGGAGCACGAATTCTAAGTGGAAAAGGGAAAAATCCAGCCTCTGAAGAAAGAAGAAAACCCACCAACATAAATATATATATATAAATATCTTATATTGGTTTCAAAGCAATGGGAAATTCGCAAGATAAAGAGCTGTTCTTGAATGAAAATGAACCCATAAAACTAAATCACACAATTAACTCCAAATAAAAACAACAGTAACACAGGGAGTACCTTAATTATTTTATATTTTATTGTAACTCGTTGCCAGAGAGTGTGCGCGTGCGCGTGTATAAAGGGAAGCGTGTTGGTTGTCTACCTTGAAAATCTGGGACATTATATCCAGAGAGAGATCAAGACAGAGATTGAAGACGAGGGATTCCCGGGGGAGAATGAAAAAGGATCGGCGATTGATGGAATAGCGGCTAGGAGGTGGTGCTTCTCCTGAACTACGAGAGAGAAAGTGAGCGGAGATTGCAGTTTTAGAGAGAGAAAGTGAAGATTTGACAGTCACGCTTGGACCCCCTCACAACTATTCGATTCTCCTGACTCCTAAGTAAATACTTCAGCCTCTCTGATTTGATTCAGTGGGTACTGCTCCCATCGCCTGCTCAGATCCAAGACATGATTTCTTGAGCTGTTTAATTATTGGGCACGTGACATGTGCTTCTGGATACGTTGTCCATAAAAGTAGGCCCCACTTTCGGCATTCATCATCATCCATCCTTGTAGCGACGTCAACTCGCCTTATATTTGCTCATCACACCATGAAACGTAGCGTCATAACACCTTTACAAAATATATTTGCTAAATTATTTAAAAAATAATACTTCAATGGATGTATTTATTATGGTTTTAAACTGTGATTATTTAGTGCTTGGCTAACGTGATATTATAATAAATCGTTAATTATCCTAAATTTATTATTAAACTTATAAACCCTAATTATAACCCAAACTTCAAACCCTAACTCTAAGTCAATCAATCATGTTATCAATGAATGCTAGCTAACCATTAAAAACTAACATTAATTCATACCTTGAACATTAAACACAAACAATAATCCAAACCCCAAACATTAAACACTAACCACAAACCCTTGACTAATCCTAACCTAATCCAAAAATTAAACATTAATCACTAGCCCCAAACCCTTAAGGCTAGGCTAAGAAAATCAAATATTTTGCCCATGTGAAATTATATTTGATTGTTAACACTAGATTAGGTTTATTTTCTTTTAAAAGTAAACATTACTTTAAAACTATATTTTTAGCAATGTTTCTTTTCTTATCATTTATGTAATATCTTTTGAGTTTATGGTGTATTGCATAATAGCTATATATTTTTTTTAATCTCATTTTCAATTCTTGTAATTGATTTTACATCATGCATTTTGGAATCAAAATTTCTTTTGAGTTTAAAGTAAATTGCATAATAGTTCTAATTGTTTGGTTCATAACAATTGTTTAACGATTATGTGGTTTGTTAATCTTTATTTTTCTAATTCTTGACATGTGTAAATACAAGAGCTAAACAATATTTAAATTAAAACTAAACTTAACATACAATTATGATATCTTCATTCACGTCGTCGCAACTCGTAAGATTTTGATTTCAACAATACCAAATATTATAGTACTCTAAATTATGTATGACAAAACAAATACATGAATCTCAACTTAACTAACGTGATTTTAAAAAAAAAATTATAAATATACCAAAACACACTAAGATTTGCTACAAACTCATAATTAAAAAGGCACACAACACAATATAATACATTAATAACAAATAAGCAAGTTCATCATCTATACCTACATCGTCTACTTGGGTCGAGTTCATCAATAGAACAATTGTCTTTTACTTGAGTAATTTCATTCTCAGCCACGATATCATCAAGCGTTAACATCTCTCCAAAATTTGCAAGTGAGGTGCGACAATAAATGAACCAACGAGATATTAGTACCTTATCTCTTTAATTAATGTTATTATTACTTTTTAATGTATATTGTTGTATTATGTTGCTCAAGAAGGGAAATAAAAAGGATATATGAGAAATGAATGTAACATATGGAAATAAAAATGAAATGATATGGTAAAAAATAAGAAGTTGAAAGAAAAATATGAAATGAAATACAAGTTTGCCATCTATTTTGGAAGTCATTGAATGCTAATCTTATCGTCTTCTATAAAAGCCAATAAAAGTAAAAGTCTATCATTTAGGATGAAGACTAGTGAGACGTCAGAGTCTACTATTTTGGATGGATATTAATGAGAATGATACAGTTTTTCATTTCATATGAAGACTAATAAGAATAACAGAGTACATCATTTAGAAAGAAACAAATGAAAGTAATAATGTCCACTTTTAGGTAAAAGCCATTGGGATGATTTAGTACCATAATTGGAAATCTGAATATAACTAAGAATATATTACTGATAATGGTTCATCATATTGATAAAACATAGGAAATCTTCTTATACTTAATTAATCATATTGACAATAACTAAGGATATGTTATTGATATTAGTTGATCGTGTTAATAGAATTCAAGAGATGTTATTATACTTAGTTGAATGTGTTAATGGTAACTAAAACTATGGATATTTTTTTTAATATATACTTAATGGGCCATGTAGATGGTGATTAAGGTGAAGAATATATTACTTAGTCATCCATATTGACAATGGCTAAGGAAACTAATGTTTATATATATATATATATACTTAATAGGCTATGTACATGGTAACTAAGGTGAAGAATATATTACTTAGTCATCCATATTGACAATGGCTAAGGAAATTAATGTGAATTTTATAGTTAAATTGGAATGATTTAATTTATTAAGTGTGGACAAACAAATCTATGATGTTTTAATGAAAAGAATTATGAATTATTACTAATATTAAGTCAATTATCTTTCATTAATGATGTCATAACCCAAAAATGGGTTATAACCCCATATCTATCTAAATAAAAACAAAATTATCAAAAATAAAATAAAAGGGGTTGGTGTCACCAGGAAAAATAAGGTGAAAATTTTGGATTTGTGAGCTCGATCGTACCTCTTTTGTTTCTAAAAATGAAATAAAATGCAGATTCAAAGCTAAAATAATTTATTATTTGATAAATATGCTTATCAATTAAGCTGAAAAGTATAATTATATTTTTCATAGACTAATTTGATTTAATCATAGGCCAATTTAGAGTATCATTATGTTTAGAAATTAATTTAGAGTCCAACTGAAGGGTTTAATTAAGTTCAAGGATTTAATTGTACTTTAAATTGATCAAATTAATTTTATTAAGGGTTTAATTAATTAAAAAAAACCAAGTTTTTGAGCCTAATTCGGGTTCAACTGAAGAAATTGAAATTTTTGAAGACCGAATTGCATTTTTCCAAGCCAATTGTGCGAGGTCAAGGACCAAATTAAATAAAATTGAGAGTTTAATGGTCAATTGTGGATTAAATTGCATAAATCTGGCATGCAAAGCTAAGGTTGTTGTTAGAATTTTTATAGGGTTAAAAATTGTACAAATTAAAAAATTTAAAGCTAACTAGGGGTGTAATTAGAACAATTACAAATAAAGAGATCAAATTGCATTTTCCCAAATCCTCCCAATCCTGCAAACATGACTACATTGTTCAGTCACTTGACAACTTGTATGGGCAGAGACAACTTGTCATTGCATGCAATTGACCGTTAAAAGGTTGTCTCATTGGCCTATAAATAGCATCTGATCACACCATGTGGAGGGGTAGGGAAGAAAAAGAAAAAACTGAGTGGCAGAGAAGAACATTTACGAGGCAAAAAATAGCTAACACACAGATGAATGAAGGTAGACAATCAATCACAAGCAACCATAAAAAACCAATAACCATTCCCCTCACCATAGCTGCAATAGCCATAGATTTTTGTTAAGATAGAAATACAAAAAAATCGAGGGGTAAGAAGACAATAACAAACGAAGAAGAAAAGTTACAAAAACCATCGTGAAAAAACTTGCGCGCGAGCACAACCACTCTCCCCTCCCTTGGCCATGACAGGATCTCCATGATCAACAACAACTCTCTCTCTCTCTCTCTCTCTCTCTCTCTCTCTCTCAAATAGTTGGCAACTCTCTCTCTTAGAAAAACAAAAATAGTCACGCTGACAATTATATCTCTCCTCTAACAACAGCCGGTCGACCACCACTATCCCTCTTAGCACTCATACCTTCTCCTCCACACCAGTAGCTCTACTAGCAAACTCAACTCTTCTTCTCAGTGCCAATAACACAACGACAATCCTTCCTGAACAAAACCAACTTTTTTCCAGGGGCTCTATCGGCCACCACAAGCCGCCATTTCTGACGCCACCACCAGAGAAAGAGCAATCTCAGCCTCCTCTACCTAATGATAGTAGCAGCTTGTTATCATCGGCTGACCACCTTGTTACTATTTATGTAACACGTGAATACTGCAAGAGTGAATTAATTCACTTTAATACATGAACAGTGAAGCGGTTTGTAATTTTTTTGTGTTTTTTTTTCTTTAGGCATACTTGCTCCTGGCCCACCAAATTGGGCTGGGGCAGGGCCAGCCCAAGTCTAGCAGCTGGCAGCCCATTTAGTTGGGTCAAATCCCCTCTAAATTTAAAAAAATAAAAAAATCATATAAAAAAACAAAAAATATGTGGTTTCAATGCTTTGGACCGAATTCCTGGGTTTTTCCAAGAAAATCTTCATTAATATATATATATTTTGCATATTTCTCATATATTTGAAACAAAAATTAGATATCATAAGCGGTTTTTGATTATTCGTTGGAATTTGACCAAAATATAAAACAAATAACAATTATTTTGTTATAGCTATTGCAATATAAAATTATATTGTAATGTACACTCGTAGATAATAAAAAATGAGGTTTTCAAAATATAATGTAAAAATATTTTGGTTAGGTTTTCAACTTCCAATAAAATAGAGACTCTATCACAAAGAGAGATTTACTTCAAGCTTTAAGAAATACCAACAAATAAAAAAATCAAACTTAGAATAACAATCAATCAACAATGTTATTTGTCTTAGGTAGGGTGCACTAAAGGTGATGCGTCTCCCCCTTACACAACAAGCTTCCTTATCCAGACTCTCGTAGACCAATAGTTTTCTTAATGATCATAATACTAAGTGGTGAATATTATGAATTATAACTGTGACTGTATGGCTTTAAAACACTCTTCTTTTCACCGTGCATCGTCTCCCCCTTTGTGGATGGTGAACGTCATCGCAACAAATGATATTAAAAGTATCTTGACATGGTTATTAAGTCCCTACTAGTTTTGAAAATGTATATATGGAGCATTTTAGTGTAAAATAATAATGCTTTTAAATGTTATAATCTTTGCAAGGCCATCTCGTTCAGCATAATCGGGTTGACCGAATTCACTAGATAATGTTTTAGTTAGATATATAGCCTATATAATTAATTAGTTATGTTTTGTGATAGTTTTGTTTTTGGATTTGTTTAATTATGAAACTTTATATTTTATAAATTTAAAATATCTTGTGTTACATCCATCCATGAATCCATTATGTTGAATATATAATAAATTAATGGTAAAAAAATTAGATTTAATATAGTTGCTTGTGAATAAATTGTGGAAACTAATGGACTAATAAATGAGAACCCATGATATGGCTAAGACATTGTGCAAAAGTTGAGTTAGTTTTTTAATATTGTCAGAATCACTCTATTTTCCCAACTAATAAGAAAGTTTTGCCTAAATTATAAAGCATCCAAGTACTAGTCTTTTTAATATTATTCATTCAAACATAAAATAAAAATAAAATAAGCAAAAATAAGCATAAGACATGCAAAAACAAGAACCAGAGAAACCTAAATGAAGAAATTAAAAAACATACAAAACGCATTATGGTTTTATTGTGTCCCTATATACAAATCACTATGTATTTCAACAATAAAATTATTATTTTACCCATCGGGCCGAAAAATTTAACCTCTAAAACCAGGGGTATTTTGGACATTTCCAGGGAACATGTGTTGTATTTTCATATTGTTTGGGGTTTTATGGTATTTTCCATTTTATGTTGCACAGAGAAACTACCACTTACCTTTAGGAGTTGGAGACAAGATAAGGAACAGTGGAAGTATTTTTTTTTTTTACATATTTGTGCACAATAAAACTACACAAATACTCCTAGAAAAGATAAAAATAAAGGCATGGAGCTGAGATATTGTAGTACTTTCATGTCTGATTTTTTCGTGGTTATCGTTGGGTCTAAGGAAGTAGAGATAATTTGGTATTTTTTTTATTATTTCTTTAAAAATTACTACAAACACATCGTACCAACATGCCAGAAGTATTTTATGTGCACGTGCCTTTCAAGCGACGCGTGTGTTGTCTATTGGTCATGGAAAATGTTTGGGCGACGTGTCACCGAGTGCACTACCATGTCCTCTGCCTCTGGTACGGAGTGTCTTGTGTGAAGGTGCTCAGTGAATCGCTTGCGATTGATTTTTAGTTTTTCTCCCTTTTCTATCTCCTGTCGTTGAAGAATACATGACAATCCTTCATATTTATGATTATTTTATTTAAATAATTTATCTTTTAATTTTAATTTTATTCATGATTTCTTCAATAGAAATTTTGATTGTTTTCAAGTGTGTCTTTCAATTGAAACTGATTATATTTGTTGGCTTTATTTTAGTCCTTATTTTTTTATTTTTGATTTGTTTTTTATTCCTTTATTTTTTTTTGGTATGCAAGTTTTAATTTGTTTTAATTTTTTCCTCCAATTGAACATATATACTTTTCATTTCAATCCTTATTTTTTTAATTTTTTTTAACAAAAGTACTATACACTTTTTTTTTAAATCTTTTTATATTTTTTAATGGGGTTTTATTTTTTTTATGCTCAGTCTTATAATTTTAATTTATGTTGGTGATCATTTTAAAATTAATATTTCTCTGTTTCTCTCTTTGTTCTTTTTTATGCTTTCTATTATTTTTATTTGTTTTTCGGATCAAATGATTTTATAGTTTTATTGTTTGCGCAATAATAATGATTGTTTTTTTATTGTAAAGATGTGTTGCTTTCTTTTCTTTGGAGTAATTTAATAATTTTAATTATTTGGCCAATAACGTTAATAATAATTTTAACTATTATAGTCACAATAATGATGATAATGTAAGGATGAATTTCAAAGAAGTTTTCTTTTTTTTTTTTAGATAGAAAATTAAATACTTATTTTTGCAATAGAAAATTTTGGTAATAAAAATAAGTAGTTAATTTTCTTATTTGATTATTGCATGTGTTTTCATAATTTATATTTTATTTATTGTGTTTAATTTATATTAGATTATAAAATAAGTTAATCCAAATATAGTGAATTCGATAATTCAGGTATCTGAATATTCTTGTTTTTTTTAATGATGATAATAATTTTATGTTGATGATTTTGTTGAAACCTCCAAAAAAAATTATATCAATTTAAAATTTATATATATTATAGAAAATTCGCACTCCACACAAATTCTATACAAATTTATTATTTTATCTAAATTTATATCATAATAAAAATAATATCACATAATTAATATTTTTTATATTATAAAAATATAATTATGATCATAATGAAATACGTGTAAGTGGTTAGTAGACATGTAGACACGCAGGAAGAGGCGTACAAATATATATGATTTATGTCCATTCGATATGTGGATGTGTCTTTTGATCGTAGGGCTTTAGTTTCCAGATTTAATCAGACGAGTCACTCCAACCACTTGATTCTCTCGGCCCATCCCATAGAAGAATAGATTGAAGCTAGTTACCATGTCTCATCATACAAAATTCAGCAGCAGGAGATCCATTGACTTGTTTCAGCCTGTCATGGACCAAGGCCTAGAGCCTATTTCAGTATTTCACGGTCTGCAGTCTCTAGTGAACTTCAGTTTATAAAGCGAACTTTGAGTTTAATGTTTGTTTAGTATTGTGATTACTGTTATGATTGAAATTTAAAAATTTTTATAAAAAATATTTTTATTGTAATTCAAAATAAATTGTGAAGTGTTTGGATATCAAACTTTCATATTATTTTTAACTTGTGAAATTACTTTAAAGCGTGTATGTATATATATATATATAGATTTTTAAATATTTAATAATAATAATAATATTAAAAATATATTTTTATAAAAAAATATAATAAATAATAATATATTTTTATATTTTAAAATATAAAATATAAGCAGTAAACTGCTCGAGCATCTTTTGAGATAATTCTAATATCCTACTAACAATATCCTAGAATAAAATTAGAACATCTTGACAGGACAAGCAATGTGAACATTACAAAAATACAAAAAGATTATACGCACATGTTCCCTTTCTCCTCATCGTATGAAAAGTAGTAATTTACTGCTTGCCGTAAACCTACGGTTTCTTGTAATTTTGGGTGGATCCCATGCCCACCTAACATGTGTTTTTTATTTAACCAAACAACAAAATTACTATTTTTTTTCAAATCTTTGATCTGTAACTCATTGCCAAACGGGCACTAAGCCGAATGCTAGAAGAGAGATCATGGTAAATCCTAGTGCACGTCCAACTGGCTGCATCTCTTCTTGGTTAGCTTATACAAGCCAGCGAGAAGCATCCTGACCTTGCACTCCTGTCTTCCTACGGAAAGTTCTTGGATTTGGAGCTTATTCTCTTTTTAATCACGAGGGTATTCTTAGAGCTAAAACTTGATCCTCACGCCAGAAAAAGCACACTCTGCTCGAGCTAACCATGTTCATGTTTTTCTTTTTAAAGATTTGCACGTGCAGATACTAGTTGTAGGAGCTTAGGATATATCCTTAGCAGTTCTTTTGAACAATTTGGAGGGGTTGTAAATAAAATATGGTAGGATTTTCATCTTCTTCTCCAAGTTAAATAAGTCAAGCACTGAAAGGGAATTCTATTATTATAACAAATTTCGATGTTTGATAATAATAAAGAAATTCAAGCAGAAAATGGAAAGTTGCTGATGTTGCACGAAACTCTGGGTATATAAAGCTGGAAAGTTCGGAAAAAACATGAAGCAAATATTCCAACAGGTTCTGAATTCACAAAATATTTTCCAGGTCTTTCTTCGTTGCTTATATCACTCTATGTAGCTGCCACGGCTTCGTACTCCACTTGGTGGGAACCCAGGTGGTTGGAGAATAAGTTGAAGCAACAAGGGATGGAGGCACACCCTACAAGCTATTGTTAGGAGACATGAAGCTGATAACTGAAGCATGGTCCAGACCCAACACTCTAACCCATGAGATTATTCTCTCGAAGGGGCTGGCAAGTGAAGAGGGTGAGGGGTGGGCGAAACACCGAAGGATAACCAATCCTGCTTTCCACCTATAAAAACTGAAGCCTTGTTTTTCTACTGTATTTTGTTCCCGACACCTTGAACACTAATCTTATATGCTTAATTACTAACATAATTGTCTGCAGAGCACTAATTCATCCCATCATTGCTAGTGCACTAAATTATTCTTGGAAATTTCTCTTAAAGAGGATGACACCGGCATTCTCGATCAGTTGTAGCTAGATGATTGAGCAATGGAAGAAGATGGTCAATCATCAAGAAAGCTGTGAAGTGGATGTATGGCCGGAACTTCAAACAGGTCGCTATGGATATCATTTCAAGGGCCGCATTTGGAGGCAATTATGAAGAAGGGAAGAGGTTATTTGAGCTTCAAAAAGAACTGATTTTTTTTGGTTTTGGAAGCTATGCAGACCTTGTATATTCCCGGTTTCAGGTACCAATTACAAGCCTTCGATGTTGATAAGAGGTTCGCATTTATCTGTAACATTTCTTTCTAATTAACATCTTGTATAGATTTGCTCCGACAAAAAAAAAAACCGGAGGAGACGGAAATTGAACAAGATGTCACATCAATGATAAGAGATTTGATTCAAAGGAAAGAGTACGGGATGAGAACTGGACAATCCGATGATGACGACTTGCTAGGCATGCTCTTGCAATCTAATGAACAGACAATCTACCAGAAAATGCAAGCGGCACAATAAGGGATGCCTTGAGTATTGAAGAAGAGATAGAGGAATGCAAGCAATTCTACCTGGCTGGGCAAGAAACAACCTCGAGCTGGTTAACATGGGCAATGATAGTACTAGCTATGCACCCAGAATGGCAAGAGAAGGCTAGGGAGGGAGTTCTACAAGTTTGTGGGCAGAAAGAACCCAATTTTTAAGCTTTGAACCTCTCAAGATTGTGAGTAGTTTCCCATTTATTGGATACCATTTGCCCTTTTGTCCTCTTGAAGAGCTTAACGGGAATGTCTACACTCAAAAAAATAAAAGAATATGTTGGTGTAGATGATAATGTAGAAGAATTCAGACCAGAGATTCCTCGGAGGAGTTTCAAGGGAATCTAAAGACCAACTAGCACTCTTTCCCTTTGGGTGGGGCCCCATAACCTTTATTGGCCAGAACTTTGCCATGTTAGAAGCCAAGATGGCTTTGGCAATGAATCTGCAGAATTTCGAATTCAAGCTCTGACCTTCCTACATCCATGCTCCTCATAGTGTTCTGAAACTTCAACCACGGCATAATGCTCAAATAATAATACATCATCTCGAGTTGTAAACTCTTTCAAAGGAGTAATTTTCTCTGCATTGCAGAATAGGTCTTCTGTCATGCTGAGGTGTTGTAATATTTCCACATGCTGATTTCTACAAATAATTCCAATGTCTTCAAGACTATTCTATCAGCCAAATACATCCTAGTTTTTTGCCTTGTTTTTTTCTATTAACAATTACTTCCCCAAAGTCTGGGCGATTTAGTGTGCCATTTTTTTACTTGCGTATAATAGCAACACAAACTTTCTAGTTTCTTCAATACGAGAAGTCCACCATCAGGGATCTGAATTTTCAGAAAAAAGAGAGAAGATTAATGCATCAAAGAGATTCCCTGTTGAGGAATCATGTAAAGAAACTGCATCTCTAACATCAGCAATCTCCAAACATGATTCCATGCATTGTCAACAAACAGTAAGCATACATAATTTGTATTTCAAAATGCATGCGTTACGAAAACCAAGTAGAAGAAATGCTTCACATTCATATGTGGCTCATAAGTTCTCAACAAGGCAGTTAGACTCGACCTGAGTATGTAAATCCTCAAAAAGGTATAATTACACTTGGCGTTTTGCATTAGAAATTTATGTTCTAAATCCAAAATTCCTCGACAAACAAAATACAAGAATCACAATCAAAACCAATTAACTACCTGATTTGCTTCGTCATTTAATTCTCTTAAACGAACAATCCATACAGCATCTTGTTATCTTTTTTCATTTGATAGTTTCTCAAGAAGGAATGTCAAATAAAAGCTTCTATTGAGCGGGAAAAAAAATACAATGCAGTTTCATCTTATATGGTATAAACCAATAATACTATCACATTTCAGCAACTCTACTTAAAATGGCATCCACATCAGGGGTTAGTGTAGCACGCTTCTCAATCTCCGCTACCACACAACAAGTTTTCTCTCCTCTATTAATAGCTACAACATCTTGAGCAAATATAGAATTCATACCTGGGGAGACCTGCATCAAATTCAACAATTAGATCACTTATTTAAATGCAAAATGTGTATCAGATGCTGATTTTATCTGCAGTAACTCAGATACCACAAAAATTTGAAATTTCATCATAATATAGAAATCAAAAAAGTTCTCATGCAATTTGGGTAGATTTTGTGCAACAAAGGTTTCTAATGGTTTGAGTTTTAGCTGTAGGTAGCTCTTGCTCCAAAAAGAGAAAAAAAATTACTTCATGTAACTTTTAAGTTATTGAAATGTCCACAGCAGTAAGACAATAAACTTTTTCCAGACCAAAATGATTCTTCATTCATTGGTTTAATTGAAATCTTCATTTTTATTTCTTTTTTAGGTGGGCTAAACATTATAAATGACTCACATCATAAAGGATATCCCCAAGCTTCAGCTTAACAGCACCGCTCCTGTACACTAGCACTTTACCCATGTAGCCTGCTGGTAACTCATCTAATCTGCAAGTCTTCTCAATTGTACGTGCAGCTCCTGATGGCCTAGAGCTTTCCTTAACCTCAGGGCCATCTGCCGTTGCTGATCGCTTTATCATGGGCAGAGTTGGTGGTAACTGAATAAAGAGCATGCTTGCTTCAACATTTTCCTCCTGCAAACCAAACGCAGAAAGTGTAAGGAAATAAAGCAGCAGTACTATGGAATCTTCAATTATCAATTTACAAACCATCAAACCAAGCTCCACTGCAGAGGTTGTCGAGTTTTCATCATATGCTGCAGCTTCAGACGCCTCCTCGAATTCCTCCTCATCAAGAATTGCTGTAGGATATATGAGTTAGCATAATTGTACAGAACAAAGTGCATACCATCACAATGGGAGCCCGACTCACAGCAGAAATAAAGAAATGACTGAAGATAACCCAAACCAGTAACCAGTAAGTTTTGAACCAATTAGGTGATTAGGCAATGCCTTGATCATTGCAAATGCGTACAACCATTCAAAGTGCTATATCACAGTTATCACACGTTCTTGGGTTATGCAATTCTTTTCCTTTTAAAAATGCATCTCAAAATTACCTGAATTTCCTGAATATGGCCTCCTCATAGGAAGACTCACGGGATAATTACTGTAATAATCCTGCAGTACACAAACAAACAGCTACATAACTTAGTAGACAGTTGCACACAAGCAGACCTGGTGTGTGAGAGAGAGGGAGGAGGAAAAGTTGGAAAAAACTTAGAATCTACAGAGTGTAATGAGGCTTGCATGCCTGGGTCATGGTTAACCTACCCAGGGTTCAATGTATTCTTTATCACTCAGGCCTGGAGCATTTACATTACCTGCAAAAAAAAGGCAGCTGTAAAGCACTTGAACGCTTCATTAGTAGCAAATAAGAAAATAGTAAATCCAAAGATAGCATACCATTGGAAGATGAACCCCGATCTCCGTTAATTGTACTCCACCTTGTAAAGGGCTTATGTGCAGCAGCTCCAGGACCAAACGCAATATCAGGTTTCTGCACTGCATTTAAATTAAAGATGAAGGAATTAATTTTCATATTTTCAGAGCTAAGAAACCACAGTTTATTTCAGGAACTCAGTTTGTTATTTCTCTCTCTAGTAAAGTTCTTGATACAGAAAAAGTTATCGGCCCTGCCAACCATTTTGGCATAGTTTCCTTGATTGTCCTTTGGCCTAACATTATCATGTTTAAAATGAGTGGGGACTAAGTGAATAATTCATAAACAAGAAACAAATTATAATGCAGCTAGAGCTTGTCAATCCATTGGCTAGTTTAAAGTGGATTAATAACAAAGACTGAGATACAAACACTAGAAGAAGAGGCACGTATGCATTTGACAGATCAAGAGGCACTAACTTGATAACAAAGTACACAGTACGAGAAATACAGCTGGATTTCTTTCATGAACAACTCGAGAAATTGAGATGCTAACCGAATCCCAAAACAGAAAGTGAGATGACAAGTACTTAAATTATGATGCCAATCCACGAGTACACAAGCCACTTTATTAAGCAAAGGACTTACCTTTCTTTTCGTTTGTAATCTTTTGCTTCAGGGACCTTTCCTAATGAAAGATGCAGAGAAGTCACACAAAAAGAACAACGAAAAAGAAGAAAATTGAATCACTGGTTTCATAATAAAAGGAAATAACAAAATTGAGGAAAACATACCTGGAATTGTTTCATCAGATTCATGGCCTGTAGAGTATCCACATTCTCCACCTTTTCACTGCAAACAACGAACATATTCGAAAACATGACACAAATGGAGAGAAAAAAGATCAACCAAGCAAGCACATTACTAATGGGAATTAACCAAAATGACATATTACGTTTTAACTTCCTGCTTTGGAACTCGGCGTGGAGGAGCTTTAGGCATAAACCTATACTGCAACATGATCAGAATAAACAAATCATCAGCAAAAGAATACTTAGGGAGTTCAAAAGAAAGCATAATTAAAATGGTAGTGGGGCAAACCTTCCTTTGGGCATCTTGTGGAGGTTTCGACTCCATATATTCAAGAATCCAACCGATAAAACGTATAGCTATCAAAAAAGCGATGAAAGTTTAAGCAGTCAGCAACTAAAATCAAAAGGTGATAAGAAAAGAAAACAGATAACAGATTCATATTCATATATGTATGTATATAGACAGACAGAGCGAAATAGAGTTAAAGAAGAAGAGGATGAATGAGGCGGTTAAAGCTGACAAGTTGCGAGTATAAGTGAGGAGGGTGGTTTTAGCCAATGACCTGAAAGCGGCCAACACGAAACTTCGAGTCACTCTCAAAAACATAAACAAAATCATAAAAACCTAGTCCTTTTATACTAACCTCAAGGCGCGCCTCCGCGCTATGTTCCCCTTCCGTTTTTCACGTGCGTTTTCGCTTGGAAAAAACTAGGTAATTGGTTAGATTTTTTTAGTTTGATGGAATAATTTGTAGTATTTTAGTACTTAGCTTTATTTATTTATTTTATAATTATGGAGAACTAATTATAGGTGAAGATTCTTTTTATTTTTGTAAATCATGGGCTCATCTTTTATATATATAGATATATAGATATATAGATATCACTAATTATATCACTAATTATTTTTTAAATACCATAATTTCTTTTATAATTGATCAACTTCATGATAAGAAAAACTAAAAAAAATTGAGTGGAAAGAAAAATGGCCAACATTGAGCATTATCAATGTATTTACTTAGTAGAAAATTTTTTTAATCATTAACTCAAAATTAGGATGACTACTTAATTTTGAAATCTATAGTCTTGAATCATTACTTAATATGGATTTCAAAATATAATATAACTTAAAAAAGATAAAATAATATTTTTTTAATAATAAGAGAGAAATATATTGGATTAATTCATATTAAACTATCAAACTTATCACTCAAGTATCATATCCAAATGATATTAAAAGCTTTATTTTATTAGCATTATTTTTTATTTAATTAAATAATAGCATAAATAGGCAATCATAAAGCAACTAAATAAGTATAAAAAAATAATTTTGATGGACACAAAATAAGAAAGTTTGCTAATATTACAGCAAAAAAGATTATATTATCTCACTCGAGAACAAAGCAAAAGTCAAATAGAATTTAATAAAAATATATCTAAAAGATATTTTAAATTGATTTATTAATTTTGAAAAACTATATATGTATATATAATATTTTTAATTAATTAATTAATATTTAAGAAATTATATTATTTTTTTAGGAAAAAAATTATAAAAAAATGGCCTAACACAGAGCCATATAAAAGAAAAATAAAAAATCCCAAGCAGAAGGGAAAACAATGTGAGCTTTTTTACCTTCATCCACTTGATTTTTATTTTTTAAACAAATAAGAGAGCCAAATGATGTCTTTTTTTAACAAAAGACAATGCCTCATTTGCAATTGTAATTCTAACAATGAGGTGGCCAAAAAATCAAATTAGTATTTTTAGTATCTAAAAGCTCAATTTTTAACATATTTATACCTAAAACACTCTTACAACCCTAAAAAAAATTCTTCAACTAAAACAACTCCAAACTTTATTAAAAACACTAAATCAAACAAAAAAAAATATATCTTCCAATCTTAATCTACTTTTCCTTACAACTTAGAATTTCAAAAACACCTCAATGAAACTCCTCTCATAAAGAGGAATACTTTAACATCAAATATGATCATTTTATCATCAGAATCTAATCAACAAACTTATAAACCATAATTTTAAATTGTGTATTTAATAGTATATTTTCAAATTAAAAGATAATAAATTTAGATAAATTTTATCAAGGTAAATAGGCATGTTTCAAGAAACTGATGAAGAGCTTAAGTGAAATGATATAAATGAAAACTTCAAGTTAGAAAATGCAATCTCCAACGAGAAAAAAATGGATAAGAGTGAAAAATCCTAACTTATTTAATGTAAAACCTTGAATGATATAATAATATGAAATTATCAATAATCAAATAATTGATCAAATTAATATATAGACATATAAAGGGGGTGTAAATAAAAAGAAAAGCTTCCCTCCCCTCTATGCATTGTAGTCAACGATGAAAGGGAGAGAAACTAAATAGTTTTCCTCTTTTTTCTTCTATTTTTTTTCATGTGTTTCTTTCAAATCTATGGCACTGGGTATAAGTTGGGAGATTTTTTTATAATAAAGCTAGCTAAATTAGTGAACTCTATTGTGAGAAATTGAGATTGGAAGTTTGTTGCTTATATTTAAAAATTGTGTAATCTAAAAGGAAAGAAGATATTCTTGGAATTTAATAAAAAAAGGCATACCATATTGGGTTGGTTGGTTATGGTAAAATATTCATTTTACATTAATTGTATTTTTCTTGTAAATATTTTATAAGAGATTGAAATCCCTAAATTTATAAATTTAAGGTTTATGTGTAATAGTGATTGCAAAGGTGTAATGGTGTTATTATTGGTTGATTATGGTTTAGATGACATAGTAATGATGGAATTATAAGAAAATTAAAAAACAAAACTATGGGATTTTTAGACCCCAAGTGGATAGACATGTAAGGATTTTAGGGAATTAAAATTTTGATTTAATTAGGTTGATTTTGATGTTTTGAAAGATGTTTGGCACGTGTGAGATTGGTTTTGAATATATAATATGGATTGCTAGAAGTCTTTGTAATTGTTGTTATATGTTAGAATGGTGATGGTGTAGAAATTTAATTAAAATGAGAATTGAATGTTTACGTAAGTAAAAATGATCTTGCAAAAAAAAAAAGGTATAATTAAATGTTTACATAAATGAATAAAATTGGCAAGTCCAAAATGATATAATGAAATGGTTTAGGTTACATCACAAGTAAAGGAGATATATGTTTGGTTAGTTTTAGGAACTTATTGTGTTGGTAAATGTATACTCGTGCGTGTGTGAGTGAATTGTTGTAACATTCATAATTATGTTGAGTATAAGCTTTCATAACCAAAAGAATGATGCGTATGGTGTGACTGCTTAACCAAAAGATGCATATGTATATTAAGGATTGTCAAAAGTTTTAGGGAAAGAAATTGTCGAATATGTTTATTTTAGTTATGAAAATACAAGGATTTTAAGTATGTTGTAATGACCATATGGAATATTATTTATTATCATTGGGATTTGTAGGAAAAGCATCTAAAGTGAGTTGTTTTTTTCTTAGAAACACATCTAACAAGAGCTCCAAGTAAGGGCTCACTCCTTACATATTTGGTATTTTTAAATTAATTTTTGTAAATGTCAATTTTACAAATTTTATATGCTTATATTTTTTTGTTAATGAGAATTTTTTATCAAAAGAATTATGCCTTCATGGGTAGGAAATATTGATATAAAAAGGATTATGTACTCAATATAGGTTTATTGATGTCAAGAAAGTATGCCCTCAAGGTAAGAGTATTGATACCCGGAGCTATATCTTTGGGGAGAGAATAATGTTATATATAACCATACAAAATAGGTGTGGTGATTGTATATTCTTAAAGTGGTAAAATGATTGTGTGAAATGACTTTAAATTAGTATTAAGCTAAATCATAGACTTGGTATTATTAATATATTCATGTTTTATATTGTATGTATTATACATGTTCTTTCTATTAGTTGTCATAGTCTTGATGACTTGGTCTTGGTCTTATGTTTATAATTTTGTTTAGGTAAAGTCTATAAAAACATCAATATATAAATTATAGTTTTGTCTAAACTTAAATAACAACATGTTATGTAAATATGAAAGGTTGCGAGAGTTACTCAATATTATACCTATATCATTTAAACAAGAGAGAAAAGTGATAGGATTTAAGGAAAATTATGGAACTCAGTCACGCCAACAAGGGTGTTTAAGGGGGGATTCAATTTTTTTGGTATGTTTAAATTTCTTGGTTAGATTAATACTTGGTAAGGAATTATAAACATAATATAGCAATTTCATACTAAACGAATAGCAATTGTGGTATAAATAATTGAATTAATGTTAAAGTTTATGTGGGATTTTAGGGAAATGTAAATTGACTATAAATTGATGAAATTAGGTTAGATTATAATGTGTTCAACGTTACATAGGGCATAAATGATGAAAAAATCATGGTGTTTCCAAGGGTTAAATGGTCAACCAATTACGAGCAAATTACATTTGTTAGAATTATGTTTAATTAAGTGAATTTATGATAAATTAGTGTGTAATATTGTGAGGAAAATGACTATTTTTTTAAAAGAGTTTAGTTATATTACAAATGTGATTTATGTTAAGTTATTAAGAACTGAAAATTAATGAGGTTAATGCATTTAAAGGTGAAGAAATTATTAAGAAATGTTTGATTTTTCATGTATGAAAGAGTCAATTAGATTTTTAAAAACTAATTGTGATAATAAATAAGATGATAGTGTTGGCAAAACAACAACAACTATAACAGCAGCAGCAACAACAACAATAATATATTTGAAAGAAAATATGATCGTGTTTTATGGTATATAAAACATAGTATAGTTGTAAATTATGTTAATATATATGTTTGCGATAAATAAATCCATTATGAACATCACACTGTCATGGACACCTCAATAGTAAGTGATTACCATGCATTGGGACTACATTATGTATATCATAATACTTTCCAATAGCAAACATAATTGATATTTGCTTAGTAACCTTCACTTCACCACATTCATTCAACCATTGTAATCTATAGGGTATAGGTTTTTTAATACAAATCAAATTCAATTTCTTTATAATAGTATCACTAGCTATATTAGCACAACGATTACCATACACCTTATTTTGGATGTGACCTCAAGTGTGAGGTGTGTTTTCTCGTTCCTACACTACATCATTTTCTTTGATTTGCATGTTTAGCTCACGCCTTATAACTAAGACCTTCTACTAAACATGATACGCAATCTCCCTATCACTAATATCCTCTAAAGGAGGTATCTCTTTACTTTAAAATTTCTCACAATTTCTCACTTTCATATTCAATCTCTTTATCATCTCTTGTAAGCATAACTTTTTGTTTTGGATACTAAGATGAATGTACTCCTTTCCTAAACACTTATAACATTTAATATCTTTGTCAAAAGTATGTTGGGGTTTAGATTTACCTTTCCTATTCATATGAGCATCCTTTTTAGCCTTAGATGGTTTACCCTTACATGCATATAAAGCTTTCATTGGACAACCCCTTCTCTCTTCAGATTATGCCTTCATGTTGAAAAAGATGAAGCCTATTTGGTCTGAAAACATATGTTGTTTCTTCTCTTTATTTGTTTCTCCACCTTTTTTTCCATATGAACCATGTCCTAGAACTCCATGTAATGCTTTAATTCTACAGCATTCATAATGTCCTTATTCAACCCATTAAAAAAATCTAAATATAATAGTTTTCTTATCTTTAATTACATTGGCCTAAATCATTGTAATCTCCATATCCTTGAATACTCATTCACAGACTTCAAAACTTGATTCAAACCCTGCAATTTCACATATAAATCTCTATAATAGTGGTTAAACATAAATTTTCTTCTCATCAACACTTTTATCTCCTCATAATGTTACTAGTCTTTCTCCACTCCTCCTACTAACCATATTTTGATCCCACCAAATCAATGCATACTCCATGAATTCAATGACTACCAATTTCACCATCTTTGCCTCCGAATAATTACAGCAATAAAAAATTCAATCCACCTTTTCTTCCACTCCAAATATGCTTTCAAATCATGTTTACCTAGAAAAATAGATATTTTCAGTTTGATAACATCCAAATCACCATTTATGTCATCGTTTCCTTAAAATTACAAACGTTTCCCCTTTGATCCAAATTGACCCCTAGTTTTATTCCTAAAATCCATATGATTTCTAGGCTGTTGAAAACCTTTATTATGGCTTATTGTCTCATCCTCAAAACAATCATCACTAATATCATTAATGTCCTCCTTCATAGCCTTATAATCAACTCATATTAGCCCTAGTTCCTTACTGCTATTGTTTAATTATGAATCAACCCAAACTTTTATTGCATCATATGTACTTTTACCAGCTTTGTTACCATGTTTCTCCACCCTATCGTGTTTATCACACACATTTCCCATCATAAAATTCATCATCTTTATCATGACTTGCATTTGGAATTTAAGCTCACCCTCAAAATGAATGGTGTGTTGTCTTAGTTTGACATGATAATATTTACAAAAATTAGTTAGCAGTAAAACAATATCCTTACATCACTCGTGTTTTGCTCAACCACTATTAATGTCCTTGCACCTCTTAGCTCACCTTTTTTTTATTTTTGTGAAATTGAAACCAACACCAAATGTAACCACCTTCATAACACAAAAACTAACAAAACAAAATTATGATGATAGTCTCGTGAGTAGCATATGAATCCAAAACATGGATGAAACTAAAAACTAAAAAAACAAAAACAAAACATGCAAAACAATGAAATGGCACCTAAATATGTTAGATATATTGTAAATATATTGCAAGAAAAAAAAACAACAAAAACAAAACTAGTTTCAAAGCTGATGAAAATACTAAAACAAAAAAGACTCATTTACAATAAGTTAAGTCTAAATCTGGAACCTAAGGTAAATGATATCTAATTG
Organism: Salix dunnii; assembly: GCA_015731905.1. Classification (NCBI taxonomy): domain Eukaryota; kingdom Viridiplantae; phylum Streptophyta; class Magnoliopsida; order Malpighiales; family Salicaceae; genus Salix; species Salix dunnii. The sequence goes on along the minus strand of CM027664.1, from coordinate 10,554,856 downwards.
AGATATAATCTATCATAAAGTGCAATTTCAACCACAATAGATAAAATATTTAATTTAATAAATTTACAATAAGGTTTTACATACTAACACAAAAATGTTATTAATCAAACCTAATTAGACCCAAAATTAAAAACCTAATCAAACAATATCTAATTAACCCCCAAAATTAATTTTTAGTGCTATTAGGAATCTAGTAATCAAACTTTTAAATTTGAGCTAATTCCGAATTAATTTGACTCAATTCGCTCTATTTGAGAACCAATAAACATCTTTGAACTGGTTTTTTTTCTATTTTTTTTATTTTTTATGCTACTGTTATATTTTGAATAGTAACAAAATGAAATGACACTTTTTTTTATATGCTACAAATTCAAGGTAAGGAATAAATTGGACATTAAGAAATTTTTGTAGAATCAACAAGAAACAAAATCTTTATAAGAATATAACCTGATTAATAAAGTCAAACTCTAATAACAAATGATGCCAACCTTTTGAACATGCAGTCAAGCAACCTACATGTAGAGACATCAATTCCACAAAGTCAAATAAATCAGGTTTAATAAAAGTGACACAAAGATAACTTGTATCTAAAAACCAACATTATTAGATTCAAACCTCTGCCTAATGAATAGTAATTGAAGAGCGAGAAGTATGGATTGATACCACGAAGTTAGTTGAACCTTAATAAATCATTTTTAGTCATTTAGAGAATAAAAAGAGAGAGAATTCTCACCCAAAATTGCAACCGTGATTTGAATATCATTAAGCAAAAACATAGTATGAAACTTAGATTACATGTATCTTTGCGAATTGTTATTCGTTGAATGGAGGTTCAAATCCAATAGTGTTGATACCTACATATAAATTATATTCATATCATGCTCCTACCAAACCTGATTTACTTGGGTTTTCCAAGAATTTGTGTCTTTGTATGTGTGTTGTTTGATTGCATGTTCAAGACATTCACATCACCCTTGCATGGTTGTTAGGTGTGTGTTTAGTGAATTTTTGGTGTTACAAGTTATGTCAAAAACATAATTTATTTTTTGCTAATTTTACATGATTATGAGCTATTTAAGGAATTTAAGTTGAATAGAAAGTATGGGTTGTTACACGACCTCACTCTTTTTTATTCACCATTTCGAGCGACTCTTTCTCTCTCAAGCTCTATGATTGAAATATAAACAAAATAAATTTTTGAACTAAAATGTTCATTTGCAAAACTAAAAGGACCGAAAGAAAAAATGTGGAAAATATCCTTTAGTAAGATTAAGCAAAAAACTGTTGTCACCATTTTATATATATATATATAGCGAGAGAGAGAGAGAGAGAGAGAGAGAGAATACTCTAGTTTTTTATTTGTTTTAATGATGGCATCTTCAACATTTTTTCAAATAATAAAACAAGATTTTTTTCACTGAATTAAGCATCAACTTAATGTCAAGACTTCTTTTTTTTTAGATTATCATGTAAAAAATATATTAAAATAAATTATGAATCCTAAATATTAACCAACATAATACTAAAGGATAGAATTGAAAAACAAATATTTGCTAACCACAAGCCAAAAAAAAAAAAATCAGAGTTGACACCACAATTTTTTCTTAAACCCAAAAGGGTTGTCATTTTTTCTATGTAGATTTTTCTCCTCTCATTTTCAATGTCTTGTAAACCATAAAATCAAATTCTTATCCATGAAATTGAATATTAACCTAAAGTTGGGATTTTTTTTTTTATACTACAATAATAATATAAAAAGCAAATTGAAACAAACCATCAACCCCAAATCCCAATCAACACAAAATCAAATAATAACATTGAACAAAAAGAAAATCTAATGACTGATGAAGAAAAAAAGGAACAAGAAAACAAAAGAAAAAAGAAAAGAAAACACTACTCTAATTTATAATGTTTTGAAGAGAATAATAATATTTTCTCCATGCCTTTTAGTTTTTTTAGTTACTCTTACCCTCTTGCTATTTAAGCACAATAATATTTTGTCTGTCTTTTAAAATAACAGCAGGTCAATACTATATTCAATTTTTGACAAAAAAAATAAAAAAAATATCCCTAAAAAATTTTACCCTTTTTTTTCTTTCTCGACTTCTTCTCCTCCTCCTCCTATTTTGCCTCTCATTTTTCCTCGCTCTAACCACCCTCTCTTTTCATCTCTCTTCCTAAACATCACCTCTTTTTCTCTTTTTATAACAATTATCCATTCTCTCTCTCTATTTTTTTTTTTTTTTTGTCCATCTTCAAAACAAGACATGTACAAAAGAAAAAGAAAGAACCTTTCATCTATTTTGCAATATAAATCCCATATATTTATTATTGTTGGATTTAATGAACAAATTCTGAAGTCGACCTCCTTTCGTTCAAGAACATAATATTCAACGTTAAGTTTTTGGATAATGATTTTAATGAATGAAAGCGGCAAGTGTGTGTCTCTGTGTTCTTGACGAGAAGTTAGATGAAAATAAAATGAATGAGCTCATCTTGTTAGATAAATAACTAAAGAGGAAACAATAGGATTTGTGCGACTTTGGGCCAACTGTTTCCAGCGCAGAGCAATCTAAGGGCTTACTTTGCATGAAACCATGTTCTAGTTAAAGCCTCTCACCAGTCATCGCAACCAACAGAAGCCATGACAATTGGATCTGGCAACACATGATTGAACCCTGGATGAAGGATGCAGTGATGTTTTAATGTTCCCTAGTTTCTCGCGGCTTGCACTGACTGTGTCGCAATTAGTTGAGCCATAACAGTAGCATACTGCACAGCTGTGTGTTGCGAACTATAGTGATCTGAGAGACCATACTCCACGAAGCTTGGTTCGATATGCATGAAATGGCCTGGTAATGATCTTTTTGAGATGGCTTCTTGCCATATATCAACAAACTCTTCCATGACTTGCCTGGATTTCTCCAATGATGACAAAGGAAGATACTCCACCTTCAACAAAACAAGCAAGTTTCCTTACAGTGGATCATGTTTCGCCAGCTTAAAACGTTCCTTTTTAATTTTACAAATAGACTTCGACCAAGTAACATACCAAGACACCAAAACAGTTGTTACAGTCATATGAGACAGATTGGACCGCTTTCAAAAGAACATAGCATAACCACTCCCAAGAATAGAAATTTTCATGATATTATATGATTCTAAAATTTTACTACTAAACTAGTAAACTGTTATACTCAATCCTCAAATAATAGAAGAGCACTAGAAAATCCTTCTCTTCTCCAAACATTTGAAACAGGAATTCTATATATGGATTGTATCCCACTTAGTAGCTACAAAACCTTCACATTTGATATGAGAGAATTTGTGATCAATCTCATTAAACACGTATATACACACACTATTATCCAAAACTAGGCAAGTATTTTAGCATGCCAAATCCTTCATATCAGCCAGGACTGGAATTGATATCCTCTGGCAAAAACTCAACTTCAGCTAGCATTTCATTGTCTACAGCATATTCTAACAGAGGTTAACTAGAAAAGCTTCGCCACAAATTGGTTTCTAATAGGCATAAGCAGCTAGATCCATATAATGGTGACAGCAGTGGATACAAGCGCACCAATCCTACCACTTTAACATGCAGGTCCAGCGGTATGCAAGAAGGCATGCTAGCTCAAATCATATGGTTTAATGTACTAACAAATCAAAAGCAAAACAACTCCAATGGTTAAGAAAATTAGGATGAAATTGAGCTCCATATTACCTCCATAATAATTCCTCTCAAGTTGTCGGAATGAGTTGGGGTAACTTTCCCAACTCGCAACTGAAAGTCCCCGAGTTGATACTGAAAACCCTGCATAATAATAACCATTCGATAAAACCACAAATCAAAATTAGAAAAGGAGAGCAACGTTTCTTACAACGAGAAAAGGGGGGGGTCGAAAAACCTCAAAGTAAAGAGCAACCCTCGACTTATAAGACTGAAGTTTCTCCATTATAGTTTGAAAGGAGGAATCTGCCTCGAGAACAATCCTTGGACCTCGGATTATGAAGTAATGCTTATTTGGCTGCTCTGGCAGAGAGATACCCAAGAAGTCTCGCGGCAACTCAGTAGCTTGCGATTGGTCTGGGTTTTCCAATTGAAATTGAAAAATCCAACTTATATTTGTTAAAAAGAAAAGAAAAGAAAAGAAAAGAAAAGAAAAGCACCTCGTAGCATGGGTTTATAGTAGGTGAGGGTAGCTTTCCATCGGCCTTCTTTAACGCCATTAATGCTCTCCACACACTGAGATACTTCATTGAGGATTTGGGTGTTCACGGTTGTTCCTGCATTGGGTTGCCAATGCAAAACCCTGTAGAGAGACAGCACATCTTTATTATCCAATTTCATAAGTAAGAAGAAAACTGTGACTAGGGTTTTGGTCAGCTTTACCATTTGAGTGGCATTGTTCTGGAAAGTGACGATGCTGAGATATTCTCCCTTATCTTCTCTTATCGGTCAAATCTGAACTGCCGCGTCTCCGATGATTTCAAGACTAATTTGATTGCATCGACCCCATTCCCACTTTGGGTCTACAACAAGACGACCTAATTCAGCAGCAGCTATTGCCTTGTTTGTTTTGCAGGGAAGGCAAATCTCGCTCTTTCATAATATCTACACGTGTTAATATATCATTAAGATCACCACATGAAAGAGATCACAATGCTCAAGAATTAATAATCTAAAATCAAATAATAAAATTAATTTGAGAGAAACAAATATATATTTACCCAGTTAATTTGAATAATCTATCATGCACAATATAATATTGGGATAAAAAAATCAAAATTAAATCAATAAAAAAAAACTTGAGCCAAACATCCAGCATGATTCAATAAAAAACAAAAAAATCGCAAAGACTAAAATCTAATGATTTATTATTAAAAAGGAAAGATGGAGAGAGAGAAAAACAATTTCAAAAATTTATCTTTTCTGTATATAATTTGTATATAATTTATCTTTTCTGTATATAATTTGTGATTTTAGAATTATTAAAATTTAGATAACTTTCTTTTTTTATAATTAAGGGATTCCGAACTTCACTGATAGAGCACAATACTTGATAATTAGACAATCACATTAGTGTAAACCCTTTTCTTACAATTCATTATCATATAAACTAAATAAAAATTATATTATATTACAAATAATTTAGTAGCTGTGATGAATTATTAAAAGTAGTGTAGTAAATTCATCACTTTGATTAACTTTAATAAGAACGAGCCATAAACTCGCGCTTCACTGTATGGATTAAAAACAAAATTATCTAGTATTAACATATATAATTTCTTGTTTTGTATTTAAGCTTTTATTCTTTTATTCTTTTTTATTTTTTTTAGTTTTGATCTCTTGATTTTTTTTCGGTTCTTCTAAGATAGTTTTAAATTTTTTGTTTAAATGTATCTACACATGCTCTTAGTTTAGATTTTTTATTGTTATTTTTATTTATGTTAAATACAGTTTGCTTTAAAAAACATAATAAGTTTAGCTCTGGTGATGTAAAATGAGAGTGAAAATATCTCTTATACATATATAGTTAAACGTGAAATGCTTAAAGTGCCCCCGCATGTAACTCTTTTGTTTTGTCTTATTTGAGGCTACAATAATTATTTTACAGTACACTAAAAATGAGGTATCACCGGGGCACCCCAACTGACAATTCTTGATTTTTATCTTATTTGAAGGTGTTATGATTCTTGTACTATGAACAAAAATGAAAAAAAAATACTTTTGATATGATGACATTATTTTAAATATATTTTATATAATAAAATGATTATATAAAATTAAAAAAATATTTTTAGATGTTCTACAACACCACACGCACTGTCCAAAATGTGCTTAAGCTCAGAAATTAACGGCGTGCCCGAAGATACTTCCATGGTAACACGACATAAAATATAATTAAAATTGATAAATTACTAGTATATCCCTATAGCCAACTCTGAGATTTATCTTATAGGGAGTACATATGTACTTATACAACTCGTGATGTGCGTCAGATGACCCGGACACCCTGGCTATAAAAAAAAGTCTAGGGATTAGTTGTTGTGCGTTGAAACTGACCTAGACACCTTGATTATAAAAAAAAAAAATTGTCTAGGGATTAGTCATGGTGCGTTTAACCTGGCCTAGAAACCCCAGATATAAAAAAAAATATAAGTGAAATAAAAAAACAAAAGCTTAAGTTGGCCCGAAGACCCTAGTAATAAAAAAATATATAAGTGAAAAAAAAAAATAAGCGGGAAAAAATTGTAGCAATCCATATTGTTTTTTTTTTTAAATGATTCGGGAATTGGTCGGGGTGAGCTTAAGTTGGCTCGAAGATCCCGGTTATAAAAAAATATATAAGTGAATAAAAAAATATAATGAAAAAATGTAAATAAAAATGACATAAATTGATCTAGGGATTAGTTGTGGTGCGCGTAAACTGGCCTAGACACCCCAGTTATCAAAAAATAATTCAGTCCAAGGATTAGTCATAGTACGCTTAAGATGGCCTAGATACCTTGGTTATAAAAAAAATATATAAGTGAATACAAAAAAATATACGGAAAACAAACAAGAAAAAAAATCTACCAACAGGAAAGCACTGTAGCAAAAAAAAAAAATGAATCAGGGGATTAGTCGTGGTGCATATAAGTTAATCAAAACACCCCAGTTATCAAAAAAAGTTTGGGTCTGGGGATTAATCGTGGTGAAATTAAGCTGGCTCGGATCCCCGGTTATAAAAAGCAAAACAAAAAAATATAAATGGAAAAAAAATATTAAAAAAAAGTATAACAGAGAAAAAAAATGTTTAAGGGAAAAAGAGAAAAAAAAGCATAATAAAAAAATGAAAAAAAAAACCCTGTAGTAGGGAGAGCATTGTAGTAATCCACAATAAAATGTGTGTTGTCCCCACACCATTTATATGGATAATATTAAAGTTAGTGTGTGTAAATAAAACAAGAAATGAAAAAAAAATCATAATTGAAGAGGTAAGAAAATAAATAAATAAAAGACAACAAAAATGATTTTAATAAAATTTGGGGTGTGTGGGGTAAAAGCTTTGAGAAAACATACTTTGTTGTATCAAGTCAAGATCAATATAGTTTGTCATAAAGCGAAGAAAATTAAATCAATCTAAGTTTATTTTATCTAGACAATTCATTTTCTATTTTTATTTTCATTGATGTCACTACAATTTGGAACTTGCTTTTTTCTAAGGATAGACAAGCATGTTTTGTGAAGTTTTCCAGTTTTTTTCCTACACTACAAATATATATTTTATTAAATTGTGTGATGACAAATGTGCACAAAATACTTCTTCTTAACTTCTTAGTTGTCCTTAAAGCTAAAAAAAAAAATGGTAGGTGATATCTCTTATAAATAGACCTGAAAACTCATACTAATTTGGATATCCAAAATCTACCATATAGCAATTCCTTACAATAATAAGTAATGAGTTTTTAAGTTATTTCCCTATAACATTAAACTTTCATCATAAAATAAATTTAAATTTTTCTAATGTAATTATCTTCCGGTGGTTTTGAAAATTTAATATTGGGATTATCAATCACCTTCAGAAAAATAATTGTATCATATGCATAATCTTCTCATCCTACCCAAACAAACATGAATTGTATACCAAAACTATATGTAACCATTACATTTTGAATTGGTACACCTTTTCTTTTTATTGGTGAATTTTATTTTTTATAAGTACATAAGCACAAAAATGAATGTCATCGATAACTAATACAAAATTTTACATGAAAAAAAAAAGCAACCATTATTAAATAATTTGGAAAAAAATTCAAATAATTTATATTTAGCATTAATGATAAAGAAGTATATTAGTGTTACCTAAAATAAAAATATGTATCTTAGAACACTTTAATTTATTGTGTTGTGTTTCTAAATTTAAGATCTTATAGTTTTATAACATCTATTATGAAAGAAGATATTATTTCCAAAATTTCATTAAAGTACCTACTACTAGTTTCAAATGAATGTTAGGATCTTTCTTGAATTTTCTTATTTGAAACACATGTCAAAGTAAATAGAAACATGACCACCTTTTGATTACATTAATCATTTTTAAGCCTTTAAACTATATTATGTTTCTAAATCAAAGTATAGGTTTTGTGATGTTACCTCATCCATCCTAAATATGATAATAATGCTTTTGTAAAACTTCATCCAATTATCTTATATTTATGTTGTATGAAACCATACAAGGTTATTTATATATACTATTATTATAATATATATAGAAATACTTGGTCGAATATAATATTGGTTTACAATTATCAAACTCTCACCTCTAGAATGACTCATCATTCTTACCACTATTCATTGTCGTTGTTATTGTCATCCATGTTGTCACTGTTACCAATAACATTATCGGTACCATGACCATCACTAACATCATCGCTATAATTAAGATAATTGTCAACATAATTCATTACCTCATCAAAAGTGTATTTGAATGGAGCATTAAATCAAACAACTTTTATATCTATAAAGACAAATAATATAGTATCTAGGAGAACAATAAATTATAAAAAAAAAAAATCATCAAGTTTCATTAAACTTCCATACTTGTTAACAATGTGACACTAAACATTTGATGTGTTATTGTTAGTTGGATGTGACCTTGTTATTAGTGAGTTTAAAACTGCACAGGTTTTTGTTAACCTTCAATTCATTGATTGATTTGAACTTTACATTCCTAAAGATTTTCCTTTAACTTTTTTGTAACTAATATAGAAAAGGCAAAATCATTAATCTAAATGTTAGCAACAACATCAAATATGTAGTGTTGAACATTGTATGAAATTTTTAAAAATATTATTATGCGCGCGCGTATGTGACCTCATCATTAATTCTCTTGTCATTAAATGCATTTTAAAATTGGCCACGAACCTTAAAAATCATGTAATATAGAGAGTTTCAATTTTTTTTAGCTTTCAAACCTATAATATAACTTAAATAGTACACGAGCATCTATTGATGATCTATATTTTGGACTATCTGGTTAATTTACTTATGGCATCATATGTAACTTTATTTTTTGTATCATAATCTTCATTCACATGTACACCATTTATTTTTATGAACATGCAATTAACTATGAATTCTAAGATGGGATTTATAATGTTAACTTAAGACAATATTATGGTTATACCAAATTAGCATAATTGAAAATTAAAAAATTGTAACTTGTGCTTGTATGTGTCATAATCCTTTTTTGGGTTATTATCTAAAAAAAAAAAGGTAGTCAATGTAGCATTTTGTGCTTTGATATGTAACAATGCATACCATCATCTTCATCATTGCAAAAGTGGAGGAGGCAATTTATATCCGCATATGCAATTGAAGAGCCATTTTCTTTATATAAATACACGAAACGAAAAGAACAATGGAGGATAAATATAGAAAAACAGGGGAAGTAAATAACAAAAAAAAATGATAGAAGAAGGAAAGGATACTGAAAATAAAAACACTAAAAAAATAAAGATAATGGAATAAGGAAATTGTGAGCCTTCTTCTTCCTAGAATCAATAACTTTAACAACTTCTTTTTCCCTAGCACTAACAACTTTAACATCTTCTCCCCCATTATTGATAGCAGTCTCAATCTTCTTTTTCCCCAACCAATAACTTCAACAACTTTTTTTCCATCCAACAACTGACTCTTGTCACCACCACCAACCCATTATGCTCCTTTAGCCATCAGCAACAGCTTGTAGCTCCTCATAGACAACTAGTAGCAAGCCTTCGTAGCCATCACCAACTACACCATTCTCTTTATGCAAGGACAATAAAAGGCAATAATTGTTCCTTCTTCCTACAACCAGTATCGGCCTCTACCACCTTTAACTCTTAGCCATACACCAGCCGAACCTCCTCCATCACCAACAACTTCGACCATGTAGCTTCCCTCCCCTGTCTCTTCCACAGTGGGCATCCATTGTTCATACAATACATGAACAGTGCAAGGTGTATTAATTCACTCAACACTTTTCAAGTTTTTTCTAGGTAAGACCTGTTTTTCAGCCCAAACCAAACCCATTAGAGTTGGGCCATTGTGGCCCACCATAGCTATGACAGCCAATTTAGTTAGGTTGGCCCCAATCTGAATATACTTCAAAAAAAATATATATTAAATATATAAAAATCCATATTTTCAAAAAAAATACAAAAAATATTTTATTTTCGTGCATACGACCAAATCCTAATTATTTTTAGCATATTTTTCATGAAAAAAACAGTAAAAAATGCATCTTTTCCATGTTTTAAAATGAAAAGAGGATATCATAACCAATTTATAATTATTTGGTAGAGTTCAGCCAAAACTATCAAAAATCTTTCAACAATCATTTTGTTTATTTTTTAGTTATAGACTTTAATTATCTAGAAGTAGAATAATATTGTAAAGTACATCCATAGATATATATATAAGAAAAAAGACAATAAATACAATGCTAAAATTTGATCATTTAGAATGGTTAGGTTTTCAACCAAATGAAGTAGAGATTTTGAGAGACCTTCTTCGAAACTTAGAAAAGATCAACAAATAAAAAAATGACATGGAAAAACAATTAAATAACAATATAGCTTGCCTTAGATAGGGTGTACTGAGGGTCATGCGTCTTCCCATTGCATAATAAATCTCCTTACTAAGAGTCTCATAGACCATTAAATTTTCCATTAACCTTAATACTAGGTGGTGACTCCTAAGAGTATAATCATAATTTTATAGCTATAAAAAAAATCTATTTTTCCATGCACCTCCCCCCATCTCTAGGGATGGTCATGCGTTTAGAGGGGGGAAAATGTCTTCACGACAATAGGCATAAACTTTTACATATCAATCTTCCAACTATTTGCAATATTTTATGATATGTACTTTTAATGTTGAAAGTGACATTGTAGTATTGATACTTATATAGGGATGTGTGAAATGTATTCCATATTTTAAATGTTAAACATTTTTTTATTGAAGTTTCCTAACTATATTGTAAAGTTATTCTTCTAATCTAAAGGTCTCATCCAATTTTCCTGGTTTGTATCAATTTTCATAAAGTTAGGTAGAGACGGTTAATTATTGAGCTAACTTATTTTTATAGCTAAGTTGAAAAAATAAAAAAGTTAGATAATAATCATATGTTGCAATTTTAATGACATAGAAAAGTTGTAATACAAATATAGAAAGCTTTTATTCAAGCACAATAACAGTAAAGGTTATATGTCTTTAGAAATAACATTAGCAAGGGAATCCAAAGTATAATGCACATTATGAGAGATAAACATACCTAAAAGAAATAAAAAAAAATGATCAGGAAGGCCTATAGTAATAAGATTAATATTTAATATAATACTCTTGGATCACCATAATTCACCCCTACTATAACTCTCTAATCATATGCATTTATCTAAAGACAATAACACCACACATCAACCAAACTATATGATATCAAAATAAAAATAAAAATAAAAAAATTAACATCCAGATACAATAAAAAAAAGTAGTTAATATTAAGTTCTAAGCAATCTACTTTATTTAGAAGATATAATCTAACACATTAAATTCAACTATCATATTTCTCATATCATCTATTAAACTATTAATATCATCATCATTATTAGCATTTCTCATGCCATATTTACAATATGACACATATCTCATGCTGTATTTAACAATTTAAATGAGATAACATAAGCATATTATCTAGTCACCTTAATATTATTGAACATCATATCATATTTACCATATAATATGACTTACTAACAAAATGCTTAAACTTTTTTGCTCATCTAATTTCATACATGAAAGAAATTCAATACAATAAATGAAACTAAATAATTTATTAAATATAAATATATGAAAAATAAAAGTTCATAATAACTTACGTGAATTTTTGTTTTCTACTATTCATCACTTACAAATCAGTTCTTAATTCACTATTCCAACCACACCCATTTCAATAATCAATTTTTTCAATATCCTCAAATCTTCTTTTTTTGTATCATCATATTTGTTTTTAAATTGTGCATTGGTGAAAGCATTACTAGTCTTCTTTTTGCAAGTTGTCATCATGATTTTTTTAACCAACTTTATCAAAATAAGTATTTGGTCTTATTCCTATCTCAATAGTTTAATATGTCATAAAAAATCATGCAATATTTTTTTATTATAAAATGTTTTATTCTAACCTTAATCCAAACCCTCTATTGTTTTTTTTTTTAATATATATAACTTAATTCAAAAAATATATTCATGTATATAATTTGAAGAACAATTATGCTTAAAAATTAACTAAACACTAATGGAAAAGCTTTCATGAAAAGTTATTGATACAAGAAACCTATCTAAATATGCAAGTAAATGATGATTATTGAGAGGTAAAATTGAGAATTTTTGAACTATGAAAGTAACGATGATGGAGCATTCATGAATGTATAAGGAAAGTAATAACATGTACTCTCTTTAATTTAAAAAAAATAAGCATAACTTAGTCATTATATTTGGAAAAATTCCATTGAGATATAAAGTGAGAGGTATCATTTAACCTTTTTTCTAATTTCTAAATTCCTTAACCTTTTTTGGGGTTTGGACTTAAAACTTGCAAATAAAAATTATAAATTTTTAGCTATTGAGATTATTGCTTTGATATAGATGGAATTAAGGGTTATAATACCTTTATATTAAATTCTATCCCTTATTAATTCTTTTATAAACCAATTCAAATTTCAAATTCAAATCATTACAACTAGATGGTAATATATTTCCAAGATGAGAAAACGGGATAAGATATTTGATATTTGTGTAAATACAAAAAAAATATGTTATCTTTTAGGTATTACATTGATGACTCTTATATGTATAGTGTAAGTTTATTATACTAAGGGTAATTTGGATGTTTGTGATCTATATTATTATTGTTATTATGTATAACATGGTCCACTGTATATGGATATGCTTGGATAAATCATGGTTTACACCATATTTATACCAAAACTGGATAATTATGATTGTGTGAATGACTTCATATTTGACCTATTAGAAATTAAAGATATTATTACCATATGTTATATGTTATTTCAACACAGTGAGCAATAACAACTCAAACCTAAAAGTTCGAACCTTAATACTTGGCAAAGTCATTAAAAAGGGGCTTGATAAAATATGTATCACACATGCATTAAGTAAATGGATATATAGGTAGAGGGTAGAAGATTATACAATGAATATATTCATCTAATTACAATCATACAAATCACTATATCATAACAACCCCAAGTCAACATTGCTTCATAACAATAACAATAAAAATAAAAATCTAATAAATTATCAGACATATGGTTGTTTATTCAATAACACAAGATAACTCTTTGTTTACAAAGAGAAAACAAATACAATAAGAGAAAAGATAAGTACATACTGTGTATTTTATCTTAATTAAAGCACTTATAACAAACATAGAAAAATATAATAAAGAAGTGTAGACCAATTTACTTTTACGTATCACAAAATAATTGCTCTTTTTATTGGAGAGGCATGCATATATCCACACCAAAGTATCAAGATATTATTTCATTTTAAATCAAATAACAAGAATCTTAAACAATAATTTTTTGTATTCCCATAAAGCTTTTTTTATTTTACTATTTATAAAAAATATTATATAAATAAAAATACCCCTATAAATCAATGATAAAAAATGACTATATAAAAGTACCAAAATATCCCAAGCAATTAATTTCTTTTTCCAAGAGCATCTCTAACCGGGAAGCTATAAAAAAAGTCAAAGGTAAAATATTGTCATTTTTGTATTTTTATTTCACTTTACCATCTCCAATGCAGATACTAGTGGCTTGCACCGCATCAAATACTCGATCTGACCAAAAAAATAAAAAAATAAAATAATTAAATTATATTTAAAATAATATATAAAAAATAAAATTTTTAAATAATTTTTACTATTAAAATACACATTAATAAAAAAATTATTTCATCAATTTAATTATTTAAAATAACTTTTTGCACGGGAGATGCTACAATGTAATAGATATTTGACATACCACCGGTGAATAGTATATTTGATATGCTGGGATTGAAAATAAAGGGAAAGAAACAAAAGAAATAGCAGCCAATGGCCAAAAGTGGAATACCACAAAATATAGATACGTTTTCACAAATACTGAAAGATGCTTGAAAAGGATTCGACGCTGTGATCTGAGAGCTAACCTAAAATAAACAGTAAACATTTTTTTGTAATTTTGTCGCCCAACCGCTTCCCCTCTCCCCCTTCCTTAAAACCCCAGCCAAATTCGCACACAGCCAGTGAGTGAGAAAGAGAGAACTAATTACTTCTCCTCTCTTGTTAAATTTAATCTATCGATAAATAAATGGCGTATGTGTACATACCGGTACAGAACTCAGAGGAAGAAGTTAGGGTAGCTCTAGATCAGCTTCCCAGGGACGCCTCTGATATTCTTGATATCCTCAAAGCCGAGCAAGCTCCTCTCGATCTCTGGCTCATTATCGCCGTTCGTCTCTCTCTGATTTCTCCTACTCTTTTCTTTTTCAGAATCTATCCAATAATAATTACTGTATTTTTGGTTAAATTGATGATTTGATGCAGAGAGAGTATTTCAAGCAAGGGAAACTCAATCAGTTTCGGCAGATTTTAGAAGAAGGATCTAGTCATGGTACTTACTGTTGCTCTGAAATTTCATTTCCTTATTTGTTTTTGTTTTTCGAAAAGCAAAAAGAGGAAGAAAGATAATGGAGACGAGGAACTTACTGAAATTTTCCTGTGATTGATGATGGTGTGGGTGTGCAGAAATTGATGAATACTATGCGGATGTTAGATATGAGAGGATTGCTATCCTCAATGCTCTGGGGGCTTATTATAGCTATCTTGGAAAAGTCGAGACAAAACAAAGAGAGAAAGAGGAGTATTTTATACAGGCCACCAAACATTACAATAAAGCTTCCAGGATTGACATGCACGAGCCTTCTACTTGGGTTGGCAAAGGCCAACTTTTACTGGCTAAGGGTGAAGTAGAGCAAGCATCTGCTGCGTTTAGGATCGTACTGGAAGGAGACCGTGATAATGTATCTGCTCTTCTCGGTCAGGTGCAACTCATTGCTTGTAGTGGTTCATATTCTATATTACTGATTCTCTGGCAAGCTTGTGCTACCCCTTTTGAACAGCAATAACACTCACATTTTGAATAAAAATGAAATTGAATAAAGATACAAGAGTATTTTGGATATTATGCCATCTTCTAATTAAGAAAACAAGCTGAACAAATATCAAAATATTCAAGCTTATTTTTGACACAAATTTGCAATGCAGTTTCGCATAAAAGGCTCTATGTTGCATCTTGCATGTTGAATTATTTCTGAACATGGATGGTGGGAACACTGGTGGTAGATAGCAGTTACGAGAATAAATTAAGAATGGGATGAAACTCTTAAAATTTTCCCAGTGAGTGACTGTCACGGGAGGCTTATATTGAACTAACTTTAATGTGGTAGGGTACAAATTGTTAAGAAACCATCTCACCTAAAAGCTTAAGCTTGTAAGTGAGGCCCCATAATATGATTTATATTATTCTCTAACACCTCCCCTCAAGTGAAAGCCTTTTGAGCTTGAAACTTGCACAGACCCATTACCTTGTGCTTGATTTTTATCAAATAGAATGGGGGTGGTAAGATTCGAACTCGTGACCGTTGGGTCAACAAGACTCTGATACCATGTTAATGAACCATCTAACCTAAAAGTTTAAGCTTGTAAGTGAGGTCCCATAATATGATTTATATTATTCTCTAACACAAATGCTGGTGTATTTCTATATAAATTTCCTTGTATTCTTGTAGGCATGTGTTGAGTACAATCGTGGACATTATGGTGAATCGTTGACCTTGTATAAGGTTTGTTACTTTGTCTTAAATATATTCCATTAAGAAGCACCACTACTTTTGCATTTTTTGTTTTTGTTTTTACTCAAGTTATGAGCTTGTAAGAGTCATGACAAATCCTCCATTGATTTCCTTAATCAAGGTTAACATTTTATTTTTGGTCTTTGGTCAGCGGGCCTTGCAAGTTTATCCTGATTGTCCTGGAGCTGTAAGACTTGGCATAGGACACTGCCACTATAAACTGGGCCACCTTGGAAAAGCTTGCCTGGCTTTTCAGAGGGTTTTGCAGGCAAGTGATATGAATATTTGTACATGTATTTGATTTATACAGCTCACGCAGCAAGTTCCATGCTGATTCTGGATCTATATTTCATGATCTGTACAGTTGGATCCAGAAAATGTTGAGGCTCTTGTTTCACTAGCAATTTTGGATTTGCAAACAAATGAAGGTGGGCTGGTAATTTTTTCTTATATCTGTTTGTCCAGATGAATTTCTCATTTTGAGCAGTCCTACTCTGTTGCTCTATTCTGTCTGCACAGCTGCTGCAATACGGAAAGGAATGAAAAAAATGCAGAGAGCTTTTGAGATATACCCTTATTGTGCAACAGCTCTGAATTATCTAGCAAACCACTTTTTCTTCACCGGTCAGCATTTTTTAGTTGAGCAACTGACTGAAACTGCACTTGCTGTCACAAATCATGGACCAACAAAGTCACATTCTTATTACAATTTAGCTCGCTCTTACCATAGCAAGGTTTGATTTGCCATCTTTATCCATACAATTGTTGCAAATGTCATGTTTTTACTGTGATTGAAATTTGTTAAAAGTGGAGGACATTGTTTCCTATTGAGAGATTTATCTTGCTGTTTGTATTTGTTTGCAAGACCACAGATGAGTTTTGATTTTGCTTCTACAAACTGTATGCAAATGGGTCTCAAAATAAAGCATGGTGTTTAAATTGACTTTTCAATGGCCCACTTACCTATTGACTTGCCTTAAATATCCTTTTCTTGTTGCCTTGAAATACTTTCCACATGCCACCCTATCCTTCCTGCGATGACTGTCTGGTTTTGTGAACTTGTTCTCATAGCCCAAATATGAGATAGCCCTTACTGTCGGCCCTTTTTTCAACAATAATATTCTTAATGTCCTCAAACAAAAGGCTGTACACGGTGATATCTGGCACAAGCATTAGTCTGGTTTGATAAACAAGTTTTGAACTTCACCTTGTTTGCACTAAATGCTCTGTACATGATGCTATGAGAAGCAGCTGTTTTGGCTTTAATATATTCCCATATTCATTGTTTTTCTCTCTCAGGATTTTATTTATGGCAAGTTTTATCTTCCATGCTAGGAGGTGTTTGACACTGTGTTTCAAAAGTGTTTTTGAAAAAAAAAATGATTTTTTTATTTTTTATTTTAAATTAATTTTTTGGGGTTTTAAATCATTGAATGTGCTGATGTCAAAAATAATTTTTAAAAAATCATTTTGATGTATTTATAAATGAAAAGCACTTTCAAAAGCAACCTTAATCACATTCTCAAACAGGCATTAATCTGTCAATTTTGTTTGCCACTTTCAACTAAGCAGCGGTGCCATTTCTCTTGACTGTAGGGTGATTATGAAACAGCTTCAAGATACTACTGGGCATCAGTCAAGGAAATTAATAAGCCCAGTGAATTTGTGTTTCCATATTATGGTTGGTAAACAACAGCCCTTGCTCTTCTTTTGGTTTATAGTTGTGATAACTGTTTTTTTTTCTGCTCAATATAAACATTGTATCAAATGTTGTGCAATAGATCCCTTATTGCTGTATTTTGATGCATAATGCTTGCTTGTGCTATTCGTCTCTTAATTCAACACTTCTCTGCATAGTATGTTTCTAACTGCATAATATGTTTCTAACAGGTTTGGGGCAGGTACAATTGAAACTGGGAGAGATTAAAAATGCTTTGTCAAATTTTGAAAAAGTTTTGGAGGTTTACCCTGATAATTGTGAGACATTAAAGGTGAGTGGGTTAATGGTTTTTTTTTTCCTTTTTCTAATTCACTTTCTTTTTTCCAATATTTTTGGAACTTTGTTCTTCTAATTATTATTTTAGCTTAATTCGGCCTTTTCAAATTTATAGGTCCTTTCAATTTTATTGGACCTTCATGCTGTCAGTTATATCTTGACTGGATTTTTGTTTTTCCTATAGGTTCTTGGGCACATACATGTTCAGCTTGGGCAAGTTGAAAAGGCACAGGAATTTTTGAGAAAGGCTGCAAAAATTGATCCACGTGATGCCCAGGTAACCGACAGTATTGCTTGTTCTTTCAGAGGGTTGCAAGTTGTAACTTTGAGGTTATATGATTTTTGGATTGACAAGTATTCTTTACTAGGGCATTGAAAAGGTGATATATATATATATATATATATATATATTCAGGACAAGCACTGACCTGTATGGTGCATAGATAATGAGAAATGATATCCAGTATAATCTTTGATCATGTTTTTTGCATTGAGATGGTTTTTGGAAGAGCAGGACTGTAGGAGAACTGATTTTTTGGGATGCCATTTGTTGAGGTTCCGCATCAAGAAAGTGCTGCATCATTATACTTCTATAAATGAGTTTTATTGTTTTTCTTGCCATGAGCATAAATATGATAAGGCACTTTACCATGTTAAATCTTAGAAGATCCTGGACCAAAATGTCCTGTGTTTGAATTGCTGGATTCACAGGGCCTTTAGCCACTATATCCCTTCTTTATAAATATTGCCAATATTCAAGCACTGAACTTTTCAAATGCTTAAATTACAAGATCCTTTAAGTTGCTATAATTAATTAGGCATCATGCAATGAGTTACATTCTATTTCACTTTGACAACTTGAAAAAAATCTCAATCATTATGCAGGCGTTTCTTGATCTGGGAGAATTGTTGATTTCAACTGACACT
Source organism: Salix dunnii (assembly GCA_015731905.1). Taxonomy (NCBI): domain Eukaryota; kingdom Viridiplantae; phylum Streptophyta; class Magnoliopsida; order Malpighiales; family Salicaceae; genus Salix; species Salix dunnii. The sequence continues at coordinate 10,535,987 of CM027664.1, read as the reverse complement.
GGAGCTGCTCTTGATGCCTTCAAAACTGTAAGGGCTGTCTATTTGTTATTTCTTTTTATCATGAATTTATCTGTTATTGTCAATCAAATCTCCATTTTTGCACATGAATTTGTTCTAGAATAACTCAGGTTTAAAATATTGCTACAGGCACGCAGTCTTCTGAAGAAGGGAGGCGAAGAAGTGCCAATAGAAGTGCTTAACAATATTGCAGTCATTCATTTTGAAAGAGAAGAACTTGAGGTTTATAGAGTTCTCTTTTAATTTCATCAATGCTAGCACAATTTTAGTATGATTTTTTTGTTCTTATTTAAATGTACATTTTCAACTCAGTCTGATTTTGAACCTCTTTTTCTGCTTCTAGTTTCTTGCTATTAAAATCTTGATTAGATATCTCAAAAATACAGCTTGCTTTATCTCATATATACAGCTTGCTTTACAAAATTTCAAGGAGGCTCTAGGTGATGGCATTTGGCTCACTTTTCTTGAAGGCAAAGCAAATACATATGAAGTTGATGCAACTTCATCTCTTCTTCAATACAAGGACATGCGGATATTTCATCGATTGGAGGAGGAAGGTCTTTCTGTGGAACTGTCTCGGAATAAAGTCACAACATTATTTAATTTGGCCAGATTACTTGAGCAGTTGCATAACACAGAAACTGCAAGCACATTATACCGTCTCATCTTGTTTAAGGTACTTGTTTGTGGATGAGTTAGAATTGAGAACACCTCACTGTCAAAAAAGAAATCAGTGGAACTGTTGCTTTGACTTTGAACTTCAGAAAATGATTAGCTTAGGAAAGTCCAGAAATAACAGCAGGGTTTTTTGTGCAGCGATACACACACACACACACACACACACACACACACACACACACAAGTTTTAACTAGTGATTCTAACATGCATTTACACCTTTTGCTGCAGTTCAAGCTTTCAAATTCTTAGATTTGACATCGATAGTTCTGTATTTAGTCATATGTGATGTTTCAGATTTGTCTTAATGTTTTTGTCTCTTTGTGCAGTATCCAGACTATGTGGATGCTTATCTGAGGCTTGCTGCCATTGCCAAAGCTCGAAACAATCTTCCATTAAGCATCGAACTGGTTATTATCATCATTATATATTTACATAGATGTACTTAATTCTGTGATGCTTTTATGATGAACACAAACCTTTTCTTTGAAAGGTAAATGAGGCTCTGACAGTGAATGACAAGTGTCCAAATGCATTATCAATGCTTGGTGACTTGGAGCTTAAAAATGATGACTGGGTAAAGGCTAAAGAAACATTCCGCGCTGCTAGTGAGGCAACTGATGGGAAGGATTCTTATGCAACTCTCTCTTTGGTGTGTATCTTGTTTATTGAGCATGCTACTTTAAATTCTCTTTAGATAATTGGTATTCTCCCTGCACTCACCTTTTTAGCAGCTACATTGTGGCAATACTTTCTTAGACGTTTCATCATTATTTCTAAAACATTAGTGCATCTCACATACTTATTTGTTGCTGTTAAGGGGAACTGGAACTACTTCGCTGCAATACGTAATGAGAAAAGAAATCCCAAGTTGGAAGCTACCCATTTGGAAAAAGCCAAGGAACTGTACACCAGAGTATGGATGCCTTCCTCTTCTGAGCTTCCCTTCTCTTTATGGGATTTTCTCCACCCTAAAACATCCATCTTCTTAGTGTATCTTATAGTAGTTTCTTTTAAATCACTTGATTGGCAATATGGTTATTGCCATTGGCTTGCATCCCTGTAACATTCCACTGAGTGTATTCTTAATAAGTTATTGAGGATTATGATGAGAAACAAGACTTTGCATTCATGTATAACACATAATAAACAGAAATCAGAAGGGAAGCAGAATTTATGACTCCAATTTCATGAAGGTTTCTATAGAGCAACTTTCTAAAGGAGTGTGTTTTATGTATTTTTTTTGTCCAAGGTGATGTCTCCATAGCAGAGAAATCTTATTCTAGCAGTCATCTCGCATAAAGAAGAATGCTATATGACTGAAAGAAAGAGTAGGAAAGAAAAATGCTATATGACTGAAAGAAAGAGTAGGAAAGAAAAACATTGATAAGTGAAAGCTATATGCGAGAAGGCTGATTTTGAACATTGATCTTCTATTTGAACAGCTAATAATTTTTCATGGACTTTGCGCATATTGCTTCAATTTGGTATTAATTGACAACCTCTCATCTCACTTTAACACTACACTTAGCTACACTTAGGAAATAAAAAAGCTTGATATGTGACTAGATGAAAATAGTTCATCTTCATTGGCTTATCCTCACAGGGCTGTCAATATGGATTTAACTAACAATTTCAAATTTCCTGAGTTCAGGACCTTATTATGAGGCCATTCCTTCCATTTATGTGGGCTCTTTAGGTTAAGCCTTTGGCCTGCTGCTTTTATACTATGCATTTCTTGTCAATACAATAAAGCTTTCATAATAATCTTTGATGTTTTAGGTTCTCGTTCAGCATACAGCTAATCTATATGCTGCCAATGGTGCTGGGGTAGTCTTGGCAGAAAAAGGACACTTCGATGTATCAAAAGATCTTTTTACACAGGTAGGAAGGATAATTATTCATTTTTTGTATAAGATTACAAAATTGTCCTGTCTCTTTTCCTTTAAGTGAATTCTTTGTTTGTTTTGTGATGATATAGGTCCAAGAAGCTGCAAGTGGAAGCATTTTTGTTCAGATGCCAGATGTCTGGATAAATTTGGCACATGTATATTTTGCTCAAGGAAATTTTGCATTAGCCGTGAAGATGGTGAGTTTGTCTCATTTTATTTATATGTATGCCTGCTCCTGCATTTCTGCATTGTTATTATAATTATTCTTTTGAAGTTCCCTTGTATAGCATCTTTTGATGATGACTCTCTGTTTGTTGCAGTACCAGAATTGTTTGCAGAAATTCTTTTATAATACAGATTCTCAGATTCTTCTTTATTTGGCGCGCACTCATTATGAAGCTGAACAGTGGCAGGACTGCAAGAGAACTTTATTGAGAGCCATCCATTTGGCACCTTCTAATTACACACTGAGGTTTGATGCAGGTGTTGCAATGCAAAAATTCTCAGCATCTACGCTACAAAAGACAAAGAGGACAGTAGATGAGGTTAATTATTGCTCTTCCTTTATCTTGGTGTGATGGAACATAATCAGTCATTGGGTGGGTAAATGCCCTCAGACCATGTTTTTAAACTCTTCAGATCACAAAGATGAGATCTGACATGACTCTAAATCAGGCTGGCAATCAGATTTTTATATGCTTTGTTGGCCTCCATCACAAAGCTATCTAGTTACCATAGTTTGGTTTTATAATAACAGGTGCGTTCAACTGTAGATGAACTGGAAAATGCTGTCCGTTTATTTAGTCAGTTATCTGCCGCTTCCAACCTGCACTTTAATGGGTTTGATGAGAAGAAAATCAACACCCATGTGGAGTATTGCAAACATTTACTGGAGGCTGCTATAGTACATCGTGAAGCAGCCGAGCGCGAGGAACAGCAAAACCGACAGAGACTAGATCTTGCTCGTCAGATGGCATTGGCGGAGGAAGCCCGCCGCAAGGCTGAAGAACAAAGGAAATTTCAGGTTTACAGTCCTGCTCTTGCCTCTTGCACTCCTATAACTTTTGAATGAAGGTAAAACCTAATAATATCAGTATTACAGTTAGAGAGGAGAAAACAGGAGGATGAACTAAAACGGGTGCGGCAACAGGAAGAGCATTTTGAGCGTGTGAAGGTAAAAAAAAATTGTTTCAGCTGTTTTGGTTTCATAGCAATCAAAGCTCAGAAAATCAAATATTTCCTTAAGAATGCTGGGATTCCGACTTTGCATAATGTTGGCACTTGCAGGAGCAATGGAAGAGCAGCACATCTGCTTCTAAGCGGAGGGACAGGGCTGATATTGATGACGGGGAGGGTGGGCATGGTGAGAAAAGGAGGAGAAAGGGTGGAAAGAGGAGAAAGAAGGAGAAGAGCTCAAGGTCACGCTATGAGATGGAAGACCCTGACATGATGGATGATCATGATGAACCAGAAGATGACGATGCCAATGTGAATTTCAGGGAGCCTGGATATCAAATGAATGATCAGGAAGACAATGCAGAAGAGAATGCACAGGATGTTCTTGCAGCAGCTGGGCTGGAAGACTCTGATGCAGATGATGATGCAGTAAGAACTTGTTTGTTTTTGTCTTGCTACTCTAATAAAGTAACTGTTTTTTCATGTTGAAACTTAGCTACATTACTTGCTATCTTAAGCACAGTGATTGTGGAGTAATTCAATATTCTGTGGAGCAATTCAATATTCTTTGCTGTTAAGAAGTGTTTGCTCAAGTTTGTAAATTCTTTATAGATGCCTGATAAGTTACTAATTGTCATGAAAGGTTTCTTAGTTTGTTGGTGTGAAGGTTTGTTCATATTATTGATGTGCTGCTTTGTCTATGAAATCAACAAATCAGAACTAGCGAATCATCACTTGGCATCATCAAGAGGCTGCGTGGAAATTTTTAATTAAACTGTTTTTATCTAGCTAGTTAATCGGTTTGTTTTTTTAGCAGCAGTCCATTAAAATGTGAAAATTTCCTTTCTGATGTATTTTTCCGTGCTGCTCCTTTGGATGAAGGCTGCACCTTCATCAGCAGGCAGGAGGAGGCGGGCATGGTCAGAATCTGACGAGGATGAGATTTCAGAGAGGAAGCAACAGTCCAGCCTTTTGAGAGAGAATTCTGCTGATCTGCAGGATAGTGATGGTGAATTCAGAGATGATACTCACAAGAGGCAGGAGAATACGGTTGTTGATGATGAGGATTGATAACGAGCATTTTGAACCCTCTTTAAGGAAAGGGGGGAACTAACATGCCAGCATAAGGTGAATGGCCTTGCACTCTGGGGAGGTACTCAAATCTCTTCCAGTGTTTTGGACCCCTGAATTGCTTCCATAGTTCAATTCTGTATGGTTTACTATTGAAGTATCCTGATGAAAACGCAACTTTTGCATCCCTGTAAATGCTCCAGCCATGCTGAACAGCTGCATCCTTGAATTGTTTTAGAAACTTATATATTTTAGGCAGAAGTTGTACAGTTTAGATTCTCTGACCAATCTCTATTAGGAAATTGTTCTGAACTTACCTCTTGCTCCTCTGGTTTGTCGCCGAGGTGGGTGAGAAGGGATTGAATGAGATAATTTACTTGTTTGGCATGATGGACAGAGACCCGAGGAAAGAAAGGATTCTTCCTTCACTTGTAAGTTACAGTCCATCCAGTTAGTGCGGGCGGATTAACTTTCCTTTCTGTGTTGGCCAAACAAGTGAGCAAATAGTTGGGAAGGTTAACACCCATCATTTCACTTTCCTTTTTTCAGGTCCTTCCTAACAACCTCTTTTTGTGATGAGACCCGATTAGTTGGAGAGATAGAAAGAAAAATGCAGATTTAACTGTCAGAGTGCGGGGGTTGCTGTCCCCCACGAGTTGCTAGCAAGTGAAAGGATGCTCCATTATGGATGCTAATTACATAATTGTCTGTCTGTTGAATTGATGTGCTTGACGACGAGTATCCTTGGGTTCGAAATGTAAGGTCATATTTGTCAGACATGGGACCTTTTCTTTTTGCGATGATTACAGAGTCTGACAAGAGGATTAGTAAAAAGCTTGCATCCATACTGGCTGCAAGATTCAGTGGGAGAAGACTTTTTAAAGCCTAGCCCACTGCATCAGACCCCCATGCTAGCGGTCTGTTGGCCAAGACCTTCATCTGCACACACCCCTTGCTGGCTGCTTCTTTTTCTTTTCCATAAATAAAATAATACCCCTCGTCTCATCGCATTAAAAGACCAACAGCAAAGAAAAGAAAAAGGACCTTGATTGTTTTTTGGAAATCTAAGAGTGAAATCTCCCTTTCCAATGTTTTGCAAACACTTTGATTTTGTTTTTCTTTTAATATTTTTAACAGATACTAGAATTACAATATGCTTTCACAGGCTGTTTCAAATTCTCTTAGAAAATCCATGGAAGTTTACTTCCGTCCTTGATGACATCAAAAGTCATACAGGACAGACATTTCTTTGGCGTAATTATCAAGTACATGATGGTAAGGTAGAATTAATGTCATGTTTGTTGAGCTATATAGCAGTCAACTGGGAATTCTCGCTTCTGTTATTAATTCTATTATTATGTTGCGTTTTAGATTGATGACTTCTAAAAACTTCCGTTAGGTGAATTGACAAGTGAAAAATAAGCAAAATCCTGGGACCATCAGGTCCCTCATCTATTACCCACTGCAAGGCCCGGCAAGTTTCTGAAACTGAAAGCAACCATTAATGAAACTTTGAAGGACAATATACCTTCTTATCAATGCCTTGGCTGCCATAAATTAGCGTCCTTCAAATCTTCTACTTGTGAAGTAGGAAAAGAACAGAACCCACAAAGCAAAAGACATTGCATGCTTCATTAAACACAACATTTATTCCAATCTCAATCACATTTTGCAGGGGAAACAAACAAAAAAAGAGAGAAGGAATCCTCAGGCCTCTTGACGGAAGGCGGTGATACATCTTTGGCCAGAAACCCACCAGAGTAAACTCAACCATCTGCAAAACAAAATGATTTAATTTCATGGGCAAGTAATTATCTGGTTCAAAAAAGAAAATCTACAAAAATAGATATTAACACCTAAAAAAAGAGGATTGAATTGATTACCAGTATTATTAGTTCTTGAACTGAAGATTGGAAGAAAGTCGTGAGAAGAGGGAATGGACATTGAGAGTCCGGTTGCTGAAACTGAATCGCTATTTGACGACTTGTCAGCTAAATCAAGCCATGAATCTTTATTCTTTGGTGGCCATTCATCAAAGAAACGGTGAACAGTCTTTTGGGATTTCTCCTCCTCCGTTTTTATAGGTCCTAGACTACCTATATTGCTACTTCCCAGAAGATAGGCATGTTGATACTGCTTTTGTTGTTTTGGGGGGTCATGATCACTCAGGCTTTGAAGCTGCAAGTAAGAATATTCGTTGTGTAAACTAGTCAAACTCCTCTGCTTTGAATTCAAATTAGTAGTAGAAGGAGAAGAGTTCATTGTGAGTGGGCTGAGTTGCGAAGCATCATCTAAAGATGAACCGGACAAGCTTCTCATCGAACCTGAAGATTCCGAGAAGAAAGCATGCTCATCAACCTCCTCTCTCAGCCCGTAAACATTCCTGTTTCTTCTTAATAAAAAAAAAAAACTATTAAGAAAAGATTTTAATTAACAAACCACAGAATAGTAAAAATGTCATATTACTTTTGCAAGACATACCTGTAATCTGTATTGGTCAGAGAAGAACCCCCAGAGTCTAAAAGCAAATGAGTAGAATTTTCATGCGGGGACAGACCAATCCCAAGGGATCTTGAAGAAGACAAGAATTGGTGGTTTGGATGGGCATGGTAACCTGAAGGAGCAGGATAGTGAAGGTGATTCTGGTGATGGGTCTCAGGTAACAATAACGAAAGAGAATGGGAGGTTGTTGTCAGTAGTGAGTTATTGGAGTGGTTTCTGGTGATCGATGAGACAGTTGGTGCTGCTGTTGATTGTGTTGTAGCTTCCACAGGCTTTCTTGAACGGTTCTTCCCTCTATGCATATGTTTCTCACAGTACTTTGAATCTGGGTATGCTTCTTTTGAGCATCTCCATTTCTTTCCATCAGTTCTCCTGCACCTCCCTGGTTCTGGATCTATTTTCCTCCCCAAACCCATCTGAAAACAGCTCCAGGAAACTGCACCCACAAAACACACCATGTATTAGCTAAAAGAAACACCAAACGAAAGAAAAGAATGACTTTTCAATAAATTTCTGTGTATATAAATATAAAGTGGGTTCACAATGTGAAGGTTGGCGAGGAAAGAGCTTCGAAGAGAGCGAGGAGTCTAAGCAGCCACTTCTTTTGATGGTGAATAGAAGATCGGGAGGGATGGGGATGCCTGAAACCATGTACTTGTAGATTAAGGCTTGATGCTCAAGCTCTTGCCACTGGGATGCAGTGAAGGGAAACCTGTTTCCTCCACTCATTATCATATCACCCTGGAAGAGAAAAGAAGAGGAAGAGGAGACCGGTCTCAAAAAGAGAAGAAAAATAAAGAAAATGGAGAAGAGTCTTGTTTTTAAGCTGTAACAGTGAAGTGAAAGGCAAGGACAGTTGCAGAAAGAAAGAAGAAGCAAGGTTACGTGTGCTGTGGAGAGTGAATTTGTGTGGTTATTAACACTAAATGACCTGGAGAGTAGAGTAGGTATATTTATTTCTAGGACCATTGGCCTGCAGAATCTTCTGTAAAACTAATGGTTCTCATTACAGTGCTGCCACCTCTCTTTCTCTCTCTCTCTCTGCTTCTATGATGTCTGAACCTCTCTGACGCAGCTGCAGCTAACCTGCCTGGCAGCTCTTGTCTCTGACAAAACCACGGAAACCCATAAACTAAAAGAAGAGAGTGCATTAAAAAAGACTGTAAAAAACAAAAGAGAAAAAGAGTTATTTTTTCTTTACTATTAAGGCCAGAGAGGAGGTGGTGTCTGAACTCTGAAGCCAATGCCTGCACTGAGGTGGTTGTACGGTCTGAGCTTTACCTCCTTTACCTTCTCTGTACCTTTGTCTCAGACCCCAACCCCCCTAACCTTCTGACCTTTTTCGATTTGGGAAATTGAGAGAGAGGGGTTAGGGCAGCAGGGAGGGGTGGGTGGGTGGGCTCGTTGGGGTTCTGATAAAACTGAAATCTTCTCTCTCGTTTTCTTTTTCCTCCTTTTTTTTTCTTTTGGCTTTACGAGAAAAGAAAAAAATGTATATTTTAATCTCATATGGTTCAAATGGTCATCCCTCATCAAGCTAACACGTTATAGTTTGGTCGTCTTTTTCAAAACAAGCCAGTTTCTGTAGCGAAAGACATCTTTATGACGTGACTCAGACTCCCCCCACTGGCATTACTTTTATTTCCCTTTTTGGCCAGTGTCCAGTTCATCACTCCTCTGTTTAAACACAGTGAGATTTCAGTCGACCTCAGCAACCCCAGTTGTCTTAATCACAACCCAAAACCAAAAATATGCACGAGAGCACTATAGTTCATCTCATCACATGGATAAAGATTCTTGCTTCGGTTTCGTGGGATCTAATCTCCACCATGCACTTGCTGTACTAGAGTTTCCAAATAAATAAAATTCCTACCAGTAAAACAACTGCTGCTCAATGGAAGTTAATTGCTGTATAGTTTATGCCTGTCCCTCTTGAAGGAAGAGACGTGGGTCATCATCATCTACAAGCAAGCTGCTTGGTGAAAACTCAGGACAGGGACATGGGTTTTGTTGGATTGCATTTAATTCCCTGGAACTATTCTTGTATTGCAAGTTCAGCGGTGGCAGGAAGTAATGGTGGACGCACTGCTCTGACACTGCTGTCGTAATTTCCTGACAGACCCAAACACATGCTAAATACCCTTTTGCGGTACAGAAGCCCCACTTGAAACAGAACATCCCCCCCAGGTGTATTTCTAGAATAAATTCTCTTTCAAGTTTCACTGAGCATCCACACTTCGCCCTATTTCACTGACATACCAGAAACCATTTGATCCACCAAGTCTTTCATCATCAATGGCTTAGCTTTGGTTTGGTATAAAAACAAATTTCTGCCGCAACTACTTGGTGACATTTTATTTATTAAACACATTACCATGTCACCTGAGGATATGCTGGCCCATCAAATATTTTATTTCACATATGATTGTTTAATTACTAATTATATTTGGAGAATTAAGTGAATAACCTGCTTTTTTTACCTGGCAGACTTTGATAATTAAAAAAAAATAAATTATAAGATAAAATGAAAATTGTTCACTATTTATTATTCCAACCATCGTAAGTTTGATGCTAATGTATATCAAATGTTAACACTTTTCTTCTTGTCCCTCAATATACATGCAAAAACATTTACTTTATTTTATACATCCTAAAAAAAGTGCACTTTATAAACTCATTTCGAGTATTTCGAGTGTGTAAGTGAAATCATGAATATCTCATATTTTTATAAGAATTATATATTTTGATTTAATTTTGAAATTTATTATGTAAATCACAAGTTTTCAGTTATCACATCACCCTCTTTAAAATATATTTCGTGTATCATAACCAAACATAACACTATTTTCAAATTATATTTCATCTTATCATTTTTATCTCAATTATCCTTATCTCTTTTGCAACCAGCTAATAACCCATCACTATCTTATAAACATGCTTTCTACAATGAAAAAACTAACGTTGTGTGCTTAAGTGATATTGAGTAGATGATATATTTTACTTTGAAAATGATTTAATAGCTAGGATGCGTCGATTATCTTGCAGTAAAACAGGATTGTGAATTATACTAAAACCAAGAGATAATCATTCATCAAACAATAAATAAAGACTGTTTTGTATCAAGCACAAGACTGTATTAAAAAAAAAAAGATCAGAAAGAAGGGTAAAAAAACAAAATCACCATAGATTTTGAGGTCTCAGACTCGCTCCTTCTGCAGCAGTCAGGAGGGATTCTCAAGTCTTCGATTTCCAGCTTCTAGCAGCTCAACTCGATTTCAAATGTGAGCAATGGGCGCAACTGAACTTAGCCAACCTAGTGCAAGTACCATTTAGACCCTCGTGATCAGAACAGCAATATCAAAAGATACCTTCGATGACTTCGAGTGACTGGTTTGTAAATCTGACTTGGTGATTTCATCTTAATTCAATCTTGTAGCTGAGAAGATTATTTTGTTGTTAACATTGCTTTTATCAGTGGAGAAGAATGCAAGGCATCAAGTCCAGTAATTTTTCTTGGGGCTATAGAGGGCATGCAAGTTTAAAGAGTTTTTGCTACTTTCACACTTTGAATACGAGTATGAGGTTGAGCTTTTTCCAACCAGGGAAGAACAATGGGATAGGCAGCAGATGATGTCATGTTAAAATCATGATTTGTTTGATACGCACCAAATCACCTTCTTCTTCTTCTTCTTCTTTTGGTCAAATTGCTGTTGGAAGTCTTGATATGATCTCAGCTTTCCTAATTATCCCAGTAACAAAGAATCTTTGAGCATTTAACAGTTTAGTTCTAGTTTTTCACTAAAATCTCATGATGCCAGCCAAGTTGGTGGAGTAGAGGCCGCCTTCTTCGGTATGAATTAGTAGCAAACAAGTCAATAATTCGGTCCCAAAAGTCAACAGAGGAAGGGTTCCATTTGTGGACCGCATCCATGGAGGAGCAATCTCCCCATCATCACTTTGCGAGCCCACGCAACGGGAGAACCGGGAACAGGCACCTTAAAGTCCAACATACGAGTATTGTGTCATGTGGGTGCATACTATGAATAACTATATGTGAAGTATAATATAGTTAGTTATATCAAATCGAGAACTTAAGAAACAATACATGCACATGTATGTATGTATGTATGTATGTATGTATGAAGTCATCCAAATCTCAGGTGAACCCACCTAATCAGGTCGGGTTTCATAATTCTAGGTCCTTATATGTTATGGTATCCTTAGAATCTAGGGTTCTCATTTAGTTCCTGTAAATCAGCTGTCATTTCTGTCATGTAACAATCCTTTCAAACCGGTAATATCAAGTTGAAGGACTTGTTATTCCTATAGATAATTACAAAGGCAAAAACAAGTATACTTTTAGAGTTTGGTAGCAATTTTTTTTCAAAATAATTTTTTTTTTCAGAAATGTATTATTTTTTTTATTTTAAAAAAATTATTTTTAACATTAATATATTAAAATGATTCAAAAACAAAATTTTTTTTAAGAAAAATTAAAATTTTAGGAAACATTGATTCAACCGCGTTCCCAAACATAAACTTCATCATGATATAGTTCATATTTAATATAAGATATACTTTTACAATGGAGTATTCCTGAAAACATTAAGAGAGTGTATAAAATTGTGGTGTAAATTACTTTTTAAAATAGCTTTTCACATCAATGTATTCAAATAATTGTTTTTATATTTTTATTTATTTTTTACATGAACAAATCAAAATAAGTAAAAAAAATACTAAAAACCCATTAATTTAATTCTTTTTCAAGCCAAAAATTAAGAGAGTGTATAAGATTGTGGTGTAAACTACTTTTTAAAATAGCTTTTCTCTTCAAATGTATTCAAATAATTGTTTTTAGATTTTATTTATTTATTTTTTACACGAACACATCAAAACAAGTAAAAAAAAAAAATGCTAAAAACCATTTATTTAATGCATTTTCAAGCCAAAAAAAACTTTTACAAAGCACTTAAAAGAAAAAGTTTTTTTAAATACCCTTTAAATATGTTTATAAACACACACAAAAAATGCATGGTTGGCTACAATAACAAACCAACCCAAAGATTGTCTAGAATGATGGGTGAGAGGGTGAATGGTAAAATTGAAGAATGAAGATAAAAGAAATTGGAAGTGTAAAGCCCTATATAAACATAAGACTAAAAGTAATATGGTCTTGAAGAGTAATAGAGAGAATGATCTCCGTAAATAAACATTTAAAGTATTGTTAAAGTTAAAATTAGGATTTTGAAATTTAGGTTAAAATTTGAAAAGTCAGTGAAACTGATAATGTATTTTGATGAATAAAATAATTAGGAAAAATTAAAATAAATGTGTTTAGAGAATTAGAAAATAATTTTGATAAATGATAAGAGAAACGGGGAATAAAACTTAAGAAGAGAACTATATGAAAAAGCGTTGGTGCAAACCCCAGATAAAAATCAATATTGTTATTATGAAGTGAAAATAAGTTTGCAAAAAAATAAAATATATGATGAAGATGAGAAATGAAATGATCCAATCTATGTTATACAGTAGGCCTAATATAAATAAATAAAAAATGAAGAGGATTAAAGAAAAGGTTAATGGGATAAACTCAAAATTTTGGGTTAAAAATAGCCATATTTGTCACCCTAGACATTTGGATATTGTTCAATTGATATCTTGAGCTTTTAAGTGGATTTTATTTTGGTTCTAGATGGGTTGAAAATTATACTATATTTAGCTTTCTAAAGATATACAATAGGCTTTGCTAATTTATTTGGACGAGAGAAAACAAGTAGTTGGAAGTTAGGTTCAAAATCATATTCAAATTGTAATTCCATTATTGTTCAGTTTTTTTATATCAAAAATAATCCCCAATCCAAGTGCTTAATTGGGATAAGGTTTACATGAACCTCTTGACATATTGTTATACCATAAGTTAAAATTACAAGGCAACTAAAGTTCATAAAGGCCTAACAACAATGTCAAATTTTGGATTGAAATATAAGAAAATAAAATATGCTCAAAATAACAAGTTAAAATAGATTTTATCCAAAAATCCATCCCCTCTTCATCTTTATATTCTAGTATAGGTTGTTGGGAAAGAAAAAAAAACTAATGTTAAGTTGAAAACTAGAATCCTTGAAAATGAGTATGAAATTGGCATGGAAAATTAATGAATGATGGGTCAACAAGATCTAATACAAAATTTATAGAAACATCAAGTAAAAGACATGGAAATAAAAAAGAGAGAAACTCTCGATCAAAAATGGAAGGAAAACGAAGGGTGAATTTTTTTTGGACTTGTTATGATTTGAAGCTTATTTTATCACTAGTTAAGAAGTTCTAGACTTGATTATACATTCTTAATTGAATATAAATTGACTTGATGTTTAATTTCATGAATTCGAGTTAGGGTTCTTAAATGAAAATTGAGGAAAATATAAGATTGTGTTGTATTATTGTAATTGAGATGAAATTAAATGATAATAGCTTGGATTAATGAATAATTGAATAAAAAAACTAGGTGTTCTTCCATGAGTTAGAGCTGACCATTGAATGGAAACATAAGGAGGTTTGGAAAGTTGATTTTCATGTGTAAGATGTAATATTAATTACATTAATACTTAATACTTAACTATATTATGCTTGCATTATGGTTTGATGTTATAAAGGTTTTAGGTATAGCTAAAAATTATTTGAAAGGATAATTATCTTGTAGTACCCTTTAGGTGTTTGATAAAAATACTTGCAAGTGATTTGATATAAAGGTGCGTGTATACGTGTTATTGTGCCTAGGATGTTGGCAAAATTAAAGAGTAATGAGTTTTGAGTATACTTTATAGGCATATTATAAACATTTAATAGCATGGGAGAAGGGCTTTTATGACAATCTTATATGAGTGGAAAATGGATGTTACAAATTCTCAAATGAAAAAACTCAAGGTTATAATGATAATCTAAGTTGTGACAAAATAAGGGTTGTTTTGGCAAGACATAAATATAAACATTATAGCATAAAAACAATGGTTTTGAAGTGATTTTCTTCATGAAAGTTGTAAATATAAATGTTATCTTTCAAACAAAATTGATATTTATCAACTCAAAGTTATAAAACTCTAAATATAATTTAAAAACTAAATAAAAGTCGAAATTGATATAAGTCTAGACAATTTTAGGATATTACTATGATTGTTAGATTTGAGCTTTCATACAATGACATTTGGAGTATATTTCTTCATGAAAGTTGTAGGTATGTATGTTAGTTTCCAAATAAAAATGGTTTTGCTCAATATGGAGTTATATAACCCTATATATAAGCTAAAACCTAAGGAAAGACCCAAAACAACATGGTACTTGATATATTTCTTTATGCTACAATAATGGGTGATTTTAGACTTATTAAAGCCCAAAATTGGTGTTGTTTTCTTCATGTAAATTGTAGCTCTATGTCATAGCCTTCCAAAAAACTTTTCATGCCTAAAACTAAATTTTACAACTCCAATTATGATTAAAATATCAAATAGAGTTGTGGGTTGGTTAGGATAAATCAACCAAGATTTACAAAATTCAATTGCTTTCTTTAAAGTGTTGTTAATTGAGGGTCTTGATACTTGAAACTATTAGGATGAGTACGAATATAATTTTTTTTTATATATTTGTACAAAATATCAAGGATTTTCCTTGTAATTAGTTGAAATGATGATTGACTAAAAAATTAAATAAACTGTTAATGTTGGTTGCATAGTTCATGATGATTGTATCTCTAATGGTACAGGGGAGGATGCAAGGATAAGACGACAACAAAGAGTAGCAATATATGCATATGCTTAGGTAGGTTTTCTATTCCTTACAAAGTTTTATGTTTGTAAATAAATACAATTCTTTAAATGTGTTACTATATTGTGAATATTAGAGATGTGAGGAAAAAAAATAAGAATATTATAACACGATTGATAGATATATTGTATCCATATGGGATAACCAAATTATTGATTACCATAAAGGTTCACCAGATAATTAATATTTGTATAAGAGAACCAGATTTCTGGATGCTATAAAAGTTTATGGGATTAATTGGCATTCTTGTGCAATGGCCAGATTATTGGTAATAATAAAGATTTGTTATATTGATTAACACTCATGTGGGATGAAAAAAATGTCAACAACTCTAAGAGTATCAAATTAATTAATGTCAATGTGGGATGACTAGGTTGTTGGAAATTATAAGAGTTTATTATACTAATTGACATCTTTGTGTAACAACTAAATTATTGACAACCATAAGGGTTCATTGGATTAATTGACATCTATGTATGATGAACAAATTATTGGCAATTGTAAGGATTTATCGCATTAATTAGCATAGTGTGGGATGACAGAATTATTAGCAACCTTAAAGGTTTATAAGATTATTTGGCATCCTTGTTAGATGTTTAGATTGTTGACAACTATAAAGACTTGTTATATTAATTGACATCCATGTGGGATGACCAGATTATTGACAACCATAAGGGTTTTGCATATTAATTGGCATATGTATAGGATGGCCAAATTGTTCGCAATCATAAGAGTTCGTCATATCAATTGGCATCCTTGTGTAGTGGTTGAGTTGTTGACAACCATAAGAGTTTATTGGATTAATTGTCATTTATAAGCGATAGCCAAATTGTTGGCAACTATAAAGATTATCAAATTAATTAGCATCAATGTCAGATGGCTATACTATTGGCAACCTTAAATGTTCACTGCATTAATTGGCATTCGTGTGGGATTGCTAAATTGATAAAAATATTAAGGGTTTGTCATATTAACTGACATCATTACCAAATTGTTGACAATTTTAAAGGATCATTGAATTAATTGGCATTTGTGTGGGATGATTGGATTGTTGGCAACATTTAGGGCTTATCGAATTAATTGGTATTTATATGGAATGGCTAGAGTGTTGGCAAACATAAAGGTTTGCTATATTAATTAGCCTTCATTTAGGATAGCTAGTCATTGGCAATTGTAAAAGTTAGCCAGTGTTATTGGTTTCTACAATTAAATTAAAATAATAAAGTGCAAGATGTAGAAACAAAGAGTAATATTTGTATATTCTATGTATGATGTGAATGATAATGATTTAGTAGATTAAAAGTGAATGATTTTAACATATTGATAGTTCAAATGCATAGTTCATATGAGATGTTTTAATGGTCAATTCCATTATGCCTCAAAGATGGTTGGAAGAATCAAATGGGGGCATGATAGAGGTTTGTCTTGAATAGTCTAAAGGTAGCTGTTACAATAGTCACATAGGGAAAAAATGCTAGACCATGAAGAAAACCCAATTCTAAATTATTTTAGATATGGAATGCTGATATGATTTAAATTATTAACATAATTCAAATATAGCAAGACAAACATATATATAATAACCTACATGTGAAAATTAATGTATTATTAAAGTCATCCTAGATGGTGGTAAAGTAGAGGGCAAAGATGAAACAATCCTAGATGGTGGTAAAGTAGAGGGCAAGGATGTGACGATGTGTTTCAATATATATATATATATAAAAAAAAGGTATGCATGTATTGTAAATAATAATTCAAGGTAGAGAGAGTAAGGGAAAAAAAAAGTATGGTCAAATGAGGGGGGGTGCTCACCTTCAGATTGAGTACCGTAGGTTTAATTCTTTTATATAAGATATGTTTTCAAGTATGAATGTCCATGAAGAATGGTTGAGAATGAAACCTAAATATTGATATCCTGTGTACTGAAATGTTAATCTACTAGTATAACTTATTATGATTCTTCAATACTATGTTATGTAATAGAATTAAAATATGGGGGAGGGGGGGGGGGGTGCTCCCCATTATATTGGAGCAACGTAAGTTTAACTCTTTTATATAAATTATGTTTTAAAGTATAAATGTCCATGAAGAATGGTTGAGAATGAAACCTCAACATTGATATCCTGTGTATTGAAATGTTAATATGCTAATACAAGTTCTTATTATGATTCTTGAATACTATCTTATGCAATATAATTAATATTTTTCAGAGCATAATATAAATGTGTTAAATAAAGTTTTATTAATTATTAATGCTTATAATTTCCAAGGTATACATATCATTTTTCTTACTTCAAATGCATAGTTCATATGAGATGTTTTAATGGTCAATTCCATTATGCCTCAAAGATGGTTAGAAGAATCAAATGGGGGCATGATAGAGGTTTGTCTTGAATAGTCTAAAAGTAACTGTTACAATAGTCACACAGAGAAAAAAATGCTAGACCATGAAGAAAACCCAATTCTAAATTATTTTAGATATGGAATGCTGATACGATTTAAATTATTAACATAATTCAAATATAGCAAGACAAATATATATATAATAACCTACATGTGAAAATTAATATATTATTAAAGTCATCCTAGATGGTGGTAAAGTAGAGGGCAAAGATGAAACAATCATAAATGGTGGTAAAGTAGAGGGCAAGGATGAGACAATGTGTTTCAATATAAAAAAAAAGAAAAAAGTATGCATGTATTGTAAATAATAATTCAAGGTAGAGAGAGTGTAAGGAAAAAAAAGTATGGTCAAATGAGGGGGGGGGGTGCTCACCTTCAGATTGAGTACCGTAGGTTTAATTCTTTTATATAAGATATGTTTTCAAGTATGAATGTCCATGAAGAATGGTTGAGAATGAAACCTAAATATTGATATCCTGTGTACTGAAATGTTAATCTACTAGTATAACTTCTTATTATGATTCTTCAATACTATGTTATGTAATAGAATTAAAATATTGGGGGGGGGGGGGGGGGGCTCCCCTTTATATCGGAGCAAATTATGTTTTAAAGTATGAATGTCCATGAAGAATGGTTGAGAATGAAACCTAAACATTGATATCGTGTGTATTGAAATCTTAATATGCTAATACAAGTTCTTATTATGATTCTTGAATACTATCTTATGCAATAGAATTAATATTTTTTAGAGCGTATTATAAATGTGTTAAATTAAGTTTTATTAATTATTAATGCTTATAATTTCCAAGGTATTCATATCATTTTTCTTACTTCATTTGCTAATACTTTTAGAAATATAATAACATTTAAACTTGAAGGATGATGAGAAATGCAGTTGAAGATTTGTCTGACATATAATCTAAAATGGTTGGATCAAGAATTATATATTATTGTCTGGACACAGATGTTATTTTATAAAAGACTACCAAAATATTGGTAAGGACGTAAATAACCTCAAGTATATCCATATTATTATAGATTATAAAATTTTAATCGAACTACAAAAATAAAATACTGAAAGTTGAGGTTTTTAATAAAAATTTATTGTGAACTAGTAAAGTAATTGATTGTTGTTTAGCTATCAAGAAAGAGAGAAGACGAGAATTATCCATTGAAATTAAAAGTTCACACCCAAACTAGGAGGATTATAAGATTACAAATGAGAACATCCAATCTTTTTTCCCAATTACAAACACACCCCAGGGATAAAAGGAATAGGATATGCCACCCTAGCCAGTAATAAATACCAATTATATTGCATTTTTCCTATTACCACAACCCCTGTAGGCTGTCTCCATAGGCGGGCGGGCTCACTTCCAGCCCCCTCTGCCTGCCCAGGTGCTAAATTGTCTCCTTGGTGTGTTGGGACTATTATCAGTTGAGCATTAGTCAAGCATCATAAATATCATGAACTTGAGAGTTCAACTTATAATAGATTTAGTGTAGCTACAAATCAACCTTCGCATAACAGAACTATTCCTTCTGGAAAAACGAAAGAACAAGATCTGTATGTACAGAGAAGAGCTGTGTATCCACGAAATGCTGCTTCACACAACCAGGGAAAAAAGATGTATAAGCATGTCACCTCTTCAATCCTTACTGTTTTTTACCAGCAAAATACAAGACTGACACTCATAACCGACGAAAAATTAACCCCAGTGGCAACGTTAATTTCCAGAAAAACCATCAAGCATGACAATGAATGTATTATATCTGTCGGAACCCAAACCCAATATCCAAAAAAAAAAAAAAAACTTATGTTCAAGAAACAAACCTTCATAAATGGTCGGTCACGACTAAGGAATGAATCTATGAAACTCTCCTTTAAGAGCAATGATACCTATATATGGAATGAAGGGCAAGCTTACAGTATTAGAAGTAGCTGAAGGTCAAATCAAAAGACAGCACAAGCAAGTCCTATCAAAACAAGGTGGCCTGAACAAAGTCAACCTTGGACATTTTTACTTATAACAGTGAGAGTTCATACTTGCACTTGAGAGCCCAAGACGCCAATAAGATGACATTTAAAATATCATGCAAAGCTAAATGTCATACAATCCATTTAAGGGAGAAAAGGACAAAAATTTAAGGTTACTTCAGCACTTCCATCAGCATGATAGAATCTTCATATGATATTCTTTCTATGGGCCCTTGAACAGGTTAGAGGATCTATATAAACATTCAGGTTCAGTTAAATACTAGGTGATACTATTGATTTCCATATTTTCTAAGCTTTAATTAGAATAAAAGCAGTACAATTTGGCACTCTCAAAAACATTCATCAGTCCATCCACTTTTGTACAATTTATATAATATCTGATTAAGTTAATCTTTTAGTGCAACCATGTACCCAGACATCAAGGTCAACCAGAGAAATATGTCAAACCATCCTTTTCTTCTGACTTGTAGAGTTATCTCAATTTTATTTCAAAATCATCAAGTTAAAGCATTTTCTTCAGAATACTAGGTTTTTCTTTGCAGTACAGAACCCTACATGTTTGGCAGATTTCATGCAACCAAAATGTGCAGTCACAAAATAGCAATGGTCATAACTGTAAACAAACACAAACCTTATCGTTATTGGATTGTACATTAGTTATTGTATGAGAACGCAAGTTAGAGCAAAGCGAATCCAAGTAAGATCTTAAAATCCCTAGAAAACCCCTGGCAGCCTCAGCCTGTAAATAATAGAGTTACACAAACAAAATTAGCAAAATGAGTTTCATGACATTTCCCCAACTTCTATAACAAGGCAAGAAATCTTTCAAACAAGAGATGAGTTTATTAATTAATCCCTTCAAATACACCAGCTTTATCAAGATTAAAATGGAGACAGGGAGTAAAATATCAGATCCACACACCAAATGGTTGAATTTATTCTTTTTTATCAGAAAAATCAAGTAGCACAGGGCATGGAGATCAATGAAATGCTGGTGACAATCTTGTACAGTATATATTGCAAAGATTACTGGTCTGCCTCTTGGTACAAAGACTTCATTTTGTGAAGGGACACTAGATGAAATTTCTAAAGACAGTCATCCATCAGAGTTTTTTTAATTATCACAATCAGTGCTGCCACATTCACCACCAACTGCAATCTTAACAATTAAGTTTCACTAATATGATCAGAATATTAACTGGTAATAGCAAAAATGTATAGAGCTATAGTCATCATCTTTGCAGAGAAAAAAAATCATGCATTGGCTATATGCGATCTCACTATGCTAAGAGACTCTTTCTCAAGATTTCAAATACAATGAAGAGCAATATATGCAAACTATAGTTTACTTGTCTCCAGCAAATTCTTTTGATCAAAGAAAACAAAACTAATAGTGATTCTGTTTTGAGGTCATGGGGAAAAGTGATGGTCCAGGAGAAGCACACCTGCACATCTGTGCACTCATACACTGGCCTCTTTCTGGCCAAATAGCTTTCTCCAACAAGCTTCGAATGATAAGGACGCAGGGATGATAATAACTCCCTGTGTTTTGGCAGTTGTGGTATCGCTGGTGACTTCACCTATTACATCAAGCAATAGGAAAAATACTGGATCATTTGTCTCAGCTTGTGAACTACTCGAGGCATATAATTATCAGTTCCCAAAATTAAGACAGTTCAAATGTCTGAAAATGAATGGCAAACCTGGTTCTTGTTAGCATCAACCAAAATGGCGTTGCTTAATTTTGATTGTACTTCACTGGTTTTGTTCTTTACGCCAACCTACAAATGTAATATGAAGCGGCCAAACCAAACAAGTCAGTACCAATATTAAAAAGAAAAGTAAGATCATAAGAGTGAGATTATATCAAATTCAATTATCTGATATGACATTACACCAAGATGTAATCAAGAGTAAAAAGAATTTGTAACCACAAGAATTTGATCAAATTATTGATTTTAAACTGTTGGCTTGAATGAGACATTGGAACAGCACAAGTACGCACATAAGAAATGCAGAATCCACATCACACAGGCAGTTCATTCCAAGGAAATAGAAATCTAGGACTTGAGGATAATGAGCTGGAATCTGAATACTCACAATGTATGGAACAGGAGCATCCAAAAACTCCAGCATGTCATCTGGTAAAATCTGAAAATTTGAGCAGATAATTGCTAATTCAAGATACAGTTATTAAGACAAATATTATCTCCTCAGTAAAACAGACAAGACAAGAGGAAATCTTACTGGCATTAACAAGCTTTGCCACCGATAGGGACGAATAAGAGGGACAATTGACAAAACTGAAGCAGACAAGATTCCCTGTGTAACAAAGTATTTGACATCAGCAGAACTCAAAATGTATTTGAGGGCACATAAGAAAACTTATTTCAAGTTTATTTTTTCATGGATTCTGTAAGTTTATGATTATTTAGGAAGTTTTCTAGTTATGGCATTTGTAATATTAGATTTTATTATTATTAGAAACTTTATGTTAGTAGGATTTTATTTCCTATTTTAGTTAGGAAAACACACGTATATATTACATTAAAGAGAATTTCATTTTCACTTTCAGAGGTGGGTATCTTGTTTCTTGATTATTGTAGTTTCAAGAACCAGTTTCTTTGGTTGCGTTTGAATAGTGTCCTAAGATAGAAGGGATGGATACGTGTTTGGTTGGAGGGATGAAGAAAAGACATACAGTAATAAATGACTCTGAGACAGTTTAATGAGTTTCTGTCCATTCAAAACGGGGAGGACAGGGGGTCATTTCACCTGTCTTCATTGTTTTTCGTCACTTCTATCTCAAGACGTTACAAAACACTACCTTAGGGATTCAAGAAATACATTGTGGAATCAAGGGTTGCCTAATGGACTGGCAGATCGAGACCATCAGTAACTCATCCATGCATCTGACCAGGCTTGTCCTCAGCCTATGCTCTGAGACAGTGTTAGAGTGAATTTCTGTCCTTTAAAAACAGGGAGGACAGAGGGGCATGTCACCTGTCTTCTATCTCTTCACCTGTCTTTTCTATCTCAAGATGGTAACAAAACGCTACCTAAAGATTCAAGAAAATACATTGTGGAATCAAGGGCTGCCTGGCAGATCAAGACCATCGGTAACTCATCCATGCATCTAACCAAGCTTGTCCTCAGCCTATGCTCAGACCTTAGTTTTCTTACAAGTATTTTATTGTTATCTGACATTCTCCTTCAATTTCAAACCCATTTCCTACGTTGGTATATTATACCATCTACAAAAGCTTGATCTCCCTTCTCCTTCAGCTTCTACCCTTGTCCTACATCAGTGCTATACCATCCACAAAAGTTTAATTGCACAAGAAACTAATCAGTTCATTGTCTGAAGGATATGGAAGGAACCTAACTTGAACATTTCAGCTAAGCTGATCTTCAGCATCCAATAATTTTCCATGCTTATTCATTTAACTATGAAAAAACCAGAATCCAATATAAATAAGAGTAGTTCTAGGCACTATTTGCTGACGGGAGAGCAACAAAGCCAAGCTTTTCAAGCTGGTGCCAGATCAGTAAAAAAAAAACTCAATCTTCAGAAGCAAAATGAAAATCCAACAAGATGGAAAAGATTGTCAAGTTGACAAGAAGGGCACATACATACCAAATTAGAGCACAGAACCACAATCTGCTTCTCTAACAGGGCTCCTGCAAACATTGTCAAGATCTGCATGCATAGAGATTAGAACTCAGATTTTGGTTTTATATAAATATCTAAGATAGTAATGCAATAGCTATATACATTCTAATCACTACATAACAGCATAATCAATGTTAAACTAGCCAAGCCAATAGGCGACCTAAAATAGAAAAGTTATAAGAAATAACATTTCCAAAACTCCAGAAAAGGCATTACATGCTCAAGTCGCAAGGATCCACATATGCATGCAATGGCCCAAGTTGATAACG
Organism: Salix dunnii; assembly: GCA_015731905.1. Classification (NCBI taxonomy): domain Eukaryota; kingdom Viridiplantae; phylum Streptophyta; class Magnoliopsida; order Malpighiales; family Salicaceae; genus Salix; species Salix dunnii. Next base: position 10,512,487 of record CM027664.1, on the reverse strand, counting down.
CAGTGGCTTCCTCCTCTGCAAAGAGTGCACTGCGTGCCTGATTAAGACAAACAACAATCACATGAAATAGTCTAAAAATAAGTACAGCTGATAATTTAAGTTAGAAAATTCATCCTTCAATGCCACCATCCTATCACTGCATCTACCTCTGCAAACTCTAGACTTGTACTGCATGATCTCAAATCAATAGTTGAGCCATCAACATGCAAAACAGCTTCATCAGGTCTACGATATTCCAAGGGATGAAGGTGCTCCAGAGGCTGAAATCTAAGAGTGGAACCCCTAGCAGGGCATTGTAAGCGATAATACTCACACAGTAACTGCAATGATCCATGATTGTTTGCCTGCAAAATAGAGCACACTTGACAACTTTCAGTAGTTGTCAGTACACCAGAATATTGACCTTAAAACATGTAGAAAGCTACATCTAATACAATACAGATGCGGACCTTAGCCCATTCCAGAATATCATTGTGATCACTGGAATCTTCTTGCCCAGAAAAAGTTGCCTCTTCAGTCTCCATGTCATCAACATCACTCCTAAAGTTTCTATCCTCACAGGGAGAACCTTGGAAGCTGCATAAAAAGGCATTTTTTTTAATGAGATAGTAATAATGTCATCTTCACCCATACAAGGATGGATAAAAATATAAATGTTGTGCAACTACAAAAGCTAATTTGATGAAGCATGGATCACATTATGTAAATGTATAAACTCATGACATATAGGTAAGAGAATTATTTATTGAAAACATCATAGAACACCATGATATATGTACCTGGAGGAAGATTCAGAGCTTTCATACTGACAATAACGGAGGAGTGGCAAAATAGCATTTGGTAATCGTCTTTCTTGTGCTTGCTTGTTCAATGCAAAATCATCATCACAGTCTTCAAAGTTTACTCTACCAGATTCACCTTTGGCTGAAACCATCTCATTTTCAGAATAAATTGGAACAGTATCATCATTGACACCTTTCTTCAAAGAATGAATATGCTCCACACGAATTTGAGGCTCCACATGACTCTTTTCATCAGAAAAACCTCCAGGTGTAGAATCCATTAAGCTGGATTGGGACATTTCTGTCGTTCCATCTGCTTTGTCCGCTGCAGCTCTATAATTCGTTGATAAACCATCTAAATTGTCACCTAGAATTTCTTCCTTGCAATTCTCCTCTGAGGATTCCAGGCCTAAAAAGCCTATATTTTTTGTTAATCTCTCTAACCTTTCTTCTGTGAAGATGCTACAAAAACCATGATGAAAAATGAGATTTGTGCATTAGGCATCAGAAGCTAATCAAGTTTGATGTCTTACATTTAGTAGAATCACTGCCAAAATATGCATTCTAATGGCCTGCCTTTGCTAAACACTACAATCTCAGTTGATTGACTATACATTGATAACCAGGAAATAGGATTATATATTAAACATATATAACTGTAAACCCACCTGCTCAATAAACCAAAATGTAATTCAAAAAATGGAAGCCTTGTGAGAATGCAGTAACATCTGTACGTGGTGAGCATGTAACGGCTCAAAGATGAGTGGGAGGACTGTTTATCTGAAACCATGGAAAGCAATCCAGAGGGTCTTTGCACAATTTCCTCAACTAACACACAGCATCCATACAATGTTGAATCATCAGCAACCTAGGGGGGTAAACAAAAGGTTTGAAGATAAAAATCAAACAGTAACACACTATAGTTGCTTATAAATAAACAGGAATCTATGTGGCGCCCACATAACATGGAACACTTCAATTACCACATAGAAAGTTGTTGACCATGTAAAACATAAAATTAACTCCAGAACATGGACTATCATAGTGTTTAAATTCACACAGGACATCTCACATAGGCAATCATCTCAATTGAAGGAGTAGTACATAAAAGAAGAGGAAACAGTTGGCAGGTTACCTGTAATCGAAATACAAATGACAGGTCACTTTGTTTAAGGTGCTCCTGCAAAATAACCACCAAAATAATTGAGATGCATCTAATAAGTATTTGGAGTCACGGAGAGAATGTGTGTGAAACATATACTGCGGTAACAAGAAAATTAATCTTAAGTCACACACAGGCTTGAAGATTTTTTTGAACAGTGAGGCTTCAAGATCTCTAATACCAAACAACAAGATTGGCTGTCATGATCCAGAGAACCTCTGATAGTTTATTATTTTTTTATCAAGCTGGTTCTAATGATGGAACAATATTATTATAGGCCTGTACTTAGATGTTATTGAAATGAGCATGTGAGTAATAGCAATTTGAGAATAGTATGATGTTCAAGCAGGCCAACAGGAGAATAAAGTATTCGCTTTCTCCTTATCCACAGACAAAACCCATTAAGACTAGATTGTTAAAAATTGAAGCTTAAAAATGGTTTAACAATTGAGAAGATTTTAATTATAAAGGAATCATATAAAGCTCTAAATTATCAGATGATATATGATTGCTGCATAGGTACCTGCCCAAGAAGAATTTCATTCAACTCGCTCATGGAAGGAGTTCTCTCAACTGCATGAACCTAGAATTGCACCTACCAAAGTTAGAAAATGTCCAATGAAGGGCATATATAGTCTGATTAAAGGGTAAAAAAGGAAGATGAACAAAAATTAACATGGAAAAATCACCCAAACAAAGGCACTGCAAATGTGTGCATGATATTACATTTTTATAAGGAACTACCAAGTTCCAGAACTCAACTAGCTAAGCCTAAACCGGAAATAAAAGAATTGGCGTTTAACAATTACTGAAGTCTTAGTAGGGTCTTTTTTTTCTTCCTAGTATGAATAACAGTGAATCACCCAGGTTTACATCCATAAATAGTGGCCCTGTGAAAGCATCCATTCACTATGGTTTCATTCTCTTAAAAAATAAAATACTTATGAGAGCTATGCTCATCCTTCAACAACAACAAGGTCAAGGCATGGTCTCCTCCCACAGCATGGAAGCTTATAATTCCATATGCTTGTACACTCCCCAATAAGAATTCTTTTCATCCTGCACTCCAGATATTACTTTGCTGTGCATCGAAGAAACAGAAATCCTAAGTTAAATGTACAAAACTTCACAAGGGGACAAAATAGAAATTGGAACAATCTAATTGCCAGATTCATGAATTCAAACTCTAAGACGATTTCATATTCTACATTTTCATCTTAATCTTTCAATTTATGTAAGAATTAACAAGAAAAGAATCAAAGGATCTGTGATAGAATTGTTTATATGGCCTTTTCCAACAAAATATAATACGTCAAGTGTCAATTCTAGACAATGATATCAAGGTTCAAACTGTTATAACATTGACTGAGCACAGAGATCCATGGACTTCAATCATTCATTAAAAACTGTACTATACAGATGTTGAACAGTTTGATCTGACTGCATTAGGTTCTGCCAATTGGAACCTAGAGCATACATCAAAGACTAATCCCACGACCTTGTTTCTGTGAAACAGTCCATGAGTAGACCTTGACTTTATCGATTGACATTCATAAGTTTCCATGATCATCATGAACTAAATCTTCACGCTATCAAGTAAGAAAAATGTCTAACTGATCATTCATGAGTACAAGATGGAAACTCTTTGTACAGCCATCAGATATCCACGTCCAAGAAAAGCAAAGGTCCATAACAAATTAGAATATGCACTCTCACAGAAAGAACACATGAACTGATCAATTATTAAAAATGAAATGAAATAAACTAAGCAAGCACAAATACAACCTCCAGGCCCCCAGGGAAGCAAAACGATATAAGATCTTTGTATTTAAGTGGCAGCTGTTTTTCTGGCGGATAAACAAACAGGACCTGAAAGTAGAAAAAAAAATCATGACCATGCTTGTAAAGCAATTTCCAAACCTAAGATTTCATGCTGTTTGAAACAAAAATCCTCACTTGGGGCTCAAGAATGGGTTCTATACGTGACTGGTTTTGACAACCAAGTGCACCTTGCAATATCCCAGAACCTTCGGACTTTCTGGGACCATATTGCCTCCGAAGTGCTTGAAGATCACAATTAGGATGAAGTCCAACAACTACAATGCTCTCTATAAGCCTCGATGGCTCCTTTAAAGGCCTATGATCCTGCACAGTTGAAAGGGAAAAGATGTTAGGTAACCGCTACAAATTTAAATTCCAATTTATTCAGCTATTCATCAAGAATCGTGATAAAAACAAATGTCACCAGGATGACGGAGCATCAGCTGACTATAGTACAAACCTCAATTTAAAAAAAGCTGCAGTAGTACTAAATAACAAAAAGAAGCCATTATGAGATGAAAAATATACAAAAACATTTAGACAAGCATTGCAAATAGCTTAAACATGAAAGAATCCAACTTCAACAAAATGGCATACCAAGTACTGCAACTGAAATTTTGCCCACTGACGTTTTTGGCTAGTAAGAACTTCTGGATTATAAGTTCCACGTTTCACTTCTGGCGGAGGAGAAGAAAACCCCTTTAGCATTCTGGTAAAATGGTGCTGTAGCTTCTGAAATTGGCTATCACCATGATCATCCTTGGACGAAAATACCACAGATGGCCTTGGCGATGGCACAGTGGTGGCTGCAGCTGCAACAGCTTTCTCAACATCTTCTGTCGTCTGCAAAAATAATGAATTTCTCCAGCCAGGGCTACCCGTGTCTTCATTCTTCGCCATCTCGACAAATTCCCTCTACTGCCAAATTGCACAGTAAAACAATCAAGCTCTAAGAGAGTAGAAATCAGCAGAAATCTCACAGCAAATTTTACTTATTTCTTAACAAATAAAGATTGGAAAACTTGAAAGATTACTTAATATCTACTACAGATTACTCAGCATAGAAACTCATAGAGATTAGCATCAGTTATTTCCTTCATAACAGACTTTTTATCAGTTACAGAAAGCTGTTGAAATCAAACAAAACAAGAAAAAAAAAATATTAAAGAGCTAATCGATTGAAGCGTATATCAAAAAAATAATCTTAGATACTCATCAATGAGTCTACAAAGACGAAACCAACAAAAGGTAACAAACACCCAAAATCATCATCAAACAGAGAAAATCGTTCAATAAAAATTTCATAGAAATCAAACAAAACAGAATAAAAAATCATATTTACCTTGATTAAATTAAGAGATGGGGAGAAATAAACAGAGACAAGAGCGAAACTTCTGGCGGCTATGAGAAGCGAAGTTGGGTTTTTCTTTTCTTTTCTATTTCCTTTAATTAAATTAAGAAAATTTACAGGCGGCTACAGCATGCTAAGTTTGATTAATCGATAATTAATTGACGACGAGATGTTCGATTTCAATTTGTTGGCAGAGCAAGAAAGAAATTGAAAGGGTAGAAACAAGTGAAAAACCCTTTTTCCTCTTTTACTTTCCTCGTGTCTGCCCGTCGATATCAAATAATTTCATCAACGCACCAGTGGCAACGGTGGTCAGCCTCATCTTCTTCTTTTTTTTTTCTCAACACATATTATTATTTAGATTAACATATTATTATTTTATTAATAAGCTATTTATCAGAGATATTATTAAGTAAATTGTTTTTTTTGTTTGGCAAGTAAGCATCCAAGGTCTCTGATGAACGTTGCACGATGACATATAATTTATAATTTGTACAATAATTATTTAATTCAAATTAATATATAATTTTTATAAAAAAATAAAATAATTAAAATTTTATATACTCATCTAAATCTAAAAATATATATTTTTAAAAAACTAAAATTTATTCCAGAAGATAAAATTTGTTTGCATAAAAATAAATTAATTGTCTGTTTCGTATAGTAATTGATATAATATTTTTTTATTTAAAAATATATCAAAATAATTTTATTTTTATTTTTAAAAATTATTTTTTATATTTAGTATAAGCACATGAAAATAATATAAATATATATTTTTTTAATTTAAAATAAAAATAAAAAAATTATATTTTTTTTCAAAAATAGAAAGTAAAACACATTTTCAAACACGTCGTAAGCATCCAAGGACCAAAACGCAAGTACAGTACCATCTCTCAATTATTAATTTGAGTTTAACTTTATATATAAAAAGATTAATTTCAATTAATATATTAAGAAAGACTCCTTATCTTTAAATAAAAATTGGGATCATAATTATTACTTCACACCTTCTGTCTATTGAGTAAAACAGCGCTGAATAAAATAATCATGGACACGGCAACTTGATAGTTTACACGTTGGAGGCACTTGGCCTCTTGTCGATAAGAACAAAGAGCCTTGTGTTTTTTTCTCCTCCAAATATCGTCGTTTTGTTACTTAAAAATCAAAATTCTTTATTAATAAAGGAGATTGATGAATATCATAATCAATCAGTATAGTTGAATAATTTTTTATTTATATATTTTTTATTAACATCGATATCTAGATTAACTTGTATGTATCTAGATTAATTCCATAAACTCTAAAATTAACGACTATATAAGCTTTCAATACTCATCATCTTAAAAACTACAAAACTTGAACCTGAAACCACAGGGGAGGCAACCGCATGGTTTAAACCTGAAACTATATAAAAAACAAATCTCTTAGTCTCAAACTCTTACTATTAGGACATCTACTTAGATAATTTCCGTTTATATATTTGGTATTGAATATAGGGTTTGCTTTTTTCTTATTATTGAAAACCATAAAAACAAACTAAATCATCTATAAAAAAAATATATTGGTGGTTCAAATAAAATTTATTTTTTATTAAAATCATTAGAAACAAAATAATTTGAATAATGCATAAGAAAGTTAATATATATATATATATATATATATATATATATATATATATTGGTGGTTTAATTACTATTGCATTTAGTTTTAATTTATGTTTATCATTTCATAATTTCTTTTTTTTATTAATCTTTTGATGGGTTATAGATAAACTATTGACAATAATAAACTCACTGCAAACTTGCATCTCCACCTTAGTCAAAAAAAGTTAGTCATGCTTATTAATGGTTATGATGACACTAAACAAGGATCATATTTATCTAGCCAAAGCATTTTTATCATAAAAATTTCATCTCATCTTAAATGAGAAAGTTATAAATTAATTTCTTTTATTTTAAAAATCATTTATTTAGTCCCTTGTCCCCATGCTTAATTTAATATGATTTCCTTAAAAGATTATTTTCCTTATCAATATTTTTATAATACCTATTACTTCTTTTCTTTTTTTATTTATAAATAATAAATTGAAAAGGAACATAATATGAATAAAAAGATTTAATAATTGGTTTTTAGAAAAAGGGCCAATTAATTCATATATCAAAACTAAAAGGGCTAATTTATAATTTATTGCATCTTTAACAAGAAAAGGAAAAGTAGAGGATTTCATCAAGTTGTTGTCCAATTATGCACAAAGGATCCATTAAGACAAGAAATAAATAGATTTTTTTAGTCCAAGGATGTCCAATGGTAGTAGTCATTAATAGGAATTACTTATTCAAGACTTTAGGCAATAAAGCATGAATAATATCATGCTCTGAAATGGTAAATCAAAATAAAGTTAGGGATAATGTTAGACTAAAAAATAACCTCAAATTTGAACATCTTCCTCAAGCTCGCCATTCATTGTGGTTTGAAATGGGTAAATCTTGGTAAAGTTTAAGATTATATTAAACTAAAATATGACCTCAAAGTTGACCTTCTTTTTTTATATATTAAATACAATAATAAAGGTTATCTATGACTTTCTTATTTATACTGGGAATATCCAAAGTCATATAGACCCCTTGAACACAATGAGAAACTCATCAAATGAATCTCTTAATGCCCTTAGCCAAACACGTTTTACATAAGAGGTTTGTGCCCCCATTTTAGTTGTCTTAAATTTTGCCTTTATAGCTTGGTTGGATTGTCTAAGAATGGTCACTTCTTACTTAAGGAAGGTCATTTTCAACTCATCCAAACAAGCCCACTTCAGAAATAGACCAAGCTTAGAAATGTTATAATATTGATCCTTTAAAAGTTTTTATCAAGCTTCTTAGGAGTTTTGGATATGAAGATCACCTTTTTGGTTCCCCTTAGCTAAGCCTGTAAAGCAGCATTGACCTATCTAATATCTTGGATTGTCTCATGGTCCACCCTACTTTAGGCCACAACCCCCTTTATTTGTCTCATTTATGTTACCTAGTATCTTCAAGAGTGGATGTTCATCATGAAACCCATTAAATAAAACAAATAAGTGCTAATTTTTGCATGAATAATTCAAAATACAAAGTTAAAAAAATTATCATCTAAAGAACCAAGTGCCTAATAAGATAAACATGACAAGTAAAACTACCATTAGACATTCATTCAATATCATATGAGATTATCGTGAACTTTTTTTTCTTTTTATCATTCTCATTATGTTTAAACCATTAATCCTAATGATGATGTCATTATGTTAAGCAAAAGACACAATGGAATTTCTTTCCTCTTTAATAAAATAAAAGTGTGTTGAAGGAGTGACATAGCCAACATCAATCATCATGAAAAAAATTCTCTTGGGTTAAATGGTCTAACCTTTATGATAACTTCAATAGATGACAAAGTTGTAACTATTATAGGGGAAGATACATCCCTAATTTGAGAACCATTCTAAGATTATTTTTTTTCTTAGACACGACATGTCCAACTAGCATGGATAGAAGATTGAGAGGAAAAATCTCTACCCTCCTTATGGGAATTGAAGATCAACTTCTTTTCAAGTTGTTAGGCTCTTAAGCAAGCTCATTAATGTCAAATATAATTGTTTTTCATTTCCAAGCAAGTTTGTATCTCTTTAAACTAAAAGTTAGATGCGTTAGTGCTCCTAGTGTTTTCTCCCCTTGTCTCATCATCTTTCCCCAGTTTGGGCTCTTTTCTTATTATTTATTTGGCTCATGCTTCTTTTAAGATGAATTTGCATGGGTTCTTTTCTGATTAACCATTTGGCTCATGCTTCTTTTAAAGATGAATTTGCATCAAAATAAAATCAAGAAACAATAAACATAGTGGAATAACATGTTAAATACAAAAATTTCCATACCATGTTAACTCATTTATTGACAAAGCCCCCTTGCAATTAAATATATATCATTTTGAGTAATGGTAATCGATAAGCAATAATACATCTCCTTGTTAGCATCATTCAAATATAATTTGCATTTATATTTACTTTAAAAGTTCACCCAAAAAAATGGACACCATATATCTCCAACATTTTAGACCCATCAACCTTTTCTTTATATTGGACAACCATTTTTTTTCTATATTTTTTTATATTGGCAACTTTACCCTGCAATACATTTCTCATAAGCTTTTTAGTTAAAGGGTAAAATTAAAAAAACCAATAAAAGATCATTACCATAATGGAACAGTCATTTAAAATGTAGCATTACTTAAATATATAATAGGCTAAAAAATCAAGTTAAAATTATTCCTTAAAGGTAGCAAGTAATTTCCATCCATTCGGGTAAAGTTGGTTAACACATATATTATAATGACAAAATATATTACTCATAAATATCCTTAAGAGAAAGGTGTAATATATAGAATAAAATCATGATTGTTTTTACCCTTATGAACCTGTTAACTTATTCTATCAAACTTAAAAGGCCCATATTTAGATATGATCTCTTTTATAGGTTGTTGGCCTTGGCCATTTTCCCTATAGTCACTATGTTACTCTTCATGTTCTCTAGAGCTCGAGGTGACCAAATATCTCCTAAATGTGTTGATATACTAGAGAAACAACCCCTTCCAAGTATGAGTGGATGAACATCTCTAATCTTATGCCCAATAATGATAGACTTGAACCTTCAACTAAACAACCCAAACCCTCACATAAAAGTACAATCATTATAAATCATTTGTTTACTTGGATTTATTATTTGTAATTAAGTAAAATATAGATAACTAGCTTAAATCACGTGCAACAAGTAAAGACTATAAACATTAAACCATACAAAACAAGTATAAGTTATTTTCCATAAGAAAAACCATCATCGTGTTTTCTAATAAAGTTATAGTGATGTTTAGAAAGAGAAACTATTCGTGTGAAATGAAATAGAATACATGAAAGATTATATATAGGGAATGTTTCCCTTCTCTATATTGGATTTACAACATATATCACCATCTTAAATAAATCTCCAAATTCAAGATAAACCAATATAAAGTTTTTTTCTCATGAATTTTCTATCTGGAAAAAGAGTTCTTTTAATTATAACATATCGTTTTCAGTATAATTTCCTAAACAACATGCTCTAAAACATAAGCCTTTTACTCATATAAGAAAAAATCATCATCATATTCAATAAACCTAGTAGTTAATATTATATCATAAAGACTTGAAGGGATAATGATGAACCAATAATTATTAATATCTTTTCAAGTTAAACTTTTTAATGAAAAGGGAAAGCCTTGACCATTACAAGGAAAAACCTAGGTGTGTGGTGAGTCATGACCATTTGTTCATTCATGATGAACATCCTTGAATCCTGCAGGAAATAACTGACCACTTAACTTGATTAATTTGAACTGATCAACCATTTTAGCAGTTATTAGGACTATAATGATGAAACGACTAGTTATTGTTTACCTGATTGTAAAATTAAGTAGAGAGTCTGACTATATATGTTATACAAGCTACTTTAATGCCCCGTTTGTTTCCCGGAATTCAGTTTCCGGGAAACCACTTTCCCCTTTTTCCAATGTTTGTTTGTCATAGGAAAATTAGTCAATGGAATCAGCTTTCCGGTCAACTTTCACGGGGCCTTTCACCCAAAGGAAAGTGTTTTCCTTTTGATAACAAAAGGAAAACACTTTCCTTCAGACATAAAACATAAAACACAAATAAAACATAAAAACATAAACACATTTCCTCTTCAATCACAAAACATAAACACCTCTGTGTCCGAGAACACACATAAAACACAAACACAAAACATTACACCTCTCTGTGTCCGAAAATCAAAGAAGAGAAAGGATCAACGGCGTCGCTAGTGTGAAGAAGAAGAAAGAGAACGACCGATAAAGATTGACCCCTGCCACCCTCGTCTACAAAGGCATCGTCAAAGAATTCGTAAGCCTTCCTCCTTTTCTTGTTTCTTATGTGATTTTTGAAGTGGGTTTTCATTTTTGTCTTGGGTTTTTTCTTGATTTAGTTTCGATCTGGTTGAGTATTTGTAGATTGGTTTTTTTGGGGGTTTTGTTTTGAAGTTGGAGTATTTGAGAGCATCCAAGGCGTGTGCGTAGCACGTCGTCTTCCACACCCTCTCTATCTTCTCTTAACAATTCTCTCTTTTTTTTGGGTTTTGTTTTGAAGTTAGATCCCGTTTTTTTCCTCTTGAATCCCTCAAAAAATCTGTTCTTTTCTCATAAAAATCTGGTTGAATAGTTTTGATTCCGAGCATTTCTATTTTTAGGTGAGTGGTCATGATGGATAATAGATATTTAAAATCTAATTAATAGAGTATAAATAGAGTGCTAACCAACTTATAGGCCCATCGACATTCCTGCACTAAAATCTTAAGCCGAAGCCAAACTACTTGGGAGACAGAAAAGACAATACCTAAAACTTAAGGTTAAATTGATGGGTGATCTTGATGGAATAGGGAGATGAAGGTGTTTTATGACTGCTCATAGTTTGGGGCCTGATACATGAAGTTAGGAACTGTTTAGGAAATGATCCAGGACTTTCATATGTAGGAGTAAGCTTCTGTGAACGATGGGTTAATACATGTAGGAGCTAATGTTGCTATTCCTTGTTCTTTGAAGATGAAGAGATTGATATGCTAGAATGTCTTTAAATGATCGAGTTTATCACTAGAGCTGTATATTGCATACAAGCCAGTTAAGTTAAACCGCTCCAGGAAGATAATTTGACATGACCATTCTGCATTGATGTTCTGTGATTGCTTGAATCACTTCAGATAGAATAATTTAATGAAATAGCAATTTATTTTTTGATAAAAAACTGCAAACTACGATAGCAAGTGTTAAATCTATACATGAAGATGCTTAACATTTAAAATTTGATAAGAGCTATTGAAAAACAAAATGAGACATCCCCTTCTCATTCTACAGAATGCCAATCAAAGATTTACCTAAACTTCAAACTCTTAACTTAAAAGTTCTATCCACATACAAACTCACATAAAGATATCCCTCAATTTAAGACGCAAAACATGGAAGGACTGGGAAAAAAACTAGAAACCTATGATCTTTACAATTAATTTGTGTCTATCCAACTAATAAGCTACTGTTATCAACTATCTTCACATTGCAAGCTTGTCTTGATATTTTTCAATGTGCATGATATAAGTGTGTTAATAGAATCCACAGATTCCATGGTTAGTTTGGCTGTGGGAGAGGTATTCGTTAGGACTTGGAATGCTATTGTTAGCAAAGATCCTCCTTCTGTGCTCTTTTCCTCCTGCCTAGAAGTGATCACTAATGGTCTTGATTCGTGTCCATCTGGAAGAATTGAGAATCCTGAAGGTAATATTGCTAGGTTGCTTGAATCGCATCCAGTAATCACAGATTGCATTCCATTAGTGTCCACTGGAGCATACACTACCATGGATTCATAAGCATTTGTGTAGCTATCTTGGACTACCCACATTGCGGCAGCTACAATTCCTCAAGAAAATAGTCAATATTAGACATTTGAAATGAAATGCAGGCGATATCTTATAACCCTGCACTACACTAACCTCTTCAAACACTGGTTTCACATCATGATCCACTATCCCAGTTGGTAGCATAGCTTAAAGCTCAGAGATATTGAACCCAAAGTTGCCGTCTTTGGGCGCACAATATTATTCTTTTGATTATAAATGAAAGGTCTGGTGAACATATTTTACGTCTTTCATATGGTGATGCTAGAGATAAGTGCTACTAGTTAGGCAAGCAGGCAAATGTAGATGCACTGTAAAACTCTAATCCATAGGAAACTTCTTCAATATTGTATTGATTGTGTAAGTATTTTATATTTTTTTCTTAATATTTCTTTCCCTCTATTTTTAGGTTTTGTTATCAGAAAACTACACTTGCATGTTATGGATAGTAAAATAATTAATGCAGTATGCATGGGAGCAGCTGTAACTGTGATAGCTACAGGGGTAACTATTATTGAAGAAGAAAGAAATAGAACTTATATACCAAGACAACCACGTGTAAATGCAATTGCTCAACGAGAATTCTATATTGACAGCATATTGAATCGAGGTGATCGGCATTGCGTTGAACAAATTCGTATGAAACCTATTGTATTTTATAGATTGTGTGATGTTCTCACAAGTCGTAACCTATTACGATCAACTCAAAATGTGTCTATTAGGGAGCAAGTAATTGTGTTCTTACAAATTGTAGGCCAAAACCAAAGATTTCGGGTTATTAGTGGTATATATTATAGGTCTGTTGAAACTATCCATCGTTACTTTAGAATTGTTTTAAAAGCAATTCTAAAGTTACACAAACATCTTATTAAAGATCCAGAGGATACAGTTCCAGCAGAGATAATGAATAATAGCAGATTCTATCCTTATTTTAAGGTATGAAAACAATACCAACATTTTTTGTGAATTAATTAATTACATTAAGAAGAAAAGGTTATAATTTATTTTTTCATGTTTATATAGGATTGTGTGGGAGCAATTGATGGTACCCATGTTCATACAAATGTTCCTGTCCAGATTCAAGGAAAGTTTCGAGGCCGAAAAGAAGGAACAACACAAAATGTTTTAGCAGCTATAACATTTGATTTGAAGTTTATATATGTTTTCGCTGGCTGGGAAGGAAGTGCCCATGATTCACGGGTTTTAGCTGATGCATTATCAAGATCTAATGGTTTTAAAATTCTAGAAGGTATATAATAAAGTATGTATTATATGCATAAACATATAAAATGTCTTACTACATAAAGATAGTAATAGGTTTGTTTTTTTAATTTGTAGGGAAATATTATTTTGGTGATGCTGGTTACGGTATTCGAAAAGGAATCATTTCTCCTTTTCGTGGAGTTCGATATCACTTGAATGAGTTTACAGAACGTGCACCAGAAAATGAAAAGGAGCTATTTAATCTTCGACACTCTTCATTAAGAACCGTGATTGAGCGAGGGTTTGGTATTTTGAAAAGTCGTTTTAGATCAATTGATGGAAAATCTTTTTGGTCTTATGAAACACAAGTAGATGTTGTGCTTGCGTGTTGTATTATTCATAATCACATAATGGGGGTTGATCCTTATGACTTTCTTATGGAAGAAATATGTCCAGATAGTGAACCAATTAGACGAACAATCTACTTAAGTCAACGGGAGGAAAGGGAAGAGAATAGGGAGTGGATAGCAAAAAGAGAAACGATTGCCTCAACCATGTGGAACGATTATAACACTCAAAGAAACTAGTACTTGAGTGTTAAATATATGTGTTTGTTTTTATTATGTCTTGCTTCAGTGTTTATATGAAATTTATTAAATCGAAATATTGTATGATTTTATTTTGTATAAATTTGTAATTTTTTTTTTGTAGAAATGAGTTTCACACAGAATGAAAAATGCAAGGGCAAGCACTTCACATGGTCTAAGCCTATGTCTCACATGTTGCTTGAGATATTAGCTGAGGAGGCACTTAAAGGAAGCAAACCTTCTTCCACCTTTAAAGCAGAATCTTTTGTTAAGGTGGCTACAGAAATCAGTCAAAAGTTCAATGTGCAATGCGAGCCTAAACATGTGGAAAATCATCTCAAGATTGTGAAAAAAGAATGGGGAATAATAACCAAGCTTAAAAATAAAAGTAGTTTTGGTTGGGATGATTGTTTGAAGATGATTACAGTTTCGAAAGATGTATATGATGAAGAAGTAAAGGTATGATAAATATTATACTCTTTGTACTTTTTATTTATACTTTTGTTTCTAAAATGTTATACAATGAACTAAACAAATTGCATATTCTATACTTTATGAACAGGCACATCCCAATCATGACAAGTATCTCAACAAAAAACTTGATATGTATGAGATAATGACACTTGTTGTTGGAAAAGACATGGCAACCGGAAATTATGCCAAATCATATGCTGATGTCAACTTGGAAGAGAACACTGAAGAGCAATCAATTTCAATTGAAAATGAAAGGGAATATGAAGAAACTTCACAGGGAAAAGGGACATCTTCCTCTAGTACACAAAAGAGGCAACATAGAAAGAGACACCGCATGTATGAAGATGATGGTGTTGAAAAGTTGTCTAAACAGATTGGAGATGTAGCATTTGCAATTCAAAGTCTCAGCAAAAATCAACTTGATGTTAATGCGTTGTATGCGGAGGTGATGAAAGTTGAAGGCTTTGATGAGATAATTCTTGGGGATGCATTTGATCATTTGGTCCAAAATGAAATGTTGGCAAAAGAATTTATGGCAAAAAATGATAATTTGAGGAAAATTTGGGTTCAAAACTTTGTCACCAAACACAACAACAGGCCTGCTTGCTGAGATGGTTTGAAAATGTTCAAAATTTAGGTTCAGACTATGTTTGTTATTTGACAAGTATGTTTACTTGTTTAATTCGTTCAAGAATATTTATGTTTGTAATTTGAACTAATATGTATGTCAATGACATCGAAACGTAATATTTATGCATGACTATGTTTGATGTTAGGTATAAATATTTATTTCTTGATGTTTATATGATAGATATTAAAGGGATAATTGCCTTTATCCATAAAAAAATATTTATCCAAAATACCCATCAAAATATTTTTGTATCTATTTATCTTTTAAAAAAAACTTTATACAAAAAAAAAAACCCAAATATATACCTCTTAACATAATCTAATTTGGCTTTCTTAATATGAAAAAAAAACTTATTTTAAGCTTTTTAAATTGAATAATTTTTGCTTACAAAATATTTCACAAGCTTATTTCTCTATAATATGATATGACATATATTGTTATATTTAATAAAATAAGCTATGTATGAATATAGGATATAATATAAAAATTCATCATTATACTTTTTTTATTTCATTTTTTTATTTTAAGTGATTATATATTTTATATTAAATATTTCATATATATTAGATAAACTTGAAATTTTTTTTATTAATTTATTAATAAATTATTTTCCAGTTCATTTTCCATAACACAAACAAACACTGGAAAATGTTTTCCAGTTCATTTTCCATAACACTGCCAAACATCGGAATTCACTTTCTCCGGAATTCACTTTCCAGCAAACAAACGGGGCCTTAAGTGTAACAACACATCAATCCTTGATTATATTATAATTAGTACAATTGAAACCTTTATATTTGAGCATAAAAGTATATAATCTCATACCCACTAAACACCTTCAAATATCTTTAAGTTTTATCTTGTGAGATATAAAGATATTAAAATATTGAATTGTATCATTTAATCTATTAAGAGAGTTAATTGTGATATCAAAATCACTCTTAAAAAACTTTAAGAGTTAGATAAAAACTATTGGCACTAATGAACTGTTTTCAACAAAAAAATCTTAAAGATGATATATTTTTTAGTGGGAGAAAAACCTTGAAAATTAAATATCTTTAAGTGGTGTAAAACATTTGAGTTAGATATTAACTATTAGTAGCATTAGTGAGGTGTTTTACCATTTTTTTTTTTTTAATATGACACATCTTCTAGTTGGAGAAAAAATATTGAAAAGTAAATATCTTCAAGCGGTGTAAAAAGCATGGAAAAAATATTAAAGTAAATATCTTCAAGATATATTTTTCAAGCAATATCGAGGTTTGAATAACTATTATCAAGCCCTTATCATCTCATGAACTCGTGGGGTAAGAAAAAACAATTCATTTTAGTGATTAAAAATAGCTTACATGGTGACTTTCTCTCTAATTTCTAGAAGTTGACGACCTTTGTCTCTTTCTTCTCATTAATCAGGGACTAAAATATGATGCAAGTAAATATTTATACTAAAAGTGATTTTTTAAAACAAATTTAAAAGGGCCTAAACTGTATAGGTTGCATTATTTTGAAACTTTAAGTATCCAAGTGTAGTTTTCCCAAAATCTTTGTAACACCATACGTGTTTGGTATATTTTTTATATTCTTGTTCCTATTCTTTCAATATCTTCATTAACTAAAAAAATCAAAAGTAGATGGCCTCAATTATGGTTAAATAACCTAAAATTAAACTTTGAGGACCAAAATGAATTGCTAAAAAATAACTAATCGATCCATAATGCTTGTGTGTATCTTTCACCTTTATTGTTTTTTGGAAAAAAAATAATACTAAATTGATACTTTTTTTACTAATACATGTGACTTGTTGTCTGCAAGCTCAAATTTCGGCTACCATTATAATGACTGAAAAATCAAGAAAATCTTTTTTTTATTATTAAACTCCTTAATTTTGAATTAATTTTAACAAAAGAAAACACCACACCAAAATCCTTGGAACATCAAACTAGCATATCAACTCAAAATACCCAAATAAAATTCTAACAACTTGAAATCACACTAGGTTAGATATATCTTCCTTAACTTAGATTTATTTTTTTAGGTTAAATTAAAATTTTAAACAACCACCATCAAGCCCAACTCATCTCATGGGAGTCATGAACAAAAAATATCTATTTGGGTGGTCGAAAATAGCTTGAACAATGACTTTCTCTTTGATCGTTGAAATTCAACGATCAAATTCATGATTTTTTTTTATCTTTTTAATCATGGATTTAAAAAAGAATACAAAAAAATTTATATAAAAAAATAATTTCTTAAAAAAATAAAGGAATCTAAAGCATACAATTTATGCTATTTTTGAGACTGAATATATTATTCTTGAAATCTTTAAAACGCCATTCATGTCATACATCTTTTTTTTTTTTATCATGTGTTCTTCTTTCTTTCGATTCCACTACTGAATAAAAAAATCAAAAGTAATACCCATTGAGATAAAATTATTTAAGGAAGAACTAATAAAAAATAAACAAGAAATCCAGAATGTTTTTATTTCACGTGTATAAAACAACGCCAGCTACACAACAAAACCCTTTTTAAATACATCTAATCCCTGACACTTTTTCACTCTTGCCGTGTCTCGTTTTGATATCCATCCTTCGTCCAGCAGCCTGCCTGGGTTCTCGTTTCAGCTTCTCATAAGTTGATCCACCGTGACAGATCAGATTCGGTGCTGTAACTTGCAGAGGAATAATGGCGGAGAATAGAATCAAAGGTACCTCTCTGTTTTCTCCATACAAGATGGGCAAGTTCAGCCTCTCTCACAGGTCAGTACATCCCACTTCCACTCTGGTTTTAACTGCCGGATTGATTCAGTTGCGAGCTTCCATTTCAGACATGAATAAAAACTGGTCGTACGGGGTTCAAAATCTAGAGAGAGATCCGGGAGGGCATTTTTGTCATCTCGTTTTTGCTGTTACGTGACGAGATTGTCAATGGATACAGGGTGGTGCTGGCGCCCATGACAAGATGCAGGGCGTTGTTTGGGATGCCAGGGGATGCGCTGGTGGAGTACTACACGCAGAGGTCAACTCCTGGCGGACTTGTCATCACTGAAGGCACTCTCATCTCTCCAACTGCTCCAGGGTAATTTCATCATTTCTACTCCTTTGATGGTGGTGACCTTTTCATTTTTGCACCTCCAAAAAACAGTCTATGATTTGATCGTGGGTTGTGGTGGTGGTGGTGGTGGTGGGCCCAACAATGCTCTTCCAACTTGACATTTTCTTTTTGAAAAAAAATAATAAAAAAATCTTACTCGGTATACGATTCAGAAGAAGGGGACTGACTGCTATGGACTTTGGATCTTTGATTTCGACTTAGACTTGATCAACTTTGATTGCTGATGTTTTGACCAGGAAGAGTTTCTCATTTTATCTCACCATTAAATTAATACTCATTCAATTGCAATTAGGTGGGTGGTATCATGTTTGGAGTTTCTCTGTCTTTTTAATCGATATATATATATCTATATATATAGATATAGATATAGATATCTATCTATATATATATATATAGATATCTATATCTATATCTATATATATATATCGCTATGTGCTTGTTGGCAAATGATACTCGTAATTTGGAATAAGACGCTCGACACAGAAAATGAAGACTGGGGTGCTCGCTACCACGAAGCTCTCCACCCATCATGACAATGGCTAAATTACTTCTGAAAATAGGGCTGACACATCATCTTTTTATTCTCAAAGGTGTCTTGTTTTTTTTATCTTAATTTGGTTCAAAGTGACAAAAGGGATCATAATTTCTTTTTCCCACCATCATCTAGCAAAATATTATGGACATGGTGATTACAAAAAAGCTAAATTTTAAGAAAAAAAATCAAGAAGAGTATGAGCAATTGGATCATGTGATCTTAACGTGGGAACCGATGATGGACCCACCAATCCAATGATCTTGAAAGTTTTCTCTTGCCATTTTTCATATATTCACGTTGGATTGTTTATGACATGCATGTTTTTTTGATGGTGGAACCAGGTTTCCTCACGTGCCTGGAATTTACTCAGATGCTCAAGTGGAAGCATGGAAGAAGGTAGTGGATGCGGTTCATGCAAAAGGGAGCATCATATTCTGTCAACTCTGGCACGTTGGCCGCGCATCTCATCAAGGTAAAAATTACTTCCTCTATTATGAAACTTGAAATCATTTACTTGGTGTCATCTTATTTCAACCAACATTTTCCTTGCACTCGTTATCACCATTGCCAGGGTTAATTACAAAAAACCTACAGCATTTTCCTTGCACTTGTAATTGATATTGTTTTTTATCTTTCTCTTAGTCAATAAATCCCTTCTCATGTGAATTCAAAGCCACCACACTCTTACAGGGTGGTGCACTATGTAGACCAACTTCTTGCTCACCATTTACAGCTAAAATGCTTGCCTTGTTCTGCTATTATTTGCTGTCCCAGCAAATTATTTTCAAATCCAAGTTCTTGCTACAAAAAAAAGTCTAGACCCATTACTTAGAAGAGCATGAAAAAGAAAACCCGCATTTTAAAAAATTAAAAGGAGCACACTGGTGTAGAGGGATTAGTAGCAGTAAGAAATTGATATTGCAGAAGAGTTAAGACATGAGTGTAGTCCTGTTCTGCTTCTTGGATTCACATCTTAAAGGTGTAAACCAATACATGCTCCTCTATTATTTCAACAAAATCTCCAGGATAAATCGAGTCATCCCTCTACTCACTTTTTGACAGAAAAAGCCATTGCTCTACGGTAACCAATTGGAGATGACAAATCATCTTCTCCACCCAAATCTTTAGTATAAATCAAGCCATGTTCCTCTAATTTTTCAATAAAATGTGGGCACATCTTGTTCATTCTTTCATACACAACATGGCTCAGCACAAAGAAATCATTTTTGTTTTAATAAATATAGTTAAGAATTACTGTACTTGGGGTGGTATCCACGCATGGAGGAATAGGCACGGTAGATTGCTTGGAAAGAAAACTCCAAAGAACTGGCCTAGATACACAGACCCAAACCCTCCATCTTTGATTTTATGATTGGGGTCAAACTTCAAATTAGAAAGGTAGATTAGTAGGTGGTTCATTTTAAGGTTTTAGTTTCAAATTTCAAATTTTAAAAATGTTGCAAAATCAAACAGATTGTTTGATTTAGGGTTTTAGCTTTCCTATACTTTTATTAAGGAATTTGTTCAATTTAGTTTTCCTAATTTAGGGTTTTGATTGAAACAAAATACATATGGAGAGAAGGGATGGGAGAGAAGTTTTTTTGTAAATATCCCAAGCACTAATATTTGCATTTTGAATCTGGGCAATGCCTCAGTTTATCAACCTGGTGGGGCTGCACCAATTTCATCAACAAACAAGGCCATCTCAAACAGGTGGAGGATTCTCATGCCAGATGGGACCTATGGAACATACCCAGCACCTCGAGCCTTGGGAACCTCTGAAATACTAGAGGTGGTGGAGCATTATAGCCAGGCAGCCTTGAATGCCATTCGAGCAGGTTAGTGTAATGACATTTATTTGTTTTATTTCAAGGCTCTGGAGATGAGCTATACATGATGATTTTATTTTTCTTTTAGCCGGGCATAATGACATGTTTAGAGAAAATGGAGCGGGCTTTGCTAAATCTTTCCTTAAAGGGTCACCATGATACCTCTCTATGATGGGAGTTCTAATCATTATTTACATCTGCAGTAGAGCATGGCATGGCTATGATTACGTCTTAGTTTGGTTGCTAGATAAAATGTTCCTTGAAAAAATCCCGCTGCTCATGAGTCATGTTTGGGAGATGTTGGAATCATCAGTGGAGTGGAATTATAGTTGTCTTCAGTGTCATCTAAAATTGAATGACTTTACTTCCACCGTGATTGGCCTTTTTAACTAGCTGGTATTCATGATTCAAGTTGATGGCTCTTAAATAACTGGTTAATGTTCTTAGACTGCTACTTTAACGCTCAAAACAAAGAAACAGGTGCTTCTTGAGCTCACCTGGTTACCATGCATTATTATCAATGATTAGTAACACACGTAATGAAAATATGTCTGGCAGGTTTTGATGGGATTGAGATCCATGGGGCTCATGGTTACCTTATCGATCAATTCTTAAAGGATGGGATCAATGACAGAACAGATGACTATGGTGGATCAATGGAAAACCGGTGCAGATTCTTAATGCAGGTGATTCAGGCAGTAGTGTCAGCTGTTGGTGTAGAACGAGTAGCTTTCCGAATGTCACCTGCAATCGATCACCTTGATGCCGCAGACTCGGATCCACTCAACTTAGGCCTTTCAGTGATCGAGAGAATCAACAAAATCCAGCGACAGGTGGGCGCAAAACTCACCTATCTCCATGTCACTCAGCCACGGTACACAGCTTACGGGCAAACAGAGTCAGGCAGACCTGGCACCGAAGATGAAGAGGCACAAATGATCAAGACTTGGAGAAGGGCATATGAGGGTACTTTCATGTGCAGTGGTGGGTTTACTAGGGAGCTGGGAATACAAGCTGTAGCTGAAGGTGACGCAGATTTGGTATCCTACGGGAGACTTTTTATCTCAAACCCGGATTTAGTTTTGAGATTGAAGCTTGATGCACCCCTGAATAAATATATCAGAAAGACTTTCTACAGCCAGGATCCTGTTATTGGGTACACAGATTACCCATTCCTAGGCGAAGCAAATGCAGGACAGGCACGACACTCACGCCTTTGAATAGGAATCTCCGGGATTCCACGTATGCATGCGATTGTCATTAAAGTTGATTATTAGAATGAATTATCTTGTTAGGGTTTTGTTTCTGATGCAAAATTTAAGTATCACGTCGCGTCAAGTCATGTAATTATGTAGATAAGATGATCGTTTCCGCGAAGATTATTTACCAGTTAGATTTTGAAATAATTATAGTATTAAATTATTTTCTTACACACTACTCAGTTACGTAGTTATCATATGCTTTTTACCCACCAAATCCTACAGCACCTTTTTCCTGGATTTGGGATCATGCTGCACGCGAATTATGGATGCAAGGTCTAATGGTATACATGAACTACAGAAAACTCCATGGATAGAAACACTTGTGATTCATGGAAGCAAAACTAACCCGTGATTTTGGAAAATCTACACATCAAAGCAAAACTCTAAACTCTAGCATGCTCTCAATTATGGCGCAAGCACAGCTTCCTCACTTCCAACCAAAACATAGTCATCATTACATTATCTCAAAGCAGGGTGAAAGTGAAAAGGAAAGAAAAATCAGCCATGCAATCTAAAATTAAGTGGAAGAAGCTGTGGTTCGCGCAAACAGCATATTTCATAAAGGTACTTTCCGGTTCCACTAACATCAACTTTTTGACAGATCCCATGCGCCATCAGTATATTTATACCATTGACAAGTTGCGAACCCTACAATATCCTATCGTGCATTCAAAAGGTAACACTTCGCTGCTTTTTATCCAAAAATGCCTGATCATGCATTGGTCCAGTGTGAGCATAATTTAGAGGAGCATGCGTTAGTCCTTCAAGAAATCCACAAAGCTTTCAGTGGTGGTGTAAGGAAAGCCGGTGTTTATATAATGCAAGAACCTCCATATGTCTGTTCCCATTCATTTTGAAATCACTAATTTATCCCCAATTCTAACAAATCAAAGCCGCAAAAGCCGGCAGGAATTAACACCGTAGAATTCCCATGCTAAAAACCTTCTGTTTTTTGTATGGTAAAGGTGAAAAAACACAACTTTGAAGAACTTCAAAACCTATCACTGCTTGCAAAATTCAATAATCCTGCAAGACAAACTCATAATTTAATTTCAGTGACAGGAAAATAACATATCAGCCAAAAAACAATCAATTAACTTGTCAATTTTAGGATGTCGAACGCCAGCCAAAACTAGAAGGCAACAATCAGTAAGACTCTGAAGAAACCCACTCGACCTATAACCCAATAATTGTTCTAGATTGAGTCTTGAGCAAGGCCTAGAAACAATGAAGAAAACCATTGAGACCAAATCTCAATAAATAAAATGTAAGATTATAAAATAACAAATATAAAAACCTCATTTAAGAAGAAAAAAGGGACAAGCTATGAAAGTGTTATTTGGTAATTATTTCATAGAAAAAAACATTAAAGTACTAATTAATACCATTTTTTTTTAATATAATTACTAATAAGCTTAACAAGAAAAACTTCTATACCCCTGATTCCAAGCTTCTTCATTGAGAGCAAAATAATAGTTTTATTATGGATTGCAATTTACACAAATAATACATAGTGAAATATTGATTTGTTTTAGTTATTCTTTTTAATTTTAATATAACAATGTGTGATAGTGAGGGCTAAATATATCTATCTATACATATATAATCAATATGGAAGAGAACAGTCTGACATCGTTGACAACCTCCTCTCGTGTGCAAAATTAAAGGAAAACAAAGAGCTCAAGAAAACTTATGGATCAAAGACAACAAAGGTTAATGTGCCAAAGCTTGAGGATGCTAACGAGGCTGGGAGAAGGTATTATGAAAAATGCATATATATTGACAAAAGGAGATTGGGCAAAAGCTCTGGCAGTAAGTTCCATGATCAATAACATTTTCTATGGCAACATTAATATAACTTTCCTTAACAGCAATCAAGGTACGTAGATTGATAGTGTGGCTGGGCTATCTCAAATGGATCAGAACTTTCATAAAGTATTCCTTATGAGAGGTAAACAACTCAAAGAGAATAAGGAAATTGAGAGCATTAAGAAGATTCTTGGGTTACAGCATGATAAACAGTATAACAATGTCAAGTCTTTAAGATACAATCATATGATGATAATGACAGATCAGATTAGTGCTTAACTTAGATTTTTTTGCCATGGTGTTCTCTTTACGAAAGATATTTGTTAACTTATTGTCCTATAATCAAGATTATAATGGGTCTCACATTAATGGTTTATTGATCAATTTCAATCATTCATTCACTTTGACCATAATTACTGAAAGTCCCATCTTTCATGGTCGAGTTTATAACTCCTATTGTCAAGGTTGGTGTATTTAACTAATCAATCATTAAAAGATGGTGATATTTTTCTTTAAGAACGTTGGTAATTTTCAGTGCTTATTATTCATGCTACTCGTAAAAATAGAACAATTCTATCCTTTTATTCCATGTTGAAGAAAAGTTTGAGTGGGAATGCAAGTTGTTGGTCAATCAAAGTATAAGGTTTGTTTATTTGATATAGCCACGGTTTTACATTATATGGGAGGAGCTCTTGATGCTTCATTATATGGGAGGAAAAATATGACAAGTAAAACTATTATCAAATATTCATTCAATATCATTTGGCATTACTGTGAACTTTTTTATCAGCCTCATCATGTTTAAACCATTGATCCCAATAATGATATCATTATTTTAAGCAAAAAAACACTAGGGGATTTCTTTCCTCTTCAACAAAATAAGAGTGTGTTTAATGAGTGACATAAACAACATCAATCATCATGTAAAAAAGTTTCTCAATCTTTTATCCTTGTTAGTTGGACATGTCATTTCCAAAAAGAAAAAGAAATTATCTTAGGATGGTTCTTAGATTAGGGGTGTCACTTCACCTATAACAATTACACCCTTGTCTTCTATTAAAGTTATCATAAAGTTTAGACCATCTAATTCAGGATCTCTACCTAATTGTGGGAATTGAAAATCAACTTTATTTTGGTGCCAAACTCTCAAACAAGCTCATTACTGTCAAATACAATTGCTTTTCATTTCTAAGCAAGTTTGTATCTCTTTAAACTAAAAGTTAAATGTACTAGTTCCCCCAGTGTTTCTCCCTTAATTTTTTTTGTTGGCTTAGATTTATTTCTCAAGTAATATTGAGCTTTTGAATAACTCCTATCAAGCCTTTAAATTTATTTATCTCGGCTTAGATATATTTCTCATGCAATATTGAGGTTTTGAATAATTACTTTCATGCCCTTCATCTCATGGAACCTGTGAATAGAAAAAAATAACTCATTTTAGTGGTTAAAAATAGATTAAACAATGATTTTCTCTCTCATTTCTAGAATTTGATGACCTTTTTCTTTTTCGTCTCACTAATTAGGGACTATAATATAATACAAGTAAGTATTTATACTAAAAGTGATTTTTTAAATGAAATTAAAGGGGTCTAATCTATATAATTTGTATTATAATTAATTTTCAAGTATCTAAATGTAGTTTTCCAAAAATATTGGAATGCCACACGTGTTTGGTGTTTTTTTTTTTTTTAATATTCTTGTCCCTCTTCTTTCAATTTCTTCATTGGCTAAAAAAGTCAAAAGTAAATGGCCTCCAAGTATGGTTAAATCACCTGAAATTAAACTTTGAGGACTAAAATGAATTACTAAAAAAATAAACAATAGGTCCATAATCCTTGTATGTATCTTCCACCTCAATTGTTTTTTGGAAAAAAAAAATATACACAATTGACACTTCTACCCTACCAATACACGTGACCTGTTGTCTACAAACCCAAATTCTAGCCACCACTATGATGACTAAAAAATCAGGACAATTTTTATTTATTTATTATTATTATTATTAAAAAACCCTAATTTTGAAGTAATTTTAACCAAAAAAACATCACGCCAAAAACCTTAGAGCATCTTCAAGCCAATACATCAACTTAAAATACCGAAATAAAAATCCAACAACCCGAAATCACTTCAGGTTGGATTCATCTTACCTAACCTAATTTTTTTTTCAAGTGATATTGAAATCTTAAATAACCACCATCAAACTTGAATCCCTACGATGGAACTCGTCTACAAAAAAATCCATTTAGGTGATTGAAAATTACTTAAATAATAATTTTTTTTATTAATGAAATTCAATAATCACTTTTTTATCTCTTAGATTTAACAACGACACAAATAAATATTTATATCAAAAATATTTTTTTTTAAATTTAAGGAATCTAAATTATACTGTTTATGTTATTTTTGAAGTTAAAGAAACTGAATATATTATTCTTGAAACTTTAAAACGCCATTCACGTTTTACATCTTTTTTTTATCACGTGTTCTTTCTTTCCATCCCACTATCGAATAAAAAAACACAAAAGTAATACCAAATTATTTAAAATCGAACTAATAAAAAATAAACAAGAAATCCAGAATATTTTTATTTTATGTGTTCAACAACGCCAGCTACACGGCAAAACCCTTCTTAAATACATCTAATATCTGACACTTTTTCACTCTTGCCGTGCCTCGTTTTGATATCCGTCCTTCGTCCAGTAGCCTGCCTGGGTTCTCGTTTCAGCTTCGCATAAGTTGATCCACCGTGACAGATCAGATTCGGTGCTGTAACTTGCAGAGGAATAATGGTGGAGAATAGAATCAAAGGAGCCTCTCTGTTTTCTCCATACAAGATGGGCAAGTTCAGCCTCTCTCACAGGTCAGTACATCCCACTTCCACTCTGGTTTTAACTGCCGGATTGATTCAGTTGCGAGCTTCCATTTCAGACATGAATAAAAACTGGTCGTACGGAGGGCATTTTTGTCATCTCGTGTTTGCTGTTACGTGACGAGATTGTCAATGGATACAGGGTGGTGCTGGCGCCCATGACAAGATGCAGGGCGATGTTTGGGATGCCAGGGGATGCGCTGGTGGAGTACTACACGCAGAGGTCAACTCCCGGCGGACTTCTCATCACTGAAGGCACTCTCATCTCTCCAACTGCGCCAGGGTAATTTCATCATTTTCTACTCCTTTGATGGTAGGTGGCCTTCTCATTTTTTCACCTCCAAAAACAGGCTATGATTTGATTGTGGGTGGTGGTGGTGGGCCCAACAATGTTCTTCCAACTTGACCTTTTATTTTTGAAAAAAAATAATATAAAAATCTTACTCGGTACACCATTCAGAAGAAGGGGACTGACTGCTATGATAGTTTGGACTATGGATCTTAGATTTGGACTTAGACTTGATCAACTTTGATTGCCTATGTTTTGACCAGGAAGAGTTACTCATTTTATCCCACCATTAAATTGATACTCAGTCAATTGCAATTAGGTGGGTGATATCATGTTTGGAGCTTCTCTGTTTTTTCTTCTTTTTTTAATAGATATATACATCGCTATGTGGTTGTTGTCAAATGATTCTCGTAATTTTCCACATGGAATAATACGCTCGATACAAAAAATGAAGAGGGGTGCTCGCTACCACGAAGCTCTCCACCCATGGCTAAATTACTTCTGAAAATAGGGCTGACACATCTTCTTTTTATTCTCAAAGGTGTCTTGTTTTTTTTCTATCTTAATTTCGCTCAAAGTGACAAAAGGGATCATGATTTCTTTTTCCCACCATCATCTAGCAAAATATTATGGACATGATGATTACAAAAAAACTTAATATTAAGAAAAACCTCAAGAAGATTATGAGCAATTGGATCATGTGATCTTAACGAGCGATGGACCCAGCAACCCACTGATCCATGTGTATTCTTGAAGGTTTTCTCTTGCCATTTTTCATGTATTCACGCTGTATTGTTTATGACATGCATGTATTTTTTTATGGTGGAACCAGGTTTCCTCACGTGCCTGGAATTTACTCAGATGCTCAAGTGGAAGCATGGAAGAAGGTAGTGGATGCGGTTCATGCTAAAGGGAGCATCATATTCTGTCAACTCTGGCACGTTGGCCGCGCATCTCATCAAGGTAAAAATTACTTCCTCTGTTATGAAACTTGAAATCATTTACATGTTGTCATCTTATTTCAACCACCATCGTCCTCGCACTCGTTATGCCAGGGTTAATTACAGAATACCTACAGGATTATTTACTAGATTGTCATTATATTTTGTTTAGTGACTAAAAACCCCCTGTAACATTAATAGTACAAGTTTGCCATCAAACGTATAATTACCACTTTGCCATCAATCTAATATCACCGAATTACTGAGAATGACACTGAAACTTTTATAGTGGTATTTCATCAAACATTTATTTGTCTGTAATGCCAAATATATCTTGTAATTGATACTGTTTTTGTATTTCTTTCTCTTAGTCAATAAATCCCTTCTCTTGTGAATTCAGAGCTCTTATCCAGCATTACAGGGTGGTGCACTATGCAGACCAACTTCTTGCTCACCGTTTACAGCTAAAATGCATGCCTCATTCTGCTATTATTTGCTGTTCCAACAAATTATTTTCAAATCCAAGTTCTTGCTACAAAAAAATACATATGGAGAGAAGTTTTTTTGTAATTATCCCAAGCACTAATATTTGCATTTTGAATCCGGGCAATGCCTCAGTTTATCAACCTGGTGGGGCTGCACCAATTTCATCTACAAACAAGGCCATCTCAAACAGGTGGAGAATTCTCATGCCAGATGGGACCTATGGAACATACCCAGCACCTCGAGCCTTAGGATCCTCTGAAATACAGGAGGTGGTGGAGCATTATAGCCAGGCAGCCTTGAATGCCATTCGAGCAGGTTAGTGTAATGACATTTATTTGTTTTATTTCAAGGCTGTGGAGCTGCAGCTATACATGATGATTTTATTTTTCTTTGAGCCGGGCATTATTACATGTTTAGAGAAAATGGATCGTGCTTTCCTAAATCTTTTCTTCAATGGTCACCATGATACCTCTCTGTGATGGGAGTTCTAATCATTATTTACATCTGCAGTAGAGCATGGCATGGCTATGATTATGTCTTAATTTGGTTTCTAGATAAAATTTTCCTTGAAAAAATTCCGCTGCTCATGAGTCATGATTATCCCATGTTTCATCTATGGCATAAAACCTGTTGGTGTGATCTTTGTGCAACTTTCTAGTGTTTCTATGAAGGTCTGTTTGGGAGATGCTGGAATCATCAATGGAGTGGAATTTATAGTTATCTACAGTGTCATCTGAAACTGGATGACTTTACTTCCACCGTGATTGGCCTTTTTGACTAGCCGGTATTCTTGATTCAAGTTGATGGCTGTTAAATAACTGGATAATGTTCTTAGACTGCTACTTAAACGCTCAAAACAAAGAAACAAGTGCTTCTTTAGCTCACGTGGTTGCCATGCATTATTATCAATGATTAGTAACACACGTAATGAAAATATGTCTGGCAGGTTTTGATGGGATTGAGATCCATGGGGCTCATGGTTACCTTATCGATCAATTCTTAAAGGATGGGATCAATGACAGAACAGATGACTATGGTGGATCAATTGAAAACCGGTGCAGATTCTTAATGCAGGTGATTCGGGCAGTGGTCTCAGCTGTTGGTGTAGAACGCGTAGCTTTCCGAATGTCACCTGCAATCGATCACCTTGATGCCGCAGACTCGGATCCACTCAACTTAGGCCTTTCAGTGATTGAGAGAATCAACAAAATCCAGCAACAGGTGGGCGCAAAACTCACCTATCTCCATGTCACTCAGCCACGGTACACAGCTTACGGGCAAACAGAGTCAGGCAGACCTGGCACCGAAGATGAAGAGGCACAAATGATCAAGACTTGGAGAAGGGCATATGAGGGTACTTTCATGTGCAGTGGTGGGTTTACTAGGGAGCTGGGAATACAAGCTGTAGCTGAAGGTGACGCAGATTTGGTCTCCTACGGTAGACTTTTTATCTCAAACCCAGATTTAGTTTTGAGATTGAAGCTTGATGCACCCCTGAATAAATATATCAGAAAGACTTTCTACAGCCACGATCCTGTTATTGGGTACACAGATTACCCATTCCTATGCGAAGCAAATGCAGGGAAGGCACAACACTCACGCCTTTGAATAGGAATTTTCGGGATTCCACGTATGCATTCGATTGTCATTAAAGTTGATTATTAGAATGAATAATCTTGTTGGGGTTTTGTTTCTGATGCAACATTTATATATCACGTAGCGTCGAGTAATATAATAATGTAGATAAGATGATCGTTTCCACGAAGATTATTTACCAATGAAATTATTTTAGTTTTAAATTATTTTAAAGGACGAAATAGATTATTATGTATGATGAGATTAGCAAATAGAAATCAAACAAAAGCACAGCAATAAAATGATTTCACTGATGGATAAGATGCTAATGATTTTGATATACTAAACCAAGACATTATTTTAAAAAGAAATATTACAAGTTATTTATCTTTTAATTGATGGTGAAATATTTTAATTTATTAAAGGACACATGTATGTTAAGTTTTATAATATTTCAAAACAACAAATTTACAAATTATTTTGGGATTTCCTTGCCTTCCATGCATCATAAAAAGCAAAAGCAAAAGCAAAAAACATGATCTCTTGATATCAACACTTAACAAAGATTGATAAATATTTCAATAACAAAAATTAAAAATTTAAGAATATCTATTGAATTCATGGTAAGAAAGAAGAAAAGAAAAACTTTGTTTTGTTAGAATTTCTCAATTGTTGACAAAATCAAATTCAATCTTTGCATTCTATGTTATCAACCAAAACAATCTTTTTTTATATCATCTCATGTTGTGTTTTCTCTGTTTTCATATTTGTTTTATTGTTTTTTTCTTAAATTGTTTTGGCATATGCTAGCTTCTAAATGTATTTTCTTAATCAATTATTTTGAGAAAATCATAAACATAAACATTATATATTATCCTCTTAGACTATTTTCTCTCTCTATCAAAATAGTTTAATTTTATCTTGGCATTCGAGTTACTTGCTTTTTTATACATATTTAATAAGAATTACATATATATAATATATATAATTGTTTTTGTTATATCCTTTAAAATGGATTTGAATTCCAGTAAGCCATGACCACTAATTACCATGAAATGGAAATCATCGTCATAATAATAATAGGTGAAACCATAGAATATGATTTATATTATTCTCTAATACACACCCTTTTAAGTTAAAGTCATTTAGGATAAAAACTTGCACCGATCCATACTACTTTGTGCTTGATTTTTGTAAAATAGATTTAGGGTAGTGAGATTCGAACTCGTGATCACTAAGTTAACAAGACTCTGATACCATATTAAGAAATCATCTCTAAAACTCCAAAATATAATATATGTATTCTCTAATATAATCATCATAATATTTTAGAGTGTCATAAAATTTCTACTTTGAGCATCCCCTTCATTATTCATCATAATATTTTAGAGGGTCGTAAAATAATATTCATTAACATTTAAAATAACACAATACTTTATTAAAAATTAAACTACCTATGCATTTATCCATAAT
Organism: Salix dunnii; assembly: GCA_015731905.1. Lineage (NCBI taxonomy): Eukaryota > Viridiplantae > Streptophyta > Magnoliopsida > Malpighiales > Salicaceae > Salix > Salix dunnii. Next base: position 10,480,813 of record CM027664.1, on the reverse strand, counting down.
TATCATTATATATAATAATATGTAATTATAACTAATAATCTCACCATCTTGTGGTGATATATGTAATATCTATGAAGGTTTAAGGATGAGCAATATCATCCTAGCTCGTGGATGAATTTGAGTCACTCATAGATGTTGACATGCTAATGGACGGCTTTGGAATGCTCATCGACAAGCCAACATCCCCAACACTCCCAATATAAGTAATCTCGTCTTTTGCTAATGCTACTTCAAGGCACTCAACCACCGTAATCTCTTGAAGTCTATCACGATATAAATTGAGTGTGGTGTTGGAAACATTACATCTCATCTCATCAACACTTTCACACATATATGATATTTTTTTAGCTTCCCGTACCAAATGATTAATCTATATACATATATTTAAAAAGTAATTACTAGTCATCATCCACAATAAGATTATTATGGTATTTAATGAATGTAAAAGAATATTGCATACAAATTGATTATGTCTCGAATACTCGGGCATACTGCATCAAATTGAGTGGATATCTCGGGAAACACAACTAAATTAGTGTCCTAAAATGACGTGTTATATATATCATGTCATGTAAGTATATATATCAATCATAAGTTGTCTCTCTTAAAAAAACATGATCTCAACCAATTCCCCTTGCACCTACCTTAATAACTAACATTTTGTAGCTCCACTCTACTATTAATATAATCGGATATATGTTAAGATAGTCCAAATTATTGCATTACCTGATTTGGATAATACATATTAGTAATATTGAAGCAGTGCAAATGGATTTGTGCTAATGAAATTGCAAATACCTCATGACTTATAAATAAAACTAAAAGTATAATTTTTTGAAATATTATTAAATAATTATATCAAATAATATTATTATGGATGATAACTACTAATTGTTTTTTAATGAATGTATATAGATTACTTGGTACGGGAAGCTAAAAAAATAGCAACATTTATACATGACGGTATCTCAAATAATGATAACACTTAAAATCTTATACTTCATAAAGTATTACCTATCACGACACTAAAAATAGTTATCTCAAATAATAATTTGAAAATAAATAATTGACTTAAAATAACAAAAAAATAATGTATTTGCAATTTATATCTGATGTGGTTGTTATGTATGTAACTCATCCTAATAAAACTCATGGACATGAGTGAGGTATACTATAAAATGTTTAGCTCCAAACCATTTGACCGAACATGCCAGAAAGTTAGTAGTATAATTTTTTACATTCAATTTGTATATATATCATGTTAACTACAATCAATCATATTATATTATTTCTAGAAATCAATAGAGAGTGGTATTTAAGTGACAATGTCAATCATATTATTACTCTAGCTCTTTAGACGTTCGATATGAATATCTCCTCTAACTAAAAATATTTTAGTGAACATTGAAAATTATAAGTTAGTATTTAAAACAAATTTCATTAATTCTAATAACTAAATAATTTAAAATACATATACTTGGAAATAGAAGACACTCGATAAATGATCTTTTTTAGACATATGTTGCATAGTTGCTAATATAGATATACAAGCATGGCTCCACCCCAATTGTAATTTGAAATGGACAAAAAATCATTTCAAGTACCGTTAAAAGTACAATGAAACTGCATTTCCAACGGTACTCATGAAATAAGTCCTGTAAACATGTGTGTATGTGGCTCATACTTAACTCCTTCTTCATATCAACATCACCTGAACAATTAGATCTGAGTCAATTTATTGCAGGCATTGCAAAACAAAAGAATTACAACATGTGTATGACCCTTTTAATTTATAAATTTCCCAGGAATTACACCTTTGGTGATACCTCATACGCAAATACCACCTAAAACTAGTTCATAAACTCATTATGTCTTAATAAAATCTTATTAAACGATAAAAACCTTGTACTGCAAAAAAATCTTTATATACCATCATTTTATTGCATTAACATTCAGACTTATCTTCTCTTCCCAACCTCGTATTCATCAACTAATAAGCTCAAATGCTTGTGACTATCATCTTAATCATTGCATACATACTGGTCATTAACACTAACAACCTCAAATTTAGGAATAAAAGGTGTCATGCATTGATTATTAGGCTTAATTAATCCAACATCCCTATCTTTCTTATAAACCTCAACTTTTTCAATATGACGCTCATCTTCATCATCACTTGTTTTTTTTTTATCCTTAATAATATAAAGAAAATATCATACTCAACTAAGATTCCATATTAACAATTCTCAACACATAAACTTGTTTACTATCATCAACACCTTACCTAGATATATCATCTACTCATGATGCATGCATAGATCTATAAAAGTCATTTTGAAATTGGGTTAATTCTATACTAGAAGAGTTTCCTCATCTAGATAGGTGTACTATCATTAACACCTAACCTAGATATATTATTTTCTTGTGATGCATGCGTAGTTTTATAAGAGTCACTTGGTAATTGGGTTAATTTTATACTAGAAGAGTTTCCTCATCTAGATAGGTCTATTGATCAATTGAATAAGAATAAGAGAGGAAAGTATGACTTCTTTCTTTCATAATGTAGTTGTCCCGCTTGAATCAATATTGGCTCATATGTGATTCACCCAGAGAAAGATCATAAGGCTAAGGAGAATTGACATGAGTTTGCACATAACCTAGATTTATCATTTGTTCATGATGCATGCATAGTTTTATAAGAGTCATTTGGAAATTGGGTTAATTCTATACTAGAATACTTTCCTCATCTAGATAGGTCTATTATCATTAACACCTAACCTAGATATATCGTCTACTCATGATGCTCATGATGTAGGTGTAATTCTATAAGAGTCACTTGGAAATTGGGTTAACGTTATACTAGAATAGTTTTCTAGTCTAGATAGGTTTACTATTTAAATAGATCTCCAACATATTAATCACATTAATCATAACAACTTAAACATTGAATTCATACTCTCATCACTAAAGATTGGTACACCGACATAACGAGCTTGACTAATTCTAGCTTGCAACTCTCTCTAGATAATTTCAACTTATATTTTGTAACTTAACTTAAATCAACACTAACATTCCAAATATATAATCTTGTTAATTCACAATCAAATACAAACTAAATTAATTGATATTTAAACAAAATAACATAACTATATCTAATTAACAACTTCAAGTGCATCTAATTAACCTAACCTCGCTGATAGAGAACGAAAGCTTGACTAACATGATTGTTTTAGAGAATGAGAAGTGTTTTAGGGCTACTTGATGATGTTTTTGGTGTTGAAAATAGATGTGCCAGCCGGGGGAAGAGAGGTGAAAGGAGAGACAAATCTTGTTTTTTGTTTTTCTTTTTTCAACTGTTTTACTTCAATAATTTATTTTCTTACCATAGGCAATTGAATACTTGACCCTTTAATTCCCGAAGAGATGGGGAATCCTTGATATGAGGGCAGAGGATCAAGAAATTTCCTTGTGTGGACACCATTGAAATGGCTAAAAAAGAATCCATATATTCGGATCATAATTCCCCAAGAGATGGGGAATTCTTGATATCCATTCATCTTTGTATGGACACCATTGAAATTGAGACCCATTTAAAGTGAGAAGAAGATTTGCAGACAGTCCTATTAGCTGTCAAAATGTCCTGTTACGCTCTAATTTCTCATCCTATACCATGTGCTTGTGGACCACATTTCTGGGATTTCACCCTACTCCGCATTCCCATTGGCACTGATTTCTAGAGTCATGGTCATCTCTTCGTGGAATAACATGCTGAATTATGATGTGGCAAGACATCCAAGCAGCGATGAGGTTGCTGATTGAAAGCTTGATGAATTTCTTCCTTGTTGAAATCGAAAGACAATTAATGAGAATCTCATTGATTTTCCAGGAGAGGCTGACTTGTATCACCCTGTTCATATTTCCTCAATTCGTTGATCTTTCTTTCAAGCTTTTAACGTTGTTGATTGGAACTGCTTGATTGTTACGCGTAAATGAAATGAACAAAACAAGGGCTACATACATACATACATACATACATACATACATACATACATATATATATGATTGATGGCGATGTCAGCCACCAAGCGATGGATCAATCTTGAATTTTCAAATGAATTATATATTGATCAGCCAGCTGAATTGTTTCGAATCTCTAGTGTTAAATTATAGTTGTTTATTTGTTGTTTTCTGTAAGAGAAATTTGTTGTTTTCTGTAACATAAAAGCTAGTAATTAGGAAGGAATTAAAAGTAATCTCATAATTTTAGGTAACATTGTTATTGTATTCCTAAAAAATCCCTATTGTAGCAAAGAAAGAAAGTACAGAAAATACATTTAAAAATTTTACATATTCGAATTTTTTGAACCGTATTGTTGTTCTATTGTAAGCTATAGTTTTTTCTTTGAAATCAAAATTGCTACTATTCAAAAAACTGTTATTGTTCATCAACATTGAAATCACTATAATGTTCCTTCTACCTTCACATATCCAAAAACAGTACAGGCACATTCAAATCAACATCGAAACACAGATCAATCATTGTTCATCATCCACAACAATGAAAATCAACCAATCAACAGTACCTGACTCCACTCTAGCGATGTAAATTATAGTCCATCAAGACAACTTTGCACTCCCAACTGGAATCATACTGGATAAAACAAATTATCTTCTTTGATCCCAACTCATGTAGACGAGAATTGGTGTTCGAAACAAGGCTGGGTACCTCACTAGAGCAACAAAAAAACCCCACCCGACCGACCCAAGACTGGAAACATTGATAACTGAAAATCATTGAGTCAAAAGCTAGTTGATTGACTCGATGAGACTGTTGTTGATGCAATGATTCATTCGGTTTCCCACGGCAAAGGATATTTAAGAGGCAATGTCAAGAACCTTCTACGATGGGTTGGACAAAACATGTATTTTTGAATGAAATAAAAAAATTCCTTCTCCACTAAACAGTGCGGCTAACCACTACCAACTTATTACATCGAGCTCATTGCCATTTTTTAAGAGATTGACTTTAGGACACTATCTCAAGTTGGAACAGTCAACGACATGATCCAGCTCCACTCAATCATGATAAAGAGTTTGTGGATCAATTTTTAGGTGCTTTCTTGGGCCATCATGGAATTCATCATCAAACCTCACGCACCTATACTCCATAACAAAATGGACTAACAAAACGAAAGAATAAGCAAATTCTAGAAATCATTTGTGCCTCTCTTTTTGGGTAAATTTGTCAAAGTTCTACTGGGGAGAGATAGTGAAATCAGCTGACTATTTAATCAATCGAACACCATCTCGTGTGATTGGATTTCAAACTCCTCAACAGAAGATGGAATCTCTACTTCCCGTTTCTCATCTATCAAATCTTGAACCATGAGTATTTGGATGTACGATATATGTTCACATACCTAAAATCCTATGAAGTAAACTTGATCCATGTACAAAACAATGTATCTTTATAGGTTACTCAGAATTTCAGAAAGGATATCGGTGTTATGATCCCCAACATTAGAAGTTTCATGTGACCTTGGATATGTAATTCAAGAATTGAAACCCTACTATTCCGGGGGAGCTTCTGAGCCTTCTCGATAGGGAGAGCGTAATAATGAATAGAATAAATATGTATTCGAGTTAGAGGAAAATGGAGGGTTTGTTGAAAGAAATTTTGAGAAAGTAGGACCAAGTTTTGAGCTTCCCAATATCCTAAACCATGGTAATAATTTGGAATTTTGCACAAACCAGAGTTTTCTCTACAACAACCCCCCTTCATCTCTAGAGTTGCCATTGTCTACACCTTTAATGTAATAATCAACCCATAATATTCCTCCTCAGATAAATCAGAATCCTTTTCTTGATGAAACGAATGAAATTCTTATCCTTGTAGAATATAAAGCCAATATATATTCACAGAGGTCAAATAGGGGAGTCCTGAAGCAACAATATAAACCTGATCCAAAAAACAAGACCAAATACCTCATCAGTAATTATGTTTCCTCCTATAGATTATCAAAATCGTATGTATTTTGTATAAATCAATTATTCACTGTGTATATTCTTCATAATATACAGGATGCATTAGCAAACCCAAAATAGACTAAAACGATGAATGAAGAAACAGAGGCACTTTAGAGGAATAACATCTGGAAACTATGTCCACTACCCAAAGAAGACAGTTGGGTGTAGATAGGTATTCATAGTAAAACTAAAAACGAATTACAGTACTGATAGGTACAAAGCAAGGTTAGTTTCGAAGGGATATACACAGAAGTATAGAATGGATTATCAAGAGATATTAGTTGTAAAATTAAATATCATCCGTATTCTCATATCTCTAGCAATAAATCAAGATTAGATCTTGTAACAATTCGACATCAAGAATGCTTTTCTCAATAGAGATCTTAAGGAAGAAGTCTACATAGAGTTATCACCTAGAGCTAAACCCAATTCCTCATGCAAAACTGAAGTGTGCAAATTAAAAAAAACCATTATATGGTCTGAACCAGTCACCCCGACCTTGGAACATTTTCCTCCATGATGAAGGAAAGTAAAGTAATTCATATCACACTTTGTTTATAAAACACAAAAAAAAGAAGGTAACAACATTGATTGTATTAGTGGATGATATGGTCTTGACATGAGATGATCTAGAAGACATAAAAGTACTGCAACAATTTTTGACATCAAAATTTGAAGTGTGTCATAACCCAATTTTGGGTCATTCCCCAAAACTATCCAAAAATACAAAAATAAAATAAAAGAGAGCCAGTGTCGATAAGAAAATCAAGGCAGAAATTATTGGCGTTTCAAGAGCTCGATCATACCTCTTTTGTGTCAAGAAATAAAGGAAAATGCAGATTTAAGGTTAACGTAATTTATTTTCAGATAAATCTGCGTAAAAATTAAATCGAAAGATATAATTAAATTTTTATATGCCAATTCAATTTAATCATTGGCCAATTAAAAGTGAAATTATATTTGAGGATTAATTTAAGGTCTAATCAAAGAATTTAATTAAGCGCAATAACTTAATTAATACTTTAAATTGGTCAAATTAATTTTATTAAGGGCTTAGTCTATGAGAAATCATGTTCTTAAATTTAATTTGGGCTCAATTGATGAGAATAAAATTTTCAGAGACCAGTTTGAATTTATTCAAGCTAATTATGTGAAATCGGGGACCAATTTGATTAAATTAAGATTTTAACGTTCAATCGAGGGTTAAATCGCGCAAATCAGAAATCAGGGACCAAAATAAAAAAAGACTCGCAAAGCTAAGGATGCTCTCAAAATGCTGACAGGGATACAATTCTAGAAATTAAAAAGCTTAAAATTGATTGGGGATGCAATTAGAACAATTATAGGGTTAAGGACCAAATTGCACTTTACCCACATAACATCAAAATTGCATGTTTCTTGCACTATTCCGATATCTAAACAGTGCAGAAAACACAGGCTGCAATGGCTCTTTGTAGTCCTCAGCTCTGCTACAATACACGGCAACACAACACACAACAAGCATGATTTTTCCCCTATAAATACAACTGTCCGCAGCATGCACAAAGGGGGGGTGGAGAACAGGAACAGAGGGAGACAAAATGAGAGAGAAGGAGATTTTACGAGAAGGGAATTCACGTAAAAGTAGAGGATTTGAAACACAGGGGAGGAGACAGTGGAAAGGAGAAGAAAGAAAGGGAGAGAGACATAAAGAGGATAGAAAAATAAAAAGCAGAAAAGAGGCTTTTGAAATTTGATAGAGATGAAGACAAAGACACGATAAAAAATTGGTAGAACAAAATCATACACACGCAACGGCCACCCCCCAACTCCAACTCCAGCGTCACTCTCTCTCTCTCTCCCCTTTATCTCTCTCGTTCAACGCCACTCTCTCTCTCTCTAAAAGTTGCAGCCATCGTTCTCTCTCCTCCAGCTCCCTCTCCTGCCACATCTCCCAGCGAGCATAGCAAGGGAAACACCTCCACTATGACTTGCAACATATCAGCCTTCATCTCTAACGGTAGCAGCCACGAACGGTGTATCAGTAGCCAGGAACCAGCAACGTGAGCTTATCACTTTCCGATGCCAACTCTGGCCGTCACAGGTAACCATTTCTGACGCCACCATGACCAGAAGAACCATCTCGACCTCCTCTACCCAAATGTGTTAACAGGTAAGCTATTCATCACACTCCAAAAATTACTGTTCATTGTCTTCAATATCAGTGCATGCGGGGGGAAGTGAATTAATTCACTCCCCCCCGCCCGCTGCCAACACGTGGATAGTGGGCTGGTCGGGCCGGGCTTTACGCCTGGCCAGACCCTGAGAGGTCTGGGCTGATCGCAAATGGGCTGGAAGCCCAGCCTGAAAATAAATGGGCTGAAAGCCCGTCCAAATTTAAAATGGGCCTAGAGACCGTATAAAGTAAGTGGGCTGGAAGCCCAGCCCAATATTATAGTGGGCTCAGCCCACGTTGGGGCTGTGGCCCAGCCCCCAAAGCAGAAAAAATAGATAAATTAAAAATACAAAATAAAAAAATACAAGATTTTGCAAAAATAAAAAAATACATCATTTTTAAACAAAATGTGGTTTTAAAATACGGCTAATACACTAGCATATTTTAAAAAATATTCTTTTTGTTTCAAAAAAAATATTATCTTGGAGTTTGAAGAAAAAATGTATTTTAGCATGGATTTCGGAAAGAAAAATCATTTCTCGCATTTTTAGATTTTACAACATATTTGTAAAATCCAAAGGGTATTGGCCATTATTCCAAAAATATCAAAATATTATTTTTGGTTATTTATATTATGCATTGTTGATATTTGGATAAATAAATCCTAAAGGGTTAATATCCAAAATATTCGATGGGGATAATTTGCTATTATTTACTGTTGGTGTTTGGATAAATAAATCCTAAGGGGTCAATATCCAAATATTCGACGGGGATAATTTGCTATCATTCACCGTTGGTATTTTGATAAATAAATCCTAAGGGGTCAATATCCAAAATATTCGATGAGGATAATTTGTATTTATTCACCGTTGGTGTTTGGTTAAATAAATCCTAGGGGGTCAATATCCAAAATATTCGACAAGGATAATTTGCTATTATTCACCGCTGGTGTTTGGATAAATAAATCCTAAGGGGTTAATATCCAAAATATTCGACGGGATAATACTCCATCACCATTTAACCAATATATTTTTTTAAAGGTCAAAACCATAACAAATCATAAACAAACTAAAACGTCAAGCAACTTACCTTAGGTAGGGCCTATTAGGGGTGTTAAAACCTTCCCTTTACGCAACCAGTCCCTTGCCTTAGAATCTCTGAAAGACCAGTTTTAGGTTTCCTAGTAACCATAATACTAGGTGGCGACTCTCTTTTCCAAAAATAAAGATAAGACCCTCACGTAATCACATTGAAATTCCCCGCTCACAGGGACGGTCGCCGCGACGCCGCGCTCCCACGATGGGGTGCGACAAAGTGAAAGATCTCAAACAACTGAAATATTTTTTAGGGGAGTAACCTGATCCAAAAAACAAGACCAAATACCCCATCAGTAATTATGTTTCCTCCTATAGATTATCAAAATCGTATGTATTTTGTATAAATCAATTATTCACTGTGTATATTCTTCATAATATACAAGATGCATTAGCAAACCCAAAATAGACTAAAACGATGAATGAAGAGGCACTTTAGAGGAATAACATCTGGAAACTATGTCCACTACCCAAAGAAGACAATTGGGTGTAGATAGGTATTCACAGTAAAACTAAAAACGAATGACAGTATTGATAAGTACAAAGTAAGGTTAGTTTCGAAGAGATATACAAAGAAGTATAGAATGGATTATCAAGAGATATTAGTTGTAAAATTAAATATCATCCATATTCTCATATCTCTAGCAGTAAATCAAGATTAAGTCTTGTAACAATTCGACATCAAGAATGCTTTTCTCAATAGAGATCTTGAGAAAGAAGTCTACATAGAGTTACAACATAGAGCTAAACCCAATTCCTCGTGCAAAACTGAAGTGTGCAATTTAAAAAAAAGCATTATATGGTCTGAACCAGTCACCCCGACCTTGGAACATTTTCCTCCACAATGAAGGAAAGTAAAGTAATTCAGATCACACTTTGTTTATAAAACACAAAAAAAAGGAAGGTAACAACATTGATTGTATTAGTGGATGATATCTCTTAACATGAGATGATCTAGAAGACATAAAAGTACTGCAGCAGTTTTTGACATCAAAATTTGAAGTGAAAGATCTCGAACAACTGAAATATTTTTTAGGGATAGAGATCTCAAGGTCAAAAACCGAAATATGTCTATCATAACATAAATATATGTTGGATGTCTTAGCGAAAACTAGGATGTTGACATGCAAACCTGTTGAAACACCTATAGATATGAATCACAAGCTTGAAGAGTTTGAGGATCAGGTTCTAACAGACAAAGGACATTATCAACAGTTAGTGAGGAAACTAATCTATCTATGCATGCAGGACTAGACATAGCCTATGCTATAAGTGTGGTTAGTTAGCTCATACACTCACCAAGTGAAGAACATATGAATCCAGTATATCGAATTCTGAGGTATCTGAAGAATGCGTCAGGAAAAGAACTACTGTTCTCAAAATATGGAGTCCATGGAATTGAAGAGTATACAAACTCAGCCTAGGCAAGAAATCAGACCAATAAAAGATCCACATCGAGTTATTTTACCTTTGTAGAAGGTAACCTTATCACTTGGAGAAGTAAAAAGTAGAACATGGTTGTTAGATCAAGTGCAGAAGCATAATACCAAGGCATGACGCATGATGTGTGTGAATTGTTATGAATAAAACATGTATTGCAGGACTTAGGGATTGAGTATGAGAAATCTTTGAGTTTACATGGTTAATAAGACAGGTTTCAAAATTACACATAATTTGGTACAACATGATCGTACGAAACAGGTTGAAGTTTACCGACATTCATTAAGAAAAATCTTGATCGTAAAATTATATAGCTTCTGTTTGTTTGGTTCGAAGATTAGCTAGTTGATATACTCCGAAAAGGTAGTTTCAAGAAGGATGTTTCAAGATACAATAGTAAGTTGGGCATGATAAATATCTACTCTCCAACATAAGGGGAGTGTTAAATTATATTTGTTGTCTTTGTAATAGAATTTGTTGTTTTCTATAATAGAATAGCTAGTAAGAAGAAAAGGATTAAAAGTAATCCCATAAATTTAGGTAAAATTGTTATTGTATTCCTATAAATTCCCAACTGTAACAAAGAAAGAATTTACAGAAAATACATTCAAAGTTTTTACATCTATTTGTAAAAGCAAGAAAAAAGTTAGATTAATTTATTATCCAGAAAAGGTTGAGAATTGTTCAAAAGTATTTAATTACACCATGAACTCATTTTCATTAACAGAAATCCCCTAAGATATTTTCTTGCTGGTCCTGCAGTCCCAAATCCAAACAAAAACGGGATCCTTGTCTTGCCCAAAAACATTATCACAAAATCACATGCGCAACAGCTTGAAATCTGTCGTTTCAGTACGTACAGAGCGAGCATAACCATGCACGTGAAGCCCTGAATGGGCGCACCCTAGCTTGAAAGCCAAACTCCAAATTAAAATCTACTCCATTCTCGCCTATATAAATGTCGTCGAGGTCTTAAGTATCTGCTTGTACCCTAAGATAGAACCTTCATTTCTTGAGAAGATGATTCTCCCTATCTTCCTCATCTTTTCTCTCCTCTTCTCGACCTCAAATGCTGCCGTGCAGGACTTTTGCGTTGCAGACCTCACAGGTCCAGACACTCCTACAGGCTTCGTTTGCAAGAAGCCTGCAGTGGTGACCGTGGATGATTTTATTTTCTCAGGCCTTGGTGCTGGTGGAAACACCTCAAACATCATCAAAGCTGCTGTGACACCAGCATTTGCAGACCAATTCCCAGGCGTAAATGGCCTTGGAATTTCCATGGCTCGTTTGGACTTGGCAGTGGGTGGAGTTGTTCCAATGCACACACACCCAGGAGGTTCAGAAGTTCTAATCGTCATCTCCGGGTCAATCTGTGCCGGGTTCATTTCCTCATCAGCAAATAAAGTTTACTTCAAGTCTCTTAAGAAAGGAGACATAATGGTTTTCCCTCGAGGTTTACTGCACTTCCAGATAAATGCAGGTCGGACTCCAGCACTAGCATTTGTTAGCTTCAGTAGTGAAAGACCAGGTCTCCAGATTCTAGACTTTGCTCTTTTTGCAAACGATTTGCCTTCTGAAATTGTAGAGACGACAACATTCCTCGATGACGCTCAGGTTAAGAAACTCAAGGGTGTTCTTGGTGGAACTGGTTAAGCACTGGGTCGAGCTCTCTGCATAATCTCTCTTCCAAGAAGAACGAATTAATCAAACATCGGTCTAGATAGATGCACCTCGTCATTCATGCTAGACGTTGTTTTCTTTTAGCTTGCTTTTCCATGAAAGGGTCTATATGACAAGATTCTTCTAGTCCATTTTAGTGTTTTTTGTACTCGATTCTTGTTTGAATCGTGCTCTTGTTATTTAATTTGAAAATTCGACAAACATGCCGTCCTTATTTTGCAACGACATTAGATGAATAAATGAATGCATGTTTTATCATCTTCATGGTTTGAAAAAGTTCGCGCTATCCCGAAATATATATAGCAATATTATGATAGGAGAACAACTTAGGTAGCCCACGCAGAAGCTCTGCCCCCCCCTCTTCTTCTTCGTCGTCGTCGTCCTCCTCCTCCTCCTCCTTGGCCACCTAAACCGCCAAACATTGGTCAATTGCTTGATATACTTGAATAAATCTTACAATTAATGTTCCATTTGGTTATAGTTAAACTTTTTGCGGGAGCGCGAGCATGGCATTACCCAAAACTTTGTTCCATCAGTATCACGACCTACAAATGATTTATCTGTTTACTCAACCTGCAACATATAAGCAGGAGACCAGGCCATAGTTGATCAAAGCTAAGCCCTCAAACTAAGATTTTAACCATCTTCTATCGTGTTCATGAACTCCCAGTACTGAGCTTGATGAAGTGTACAAGGCAAAGATTAATATGTGTTTGGTATGATTCTTTTTTTTTTTTTAATTAAAATGCATTATTTTTATCAATCTGTTTTATATTTTTACTGATAGAAAAACACCTGCTTCATGAAAATTCAAACCCAAAAACAAATCCCCCCAACACTCATTTGTGTTACCTTATGAAGGTTGAAAATTGAAATTGAACTTTTGGGAGATGGGCTTACGTTTGGGCTTCGGGCTTCGGAATAATGTATTGGTCCAGGAAATTTTGGACCAGACCCAATTGGATAAAGCTTAGTAAGAAAATTTATACAGTGATCATCGTTGTGTTTTAGTGTGAAGGAGAGACCCTTTGTCTCTTAAAAATTGGTTTGACTTTTGATGGCCAAATCCAAACTATCGAAGCCTGGGCTGGAAGCAAGAAGGTCAAGAGCACTTGAACAATATATAGTTATTCTGCACGTTGGTTAATTTTTTTTTTTAATATAAAAAAAAATAGTTAAAAAAATAACCAAAAAGTGTAATGGAGAAAAAAAACCTAAATTAACCGATTCAAATAAATTCATTTTTTAGATTATTTTTACTCTAGTCATTGATTCAAATAAGTTCAATAAATTTGGTTAATTTAATAATATAATTATAAAAAAATCTTTAAAAAAGTGTAATTGAGAAAAATAAATGCTTGCTAATTTTCTTCAGCTTCTCTTACTCCATTTAGTTTCAGTTGGTCTTCATATACTTGTTTAGGAGAAAATGGTGAGAGTGTGAATGTCTTCACATCTTTCTCAAGAGAATATTTATTTTAGAACCCCATGCTTGATTTTTTTCATGAAATCATGAAAGGTCTCGACAATAAATGAGTAGTATGCATAAGTACAACATCACACAAAATCACATTCATATATTTTTCAACTGTAAAAAATAAAAATAAAAATTGATAACTTTTACTTATGCACAATCATTCAATCATTGAAGTCTATAATGCCTTTCATTATATAGTATTAATGGAAGGAAGGTCAAACTCGATATTTTTACATGGTTGTTTTGATATTCTATTGTTAAGGGTGATTCTAGGTGGGTAGATGAAGGGATTAAGTGTTTTTTTATTTCACGAGAGTTTTATCATAATATCTTACCTTTCTAAAATGACCAATTACTCCTAAAATAAAGTTCTATAACTCTGTATAATTAAAATATTGAACAATCTTTAGGGGTCGAGTAGACTAATATGAGTAACATTTTATAATTTCAATGTTATTAATGAATAATCTTAAAATGAAAACTAAGAGAATGAGTATGAACATAAAGAAAATGAACATGTGTGTGTGTGTGTAGTCCTGTTAGTTTTTTAATGACAATATAATTAAGATATGGTTGATAGTTAAATTTCTAATACTAATTAAAACCATAATGGTATAGGGGAAGTTTTTAGGTTAGAGAGGTATTCAAAAGCGATAGCATAAGCACAAATGCAAGGTAAGAGTTAATCACATACTCATATTTTTCTTTATGTTGTAGTTTTAAATATTACTCAATGTTAAACTCTTGAAGTGTTACATACATCTACATAGAGAATGATGGATTGAAAACGACCAGACCTAAAGCAATAATAGGATTGGAATTGACTAGTACATAGAATAGTATTAGGACTAATATTGACTAGTACTTGGAGTGATACTAAAGGTGTCGGTGAATCTGACAACTAGGAATAAAATTGACTAATATCTTCGATGATAGGCGTTAGAGAATTTGATGATTGAGAATAAAAAAATCTAAATAATACTTGGATAGTGCTAGAGGCATCAAAATGTTTGATGACGAGGACAATACATTATTTAAAGCTTAAATGATAATAATGATAAACAAACACATTGTGCAAAAGGAATATCTATGAGACATTTAATTGGATAAAAAGTTTATCTTCATGATATGTTAATGAATAAAAGAAAATGAAAATAATTAAAGTAACAGTAAAAAGATATAACTTATTCTTATTATATTGGTCATTAGACATTGTTTTCTCATTAAATAATTAAGTGTTGATTTCAAGATCTTCCTCGTGTTTATGTCAAGCAATAAATTATTTTAATGTTTAGTATTTATTAAGTTTATAATATGAGCTTTTATAAACTTCCCACGTATTATAATTTGAAAATGCTTTTTTGATGTGCATATGAATTTTAGATTTGGAAAACAAGTAATACTTTCATCTTATAACCACATAATAATGGTCATTAGACATTGTTTTCTCATTAAATAATTAAGTTTTGATTTCAAGATCTTCCTCATGTTTATATCAAGCAATAAATTATTTTAATGTTTAGTAGTTATTAAGTTTATAATAGGAGCTTTTACAAACTCCCCACGTATTATAATTTGAAAATGTTTTTTTGATGTGCATATGAATTTTAGATTTGGAAAACAAGTAATGCTTTCATCTTATAACCACGTAATAATATTATTTCAACATTAACACTTTTATTTAAAAAAAAGCATTGGTTTTTCTTAGTTCTCTTATAGCTTGTTTATATTTTTATTATTGAGGAAAAGAAATGTGATAAAGACTTTGTTGAATATAAAAACATTTGAAATGATTGGATTGAGTGTTTGAGTTGTTAACAAATTATGAAGAATACTGATGTCAACATTTGAAAAAACTAAAAAATATAGAGTATACTTTGTCATAATTTTGGTAAGTTAAATTTCATAATAAGATCTAAAACAAAAAATAATAATCATTGGTCTTATATCTACTCATGGTGGATAAAATCAATATAGTGAATTATAAAAGTTGGGATTGTTTACTCTTTATTATGAAATGGGGTATAATGATGTATAATAATTGGATTATCATTGATGGTTGTTTCTTTTCATTCTTTTCTCTCTATAACTAGAAAAGGTGTAATATTATCCTTTTTGTTTTTTTATTTTGTTTTTTGTTTTTTTATTTCTTATTTCATTTTAAAAAATATTTATTCCTTCAATAACAACTTCTTATATGTTTTTTTTTCATTATTCTTTACATTTTTAATTTATTTTCTTGGCTTTTTTGTTTACACTTTATTGTCTTTCAATTTCATCTTCCAATCAAAATTTATATTGTTTTATTTTTTCAGTCCACCCCCTTTTTTTATTTGTGTTTCTTTTTCTTATAGTTTTTTTCAATTCAATTTAACCCTCCAATTAAAATTTTTATTTTTACTCTAATTAATTATTTTATTTTATTTTCACTCAAATTCTTTTAATTAATATTTTTTCTTAGATTCTTTTGAGTAATTTATTATTTTCCCTAGTTTTATATTTTGATATTTGATTTGTTAGGAAAACAATAAATATTTTATACTGAAAGTGATTTTTTAAAAGAAATTTAGAAGGGCCTAAACAGTATAAGTTGCATTATTTTTAAACTTCAAGCATCTAAGTATAGTTTTCCCAAAAATTTTGTAGCACCACACGTGTTTGGTGTATTTTTTATATTCTTGTCCCTCTTCTTTCAATATCTTCATTAACTAAAAAAATCAAAAGTAGATGGCCTCCAATTATGGTTAAATAACGTAAAATTAAACTAGATCATGAATTTATGTCTTCAATTTATTTTCTATGAATTTATATTGATCTCATGATCTAGATCATGAGTTTTTCATGTTTGTTTGGATATAATCTTTTTAAAATATATTATGTTTATGTTTGATTTTTTAAAGATATTATTTTAATTCATCTATGTTATTTTTTTGTTTTTATACGAATGAACTTTATTTTTTAAAATACAAAATATTAATTTGGAAATAATATTTCTTAGATGTTCATCCTTGTGTTATATTTTTTAGGCTGTGCATTTATAGAATCAGTTTCATTTATGTTTTTATTTTTATTATCTTTTATTGATTTAAATAAACAAATTAAGTAATCGAGTAAATATATTATTTGTGTGATTATATTTTAGGTAGTAGATTTATCTCTCAATTCCTTCTATTTTTCCTTGGATTATTATTAATGGTTTTTTTATGTTAATTTACGTAAATGGCTTTCAATTAATTTATATAGATAATTATCAATTTATTTACATAAATGGTTGTATAGGCTTTTTAATAACACTTTAATTTTAATATATAAAAAAAATATTAAAACAAATCTGATATCTGCTTTTAAAAAAAAAAAAAAATACAATCCACCTTGCCTCAAATTCTAGGATATGAGGCAGGCGGGTGGGAATTGACAGAGAAGCTGGCATCCATGCGGTTTAAGAAGACAACAATCGTTCAACGAATGATGATGGATGAATGTCGCCAACCTGAATACAAGTCTTTTCCATTTTATTATTATTATTATTCATTACAGGGACAAAGAGACAGCCGTCTTTAATCCTGAAACGCTAACAACAGCGAAGCATGACCCAATCCAGCATAACAAAATCTAGACAGCTAGATGCTTATCATTTCCTGGCCCCACTGTTCCTCACATTTCTCTTTTATATTTCCAGACCAAATCCACCATAATATAATTCTTGCATAAACTTCCATCACAGAACTCGTCGTTAGTCTTTTCGATCTCATTGAAAATCAGGCCACCTTAAATAAATATCGCTGGAAAATCAAGAGCGTTGATTGGAAATTCTTTATCTTTTTGTAGAATCAGCCAGATAAGCAGGTTGGCAAGTGAAAAAAACATAAAAAGAAAGAAACACAGACGGTGAAAGATACTTCTAATTCCCTGTATTTGCCACTCAGTCGTTAACTACCATATGTCTTTGTTCTTATAAACGTAACAGTCACCTTAAGTTCTTCTCTTGCCTTTCATTTTGTATTGTGTGGTAGGGAGACAAATTCATACGATGAGTCTTTTCGGTCTTGGCAGCAGGTATTTCCTAGCTTCTTCTTTTTCTTCTGGGGGCCGGGATTAGTGTTTATTTCCATTCCCAAACCAATCTTTTTTATTGTTGTTATTATTATCTCTAAATGTTCTCATGTTCCGTGTGACTGCTAGTGATGAACTGATGATCAATGAAATGAATGATTCTCTTATGTCTCCAACGTTGAAACTAGATATTTTAGGATTTGCTAACCATGTTTTCGTTTTTTTATATGTTTTATTGTTAATGATTGCACTTGCTCTCTTAAATTTGGGATTTGATCTTTCTCTTTTCTTTTAATTGGAATTGGCTTGTGTTCATCGAAGAAACCAGAAGACTTTTCGGCCCAAGAAGAATGCTCCTTCAGGAAGTAGGGTTAGTGGCCCCTCTCATCCTCTCTTTTTGTAGTATGCCTGCAGTTAAAGGGATGGATGTAACTGTTATTCGACTTGCAGGGTGCTCAACTTCAAAAACATATTGATGCTACTTTGGGTAGTGGGAACCTTAGGGAAGCTGTGCGATTGCCTCCCGGAGAAGATATCAATGAGTGGCTCGCTGTGAATAGTAGGGTTTTTTTTTTTATTCTATGCAACTTTATTTCTAGACAAGTCTCTTCCATGGAGTTTCGATACTTGGTACAAATTTCTGAAAGATTCACGCAGGAAATTTATGGATTTGAAATTCAAAATCAATTGCTTTCAGTTAATTGTAATTCGTTTACTATGTGCAATAGTTCACTACTCCTTGTATTTCTCTACTCCTTTTATTTATAAATTTTGTGCTTTCGAACGCAAATGATTTATAGGTGTTGAAAAGTAAATATCTGTGCCTTGTTGTAGAGGAAAATGACTTTTTGAGCTTCCGCAGTTTTATTTGATCTTTTATTGATGTTCTTTTTCTACAGCCGTGGATTTCTTCAATCAAGTGAATATTTTATATGGCACTCTTACTGAATTCTGCACGTCAGCCAACTGTCCAACAATGACAGCAGGACCAAAGTATCATTCTCAATCCCTAAATCAAGTTCTGTCTGTAGTTTTTGTTGCTGTAATCTTTATACATTTCCGCGAGGCATGTGTTCTATGTGATCAATGTCGGGTCTGTTCTACCTCTGTTCCCTCTTTATGGTTTCCCAAGGAGAGCATATATGTGCATGCATGAATGTGTCTATAACTGCATTTGTGAGCATGCTTTTGGGGAGGAGTGGAATTGGCGTTTGGCTGTGCTTTTTCTTTTTTGCTCAAATGATCTTTATGGTGATTGTGCCAGAATCATCATGCCTTTGCGAAGTTTTCTCATGCTACGAGGATATAACATTTGAAAAGAAGTTAACAGATCTCTGCATTGATTAACTTGTTGAGGACTGGCTAGTTGAAATCCTGCTCCAGTCACTTGAAAAATGTGGAATGCAAATATTCAGTGCCACTCATCAAACTGTTAGTCTGTGGAACTTTCAGGTCTCAATGAAAATTTCTGCAATTTGCTATAGCAAGAAATTTTAGCCTGGTCAATTTCCCAGAACAGTAATTGGTTTTTAAGATCCGAATGGCCAGAATTCCTCATAGCTGAAATTGCAGTTTTGTGGTTTAGTCTTTGTTCTTCTTCTCCATGTTTTTTCATGAAACAAGTACTCACCTATATTTTTGCACTTAGATACGAGTACAGATGGGCTGATGGAGTTACCATTAAGAAGCCGATTGAGGTGTCTGCTTCTAAATATGTTGAATATCTGATGGACTGGATTGAGGCTCAGCTTGATGATGAATTGATTTTCCCTCAAAAGTTGGGTTAGTGGAGTTTCTTGATAAGAAAACGCGTGCTTTATGACTGGAAACATTGGCTACTTTCATCGAATTATTTTATGCAGAAAGAGAATCTTGTGCTTAACTATGATGTGCTACAGGGGCACCATTTCCTCCGAATTTCCAAGATGTTGTCAAGACAATCTTTAAACGATTATTCCGTGTATACGCCCACATATATCACTCACATTTTCAGAAGATTGTGAGCTTGAAGGAAGAAGCTCATTTAAATACTTGCTTTAAGCATTTTGTTCTCTTTGCATGGGTGAGCTTTTTCTCTCTCTGTCTTTCTTCCAAGATCATGTCACATTCTTTTTGTGTCCCTTATGATTTAGCATCAGAAATTACAGGGGTCTCTAATCCCATTTTTGTTTAAACCATTCCCAACAAATGAATCTTCGAAAGTTGGGGAAGCATCATTTTAGTAGTCTTAACATGCCTCTGTAGTTGAAGCGTTGATGCTGTGTGCTGTGCCATGATTCTGCAGGAATTTCGCTTGATCGACAAAGGGGAGCTTGCACCTCTATACGACCTTGTTGAGTCCATTCTAAAGCTATAGTGGATCTCTTTTTAGTTTGATTGTTTTGGATATATATATATATATATATATATATATATATATATATTACCTATAATATAATTGCCGTGGTGTTTTCACTGTACTGCGTTGTGGATTGTGAATGTAAATACTGTGGATTACGACGGTGTATTTTTTGGGTCGGTTCAGTCCTCGGTTCGTTCGGTTCGGTTGGTTTGCTGGTTTTTCGATTTTTTTATCATTATTTGCACAATAAAATAACGTTTTTAGCCCTCGAAAAAGACAAAAAACTGATTATGTGTGGAGGGGCTCCGCGGTAATTGTCCAATTTCGGACCAGACCGGTCCGGTCCGGTCCGCCTACCTTTTAATTATTTTATATTTTTTTGAAAATGGCTAATTACGGATGTAGCCCCTAATAAGACAAAATTGTTGACTTAGGCACAGGGCTATACTGGTAATTGACCATATTTTTTTTTATTTTTTTCTTTATACTGCCGGTGCGTGTGTCACACGCAACCGCCAGTATTCCGCCTCACGTCCTTTTTAAGTAGCGCGTGTGGGGTGATAGGGTCGCCGGAGATGGGCTACCGGCGTCTCCATCAATGCGTTGCTCTTGGTGTTTCTCCCGGTGCGGCGTGTTTTGTCCTCTGACCGTCTTGGACGCGGCGATGGCCGGTTAAAGCCACTGTAGCCGTTTCTCTCTCTCCTGCACGTCAAAGTGCAGGAGAATCCCACGGTTTTAACGCTCTTTCACTTCGGTCCATGTACTTTGAATTTTGTTTATGGTGCTGATTTTTGATATATAAGTTTTGATTTAGTTCGATTGGGTCATTCGATTGAAATTAATTCAATATCAATGTTACACTTCGGTCCTCCTTTTAATTTCCATATTGAGTTTAAAAAGATTAATTCAATTCGGTACAGCAGTTTAACTTTTTTTAATTTTATCCTTTGATTGAAATTAATAATATATTTAATTTTCATTTCGGCCCTTATACTTTTAATTTTTTATTTTAATCCCTTTATATTTGATTTTTATTTCAGTCCTTATATTTTTATTTTTTTTTATTTTAATCCTTTTATTTCTTTATATTTATAGAATAATCCTTACTTTTGTCCATATATATATATATATATATATATATATATATATATATATATATATAAGTGTGCTTTTAGCTTTGATTTGTAATTTTTGTTACTTTCTTATTTTTTGAGTTGATATTTTTTTCAAAAAAATTATCTCTTAAATTTTATTTTGTATTTATGATTGGAAAATTGATATTTCTATTTTTTTTTCTCTTTCTTTTACTTTTTTCATTTGTTTCTTTATTTTTACTTTCAAGTCAAATGACTTTTTTCTACCAAATAATTTTTATTTTATTTTTTTGTTTAATCTTTTGTTAAAGTTTTTAAGATTTTTTTAGTCTTTTATTTAGCTTATTTTTTTCATTATTAACATAATAATAATAATGATAATAGTAGTAGTACTAATAATAATAATAATAATAATAATAATAATAATAATAATAATAATAATTTAATTGTTTTTTTTCATACTCTTTTGTTAATGTTTTTTAGGTTTTTTTCTCTCGGAATAATTTGATAATTTTTATTATTGTAACAGTAATAATAAATTTTTATTTTTTTTCTTTCATTATTAGCACAAATATAATAACAATAATAATAATAATAATTTAATTATTTTTCTTGCTTACTCTTTTGTTGATATTTTTTAAGTTTTTTTTCTCTCGAAATAATTTGATAATTTTTATTGTTGTGACAGTAATAATAATGATAATTTTTGTTTTATTTGATTTTTTTTTGTTTCATCTTTTGTTAAAGTTTTTAGGATTTTTTTAATCTTTTATTTTTTTTTCTTTCATTATTAGCACAGATATACTACTACTACTACTACTACTACTACTAATAATAATAATAATAATAATAATAATTCTTTTTCTTGTGTACTCTGTTGTTAATACTTTTTATGGTTTTAACAATAATGTTAATAATAGTTTTAATTGCTATAACAATGATAACGACAATAACATAAGAATATATTTTCAATTTATGTTTTCATGCTTTTCATCGGTAGAAAATTAACTATTTATATTTGTTATTTGATTATTGCATGTTTTTATTTGGTATTAATTCTTTTAGTTTTTTTTTGTTTTAAATTCTTGGATAATATTTATTCTTTATTTGTCTATATGCATCTATATTTTTATTTTTTATTTTTTTGTTGGAATTTTATTTTAATCGGTTCAACCCTGAAATTCTTATATATATTGGTAATCATTTTAAAATTAATGTTACTCCTTGTTTCCCTTTATTCATGTTTTTTTTTTCTGTTTTCTCTTATTTTTATTTATTATTTGGATTAAATGATTTTTTTTATTTTACTATTTGCGCAATGATAATGAGAAATTTTGTGATTTTTTAAATTATTTTTTTATAAAAATCTTTTGTTTATTTTTTTAATGTTTTTCCAAAGAATTTATTTATTTTAATTGTTTTAATAATAATATTGATAATAATATTAATTATTATAGCAATGTTAATGAAAACGTAGGGATGAATTTTCAATTTATATTTTTGACATTTTATAGATAGAAAATTAACTATTTATTTTTGTTATTTGATTATTACAGGTATTTTCAGAATTTATATTTTTGTTGCCTTAAATTAAATTATAAAATAAACTAATATTGATGCAGTAAATTTAATAAATCAAACATCTAAATCTTCTTGCTTTTTTTATAATGATAATAAATTAATGTTGGTTTTTTCATCAAAAACTGCTAAACAAATAAATTTATAACGATTTAAAATTCATATAATTCGCACCATAAATCATCCTCACCAATCTTTTTTTTAAATATTGGCTGCATTTTTAATTGATTCACATCTATTTTTATTCATTTCATTTAATAGCTTATGATATTTTTTTTAAATAGGAGAATTAGCAGGGAGATTAAATGTCTCATTTTGAAAAAAGGTTTTGACTTCGTTCTTCATGTCAACATGCCTCTTTTTTGCAATAATCCGCAAGTTATATAGTTCGCGTTCTTTTGTGATTTTTTATGACGCAGTACCTACATTCTAAAAGATGTAATCTATGCTTGCACAACAAACTCTACTTAAAAATTTATACATTTTATTTCCTAATCTATAATTTTTATTTAATTATATCATATAAATTTATCATTATCGATTTAATTATGTTAAATTATATACACAAAAATAGTCGCGGCAACGTGCGGGCACTATAGCTAATATATATATATATATATATATATATATATATATATATAGATAAATAGATAAGATTCTGCCTACCCCTTAGATTTATCATGGAATTAATTGCTTCATGTAAGCGTCTTTTCTCTCACTCTTTTGATTAATTCTTGTGAATCAAAGGAGAAATGATGTATTGAACGCATGATTCAAGAGACTTGTTACAGTTTCGATAATCCTACAGAAAACCACTTTCCTCTTTTAATCACAACAAAGGATTCCAAGAAGCTGGTGTTGCACTAGTTAGAGGTTTCGACTGTTTGATGGGGTTCTACCGGTCAAGAAGACGCCAGTCTCTAGTGGTTGATGCTTTACTAGCTTCAGCAACAAGAGATTCATTAGAGATTTTATTGGATCCGATCATGAATTTATAGCAAAGAGATTTAGGAAGAAGATTTCTTCAAGATAAATAGCCTATACGGTAGATTTCAATATAATATCAAAAATTAACAACAAGTATCGATTAATTTAATTCATGTTTAAAAAAAAAACTTGTAATAATCATAACTGGAGTTATAGAATGAGTTTTGATGCCATAGAATGAGTTTTGATGCGATTATTTTAGTTTCATTGAAAAGAAGACATTCATATCTTTAAAGTGATATATTTTTTTATTCATCAAGACGAGAGAGAATTATTCATTTAAAGTTGAGTTTCAATTCTGCCAATAAATTATGAAATTCAACTTTAATAAGTTCATAATTTATTAGTAGAATTGAAACTCAACTTTGAATTTGTTTTAATTAATTGGGGTTTTTTTTATTATTATCTTTTATATTATTATATGGTTTATGACATTTAAAGGTTATTTGAGTTAGGTTTTATTTAATAATTTATTTATTTTAGTTTTTTAATGTGTTAGTTGGTATTTATCAAGTTTAGGTCCATCAAGTGAAATTAGAGTAACTTTTTACTATATAAACTTTGTTAATATTATTTTAAATTTGATAATCTTTTATCAAATGTGGATGCATATTGTATGTTTAGTTCTTTTTTAGTGGTTGAATGATCCTCGTACTAAATTTTTAATTGAACTTGTCAACTCTTCAAATAATTGATTGACTTTGTTGTGATTTATATTTCGCATTTGTGTCATGTTATAAGTGTGGAGCAGGGTGATCAATTGCATATTACTTTTGATTTTTCAATGCTAGATTCTAGTTAGGTCAAGTTGAAAACTTTCTATAAACATCATATTAGCAATTTAAGAGACAATTATACATCAAATGTCTTCGTAGTTTTACACGAGTTATTCTGCAAGTAGAATATAAATTTTCCAGATAACAAATTTATATGTTACTAGTAAATAATTTTTTTAGTTGAGAGAGAGCAATAATGCCTTCATATTTAGCTTATATCCCTTTCTAGCCTCATACAAGTTACAACTACTAACAAATTTCTTGATTTGGTCCAAGTGAAGTGCTTAAGAAAAATCTAATTAATGCAAGAAATATCAAGTATAAACTCTAAGTTGAAGGATAAAAACTCACCGTATTTCTTCTCATGCGAAAACTTTTGTTAAACATGGCAATGATGGAAGTATACTTTCTTGCAAGTCACTGTTAAAATGATATTTCGAGGTGGATTAATTGATGTCTAATATTATATAAAGTATAAACTCTAAGTTGAAGGATAAAAACTCACTATATTTCTTCTCATGCAAAAACTTTTGTTAAACATGGCAATGATAGAAGTATACTTTCTTGCAAGTCACTGTTAAAATGATATTTCGAGGTGGATTAATTGATGTCTAATATTATAGGTGAATCAGTATCTTTTCATTATAGTGGAAGGAAAACCTAAAGTAGCATATAATAGAGGAATAGAACTAGAATTCTTCAAGCTTAAAAATCTTGAGAAAATCTTTAGACTTTAAGTTATGAATAAATTTCAATTTTCAATAAGATTAATATTTTAAAAAATAATATATAAGGTTTTTTACATAAAAGGTTAAATGATATCTTTAGAAAAAATCTAAACCAAATAGAACTCGTATATCTATTTTGCAAAAGAAGTTATAAAATAACTTGGAAAATAAACAAAATTTAAGAGCTTTAACTAAAAAAAATAGCATCTTTTAGATATGATCTAGTCATTCATAGCCATTGTTTTAGCAACAACATTATAACTAACACTCTTTTACATAATACAAGATTAAACACATGATAGGACATTGTGTGTGTGTGTGTGTGTGTGTGTGTATGTGTGTGTGTGTATTATTTTCAAGCATTGTTATATATGAATTTTGCTTTTTCAAGTGTAACACCCCATTGTCTTGGCTTAATATCACAAATACTGCAAATCAAATTATGTAGTGTATGATTCAATGACCATGTTTATCTATTTGTTTGAGGATGTGTTGCTTGTTATTGAAATTCAAATATGAATCATACATCTTCCACAATTTTTGCCTAAAATGAATAAGGAACTTACTACCTCAATTAAAAGTAATGTTTTTGACACCTCATGTAAACAAACCATCTCTTGGGAAACAATGTTGAGCAATTACAGAAATATCATTGGATTAATTTTTTAAAGTATGTTAATTACAACAAATATAAAATCTATTCTTTTTTTGTACAAAGTAATCCAAGCATAAAATTCATAAACAGGTTTTCCCGTATGTTTTCAAGAATAGGCAAAGATATATAAACTTGTATTATGTGTTTTCTCTTTGAAAGTTTAATATACATGATATTTTTGCACAAACTTATCAATATCTCATTTTAATTCAGGCTAATAATACCTTTAATTGCAGCATGAATAATCTTTTTTCGCTCTAAATAATCAACCAAGCCCTTCCCATACAAATCTCAAATCACTTTTTATTACAACAAAGAATGACATTTTTCTTATAACTCACTTAAATCCATATCATGTTCATAAAAGTCTCTCAAAAACTTGAATCCAGTAATCTTTCTCCTCGATGATACTAATAAAGTTTCCCTTCTTTTTAAAGTGTCAGCAACCTTCCTTTGTACTCCTACTTTATTTAATATTGTTTTTGAGAATTTGCTAGCTAATAAAGTTACTCTTCTACTTAAAGTATCAACCATTTTATTTTGGACTTTTACATTATGTACTTTTTTTTAGGAATCGTTACAAGTTATTTTTCTCATATACATATCATTATTTATTCCCTTGTGCTATATAGATATTTTAGAGGTTCGTGATCAATATAAAACATAAATTTTCTACTCAATCAAATAATGCCTCAACATTTTCAAGATCCTAAAAATAACTCATTGTTATAAGTTGACCACTTCAATATAACATCACTTAATTTATCATTAAAGGATGTTATGGATCTCTTCTCTTAAGACAGCACACTCTCAATTCTTGCATGCACGCATCACATTTGACCTTAAATAGCATGTCAAAAGTTAAAAGTACTAAATTTGGAGCAATGCTCAATGTTTTTTTTAATCAAAACAAAACTCTTTTTGCCTCATTTCCACAATCAAACTTCTTTTTGCGTATTCAATAATTTCCGTAAGACTTATATAAATCACCTGTAAAAAGTAGTCGATGCATAAAAACAACATACCTCAATAATTGTTTTAAATTTTGACCAATCTTTAATGGCTTTAACCTTATCATCATTGACATGCATTCTAGTTGCACTAACAATAAAGGCTAGATATAATAGCTTACCAACATAAATCTATAACTTTTCAGGTGTGCATAAGTTTATTTTCAAACAAAACTTTTAATATCTTTTTCATATATTTTAAGTGGTCAATTTTAGATTGATTACAAATATGAGTATCATAAAAATAAATTATCACATATTTATTGATATTGAGATATAGAACATAATTCATATCAACCACATCAAATTGCCCCAAATATTAGAAAATATGAAAGGCCTAACCATCCATTCATATAACCTTTTAATTTGTTTTGATAGTTATCCACTTCGTAAGTAAATATTTGTATAGATTGTGCTCCATATAATTCATTCATCAAAACATCAGATTGAGAAATTATAAATTTATAACCCATTTATAAGAGATGATTGCAATGTTTGAGTCATCTTTCTCTTATCATAAGTATTACATCCACTCACATTTTTATATGATCTCCAAGAAGGATCAAATTTACTATTAATAGCCCTTTCTTTTAACAGCATCTTACCCATATTATATTCCTCGTCCTTGTTATCGTATATAACATCCACATTCCAATCTTGTATTATTGGATTGCATGTCCTAATATCCTTAGTAAAATCGCAACTAGTTGTCCTTTCATCTCCTATAAGTGATTGTATTTTGTCAACCTCTAAAATTCAGTCTTATACTCACGAATGTATATATTTCCTTATAAATAGTACTCATGTCACTAAAATAAATGTTATTTATAACGAGGAAACATGCAATGCAACATCATTATCATCCTTAACCATAGTAATAGGTTATTGTCATTCCGTTGCATCTATACCCATCCATTTATTCCACCAAGAAATAAAGCTCTTTCTTTTATCCTACATAGGACTGGTTTTAACACCCTTTCTTTTGTGATATTCATGTATTCCTTAAGCTCGTTATATTTGACAATCCAATAAAAATACTCTTTTATGTCCAAATCTTCTATGAAATTAGGGATATTTATTGTCATCTGAAATTCATTTATTGGCTCAAAATAGTGTTATCTCTCAAGTTATAGTTTATCTTAACCTTTAAAGCCTCATTCAACTTCCTACATAAATAGGTTGTAGTTTTCTATATTTGATTACAAGAACAAGTCTAGGTTTGAATAGTCTTCAAATAATTCTATAAGCACATCCTAATTTATATATGCTAACAACCATTTCATTTAATAAATATTTATAATTAGATTTTGTATTTTGTTTTTTAGCCATATAGCATCTCATATGTCCTTGAATGAGATATTAACATTATTATCCTCATTTAAAAAACAAGTAAACTAACTTCGATATTAATTAACACAACATATATCAAAAAATATAAAATTATAGTTTCTCAAAGTCTTAAACTATAAAGAAAATCTCTAAACTTTAATTTTAGATAAAATTGTGAAATCAATAATAATAATTTCTTTAAAATAACCTACTAGGCTATTTAAAAAAAAATAGAAAGAAAAAAAAAACAGTATTTTTCAGGCGTAGTCAATTGTGAATCGTGGTTGACCTTGTTGATCGATTTCATGTCCAAACTTTTGGATTGCACATTGTGTATTTTGTCCAAAAACAAATCCATTAACAATACACGAATAAACCACCCTAACTAAATCATATCCAAACCACCATGCACATTTCTGTATAGAAAAGAATGGTTACAAGTGTCTACAATTTTGTTCTCTTTGAGAAAAAAACATATGATTATCGAGAAAAACTATATGCAGTAAATGGTATATTCAAGTTCCGGCAATTAGGACCTCATTGCATGGCTCCGTCCATGGATTATACTTTGTTTGAGCAGGGGCACTTTCCAGCTGACAAACTGAGCCATCCATCAATTTGGAGGATGAAGGTGGTCGCTATCAAGATAACATGTCAAGTATAATGGCAGCACTCTTTTTTGCTAGCCATTGGGATCGCACCACAACATTAATATAAGAAAACCTGTCTAGTCAGAGTCTACTTTTCTTGTGCTGTATCACAAATACATCCGGGAAGGGGATTTGCAAAAAAACTTTCTTCCAGCTTTGGAAACTCTCCAGGCTCCCTTGCATATGGAGCTCCAATTCGATCTTTGTGAAGCTTTTGCACTTTGGAACTGAATTTCTTCCAAGATATTTTTCCTTCATCCAGCTCATCCACAAGCTTCACAAAATTCATCCTGCATATAGCAATCCCAGTAATTAGATGCTAGGAATGTAATCGATGAAAAATTAACTAAAAACAACCCAAATCAGACACGCTAGATTTAGATGGAAGTGAATAGGTTTGAACATTACTTGTCTGGATTGATCGTTTTCTTAAACTCCTCAAATCGTCTATGACCTTGAACTGCCTTCGCCATATTCCCATCATAAGTGTAGACAAACACATCACTTTGAAGTGCAACAAGATAGTCTAGACCAGCCAACATGTTCTGATGATCCTTGAAAGGGTTCAGCTCCTCTTCTGTGGAGAGAGTGGAGTGTGAGAATATGTTTGGGAAGTCATCTAAAAGGTATTGCATGCTTCCATTCCCGTAAGCTTCACCAGCTACCAAGTAAATCCTAGTGCTCGATGGAAAACCCAACCCCTTGAGCAAAAGGGAAGTCTCCCTAGGGGTCAATGGGCAATTGCCAAGCAACCTTCTTTCTGTCCCATTTATTTCTTTCTCTTTCCAGTGGCTGACTTCATACCGCATCCTGCGTAGCTCTTCATCTTCTGCTGCTCTCAAATTATGGCTGCATCCTGTAAATGCAAGCATATCTTTTTCATACCTGCACTAAAAAGAGAGAATCACTATTGATTAAAGGTAGAAGATGCAGCTAAAATGACTTGAACAAACAATTTTTTTATGACAGCATGATCAATTCCCCAATAAAGAATGATTTGCAAGTCAGTAGGTCCAGGTAATTGCATCAAAAGCTTAAGCACTAAGGCAAAGCAGATTGTTTCTTTTCTGATTTTCATATGAAGGAAAAGGTTGGAATTCTCTATCCCGTACCTCTCTCCTGGGGAACCTTCCACATCGTCTTTTCATCCCTGACAGGGGCATAGCTAGCTTCTTTTTGGTTAGTGTAGGGATGTCTATTCAAGGATTCAAAGCTTTATACATTTCCATTTCCAAGTTGGAGTCTTTACATAATTTTCAGAAACCGTAAAATAGCACACAAAAGGAAGGAGAACTTCTGGCAGATCATTTTCAATGTTTAATCTTTGTCAGACCGGAAAATGATTGCGCAGAAACAAATGAAGTCAATCAGCCCTTGTGCTTCATTATTTATGTCATTTGATTCTTCCAACAAGAATATTGTAGCAACAATTGCCTTCCCAATTTTTAGACAGAATTCTGGCAATTAAAATGGCATAGGACAAACAAAAAAAATTAATTACAGCAATTCTAGTCTCAGTTTAGAAGAAGAGATTCAACAGTCAGAACTTGCCTCAGATGGAGAGCAAGATAGGGGCTTCCATTTTCTCTCATTCTGCTGACCAAGGTGTTTCCAAGTTCTTCTATTGGTTTAGAATATTTCAGTGCCCTATAATTAGCACGGCATCTCAACTTTTGTATGGAATCTGAGAGACCATTGTTGGCAAGACGAGAATCGGTGTGAGTAAAATAGATTACTTTGTGCTGCTTCAACAATGGCAGGACATCGGTTTTGTAGTAGTGAACCTGAGAGAAGAGAATGCATTTCAGATTGACTGTCATCAGTTTAAGAGAAGGCAACAACATTTGAGTCCATTCTCACAGACCAAAAGTATTTCTATTTCGCAGCTAACAAAAATGAGTTGATTAATAATACATCACCTTGGACCAAGATATCAGTGTTTTGTTGAAAGGCTCAATTCCATCATAGGCAGGTGGCACCTTCTCCACAATATGGACATCATCCTTTAGCGTGTCGATGAAATGTTGCCAATTGAACAAATCCTTAAATCCACTGAAACAGTAGAGGAAATTAGTTAGCTCATAGATCATCCAAAAACAGTACAGAGCCTCTATGCAATTTAAACAATATCTATAGTATCAGATGTCAAGCACATCAGAGAAAATCTTCTTAGCTAGGGCGATGAGGTTTCATCCATGGAAAAATCACATGGCACTACTAACTTGCTCTCATTACAAGCCCAAAATACTCCAATAAGAAAAGAAAAGATAAAAACATGATTAAAACTAAACAACACTCTTACTAGCTCTGGTCCTACTCTTCAAATTCAATGTGCTTGCATGCATCAGTCAAAGACATGCTCCCCTGCTGGCAGTATATGCTCTGGTAAATGTATCAGTTACCAATTTTATACTTAGCACGAACAAGTCGTGGTATATTCCACTACTAAATTGGATGAAGAAGAATTATTCATATCACATGTTATCAGTCCAAGTGAATTGCGAATTGCATGATTAGAGAACAAACCTATCATCAGCCCAGTAGGAAGTGTGATCAAGGGAGGGAAGGACAAGCGTTGCCTTCAGAATTTTAGCTACAGCTACCATATCACAAATCTGCACACTAGAATTTTTTATGCATCAGCCCAAAGCTCATGTCAATCAAAATTTGCAAGAAGAAATAAGAAAAATACAAAAGCCAGACCCCAAATCTCATCTGATTTAAGCCACCATTAGCATTTATGAGAATATAACCATTTGTCTTTGCACCAAGCTCTGCCAAGCCAAGAGAAGATGAATTTGAGAAGAAAAATACCCCACAAAGGCACCATGAGTGAACATGTACACACGTAAGGAAAAGAAGAGAGACTGAAATAATTAATTATTTCTTTTTCATACTTTTGTGATTTCCAGGCGGGTCAATGCACTGGGTGAAATTCTCGCTATTGGGCTTGGACCAGATACCTGAGAACTGAATGAAAAGCAGATTTCAGAAACACATAAACCAGATTAAGGTTTTACCAATACTTCCCGCTCCCAAATTTAGGGAGAACTAAAAATTGTTCAATATCAAGTACTAAAGTGATCAGGATTAATTCAAGACTTACTTCAGTCTTCTTATTCAGTCTATCAACCACATCCGAGCCTAATTCCTTTATCATTCTTTTCGGATCATTTTCTTGTTTCCAGTACCTGTAAGAGTTTTGTCCCTGTCGGGTGATGGAACCGAATACGTCCTGATTGTAAATGCAATACTTTAGATGAGAATAAAGATAGCTGATACTTAATATGAGCAGAATGAAGAGCAGGAGAACTTAAGCATGTGGATACTCAGGGCATATCATGAAATACCAACAGAAAAATTAGGTAACAAGTAACAATCTAAACAAGACATCAGCAAGGAATATAAACATTTTTCAAAAAGTAACAAAAAAAAACTTTTCAGTGAGTTACCTTCCCTATTAGTTAATAGCGGCTGCAAATGGAAATTCAGGACAGCTGTACAGCCATAGCCATTCAGCATAATGGCCTTCAGTTTTCAGGAAGTCCTAAACCTAACAGACTCATCTGACAGCAGGAGAGTTGAGTTGGTAGAACTAGAGACGAATTTCAGATTTTAGAAGACAGTTATAAAACACTTCTTTTTAAAAAAAAAAAAATCAGGATTCCAAGTTTTAATTTCATAAAAACTCTACAATGCAGCTTCGAGCTTGGCATACTATTTGCGGAATCATTTGTTGGCACATTTTCATCTAAATGTACACCCCAGGCAACCTTTTATCTCCTTTTAGCTACAAAGAGATCTCTTAGCCAAGCAGACGCAAACATTCTAAAAATAGTTCGGAGTTAAACACTACCATACAAGTGTAGCCTATACATGTATTCTAGCAAAATATTGCTTACACACAAGGGCACGCAGACTAAAAACACTCTACTTTAAGGTGCAAAAAACAAGACTTGAAAAAGAGCAGAAGTTTAGAAAATTAATTATAGACGATCAAATGAAGTAACCTGATTGGAGGCAGCTCTTTCAAGGGTAGATCCAAACCACCCATATAAACAAATCTTAAGAACACCCAAAAACAAACAAAGCCCGCAAAAGAAAAAGAACATCCAGTGGCCAAGTTTCTTCCTTTCCTTGAACCCAAAATCCAAAATCACAGATCCAATACTAACTTTCTTATTTGTCAAACTCCTCACCACACCCCCATGTACTCTTTGGCTCAGATTCTGCCTGTTGTGACTTTCCCTTTCAAACCCATCAATGGTTTCAGATCTAGGTGAGTTTAAGGGGAGATCAATCTCAAGATGGGGGCTAAGACCACTATTATTACTGTTACTGCTACTAAAGTTGTTGCTACCATTGTTGTTGGCGTTGCCGGCATTATTGTTGTTGTTAGAATTGTTGTTGTTGCGCTTGAAAGAGTGGGCACGGCGAGTCATTGGACCTGAGAAACGAGGGCTGTTAACTCTTTGAGAAACGCCATCGCTTGCCGAGTTATGGTGGTGCGAGTGGGAGTGAGCCATAAAAACGAAGTTTATGGATGACTAAGAATAATTGTGATTGGAATTCTATGATCACTGACGAACAACAAAGACAGGATTGTTTATTTTTATCAAAGTAGCCTGAAACAGGGAGGCTGCAGCAGGAGATGATGTGGTGTGTATCAGAAGCTCTCTCTCTCTCAACTCTGAATGGAGCTGATCTCCATTTTTTTATTTGCTCATGCCTTTGATTCAAAGTATGTTCGAGGATGCGGTGATCTTGTCTTTAAAGTATTTTTTATATAAAATAATATATATTTTTATTCTTTAAAACAATTATAAAAATATAAAAATCTAATTTTAAATATAAATAAATTAAAAATGGATTGTATCACAACCCTAAACACCCCAGACAATCTCTTGTCTTCTTCTTCTTCTTCTTCTCCTTCTTCCCTATACTAACAACCAATCACTATTAAATTAACTTTGCCAATATGCATGCACAGATCCCTTTCAAAATAGTAGAACATCAAAAAGAGACGTAGTAGATTGACCAAAGAAAAGATTTTTCAACAACTGGGGGGGTAGGGGGGGAGAACATTTATGATAAAATGCTTTCTATTGGAGGGCTGTGGTTTGGGCATAGAAAATGATGGTCCAAGAGGGATAGAGGAAAGCACCCCACAGAAGACTTTGAAAACACGTCCGCTTTCAACATAAATATATATATGTCTGCTTCCAGATAGTTTCCTGCACGCAAGTGATCCAAAAATTTACACCGAAGAAGACTTCTTTTCGTTTTTTGAGATGGGTTTTGAAGAAAGCATTTAACAACATGGGTTAAGTTAGATTGATTGCTTTAGAGTTCGAGGGACTATTGAGCATTTGAATACTAGAAACTGTCTTAATATATTATTAATCTGAGTAATAATTTATTCATATATTTTTCATTTCTTCCTTCCAAGAAAAAACTAAAATTAAGAACCTAATCTCATCTGGAAATAGATAGTTACCTCCCAAATGAAATGAAATAGAGTATGAAATCAGTAATTTGACTTTAACATTTAATTAACTGTTTAGAAATTTGGTTGTGGTTGTGTTTTAAACCTATTTTTTATTAAAAAAATACATCAAAATAATTTTTTTTTATTTTTAAAAATTATTTTTGAAATCAGCACATGAAAATAATTTAAAAACATCAAAAAAAATTAAAATACAAAAAAAAATCAAATTTTTTTAAATATTTTTTAAACGCAACGATATACAGGATTTAAGATTTGATAAAAATAATCCTAAAAAACTACAAATTGGATGAAAAATAACAAAGAAAATAAATGGTATAAAAAACTATGAAAAAATATTAATAAGTGGAAGAAAGTAATAAATAGAAATTAGCTATATAAAATTGATATACTTCTTTATAAGATAATAACGCTAGATTTCATGACTACTAAAAATACTGTAAAAATACTACTTGTTGATTTAACAACTAAATCTAAAATTTTAAACACAACTTTCTTCATGATTTAGGTAAAAATAAGTTTTAGTATTTTACTTGGGAAAGACTAAATTGAAACTACTTCAAATTTATATTATAGAAATAATGAATATACAAAACAATCAAAAGTTAAAGGATTGAAATAAATTCGTCATAAATATAGGGGGCTTACATGTAAGATGACATTTAAGAGAGAGAGAAAAGTATAAAAAAGTTTAACCGACCACTGTCACATATCCAGTCATAATAGGCAACCACACACTCCTCCATAAGGTTGGTAACATGGTATCGTATCTTTTAAGAAGTTAGATGGATATTTTTCACTATCGTTTGATGTAGCATGCATCACCGGCAATAAACGTGATGAAGAAAAGCACTAACACGTTCTGATGATGCACCGGCAATACTTGAAGAAAAAATAATAAAAAAATAGCAAAATACTTAAAGACCCTTACAACTAACTGTTTAATTTTGTATTTTCAAGGGCATATCTGTATTTATATATTTTTAAAAATTATGAAATGTCTGGAAGACACTGCGAGTAGTTTTGTTGTTTTGTTTTATACGAGAATAATATGGTTATTTCATTATACAAAGCAATGTATAAAATCACAAATACCCCCAATCCGGATATTGTTCTTTATTTACTAGGAAGGATAAAATGATAATTTTATTAATAAAAAATACATGATAAAAATTAAAATATCCCAAAACATTCTTGTAATATCAACCGGTACCTACAAAAGGTGTATATGCCCCTGATTACAGGATAAAGTTCGAGCTGCATTTAGTGGTAAAATAATAACAGAGTTTTTTATAATTCTGTATTTTTTTTTAATTTTTATTCCCGCCACCGTGAGGCCGATTTGTATTGTAATTATTTTTTCAGCACTTTCAAATTACTCGGATTGATTCCCCTAAAAAAGGCCAGGATAAACCGCTTTGGGAGGGGCATTTGACGCGCCAGTTTCTCAGTTGTTTCAAACGAAGCAATCCTGCTCCCGCCTTCCACCGCCGGCCAGATTACCCACATTGAGGTGTGTTATTTCTCGTTTTTGGGTTTCTGAATTGGGTTTTTTTCATCCAAACTTTCTGTTTGTAATTTATGAAAAATTAATCCCTTTCTTTTTATTTTTCAATTGAACAAAATGGGGCCGAAACCATGTTCTTTTTCTCTCTAACCAAACACCACAAAAGGCACTGTCAAAAAGCTATTTCTTTATTTTCTGTAATTTCCGGCACTGTTGCCCTTTTCATTCTATAAATCTGGGATTTCTTTCCCAAGATTATTTATCTGTTTATGTAAAGCTTTTTTTATGTTATATGTGTGCATTTTTCTTCTTCTTTTTGTGTTTGTGAGGGATTGAAGGATTCTCATTAATTCATTTACCCATAACCTGTTCGATGAAGTGTTTTAAGTGAGGAAGGATTTTGTTTTCCCCTTTGCTTTTAGTTCATGTGTTTTCTTTTTTTGATAGGTTGAGGGAAATGTATGCGAGAAAGGGATATG
Organism: Salix dunnii; assembly: GCA_015731905.1. NCBI lineage: Eukaryota > Viridiplantae > Streptophyta > Magnoliopsida > Malpighiales > Salicaceae > Salix > Salix dunnii. Next base: position 10,444,247 of record CM027664.1, on the reverse strand, counting down.
AACTAGTTAAAGACCTTGCCAATGGTGAAAAGGGCCAGCTTCAACCTTTCAATGTGAGCATAGTTTTTTGTTTTATTTTATGGCATGTTCAATTACCTATTTTCTGTGACGATTTTATTGGGCAAGAAGTGGTTTGGATTAGTTCATCTATTATTGTGACAGTATATGTTATTTAAGTGATTTGATATTGTTTTGTAGGAAGATTTGTTTAATCAAGTTGTTGATCAATGTACTCAGCATTACCTTGAGCTTCAGGCTTTGATAAGGTACTCTCCATTCTAGCTCATCTTTTGGAAATGCTAGCATGTACATGTCATTTCTTTTTATTTTTTATTTCTTTTAGCTGTGCATCTCTGGTCATGAAGTAGCGGTGATCTTTATTAGGAACTGACTGCTAGAATAGCTACAGTAACAGAATTTGCTACATTTAGGTGCCGCTCCTATTTTAATTTGTTGGTGCAATGGATTGATCTCTAGTCATGTTTACACAGTGCCCCCCCGTGAAATTTGTTGTGGGAGTCCATATTACTTTAACTCAAATGATCGTTTGATTTGAGTTTTCAGAGACTTGAGGTTTCTGCTATGAGAACACATTGAGTTATGATCTAATAGATGCATCAATCAACACATACTTAAGTTTATACGGATACATGAAATTAAGTTTTTCCCAATTCTCCTGTCTCCCACTCTTGTTCAACCTTTGAATTATGGTCAAGTTGGTGAAATCTAGAGGGAAGTAGTGCTTGTATTTCATAATATTTAGTTCCATGCATTTGGTACCTGGGATTTCAGCTTTCTAGTGTGGATTAAATTAATATTTCATGAAATTTTTAGTAGCATACTCATGCTTGCAGATTGTAACACTCATTTCCCTTTGGTGGAGAAAGAGGATATCATGCAATTGATCATATTTATAACAACTCTGTTGCATATCAATGATTTTCTGTAAATATCCATCAATTACTGTAATTGTTTATCTTGATTTTACCACTAGAAAGAACAAGGATTTCTCTGATACATGGGAGAATTAGTTTGGAAAAAAAATAATTTGGTATGGGAAGAGAGCAGGCTTGTTATATCATTCATACACCTATGCAGGGCCATTTGAATGTGCCTTTTACTTTTTAATTAAGATTCTTTGTCAGTGGATTGGCATATATGTGTAACCTTATTGCTGGAAGACTTTCAATCTAGATGTTGGACTGGTCTTATATTGACAAGTTGTTTGCCTCCTTTCCATCTCTCTCTCCCCCCTGCAATTTTGTATGCAATGCTAAAATATACATTGTTCTTCTCTTGCTTAATTATTGACTAGTTATGGCAATAGGAAAATGCAGGAAGAAAGTGTCGATGTGAGAGAAACTAGAAATGCAGACCACTATGGGGCACTCATCCACCACCTTTCCTTAATTCGCAACAAGCGTTGCTTAATGGCTTACGTGTGATTATCTCTGAATCCTTGTTCTATTTCATGACCCTACTCTTTCTAGTGAGTTCCTTTGCTGAGGCTTGTCTCATCTTCAGCACTTTTGGCTCATGGTTTGTATCCTTGCAGGTACAACCGAGCAGAAGTTATACAAAATTTTGCCTGGAAGGTTGGGCTTGAGCTTCTTGAGCTCCCAGAAGAAATTCAAGAGAAGCTCAGTCCTTCAGAGAAAAACTATTTTGGGAAGCATTCTTCTGCTTTGCAATCATACATGGCAGAAGTTGGAATTGATTTGAATGTGGTATATTCTCTATCTTTCACTCGGAATATTGACTTGATCATTCAGAGTTTCAGACAAATAACAGTTGCTGGTGAAACAAAAAAATAATTGAGATTGTTTGGATAATTTTATTGTGTTACCAATGGCTACAACTTCACCCTATAAATAGTAAATGTGCCTTTCATTTGACATGGAATGCTGTATTTCATATCTGGTCGGCTCATGGTTGACGCATCCATTTCCTCCCCTGTTGGTGGTTTAGCTCCTAGCAACAAAAAGCTCTAACATTTCTTGATCTTTTTGTGTGGATGTAAGCTTTGTGTCACTTCAATGTTATTGCCAGTCTTAAAAAATAATTTGTGTGTATATTTCATTTCGTTTTCGTTAGCATTACCAAGGAAACTCATCCTTAGTGGCCAAATGCTACAATGTATGGGTGGAAAATAGAAGATGCATGAATCTTCCGCTGATTAAGATATGAAAACCCATGTCCAAAATTAAACTTGCAGATTTGTTTTCTACGGTCCTTGGATGGATCATATCTCTGTTACTGAAAGATGGGTGATAATGTATCACTATGCAATGGTAGCCTTGGCTGATGAGGAAGGATATGAAGCATATGACTCAATAAGTAGAGAAAGAAAAGAGTATATGACTCAACAAGCAAGATGGAGAAAGAATTTACCAATTGGATATGCTTAACGAAAGTCCAGCATGATAGGTGTATTTTTAGTCAAAATCCAAATGGGTTTTATTTTCAAGTTTATTAATTGTGTCCTGTTCGCACCTTACAAAAACAAGTATTGTGACTCAGCATGACTTGTGTGGGAAATGTAAACAATGAGAAAGTGTCTTCTAAACTAAATACAGTGAGAAATATATTGTGCTAATTACCTAGAGTTTGATGGGTGAGGTTATTGTGCATGGCAGGATATGGTTCCGCCCAAAGATCCATACATCAAGGTGAGAGTCCTCGATGATATGGGTGAAGGGATATTACTAAGTGACAAGACAGCCAATCTTGCTCGCCATTCAATGCACTTTCTTAAACGAACTGATGCTGAGCAGTACATTGCACGGGTGGGTTGTCATTCTGACCTGTTTAGCAGAAATTGCTTCTAACATGGTGTTTTTGAACCCTCTTGAATTTCACTTGTTTCGTTGTTTGATCAAGCAGGGCTTGATGGAAGAGCTTACAGGCTGACATTAATATAGGGGTTTCCCAGACAATTTCAATGACTATGGAGTTTCAAATGTGAACGTCGACCTGCTCTTTTAATTGCTATAGCTTATACCTGCGAACATTGAGAATTATAGTTCTGGGCTGTGATGGTTCTATGGCTTTGTAGGAAATTTACAAATTTCGGGATGTTTATTTGTGGCTATTCATATAGCCTCAACAGTATAATTTAAATGCAACTCTATCGGTGCGCATGATCATTCCAGATCCTGACTAAGTTGCGGCCTTTTTGCCATGAATCTCTTGATGAGGGTTGAGGGTCCGGCGCCTGAAGAGTTGATTCCGTTTATCGGCATTGCTTTAGCCAATCCAAATTCTGATAAATTCCATCTTTCAACTTGTTGATCTCACGTAACTTCCATCCTAGCTTCCATTGCTCAATTCTATTCCCGTTGACGGGCACAGCTAAACATACTCTATAAATCTTTCTAGAAGATGATCATTGTACTAGAGCCAGCGAATTGGCATACGAGATTTACTAATCCTGTGTAAGCTGGACTTGTTTAAAATGAGTTTTCCTTGTAATCACATTACATAAAAAAGGGAAAACACCACATGACAACACGATGCATTATGATTTTAATAACTTTTTTTTTTTTTTTTTTGTATCGTTGATTTTTGTTGTAATTTTCTCATCTCGAATTTATTGAAAATTGAGTTTAATATTTTATTTTAATTTTATTTTTAAGATATTATAATGGCCTAAAAAATATTTTAATATTGGATTGATTCTTGATTTTTTTTTTATTAAAATTAAACCTTCTATATTAATTAGCAAAAAAAACTAAAATGTAGATAAATACACTCTAAAATAATAATAATAAAAAAAATGTTTTTTTTATTGTGTTTCTATGTATCTCGCTAAAAAAGCCTGTGTCCTTCCACTTTTTTTCATGATGCTCTGCTTTTAATTTTCCATTAACAGCCAGCATTGAGAGGATGCCACGATATCCCTTGTCTAAATAAATGGGAGTACTAAATATTAATGATTAATAAAAAAAAAAAAAAACATTTTGGCGGGAAACACAAGCAGCGTACAAGGGAAGTTTGGGTCCAAAACCCTAAAACAGAAAACAGAGCGGCACCCGTTGGTGTTGCACCCGTTGGTGTTCGTATATTAATTTTGTAGTCAGTTCCTTTCCGCTCTGTCATCTTTCATCTCTCTCTGCACCCACCATTCCATTCCATGGCTGTGCTCAGGTCTCGCGGAATGCTCCCAACTATACCCTCAAACAAAAAGCAGCCCACACCCGAACCTGTCACTCCAACTCGAACTGGCGAACCTTCCACTCACCAATCCCCTATCACCCCCAACCCCCCCGGTGTTTCCCTTTTGGGCTCTGACTCTGCCCCTCCACTCAGGCGGAGCCTCCGTCTCGCTTCGAAGGCACATCCTTCTGCTGATGCCTCCCTTCAAACTCCAACCCGCAAGAGGAAGATGAGGAGTGATGGTAAACAAGGTCGGCCTGTTATTGAAGATGATGTGGTTGATAAAATGACCGAACGAGATGCTGGAGGTGAAGAATTGAGGGTTTTATGTTTGAGGTCTGGGAAAAAGGTTGTTGATAATTGTAATATTGAAATTGAAGGAAAATTAGACGGTGAAGAAGTCAAGGGTTCGAGTATTGTGCGTACAAAAGTTAAAGGAAAAGGAAAGGGAAGGGGGAATTTGGGTAAGAAAGTGTTAAATATGGATGTTCAAGAGGAGTTGGTGGAAATCTTGAATGATAATGCGGTCGAGACAAGTGACAATCTGGAGCACAAGTTGAGTGTTAATGAGAGTGATTCGTCAAGTGGAAAGAGGAAATGTACTAGGGGAGTAAAAATGGAGAGAGGCGAAGAGGGTGCTGCTGCTGTGGAGGAGCTGGGGAAAATCCCTAGTGCTAATGAGAGTCGGACTTCAACAAGGGGAAAGGGGAAATATAACAGAGAAGTGAAAGTGGAGGGAGTTAAAGAGGGAGTTGTTGATGGATTGAAGAAAAACCGAAGTACAGATGAGAATGACACTTCAAGGAGAGGGAGGAGGCATAGTAGAGAGGAGAAAGGGAAGAGCAGTAAACAGAGTGCTGTTGTTATTGAGGAATTTGGGGAAAATCCAGTTGCTCTTGAGGGTGCAAGTTCAAGGGGAAGGATCAGGTATAGCAGAGAAGAGAAAGGGAAGGGGAAATTGGTTGTTGATGATGGTTTGATATCAAATGGAAAGGATATGTTGCAATTGGAACCCAGAGTTAAGAATTTGGTTGATGGTTTGGCAGAGAGTGTGGTTCTGGAAGAGAGAAAGGAGGGTGGGAGTGCAAGAAGTAAAGTGCCTGAATCAAGAATGGAACAATTTCGTGATATAGCAAGGCGGAATGCTTCTCGATTTGCTTATTTTGAAGTCCAGGAGCACGAGGCAGACCATCATGATGTAGAAATGCCATCTGTGGAAAAAGAGCAGGACAAAGTCGAAGACTGGCCTGGCCCTTTCTCTACTGCTATGAAGATTATCAGGGATAGAGCAAATAAGCTTAACTTGCAACGGGGGGCCTCCAATTCAGAGAAGGAAAAACCTGTGCCGATAACTTGGATTCCAAAAACTGATCGGGCGAGCAAGCCTTCAAAAGGATTGGTTCCTTCACTGCAAGAATTATGCATGAAAATTCTAGTGAAGAATGCTGATGCAATTGCTTCACTTGAACATGTCCCAGATGCTTTGAGGCATAGGCTATGCCAATTGCTCTGTGATTCTCGGAAAATGAATGCTCATATATTGGCTCTTCTTGTCCATGGATCACCTGTGGAGATACGCATAAGGGATTGTTCGTGGCTAGCAGAGGAAGAGTTCACAAAAGTTTTTGAGTTGTGCGACTCACTCAATTTAACGGTATGTTTATATACCCGTCTTGGTTTATATTGCCATGCATTTGCTTTTATGTTGAATAACTGAAATGGAACTCTGATGGATCATTAGTTGCTTAGATGAAAACTTATCTTGGGGTTTCATCTTTGATGGTGCTAGCATGTTTTCAGGGGAGTTTTCTAAAAGTTGTTACTATTACTTAAAATAGATTAAAAGTTGTTACTATTACTTAAAATAGATTAAACTTGACTAAGGTTGGGATATGGATTAGTGACCCACTATCCATGGCTGGCCTGCTCAAGGCCAAAACCATTTGGTTGCATCCACCTTCTTCCCATTCTGTAGTTGTTTCTGAATATTGGTGCAGGAGTTTTCACAGGAAAAAATATATTTTTCTTATTTAATATTATTTCCTTTCCTTTTATTTTTCTTTATTCTTTACTATGATGTCTTCTAGTTTTTGTTATTCTTATTTGAAGGGATATTTTCTCCTATTTTTTTCCTAATTAGGGTTCTCTAGTTTTTTTATATAAAAGGTTGTAATTTCTTTTTGGAAAAGAGAGAGGAATAAAATTAAGTATTTTGAATCTTCCTATATTTATGGTGCTCTTAGTCTTTGAGCTTTGACTTGCAACAAACCCGTTATCCTTCGCTCTGCCTGCATCAAATATATAAATGAGTGCATGCTTCTGTGTGCCTCAGTTACATTGACAATGATAATTTTATGAATGGCTGCTAATGCGCAGCACATAAACTCAATAGAACTTATACAAAATTCAGTTTTGTGAAAGGGGCACATGAGAATAAAAACAACGAGAAGTCTATTATTTCCCTAGACCACCTAGATGCTCTTATTTCTATTTTCATTTTCCTAAACATTTTTCTGGTTCTACTACACATCTTTGTAGTTAGACCTTTAGTCTTACTTGATTGAAGAAATTGAGAATGAAAGCAAGATAGACCAATAATGTTCTGGTCATACCAGCTTATGTAGACTAAATAGAACTAAATGGAATTCTCATTGTTTAGAGCTTCTATCATATTGCTGGTTATTGCCACGGAGGCTGTAAAGCCAACTAAATGTTGAGTTGGTTATCTTTATAATATTTTCCTAATTTCACATGAGTATGCTATTTATTTCATTGACAGTCAAGTTTCTTTCATTCTGTGACTACTTCAATCAGATTTCCAGTTCTAACTTTTTGTATGATTTAATTCCAGAACCTGTTGTCGGTCTCTAATATGTTTTTTAATTCTAGAACCTATTGTTAGTTCTCATACATGTTTTGCATAGACTTTAACATTGACTGGATTTATAACCAGTTTCCATTCAACCATAGTGCTGTGATTTGTGCTCCTGTTTAAGACAGCTCATCTTGTGAAAGGATATCCTGTGTGTATGAATAATCCTCTCTTTGCACATTGATTATAACATGGTGTCTCTTTCTATTTAAATGAGTGGAAATTGATGATGATCTAACTTTCATTGTTCTGAGAATCAGGTTCTACAACTTGACCAATGTGGACGCTGCATGACAGATTGTACTTTACTTGCTACTTTAGCTCGGTCACCAGGTAGCTTGCCTAGGCTAACTACTTTATCTGTCAGAGGAGCATGCCGGCTCTCAGATGCTGCACTTAGTTCTCTCGTTTCTTCTGCCCCTTCCCTACAATCTTTAAATCTCAGCCAGTGCTCCCTTCTTACCTCTGCCAGTATTGATACTTTGGGTGATTCATTGGCAACAAGTCTGCGGGAACTGTACATTGATGATTGTCAAAGTATTCATCCCATGCTCATTTTGCCAGTACTGAAGAAACTAGAACATTTAGAAGTGTTGTCTCTGTATGGAATTCAAACCATTAATGATACTTTTTTGAGGGAATTTATCATTTCACGTGGCCATAATATAAAGGAGCTTGTTTTGACTGATTGTGTGTAAGCTTCTTTTAACATTTTATGTGCAACATCAATGAATTTGCTTGCTATTTGTAGGAGAATATCACACCACTGACTCCTGATTTCAAGTGTTCTTTTCTTATTAAGGACGATGTAATTTGGTGCAGGAAATTGACTGATTCTTCCATGAAAGTCATAGCTGAAAACTGCTCTAAATTATGTGCACTTGATCTTGGTAACTTGAGGAAATTGACAGATTCGTCTTTGGGATTTCTTGCAAATGCTTGCCGAGAAATCCATACATTGAAACTCTGCCGCAATGAATTCAGGTATTTGCATAACATTGTGATTTAATTACTATTTATGTGTTGTGATTTGAACAAGTGTTTATGTTTCCTTGCATGTACATGGTTTGGTTTTTATTTTATTTTTTATGCTTAAAATTATTTAGCATCTTCTTTCTTTTATCAGTAATTCTTTTTCCTTATGCTATAAGCTTGATTGGGGTACTGAAATGGATGTATTATTTTTATTAGAGCTAGCACATCTCATGCCTGGTTTATAGAAACATCATGCAATTGAACAAATGTCTACAGAGTAGTTTTATTTAGCTGTCATTTACTACATTTTCTTTAATAATTTGGTTGCCCATTTCCCAAGAGTGTTTAGATTGATTTCTCTGATCTGGGCTCTTAACCATGGTTCATCCCTGGAATGTTAGATATATCTACTTGATTCACAATCTATTGTCATTGCTTCATAATCTAATCTTGCTATGCCAACAACTACATTCTTGGTTCGTAACAAGATGTCCTCGCAGATGAATGGAACATGTTGAATCATCCAACCTGTTATTGTATTGACAAGGAGCATTTATAAGTCTTTGTTCATTTTAATAAGTTTCAGCATCTTATGGATTCAACTTAGTAGGGTGGTGAAAAGAGAACATGGCCTCACACATTTTTTCCTTGACTGCTCACAATTATTTGGGAATTGGCAAGTTGACACTGTTTTTAGAACTTTCCAAGGGTAATAAGATTCTTATATTATTTCGTAAGATCATGTCAAATGTTTCCTTCCCTACTGTATTTTGATTGCTGAATCAAAGGAACTTTTAGTGAAGTGTTGCAAATTTTTTGTTATTTTTGAATCCTTACTCCTGTGAAGATAAAATGTCTTATGGTTAGACCAAGTTGGGGTTATTGCTGGTCATGGTTATGCATAATGCTTAATGGTCATGTAAGCTTCTCCTTGAGATGAAGGATTTTTCTTGTCAGGGCATCTTCGCCCATGCAGACCCAAATCATTGTTGTACTCTGGCCATGTTTAATTTTATGTATATCAGTGTGACGTATTTGGATTGGACTCTCACTAGCAATAGAAACTTCTCAATGACAAATTGATTCTGTTTCTCAACTCTTCCTTGCCTCTTCTGGTGACAGTGATGAAGCTATTGCTGCTTTTGTGGAAACTTCTGGAGAGCTTTTAAAAGAACTTTCACTGAATAATGTTAAGAAGGTACCTTATTGCTCACTCTCTCTCCTCTTCCTGGGATCCTCATTTTCCCCTTAAGGAGGTGGTTTAGGATTTTTATCTCACTTTTGAAACTGCATCAAACATTTGGTCCTATTTAGTTGTTACTGGAATGCAGTCCGTGCCAAATTCTTCTGGCTTTGCTTGTTGATCTTCTAAAATTGATTAGTTTGTGTTGGCGTAGAAAGTCCTGTTGGAGTATTGGACCTAGGTGATTTTGAACTGAAATTAGAATCTTCAACTCATTGATGGTGTCATCTGTGACTCTTTTTCCTAGGTTGGCCACATTACAGCATTATCTCTTGCTAGACGCTCAAGAAGGTTGGTAAGTTTGGATTTGTCATGGTGTCGGAACTTGACAAATGAGGCTTTGGGTTTGATTGTGGATAGTTGTTTATCACTGAAGGTGCTTAAACTTTTTGGATGCAGTCAGGTACATTTCTCTCGTTAGGTTCACTTTGTCTACAATGTCAATACTAAAACTAGTATTTATTTCTATTCTTGATAAGCCCTAACTTTACAGGTCTCTCTTCTTTACATGGACTAACAATTGTTGAACATTGGAGTTCTAAGTTGTTATGTTACTTTGTTTACAGGTTACAAATGTTTTCTTAGACGGTCACTCAAATTCAGATGTACAAATTATTGGCTTGAAGATGTCTCGTGTATTGGAACATGTCAGGGTTCCTGAACTGCATGAATTACCATTGCGTTATTCCTCAGTGTCTTCTATCTGAACTCTGAAGTCTCTGTTGTAGTTATGAAGGTAGAGTGAACATCAGTAGCGGCCAGGGAAATTTTGGTAGTTCAGCCCTTCATCAAAACCTGAAGATAGGACTTCTGAGATGCTTCAATAAAGAAAAGAAATGAATATTGGGCTGTTCATATATGTAGATTGGACTGGTTAACATTATGTAACCTTTTATAATTTAGTTTTTGTGCAGGAAGTAGCCTCACCACTAATTCTTTCGATTCTTTTCAGTTACCCTTTAATGTCGATGCTTACATCCGTCATCGAGAAGCCTTTTGAGCACGGCTCGTTTTTTAAATGAGTTGACGAGCAGTTCTCGATCCAGTAAAACTAAAAACACAACCAAAATCATGTCCTGCAAAAATGGTAACCAGCTTGCTTGAAGGTAAGGTTACGCAAACTAGAAATAGAAAATGGTTCTAGCTACATAAGTTATGAATGGTGGTCGGTCAAATGGGTTTACAGCTTTCCTATATATAGAGGTTCACTTCTTAAATTCTTCCAAAACGGGGATTTAGGACACGTATGCTACTCAGCCTCTTTTTTAGCATCTACTAGCTACATTATAAAATTTAGTGTAAAAAAATATATTTAGCTGTTGCTAATGATTTTTAGTATAAAATAAGTTTTTACTAATAGATTTAATAGGACAACTTGAATAATTGATAAAATTATATTAAAAAAAAAATTATATATAAATATTGGAATGACGTAATATTAAAGCTATTTAGATCAAACTAAATCTGTGACTAAAATAAATTATAAAATTTAATTTTCAACAATGTTAATGTTTAAAAATGAATTTGAAAAGAATAATCAATTAAAAAATAATTTTAGTTAATTTACTAAACTCACGAATCCATATATATAATGAAAATGACATTATCGCATCCTTACAGTGCAGTTGATGTAATCTTTGTTATGGTGAACAGGCTCACAAAATATTACCATTTTGCGGCATCATCTCATCCTTACAGTGCAGTTGGCGTAGCTAAAGTGTTTCTTGGCATTATATGTAAGCATCACGGGCTAACAGATTCTATTCACTGATAGAGACGATATTTTTTCAAGTCTTTTTTGAAGTGAAGCTGTTTAAACTGCTACGGATTAATACGTGCTGCTCACTTCTGCGTATCATCCTCCTAAGATGGATGCACAAACAGAGCTACTAAATCAAATGCATTGAAACATATCTTATTGCATGATCATGCAGTGCCCTAAGAAGTGGGTTCAATGTTTGTCAATAGCTTGGTATAATTCAAGTTTCATTCTGCCTTTCAAATGAGTCCTCTTCAGGCTCTAGATGCCATCCACGACCTTGCAAGGAGTTCGTGTTTTAGAATTCCACTGCAATAGCTACTGCTGGGGGGATTTATACTTGAAAGGAGATGGATAAATTGTTGCAGAAACAACTAGCGAGCTCAGCACAAGATGAAACAACTTGCAGATTATGTGTATTAGAAATTGCAACCCTGCAGGAAAAGAACTGTGGCTTTGAGGAAGAATTTAAAGCTGTATCCTCGTTGCCATGGGCCTTAACTCGAATTACAAAAGTTGGACAGGTGGCTTCTGGGTTGCAGACACCAGAAGGGTCACAGCCGCACCTGGTCTTTCATGCATCACTTGTTGGAAAAAAAATAATAAAAAAGGAGGCACTGATGCAGTGGTCACAACTGATAGCTTTAAGCGATACTGGCACAATTAAGCTTTATCCTGAAACAGTACTGGCCAGGAAGATATCGAAGAGGAACAATGGTGACATGGGATTAATTAAGTGGACCTCTCAACCTAAAGAAGATGCTACTTGGGAACAGCTTGGTGAAGTAGTGCTTCAGTTTCCAGAGATCACTTTCTATCGTCATGGCTTTGGTGAAGGGAAGGGCAATGTTGCGATACGGTTTACGAGTCTACTTCAACTTACAAACAAGTCAGGCCATATATAACAAAACAAGTACTAAAGCTAGACATACAGGCAGTTATTTAGAAGACTGGTAATTCTTTTGCAACTGTCCGGTTAGTTCATTAAGGCAAGGAGATATTCGATTTTCTAGGAGAAGTCAATCTCACGTCGTATAAGCTCTCTTTTTGTAAAGCATTCATTCAGGAAATAATATCAAATTTGTTAGCTTTTTCAAAGCTAAATTTATCATATTTCTCCCTTTGTCATAACTCTTTAACAGACTGCTCGCTGACGACATTTGTCATTCGAGTCCTGGGTCCTGGAACGTAGAAATCCTATAGTATCCTGTCTCATTTTTTTGGTTCTAAGCAGTAGATTATGTTCTTCCAGGTAAAGCAGAGTAGGGCGGTTTCTTTTTATCAAGTTATTTGTATACCTTTATCACATAACTCAAGGCAACATGCATTAGCTAGTGCTTATTCCTATTATTAGAGCACATCCTGCAACAGATCAGATCACATACCTTGGAAGCACAACAAGATTAAGATATCCTTGTATATTCATCATGAGTGCAATTGAGGATTTTGCAAACAATAGCCAAAGAAAGCTCGCAATGAGCAGTGTGGTTACATGACTGCTTCTGGGATGCCAACCTCCAGCTGCAGTTGCCTATAAATTATTCTACAATGCTTGTATACAATGATTACTATTTCATGCACAAGGAATTTGCTTAAAGAAGAATTTTTATGCCTTGCAACAAAGTAGGTAAGTCTGCTCTTCTACTAATTGAGAGCTTGCCGCTTCAACAATCTGACAGAGAATGTAGAGGCTTTCTCAGAATTTCATGTTCATTAAAACTAGAGGCACAAATGAGTCAGGTATTACCTCAAATCCCATCTTTTCATACAGTTTCTGTGCAGGTGTGTTGTTTCTATGCACATGCACGTATGCATGTTCAATACCTGTCACATAAAGATTTGATTGAAGATATTTTTTAACCAAATTCACATTATACTTCACTAATTCAGAAAATTCTAAGGGAAGTGAAATTATCTACCATTGGATTTGACCAAATCGATAGCAAAATGCAGCATGTTGGTTGCAATTCCCTGGCGTCGTGCTGATTTAGCAACACACAAGTTGGCAACATAACCATATCTATTAGGGCCTGTACCGTGGATGCTGCAGAAGAGAGGAGCCTTCACCCTTTCCTGTGCAGGTTATTAACTCCATTGCTAAGGTAATGAAACTATTTGATCAGATTGATGGACTAAAAGATTGGCACTTCAAATTAAAAAAGAATGAATCATACCCCAGGAAAGGTCTCTCCATGCAGTAAGCACCTGACACTCAAATCAAGAGTTCCGACAACACCTTTCAGTACAGTACGTTTTATATGTTTTTCTTCCTTCCTAACCTGATAATTTGATATGTGAGTGATTGGTCTAAAGCTTCAATAAAGCACATGTATATAGAGGGAGAAAAAAAGGCAGCAATTTTTTCTTTTTTTTTAGGACTGAAGATAAATTGAGAGCACTTTCAATTAAATCAACTCCAGCCTAGATATGGGGCTTCAATTTGTTCAACTTTTTTTTTCATGTTCTCTTATTTTTTTACTAAAGAGAACTGATATTCGATCTTATAAAACATCATACCATAATAATGCATCTACACTTTTGTCCATGAAGGCTTGTCCGTCGCCTTTTTATGGCATGGAATTCCTGCATAATATGAGAAGCAGTAAGAATTTTATGCCACAGAAGACAATAAAAAGCAACCGGAAAGGAAAAATATGCACTCCTACCTGCTCTGCAAATTTCCTTTTGTGGTTATCAACATATCTGTGTTAATCAGGGATAGCTTCTGTTAGTAATGTCCATCCCTTCCATTACTATATATACATTAATATCGACCTCAAATGAGGTCCTGAGCAAGAACCTCATCAGGGTATCTCCTCCAGAGACCTCATTAATTTGGGGGAGGGGCTAAATTGTTTTAAAAAAATGCAAATAAGGGGCATCAAATGGAAGGACATATAACTAGACTACATATCAGGATAACATATTGAAGAACTCAGTTAAAACCATTGCCCTGCATCATGTTCTTTGCTTTCTCAATCCATCAGCTTAGTTTTAGTCAGTCAAAAGTATATTTTTCAGCAGTAAGAACGCAATTCAAGTTGCCTAAACTGGTTTTATCATTTTTGTATTATGCTAGCACTTAAAAGGAAACACATTGCACATCAGTAAATTCCAGTTTGTTTGAGATGACATGCGCACCGGTCATTTCTACCCTCCCAGTGACTTTCTGCTCGCAGCCAGGCTGCTGTCTGCCACAGAATAAGAGAACAACAATCACCACAACAAACACAAGTTATTTATGAACACAAATAAGATGAGATATAAAGGAAAGGACAAAGAATAAGACAGCCAAAAGCAGATTTTGTAAAAAAATAAATAATTTTTTGGTCTTGCTGGATGGGCCAGTGATATGAGGAGGCAAAGGAACAAAAATACTTGACTATCATAAAACATGCAATAAAATACTCCCCATTTTTATTTTATCAAAATTTTCTTTAACACCAGCTGAATACATAAAAAAGAGTGAGCCAAATGAATAAAGATGAAAAAGGAAAGGAATAATCCATGGAGAATTTGAACGAGGGTGCAGATAGGAAGGAAAAATAATCAATAACATACCCAATATTCCTCATCTATCACAGCTTCTCTTGCCACAAATTGCCCAAATTCAAACTTTCTCTCATGCATCAACTCCTTTTCTGGCACTTGAAGCCGGTCAAATCGCAGATCAGCATCAGTTAACCTCTGTGTATCTGATGAGTAAATAGATTTTGCCGGAACCTGTATTGATAACTCTTCCTTCTTTCTTGTTTCAAAAGACCCAGAATAATTATTCATAGCCCTGCTGGCTCCCAAAAAATAAAAGCCCATGTAGTGTTTTTCTTTTTAATTATCAGGGATGTTTCATTTACCAAAAGAAAAGAAAAGAAAAGAAAAGACGGGCATGAGCAAGAACTTACATTGTCCAGGATGAAGGAGTTCTACTGAATTTGTGAAAATTTCTGAATCCATAATGGGAAAAGCTCAAGAATTCAGGTTTGTGAAGGGAAATAGTCAACATGAGAGCTTGGTTAAATTTCAGTGCTGGTTTTATTCATGTTACAGAGAATTGGAGAAAGGAAAGGAAAATTAAAGAGAGAGAATCTGAAGAAGAAGAAGAAGAAGAAGAGGGTTTTGAAGGTTTGTTTCTATACAGACAGGCCCTCCATTTCTAAACACTCTGGTAAATTTGTGGTGGGACATACGCGTGTCATATGGATAAGACAAACTGCTCCTTCTTTCTTTATCTACTTTTAGCAAACCCTCAAATTAATTTTGAAATTAATAAATATTTTGTATATAATTATTAAAAATCTTATTGGATGCTCCAAAATATTTTGCCATCGTCTACCAAAATAAAATAATTAATTTAATCATCGGCTCGGAGCCCAGCCACTTGAATTTCAGACTTCAAATTAGATATTATTATTATTATTATTATTATATTGCGTTTGAAAGATCCTTCAAAGTCAATATAGTAATGCTCTACTTGTCAATCCATGGTGACAAGATGCTTCCTGGATGGTGCCACGTGCTTCCAACTCAATATGCTCTTAGGATTGATTTTCACTAAAGTAATTTTTTAGTTTAAAATATAATATTAAAAAATATTTGAAAAATAATATATCCAAACAATAATTATCTGCTAAAAGTTCAATTTCATTTTAAAAGCATCTTCTTTGGATTCGATTTTATAATATAAGGATATATATATATATATATATATATATATAAAGAAGGGAATATTGGAGGGTTATTCCACTTATTCATGGCAGAGCCACTTGCTCCTCTCTCTCTCTCTCTCTCTGACTACGAAATCCAAAACAAGACCCGCTGCTGGTTTCCCATACCGTTCTCTGTGTGCCTCCCCCACTCATGGCCTGCGTCGTCGTCTTTTTCTTTTTTCTTTCTTTTAATTAACACTTTAATTAACAATTAATTATTATATATATATATATATATATATATATATTTCAATAACACTTTAATTAACAATTAATTATTTTCCTACACTCCTCTTCTAGGGTTCGACTAGGAAGGGTAGATCACTTCATATCTTAGAACAATTGGGTCTTAAATTGGTGCGATCTTTTTATTTATTAATTAATTTTGAATTATATTTGTCTAAGTATATACGTAACAATAAGAACTAAATATACTCAAACCTAAAAATAACTATATTAATTTAAATTAACCAAAAAAAACACTGTTTTTAGTGATACAAACAAAGACTACAAAATCGCTTTTTATCAAAACTTCAAAAGCACTAAGCGCATTGGTCGTAGCCTAACGTCCTCACTCATGTTGTCATATCAAATTCTCCATTAAAATCTACGTTCAAATCTTTATCGGGAATATAGGGGGGGAAATGAATTTAGGGTTTAGTATGATTAGAATGATAGGTTAAGAACATAACAAATTCAATGTGATTTTGGTAGGTTTTTATTTTTATTTTAAAAGAGATGAAGACGATTTACTATGTTTTTTAAAATATAAAAATGTTAAGAGCAAAATGAAAAAAACATAATTTTTTTGGTTTTTTTACTTTAATTAAAATATTCATCAATACAAAGTAAAATTTAAAAAATAAATTGAATAAGAATAAAATATTAATAAAAAAACATGAACTACTTCAAAAGGACAAAACAAACTAAACAAATTAAAATCAAATTGAAAATTAAAAGAATCAATATCAAAATAAATAATAAATTAAAATTAAAAAAACAAATCAAAATATCGCAAAAATGAAACCAAACCAAGATGTGCGTTTTCAGCCACTTACCAGACCTGCAGACAAAGGGATTTTGATTCATTCCTTGTTAGGTGGCTTTTCAACTTTTAATTGAATGAAGAAAGAGGACACTTTGCAAGAAAATAAGAAGAAGAAGATTGACATTTCAGTACATAGCTGAATACTCTTAGGAACATAGACTGCGCTTGCTGACTGAAGGAAGCAATAGGATAGGAGCTTCAGCATTCAATGGTCGTAGGCATGAAGGTAAGCTACAGAAATATTGACTCGTCCAGAAATATTATCTATCTATGACATCCGTGAAAAACCTGTCGGCATTGTGAGCTTATATTGACCTGAAGATGATCATTATTATTATTATTAATTAATTAATTTCTAAATATCAGTGGAAAACACTGTAGCAATTCAAAGTATTTTGTGAAAATAGCTGTAGTCCTTTGTCCTTTCACATGATTAAGCTTTTTTGTTAATTGCAAGTAGTCTCCGGTTTAATCATCATCTCGTTGTGTAGATCATACAAACTCCCTGGCACCACAATTTCATTTGTGCATCTCATCGGCACGACATTTCTGGCTTGACCTGCTTTCTTACCAGGAAATCTTGCAGGTGTTATTCAAAATCTGGCAAAACCATACACGTTGGCCTCCGGAGCTAAGAAAAAACACACCATTTTGATTGCAGATACGTGTAAGAAAAGGTGGCAAGATCCTCAACTTGTTCATAAATAATAAAAAAAACCCTCATCGATGCAAAGCCCGGCTGCATCTGTACATCCATTCGTAGTTTAACAAGAAAAAGGGGCAAAAACTGCTACTACTCTTAAATTTCCAGGAATATTGCAATATTTGCTTTGCTATTTTCCTCCTGCGTCCTAATTTGCGGCCAAATGTTCCCAACATTGGACCACCATATAGACTACGATAGCAAATCTCTCAATGGTCAGGGTCTTTCAAATCCCATGCATGCTGAGCATCTTTTTCCTGCCACCTTAGGTTCAATATGAAGTTCTGCGCGGAAAAAGGGAAACATTGAAAAATTATTTTAAGAATCAACCATGGAGACTACTAGGTATACGGTATTTAAATCATCCAATTTATTTTTAGCACTAGTCTCTGATTAGAACCGGTAGTTGAAATTTCATCTTTTATATCGCCCAAGTCTCCATTACGTCGTCCTAACACCCATATCTGTTCAACTATAAGTGTAACTTCTATAATGAAAATGGCCCGGTTGTCCTCAGTTTTCTCGAGGACAAAGTCTTTTATTGTTTATTTCTATCGGTTTACTTGAAAACAAGAAACTCTGTCATTGTTCAATAAAAAAGTTGCACATCTTGAACAAGATTGCTTTTCAAGCGATTAAAAATAGGGCACTGGGCAAATCGCAAAAAAGCTTTAAACAGTTCTCTACCTATACGTTAAACAGGCAACAGGATACAGAAACAAGAAGATGAGATTTTGGCATTTCATCTAAAAATTAAAGGGATAGACAATAACAATTATTATATTATATAAACTAAAAGGACAGGATCCTAACCCAGCCTCGTGTCCTCTTGAGCTGGGTTGTTACCCATCTAGATACTGCCTTTTCTTTGCCTTCTCGAAACCGCCATTTCCACAGTTGCTAATAAAACCCCCTTCAAGGACAACTCTCTAAGACATAAACCCAAATTTCTAGGAAATGATACCCACAATTGATACTATAATTGCAGAATCCTCTATATCCAACATATCATTTAAGATGCACATCCATACTACAAATGTGTAGTGGTGCTTGGAGAAACATCCACAAGCCATATCCTCTACCATTATGCTCTATATAACCACATGGAAGAATTAAAGCATTCATTCCATTGTACTATTTTCCCCTGAAATCCATTTTGATTAAGAACTTTGACAGCTTCAATGGAGCATAAGAACACACTTGTGTCACTGGGGGGCTATATTATTCTTGTTATTTTGTTTCTTTCTAATTTAGTCCTCAAACACCACACATTCCTAATTTTTTCCCTCATTCTTTCTCTCACCAGTAACAGCTATTTAATATTTTCTCTCCTGCAACAAACAATATACCATAACTTACTCCAGAATCTTCACACATGTAATGAGATGTACAGACTTCACCTAAACCAGTCTTGAAAGGATTAGATATAAGCAATGCAGAATAACATGTCTACTCTAATAGTAAACATGCTCATATCATTAGCTAGCAAACAATAGCCCCAAAGGGATGCTCATTAATTCTGAGAAAAGATAAAAAGTTGCTCATATCATAAAAGCTAATAGCAACAAATAAAAACTTCAAAGAACATGTAGAATGTTCTTTGATGCTTGAGGAAAAACTAAGGGATTCCATGTTCTACAGAAATTCAGTAAGAAATCAAATGATTAATGTAAATGACAAGGATAGGCAACTCCACCTTTTTGACTACTACCAATCATGATGTATGGGTTAGAATAGCCTCTACTCTATCCAATGATGCTTGCAGTCGTCCCGAGTTCATGTTGAACAATGGCTCACCAGTACCCAAAGCCCTGAAAGATGTAAGGTTTCATTTATGAACCATAACATGCGAATAAATAAACCCACACAAAAAAATTAAATAAGTTAGCATGTGACCCTGACATGAGAACCAGTTATTCAAATTTAGTTTCTTACGCAACAATAGCACTTTAATAATAAATTAATCCTTCACGGACTAAAGAATGGAAGATCAAGGAACTTGCCCAGTAATTTCTGGAAGAACATAATCTGCCTTCCACCCAAATCGCAAATCCATGCCAGGAAACAACCCAAGTGATGTCTTATTCTGAATCCTAGATATGCCATCTCCACCTAAACAAGTTGTAAGCTTCCAATTCCAACCAGTAGCATGCGACTGAAAATTGTGGCCTATGCCAACCTATATTTCCAAGAGTTACAGGTCCCGATCACCACAAAAATACATACACATGAGTTTAACAACCATTAAACTATCCAGACCACAAACTACTCTTTTTTAAAACTAACCAACCAGCCATTACATGCTAAAATCCAAAAGATGTGGGAGTGGATCAAATCAAACCTGGAGACTTAGAAACTTAGTAACAGGAATCTTCTTTGAAAAAACACGTACATCCTGATGTATTGGTTCATACATGAATTTCCACCTCCGTTCCGGGGATAAGGGTTTCAGAACAATCTTGCCTTGGAATTCATTGATTGGAGCATTATAGAACTGGATCAAAAAGTGGGTTCCAAAACTCACAACCAGAAAGACAGCAGACCAAGTAGTGCACAAACAGTACAGCATAAAAAAAAAAAAAATAGACATGCATTCATCAAAAAGTATAAAAGGAATTCCATTCAATCACAACAGAAATGAGAAAGGGAATATCCATATTGTTCAAGTGTTTATTTGACAAATTACCAAAATCCATCACTCTATCAGGGGTGATGAATAATTTATTTATTTCTTTTTAATACCCACTACCCTGTCAAGTTTTCCATATAATACAAACTCACAATAGCTTAAGGTTACACTTTTTAAGTTCAAAACTTTCGTGATCACATCTTAGTGCTTTGATTAAATTAGCTGTCTATTTTTAATAGCAGAAAAAGGTTTTCCAGACATTGAATCCATTACTCTCTGCATAGCATTTTTAATCCTTGTGAAGGATTCACGTCAAAGAATTCAAGTCGAAATAAGATATTCATCAAACAAGGAAACCTGGCAAAATTTACCAAAATAGCCAAAAGCCAGAGCTGTTAACCAGAAAGAAAATTGTCAGAACAGTATATTACCATGAAAAAAAAAGAAAGAGACAAAGCTTTAGAATACAACCAGATTGCCATTACAAATCAATCTTCGTACTTACAAGTATCCTTCATCGTAAAGGAATAGCCAACACCAGAAAAACACATTTTCTTTCACAATGTTGATCTCCAGCGAAGGTTATGCGAAAAAGAAAAACAAACTAGCAACAACATGTTTCCTTGACCAAAATCCCATCTTGCTTCCACTCTTACACTTTCACTCTTATTGATCATTCACCACATAAATTAAGAACATAGCATAGAAAACCAAGTAATATCCCAAATAATCCATTTTTCAAACATAAACTGCCTCTTGGCTAGCAAAAAAAAAAGGTAGAAAATCCAAATAATACCTCTAAATTAAAACCAACTCGAATCCCCTCAATTTCCTTTCTGAACTTGAAAAACAACTCCGACGGTATCAAATTGATATTGTAAAGCTCTTCCCATGAAGTGGGCTCCTCTCCATTTGAACCAGAATCCATTTTTCTACTGCAAAATAAGCCCACCAGTCCTGCGCAGAAATTCTCTTTTGAGTCTCAAACTTTACTAAATAAAGCTTCTTTTTTTTTTTTTTTTGCTTTGAAATGAACGAAAAGTTTCTTTCCTGATTTTCTATTAAAAAGAAAAACTATAAAGAATAAGAATTTACTGGCACAGAAACCCTACCTCTTCCTCCTAAAATATGTATTTTTTTTAATTTAAACAATGTTATTTTTATTGAATTGTCTATTTTCATGATATAAATGGTAGGTTCATAAGTTAACTTGTAAGGTTCAGTAGATAATTTTATCAAATATATGGTAAAAAATAATATTTATCATATTTTTTTTATATAATTTTTAAGGATAAGCAACACGAATTTATTATTAGTAGTATTAGTTAAATTTAAAAAAAAAAAAACTAAACAAAAAAATATTTTATTGGGATAATATTTTTATTAATTTTATTATTTAATATTAATTTTTTTATGAGGTTATTTTATTTTTATTATACAAATAACGGGTTCATAAATTAACCTACTTATTTTTCTAATAAATTCCCCATTTTTTTAATATTATATTGATTGAAAATTAGATATTATGATTTATTTTATTTTTATTTTTATTAGATTATTTTAATCTTATGATCCAAGAATAATATAATTAATAAGTTAACTCAATTAGATTATCCTACTCTCATTATATATAGATTATAGGTTAACCCGACTGACTTAGTTTTTTTCATTATTTTTTTCTCAATTTTATTCAATAATATTATATTGATTCATAATTATACTTAATGAATTGTTTTTGTTTTTCTTTGTATTGGGTTATTTGGTCTCACAACCCAAGAATAATCCTTTATAAGTTAACCTAAATTGTCGCGTTTTGTTTTCATATTTTTTAATATTTTTTTCAGTTATGTCATTCAATATTAGATAGATTAAAAATTGAGCTTCAAAATCGGTTTTGATTTATTTTCTATATAGATATCTTAGTCTTATGATCAAGGTTGTATATTTTGGCATTTTAACTCTAGTTAAATCAAATTGTTATTTCAATTTTTTTCTAAGAGGTTATCTCGATTTTATAATCTAAGTCATAGTTTCTTCTATATTGAATTTTATTGTTATTTGGTTATCCCTATATCACATTCAAGATTTGAAGTTTGACGAATTAACTCATTTTTTTCCTTTTTCATTTTCTTCTTCCAATTTTATCATTTAAAATTGTGTTAGATTGATAATTAAACTTCATGACTTATTTTGGTTTACTTTTTATTAGGTTATACCAACTTCATAACTGAAGAATAATGTTATATGAGTTAACCTAACTTGACTTATTTTTTTTTTAATTTTTACAAATTTCATTATGCAACATTAAATCTAACATGGTCAATTGGGAATTGAGGCTAATAATTTATGTAGATTTTTTCTATATGAGTTTTCTTAATCTCATAACCAAAGATGCAGATTTAACCATTTAACAAGTGTTACATTAAATTGTTTTTCTCTTTTATATGGTTATTTATGACTCATGACTAGGGTCATGTGTTAACATATTAACTCTCTTTTTTTTATAATTTTTTTTATTTTTTAATTCAATATTTTATTGATTAAGAATTAAATTTTTTAATTTATTTTGATTAATTTAGAAGAAAAAAAGTAAAACATGAGGACGAATTATAGTATCCCTTTTAGCAAAGCATTATTCATTCAAATATTACTTCTTTTTTTTCTTTGATATGTTTCAATCAATATTTTTGTTATCCTTCAATATTATATTTTTATTGGGTTATCTTACACTCTAGACATAAATTACAAGTTTGGTGGGTTAAACCGATTGACTTTGGTATTGTTTTTTTCTTAATTAACTTTTTTTTCTTCTAATTTCATCATTTAATATTAAGTTGATAAGGAATTAAGTTTTATGATTTTTTTCTATTAGGTTATTCCAATCTTATAACCTATAATTAATGCTTAACACGTTAACTCGAGTTTTTTTTTTTTATATATTTTTTAATTTAATCATTCAACATTGGATCATTTAGGAATTTAATTTTTTAGTTAGTTTTTGATTTGCTTTCTATGGGGGATATATTGGTCTTATGTTTAGGTTGTTTTTTTTTTTTTAAAAAAAAAAAAACACTTCTAAGAGTTTATTATGATATAACCCCAATCATGGGTCCTTCAATATTGAATTTATTTTTTAATAGGTTGTCCTTATTTTATAACTTGGTTCGTAAGTTTAGTGGGCTTACCCAATTGACTCAATTTGTTTTTTTTTTTTTTGCTAACTTTTCTATCAATTCCATCATTTAACATTAAGAGTGTATTTGATATTGCGGTTGCTGTTATGGCTAAAGTTAAAAAAAAACATATTCAAAAAAACACTTACATTGCGGTTCAAAATAAATAGTGAAGTATTTGGTTAAAATTGTGGTTGAGTGTGAGGTTGAAAAAAAAACAGTTTTGTGTGTTTGGTTGTGAGTGTGTTAGAGTGTGGTTATAGTTGCTTTTAAAAGTGATATTTATTTAGAAATACATCAAAGTGATAATTTTTTATTTTTAAAAAATTATTTTTGACATTAGCACATGAAATGATCTAACAACATCAAAAAATTAAAATTAAATAAAAAATAAAAATAAAAATTTTCAATTTTTTTAAAAACATTTATGAAACGTAATGCCAAATAGAACCATAAGGTATATGTAGATATTTAAAAAAAATAATGGATGATATAACTAAAAACAAAGATCTTTGAAATAAATGGTTTGTAAGAAGATCAATAAAATACCAGAGATAAAACTTGGTTAAATCAAGGCTTAACCGAGCTCAAATCTTCAAATTAACCAAGCTAGTTTTGATTTACTATTCATTTATGAATAGTATTTTTTATTTGTATTTTTCTATATATTTTTTTAGATATCTTCCAAGCTATATGAGTGGTTGTGGTCTATTTGCGTACAAGAACAACTTATGCCATCATACTGGACTTGCTTTCCAAAATATCCCTTTTATCTTGTGATGTCAGGCTGTTACTATTCCTTGATAAGGCAGGTTTGTTCAGCGTCTAAACAAAACGAAGAACTAAAGTTGATGAAAATTAGTTTGCTGTCGATGGAAAAAGCTACTTGAAGTTGCTTTGTTGAAAACGTTGGTTGGAACGCGTTTCATGGTGGGCCATGTCAATATTTGCATGGTTTGGTTTATGTTTTGTTCATTACCAAATAGGCAACACAATTTTTTTTTGAAACGTGGCTCACACCACAAAACCAAACGGGCACTAAGTTTGTTTGACAATTAGGTTTTATATTTTATTTTGGTTTATTATTTATTATATTATACCAATTTCATGATCGAAACATAATGCTTAATGAGCGAATCTAGATTGATTTGACTTAAATTTTAATTGATTGTTTTTTATAGATTTGATTGCTCAATATTGAGTCTAACATAATTGATTGAAAAATGAACTTCATTATTTATTGTTATTTGCTCTATATAGAGTATCTCAATATCATGAATAAAGTTGCAAATTTGACTGATTAACTTAAGATGAATTAGTTTTTATTTATTCCTTTTCTATTAGAGTTATGACTAAGTCATGGGTTTGACAAATTGGATCCGATTATTTTTATATGTTTTTTAATTTCATCTTTCAAGCAATGCTTGAACTTTACTACAAGGATATGTATCCTTAACATATTTGTAAAGCTCTTAATTGTAACAACTCCTTCACTAATACAACATATCGTGACATAATATTTATAATAAAGTAATACTTGACATTAATATCTTTAGTCCTCTCATGGTACATCCATCTCTTGGGCAAATAAACAACATTATGACAATCATAATATATAATAGTCAACTCATATGACAAATCAAGATTACTAACCAAAACTCTCATTCATAAAACTTATTTTTACCTTTTTGTTGATATCATATTTTCAACCTCTATTATAAATAAGACAAGATAGGTTGTAATATAGTGAAAATACAGCTTGTCAACAATCTTTTTCAATCCAAATCACTAGTGTAATCTAAATCTGTAAAACCCCATTATTTGAAGTGATATTATTCTTATCATATATCAAACCAACATTTATAGTGCCTATAAGAAAATAGAATATCCATTTCATGATCTACACTAGTATTTATGAACTTTTCATGATTTTTTATAAACCTTCTACTAACATTAATAACAAATGAAATGTTTGGACGAGTGTAAACCATATATATAAATAAAGAGCAACTCCAATGACAAAAGTTATTTTGGAGAGTCAAATCTCTAAAATGACTTTTTGAATAATGTATTTATGATTTTTTTGTTGATGTGTATTACAATGGTAAAAGTTATTTTGGAGAGCCATTTTTTTATATTATTATAAATATAGTGCAATTATTTTGTATATAGTATAATTATGCAATTAATTATACAATTAATAAGAGTAAGCTATATAATTAAATAATTAATTTTAAAAAAACCCTACAACAATAAATTTATTATTTTTTTAATTATATTTAAATAAAAAATAAATTTAAAATAAAATACTCGCAATATTTTAAATTTGAAATACAATATTAATAAATTACAGTATTAATAAACTCAAATTCTATCAAATTTACAATATTAATAAACTTATAAAAATATATATTTAATACAAGAAAAATAACATCATTATCAACATACAAATTACAAATAAATACACACCAACTCTAAACACAAAATTTAAATAATTTATAAATCTAACAGTAAATTTAAAGTATGTAATTAAACTAACTGATAAAATTTTGTATAATTACATTTTTATACTAACTATTATTATTATTATTATAATTAACCCCTCTTCACCCCACCAAACCCATTTAGATTTACCCACCACCACTCCCTTCCATTCTGTGCCACCCCACACACATAGAGCACTCCTCACCCTCCCTCCCTGCCCACACACACATAGCACTCCTCGTCCCACCCACCAACCCATACAAAGCATTCCCTGTCCCATCCCCCACCATAGAAACCTATGAACATGCAAACTGCAAGGGAGAAGAGCTAAGCCTGGGATGCAAGGGAGGAGAAAGCAATGAATATTTTTATTTATTTTATATTTTGGTTTTATGGTTGAAGTGCTAAAAATAGCACCTGAAGATGAGAAGAGTCATTTGGGCTATTGAAATGGCTTACCAATTAGAGTAGATAAAAGTAAGAGTAAAAGCTACAAAATTAATTTTTTAAGTTTGCCTTCTCAAATGGCTTGCCGATTGGAGATGCTCTAATACCTTTAAATCTACTAATATATAGAGCACTATACATATCTTCCTTCTCCTTCTTGTTTTTTGGTGACAAACCTAAATATAACCTCAAATGGAATACAAGCACAACATATATTAGCTTGTAGGCTTGCATACCAAAACATTCAATTATCTTCTCAAAATACTTATTATGTGACAAAACTTTGATCTCTACATATTTTTATACCTATAATGTTCTTAGTTGTACCCAAATCCATCATCTTAAACTCACTACTAAATTGATTCATTAACTTATTAATCTTAGATATATTCTTGGAGGTGATCAATATGTCATTAATTTATGATAACAAGTACATAAATAAACCACATGCGAGATTTTTAAAATATTTTTTTTGAACAAGAGCTTTTTAAAATATACACAACTATCATAGTCACTCCTAAAATAACCATGCTCAAACATATAAATATTAAACCTTTTATGCTACTATCTTTATGATTGTCAAGCCATATAATGACTTCATCAATAACCATACATGATCTTCTTTACCTTGAGGAATAACACTTTTTAGCTAATGAATATAAATATTTTCCTCAAACTCACTATGTAGAGAAATTAGTTACTTAAAATCTTAGTTAAAGAAAGAAATTATAACAAGTAAAACCTAGATGGAGCTATAGAAATTAAACTAGCATACCCATAACCCAATAATAAAAGAAGGAAAATGAGAGGTAGAGGAACTGAAATCCCTAAACCAATAGTTAACACCCCAAACAATCCAATATAATTGAGCAATCAATAACCCTTTCTATTTTGTGGAAGGATAAATGATATAACCAATTGCATGAATGTATGATCATGCTGCTTTTCATCTTGTGTGAGATAACACCCACAACACATCACAACTTAGCTCAACTAGGTGAAGAGAAACTAAAAAGAGAGGAGGCCTAACCTTATAAGAAACCATAAAAAAAAAAAAAGTAAAGCAAGAGATCCAATCACGAATGAATCCTCTTAACTAGTTGGACCAAATCATGGCTAGAATTTCAAGAGCTAACAAAAGGCTAACCAAATTCCCTTAAACATGGCACATCATAATTTCTCAGCTAACCAAACACCAAAACAACCCATAGTTGATAAAATTAATAAACATGAAGTCTATTGTGGCAAAAACAAATCCACACACAAACTAATGAGACAAAAAGGCATAAAAATCAACCTTGCATGCCCATAAAAAGCCTTGATCCATAAAGAGCACAAAAACCAACCTTGCAGAAATTATCTTCCTATTCTTTTTTAGCCCAAAAACACCTCTAAGAAATTAAAAAATGAAAAAATAAGACAATTTTTGACAAATACCATTTAATCCACCAAAGTCATTAAGAGTGAAATTACCACCACACTACCAAAGAAAATGACTTTATATCCATAATACATCCATCAGTAAAAAGGAAATGTGTTTTATTGTTTCTATTAATGTTAATAAAATAGAACTAGTACATTTAACCACACTTTGTTGTGGATCAAACTATTTTTTTTTAAATTTTAAAAAATGTTAAGATTATGAAGATTTTTATTAGTCTCATTAAATATAATCAAGTGATTTGATCTTGAAATCTATCAACTCAGTTTCTTGTCTAACTCGAGTTTCAAATTAAACCGTGTAGAAGTTGACCCAAAGTGAATTATTCAATTTAATAGGTCCAATTACAAGTTGAAAGACCGATGAAAATATTACATAACTTTTAAAAAACTTTAAGATGATATTTTTTTTAATAATGAGGGGTTGCCAAATTGAATCTACCTTGGTTACCCTCCAACTTGGGTTATGAACTTCAATTAATTTAATAGCTTTATTGCTTTTGTAAATTATTTTTATTTTATTTTAAAATTAGATGCTTTTGAAATCGTGCATCATCCATAAAAAAAATATTTATTTTGAGATTGTAACAATTTTATAGAAAGTAAAAAAATAAACCATAAATCTCATTTTAACCAATTTAATATTGAAGAATAATGAAATAAAAAAATCAAAGGACCAAAACTTAAAAAACTATACTTAAGGTTTGATGAGTAAACCTTCTAAATCCATGATTTGAGTAACCCGAATCAACATGTCAAACCTATAAACTAGGTAATAAACTTCATTAAGATTAATAATAAAAGTAGATGATCACAAAATTGAGTGTCAAACCAATGCTAAGATTTTTTTTAAGATCAATAACTTCATAAAAATCAAAATAAAACAAATTAAGAAACTCAATTTTCAATCGTCTAAATATTATAGGATAAGATTAAGAAAAATAAATTTAAAAAAGAAAAGAAAAGTTAAACTTACCAAATCCGTTAACACGCCCATGAACTTTCTAAAATCTAATAACAAGTCTTTTTTTAACTATTTTTTTAAACAATATGATAAAAAGAAAAAAAATCCCAGATCAATTATATATATAAAAAATAGCAGACTAAACCTACTAAACTCATGAATTGAGACAACCAAAATTACCTTGCAAATCAAGTCATTGCCACCATAAAATTTAATAATCTAGTTTTTTTATTTAACTAAACTTTTTATAAACAGACCATACATGATTTAAAATATTTTTCTAATATCAACATGATGTCATGATATTATTTTTTGATAATATGATAATTATATAAAAAATAGATTAAAATAAATCATCAATTCTAAATCTTTATAAATACATCTAAGAATTAAATTAAAAAATAAACAATAAAAAAATCAAAATCAAAATTTATAAATTATTATTGTAATATGCAATATTATCAGGTGTGAAATCTTTTATAGTAATCATTTAGTTGATAGTCTAGTGATACGAGATTGAAATTAAAAAATTTATATTTTTTTGTAGTTTTAGGTTTGAATTTTATGATTGGTAATATAATAACTATTAAATTTTTTTATAATTATTAATTTTAAAATTTATAAAATTAATTGAGATATATATAAAATTTATATATATATATATAGATAAAAAATAATCGTTGGTATTTTATTTATAGAAAAGAAAGAGTAAAAAATGTACCCCTCTGAAGCCCTACAGTCAAAAGCCGAAACGCCAACCAAAGGCAACGACCTCCCAGGACAAAAAGCCGAGGCACCGCACTCACTCACTCTCCAGTCGACTACTAGAGAACTACACACAGAGAAACTCCTAAAATGACCAAAATACAAGCCTACGAGGACTTCCTGAAGGTTCACGGCATTCTTTTAGCAGCCTCAGGACTACCTCGTACACTGCACCGCAAACTGTTCGACAAACTTACTTCCGAGACTTTCGATGGCGGCGCCTACTTCCAAGTCCACCCATGCCAGGATGGCCGTCAGAGGCGCCTCCTGCTCACCTCTGCCGCCCCCATGCCCAAAGATTCCGATGTTTTTCTCATTGACCACGCCTGGACTTTCCGCCTCTCCGATGCTTATAAACAGGTACTATCTACAAATTTTTTTATTGCATTCTTTTAGTCAAGTGAGTTCAATTTAAGGGAATGTTTTTCAGTTTTGAGGGGTTTCTTTGTTTATTGGATGCTTTGATTTGTGGGTGCAGTTAGAGAACGAACCAACCGAGAGAAAATAATATAGCAAATGTTTAAGCTTTTTTGAAATTGAGTCATTTGAAATGTCATGATTTTGAGAAATTACGATCATCCCGTGGTATTGTTTTGTGGGTTTTGGGTACTAAAACCTTGTAATTGAAGGTTTTGCTAAGAGTTTTGGACACACAAACTCATCTGGTATTTTTGCCTACTGATGTTTACTTCATATAAGTTTCTCTTTTGAAGGTTGCAGCTAAAAATTCTAGCTTTTATTTTATCTGGTCTTTGTCTTTGTGTTAGGATATGGTTTCTGCTTGTTATCGTAATTGAAAGTTGACAATCTTTGAGTGTCTGCAGCTTAAAGAAGTGCCAGGGTTGGCCCAGAGAATGGCTGCTATGATGTGTGTGGATGTTGATTCAAATTCTGATGCTGAAGAGATAGATGGGGATGGAGTTTCACGAGACAACTATTCAAAATCGAATGTCACGGACATTGTTGAGAATGAAATTGGTTATGCGAAAGAGAGAGGCTATGACACTGTTAAGTGGTTGGAGCTTGAGGAACTTGACATTGACGATGACATGCTTCTCTCTCTTGATTTGTCTAGTAAATTTCCGGTCTGTCACCATTATTGTCCTTGGTTATTTGTATTTTACTATGGGAAATCACATTTATTACAGAATTGTTTGAGAAACAATATCTCTGGTTTAAAGAAAAACACTGGATATGATGATCTTATTTAGAGCAATACATTTTGAATAATTGCTTAGGAGGTGGTTGTGTCTGTTATGGTTTTTTCTTTTAAATTTTGTGCTTAGAATCTTTTTGTTCATGCAAAGCTCAATATCTACTCCTTGCTTTTGTTTTATTAGGATTTACTAGCACTTAGCCTATATGGAAACAAACTCGAGAATGGTGAAATAGTCGTGCAGGAAGTTACCAAATTGAAAAACCTAAAAGCTCTCTGGCTGAATAACAATCCAGTTCTAGAAAACTGGTATGTATGCTAATATGTGGACAAGACAATCTTCAGTTTTTGAAGCTGCCCTCGGTCCTTTTCCATTGAGGGATGACTGATATATTTTTATCTCAGTGATGGTTGCATGGCAGACACAATTTTCAAGGGATGTCCAGGACTTGAAATCTACAACTCATGTTTCACCGGCAATTTTGGTGAGTGGGCCTTAGGATTTTGCGGAGATGTATATAAGAAGGATAATCCTGGCCCTATCCATCAGAATGACCATCCATTGCAGAGTGTGACATCTCTTGACCTTTCAAACAGAAGTATTCATTCTCTCATTAACAAGGTCCAGAATTTTCTTTCATTTCTGAGTTGTTGCTTCATGCTTCATTTATTGGAGTTATAGCTAATCAATAGACCTAATATTTCCATTTGCATTCTCTGTGTTCTCCGTTCTGAAATGTAAAACAATCTCACATGCCAAAATGTGGGCTTTTCTTCCCCTTTGCTGAAACATTTTAATTGTTACAAATCATTTGCATTCATACTTATGAATTGATAATCCAACAGAATTTCACTGCTGATGCAATTGTGTTTCACTTTCCTCCAGGCATTTTCTCCTGGAGAGATGCCTTCTCTTTCACATCTGAATATTCGAGGAAATCCACTGAAGCAGAATCCAGTTAGTGAACTGTTCAAAGTATTGAAGGGGTTCCCTTGTTTACAAACTTTAGAGGTATTCTTGTTACAGTAACTATGAAAAGTAAACAATGCTTGAAATTGGCGATGGATGGTATGTTTTAAGATGCTTGTTTCTTCTTTTTGCAGGTGGATTTACCTGGACCCCTAGGAGAGAGCGCTATAGAAATTCTTGAATCTGTTCCAAATATTTCTCTGCTGAATGGTGTTAACAGATCAAAAATATTAGAAACTGGAAACCATATAATTGATTCTGTACTTCAGCCATGTCTTCCTGAATGGACAGCTGAAGAACCTCTTGCTGATCGTGTTATTAATGCAATGTGGTTATATTTGATGACATATAGACTTGCAGATGAGGAAAAGATTGATGAAACCTCTGTGTGGTATGTGTTTTTGCATTTAGCAAATGGTGATTCAGTACCTTTTTGGCTTACTTTGTTGACATGCTATCAGCTTTAGCTACTTAAAATCTTCACAAGTATAAATTTTTTGGCATGTGGCTTTTTTTTGTTCAAAAGCTTAAGTTACCAAAGAGCTTTGTGTTCATCCTTTTGTCATGAGATAAGTAATATAATTACACCGGCATAAAATTTGTAAATAGATGTTGAATTGTGAAAAATCTGAACTCAAGGTATGGGGACAGTTGTGTATTCCTCTTATTATTCAGAATGATGAAGAATGCTTAAGAAAGAGCAAAGAGGTCAATGAAGGTAGAATTTTGAGGCAACTGTAAATAGATATCACTTGGAAAGCACTATAATTCATAAAAAAAATTATATGATATTTTCATAGAATTGGAAAGTCGAAATATTTAGAAATATCAAGAAGCTAGGCTTAAGGACACTGCTTTATGGTTTTATGTGAATTGTGATGATGGTACACATAGCAGTCAATAAGAATAGTTATTTCTGGTACTAGCTGTCCTAAATTTGTCCAATATCCTTTCCGTTGACATTTATTATGTGACAAATTGCTCTACACTTTTAAATGCCAAAAAATTCTGCACAGTAACTCTTTTGGAGTTGAGAAGCACGCATTTTTTTACCTCAAATCTTCTTAATTGAGTGTTCTTTTGCTCTCACTTAGGGAACAAGCATGCACATGTCTGTTCTGTGGTCTGGCATAGTGAAGTGTTTTATTTTGGAGTTTCTTGCAGTTATGTAATGGATGAACTAGGTTCAGCTTTAAGGCACAGTGATGAACCAAATTTCAGGGTGGCTCCTTTTCTCTTCATGCCAGAGGGAAATCTGGACTCTGCTGTGAGGTTGTCCTGCCACTTTTTTTTACCTTTCTTTCGCTGATTTTGTGTATTTGTTCGCTAATTTTACTTGACATTTGCGATTCTTTAGTAACTTAACAGAAATCAAACAAAGTCTTTTCATGGTAAAAAAAATAAGCTGGAGATCATAAATTAAAAGATAAAATGATGCGCCTTGCTCCAACTTGTTCTAATGCTGGTCATGGAAAAGGCATGTGGAAAGGTTCTGTGCATTACTCTATGATGCAATCCTACTGTTAACATTAAAAATTTAATTTCAGCTATTCCATATTATGGCCAATCCAGAATGTTCAAAATGGAGATGAATGCACTCGTGATTTCCTATTTGGTATTGGGGAGGACAAGCAACGATCTGCCAGACTTACAGCATATTTCCATACACCACAGTTTTATTTTATTCAGGTATTATCGCCTAGTTTTGTATTAACTGTTTTTTCTTTTTTGAATATAAACTCAAACTTGCTATTTGGATTGGTATTAATTGCACCATTTCCTTCAGGAGTATGAGAAATTCCATCAAATGTTGCAATCAAAAAGTTCAACTCCCTTTCCAGTAAAGTCATCTTCCAGCAAATCCTTACGTCGTACTGATGGATGTGCTTTGCGTGTGTACACTGACTTACCTCAAGTGGAAGAATTTTTGACACGTCCTGAATTTATAATCAGTACGTGTTATGTTCCATTCTCTTAATTTTTTGTTTGTTTGAATCTCATTTGATTGGTAGCTTCTATCTAGTACTTGAATGATTTAGATGTGCTATGCAATTAATTCTGATATCTTTGAGAATATCTATGCTTGTGAAGTATGGGATTTAGTGTGAAATATTGCATTTCAGTGGCTAGATCTTTTGTTCTCTTGATCCGTGATAGATCAATACTTCACAAGGTTGAATGGTACAGTATGTCCTCCTTTCTTTGCAGGAATGCTAACTATGCCATTGCTGTATATGTTTATAGCAGACTAGAATTTAGTTTGGAAAAATAAGGGAAGTTGCAGATGCTAGGCAGACCATGAAACCTTTGTAGGATCTCATCATATGGATTTCAGGAACAAAAGGATTGCAGTAACCAACCTCGTGTGTGTTTGGTATTGTGGTGCAGAGTGCTTTTCAATTAAAAATGCATTAAAATGATGTAGTTTTAGAATATTTTTTATTTTTGGCATCAGCACATTAGAACCATCCAAAAACACCGAAAAAACTTCAATTTAATGCATTTTCAGGAGAAAAGCAATTTGAAAAGCAAATGCTACTGTAAAAATAAATACTCACCTAGTTTTGAAATGTAGTTGTGTCGAAGTTTCTTTTTTATGAATATAGGATGTGTGCATGTTAATCAGGGAAGACTTTAGTGTGTTTGGAAACTTAGAGTGTGTATGGATTCTAAAGATGGTAGGGAAAACAATGGAAATTTAAGAGAGGAAACGAAGTGCAATTGAATTTCTGGGTTTGGTTCAAGGAAGGTTGCGGTCCTCCCTATTTGGGTGGAAAGTTTTTGTGATCCAAAAAGAAAATTTAGAAATTTCTTTCCTGTTCCTAATTTTAGGATCCAAACAAAGTAAACTTGCTTAATTTCCTTTACATTACTTGTATTTTTATTCCTTTCCCTCAAAACATGTAGAAGTTTGGTATCTCTTTCTCATGCTCTGACAAGCTTCTCTTGTAATTTGTCTTGTTAAAAGCCACTGAGTTGAAGGATGCAGATATTATATGGACAAGCATGCAGGTGGATGATGATGTCAAAAGAGCTGCTGGAATTACAGATCGGCAATATATAAACCAATTTCCCTTCGAAGCTTGTCTTGTTATGAAACATCACTTGGCAGAAACTATTCAGAAGGTAAAGACAACATGTCTAATGCATGTATTCAAGCATGCATGCTCTTGGATGAACCTGCTTTGTCCCCCAAATACCATTTTTTCCTCCAGATAGGTTTTAGTTTAACTAATTATACAGTATCTTTGCATGGGTATTGGAACATTCAATAGGGTTTGCATTTGTTTTGCAAGAATAACTGATTTCTCTAGTTCCATTTATCCGACAGGCATATGGATCTCCTGATTGGTTGCATCCTACTTATAACTTAGACTCTCATCTCTCTCCATTTATTGGTGACTATTATGTACGCAAAAGAGATGGATTGAACAACCTGTGGATCTTAAAACCATGGAACATGGCCCGAACTATTGATACAACTGTAACAGATAATTTGTCAGCTATTATCCGCCTGATGGAAACTGGTCCAAAAATATGCCAGAAATATATCGAGCATCCTGCTCTGTTCCAAGGCAAGAAATTTGATATCCGTTATGTAGTACTGGTTCGCAGTGTGAAGCCTCTGGAACTGTTCCTTGCAGATGTTTTCTGGGTATGCTATTTTTCTTTGTTGATTTGCTAAGATGCTAAATGATATGGAACAGATTTGCAAATTCCTTCTATTAGGATGCCTATCTTGAAATAGCTATTTCATTGTTATTTTCAGGTTAGGTTGGCAAACAACCAATACACTCTTGACAAGCACAGCCTTTTTGAGTACGAGACCCACTTTACTGTTATGGTATGTTTTAACCATTTTTGATTGCAAAATCAGAAATATTTTGGTCATAAACATGCTTCAAGGGGTTGAAAATGGAATGTAGAAGAAAGAAATAAAAGCATTTTGCTATACAGTATTGTTAAATGAGGGTTTTTTTCCTTCTCATTGTCATAATTGGCTGGGGTTTTAGCATACATTTCTTCTTGGAGAGTTTTGTTTCTTTACTTTGATGTAATTGGGAATGGCTTGCAGAACTATCGTGGAAGAATGAATCACAAGAACACTCCAGAGTTTGTGAAGGAATTTGAACAGGAGCACCAAGGTTATAGCCTCCATCACTTATTGCTTTCGTTCCTGAAGAGAATGGCTATTCACAACCAGAAACGTATCCATTGGATAATAGAATTCACTAAATGTAGATTCTTGTGTATGTTGCAGTTAAATGGTTGGATATCCATGAGAGAGTAAGAAATATGATTCGATCTGTTTTTGAGGCAGCTGCAACAGTACATCCAGAGATGCATAGTCCAATGTCCAGGGCAATGTATGGTGTGGATGTCATACTTGATAACTCTTTCCAGCCAAAGTTATTGGAGGTTTGTAGTTGTCAATGTGTTTCATCCTCTAGTGCTCTCCTTGCATCATATGGTCAAAGTATAGTTTGAAATCAAACCTTAAGCACGACAAGATAGGAGTCATTTAGGTGTTTGGTCATTGTTCAATGTGATTGCTTCAAGTAGTTTTCGCTGGGCTTTTGACAATGAACTGTTCATTTTCTGCATGTAGGTCACTTACTGTCCAGACTGTACAAGAGCATGCAAGTACGATACACAAGCAATAGTTGGAGGGGGAGAATTAGTGAAAGGTATTGATTTCTATAATTATGTGTTTGGTTGTCTCTTTCTTGATGAAAGTACACACGTGTGCCCGTTGTAATTTAGCTTTAAGGATTTTCTTACGTATACAATTGTAGTCATGAAAGACTTCATTGAGTTTTCTTTTTTCTTTTCTTTTTTTGTTCACTATAGTTTTCATAGATGAGTGCATGCTTGTATGCTAAAAAATAATATTTTCAGCATGGATTTAGTCACTTTTTTTCTGTTTTGTGAGAATCAACACCCAGCATCTCCAAACCGACATTCCTAATCGTCAGAGTATATAAAGGTTTTCATTCCATAAGCGGATGTCAGTGCAAATGAGTAAATTAGTGGTTGCGAATTGTTAAAAGGACGATTGAGCTTGCTGTGATTTGCTGGCTAGTTTTTAGATCATGGATAGATGACTATAAATTGGCTAGCATTTTGGGTTAGATGACTGTAAAGTGTTGCCCTTTACTCCTGATAACTTCAAAGCAGACATCATCAAAAGTAAGCTTATGTTTCTTATTGTTTCTTCCATTTTGGGTTAGTTTCTTATTGTTTTACCTTGTTTCTCATATCTTATAAAAATAAGTTATGCTAAATGTTTATTCTTTTTTGTCCCAACTAACGAA
This sequence comes from Salix dunnii, assembly GCA_015731905.1. Classification (NCBI taxonomy): domain Eukaryota; kingdom Viridiplantae; phylum Streptophyta; class Magnoliopsida; order Malpighiales; family Salicaceae; genus Salix; species Salix dunnii. The sequence goes on along the minus strand of CM027664.1, from coordinate 10,407,443 downwards.
ATGATATAGGAGTGTTGTCATCATTTTTCTCTTTGACTAAATGTCTTTCCTTTATAAGAAACTACCCTACCTATAACTATTGTTGGTCATTTTAAAGATACCCAAACACGCTTTAGTATGATGTCATCATCCTATAGCGTTGCTACATTTAGTGATGATCATTTTTCTTTAATCTAGAGTGTAAGTTTATATTATTGATTTCTCAATCTCTTCTATTATTGATAATAACAAAAACCTTTCCTCTTATTTAACTAAGTAAATTTGAAAAATATTATCTCTCAAATACATGCCTCTTTAATAATGGAAGTTTCATCTTTTGAGTTGGAGCTTGAGAGAGAGTCAAATTGGAAAAGATTTTGTCTAACAATGTCAAAAAGGTGTTAGCCATTTTTGCCTAAAAGGATCAGTTCCAAGTAATTGAGCCATAACTAGCCATTCAAAAGAGCTTTTAAAGAGCACTATTTCCTAAGAACCATGTGATGTATTAAGACATAAAAAAACCTTAGTACCTTTTTCATATATTTTCTCCCTAATCTTTAACACCCATTACAATAATATCATTGAAGTTTAGCCAATTATTTCAATGAGTGTGTAAATTGATAGAACTTTTAAGGTTTTTGAAAGTAGGTGTTTTAATAATATAAACATGTTATTTGCAAAGGAATAAAACAATAAAACCATATCATGAATGTTATAACCTAATTTTGAGTTATTTTTCATATAAATCCAAAATAAAACAAAAATAAAATAAAAAGAGCTGATGTTAACAAAAAAATTAAGATAAAAATTTTAGATGTTTTTGAGAGCTTGATTGTAATTCTTTTATGCTTAAAAATAAAAGAAATTACAAATTCAATGCTAAAATAATTTATTATTGGATAAATTTGTTTAAAATTTAAGTCAAAAGGTATAATTATATTTTTATGAGTCAATTTGATTTAATTGCTGATCAATTTAAAATATAATTATATTTAATGGTTTAATTATACTTTAAATGGGTCAAATTAATTTTATTAGGGTCTAATTGGTGATAAATTAAGTTTGGAAACCTGATTTAGGTTAAATTAAGAAGATCATGATTTTCAGAGTTGAAATATTTTTTAATGAAATTGGAAGTCAAAATCTAAGAGAAAAACATTGTTCTTCTCGGTTTTTTCGTCAAAAAACTCCTTTTATAATAAACCATTTTTGTTAGTCTATTTTATATTATGAAAAAAAAACTTACATGTCGAGGTATTATCGGCAGCCATGTTGTGGCCATGTCGGCAACCACGTTGCAACCCACTCCTACAACACACTATACCTTGACATTAACCCCCATGCTTGGCAGTAGGAAACCCATTGGTGCAAATTACCTTCTTCACTTATAAATAACAGGAGTAAACACAATCATAGAGGGAGCAGTTAAGGAAAGCATAATGGAAAAACCGAGGGAGGAGTATGAAATCATACTAGGAGAATACTAAAAAAACTGGAGTTGCATGAAATAATTCTGGATAGAGGGAGGATATTAATTTACAGATAAAAACAATACTGAAAAGAGGAGCAAACAAAAAACACCGATAGGGACTAATGGGCCCAAAAACCAGTGATAGTGCACAACCAGCATAATGATGACTTCTTCCCCATCTCTGATAGTAATCGTTAAGCTTGTCTCCTTAGAAAACTCCTTTCATCTTCACCTCTACCACCGTCGGCGTCTCTCTCTCTCCTGCAATGTCGGCAATTGCAGCTCTCTAAAAAAAAAACCATTAACGTCGACAACTCCCTCTTTCTCCTCCAGCAGTAACTGGCCGACCACCTTGTCAGAAGCTCCACAACAACCCCCGATGCCAACAGCTAGCTTCGGCAACGAAGAGTAGCAGTAGTAACAACGCAGACTAGCCAAGCTTCTGGTGCTCTTTCTAATCTCCTTAGTGGATGGTCGATCTGCTTTATTTATTAATCAATGACTGATTCTAGCTTTCTTTTTATGATTTACAAATTGAACAACTATTATTTTTAATCCAACAATACTATTTTGTATATTGTTTGTATAAAATATTGTTAATTATCTTATCATTTAACAATTAATTTCTTTGAATGTATGAAATAATTATTTATTTGTATTATAATTAATATTCATTAGTTATATGCTCACAAGCTACTATGAGATAATTTTCAAAACTCATTTTTTTTATTAAATTATATGGTAATCAAAATAAATATTTTTAAAAATTTAAATTATAAAGAAACAAATTTAATCAACATTTTATTTTCTTGTCAATGCATTTCTTTTTTGTTTTGACAAAACATGTATTTCTACAAGTCACGTGATTTTTGAATAAACATAGTACAATTCAAATAAACTTTTGCAAGGATTCAAGTTATCAAAATCAATGAAAAAAAAATATTCTTTAGCCAAAACCCTACTTTCATATACATTTTTTCCCCTACTGAAATATATTTTTTATTAAACAAATAATATTTATAATTAAAATTTAGCATCATATGAAAGCAAATCTCAATAATAATATTGTGACAATTTTGATGTAGGACCATAAAAGAATTAAAAAATAATTAATTTGATACAATAATATAAAAAATTAACATGATTTGTTTTATAAAAATAGTATGAATGAATATTTATGAGCATTTTGTTTTTGAAAAAAAAGCCTACATGATTTATATAATTATTTTTATAAGCTAGGAAACAAGATTACCATAATAAATTCAAATTGTGTTTAGAAAATAAGACTTAATTGTTTTTTTTATTTTAATTTTTTTGTATTAATCCTAATTAAAAATTATTTTTATATAAAAAAATAAAAAGTGAAACGAGCCTACAAGTTTGTTTTTTAAAGAAAAAACAAGCGTATAAGCCTTATAGACTTTGTTAGAAACCTATTTTATTTTGTTAAAGTAGACGAATTACATGTCTCTTGCTTCTTTTAAATCCTAATAATGAGTTTTGTTTATCTTGGAAAATGACTTATCATTGTCTCCTTCAAGCTCCATCCTTGTTCAATGGCCTCTAAATCAAATTCTAAAATATTTGAACCTTAAGCGTTTATTGTTTTTCCATATATTCTCACTTAAAACACCTAAAAAATCATCTTTGAAGCTCAATAACTTCACTAACAACCCAATGAAACCTCCAATATATATATATAAACTAAAATAAAACTACAAAAAACTTTCCAAGTATAAATCTATTTTTTCTGGTATTATTGAAGATAGAAACTATCTCCATTCATTGAGTTTCTTTCTTAAAGCCTAGTTAATGAGTATCAAAATCAAAGTTATTGGTGAAATCTAACCACCCAAGAGCTTTCTCTTTCCTAATTTTTTTCTCCACTCTCTTCACTCATTACCTCTATGAACTAAAATGTAACAAAAATAAAGTTTAAGATTAAAATATTATAATATACAAGAGCAAAGATAAAAGGATAAGAAAATTGAAACTTTAGCGATCAAATAGAACTTTTATGCGCCTCTTATGAAAAAGGTCTCCATTTATTTTTATGTCAATTTTGATTTTCTATCTCTTACTTTATTTTTAAAATAGAAGTTATAGTTTTATTTTTTTAAAATTAATTATTAATTTAACTTAGAATACTTAACGATAAGTTAGGTAAAACAAATCAAAACATTTTTAAGTTCATAATACTATAAAAATATAATTTTTAATTATAAAATTGAGAAAAATAAAGTCTAATAATCAAATTATAAACTTTGTAAAAGGATCAAAATGTAAAAAATAGGCAAAAATACACAATAGTAAACTCCTAATTTGTTTTAGATTTTTTTTGTTTGTGTTAATTATAGTTTTTAACGTTAGTTTTTGTATTTTTTAATTGTTAATGAAATTGTTTTTTTTTTCTAAGAAAAAATCAAGTTTATTTGTAATTTAAATAGAATAATGATTTTATTGGGGTGTTGGATTTTTAGACACTATGTGTAGTATTGGGTCAAGTGGATGAAAGCTTTCATGGGTAGGCCGATGCAAACTGTCCTGTCCTCGCTACGTTGACAGACAAGTGACGTAACTCTAAGTCCCTGAAAAACCCTAACACAGCATTACAGGGGGCTCTAGAGCCCCTTCACCAATCACCAGCATCTTCTTCATACATTTGAACCTCTCCCCTCCCCGCAAATTTGCATTCCATTCACTGATTCAAATACCACCAAATTTCAACTTCAAATGTATAATTGCTACTTTAAAGTCCACTTTTGTTAGTTGATTGAAACTCTCTTTTTTGGGTAACCATAGTTTGCTTTTGCTATGGGAATCTTTGCGGGTTTTTCGTTATCTCCATGACGTGCAGAGATTTTAACAAAAAAAAAAACCACAAAAACCGGGAGACCTGATAGAAAATCTGGCTGTATTCAAAGAGGAGTCATTGCTTTAAAGTAAAGCAGTGGAGTGGGGTTGCTTATGACCCTCGTTTCCTTAACTCGACCTTTCAGGGTTCGAGCCTCCACTATTTCTATTGCCCGTGTTCACGGTCAAACTCAAGGAGGATTTCGCTTTTACCCTGATAGAGAGGTAATTCAAAACCCAGAATCTTGGTTTGTCAAAGTAGTTTCCACCCTTTTTGTCAATTCACATTCTTTGGATGCGTGTTTGAATTACTTGTGTGAAAAGTTGACACCTTTGATTGCATTCGAGGTAATCAAAAGGTTTAATAATCCAAAAGTGGGTTTCGAGTTTCTTGAGTTTAGTAGATTGAATCTGAATGTCAGTCATTGCTATTCCACATATAATTTGCTTATGAGGTCCTTATGTGAAATGGGTTACCATGATTTGGTGAATATTGTGCTTGATTACATGGGGAGTGATGGACATTTGCCTGATAGTACACTTTTAGGATTTTTGGTAACTTGGATGGCGCGGGCGAGCAAGTTTGATATGGTTAAGAAATTGCTTGCTAAGGTTCAGGGCAAGGAGGTACGCATCAATTCATTTGTCTATAATAATTTGTTGAGTGTGTTGGTTAAGCAGAACCAAGTGCACGAGGCCATTTACTTGTTTACAGAGTATTTGGTAATGCAAGCTCCTCCTGACGCTTGGACTTTTAATATTCTTATCCGAGGTCTTTGCAGAGTAGGGGAAGTGGATAGAGCTTTTGAATTTTTCAAGGATATGGAGAGTTTTGGATGTTTACCAGATGTTGTCACATATAATACTCTTATAAATGGATTGTGCAAGGCAAATGAAGTACACAGAGGGTGTGAATTGTTCAAGGAAATTCAGTCTAGAAGTGATTGTTTGCCAGATGTTGTAACTTATACATCAATTATATCGGGGTTTTGCAAGTCTGGTAAGATGAAGGAGGCCTTAGATTTATTTGAGGAGATGATGAGGTCTGGGATTCAGCCCAATGTAATCACTTTTAATGTTCTTATTGATGGCTTTGGCAAGATTGGGAACATAGTTGAATTAGAAGACATGTACAGAAAGATGGCATATTATGACTGCTCAGCTGATGTAATCACCTTCACTTCCTTGATTGATGGCTATTGTCGAGCTGGTCAGGTGAATCACGGCTTGCAGTTTTGGAATATGATGAAAACAAGAAATGTATCTCCAACTGTTTATACTTATGCTGTTCTCATTAATGCTCTCTGCAAGGAGAATAGACTTAATGAAGCTCGTGATTTTCTGGGGCAAATAAAGAATAGTAGTATAATTCCAAAACCATTTATGTACAATCCTGTGATTGATGGGTTTTGCAAGGCTGGCAATGTGGATGAGGGGAATATGATTCTAAAAGAGATGGAAGAGAAGAGATGCAAACCTGATAAGGTGACATTTACCATTCTTATTATTGGGCATTGTGTGAAAGGAAGAATGTTTGAAGCAATTAATATTTTTAATAGAATGTTGGCAACCGGGTGTGCCCCTGATAACATCACTGTTAATTCTTTGATATCCTGCCTTTTGAAGGCTGGGATGCCTAATGAAGCCTATCGCATTAGGAAAATGGCATTAGAGGATCGTAACTTGGGTTTGTCATCTTTTGAGAAAGCTATTCCTTTGAGGACAAATACAGACATCCCAGTGGCAGTTTGAGAGAGGATGTGGTGCAAAATTGAAATCAGCTTGTTGGAGCTGTCAAATGAAAAGGGCTGTTCCATCATCATGCATCTCTACCTTGTAGCATAAATGAGCTACGAGATGGTTTCAAACAGTAAGTTCTTTGTCTTTTTTAATTTGTCAGTGAGATCAACAAATCAAATATTACATCAAATATGCTGCCTTTGTTGAATCTCAATTTTTCTCTACTTGTAAGCATTTTTCTTCTTGACCTTCAAAGCATCTTTGCACTTCTGTGAATAATTGATTTGGTTACTTCCTCTCACATATTTATAATACTGACAATAATTATATATTTTTTCTGTAAACTTCTTGATTATGCCCTACATTGCTTAATATGAAATGCTGCTAGTTTTATTGTAGTGATGTGTGTTACTAGCCATGTCCTATTATTTAATGGCATTAGCAAATCTAATGGAGGAAAGTGGTTGCTCTGGTGACTTGTGACATGCTTAACCGATGCTAGATAGCTCAAATGCCTGTGTGGACATTGAGGCACTGAGATCTGATGTATAAAATAGCATGAGTAAGACAGAATTCATGCAGAAATAAATAGAAAAAGAGGAGAACAATAGGCAGTATGATAGACCTGGTGTCGTAGGATTTTTAAGTTAGTGACTTTGGTTGTAGAAGGCTTCAGTTTATTGTTAAAATTCTTCATAATGACTATAGTAACAACAATAATCTCCAAGAAGAGGATTGAGAATCGGGCATGTCCATGACCAATGTAAGTATTTGAGCTGTGTTTTGTTTGTCAAGCTGCTCAGTTGAGAATTTGTCAATCCTGCAACCCAGCTTGCATTTTCATTTTAAATTCTCAAGGTTTTTTAGTCCACAATTTTATTTTATTTTTGTCATGGTTCTTCACATCTAATTTTGGTATGAGTTTGGATCAACACACATGCTCCAACCCACAAGCATTTGCTCATGTGCACAAGAAAGCACACATGCACATTATGGTTCTTCTTGATGACTTGTGTTCATTTGTACTGAGGGAAGTAGGGGTTGGTTGTCCAATCCTTACTTGTCAAATGCTTCAAGTGCTAATGGTTGTAACTTGTAAGTTGGGGATGCATGAATGAGTTGGAAGGAATTTTGTTTGCTCAAACTGCAATATTACCTCTAGAATGTGAGGATGACGGAGAATGACAGAGCATCAGCTAATATCAAGTCCAAGTGGAGAAATACTGCATCCAATCTAGCTATAGGGATTACTGTAATAATAGTGGCCGTGTCCTTTAATGAGGTAGAACACTGGTGTTGGAGTAGCTCGTGGTACTTGCAATTTTATCACATGAAGCAAGGGAGACAAACTAAAAACATATATTAACATTTGTATCTCTACCTGTGAACATCCAATAAGAGTGCCCCGCATTTAGTCAAGATGTTTATCCAAAATGTTGGTAAAGTTTATTTCTTGATAAAACATGTGAGAATGAAGTGGTAATCTCTTGAACTTTACATTCTTATTTAATGCCAAGTGGTGTATCTGGTCAGGCTCGCAAGTATCAAAAGCTTAACTTAGTTGCTATCAATTCGAATTCATGGTGGTCATTTTTTTGTTGCGTATTATTCATCAACCTGTTCTTGGGTTCTTGACGTCTGTCTTGCTTAATGGACCTTGCAGGCTGGCTGCGTTTGCACGTTTCAAGGCATTGGTGGATCACGAACAGGATGCAATACAGTTATGAGGTTAAAACTGTTAATATCTGATCTGAACTTACAGGGTCATGACCTATGTCTTTTTTTACGTTCTTGGTTAGAAATTGGGGAAAGTCGGTTTTGGGGTTTCCAATATAGACGAGTTTAGCAGGTAGCTAAGAGCAGTAGCTTTTCCAATGTATCCCATGTATATCAGTAATGCCTTCCATGTCTGATATGATATCAAAAGGGACCCAATGGCATTGAAGATCAAGCAATGTGGCTATTTTTAATCAATTTCACTTTCAGTTTGATCTTGGTAACGTGCTGCACCCTTTCGATTTGTTGTCTCTTATCGCCATTTTGCTTTGCATGGTACTGAATTCTTCAGTGGGGTCAATTTTATTGATAACAGATCCATTCTCTAATCAACAGTAAGCTGTTGCTTTGAAGGCAAGGATGGAGAAAATTTCCCCTAATTAGGATTTGACCGCGTGCTAAGATCGCCTCATATATGCATGACCAAATCAAATATATGCCTTAATTAATTACATAACTGCAAATGGTACGACATCACGGTACTCATAGCACCAGGGTCTATACATAAAATAGGGAAATAGGGCATGCATTATTTTCGTGCATCAACACACATGGGCGTGCACCCTGATGGCAAATTCCCATTATATGCTACTGAAACTAGTATCGTACACCACAAACCACTCATCCAAGAGCTCATCAAATCTTCACAATCAAGCTGAAACGACAGGATATGATGCACAGGTTGCAATACCTGCAAAAATAAATAATCGCCAAAAACAGGTTAAGCATTATGAACATAAAGGCAAGTAAACAATTGCTCAACAAGTCGAAATCCCTGTTATCGTGGCATCACATTTCAATGGGGTCCGTTCACAGTTAGTTCAACAGTTTGTTGATGCATCACATATTCTTCAATTGGTTGCACGGTTGGTCTATATATAGGTTGGAACTTACCACACATGTTCTTCCCCATCTCCATCTTAAAGTAACCGTTGTCACCCCAGTCTTCTCCCCAAGAGTTCTTGATCAGCCAATATGGGACGCCATTCTCTACTCCATACCCAACTGCAAGAACAGCATGGTTCACATCCTGCCATAAACCCAAGAGAGCGTCAGAAAGAAATCGTCATCTATAAAGGTTATAGCTAAAAAGCGTTCAGTACACAAGCGGGAAGAATATAATATGTTTGATGGTTTACATGCATTCACGCTACCTGTCTCAGCATGCACATCTAGCCGGGCCAAGCAACTGAACTAATCTAGCATCGATAGACGATCAAGAGTCGTAACTTTCACAGAAAGGTTGTTGACTTATGCAGTCTCTTGACATTACGAAACTTGAATATACAATAGATGTTTCTAAAAGTTTAAAAAGGAGCTATGTCCCCAAAATTTTTACTGAAACAAACAATACCATCTGACCGATTTCACTTAATAAATTTATCACCCTAAAAATAGTTTTAACTCACCATGGGAGTACTGCCACAAGTGTTGGTGGTGAAGACTCCTTTCTTGTACAGACGGAAACCACTTACTACCTCGAACGCTACACTCACTGGACGGACAAATGCAACCGCATGCTTTAATTCGTCTTCAGCACCCTGTATTTGAGTATAAGATCAGGGGACCTCAAATGATATCAATAACGCATACTAGCATGAAGCTTTGAGTGTAGCAAATGATCAATGGCCAAATTTTGAACCCCCAAGGAGACCATGTTTAATTATAATAGCCTCTTGTAGCAAATGGAGAATGAAGCCAATGAACGGATAACTTCAAACAGAGAAATGAAGAGTCTCTACTCTCTACAACGGGGATTGTATTATATTAGATCTCTAGAGTATTTGCGCTACAAAAACACAGCTTCTTTGAGCTGCAACATGGATGTGATTACTCTCAATGCTAATATTGGAGGTGTAAGAATGCTCATATGCCGAAAACAAGTACATCTACAATAGCCAACCCAAACACATGCAAGAACCAGAAATTAAGCCACATCATACACCAAAGTTTGCCAACTCAACAACTCGAGTGAGATATTTCCTGCTTAAGCCAGAAAGAATCACACAAAATATTATTTAAGGGAATTGTGCACGCTACTTACCAGCGTAATGTTGACAGACTCGACAACTTGGACACCAACGTTTTCTGATGAGAACTTGCAGGCACCATCTTTTCCAGTGTAAGGATATGCTTCTTCAGTGTCAAGGCCACCATTGAATTTAATGTATTCAAAGGCTTGGGATGGCAACCCACCATTGCAGCCAAAGTTATTGAATGCTCCGGCACAGTCCACAAGTTGCTGTTCAGACAGAGAGATTCCTTTCCCAAAAGCCTGGTGGTAAGCAGCCTCTAGAGCTCCAGTGGTGCTGCAGTGGAAAAATATTCAAGTTAGCAAGCATGAAACATATAGTTAAAACCAGCAAGTTTCAAAAACAAATTTAACCTGAAAGTCCAGCAAGATCCACAGTGACCTTGATTCTTAACGGGACTGACGATGCCTTCTTCCCTCCAGTCTTTCTATACCCACAGAACACAGCCCATGATAAATATTTACTAGTATTCGCTAATAAAGCAATCAAAATCACACACACATATATATAGATAAGGAAAAGCAGTACCGTTTCAGGAAGAACAGTGTTGGTAAGCTTGTGATTGCCATTGGTGGTTGCAGAGCAATTTTGGGCAGCTCCCAGTCTGTACTTTTGGAACTCTTGCCATGTCCAATCAGCAAATTCTGCAGAATCATGAAAATGTTAGGATTATGCTGCCTTCAACCACTATAAAGTAAATAGGGGACCTAATCTAATTAACAAGTACGACTTACGATTAAGACCAAGAGTGTAAGGCAAGCCCTTTTTATTGGTGGATCTAATCAAGTCCAAACTCTCCGAGAAAATTGCAAACCTTAACTTCATCTCCTCCTCTGTCTCGTACCTCTTTCCATGCCTTGAAACACCCAAACAAGCCAAACATCCGGTGAGATAAGAAAAACAAACAAACATAACCATCTGATTATTGAATGATCATCATAATTAATAGAAACGTACCTGTGAGCAAAACGAGCAAAGGAGTGAGCCCGGCAGGATTGGCCTAAGACCTTAACAACAGAAGATTCGATGTCTTGGAGACGGTCAGATACAAGTTTGATGGGGTTGGATTCCTCGAAACTTGATCCTGCTGCAACGCAGCATAGGGCGACCAAGATCGACGAGACCACCAGGACAGCGCCACGAGCCATCATTTACCTCGTTTTTGTGGGTGGGTCGATGATTATTGGGCGAGAGAAAATGGAGTGGAGTCCATTAATTTAAGAGATTTTAGATTGGATTTTGTTGGCTCAAAGAATCTTTGGTCACGGTACAAAGTACATTGTTATCCTCAACTATCGTGATACTCTAAACTTGGTCCCTAAACAGAATACACTCCCAATTGCATTCTCGTCCTCACCTATCAAAATTTATAGTCATTCTAGTCTTGCATAATAGCTTTAAAAACACTCATTTATAAAATATAAAAATAAATCCAATAATCGATATCTTTTTGCTAGTGAACTGGACAAGATTAATGTGTAATGGTAGGCATCATTCTGAGACTCATGAGAGGACACACACAGGTGCTTAGTTTTATGATTCGAGGGCTAATTGGATATTGTATAAATAGTTAAGGGGCTCGATTTACCAGATTGATAATTGGGTGACAAATATGTTCTTTTCCGGAGAATCTTTTGGCCGGTTTTCGTGGAAGTTGTAGTTTGAATGTTCAAAGAAGCTTGATTGAGATTTACCCGATTGACAAACATGTCGTTTCCCGGACAATCTTTTGGCTAGCTGGTTTTCGTGGAGGTTGTGGACCATACTGATGCTCTGCTTTCTGGTCTTTACTACAAGAACACGGAAGTTGTCTGATTGGATACAGGTTTTGTAATAAGTTACTGTGACGCACGTGGTGACGCCGCATGGTTCCTCGTCGCTGTAACTTTCCAAGTCATAGCCGTCGATTAAAAAGACTTATGTGAAAAAGAAATTGGAGGCACTGGACCGTCATCTATTCTGGCGTTGTAGCAGCCAAAAATAACCTTTTATTTTTATTTTTATAATTTGTGAATTATTCATGTACTTTTGAATGCAATAATTTAATTTCATTGAGTTTAGGGCTATTAGAATCTTATAGTCTTTTTTTTTTTCAATTGTTAGTTTGGTTCTTAGTGATAAAATGATTTATTAATAAAATAATATTTTTTTATTTAAAAAACTTATCGGCATGCGTTATATATGCGTCAATGTCTTTAGAGCCTCCTCATATATTAGGCGGAGCATGTTGAGGTTCCGGTGGTTAAAAAAAATAGACTTTCAATGTATTAGTTTTTAAGCATTTCCTCTCTTTTTCTATTATTAATAAAACTTATCTTTTAAATATCTGATAACTTTTTTGTTCTCCTTTCATTTCTCTCTCCTACCTTGATAAATGCACTTTGGTCCTTGTTATTATCGATATTCAAATTCAATATTTTTCATTTTGATCTTTATATTTTTATCATTTTTCTTTTATTAAAGTTTTATATGTTCTCAATTTAACAATTGGTTTATGATTTGTATAGATAACATTTTTCTATTTGGTCCTTCTACTCTTATTTTTTTTTGTGATTTTGTCAAAGTTTTTATGGCTTTCAATTTTTTCCTTCAAATTCAAGTTTATATTGTTTTACATAATTTCAATTTGGTCCCTCTTATTTGATTTCTTATTGTTTTCCTTGGCTCTTTTGTAATTTTTTTTTTATAGTTTTCAATTCTATCATTCAAACAAAGTTCATGGTTTTTAATAATAATAGCAATAATGGAGTTTGGTCATTTCTGTCATTAATATTTATCCAATTATGGAGATTAATATCAATCCAAGTTATTACTTTCACAAAACATCTTTTGATTTCAAAACAATAAACAGACTAACAAAGCATGTTTCATTAAAATATGTGATGCAATCCCATAATCAAAATGCAGAATAACAAAGTTTGGCATATACCACACTCTTTGTTGGGTCAAATTCCTCCCATAATCGAAATGCAGGATAACAAAGTTTGGCATATACCACACTCTTTATTGGGTCAAATTCCTCGCTAAAATTTTTCTTGTTAATGTTTACTAACCACTTATTGTGTTTATGATGATCAAGTGGAAATGTGTTAGATGACACTGTCCTTCACAAACTTCATTTGTCCCTTATTTGTCAACTTCTTGACTTGATACCAGAAATCCTTAGAGCTTTCTATTGAATGGGCGAGTATCCTATCATGATGTTCATTCTTGTTATTTGGATTGTACCACTTAGGAAAGGTGATTTTATAGGATCTGATAAAGTTGAAGTAATATGCCAGTGTTCTAGAGTTTTGACAAATAACACTGACCGATAAAGATATGTCAATATTTGTTAGTGGAGTTTGAGTAACCGATGATATAGTGAGATCTTGTCGAACCAAAATTCTAATTTGAAAGTCATTCCCTAACTTGAAGTCCATCGTAACATCAGAATTCATAGTTCCTACTTCGATAGCTTGCTCAATCCTTTTGACCATAACCAGTAGATTAGTAAAGGAATGGGTTGCATTTCCAATCAGGAACTCAAGCAAGATGACTATCTCCTTTTCTACCAGTGGAAGATTCATCTCAGTAGCTACACCAAGCCACCTATTGGCATATTTTTAGATAAATTCGCTATCACTCATTTCCATACCTTGCATGTTAGATCTATCTAGAACAACACATATTATACTTATATTATTTGATAAAAGCATCTACAAGATCTTTCCATTCCAAATTTTCATGTTATCCAATCTCGTGTACTAGCCGAATACTACCTCACTCATATTATCTTGAGTGACATCCATCAAATTTTTTTATTGAGCATTACGTCTACCATCTTGTTGCAATACGACTTAAAGTGAGTGACATGACATTGTGTTTCAGTGTAATTTATGAGCTCTGGCTCATGATTTTTTTTGTACAATCATATTTAAAACTAGATATATTTTTGTAACCTGTACGTGGTTATACAAGTTTATTACTTTGACAACCTTCACTTTTATTTCCAGTGTTGTTATAGTATAATAATTAATGTTCCTAGGATACTTCACTTCTTAAGATTGGTTAGGAAATGCATCATCTATGATTGTTAGTGCTTTATGCAGGTAATGTGGATTGCATAAAGGTTATGTTAAACTAGATTCTTGAGTCTACCCCACCCATCATTTCATCAGGCTAAATTATTGTAAAAGTCATAAGTTAATTGAGCAAGCATTCATGAGCATTTGCCAAGCAAACTAGTAATGGAGGCCATGTTAACCCTTAAATAATCTTGTTTCTCTTATAAATGGGCATCATGATGAATGCGTTCTTCATCTTCTATGTTACTTTATTAGATTTAGGTGTTGTAAATTTTTATAGATTAGAGCTTTTTGGACACCTATATTCCAACTTGTTCTATGTCCATATGTTATTTAAACCTTTAAGCATGAATGCATGTATGCTTATAGATGTAAATGTATGCTCATGTATGTCATAACTCATTTTTGGGTTATTCTTAAAATTTACTCAAAATAATAATATAAAAATAAAAAGGGGATGACGTGGTGGAAAAATTAAGTTGGAAATTTTAGACAAATTAGAGAGCCCGATCATATCTTTATGATGCCAAAAAATAAAGGAAAGTATAGATTACAGGTCAAAATAAATTATTATAAGAAAACTTTGTATAAAAATTAAGTCCAATGGTATAATTATATTTTTAACAAGCCAATTTGATTTAATCATGGACCAAATTAAATTTTAATTATGTTTAGGAATTAATTTAGGGTCCAATTGAAGGATTTAATTAAGTACAAGGGCTTAATTATACTTTAAATTCATCAAATTAATTTTATTAGGAGCTTAAATGGTAAAACATTAAGTTTGAGACCCTAATTTAAGCTTAATAAAGAAATTTAAATTTTTTTTACTACCAAATTTAATTGTAACCAAGTGAATTGGATGAAATAAGGGTAAAAATAAAGAAAATTGAAAGTTTAGTTTCTAATTGAGGGTCAAATTGTATGAATTAAATTACAAACCAAAATGAAAATGATGCATAAATTCAAGATAGCTATGGAAGTTCGGTGGGGATAAAATTGCATAAAAAAAATCAAATCAACTAAAAGCATAATTAGAGCAATTATAAATTAAGAGTTCAAATCAAATTTGTCAAAAATCCATAGTCTGAAGGCAACCGATACTATGATTTCTATATTTTGATCTGAAACATTGCAGCATGTCGGCTTGTCCATCTTTACAAGGGTCACACTACCATAAAAAAGGAATAGTCGGACTACAAACAATTATCATCTTTGCATGAAATGATCAATTGAAGAGACAACCTCTCCATTATAAATACCTACATTATACAACAAAGAAAGGGATGGATGTAAGAGGGCAAAGTGAAAGAGTAAATAGTAATAAGAGATAAGATAAATGAGAGAACAGACAAAGTAGAGTAAAGGAAGAGAATAAAGGAGAACAAAAAAAGGGATAACAGATAGACAAAAAAATATATCCTCTCGGTGCTACCACCAGCATTGATGACAACCTTCTTTTTCACCTATAGTTGGTAAAACACAACTCCTTTTTACCACAACCTTTTTTTTTTCTTCTTTTTCTTTTCTTATCCACATAACAATAACAATCACAAGCAACAACTTCTTCTATTTCTTCTTCCTCCAGCCAACACTAATTGCCACTCTGCCTCTAACTCTCAACCAACTACTAGTCAGACCTCTTTCACCTTCCTCTCACTCTTTCACTTTCTGTATTGTTGAAGTGTATGGTGAAGGGCTAAAGGAGAAATTATAGATGAAAGGTGGCATAGGGGCATCTTTATCTCTTGTTTTAATTGGAAGAAGACAATGAATAATGAAATTAATGTATTTTTAATTTAGTCTCTAAACTTTTGGAACATTATAATGGAACTCTCAATCAACCATAATCTTTTGAATTTCTTGCAATTTCACCCTTAGATTTTTTTTATTAGACCATTAAAGTTTTGTGTTCTTTACAAAATGATCTTTTATTTTGAAATTCTTTTTTTTGACCCTCATTTGATCTTCAAACTTCTGGTTTCTTGTAATTTTATCCATGATCTCATCCAATTGAGCTTGAAAAAAAAATGATCCTCTAAAATTCTAATCTTCTTAATTAAGTCCTAATTAGATCTTCAAATTTGATTTTCACCTAAGAGTCACTAATAAATTAAGTTTAATTATTTCCTTGCATTTAATGAATTCTTTTAATTTAATCCAAGTTAATTCTTAAACTTAACTAAACTATTATTTGAGCTTGTGATTAAATCAAAATAGCTTATTAGTAGTCTAATTAAATTATTAGATTTGATTTTTATGCATATTCATCGGATAATAATTTAATTTTACCTTCAATGTACACATTATTTCAACCTTAGATACAATAGGGTACAATTAGTTTCACAATTTTGTCTTAAATTCTATTTGGATTCCTCCATGCATTTGAAATCTTTTTTTTGCTTGTTTTTGCCAAGTTAGTTTTTCTTTTTCTATTTCTTTTTATAGCTTTTAATATTATTTTTTTAAATAAAAAAAATAAAATTTTGGAGAAACCTACTAAAATTGAATAACAAAAGTTAATTTAAAACCTAAAAAAAAAAAGGCATGCTTCTGTAAAAAAGGAAGAAACCAACTCACAAAGCCATACTCCATGCTAAAAAAATAGGCAAACCCATGACCATGCTAAAAAAATAGGCAAACCCATGACCATGCCAAGCTTTTTGCTTGATTAGGATTGGAAGTTGAGACTAATAGACTTAGGGACTCTTCTACACGAGTGTTGGTTTTGATTTGAAGAGAGTGCACAGGTGTTGCTCATGCTTTGAAGACCTCAGCTAGTGTAGCTCTTGGTTACAACAAGGAAGATGAAGTTGCTGCTCTGTTGAAGATTCTGCTTCTGGTGTTGTGGTCCTCGGCTACTGGAAATCATGGCTAATACAAATGAGATGAGTAGCAGCAATTGCTCATCGATGGAGGATGATACTCAGCTAGTGAGGATCACAATAATATGGAGAACAGATAGAATAAGAGAAGTTGTGCTAGTGGACTACCATGGGACCGTGAGAGGGTCACTGATACTTCAACTATAAAGGGTGGACATGCCCTAAAGAAATTGTTCATTAAGTCCATGCACTAAATGAATTCTTTTAATCTGACCTAAATTAATTATTAAACTTAACTAAACATGTAATTGTGCCCATGATTGAATCAAATCATCTTATTAAAACTCTAATTAAGTTCCCATTCTTAACTTTCATGCAAATTCATTCAATTATAATTTAATTTTACATTGAATCTGCATTTTTTTTTAATCTTGTATACAATGGATTGCATTTGGGCTTCTAATTTTTCCAATTCCATCTTTGTTTCATCATGCATTTGAAACCCTAGTTTTAATCTTGTAATTTATGAAAGATTGTTTTCGTATACCCAACACTAAAAATCCCATAACATTTCAGCACATTATTTTAAGGCTTGCATTACTACAATACTCTTAAATCTGTATTATGATGCTATGGGTGTTAGGTTTCTAAGTATACATGCAGCAAAAATGGTATATTAAAATTTTTCTTATCGAGTGTCAAGGATCATGTTCAATAGATTTAGAGTTATTTAGGGCTTATACAAAAAACAACTT
The DNA here is from genome assembly GCA_015731905.1 of Salix dunnii. NCBI lineage: Eukaryota > Viridiplantae > Streptophyta > Magnoliopsida > Malpighiales > Salicaceae > Salix > Salix dunnii. The sequence goes on along the minus strand of CM027664.1, from coordinate 10,389,944 downwards.
AAAGATCAAAGCTATTTTTGGTTTTGAATATTTGTTTTAAAGTGGGGTTGTTGTAAACTAAAATTTGTCCAATTATCTTGTTCTTAATAATAATCTAATAATTAGAAAACTTCTAAACCCTTTTAGAAAAATGATTGTTATACCTTTTTTTTTTTTATATATGTGTTTTAGGTGTTTTCATTTTGTACTACATTCATCTTCTCTTAGGATGCAAAAAACATTTCCTATATCAATAAAGCTCGCTTGGTAAGACATGTCATAATCTATTTTTGGTTTATTTTCTAAAAATAAATAACAACAACAACAACAAAAACAGAGCAAAAAAGGGCCGACGTGAAAAAAATAAAGTTGAAAATTTTGAATGGATTTGACAGCTCAATTGTGTCTCTATTATGCCTAAAAATAAAGCAAAACACAAATTCAAGGCTAAAATAATTTATTATTGGATAAATCTATATGAAAATTAAATCGAAAGATATAATTATATTTGAATAGGACAATTTGATTTAAAAAATTGGCCAAATTAAAGTTTAATTATTTTTAGGAATTAATTTAGGGTCCACATGAAGGATTTAATTAAGTACAAAGACTTGATTATACTTTAAATTGGTCAAATTAATTTTAGTATGAGCTTAATTGATGAAAAATCAAATTTGAAAGTCTAATTCGAGTTTAATTGAGAGAATTAAAATTTTTAAAGACCAAATTTAAAATTTTAAGTCAATTGGGTGAAATTGAAGAAAATTAAAGTTTAATAGTCAATTGATGGTCAAATTGTAAAAATCCAAAACTAAATTCAGCTAAATATATAAAAAAAAATCAAACAATCATTTTTTTTTTTGTAAGCTTTAATTATCAAAGTGTAAAATTACATTGTAATACATCCATAAATATTAAAAAGATAATAAATGCAGTGCTAAATTTGAGATTTTAGAATGGTTAGGTTTTTAACCCGATGAGATAAGATTCCCTCATGAAGAAAAAACTGTTTTGAACTTTAGAAAAGACCAACACGTAAAAATTCTAATTTAGAAAAACAAATTAAACAATAATATAACTTAATTTTTCCATAAATATAAATGATATCTTTGTACAAGATTTTCTTTTTTGGGTTAAGTTTAATAAATATGTCATCCATCAAACATTTTGCATATTAGTTTCAAACATTTCTCTTTAACTTGGTTTATGAAAGCAATTATTTCTTTTTATAAAATAAATAAATAAATATAATTTGCATGGATCTAAACAACATTAATTAATGTAAACAGTGCCAGGCAACTTGTTTCTATAATTTTCAAATAGATCTCTGGATGTTTGAAGGTCATAGATCATCAAATCAAACAATAATACAATTTAATTTTTTCATAAACATAAGTGATATCTCTGTACAAGATTTTCTCTTTTGGGTTAAGTTTAATATATATGTCATCCATCAAACATTTTGCAAATTAGTTTCAAACATTTCTCTTTGACTTGGTTGATGAAAGCAATTATTTTTTTTATAAAAAAAAGATAAATATAATTTGCATGGATCTAAACAACATTAATTAATGTAAACAGTGCCAGGCAACTTGTTGCTATAATTTTCAAATGGATCATCTCAGGTCAAGTACCAAAACCTATCAAATCAACCACATTATCATTGTCATCACGCACTGGCGAAATAGCATTCACTCTCCCCTGGCTCACTTTTCCCTCTCGTGCCCACAGCTCAATTCATATTAAAAAAATATTCTTTGAGAGTGTATTTTTAGTATTCTTTGATAATTTTGCTGTCCAAACATAAAAATAAAAAATAAAATATATCTTAATTTATTTTTAAATAAGAAAGACTAGTCTAAAAACCCCAAATAACAATCAATCACAATCCCAGTTATAGTTTAGAGGATGTCTGAGAGTGTAGTTGTGGTTGTTTTGTAAAGTGATTTTCATTTAGAAATACATCAAAATAATATTTTAAAAAAATCATTTTTAACATTAACACATCAAAATAATTTAAAAATATTAAAAAATAATTTAAAATAAAAAATAAAAAATTAAATTTCAATAAAAAAAACTAGTTAAAATACAGTGCCAATCACTCACTCACTTAGTGGTAAGCATGGCTATGGAGGCCACCTCCTGTTCCCACCTTTCAACATCGCTTCTATCTCATTATGGATAGTCCACAAAAAGGAAAGATCAAAGAACCCATTTAGAAGTTGGCGAAATGAAAATGATCAGATGATGCCTACACTATTTTGATTACAATTGCCAAGACTTTTATTTATTTATCAAGAATCGAATTTTATATTAATAATATCTATTTTATTCCCATGAAAATTATACTAACTTTATAAATATATAAAAAAAACATGATGATAGATGTTGTTTTATTCAAATATTTTTTTATTTAAGAATATATCAAAATAATATATATTTTTAAAATTTATTTTTAATATCACCGTATTAAAATAATCAGAAAACAAAAAATAATAATTTAAAATATAAAAAAAATCAAAATTTCGGTTAAACCTCATGCCAAACGGCCAAACACCCACCATGCATTTTGGATTTTTTTTTTTTATAAATGAAATATAAAAAATTCATTAACATAAAACAATACAAATGGCTACTTTTAAAAATCAAAACATAGTATTTATGAAAATTATAATTTATCATGAAAAATAATTAAATAAAACTACCAACAACATCAATAATAATATTTTTCCTTACAAGTCACTTAATCCAATTGAAAAATAAAAAGTAACCTGCAAAATCTTTTTCCCCACCAACCATATTATGATTTATACAATAAATTTCAAATTAAAATCAATATATATATATATATATATATATATATATATATATATATATATATATAAAAAAAACTATGAGACAATCAAATCTTACTCGATAATATGTAAAAAAACAAATAAAATCTAAATGAACGTCCAAGAATATGTATCTGGCAACTTTGACCATTAGTTTGTAGTCATGTAGGCCTTTGGCAAATTAATTATTACCGTTGAACAATTTTCTAGTGTTTGTTTTTGTGGTTTTTTTTTTAAATAACATCAAATTAATGCTTTTTGAATATTTTAAAATAACTTTAGATTAATAATTAAAAAATAAAATAATTATTTTAATAGATTCTCCATTGAAATTAATCTCTAATTACAATTCAGAAAATCAATAGAGTATATCTATATGGATTTTATGTTCATTTCCTCTGCTTTCACCATGGATCCATGTTACTTTTTGTTTGATTTTTTTAAATGATCATTTAAAAAAATCAAACAAAAAGTATATATATATATATATAGCATTTTCGCATTTTCATCCTCGCACACCTTATTATCAACATTTTATATGTCGGGATTTGTTTCTATTTGCATGCTAGACTTATTTTATGAAATTACAAAATTAAATTTAAAGTTATCATTATTTATTTTCTTAAAAAACAAGAAACAAAACTCAAAGTTTTTAAAAAATAAACTTCAATTTGATCTTTGAAGTTTTAATTTTTGCATATTTAACTAATGAAGTTTTACAATTTTATATTACTGAATTTGTTTTCCTGATTCAGACATTAAGTGTTGAGGAAAAAAATCATTGAAAAACATGAAGAGAGAAAAGGAGTTTGGTAAGGTATATTCTTACAAATAACAAATTGAGACTCAATTTTTTATTTTTGTAATTTTGAGTTTTTAAACAGATTAAATATTGTATTTTAGGTTAAATTAAATTAAATTAAGAAGATTTCTAGAATGCTTTGGAGGTTTTAACACGTGAAACACAAGTTGAGACTACCATGGTGGCTTAGATAGGGTGGTAAGGTCAACTATAGCAATAGTGACACAGTGACATATGAGAAGGTATAAATAAAATAACAATTGTTTAGCTTATTTGTTTAATATTTTATACTATAATGGGAGTGTCATTTGCAGAGCTAAAAATGACATCCGAGCTATTATTTGTAGCAACTCATGAGAAAAAACTAAAATTTCAGTCCCACTTTGGGGCCATCTTCTTTATATATATATATTAGAAAAATAATGTAACTATATCTTGTTTTTATTTTTATTTAAAAATATCTTAACAAGAGAGTAAAAAATTATATATAAAATTAATAATTATATTGTTGGAGGAATTTTTAAAAACAATTATATAATTTATTTCTATTAATTATATAATTAATAATATAATTAAACTACATATAAAATAATTTTATTATATTTAAAATAATATAAAAAATAGCTCTTTAAAATAGTTTTTATTATTGAGACATATATCAATAAAAAAAATTATATTTATATTATTTAAAAATTTATTTTAAAAATTTAACTTTTCAAAATAATTATTGGCGCTAGAGTTGCAAAGATAACACTAAAGTCATCCACCCGTGAAAAAACAGGAAGAGGAAGAGGAATAAAGAGAGCTGGGCGCAGAAGCTAGCCTTATAGGCCCGTAGGTCCATGGACTTTATCCCAGTTTTAAAAAGAGCCAGCTAGCATGCAGATAACCTGTTTTCTATAGGAATATATTCGTTTAATATCCAAAAACGACGCAGCAGCTGTCCACCGAGTAAACAATAATGGAGCGAAAAGGTTTTCTATGAGATGGTAAATGAAAATTATCCACCCCCACTAGGTTTTTGATTGAATAATGGTCTAATATATATTTAACTTTACATAAAATTATCTAATAATAAGAGTTTAAGACTAAAAAAAATTATTTATTTTATGGTCTTAAGTTCAAGCTTTGTAACCACTAATATAATGGTCACTGAATACTTACATGGTTATTAATTTCAGGGCTCGTAAGATTAGTCGTAATGTGCTATACAATAAGTGATTTAGTGATATGAGATTAAGATTAAAAAGATTTACTCTTCCTGTGAGTTCAAGTTCAAACTCTGTGGTCGCTAATATAATGGTCACTGAAAGTTTACATGGTTGTTAATTTTATGGCCTATAAGAATAGTCAAAATCCATGCAAGCTTACCCGAACATCCATGTTAGAATAATATATTTATGATATAATATTTTTCATATCTATAAGATAATTCATCATCGAGCTCGAGGTTTTAATTATTATTTTTAACAAATTCACGTTGTAGCACCTTCATTGACTTTGGCTTTACTAGTGACTAGACCAATTTAAAACTAAGTTTGTGAGTATACCATTTGCTGCCATGGAAGAAATCAATTTAAAAACCATGCTCAATAAAACATGCGTTGGAGTATCATATACAGACATCCACATATCTAATAAATTATTTTATGTGCTTTGTGAGCACACATGTGTGTTTGTATTATTTTAATATCAATGCGTCATTTTATTTTATTTTTTATCATAGAGCCTACTTTACCTCTCACTCCTAATCTTAGTTCTTACTCTTAAAATTTAATAATAATAATAATAATAATAATAAGCATAATAAGCATATGTGTGTATATATTTATATGATAAGGATTCATTATTATTTTTTACATGTACTGAAAAGTAAGAGTGAGAGTAGGTGCAAATTCTCACGATTTATGTCTCGGCATATGATATGCTATGTAATTAAGTGTGTCGCTCATTATAAGTATAATGGTAGATGCAGAATATTATTAAATTTCATTTTATTTCTTTGGGTTAAGTTTATTTATTTATTTTCTATTAATAATTTTAAAAGAAGTAATGGAAAAAAATATTTTATCTCTATTTACTACATTGATAAAAATCAAATTATCATTATATTAATTTGTTTTTCTTTTTCTGATAACCCCAAGTGGATTTGATTAACATCTATCCTTAAACTTTCACCTTTTAAATATATTTTTTATTTAGCTTCCACCTTTTAAATACTGTTAACAAAATTTTGATAACAATATATATATTCCGAATCTATCTACCTTCTTTGATTTTACATTTATGTAAAATGAAGTATGTTATGTGTTTGTTAAATGATAGTCTTTTTTTTTTTTGATGAGAAAAAAAATAATCTTCTGAAAAATATTTTTTATAAATCCAATTGAACGGATAAAACTCTAGTTATCTCAGACTCTTATAAAAATGAGTATCCTGTATCGAACTTAATACTATCTATTTAACTTGTATCTTCATTCACGCCATAAACTTGTATGTTTTTTTTTTTTTAAAATTCAAATATATTGAATAAAAACTTTACTTAAATTTATATAAAAACAAACACACAAAATAATAATCTTAAAGAGTTCAGATCCAAATAATGGACCTGCTAGCATGATAAAGGAAGACAGTCCAAAAGGTTATAGGAAAATTATAAAAAAATATTTGATGCCTTATACTGACAAGTTAAGTTACAAGAGTTGTCTGCTACCATTAAGGTTGTTTGTCATTCTTACAAGTAGATGACCTATTTTTTTTAAAATTGAATTTCAATCTTATAATTTTAACTACTTGTGCCAATACAAGAAGTTCAGCCTGCAAGTTTGAATGATTTAAAAATAGGTTTACAAAAATAAAAATACTTATAAATATATAAAAAAACATTTTCATCAGTTTTATTTTGATTTTAAGTTCTTATTTATAATAATTTTATTTAAGAATCTTAGAGTTTTATTATAAATTTTATGATGATGAGAGTTTCCATCAAACTATCTATACATGCATATTATTTCAACTCATATACTGTAAAAAAATCAAGTATAAAAACTTTATATTTTTTTACGTGTTTGTTTGATAGCGTAATTAAAGTTGTTTTTTAAAGTATTTTTCATTCATAAATGTATTAAAATATTTTTTTATTTTAAAAAAATTATTTTTAATATCAGCATACCAGAATAATCTAAAAACAACATAAGTATTTAATTTTATTTTTTTAAAATATATTTGAAATAATAAACATCTTATATGAACGAATAAGTTGACAGCCCAAAGTATTTTTCTATTTCTTATAACAAATAAATGTGTGCGTCATTGCTTCCCCCAACACGCATTTGATTTGTTTTTTTATTTAATATATATTTGTACATTTATTTATTTATTTCAATTACAATAAAAAAAACATAACTATAATATAATTTGCTCCGAATTCATTTGAATTCATATTTTGAAAGTGATAAAAAAAAAACCTGCATACGTATAGAAAATCAATATTATTTTATATGTTGATGATTAAAGTTATTGTTTTCACAGGATTCTTGGGATTTGTCTAATAGTTTGACACAATTATTAGGTTTCCTTACACTCATTCTGTTGCCTCCTTGTATCATTACCTTTTATTATTATTATATATTTAGAGTCGTGTGTTTTTCATAATTAATATTTATGAATGATTATTACTGTAATTATCAACGCATGGTTAGTAAGCTATTGCTTGGAAATCCTTCCAAACTAAGGTTGTCAATACTATTTTGGTCATTATTTTGATTTTTTTACTGATACGGAACGTTCTGATTTCGAAGTGTTTCGGCGTGCCGTTTCGGGATTATATTGTTCATATATATATATATATATATTTAAATTAAAATTTTAATTTATCAAGTATAATTAAAATTCAAGAGAAACTAACTTTAAATTATACAATACAAACACAAAATCAAACAAACTTAATCTCAAAATTAGAAACACAACAATAGGTTAATCAAAATAATTTTAATCATAATCTCTCTCTATATATATATATAAAAGGATTTTGAGGCTGGAACGGTATCGAGACGTTCTGGCCGGAATTTCTTGAACGGGCTGGAATTTAAACCGACACGAAAACGACGTCGTTTTGTCTCGGTTTTTTTAATGGTACGGAACGTTCCGGCCGGAACAGAACGGAATTAATAACCTTGCTCCAAACTATGCAAGAAACTGTAGCTGACGGGTCCCATTAACTAAAATGCTTCCGAAATATCTGACAAAACCGTGTTAATTTGGACGAAATGATGAGGAATATAGTGGGAATTTGGCGCTGCGACGTGACCTGCGGTTGAGGTTCACTCCAGTGTCAAACGTTAATTTACCAAATATTTGTCAAATTTTAAGCGATGGGTCCTACCAAAAAAACAGCGGTGTAGCCTCATTGTGAGAAGCATCTGTGAGATGCTTCACAGAACGCGTTAGCGTTACACATGCAGAGCACCCATGAAGGAAATGAAATAATGTAGAAAAATAAAGACATGCGGACGGGAGAACAAAGATTTATAGCCACCCATCTTCTTTCCTAGCTCCAGTGACAGCAACATCAACCACCAAGGTAGACTGCGGTAGCTCGTCCTTGTCTCTCCTCCAACAACAACCTCTCTCTCTCTCTCTCTCTCTCTCTCTCTTCCTTTTCCATTGCAGCAAACTCTCTCTCCCCTTTAGCTCTCTCTCCCCTCGTCAACTCCTGCAACAGCTCCCGGCCAATAGCAGCATCAGCTCCACCGTGAGCTCCAGCAACAGACAGCCACCACCCAAGCCTTCTGCTCCAGCTCCGGAAGGCAGCGATGAAGTAGCAGAGGCGAATTGCAGCATAGCTCCACAACTTCCAACTCCCCATCCGGGCACCACAGGACGCCATTTTCGACTCCATCACGACAGGGAGAACCATCTCGACCTCCTCTACCCGTCGGTACCGGCCGTTGAACCTCTAGTCATAGTCGTCCATGTTACTGTGCACGTGAACAGTAACATGGCCGAATAATTCATGCAAAAAATGAAAGGTAAAACGGTGCGTTTTGTGCCTGTGTTTTTGAAATTTTGGTTTGGGTTGAGCTGCTCTTGTCCCAGCTCAAGTCCAGCATAGTTGGGCTTTTTTGGCCAACTTGTTTGTACAGCCCATTTAGTTTGGGACAGGCCTAGTTTAATTTAAAAAAATATATAAAAATCATGTTTTAAAAAAATTAAAAATTATGTACATAGAGATCAGCCCTGATAAAAGGGATAGATGTGTTACTTCGTTTTACTCTACAGCCCCGTTGCTTCTCGATTAATTGAGAATGAAAACGAGCGTGTAATTTACTTGAATTTTTAATTACATTTTATTATTATGATAATTAAATCTACAATATTTAAAAAAAAATGTGTGTCCTTTAAAGTCATTTCACAAGTTGATAGCAATATAAAAAGTATGGTTACCAAACACTCAAAACTGTTTTTCATTAAACCTCAAACTCAACCACAGTTTTAACCGAACACTTTTCAGTTTTGAACCACAACTAAAAGCGCTTTTCATGAAATTGTTTTTTTTCAACGTTAACCACAACAGCAACAGCTGTGCCAAATAGGCTCATACTTGTGGGATCGTGACGAATCAGGAAAGAAAATAAAAAAAGAAAAGGAAAAATGACCGGTGCGCCTTCAAGGTCAGGTAATTATCAAGCTTATTGACTCATTAGGAATATCATTAATAATGCTTTTGAAAATATTTTTTTAAAAATATATATTAAAAAATATTTTTAATATTAGTATATAAAAATAATTTGAAAATACCAAACTTTTTTAATTTAAAATAAAAATAATTTTTTTTAACCTTTTTCAAAAACACTTTCTACATAGAGTTCCAAACACCTCTAAATCTTAAATCTTATCACCTTTTTTAAATGATTTTCCAACTCTCCAATTTAAATTTTATTTCTATGTAGACACGCCAAAATATCTAATCTCTATGAATAATTGAGAATTGAGGAGGAGGATTTTGTTTGACCAAAGTATTTCTATATACCAAGAATCCAAATTATTTCCATTAGCGTGTTTGATAACTTTTTGAAACGACATTGATGAATAGTTGAAGGTGATCTCAAGTTTTTGGAAAACTTAAAATGCCTTTCGAGCCTATGATTTTCCTTTTAATTCATAGCTAGGAGCCACAACCTCCCTATATGATTTTAGAAATTATTTTTTAATTTAAAAAACTAATTTGAATTCACAAATGGTGATCTCAAAATATGAATTGTCTTTTTCAAAAGGATCGTGACTTCATAAACTAAGTTATTAGTAGTTATGTAAACTGATAAATTAGATGTTGAAAATGAGATAAGTTTTTAACTAAACTTGACTTTTCCTCGAATTCCTTGCTGTTTGAAAATCATAAAACGTCACTGCTTTATGTACCAACAAATAATCTATCCAAAATTAAAAATAACACAAGGAACCAGAGAAAAACTATTTCAATCTTGTAATGGGTCAATTTGTGTTTTCATAATACAAAACAATTAGATGACTATAGGTATTGAATATTGTGTGTTAGGTTATTGATCAAAGAAGCTTCATTTTCAAAAACACTTTAAAAATGGTTATAACAAGCAAATATTTAGATCAGTTGGGGAAAAAGAAACATAGACAAATGATGATTTTATGAAATTTACCAAATATATAGCAATGAAAAATGTCTCTTAATGATAAATAGAGAAACGATTACATTCAGATCAATTAAGGGCAAACCCATTATTTAATGTAATCCATTAAGAGTTGAGATTAACACTGCACTTGAAGGGTATCTTTATGTCTAAAATATTGTTTACTCTTTAAAATATGATTACAAATCTGAAAGATCTTATCTCATATGTATATTTCGATAAATATTTGTGAGGATGCATGCCTCCAAGATTGAATATGGTGTAATCTATTTTGAAGCTCATAAATTAAAGGTGCACTTGACCTCATGAATATGGGTAATAAAAAAAATAATTGATGATAATATTGTATTTATTTTTATGCATTGAGAATCATTTATTGAGACAAACACTAAGCATACAATAATGAGTCTTTGTTGCTAGCTATGAGATACATGTCATTATGATTTGATAACAAATGCTTGGAGAATACTGTTTTAATGACAAGTAACTCTATAACTGATTAGCAATATAGAATGAGGACAATTATCAAACATTTTGATGATTGTTGGCAAGATGTATACAGCTAATAGAAGAGCAATTGTTTAGTGAATCTAGGAAATAGGTGATTTGTTAACCTTCTTCAATGATGAATCAAGGAACACCAAACTTAAGAGCATGATTAACTTGATAAACAACAAAAGTAGCATTCATTGTTGACAATTTATGATTGATATTATAGTTATATTTGAGTAAATGATTGACATATGATAAAATTCAATAACCTAGTGGATTAAAGAATTGAAAAAACTTTGGAGAACAAGCAAGGACACCTCATGAAAGTAGAGCATAAAAAAACAAAAGGGACTTATATCTTAAACCAAGTAAGGATGCATGCATGTCATCTAATCCTAAAATATTTCATATATATTTTTCAATTTTCTCTCATTAAAATGCAATAAGATTTTGATTAATGAGATTTGCCAAAAAAAATCATACTTGATATGTGATAACAAGGAATCTAGTTTTTGAACTCCATAATAAGAAGATTTCAAGTTGACCCCGTGAAATGGAAGTGCCAAGTTTTTAAACTCTAAAATCAAGAAATTTTAAGTTAAATGCGATACTACGAAGCGTAAGGTTACCAACCTTGTTATTAGGAAATTTAATTCAATCTAGTTATTAGGAAGGAAAGATGTCAACCCTGTATTCATGGACAACAAAGGAAATAAGCAAAGAACATGATCAAACCATGTCTTAAAGACAAAAGATAAAAAAGAACCTTATCATAAATCCTAGTTTTAAAGCATTAAAAAAAAGAAAGATGAGAAGAACCTTATCATTAAAATATTCTCAAGAAAAGAAAAGAAAAGTCCAAACCTTATCGTCAAGGAGAACAACAAAAAGTCTACCATCAAGAATTTGAATCTTAAGAACCTTGCCTTCATAAATATTATGAAGAATTCACAATCAAATTTACCAAGAATGCATCAAGGATATTTAATTGAAAAGAAAACCCTACTACCATTAACATTAAAGACAGAGGCAAAGTAGGATTATTGGAATTGGAGAATTTCCTAATCTACTTTTCAAATAGAAATGGTGGCATTGAGAAATTTTACATCTAAGCAATTATTTCTCTTATTGCAAGAGCGTAGGATAAATTTCAGAACATTTATTTTATTATTTTCATACTAATCAATCAGTTTTAAAGTTATTTAGAATCTAGTTTCATATTGGATCATGTGAGCCCGTTAAATTATCTTATTATTTTATTTATAATACTCTCTTGTATGACTTAATTTTATGATTTAATTTACAAAAAAAATTGTTGCATATTGAAGCATAAAAAAAAATATTTTTCTTCTTGTTCAATATTTGATTTAACTACACTTTTTAAATAATTGATCAATGATTTTATATTTTTTATGATCATTCTCAAGTGAGGATATATATGTGAGGGTGATAATTATAGCATTGATTTTTTAAGGCATGTTGTCTTTTGTGTCAAGCTCAACTATCAATCTCAAGTCTAAATTAGGTACATCCTGGTTTTGTTAATTCAATAAAAATAAATCCATTAGAATTCACATTAGAGAGGCATTGTAAAATTATAAAGGAGACAAAACATGTTTGGTTGCCCGAATTCAGGAACAAAAAAGTTTATTAAGATTCCAAGGGTTTTAATCATATTTTTTAGGTGAAAATATGTTGAAAATTGGTATTTAAAATTAAGAAAATCCCAACTCAATTATCAAGCAATTATTGTTTTCTACAATAAATGACACATCATCTTATTTATTTATTTTATTTTTGAAAAATAATTGGGTGGGTGACATGTTAACAACTTTTTTTTTTTTTTTTAAAAAAAGCCAAGAATGCAAGCTTCCTTTATGTTGAGCTAGGGTTGTGGGCAATATGTCTTTGGCTTGACCACCCCGTGCCTTTCTATTTTTTTTTGTCGATATGTTATTTGGATTTTGAATGGAATGCTCTTTCAAAATATATTTAACATGATATTTAAGGTATTATTTAATTTCAAAATTATTCTTAAATAATATTATATATTTTTATGAGAATTTCTAATAATTATTTTCCAATTATAGTATACCTTATATATAAAAAAACAATTAAAATAAAATTTCCCCATGAATATCAAATAAAAATAATATTTTTTTGAAAGGATTTAATTGATTTTGGCAAGACATTCTCGCATTCAATAATGATTCTTTCTCTCAATCACATAAAAAATATTTATATATTATTTATTTCCAATAATTTTATTTATTGTCTTTTTTGCAAGTGTCTATCTCTATAATCATTTAATTAAATAAAAATAAATAAATTTGAGAAAGCATTTGTTAAACTCATCCAAGGCCATGACATAAGTCATTAGATAGGTAGGTTAATTCAGTTTGACCAAGGTTAATTCAAAACATCTATCATTTTATTTATTTTTATATTAAAAACATTAAAATGAAATTGTTTTTTTTTCTTGCTTGTTTAAAATTTAAACAAGGTTACTATCAGGTTGACTAAATTACAAATGCACTTGGTAGGTTAATTGGGTCAATTTTTACTAGGAAGTAAACCCAACTTAATCGAGACACCAGTGAACGAGAGTTTTTTAAATTATTTTTAATATATATAGATTTTTTTAATTATTTTTTTACATACATACATACATACATGTAAAAAAATAATTAAAAAAATCATTTGAATATATTTTCAAATAAAAAAGGGGGTTAGAAATCAACATGAATATTGCCAAATAATCGTCTAGTTCTCTAAATTGCTTGCTAGCTGATCCTAGCCAATCACACGTATGATCAAGAGAGAAGTTGAGTCTGTGGGAGTTAAACTTCCATGATCAATCAAGCCTCGTTTTTTCAAAGAAAATAGGCCGATAGAAGAGTAGACATTGACCCCATAAAAAATTGCTTTCATTTCACACGCGCCACTACTATGCACACGATCCTAAAATATCTCACTAAGAATCCCCCTTCGTTAACGTGGTGCATCATTTTAAAAACACGTGTTTATGTGTTTTTTTATATAATTCACCACAAAAATAAACGGATTTTAATTAATTAAGCTTTTATGCATCAAGGTGGTTGATACTAGACCCAATATAAAATCACGAGCACAAAAAATCTACAGTCTTTAATTAATTTTCCATACTTAATTTGATCCTATAGTTTGCGATTTGTGGGTGATTTTATATATGGTCTATGCGGGAGGCTTGATATTATATTTTAAAAATATTTTGAAAAAATAAAAAAATATTTATTTATTTTTATTTAGAATTAAAAAATAATAATGTAATTCTGAATAAAAATTATTTAAAAAAAAACTCAACCACATTTCCACGTAAACAATATATCTCAATGTAATTATGATAAAATTATGCAATGAATAAATAAATAAATCCGAGACGTGTGTGGTAAAACCCAAGACTTTTCATCCTTGAATAATACTGAATTATTCACATTCATTGTATTAGCTAATTAATAATGACAAAACCCTTATCGAAAACATTAGTCAAGGTAACATCTATGTTTTCAACAATTTTGATATTTGGTATTTGTTTGGTAAAATACCATGGAGAAGGTAAGGAAATTGTGCTATGATTGAATTTATTGACCACCAATAATGATAATTAAATGAAACATAACATCATTAATAATATTGTTGACAATTACAATGATGCTAGCAAAATAATAGTTGTTATCCTTGGAAATTAACTTAATTTAATTAATTAATTAAGGAGAGTTGATGAAATCTTAAATTAGAAGTTTTCAATGAAAGTGATAGTTTCAACTTGCCTTTCATCAATGGTCGATATACCAATTACAAGCTCATTCTCCCTAAAGAAAATGCTTTGTTTTTAAAGGGTGTTTGAAATTTTATTTTAAAAGTGTTTTTTTTTAAATATTTTTTTATTTTAATTTTTTTCATATTTTTAAATCATTTTTATATGCTAATATAAAAAATGATTTCTAAAAAATCAAAACATCATTTTAATGTATTTAAGAATGAAAAGCAAGCAATGTTTTGTTTTTAGTGGGTGTTTGACACTTCTTTTTAAAAGCATTTTAAAAAAATATATTTTTTATTTTGTACTCTAAATTATTTTTTTATATTTTAAGATTATTTTCATATACTGATGTCAAAAATAATTTTTATAAAATAAAAAAAATCATTTTGATGCATTTAAAAATAAAAAATATTTTAAAAAATAACCTCAATCATACTCTTAAACATGTATTAACTATGAGTATTGCTTGTGAGCATGTCATATCTAAAAATGAGTTTTTTTTCTTCTTTTCACTTTTATATTCATTTTGATCGTATACTGAAATGTGGGAAATTATATTTTGTAGTTTTTTTTTAATACAAAAACACATGGAATATAATTGTCAATTTATAATCAACAAGAGGTTATTTATAATTTCTATTAACTCATAAAAAATAGTTTTTATTTATATGGTTTGCTTGTTAGATATACTTGGTAATCTGATTTTTAAAGTATTTTGAAAATATAAATTTGATATAATTGAAAAAGAAGAAAACTCACGATAAAAAGACATGAAAGTTGACGAAGTGGTCGATTTATTTTGCAAAATGACAACAACGCTCATTGACCTTTTCAAGTGGAGACAATTACAAATTGAAACCCACCTTACCTACTCCCTCAGGAACAAGACTGCGCCTTATGAAACCAGTTAGTTTCTTGCATTCTACTCAAAACTCACACAACTACTTGGCTGAATATTTAGATTAAGAAATATAAATATTGGAATCTGGGAAGAGATAGATAGGTATGCCTTGATCTCTCTCGCAGGCTTAGTATTCATGATAAATATATAAGAAGAGGAAGAAACAGGATGTTTAGATGACCATTCAACTGCTAGCAAGTGGGCCCATTCAAGGGTCAACTCGCAAGGGAGAATCATGGCCGTAGGATCATATTAGTGCAGATAATTAGAAAAGTCCACCTTAGATTATCTGCAGTAAGGTTGTGATGATAATCTTAGCGTATAATGATGTATTCAGAGGCTGTTTTATGTATGTCATTACCATTCTTTAGTTCTCAGATCAATAAGATATTCTTTCTAGAAGCTAAGGGGCAATATTGCTATCAGACCAAACCTAACCTTCTTTCTCTCTACCACCAAGTCTTAAGAAAGAAAGAAAAAAACCTCTTATTTGGACGGAAGTACCCTCTGACTTTGCCTGCACAACCAAGCCATACAAGGGAGTCTCTTTTTTTTCTCAAGTAAAAAAAAATAAAAATGGAATATATATATAATATATAGAACCAACCTAATATGAATAAATCTTGTATGCATATATATATCTGTGTGTGTGTGTGTGTGAGAATTGTACATGAAGATAAGAGAAAAAATCAAAGCGTGTTTGTACGCAGAAAGGAGTTGTTAACTCTTTCTCCATGTCCGCGTTTTCAGAGCTACCTCTTGCTGATTTGAATATTATTGTTGAGGTCCCAATTTCCTCACCTTTTTAAGCCATTAGCCCTTACTCAGTTTGCACTATCTCTTCTTCGTTTCCAACCTAACTTCTTCTCAATTCTTTTTTCTGTTCTTGAGAAGAACACTTGCTACAGTAACGAGGATATTGCATCATTTTCCTGCTTTTTTGTTGATCTAGCTAGGAACCAAATATTATTGCTAGTTGAAGACTCGTTAGCTCGATGACGGTCGAAAAAACTACATGGAGATCGATGGTTTCAAGTTGTTTCAAGCCCCATGAGGTCTCCGCGTCCAAACCCAAGAAAATAGCTACGAAACAATCTTCATTTCAGAGGCTTTCAATGTCTGATCTGAGCAATCCCAGCACGCTGTCTGAGGATCTTTCAATATCTCTTGCCGGTTCTAACATTCACAGTTTTACACTCCCCGAGTTGAAGGTGATCACACAGAATTTCGCATCAAGCAACTTTCTCGGCGAGGGAGGGTTTGGACCGGTGCATAAGGGTTTCATTGATGACAAGCTTAGGCCTGGCTTGAAGGCTCAGCCTGTTGCAGTTAAGTTTTTGGACTTGGATGGCTCGCAAGGACATAGGGAGTGGTTGGTGAGTACTTTGAATTATCATTTCTAGCACCTGCATTTATATATATATATATATATATATATTTCCTATCAAATATATTGTTTTTCATATTTTCTAAATATCCTTGCTACTTTTGATTTGAAAGGAGCTTCCACCATCTAAGTTGTAAACTGATTAACTAACTCGCTCTCTCCTTCTCTTTTAATAATTTTTTCTCAGGCGGAAGTGATCATTTTAGGGCAACTGAGGCATCCACATCTTGTGAAGTTGATTGGTTATTGTTGCGAGGAGGAGCACAGGGTTCTGGTTTATGAATACATGCCCCGGGGTAGTTTAGAGAATCAGTTATTTAGAAGTATGTTTCTCTGGAATCCCAAGTTTCTTCTATAATTATTTTGCAATAAGAAAAGCAATCTGGGATTTGTTTTTTGATGATATAATTCTTTGAATTTCTAGGATATTCGGTATCTTTACCGTGGTCAGCAAGAACGAAAATTGCACTTGGAGCTGCAAAAGGTCTAGCCTTCCTCCATGAATCAGAAAAGCCTGTCATCTATCGAGATTTCAAAGCTTCCAACATTTTGTTAGACTCGGTAAGCACCTCTTGATTTCTTTATTCATCAGAACTCGTCTTAGCTTGAGCTTGATTAGTGTGTAGGCAGTTTTTTATTAATCTTCTAATAATGACGTTTCCGCGAATGCTCTCCACAGGATTACACGCCGAAACTTTCAGATTTTGGACTAGCAAAAGATGGCCCTGAAGGGTCAGACACACACGTTTCCACTCGAGTTATGGGAACGCAAGGCTATGCTGCTCCTGAGTATATCATGACAGGTAATTCATTATGTTTAATTTTAAGCTAGCCAACACTCAATCATATATATATAATTTTAAGTGCTCAGCCAGTATACCTATAGAAATATAATTTGACACTGATTGTTGCAGGCCACCTGACATCAAGGAGTGATGTGTATAGTTTTGGAGTGGTACTATTGGAGCTTCTTACAGGGAGAAGGTCCGTCGACAAAAACCGTCCTCAAAGAGAGCAGAACCTGGTAGAGTGGGCAAGGCCCTTGTTGAATGATCCCAGAAAACTTAGCCGGATAATGGACCCAAGACTGGAGGGTCAATACTCAGAAACCGGAGCTCAAAAGGCAGCTGCATTGGCTTACCAATGTCTGAGCCACAGGCCAAAACATAGGCCATCAATGAGCATAGTTGTTAACACCTTGGATCCACTCAAGGATTTCGAAGACATCCCTATTGGACCTTTTGTGTACACAGTTCCCACTGAAAATCTTAAAGAAAATGTCAACAAGGAGTCTGAAACCAGAAAGGATCAGACGAAGAATGAGAATGGGCAGCAGCACCGAAAGCATCAGCTCCATCGAGGCCAGAAGCGTCAAGTTAGATCCCGGCCGAGATCACCGACCATTCACTCAGAAACTGCTTTAAACGAAAATCATATAAATGGATTGCACTCTCCTTTGCACCAGAAAGCAAGGGGATCGAGCCTAAATAATATATAACCAAACTGTAAATCTGTAAATGCATTTTACTTTCTGAGCTACCTACGTAGATTCCTTGAGTTTCATATTGTCAGCCCAAATATTACTTTAAAGCGCACGATTTCTTGTCAGAGGACTCTTCTTTAATTACTTGAATTGATTCTTTCAAATACAAGACACCCTACCAGATTTCTTTTCTGTGGAATTTGCATCATCTTCTAGTTTCCCTTATCTCGATCAGTCAGGCAAGAGACCGATTCAGAGAAGAAAAAAGAGAGTAGAAACTTACGTCGATACATGAACGTTCTGCCGAGCAGAATTTTCAAAGATTCTTTGAACTGCGTACAGCTAAGCAATTTGAAATATACCTACAACGCGTTGACAATATTTGTGATTAAATTCCCACTGATCCAAACTGTGTTTATATTTGTTTCAAGTTATTTTGTAAACATTGTTATTTTTAGTCGAAAATATTAACTGTTTACATCCGTACCATCAAATTTGTTTTTTTATAGGAAATTTCCTTCTCTCGCCAGCAAATTGACCCCGCGCACGACTCCCTGCACCGAGTAAGGTCACCATCATATAGACTGCTGATCATATATATTCGCTGGCTGATTTTCCAAGATTTATCAGGCGTAGCAGGCCTACCACGAATATCAATAACGTAACCATGTCAATTTAGAAGCTTGGATTATACAAATTATTTTATTTTTTTCCAGATTAATATCACTCACTGCTCAGTGATTTATCAAGGTGTGAACTGGCCTGAATGTCTAATAAAAAACAAAACTTGATACTCGAACTGATCTTCTTCCATACAAGACAGACAGACTACCTGGTCAGTTAGCGTAGCTTTTTTAAAAGGAGTCATGATATTGACGAGGGTGTGAGATCGGTGTAAACCGACTGATGGGAATCCTTTGTTGAATTTCACTAATAAATTAAAATCAGTGGTGGATTTGATCCGAGTCCCCTGTTTTAAGCAATTTCGCAGACGACCGGGCAAGAAATAATAGCAGATCACGACAGGTGGATGATTACTGTGAAGCAAGATATGCAAGTCTCGAACCTTCTTATAATTATCTGTCCTGTAATTACCACAAGCCTTCCTTTATATCAATCAAAGCTTAATTAAAACTTTTCCTATTTATAATATAATCATGATCGAGCTCCCCAGGCAGCGCCACAAAACCCAATACGCGCATTACGCTTGTGTTTGAAATTAATATTATTTTCATCATGATATATCTATATTCTTATTTATTTAAATCCAAGATCATAAAAATTAATTGTTTAATTTAAAAATTAACGGAATGGTTCCTGATCTATCAATAAATAATATTTTATGTATTCTATCTATGATTATTAGTAAACATAGCAGAGGGATCCTTGATTTATCTGTAAATATTAGCATGTGTACTCCATCAACGACTATTAGTAATTATAAGGTTTCTCTCAATTTTTAATTATTATTTTGAAATTGTGTTGTTGATACTTTATTGAAAATTCATATGACACACCCATATTCTTGTTTATTCAAATCCAAGATCATGGAGATCAGTTGTCTAATTTGAAAATAAACACAGTAGTCCCTGATTTATCTATAAATAATAGTTTATGTACTCCATTTACTATTATCGGCAAACATAAAAGAGGGATCTCTAATCTATCTATAAATACTAGCAAGTGTACTCCATCTACTTACTATTAGTAATCATAAGGTTTATCTCATTTTTTTTTAATTTTAAAATTGTGTTGCTATTTAATTGAAAATTCATTTAAAATAAAAAAAAATAGATAAAAATATTTATAATTGAAATTTTTATTGCTATATAAATTTAGTATTATAACAGCTTTTGCATCGTCGCTTGGGTGTGTCGGCATGCGCGAGCCAGCCATTGAGCTGGATTAGCTATCTTGGACGATTGAACGTGGCAGCCTGAAGGGAAAGGGGCACCTGGCTCCTGTCACACCACGGATATATATTAAAAATAATTTAGAAACTAACACAAATGGACAAAGGCTTTTAGAAATAGCAAAGTTGCGTACAAACTGCTACCAGCACCAGCAAAGCAATTTTTCGAAAAACCACTGGTGCCATCACCTATTTATGATGATCCAACCATCAATTTTTCTCATCTACCCCTTTAATTTTCTGGGTTTCTTTTTTATTATTGTTGTGTTGAGTTTGATATATTAGGGTTTGTTTGAAATATATGTAAACACTCTTATCTTAATCTTAATTAATTTTATGGGATTAGTTGTTAATTTTGGGATTATTTTAGTTTAATTTGATTACTGTTTGAATAGATATAAATTGGCCCCATGTAGGCTTCATTCATACCTATTTTAATCAACATAATTTAAATAGCCTTATGTTCACCAACTACTCACTATTCATGAGTGAAGTGAACTCTATAGATATATAAAAAAACAAGAAAATCATAATCAAGAAAACTCAAATAAAGTTTGAAATAGAGATTGACATAGTAATAAAATGTATCAAGACACTAAAATTATAAGTAATTGAACCCTCAATCAACTCTCGTGAAGAGAAGCAAATGAGAAGTGTAGAAGATGTTACAAAACTCAGTTAATTCTTTAAAAGGCCAAGAGTACAATGAAAAAAAAAAGTACGAGCAAAGTCTCTTTCACTCAATAATTATTGATGAAAATCAAAGTATATCCTAAAAAAACAAAATTACAAGCTAAAAAGTTTATTTATACCAAGTGAAAATGTTTAAATAATGCTAAAAAATAATAAAAGTCGTATA
Organism: Salix dunnii; assembly: GCA_015731905.1. NCBI lineage: Eukaryota > Viridiplantae > Streptophyta > Magnoliopsida > Malpighiales > Salicaceae > Salix > Salix dunnii. The sequence goes on along the minus strand of CM027664.1, from coordinate 10,368,828 downwards.
TAAATTAGAAAAAATAATATTAAATCAACTAGGATATTAATATAATTATCACACAGTAAATTTTGGACCTTAAATCAACTAAGAACTCTCATTTTCAATTGACCTAATATTTTAACCCAATACAAAACAATATCTTTATATTTTTTTGTTAATTTCTCAGCTTAATCCATCGGTTGAATAAAAAAATATACTTGTTATCAAAAAACTATGTATTGGAAAAAATAACCCTCTAACAAACAAGATTAATTAGCTCATGAAATAGGTGGATCTTGCATCTCTTCTTTATATATTAAATTTATCAAAGTTTGACCATCACTTGTTGAAGATGTAGTCTTTTTAATTTTAGTTTGACCTAAATACTCTGAATATGCCTATTAAATGCATCTTTAAGCTTTCTTACCATTAATATTATAATTGACCCAACTAGAACTTCAATCATTTGGTGAAATTTGGATCACACCATCTCTTATCTCCTCAGAAGCATTTGAACAAAAATCATCACCTACATAAAAAAAAAAAGAAAATGGCTTAAAAAAACATTAAAAGTAGCACTAAAATTATACTCACCTAATAAATTTATTTTATAGGCATTATCATTATGTATTTCAAGAATTTAAAATGATATGTCTCTACTTTAAATAACCCTTTTTTATTTCTAGTTGGGTCAATTACAAGATAAAGCTAAAATGCCAAGCTTGGATCATAAAACTAACTTAGATATTCTTTGTTCAAGAAATTTCCCTTTTTGCATGTGCATCCAAACCAAATCATCTCATGAGAAATATTTTTTTTCCTTTTATCATTCTTTTTTTTATTTATTTCTCTTCTCACATTCTCATAGAGAGTCTTTGCTACTTGTGTTTCACTATTGTCAAAGGCTACTCATGTTTATTTATTGCTACCAAGACTAACTATTTCATCAATATATAAAGAAAACAAATCCAAAGGAGTCACATGGTTAAAATAATAAATAATTTTAAAAAAGAATAATTTGTAGTAGAATGCACAATTCTATTATAAGAAAATTTAATAAACATTAGACAATCTTTCTAATTTTTAAAATTCTTTTAAATGATTGCTATTAACAATGTATTAAAATTCTATTAACCACTTTAGTTTGATTATTTATTTATGGATGACATGTAGTAAGAAATAACAATTTCATTCTAATCTCCTTTATAGAGTTATGATGTAGTAAGAAATAACAATTTCGTTTTAATCTCCTCTATAGAGTTAAGAAGTTTAATATCATGATTATACAAAAATCTCCTAGGCACCTAAAGGAGTCAATTTATCTCCCTAAAGAGAAAATTTATTATGTTAGTTACATCATTGATATTATTACAAGATAAAAAATGTGTTATCTTAGAAAACCTATCCATAATAAAAAAAATCTCATATCTTTTTTTGACATAAGGAAACCTAACATAAAATCCTTAAATATATTAATGTATGGTTTCTTAAGCACTAACAAATGAGTATATAAACCATGTGAGAATATAAACCATGAGGTAACATTTTAAACTTAATTTGTCTACATGTTCTACATCTTTCATAAACTCTTTATACATCTCTTTTAATTTTACACCAATAAAAGATCTCATGCAAAACATCTAAATTTTTAACAACCCTAAAAAACATAGTAGTCCATCAACCACTATGTTTTCATTACCTTTCTTGTAATTAATCATATATGGAAAATTTTCAATGAACATTACTCACCTGGCTTACCGACAATTTAACTTCCCTTAACTCTTAAGATGTTTCAAGAACTAATGATCAATATGGAGCCCAAACTCATTAGGTCACAAGTAATGTTACCTAAGTCATGGGTTTCTTTTTCTATAATAAAACAACTGAAATTTTTATCTTTGAAATATCATATTTAATTTAGAGAGTTTTCATGAAATCAAGCAATGATAACAATGAAGCCAAAATTAATTTTTACTTTTAATAATTTATAAGAATGCTCCTTTTATTTTTCCTATTTAAAAACCTATAAATTTCTTAACTATCTTAGTCAAAAATACAACTAAAGTAATGAAGTCTTTAATAAATCTTCTATGAAAACAAGTTAAACCATAAAAAATTATTACCTCAATGATTTGTTTAGGTGTAAGTCATTATTGGATAATAACAATACCAAATAATAACATATCCAAGAAATATATTTTTTTTTTCATGCAAAAACCACACATCTTTAGATTAACATATATATTCTTTTCACAAAACAACTAATATATTCCTTAAATAATCAACATGTTTATATAAAAATTTAATATACATCAAAATATCATTAAAAGAAACCATAAAAAATTAACCCATAAAATTACACAAAACATGGTTTATTAATCTTATAAAAATAGTAGGAGCATTAGTAAGTTTGAAAGACATAACTAATCACCCATACAAACTATATTTAGTTTTAAAAGTGGTTTTCCATTTCTCTCCCTCCTTACTTTTTATGTGATAATATCCACTTTTTAAATCAATCCTAAAAAATATACAAAACTCATGCAATTCATCTAACATGTTATTAAATTTAGGAATTGAGCGCCTATACATTACCATAATAATAGTGATGACACAACAATCAATATATATTCTTCTAAGTCGCATCACTTTTCATACTGACAACACAAGAACTATACATAAACTCATGTTTTCTATTATATACCTTTTTGTCATCATTTCTTTTAATTGACTTTAAAGTTATTTTATCTTTTCAAGATCACTTCCATAGTTTGACTTATTAGGTATAACTGTTATAGGTTAAAAATCAATTTGGCGTTCAATTCTCCTTGTGTAAGGAACATTGATACAAGAGTTAATATCTGCATATTATTCTCAAGATGACACTTGATCTTAAACTCATCATGTTTGACTATTTTATTAAATTATCAAGGTCTTCTTAAAAATAAATAAGTAGCATGCATAGGCACAACAACGTCATACAAAATCTCATTCTTATATTTTTCAAATGACAAAAAAAATCAAAACTTATTTAGTAACTCATACTTCTTCATAATCACTCAACCATTGAAGTCTATAAGACTTTTCATGTTTGATATTATGAAATTGAATATTCTAACTAATATAGTATTAGAAACGTTAACATAACTCTTACTATTAATTCTAAAACTACATACCTTATTAGTTATATGGCATTAAGTAATATGTTCTTCCTTTGTTGCTCTTCATTATTCTCTCATATCTAAGCATTCTTATTTCTTATCTAAAAATTAAATGATCTTTTAAGATGATTTTTTATCCTCATTTAAATTTTTCATTTTCGTATTTAATTTTCCCATGATATATCATAACCATAATCCTTTTATTTGAACATTATAAAGTTTATATATTCACTCTTCAAACACCTAAAACACTTATATCATGATTATTATTAAATGAGATGTTAACTACTCCAATTCATAATGAATCACCTCAGATGTCATATTGAATATAGGTATTTTATTTTTTATTTGCAGGCAGTCAAATAATGCTAAAAGCTTATTGTATCAAATTTCTTTTATTTACCAAAGAGAGAAAATAAACGTGTGAACCTAAAAGTAATTAACATCACTGTACTCGATCATATGATTATTAATGTAGACAACAAAAAATTAAAGGGGTACATTAAAAAAAAACCCTTTTAAGTACTATAAAATTATATGAATTATACAAAAAATTAAGTAGTTAACAAAAACTCTATTTAAATAAATATCACAATATTATTTTTCTTTTCTATCCAAAAGATCCATCTTAAGAAATTCTCTTTAATAATAAAGAATTATTTGAAAACATTAAGATGAGTATGATTAGCACTACATTATAAAAGTTTTTTTGAAAAAATATTTTCATTTTTATCCTCTAGTTTAAATTAAAAACTTTTAGTATTTTTAGATCATTTTGATACGATGATGTCAAAAATAATTTTAAAAAATAAAAAATATTATTTTAATATATTTCTAAACATAAAATATTTAAAAAACAATCTCAATTATACTCTAAATATATCTTAGATCTTAGTGATTGATAATCATAATACTTTTATTATATTTGAAAGAGTTATTGTGATCCACTTGAATTAATAAATTATATGTTGATTAAGACATGCAAGTTTGTCATTTTTACATGATGTGACAATTCTCAAGTGATTACAAAAATGAGTGTGACATGTATTATTTTTTTACATGTTATTTTGGAGTGTAGTTGAGATTATTCTTTAAAGTATTTTTTTTTGTTCAAAAATACATCATAATAATTTTTTATTTTATTTTTTTAATTATTTTTTATATCAACATATAAAAATAATATAAGAACATCAAAAAAATTAATTTAAAATATTTTTTTTCAAAAATGCTTTCGAAATGCAATGTCAAACACCTCTTTACTGACTTTATTCTGCTGATTAACCAAATGCTTCCCATATTTATTTATCTATTCTGCAATTAGCTTTGAGACAGGGGCTTCATTGCAAATATAGGACAATAACATGTTCATAACATTAATGAATTATTTATTTTCCTGACAAGAGTTGCATTGAAATAAAATCTGACAGCATTACTTAAGTGCCTCACAAACGATTGATGCAGTTCAGATGTAGATGAGAAAACTATGGTGGTCGCATCACGTTACAAGAGTGAAACGTGTTTGCGATATTATATGCTAATTATAAAGATGAAGTGGGAGTCGAGGCTTTCCCACGGCAACAGTTGGGTACTTTCTCTGTGTTGCTAATCCGAAAACCTCGTCTCTTTTCACATCTTGTGGTTTCATTCCTGGAGGCAATTCCCAGGTGAATCCATGCACCATGTTGGCCAAGCTGACAAGAATCATCTTTGTCCCGAGGGGATAGCCAGGGCACATTCTTCTCCCAGAACCAAATGGCAGCAGCTCGAAATTATGTCCCTTAATATCAATCCCTTTACCAATGAACCTTTCTGGCCTGAAATCTTCAGGATCTTCCCATAGATCAGGGTCTCTTCCCATGCTCCATGTGTTAATGAAGATTCTAGTTCCCTTAGGAATATCATAGCCACCAACTTTGCAATCTTGAAGGGCCAAGTGGGGCGCAAGCATAACAGCAGATGGATGCATCCTCATTGCCTCCTTCATGATTGCTTCGATGTAAGGGAGTTGTGGGATGTCCTTCTCTTCCACCCATCTATCTCTCCCAACAACTCGATCCAGCTCGTCCGTTACTCTTTTGAATAACTGGGGCTTTTTCAAGAGTTCAGACATTGACCAATCCCCCATTGTAGCAGCGGTATCTGTTCCTCCAGCAATCAGGTCCTATCCATCAACATGAACAACCATAAATGTTATGTTTTTGTCTCTGACATCATTTTTCTCTTTCTCAAAAAAGCAAGCTAATTCGATGCATTTAAGATGGTCTATTATTACAGATAATTGGCTAGTGGTCACCAATTATTGCTTGCTGATTAGGTACCATCGCAATCTATCTTCTACGTACTCTGAGGACCATTAGTCATTGATGTGCAGAACCCAAATTAAGCTCGCCATCTTTAACGAATCTCATTGAGTTCTTCAAAAAATATTCTCTCATTGAAATTTTCAAAACATTAGAAAATTGTCACTTTGTATACTCTTCAGAAGTGTTTCGACACAAAACATCAATCTCCCTACAGAATTGCATTATTATTTCTTTCACTCTTAGACAAGAAAAATAAAAATAAAAATTTGAAACTTAATCAAGAATCCCTATATAATTAGAGGAGGTATTTGAAACTCCCTCTAAATTGATTGCTCACTCTACTGTCTTGAAACTCATTTATGTATGAAAAATTGAACACAGAAACAGTAAGATGGCAGGAAGCTTAGGTAGATTCCTGCTTACCCCCATCCAACCATAATAGAGAAAGCCATGTGATTAATAGTGAAGGATTTTTATTTTTTTCTCTTTCTTAGAAAATCAGGAAAACAGAACAAAAAGAAAAGGAAAAAATAGAAAAGAGAGAATTAACACACACACACACACACACATATAGAGAGGGAGGGAGGGAGGGAGGGGGGGAGGGGTGATAACCTGTGTTAACCCCTTGATGTTGTCTTTAGTTAGCTTAACTTCAAGATCGGGATCATCAGCAAGCTGCAGGAGCAGGTCCACCATGTCTTTGGGCTGCCAGTTTTTGGTTGCTTTTCTCTTTGCGTTGTGTTCATCAATGACATGGTCATGGAACCTGTCAAATCTTACCTTGAGCTTCTTCATTCTCTTGACGTACCCCTGCAAATCCAAGAAATCTAGCCACGGGATCCAGTCCCCAATGTTCAAAACACCATTAAGCAAGAACAACTCATCTAGCATTTCTTGAAACTCCTCGAGTGTAACTATTTCTTTCTCGGACTCCGATGCGCTGAAGTACTTCTTTCCCAGCACAATCCTGCTAATAATGCTAAGAGTGTAGTGAGAGAGATACTCTTTAAGCTCAATAGGCTTACCACAGTTTCTATATAGGCGTCTTGTAAATTCCCTCATCTCCTCTCTACGCATATACTCGTAAGACTCCAGTCTTTTCGCACTAAACAGCTCAGTGAGGTAAATTTTACGACCCTGGCGCCAGTAAGGTCCATAGGGTGCCCAAGCAAGGTCCGAGTACTCGTAAGTTGTGTACTTGCCAGCAGCAGTCTGAGGTCTGCTAGCAAGCATGTGATCGTAAGTCTTCAAAATTTGTTTTGCCATGTCTAGGGACGAGGTAACCACAACTGGGTAGGAACCAAGCCGGAGCTGCATGGTTTTTCCATACTTGAATGAGAGTTGATGAAGAGATTGGTGAGGCAGAGGACCAAGAAGGTTGAAATTGCCAATAATCGGCCATGGTTTAGGACCTGGGGGCAGTTTCAATGGGTCACGCAAGGATTTGAAGATTTTTGGGAGGTAAAGAAGAGCGAAAACCCATGCTAATACCACAAGAACCAACGAGAAAGCATCCATTCTGGGGATCAGATTTATTGTTGTATTAGGTGGAGGAGTTACTGGGTTCTGCATGGTATTTATAGATAAATTAAGCAAAAATAGGTGGCAAGTGGTCCGGACCGCCGAGACGAAGCAACTATTTTCTAGTTTGTAATTTATATTTCTATTGTTTGTTTTTAAAAAATGAAAGGAACGCAAAGCAAAGAGTATGTGTGTTTATGGAAAGTTTGCAAACATTTAACCCCATTTATTATTACTTTTCATTTATTCCATGGCTAATCTATAAATCTTTTATTTATATAATCTTACAAGCCTACGATTTTTGAGCATTTCGAAAAATATTTTTTCATTTTAAAACAGGTCTATGTTTCCAAACATTTTTACCATTGGACAGTAATTTTATCAAGATTTTTGTGGCATAATGATAGAAAATACCAAGATGAAAATTTCAGCTTGATAAAAAAATAATTAAATTTATTTCATAAAATTCTATATAATAATAACAACAAACAATCATTTTCCAAATAGTAATACGTTTTTCCATGAACAATAACAAAAGATCGTTCAAAATGGAGCCATTTTTCCCACATCACCTTCACAGTCGAACATAGCATCATCGTACATCAACAAATGAATCTGTATCCTTAAACAGTATAAAAAAACCTGCCACTAGTGACAGAATCAGCCGTTCTGATTAGTGTTTTCCCCCTGGTGAGAAACCAAGAAATTAATAAATAAATAAATAACACACACACACACTCCCCCTAGCGAACTTGAATAGATGTTTCCACTATATTTTCCTAAAATTGTGTTATACACTAGTGAACACACAACCATTTTTCAGGAGAGAAAGATATACACGTCAGATTTTCATACAAGTTTATGTGTGGATTTATAAATAATCAAATATGAATATAAATAATTGATTTGATATGGGGAAAAAGAAGAAGAAATTGGTGCGTGTTTTTATATTAAATATTTACATAAAAGGTTGTTTTTGATTACTCATTCGAGGGAGGTCCATTTTGAAGCACCCACCTTTTACATGTGTTTGATTGAGCAATGTCGATCACGAGGGTCCATACAATATATTATCGGGAAAATCTCGACTTTAATCTCGAATTACTCAAAACACCTTATAAAGATTCCTTTGATTTTGACAGCATGTATGTAAAGTGTTTTTAAGATATTGGGTGGACGATTTGGTGGAGGTTTCAACTTCTATTTTAAAAATATTTTTTAAAAAAATTAAAGTTTTTTTATTGTTAATTAAAATTTTTAATATTTTTAGATTATTTTGATGTGTCGATGTCAAATTTTTTTTTAAAATTTTTTTTAATATATTTTTTTAAATAAAAAACACTTTAAAAAACAACCTTAATCACATTCCAAAACAATGACTTAAAAATTGTAATTCACATGCATGATTTTTCAAGTTGAATTACACGTACACACCACTTATTTGATAAATTAAATTATAGTTAATGTAATTAAATATGTAAGGATATATTAGCATGTTTGAACTCCTTATCTCTTTTATTTTATTTATTTTAATTATATAGAAAATTAAACACAAAATAATAATGGATCTATATAGTTTTTAAGCTTATTTATGAGAATTATGGGCTAAAATGGAGAACAATAATCTTAAATTTGATATTTTAGTATTAGAGATGTAATTAGGTACCAAAACAGAACAGTAAATCGCCGGATTCATGCGCCTACGATGCTTGTAGTTTGTTGAGAAACTAAGTGTTTATTTGGAATTGTGGTTATGATTATTTTTTAAAGTATTTTTTATTGAAAGATATATTAAAATATTTTTTATATTTTAAAAATTATTTTTCATATTATCATATAAAAATAATTTAAAAATATCAAAAAAAATTAATTTTTAAAAAGTAAAAAAAAGTTAATTTTTTTTTAAAACAGTGTTAAAGATCTATGAGAGTAAAAATTTCTTAAAGTTTCGAGAACGAGCAGTAGACGACGGGCAAAAGAAAATAATATATGAATATTAAAAAAAAAGTTTTAAGAGATAAATAAAATATTTTAAGAATAACCACTATATTAATATTGAAATAAGCTAAAAACAACATTAAAAATACAATATTGACCACTTTGTTTGGCTGATAGACTGGCATGTATGGAATTACAATTGGAATGTAATAGAGAGAAAAAATCCATGTTTTGAACTGTTTTGAGGTGCTAATATAAATAAATATTATTTTACTATATATATATATATGGGATCATTTTAATGTGTGGATATAAAAAATAAATAGAAGAATTTATATTTATTAAAAAATCAATTTTTAATATAATATAAAACAGGATATGCAAATAAAATCCTATTTTTTTAACACTCAACAACCCCACTCCTGGCCTTACTCTCGCAAGTGTACATAGCTGAAAAACTGAGGGACCGATCTTCTTCTTTTTGTTTTGTTATTTTTCCCTGGCATACACTTCATTCGATTAGAAAGAACATGCCACAGGAAAAAAGGACCATCATTCAGAGCAGAAAGTTCTACACATTCGTAGATTATCACAGAGGAAAACCCATCTCACACCTAGCTTTTAAAACAAGAAAAGGAAAGGGTTGCTATAAGAACTTGCAAGGTTTGTTTTTTTGTGTTTTCAAATTAGAATCATGTATTTGTTAATATAATAATCATTATAAATTTACATAATCGTTAATTTCAGAACCCGTAGAATTTATACTCGTTACTCCATGCTATAAAAAAATAAGAGAAACCGAAGGTCAAGGAAGAACGTCCAGTGAGTTGTGTGCATCGGAACAGGGAGGCTTAACAAGAAGTCAGCATGGATGGTAATATCACCATGCAAAAGCCTTTGCTCAACTCAACTAACTTTCATGCGTTTCGATTTTTGACATGGATACATGTCTAGCTTTACTTGTAATTTCTAATTACTCGTATGATCCAGATTTATCACAGGCACAATTGCAAGGATTTCAACGCACGTGTATCGAGACTGAACTTAAAATATTAGCAAATTTAATATGTGATATCCCACCTAACTTAATTTTGTGCCGGTTGGCGATGGCAATAAATGGTAAGCCCTGCCTAATCAAGACGGTCCATATGTGACGTTGATATTAAATACACACACCTACCTCCAATTTGGCTTCTAGCAAATTGAGCGGTTCCGTCTCTCCAGAAATAAATGGCTGAAGGAGTTTATCTCTCTACCATCCGCAGAACAAGTGATCAGCAACAACTCGCTCTATCGTTGCCCGAGCTGCGGTAATGGGATTCACTAATATAAATTATTAGTTTGGTTCATTTTTTTCTTTTTTAAAACTAAAGACCACTCATGAAGCTTGAAAAAACTAAAGACCTTATATGCTACTCAACCACGCCCTTGTGCTCTTTAGTTAAAGAAGGAACTCATCCTAATCCAGCATGGAAATCAGTTGATTACAAATACATGATCAGCATGCTGGAAATTACAAGGAGAGTAAACGAATCGTAACCCATGAATGATTATCATATCTGAAGCTTTAGAGAAAATCTTTGTGAATCTAGTGTGGGTGTAAATTTAATGTCTTTTTCAATGTTCTAGAAACTTGATCTCAGTGACCTAAATTTGATGTGCTCTACATTTGATAGACATGTCAATTAAGCATCCATACAAAATTAGAGAAGATGTGCTAATTTTTTCACCTAACTTCACTGTTTCTCACATGGAGGGGGGCGATGAGATCTCCCCTATTCTTAGCTAACAAGTTTTAGCAACGGGAGAGCATTTGTCGATGTTCAGTGCGAAAAAACTAGTTTTGTGAGTGTAAGTTGACCTAAGTAAGATTTAATGTATTTGAGGATATAAAATTATTTAGTTATGATTTATGTTTTCATAATACATTCTTGAGCATTTATCTATGTTTAAGAACAAAATCTGGTTTTATAAGTGCAAGTTGAACAACATTTAATGTGTTTAAGGATATAAAACTTTATCTGGTTATGATTCATGTTTTCATTTAAATATCATTAATAAATTGGTCACTAAAACTTTTAAAACAAAATCTAAAGATACTTTATGAAGCATGTCTAACTAGCTCCTCACGGTATTGATGTTAACTATCGTAACCCAATTTTATTTTAATTTTACTATCTTTACAATGATATTAGGTTCATTTTGTAAGAATGTGTGGTCTCCTTTTCACATATGTTTTTTTTGGAAAAAAAATCATATTTTTTTAAATTAGCAACTTTTCACTCATTCAATTTTCTATTTTATTTATTTTATTTTTAATAGCTTTCCAATAATGCTTTTATCACTTCATAAAATTATGCTACCATCTTTTTACATATGAATGTGTGTGGAAAAAAAGATTTACAATAATCAACAATTTTTCACTCATCCATTTATTTATTTTGATTCGATTGTATTTTTATTGTATTTTAAATATTTTTATTATCATTTTATAAATTGTGATGTTACCTTTTATCTATATGCTTGTTTATAAATAATATTTTTTTTTCAAATATGAAAAAAAAATTGGATTGATGAGTTTCATATTGTCCAATCACTGTTTATGAGAGCTTTTTGGATGGTTGCAATGATAAAATAAAAATATCATTTTACATTTGTTTTTTATCTAAGATGAGACCCTCTATTTATATACTAGCAAAATGCTCCCACGCTTCGTCTCAGGCGGCACCACATTTTTTTCAATGTAAAAATTATTAATTATATGTATTTTTTCATTGTATTATAAATTTAGACAAAATCATAACTGTGTACAGAAATCCTATTAAGTACAAGTTTTCTATAAAATATATGAATTTTAAATCACTATAAATTTATCTCTTTAGCAATTTTCAATGAAATAACCAACATTAATTTATCATTATCATTAAAAAAGTAAGAAGATTTGAATATTTGAATTGTTAAATTCACTACATTAAGATTAGTTCAGTTTATAATTCAATTTAAACCAAACAAAAATAAAATATAAATTGTGAAAATACACGTAATAATCAAATAACAAAAACAAATATTAAATTTTCTATCAACAAAAAGTAAAAAACATAAATTGAAAATTCATCCCCATGTTATTTTCATTATCATTGCCACAACAATTAAAATTATTATTAATATTATTATCAAAAGAATTAAAATGAATAAATTCCCTGAAAAAACATTAAAAATAAATAAAAGATTTTTATAAAAGAAATAAAAAATAAAAAATTATCATTATCATTGCGTAAATAGTAAAATTATAAAAATAATCTAATCCAAATAACAAATTGAAATAAGAGAAAACACACAAAAAAAAATAAATAAAGGGAAAACGGGAGTAATGATTATCAACATAAATTAAAATTTTAGGACTAAACCACTTAAAAATAAGACCTGAATAAAAAAATAAAAACTAAAAGCATAGATGCATAGAGACGAATAAAGAATAAACATTATCCAAGAATAAAAAAAAATTAAATGAGTTAATATCAAATAAAAATTTGCAATAATCAAATAACAAATATAAATAGTTAATTTTCTATGGATAAAAAAAATAAAAACATAAATTGAAAATTCATAAACACGTTATTGTCATTATCATTGTTAGAATAATTAAAATTATTATCAACATTACTGTCAAAACAATTAAAATAATTAAATTGACCTAAACAATCATTAAAAAAAAAGCAAAATATTTTTATAAGAAAACAATAAAAATTTAATCACTAAAATCATCGTTATTATTGCGCAAATAGTAAAATCAAAAAAATCATCTAATCCAAATAGCAAATAAAATAACAGGAAAAAAAAAGAAGCAATATTAATTTAAAATATTATAACAATAGCAACATCGGAGTCTTAACATCTAAAATTATTATAGCTATTATTATCAAAACAATAAAAATTATCAAATTATACCGAGAAAAAAAAATCATAAACAAAATAGTAAGCAAGAAAAACAATTAAAATATTAGTATTATTATTATTATTATTATTATTATTATTATTATTATTACTACTACTACTACTACTACGACTATTACTAATATTATTATTATTATTATGAAAGAATAAATAAATAAATGAAAGACTAAAAAAAATTGTAAAAATTACACCAAAAGATCAAACAAAAAAATACAATAAAACTAAAAATTATCATTGTTATTACTGTTAAAACAATAAAAAATTATCAAATTATTTTGAGAAAAAAAACCCTCAAAAATATTATCAAAGGAGTAAGCAAGAAAAACAATTATATTATTATTATTATTATTATTATTATTATTATTATTATTATTATTATTATTATTATTATTATTATGTTAATAATGAAAGAAAAAAAAAAGAAAGACTAAAAAATCCTAAAAACTTCAACAAAAGATTAAACAAAAGAATAAAACAAAAACAAAAATTATCATTATTATCACTGTCAAAACAATAAAAATTATCAAAATATCCCAAGAAAAAAAAACCAAAAAACATCAACAAAAGAGTAAGCAAGAAAAATAATAAAATTATTGTTATTATTATTATTGTGTTAATAATGGAAAAAATAAAATAAATGAAAGAGTAAACAAATCATAAAATTTTTAACAAAATTAAAATCATAAAAAGAAATCAAGGGGTTAAAATACAAAATTAAAAGTATAAGGGCCGAAATGAAAATAAATATATTATCAATTTTAACAAAATGACAAAATTGAAAAAATTAAAACTGTTGTACCGAATGAATTAATATTTTTCAACCCAATCCGAAAATTAAAAGAAGGAGGACCGAAGTGAAATATTAACATTAAATTAATTTCAATTGAAGGACCCAATTGAACTAAATCAAAACTTATATAACAAAAATCAGGACCATATACAAAATTCAAAGTCTAGGGACCGAAGTGAAAAAGACATAAAACCGGGGGACTCTCCTGCACTTATACATGCAGGAGAGAGAGAAAGGTGACAAGCGGTTTTAATCGACCACCGCCGCGTCCACGACCGTCAATTGCCGAAACGAGCCGCACCGGGAGGAAGAACACGCGAAGGCGCATCGATATAGACTCTGGTAGCCCTCTCCGGCCACCTAATGAGAATGCACGCGTCACCTAAACAGGGCGTGGGGTAGGAAACCATATGGCGCGTGCCCCTCAAGCTCTGACAGTTACCGAAAGAAATAATAAAAAATATATGGTCAATTACTAGTCTACCCCTATCCCTTATTCATCATTTTTGTCTTATTAGGGGCCATATCCTTATTTAGCCAATTTTGGAAAATAAAAAAAAAAATCGGAAGGGCGGCGAACCGGACCGGACCGAGGCAGGAAATGACCACGGAGCCCTTCAGTCCACGCGGCGTGTTTTGTCGTTTTCGGGGGGCAAATTCATTAATGCACTGTTCATAAATGGGAAAAGAAAAAAAAAAAAAAAAGGTGGGCGGGCTCGTATGAAGCACATGATTAAATATCCAGTCCACAGTGCAATGTGTCTGTGTGAACAATAAACTAAAAGTGAAAACGGCACGTCTTTTATTTGTTAGTTAATGTTTACAGGGGCTCTTATATATTTTTCCAATACTATACTCTCTTATTACTTTGGCTGATCTTTATATACGGGATCTTGTATTTATGGCAAAATATCTTATCTTATGTGTTAATATTTTATTGGCTCGGAATATATGAAGACCCATCTGTGTCAATGTCATTCCAATTTTATTTTTTCTTTCGTGTGAAAATAAAATAAAAATGACACATGGTGAAATCTGATTGGTCAATACAATAGTTCCTTCTTTTTTAGTTTGATGATCTTTATGTGTGATTATTGTCTCTTATATATGTTTTTTTTGTTTTCTAAATGATAAGAGCTCACCCTTTACCTCTTTTGCATGATTTCTATGAACTCATTTTGCTCCCTTTTAAAAAGCGTTGAAAAACCAAGTCCTTTAAATAAAAATAAAAAAACATGTTATGTATTTTGATGCATATTATAAAAATATATGTTATAGAACTTTATAAAAGAAGAAATGGGTGTTTATTTTAGCGTATTTGAAAAAAAAAAAAGATTTTTTTTTATATTCACTTCCAGGTTTTATAACAAGTTTCTAAAACCCATTGAAATTTGGTTCATACTAAAAGGGCTATTAAGTCGAGATAACCAAGTTTCCAAGATAAAATAATATACCGACCTTGATTTTTTCATCACTCAGAATAAAAAAAATTTGAGACTTAATTATAATGTTTAAGGTTAATGCACTTATATCAAAAGAAAAAAAAATGTTTTTTATATGCATTTCTAGGTTTTATAGCAAGTTTCTAAAACCCTTTGAAACTTGGTTCATACTAAAAGGGTCATTAAGTCAGGATAACCAAGTTTCCAAGATAAAATATTAATCCAACCTTGATTTATTTCATTACTTAAATTAAAAATATTTTGAGACTTAATTATAATGTTTAAGGTTAATGTACTCATATCAATATGTATTCACTAACACATAAGTCAAGAATAACAACTTAGATTGGCATTCATCAATGTTGATATTAAATTACTTGTAGTATTCATTGATGTTGTAATAAGGAATTTTGACACTAGAATTATAAATAGCCTGAAGCCATAATATTCGTTAATGCTAAAATAATGAATATTTGTATTAACCGGCCCAAAATTAGAAATATTCATTGTATTTACTAACACTAGAATTAGGAATATTGACACTAGAATTAGAATAACTTTGAACCTCGAATATTCACTAAAAGCTGGGAATATCAAACCATTTTAGGTAGACCACCATTGATAGCATAACACAACAAATCCTAAGTAATTTAGGACAACAATAACAATGTAACCTATTTTAGATATAATATTTAAGGGTGATAGTATTATTCTTTTTCTATACCAACTCTCTTACCATCTAGTCTTTATACACCAGTTATTATCTTTTAATGATCATAATATTAGGTGACGACTCATTAAGTGAGATCTTTCTCCATCACAAGAACAAGATGTTAGATATGTTTTTTCTTGTTCTTTCTCAAAAGTCATTGTAATGTTGAGTACGGACATTAACAAAGAGTTTTGATGTTAATTCCTAAAAATAAAAGATTTCATCAATTTTGACCTTTAAAAAAAACTAAAATGTTATCCTAGAAATAGGACATTTTCATGTTTTAGTAAAAAAAAGTAATCTTAATCCCTAAAATACAAGACTTTGTTGATTTATGATTTTGAACAAAAAAAAATGATATTAATCCCTAAAATAAAAGATTCCATTGGTTTATGATTTTAAAATGGACATTGGATCAATATTGTTCATAAAAATTAAACTTTGACCGCGTGTTTTTAATATGTCCAAAATAGACTTTAAGAATGATACTGAGAAAGTGTTTGGTATTGTAGTTTGGCCGCAGGTTGAAAAAAAAACAAGTGTTTTGGTGTTTGATTTGCATAAAAAAGCTGGAAAATAGGTTTTAAGAATGACACTAAAAAAGTGTTTGGTATTGCAGTTTGGCCGCAGGTTGAAAAAAGGTAAGTGTTTTGGTATTTGATTTGCTTAAAAAAGCTGGAAAATAGGTTTTAAGAATGACATCAAGAAAGTGTTTGGTATTGCAGTTTGGCCACAGGTTGAAAAAAGGTAGGTGTTTTGGTGTTTGATTTGCTTAAAAAAGCTGGAAAATAGGCTTTAAGAATGACACCAAGAAAGCGTTTGGTATTGCAGTTTGGCCGCAAGTTGAAAAAACACAAGTGTTTTGGTGTTTGATTTGCTTAAAAAAGCTGGAAAATAGACTTTAAGAATGACACCAAGAAAGCGTTTGGTATTGTAGTTTGGCCGCAGGTTGAAAAAAAAACAAGTGTTTTGGTGTTTGATTTGCTTAAAAAAGCTGGAAAATAGGCTTTAAGAATGACACCAAAAAAGCGTTTGTTATTGCAGTTTGGCTGCAGGTTGAAAAAAAGCAAGTGTTTTGGTATTTGATTTGCTTAAAAAAGCTGGAAAAATTGCATGGGTCCCACATGAAAAACTATTAAAACACCGATTTACAATAAACTGCTTCTATATGCTTCTAGTGTGTCTCGTCCATAGATGAAAAGGCATTCCCAATAGAAAAAAAAAATATCGTTGGAAATTAATTCCAAATTAATCCCTCCCCATCCTATTCTCCCTTCTCTTCACATTTGCACCTCCCGTCCCTCACTCTCATCCACCTACCTTCGGTAAATATATGAAACTCAACGAACTGTATACAATATTGTTGTGGTTCAGAATTTTGCCCCTCGGCTCCTTAGTGAAGTCCAAATGGCTCATGATTGAAGAGGGAGATAAACTTAGCATGTAACAAGTCAATGCATGGGAGTTACGGCCCACGTATTTGTCTTGAACAAAAAACAAGAACAAGTCAATGAATGAGAAGAGGAACGAAATCCACCAGCTGTTGTTATTCTGCAAAAACTTACTGTTGGAACTTCTCATGTAAGGGTTGAGCTCGTTGGCTACTTTTCCTCTTCTGGTTCTTTTCTCCTCTAGGAAGAGAATAATCCTTTGCTTCGATTTGATTCTGGGAATCAGGCCGGGAGGGGCTACTATAAACATGGAAACATGTTTAGGGTTTTTGTCATGGTTAGTGAATAAAATAAAATATGGTGAATGGTTTTTCTTTGAAGGGAAAATTCAATTTTGACCATTAACAGATCAATTAAAAATTGGGATTTGACATAAAAATAAAAAATAAAGTGTATTTGATTAATTGGTATTAAAAAAAAAAGTTGGATCAAGAATAAATGATTAAAAAGAAATTTCGTGTGTTTGGTTACCATACTTTTCATATTGGTGTCAACTTATGAAATTACTTTAAAAGAGACACACACACACACACCTGTGTGTGTGTGTGCGTGTAAATTTTATAGATTAATAATCATAACAATAAAATGTAATTAATAATTCATGAAAAAGACATATATTTGTTTTTACTCTCCCATCAAACTACTTACAATTTCATCACGAACATATACTTCCCTTCCATCAGAACTGATTTATATCTACACATTTTTTTTATTTAAAAAAAACAGACTAGGCAGAGAGCAGACCCATCCAAATTGGGTCAAAGCCCATCTCTATTGGACTTGGGCGGGGCCAAGTGCAGACCTAGCCTAATTACAGGTTTTTTAAATGAAGACGTGAAACAATGCACTGCATTGTTTCATGGCTTCTTCACGTGGACAGTGCAGTTTACTGTGCACGTGTCAGACCAACCACAAGGACAACTTCAACGGCCAATGTTGATGGGTAGAGGAGACCGAAGTTGTTCTTCTTGTAGTGGTGACGTCGAAGATGGGGGTCGATAGAAGCGTTGGAAACTGCCACTGTGGAGAGAGAGAGAGAGAGTTGCCTTTGTGGAGAGAGAGAGAGAGAACATCGGTGGTGTGCCTGCGATAGATTTTCTCCTCGAGAGAGAGACCGTCGTCGTTGTCGACGAGTTGTTTTTCTCTTGCTCCCAAGAGAGAGAGTGCAGCTCAATTTCAAATGTCATTCCTCACAACATGCTCTGTGTGACACAAGAGGGTTTCATGCTTGTTTTTCATTTTATAATTATGTTTGGTTTGAATCGCAGTTTCATGCTTGGTTTAAATCACAATTTCAATTTGAAAAACATGACGAAACTGCTTCTGAAAATAAGCAATTTCGATCTATTTTTGTGGTGGATCCCACAAGAAATTAGACTACTTTTCTAGTTACCAAACGTTGCGAAGCTGCTTATTGGTTGAATCGTCGGTTGAATCGCGTTGCTAAACATCTTCTAATACTAATTGGACCTACTAGGACCACAATGACCCAGCTTAGGTATATTCACAACAAGAGATAATGTCATAACACGCAAAAAAAATTAAAAAAAAAAACATATTCAAAAATTAAAACAATAAGAAAAACATAAGCCTTTTTTATTTTTAAAACCACAAGGTTATCGCTACAAGAGCACTTTAATCAAGATATTTCCAATTTACATGAGTCTTTTTAAATAAGATAACTATTTATAATATGGTAAAAAAAAAGAATCAAGATGATATTTCCAAATGCACTCTTTAGCTTAATCATTCATGTTCATGCTTAACAAAAAACAATTATTTAAAAAAAAAAGTTGCAATTCATTAAAATGGAACACAATTATTTTTATATTTATTATTTTTTTTTCTTTTTTATACAAAAATGGTCCTACCATATTTTAAAAAGAAAACATTTTTAATGCACATCTATAGGCAAAACACATCAAACCAAAAAAATTTGATATAGGAGAAATTCAAACATTCTCACACAAATTACTTATCTGAAAAACATTATCCGTACACATACAAAACTAAATTATAAAAATCATACAAAATAATAATAATAAATTTCTATGAAATAAAATTTGATATATGAAAAATAAAGAAAATTGCATCCTTTTTTCTCCCATGCTTCAACATGTATATCATTGTGTGTGTGTGTGTGTGTGTATTATTTTTGTATTTGGATTTTGTTTTTGAAAATATGTCAAAAAAATAAAAATAAAAAGGTTGAAAAATACAAAGTAGAGGTGTGAATGGTTGAAAACAAAATATTTTATAGTTTTTAGGTTTTTCAAAGTTATTTAAGAAATAAAAGGTTAAAATCAAGTTATGATATATGTGTGTGTGGGGGGGGGGGGGGGGGGTTATATAATAGTATAGGTTATCCAATGCACTAAAAATTATGTTCGCTAATTATACGTGCAGTTTTCTACTAATAAAATTATTACATATTTAATCCCTTTACAGCTTGTTTGGTACAATATGTATTATCTTTAATTAGTTTGTCTATTTAAGAGAGTTATGTCTTCTTAAATAAATCTTGAAAATAACCAAAGTAAAATTAAAAAGAAAACATACTAACAAAAGAAAATATAAAAATAAAAATTAATAAAACCAAGCCGCATAAATTTGAATATCTTTCAAACCTAATCTTAATTATATGTTGTTATGAATTGAATACACATCAAAATAGAAAAATATTATATGGGTCTTTTATGAAACTATAGGAGAATATATAATAAAAGATATTAATATAAGTGAAATAAAAAATGGTTTTGATATTAATCTTTTATTAAAAATTGTATTAAAAGGTTAATCAATTTCATTAAATGCCATAGTATATATGTATATAAAAAGTAGTGTTTTATTATTCATAAATATTACCTGCTTTGAAAAAGGGGAAATTGGTTTATTATATTTTCTTTTCTTTGCCTCTATATAAATATACACATTTGCCCTTGCCCTACACTAAAACTGTTCTAATAATTATTTAAATGGAGGATTGTATAATAGGAATTGAAAAAATTATGGTAAAGTAAGTTACATGCTACGTGTAACATACTGATTGATTATTGTGTATGTTTTATTTATTTCATGGATTATTTCATTAGCAAATGATAAAATTATAATTATTAAATTTCAGTACAGATGAGTGATTTATTTTACGTAGTAAACAATTTGATTATTGATTTTTTTTAACTACATTGGTAATAATTTAATTGGTAGATGGCAGAACTGTAATTAATCAAATTAATTAAAGATATATTATTTGTTGTCTGCAACATACTAATTATATGTTAGACATGTTTTAACTAAGGGTAAGCATTTTCGGTTCGGTTTAGTTTTTATCAAAAAAAATAACCAGACTGAAAATTTTAACTTCTTTTAAAAAAATAACTGAAATAATTATTATCATTATTATAAATGTCTTATATATAGTAAAATAAATACATATAAAAACAACATAATCTTAAAAAAAATTATTTGATTATTTAGCTCAGATGTAAAACATATTTTTTTAAAAAAAATAGGACCATTAATAATTTTATTATATGTACAAAAATTTGGTATTGCTATGGCGAAGCACAAAGAAATTTTTTATTTTATTGTTGTAGGTAATTTAGAACAATTGTTTTACATGTCTTATATACGTGTAGTTTTATATATATTTTTCGTGATATGAGATCTGAAATATCATAGATAAAAAAAGACTCGGAAGTTATTTTTCACAAAAATAAAATTGAGCAATGAGTTTTTATCACAATTATTACAGCTCTCATTATAAATATTATTATAGATAATTAATATTCTAATTATTATTAGTCATATTATTGATGACACCTTAATTATTGTTAAAAAAAATATTATTTTTATATTTTTTTAAGATTTATTCCTCATGTTATTTTATTAAAAATATTTTAGAATAGTGATAGTAAATTATTATTTTAAAAACAAAAAAATATCATATATATATATATATATATATATAGTAAGACGCTAATATTAAATAAATAAATATCAAAATATATAAGTTGTCTCACATATTTAAATAAAAAAAATTAAAAATAATCATTATCATTATTTTGAATGTCTTATCTATAATAATTAGAAATATCAACACCCAATAATATTAACAAAAAAAAATAAAAAATAGAATAAATTACAAAACAAAGATAAATAATATTAAATTTTAAAAAAATTATTTTACTTGAAATTTAAAATTAAAAATAATAATAATAATAAATATCAATTTTCAAATGATCACCAACACAAATTAAATTTTTAACATAAAAACAACCTTAACAACAGTGGAAATAATAAAAATTGGAAACCAAAAATAAGAGCATGTACATATAAACATGGAAAAAATTAGGAACCATTTAAGAAATATATATAAAAATAAATAAGGTATTAAAATAAAATCAAAGATTAGAAGTATAAGGGCCGAAATGAAAAGAATATATATAAGAAATTTTATTTATAGGACAAAATTGAAACAAATCTAAATTTTGATACCGAAAAAATTAAAGAATTTAACATAAAACTGAAAATTAAAAGATTAAGGACTGAAATAAAACTAAAATATCAAATTAATTTGAATTGAAGGATAAAATTAAAACAAATCAAAATTTTGATACCGAAAATACTAAGGATTTCAAATCAAATGGGAAATTAAAAGACTAATAACCGAAATGAAACTGCAATATATACTCAATTTCAATTGAGAGATAAAATTGAAACAAATTAAAACTTGTATAACAAAAATAAGGATCATACAAAACAATTGAAAGATGAGAGACTACAATGAAAAAAACCAATAAATAGGGAGGCTTAGCGGCACTTTTGCACGCTATAGAGAGAAAAGTGAGAAAAACTTCAACTAGGAGTGAGACACGTTTCCAATCACCTTGGAACCCTACGCGTCGTACCAGGAGGAAAAAGCATAGTGGAGAATAATTCTAGATGCTAGTGGGATATTTTTATACGCTATAAACTACCTCACACACCGTTTAAAAATCGTGTGGGGGTGGAAACGAATTAACTCTTGGATTTTGTCTTATTTGGGAGTATTAATATATTTAGCCATTTTAAAAAAGTGTGCAATGACCCTATTGACCCCGGAGTTTATTGTTTTGTTTTGTCTTATATGGGTGTATTTTTGCATTTAGTCATTTAAAAAAAAATGCAATAACGGTAATACTCTTAGCGGCAACTATGTATTTTTATCTTATATATAGATATTATGGTTATTTTACTATGAATAAGAATATAAAAAATAAAAATACCCCCAAATCCAACGCTAAGAAACACAGAAAATAAATGGGTAAAATAATAATTTTACTATTGTAATATAGTAATTTAGGAGCGAATTACCCGCGCGATGTGCTGAGTTTTTTTTATCTATATAAAAAATTAATTGATTTTATGCATGTTGTATTTTTTTATTTTAATATTCAATGAGTAAAATTATAATTGACAAAATCTGTTAAAAACAGGTGTTTTTTCAACTAAAAAATGATTGAATATTGCTACTATTAAAAATCTTTTGATAAAATCCGTTAGAAATGATTTTTTTTTATATGTAGGAAATTAATTATAAAATTTATTGCTCATATTATTATATTAAAAATATTTTAGAATAATAATAAATAGGTCTCACATATTTATAAGAAAAACATAATTATTATCATTATTTTGAATGTTTTATCTATAATAATAAGAAATGTCAACACCTAACAATATTAAAAAAAATTAAAAAACTAAATAAATGGAAAAATATAAATAAATATTATTTGATTTAAAAAAAATTGAAATGAAGAATGAAAAAAAGAAAAAATAGAAAATATCATTTTTGAAATGACTACCAACAAAAATTAAAATGTAAACATAAAAGAAAATAACCTTAATAACAATAGAAATAATAAAAATTGGTGAGACCATAATTATAGGTAGAGAAAAAATTTGCAATTTTTTTTATTTTTATAATATTATATTAAAAGTATTTAAGAACAATGATATTATTATTTTTTCAAAAAAGAAATATATATATATATAGTCTAACATATTTAAAAGAAAATAAAACTTAGAAATAATAATTATCATTATTTTGAATGTTTTATCTATAATAATTAAAAAATTCAATACCTAACAATATTAAAAACAAAATATGATTATATTTAAAGAAATTATTTAACTTGAAGAATTAAAAAAAAAAGAGAGAAATAATAAAAAATATTATTTTTGAAATGATTACCAACATAAATTAAAATTTAAAAATTAAAACAATCTTAATAAGAGAGGAATAAAAAAATTGAAACAAAAATTAAGAGCATGTATATATATGGACAGAAATAAGAATTATGTAAGAAATATAAAAAAATGATTTTTTTTTCAAATGGTAATGAACAACGAAAACCACAATTGAAATAATTGTGTCATTACTGTTTAAAATTACAATCTCCTTTAGCTATTTTATGAAATAATAGTAGTAGTCCTCGTAAGCTGAACCAGACACCTTGTTTATAAAAGAAAAAATTATAAGTGTGAAAAAAACATAAAAAAATTCAAAAAGACGGGTTTGGGGATTATTTAAGGCGCGTGTAAGTTGTCCCAGACATCACAATTATAAAAAAACATATACGTGGGGGGAAAATCAGTGAAAAAAAATTAAAAAAAATGGATTTGGAGATTAGTTGTGCTGCGCGTAAGTTGTCACGGATATTTTGGTTAAAAAACACAAAAAAAGAAACCCAATTAAAAAAATATTAAAAAAAAGCTAACCAGGACACCCCGGTTATAGAAAAACGAAAAATGTTAAAAAAAGATGGGTATGAAGATTTGTCATGGTGCGTGTAAGTTGTCCCGGCCACCTCGTTTATTAAAAAAAAGGAAGTCCGGTTATAGAAAAAAAGTGC
Organism: Salix dunnii; assembly: GCA_015731905.1. Taxonomy (NCBI): domain Eukaryota; kingdom Viridiplantae; phylum Streptophyta; class Magnoliopsida; order Malpighiales; family Salicaceae; genus Salix; species Salix dunnii. The sequence goes on along the minus strand of CM027664.1, from coordinate 10,344,687 downwards.
AAGGGGAAAGCATATTTTTAAACAGTAATTAGAGAAAAAATTGTGGCGTGCATAAACTAACCCGAACATCCCGGTCATAGAAAAAAAAATATATAAGGAGGAAAAAAACAGGGAAAAATGCAAAAAAAAAAAAAAAAAGTGGATATGGAGATTAGTCTTGGTGTGCGTAAGCTCACATGGATACTCCAACTTTTTTTAAAAAAAGAAGCGTAGTTAAAAAAAATTCAAACAGTAATGAACAGTGAAGATCAGTGTTCATCAGTGTTCAAAAACATTAGCAGCCAGAGAGATTCAAACTCTCGCTCTTGTGGTGCGGCAGTAAACGCATTAACCACTCGACTTAGTTGTTCATCCTAGCATACATATAATACTTATCTTATATTTTTGTGTTTTTTTGCATTTATTTTATATATATTTGACATGAAATATTTTTAGTTTAAAGTGATTTTTATTTTTATTATTTTTATTTTTTAAGATTTATTCTTTATATTATTATATTAAAAGTATTTCAGAACACTTAGATTAAATTAATTTGAGATTTTGAAAAAACTCAGTTCATTTTTTTATATATATTTTTAGGCGTTGATACCTAACAAATATCAGAATATAGCCACGCGTTGCGCTAGGCTTTTTTTTTATGTAGCAAACTGATTAATTATTTAGCCTGCAAAGAATTATTTAGTTGGTAGATAGCAAATTATAATCGTTAAATTCTGTTGTATTTTTTTGTTTGTATTGAATTAGTTGGTTGTTGTTATCAGTTTAAGTGCTTAGATAATAATTTAGTTGATAACTCTCAAAACTATAATCGATAAAACCTATTAAAGATGAGTGGATTGTATTTTATAGTCAATTCATTAATGGGTGAGCTTGCTTAAATATTTTATCGATTTATGTAATTTTCATATTGAAAAACTATAATTGATTAATTGGTAGGCGTGTTTTGATTGTTCTGAAAGTTATTTAATTGGTGGACGTAAATTTGCAATTAATAGAATGAATAAAATATGAATTATTTTTTTCTTGTGTTGAACTTGTTGATGATTGAGTTTACTTTAACAACAACGAATGATTTAACCAGTAGATAGTAAAATGGCAACCGCTAAAAGCTATCAAAGAAGTATTATTTCTGGTTGATTGCTATTTTGTGTCGATTTATTTAATTCATAGATTGCAAAACTGTAATTGATTGATTATTTGGTGTGTCTTAATTGTTTTGACAATTATATAATCGGTTGATGAAAAAAATACAATCGATGATATCAATTAGAGATGAATAATTTTATTTTTTTTAGTGAAGTGGGCATTCGTTGGCGGTTGGGTGTTTTGTAATGGTTCGACTTATTATTCTCTTTTTTCTTTTTTATTTAATTTTCAAGTCAAATAATTTTTTAAAATCTAATAATATTTATTGTTGTTTTTTTATTTATTTTATTTTTTATTTTTTTAAAATATTATTAGGTGTTGACATTTCTAATTATTGTATATAAGGCATTGAAAATAAATACAATAATTATTCGTAAGTTTTTTTCTTTATAAATATGCTAGACTAATTATAGATTTTGCTATTTATTTCATATTAACGCATTTAAAATAATGATAATAATTAGTTATAATTTTTTCTCTGATAAATATGATAGACTAATTATATATTTTATTATTTATTTCATATTAGCGTCTTAAAATATATATATATTCATAACCTTGTGGAATTGCGATCTTCTTTAGGCATTCTATAAAATAATAATAGTCATAGTGTGTGCAAGCTGATCTAGACACCCTGATTATATAAAAAAAATATATAAGTAGAAAAAACAAACAGGAAAAAATGAGCCTAGGGATTATTCGCGGCGCGCTCAGTTGGCCAGGAAAAAAAATATACTTAGGAAGAAAAAATTGTGGTGCGCGTAAGGTGACCCGGACACCTCGGTTAAGAAAAAAAATGTATAAGTGGCAAAACAAAATAGGGGAAAAAATGTAAAAAAAAAAAAGTGGATCCGGAGATTAGTCGTGATGCGCGTAAGTTGGCCCAGACACCTTAGTTATTAAAAAAAATTCTTGTTTTTTGTAAAAAATAAAAATATAGTTATTAAAAAAAAACCTATTTTAAAAAAAAACAGTTCTTAAAAAAAAATCATGGTGCGCATAAAATAACCCGGACACCCTGGAATGAAAAAAAATGTATAAGCAGTAATAAAAAATAGGGAAAATAGTAATAATAAAAAAAATAAATCCAGAGATTAGTCGGTACGCATAAGCTGCAACGGATATTTCAGTATAAAAAAAACAAATAAAAATCTCGGTTAAAATAAAAAACGGAAACACATTTTTAAACAGTATTGAATGGTGAAAATTATTATTAAAAAAAAGAAGCACGGTTATAAAAAAAATTACAATGAGAAATAACATTTTTAAACAGTAATGAGAAAAAAAATTATGGTGCGCATAAGTTAACCTGGACACCCCGGTCACGGGAAAAAAATGGAAAAAAATATATAAGTTGAAACAAAAAAGGGGAAAAAAATTTATCCGGAGATTAGATGTGGTACGCGTAAACTGTCATTGATATCCTAGTTTAAAGAAATAATAATAAGAAGAATAAAAAAAAAAAAAAAAAGAAGGAAAGCAAATTTTCCATACAGTCATTTTCAAAATCAGGATTGTAAAAGAAAAAAAATAAAAACACTGTAGTTTAAAAAAATAATAAGAATATATAAAAAAAAAAAAGCAACTTTCCAGTTACTTTAAAAAAAAATGGATTTTAGAGAAAAAATAAAAAAATAAAACAACTTTCCAGTTGCTTTTCAAATAAAAAAAACAGAAAAATAAAAAAAATAAAAGCAAAAAAAATGGATTTTAGAGAAGAAAAAAAAGTCAAATTTGTTGGCTGAGAGGTTCGAACCCTGCACGCTGCATTTTCCAGCGCGCGCCGAACCTCTCGGCCACAGCTACTTATTTGTTGAATTCCACCATAAAAAATAGAAAAAAAAGACCTATGTAAAAAAAAAAAAAAAGAGTACAGACTCGCGCGACGTAGAGAGACAAATATCCAGTGAATAGTGCACATGAGTGTGCGTGAACAGTATATTCCCGAGCTGTTTTAGCTCTTTTACTAATAATATCAAGATTAAAAAAAAGTGAAAATTTATTGTTTATTATTGTTTAAAATACCCATCTATTTGAGGTTTTTTTAGTAATAGTATATATGCTGAGGCACTCCGTGTTTCTTCGATCTAATTTTTTTTTTTAATCTGTAGACTCTTAATCTCCAGAAGAGCAAGAGCGAGCAGCGGGAAAGAGTATGTCAGCTCTGGACTCGGACGTGACCATGGTTCCAGTAGGCGAGACGTCAGGCACTGCTGGTCCTTCTTCCTCTAAGAAACCAAAGCGTTTCGAGATCAAAAAGTGGAACGCCGTCTCTCTCTGGGCTTGGGGTACTTTACCTAAATAATTATTATTAACTAAATAAATAAGTAATTAACCCTATAACTAATTCACTCAACTCGTCTGGTCATTGCAGATATTGTTGTTGATAACTGTGCGATTTGCAGAAACCATATCATGGATCTATGTGAGTTGTTGTGTTCTTACTGTTTTGTTTTAGGGTTTAACATTTTAATTACTTGGGTTTTTTTTTTTTTTATTAATATTGATTAGGTATTGAATGCCAAGCAAACCAGGCCAGCGCCACTAGCGAGGAATGCACTGTTGCTTGGGGTATGCTTTCGATTTTTGCTCAATATCTATGCGTTTTCACTCTTGATAATTATTATTGTTCTGTGTTTATGAACTCGAACGTGTGATTCGAATTTGCAAAGGCTAGGGCTGTGGGCAATATTTAACTAAAATTAAACCCAGGACTCCATCCTGAACTAGCTTCTTTCATCTACATGAACTTTCAGTACATTGCGGTTTATCAGTTCTTTCTTTGTTCTGTTATGCTTTTATTGCCTTGTTCGCTTTCCTAGTAATGCTGTTTCAGGTTTGGATTGTGAGAGACAATGCTGTGACGAATTTTAGGGGTAGTTAGGAGTGTGTTATGCTTCAGATTCTCGCCTAGTTATTTTTATTTTTATTTTCTCGGTCAATATCTCTGCTAGATAAGTCGTTAATTATTTTAGATGCTTGTTGAAATATCATGGATTTTCTCCTCTCCCATAAAGCTCTTGTTTTTTTTTATTATCTGAGCAATTTGGCTTCCACTTGTTATGACTTGTGAGCCATTCCCTATGTTTATGAATTGAGTGGATTGGAATTCTTTCTTCATTTATGATTTTATCAGATTCACCTGTTTGGCCGACTCCTAGTCAAAATATTGTTTACACCCTCATTTTGCTATTCATACACTGGTTGAAATGGTACTTAATGTTACTGCTTCTGAGATTAATTCATGGCATATGCTGCCAATAGGGTAAAAAAAAACACATGGAATCCTATATCCAAGCCAAGCATATAGCCTAGATGCATCAATTTGATCAATTGAGGCCTTGTGTGCCTAGAAACCATTTAGATCATCTGCAATAGTTGCTTCCTCTGATCTCTCTTGCTTGCTGCAACTACTAGTACCAGCATTCTTACAGGCTTTATTATTCGTTATTCTGGCTCTGTCTATCTTATGGGAATATGCAACAATGAAAATATTTTTGACCTGCTTTGGACTGGTTTGGTGCTGCTCTAAAGGAATGCTAGTGGTTCTCCTCCACCACCTCAATTAGTAATCAATTATTAATATTGTTTTTGTTGTTGGATATTGTATGTAAAGTATAACTGAAGCTGTTTAATAATGATGTTTACATTGTTTATGTTTGTTTGTTTATCTGACATACTTTTTAATTTGTTTCTTATGCTTGTGTCTTTGAGTTATAAAATATCTAAAAATCAGACTGGCCTTAGACACCTAATGCTGAAGCAAGCTTCACTGTTCTGTCCACAGGGGTGTGTAACCATGCATTTCACTTTCACTGCATCAGTCGATGGCTCAAGACTCGTCAAGTGTGCCCATTGGGTATGTTTCTCTTTCTTCCCCAATTCTTTTCATCTACTAGCCTTAGATTATCTCATTTGTTTCTATTTGTGGTGTTGTCTCTGCAGATAATAGCGAGTGGGAGTTTCAGAAGTATGGCCACTAGAACGTTTGGGGCCTCTTGGCACTATTTCATTCTCTGTTTCAATGGTGTCAAGAAGAAAACTTGGATTCCTGACTTCTAATGCGCTTTATCTCGTGTTTTTTCAACATATACTTTTATGTCTATGATCAAAACTCAGAATTTCACACTTACTGAGTGCAATTTTAACAGTATCAATCAAAAAGTCAGTCTGTTATTGTGGACGTAAAATTTATGTTTAATTTTTTTTTCGTTTCGGATAAAGCTGTTTGATGTTTATGAGTTTCTTTGTTTGTTATTGTTTGGCATCATGTCTGGTTGCTTCAACGCGGGGGTTTGCTCACCTCGCATGCATGTTCATGGTAAAGTCTTCTTGATTAACTCATGCAATTGAAGCTTTACGTAGTGAGCCGCCACAGCTTACCATCGATTCTGGTTCAAGAACGTGTAGTCCATCCATGAGAGCTGGTAAACGTTCACAACGAACAGAGTTTGGACACTTCATGACCATGAGAGCTGCCTTCTATCATACGATGTTTGTTATCTTAAAGCCGAGTGAGATTTCACGCGTTTCTTGAGGTATAATACGTGTTTCGTGCTGACAGCGAAATATCAGTGATCAGTCACCTAATGATCAGATCAAAGTACCTTGCTGAGAACTAATAAGAGGTGCTCATTCGGGGGGGGCGCTCAACTTGCGGGGAACCCATACTTTGGGCAATGTTCATAAACGGCCTCGTAGCCCAAACTTGTGGGATGGATTAAAAAAAAAAAAAAAAAATCCAATCGACGCCTGAGAGATTCGAACTCTCGCGGGGAAACCCCATGTACTTAGCAGGCACACGCCTTAACCACTCGGCCAAAGCGTCGAATGTGCATTTATGGTTTTGTAAATAGTTATCAATATAAATCATTGAACATTCTTTTGCTTACATCATATTTTTGCCTTCTGCTCTCTCCTTACTCTTTACTATTCAATCTAATCGTAAATTTCCATTTAGATTTTCCAGTTTCTTTTCTTTTCCACCATTAATATCATTGTCGATCATTTTTTTTCTACTTTATTAGAGATTCTTTAGGAGTTTTGTTGAAGTTATTATTAAAATTATTTTTTATTTAAAAATATATTTTTTTATTTTTAAAAATAATTTTGAAATGTAGATATAAATACTAACTTGATAATAAATTTGTTCAATGTTTTCACAATTTATCTTATTTTCGTGCATCCAGACACTGTCATATCTCTTTCTAAGGAGATAATTGGGAGTGTTTATGGAAAAAAAAATTAAAAAATTTATTTATATTTTTTTATTTTAAATTAATTATTTTTGTGTGTTTTTAAATCATTTTGAAAAATTTTTATTTTTATTTTTATTTTTTACTTTAAGTTAAATTTATTTTGGTGTTTAGATCATTTTGATGTATTTCTAAACAAAAAACACTTCAAAAAACAATCATAACTGCATTTTCAAACAATGATCATAATTATTTCATTTGATTTATAAGGACATCCTTAGCCCTCTCAAGCTTTAAGCTCTGCACCCTTCCCCACACCTATTATAAAAGATAAGGTGTATAGCCCAAATATCATTGTATTTGTGTCATTTTTAGCAAGTACCCTATTTATATTGTTTTAAGTTTTAGTAGTTACTTGTTAATTGCCTATATTATGTTGCGGGCAGAACAAATAATTTTTACAATTGTTAAAATTAAAATATAATATTTCAATATGTAAAGTTTGACATAATAAAACAGATCAACATACTCTCTTATAAAAACAATAACATTGAAGTTTTAACTTCTAAAATTATCATTACTATTATTGTCAAAACAACAAATTTTATTAAATTAACCTGAGAAAAAAACAAAAAAATAACAAAAAAACAAGTAAAAACACAAACTAAAATAATTAATATTATTCTTAATATTAATATTATTATAGCATTAATAACAAGGGAAAAAATTAAATCAAAGGCTAAAAAAAAGCCTAAAAACATTAACAAAAGAACAAATAAAAAATAAAATAAATGATAAAAAAATTATTATCAAAAATCATTTAACTTGAAAATTAAAAACATTGATCGCACTACAAGGAAGAGACAAAGGTCTCAACATATAGTAAAGGTGACAAAGAACGAGGAAGAGACAAAGGTCAAGGTAGAGGAAGTAGAAGCAACAATGATTATAAGAACTAATAACAAAATCATTATCATCAAGAAAATCAATTTTAAGGAAGAGGTAAAGGATGTGTAGGCAACCACTTAGTAATTTATATATCAAGTCAATAAACATGTCCAATATTGAATGCTTTAAATGCCATAGGTATGGTAATTATAAATTAGAATGACAAACCAGGTTGAATAAACAAAGTGGAGATCAAACTATGCAAAAAAAAAGAGGTGTTTGTTTTGATAATGTGTCATGTGATGGAAAAAACTCAACAAAAAAGTGAGGTGTTTAGACATTGGCTGCAATAACCACGTGTAGAGAGATGAAAATATTTTCTAACTTGGATTAATCATTTTGTAGCATTGTTAAGTTTGGTTACAACTCCATCATTTTTGTTATGATAAAAGAAAATGTAACAATCTAAACCAAAAGAAATTTCACCCATACTATCACTAATATTCTTTTTATGCCAAATTTAACTACCAACTTTCTTAGTGTGGGTTAGTTACTAGAAAGAGGATACAAGGTTTTTATCAACTATGGGGTATGTTAGATTCAAGATGCAAGATTAGGTTTAATCGCTCAAATAAACATGATTGTGAATCGTATGTTCCCATTTTATCTCCATGACAACACTCATCCATGCTTCTTGGAAAAATTAAAAGATAAAGCATGGCTATGACATCTTTGTTGTAGGCATATAAATTCTGGCAAATCAAAAATACCTTAATAAAAAAACATGATGACGGGGCTTCCTTAAATTTTAGCTCCTTCCTAAATTTATGAAAAATATGTTGTTAGCAAACAACATCATTTTCAATTCCCATACATAAAATATTAGAGAGCAAAGAAAGCGTTGGAGCTTTTTATTCTAACATTTGTGGGCCAATAACATTATAACCTTTATTGATGATTATAGTCGCAAGATATGGTTTATTTTTTGGAAGAAAAATTTGAATGCCTTTGTATCTTTTAAAAACTACAAAACATTTATTCGAGAGAGAAGTTGTTAACTCAAAAAAATTAATTTGCACGGATCACGATGGAGAGTATAAATCATATGCATTTGTAAATTTTTATGAGAACCATGGAATCAAAAGACAACTTACATGAACTTATACACCCCAACATAATGGTGTCTTTTCTTATAAGCTTTCTTATTGGAAAAATAATCTTCCTCGCCATATCTAGATGCCATACATGTTAAGAAGAAGATGTTTAAAAATATTTTTAACATAGTGATAGACATGAAAGGGAAGATAAAAGATAACATAAGGACTATAATGGATTTAACATTTTTAGTTACCATAAGAATATGAAGATGATTTATGAAAGGTCAACAATCGCAAAACCTAAAGTTAGATTTTTCTTAGACAATAATGCATAGTTACTAGTCTACCAATAACTTAAGAGTTTACGTTTCTTTGATAGATATGATTCAAAATATATCTAGATTTGTGAATTTAGAGGATGAAAAAAATATATGGAATAAAGAATCATGACTACCCCATGTTTATCAAACATTTATCCACTAACTTATTTATTGTCAAAAGAATTATAGGATGCACTCATGGACATTCGTTACCAGTTATGTTTTTAAAATATACATTCTCTAACAAATTGCATAATTATAAAGAGGTTTGAAACGAAATTGCATAATTATAAAGAGGTTTGAAACGAATATCATCCAAACAATCTGGACACTTGAGATGACACTCCCTTCATTTTTCTTCGACTCAATAGAACATCTACCTATACATCCATCATTAATTAATCAAATTTCTATTATCTTTTTTTTAAAAAAAAATATTTATTTAATTTCATATAGTTATTTATTAAACTCTAAACAAAAAAAAAAGTTAAAAACAAAATGCATGTTAACCTTGTCGTAACAACCAAGTTATTTTCAGTGAAGGGAGTTTTGAGATTCACTGAGTGGAGTACATTGAAATGTAAAGACAATATCTGCTCCAGTTGTCTTCCAATCTGGTTTTGAAGACAGATCAGAGCTTGGAAGATGAAACTGACTCAACACTGCTTCTCCACATTAGTCAAGCCTACCCATTGCCCACCACTGCCTTTCTTTGCTGTTCTTCTTACACCTGCTGTCACAAATTTAATATTTTCTTCACCCATTACATTTGCAACTTTTTGTTGAAAAACACCAAGCAAGCAAGCAACCAACGTTGTTGTCACTTCCTCAGCTTCCCCGACCCTTGTGAACTTCTGCTTCTTTTGTTTGGCCAGAGTTTTTATCTGCGGATTATCTTAGCATTGATTCACCCTTCAAGTTATATTTCATTCTCCCTCTACTTTGCTTTATTTCGTGTTTTGCTTTTATGATTTCATGTTTTTTCTTCACTGCACGTGAAAATGTTATTATTATTTTATTTTTTAATATGATCGCATTAAAATGATTTTAAAATATAAAAACATAATTAAAAAAGAACATGGCTGAGTGCATTGCTGAACAGATATGAATCTAGGCTATTTGCTTGGGGGGGGGGAGAAGCTAATAAAGAAAAGGACGTCCGTTAGCTGGATAGCAGAAAGCGGTTGGATATTATATGAGGAATGAGGGATGGGTATAATAACACAAGGGAAAAAGGCATGGTGAGCGTGCGGCCTTTCTGCACAAAATTGTCAGTCTTTGCGACTTGATTTTGGTGCTCGATTGACGGCACCATCTGTGCTTAATAAGTGCGTGCTGTTTCGCACTATCTTTTATATTTTGTTTTTGTAAGCATATTTTTATTTTTACTTAAATATTTATTTTTTTATTTTTTAAAAATTATTTTTTGTTACCAACACGAAATATGAAAATAATCTATAAATACAAAATAATTTCATTTAAAATATATTTTTTATTTTTTCTAAAAAATAAAACACAATAACATACTCTTAAAAACAATTTAAGAAATCATTAATTTAAATTATTTTTTAATTTAAATTATATTTTATAGGTTTTCGTATCATTTTAAATGGTTAATATTAAAAAATATTTAAAAAAATAATTGCACACAAATCTTAAATTAAGGGTGATGGGACACGGTCTCTCAATGATTCCTTTATTACTTTTCCTTTTCTTTTCTTTTTGCTTTCACCAGCTGAGATTGATTCCATCTGTTTTTTTTTTTTTTTTTTTTTTTAAATGTATTGAACTAAGAATATTAAAAAAAAAAAACCCAATTCAGGCAGCCATTCAAAGCAAATACTAAAAGTTTTCAAATAGAGCCTTGAATTCTTTTTAAAAGAAAAAAAATCTAAATAAAGAGGAGTTTTTCAATGATAAAACATAAATTGATTGTAATTCCTTAAGTCTATTTTAATTTAGTAAATTTAATTATTCTTTAAAATATTTTTCAATAATAAATGCTTTGCCAAGAATGCTTAAGAATTCTTATTACAATAAATATATGTCTTAACTCGAACTCCAGATTTATTATATAATTACAAGTCTTTTTATTATCACGGAGGAATACGAGAATTAGTGGGTGTTTGTTAATGTGGTCCAAGTGGTGATTTGAAAAAAAAAATAATGTTTTAATGTGTGGTTATGGCTAAAGAACTAAAAAAAATGTGTGGATTCCACCAAAAAATAATTCTAACCAGTGTTTTACAAAAAATAGATATTAACTGCTTTTCAAACCCTTAGTTGAAATAAATTAGTGTATTTTGTCCAAAAAAATACTTATCAATAAAAAAAATACAGATGAAATTTTAATTTTAAATTAAACCCTTACAACATTTTCACCATTTGTTTTTCCTTCTCTTCACCACATCTCACTTCTCATCCTCTATAAATACCATGCAAATTAAACCCTCACAACATTTTTAAATCCCTGGAATAGATCCTACTACATGATAGACACATATTCCAATTGAAATCACAGCATACTTCACATGCACAAATGAAATCTTGATAGAATGCCAATACAAAGAGAAATGCAAAGAATCATGAGCTAGCGTGCTTGTGAAATAGATTGAAGATCTGCATGATACAAGGTTGTCAATACTATTCTAGTCATTGTTTTGATTTTTCTATTAGTACAGAACGTTTTGATTTTGAAGCATTTCGGCGTGCCGTTTCGAAGTTATATTATTTATATATAATTAATTATATATATATATATAATTAAAATATTAATTTAATAAGTATAATTGAAATTCAAGATAAATTAACTTTAAATTATACAATACAAACACAAAGTCAAACAAATATAATCTAAAAATTAGAAGAAAAAATCACAAGCTAATCAAAATAAAGAAGATTTTAAGGCCAGAACGGCATACCTAGAACGATACTGAGACGTTCTGGCCGAAATTTGATCGGAATTTCCAGAACGAACCGGAATTAAAACTGAAACAAAAACAATATCGTTTTATCTCGATTTTTTTAATGAAACAGAATAATATTGACAATCCTAGCATGACCTGCATCAAAATAGAAATGCATAAAGGAAAACTAACCTCAAGAAAGAGTAGTGGATTATGTAAATGGTTTCGAGGCTAAAATGGGTTTGGAGAGGGAAAGATTTCCGAGGAAAGGACATCCTGATATAATATGCACAGCTTGAATGAATCTTTCATTTCATAAGAAACTAGATGCTACTTTATTTATTTTTATAATATTTATTAATATTAATTGTTGTGATCTAGCCATTTTTTGTTTGGTTGTTAGGTAATATTTATTAATATTTTGTTGAGTGATAGTTTCTATACTACTTTTGTGTTGAGTTATTTTAATATTTTAAAAAATATTATTTTATATTAACCTTTTATATTATGATTTAAAATTTATTATTTATCATAAATTTTTATTCTTATTGTAATTAATGAATATTTGTACTAGTGAATAAAAATATTGTTAAGAATATTAAGAACATGATATTATTTAACTATGAAAGTTATCTTAAAAAAATAGAAAAAAATCAGGATCTTGATTAATTGACATATAAAACGAAAAAAAAACAAGATATTGAATAATTAATAAAATTAAAAATATAAAATTGAGATATTTAATAATTGACTTCAAAAAACAAAGAAAATCAGTATCTTGATTAATTGACATAAAAAAATGGGATCTTGAATAAGTGCTAAAATCAAGAATATAAAATTACTAAAATTTAATAATTGACTTAAAAAAACAAATAAAAAATGGAATCTTGTTGACAATATATATATATATATATATATATATATATATATATATATATATATATATATATACATATACATATCTGTGTGTGTGTGTGTATTTGTGTATATATATATGTGTGTGTGTGTGTGTGTGTGTGTTTGCTCTTTAAAGTGATTTCATAAAGTGACAACAATATGAAAAGTTTGGTAATCAAACAATTGAAATTATTTTTCATTAACTTAAAACTCAACCATAATTTAAACTAAATACTTTAAAAATTATTTTAAACCACAATTAAAATATTTTTCATAAAATTATTTTTTTAAAATTTCAATACTATACTCACGCTTACTTGTTAATGGCTATAAGTGCGTAGGAAAGGAAAAGGGAAATTCTAGCATAACATTATGTTTCTGTGCATCGTGGTGAGATTAGAAGTAATAATTATGAGAATTATAGTACTAGTTAGTTATGGATACTCATTATTTTATTTTGTAATTGTTTATTATTTTATATAATTACATATTTTAATTTTATAAATACAACATTGGGAAATACAGTAGTTGCTTTCTGTTGCGATGACTGACTTCACACGTCATTTTCTATAAATCTAGCCGTTGCCTCCGTGATGCGGGCGAGGAATCCTCTTGTATAAGGCACTTGACTCATTACAAGACAAAATTGTAAACAGTCATTTCAACACTAAACCCCGTGCAAGAACTCTCGTCACTATGTTTGCTTTTATTTTCATACTCTCTAGCCCTAATTTTTAGGATTTATTAAATACCATATGGATTAATTTAATTAATACACGATCTAAAACGTAAAATTTAAATAATCTTGTAAAAAAATCATAGAGGTAAAATTCAAACTACTTAGGTATTGACATTGCGATTTTGGTTATTTTTTAAAAATATATTGAAATAATATATTCTTTTATTTATTAAAATTCAATTTTGATATCAGCATGTTAAAACAATAAAAAATAATTTAATGCTAAAAAATATCACAGAAAAAACTTTAACTGATCTGGGTTAACTCAACTAAGTTATTATCTACTTCCTGCGATTGATTTAAAAATAAATTATAAAAATAATAATTTGTCAATTATTTTTATATATATTCAAAAGTTTAATTGCTCTTTCATTTCAATTGATAATAACAAAAAAAAAAAGATTGCACTAAAAAGAACCAATTAACCATCCATAATTATTAGTTTATTTTTTTTAGAAATATAAGGGTAATATGATCAAAATTAATTTTGCATTTGAAGGCTATATATATATATATATATATATATATATATATATATATATATATATATATATATATAAAACCCTTGTATGATTTTAATTGTTTTTTAACTTTCAAGATATACGTTGGTTATTATTTTATTGATCTAGAATGTAAAATGGATTATTTAATATGATAATGATAAATAAATCTAATTTAAAATAACTTTATATTCCTAAGATCATGTTATTTGAGTTTTCAAGTAAGGGCAAGACAATATTTGTACTATTCTAGACCGAACTATGTCTTAATGCATAGTAGTAAATTAGGTGCCTTTTGATTATTCGTTTATAATTTAAAAATAAGGGTGCAATACAATCTATATTTTTTTAATATTTCTTTACTAAGAAATTAAGGTTGCATTGCATGCGAAACGAAAGATTAACCATGAGCAATCTCAAAACCACAATTATTTAGATTTATTATCTGTTTGAAAGTATAATTATGATTATTTTTTAAAATATTTTTCATTTAGAAATTTAATAAAATAATTTTTAATATCAACAAATAAAAAAATATTTAATTTAAAGTAAAAAATTTAAATAAATTTAAATTTTTTTCAAAAATATTTTTAAAATATAATACCAAACAAGATCTTAAAGTTATACACACACACATGTTTGGTTTATATATACAAACCAAACATGTCAAATTTATTTTCTTTTCAAAATCCTAAAATAACTTAAACACCTTAACATCAATACTTGATCGATCATTTTTATTTTTATATATAATTAATTTAAATTTCAAAAAGAGAAAAATAAATTTCAATTTAATACCGATATTTTAATTATAATTTAAAGATATTACATAAGTTATCTATTTATCCTAAACCGTTTTTCAAAATAAAGTATTTGCAAAACAATTTTATCTTTCTTGGCATATGAGCACATGTTTAATTCTTTTTTTAAAACAATAGTATATAAAAAATATTTTTAACAGTTATGTATTAAATAAAATAATAAAGCAGTGGTAGACTGAAAAGGGAGACAGTAGACGTGCAACTGGCCTAGCATACGGTAGAGACGAAGCCCATACCTGTACTAGAAAACACGGAGATGAATGGGAGACAGTTCAGTTACCAAGTAAGCATGGGTTTCCACAGGGGGACCCACCCTCCTCCGCTCATTTCGTTAAATTTTATCCCATTAAAAGCAATGGCAGCGTGCGGGAAAGTCTAAATTGGCCGCTGCTATTATTTGCATTATTATCTTCCTATTGCTCTTTTTTATTTCTCTCATAGTGGCATTCGTGTAATATAGGAAGATTGGAGGCCTGGTTTACAACCCACGATGCTTTTTATAACCGACACTGGTTCTTCTAATCTCCGTGACAGTGGCTGGCTGCACAATAGCCCTTCTTTTCCCACTATCCCTTTTCCTTTTTTAAATTTATCCTGTTCACAGTCACGGTCATCTTGTGTTCCTCTTCCATGGCCGGGATATGGCCCCTCGCTGTCCTCCTCCTCCTGTCCCTCTCGATCTCCACCGCCGCAAAGCAAACCTACATTGTTCACATGAAACACAACACTAAACCAGACTCCTTCCCGACCCACCATGACTGGTACACTGCAAGCCTCCAATCCCTTGCTTCCACTCCTGACTCCCTCCTCTACACTTACACTAATGCGTTTGACGGCTTTGCTGCCTCTCTCAGTGTCGAAGAAGTTGAATTATTAAAAAAATCTCAATCTGTCGTCGATGTTTACGAAGACACTCTCTACTCCCTCCACACCACTCGTACTCCTGCTTTTCTGGGCCTTAATACCGACTTAGGACCGCTTGATGGGCGTCACGCTTTGGACATAAATCAAGCATCAAATGATGTTATTGTAGGTGTTCTTGATACTGGGGTATGGCCCGAATCGAAGTCCTTTTCTGATTCGGGAATGCCTGAAATCCCGACTCGATGGAAGGGAGAATGCGAGCCTGGTCCTGATTTCAGCCCCAAACTCTGCAACAAGAAGCTGATAGGCGCTCGATATTTTTCAAAGGGATACAATATGGCATCAAGAGGTAGAGGTTACTTAAAAAAGCCCAGAGAAATCGAATCTCCGCGTGACCGAGACGGGCACGGTACTCACACTGCAAGTACAGCCGCTGGGTCTCAAGTGGCTAATGCTAGTTTACTTGGGTATGCTAGCGGCACGGCGCGTGGAATGGCCACTCACGCACGTGTTGCTTCCTACAAGGTTTGCTGGACTTCCGGTTGTTTTGGTTCAGACATTCTGGCAGGAATGGATCGGGCAATTGCAGATGGCGTGGATGTCTTGTCCCTTTCTCTTGGTGGCGGATCAGCTCCTTATTACCGCGATACGATTGCGATCGGTGCTTTTACGGCGATGGAGAGGGGCATCTTTGTGTCTTGTTCGGCTGGTAACAGTGGGCCTAGCATAGCTTCACTTGCAAATGTGGCTCCTTGGATCATGACCGTTGGTGCTGGAACTCTGGACCGGGATTTTCCAGCTTATGCTTTAATGGGAAATAAGAAACGGTTCGCCGGTGTGTCATTGTACAGTGGGGCAGGAATGGGGGGGAAGCCGGTGGGTTTGGTTTATAATAAAGGAGGCAATAGCACAAGCAATTTGTGCATGCCCGGTTCACTTGAACCGAAGCTTGTTCGTGGTAAGGTGGTGATTTGTGATAGGGGAATTAATCCACGTGTCGAGAAGGGTGCGGTCGTGAGGGATGCAGGTGGGGTTGGTATGATACTGGCCAACACGGCGGAGAGTGGGGAAGAATTGGTGGCGGACAGTCACTTGTTGCCGGCCGTGGCGGTGGGGAGGAAAATCGGGGATGTGATTAGAGAGTATGTCAAGAGCGATCCAAATCCAACGGCTGTTTTGAGTTTTGAAGGGACAGTTTTGAATGTCCGGCCTTCACCAGTTGTAGCAGCATTTAGTTCAAGAGGGCCAAATTTGGTGACAAGGGAGATACTGAAGCCGGATTTGATCGGGCCCGGGGTCAACATACTGGCTGCTTGGTCAGAGACGATTGGACCCACTGGACTAGAGACTGACACTAGAAAAACTCAATTCAATATCATGTCAGGTGCGCTCTCACTCCCTCTGTTTTCCTCGAGCATGTGTGTTTATTGTTAGTTATTAAACTAGGAGGAATATTTTACGCTTGCTCATTGTTTTAGTAAATGGATTGATAACGTCTCTGGTCGGGAGCTGGTTTGTTTGTGCGGTGGTAAATAATAATGGCAACTTGAGAATCTGGTGTTGACAGGCACAAAACATTACACAATCAAAGCCTGCCTGTGCAAGAAATTATCTTTAAATGTTGGTGGAAGCGGATCTGGATTCGTTGGAGCTAGCACTGGTCATTAAAAGATGGTGGCCTGGCTGGCTCCATCGTGTCTGCGGTCCCTTTTCGCTTTAGGTTTTATGATTAACCAGCCTGCACTAATACATTATTATAGGAAAGTAACACTAACCTAGGAAAGACTTATAGCATGGAGTTGTCTACTTTGTTGTGCAGGAACATCCATGTCATGCCCACACATCAGTGGTGTAGCTGCATTGTTGAAAGCAGCCCACCCAACATGGAGCCCAAGTGCTATTAAATCTGCTCTCATGACCACTGCCTATGTTATTGACAACACCAACTCCTCGCTCCAGGACGCTGCAGGCAGTGCACTTTCAAACCCGTGGGCTCATGGGTCTGGTCATGTAGACCCACATAAAGCCCTCTCGCCGGGCCTCGTATACGATATCTCAACAGATGAATACATAGCGTTCTTGTGCTCTCTGGACTACACCATCGAGCATGTCCAAGCCATTGTCAAGCGCCCAAACATCACTTGCTCGAGGAAACTCAGCAACCCCGGTGATCTCAACTATCCCTCATTCTCGGTGGTGTTTGCCAACAATAGGGTTGTGAGGTACACCCGAGAATTGACCAATGTGGGCGCTGCTGGCTCCACTTATGAAGTCGACGTGACTAGGCTGCCAGCGGTGCAGGTGACTGTGAATCCTTCTAAGCTTGTTTTTAAAAATGTTGGTGACAAGCTTAGATACACAGTGACTTTTGTGTCTGAGAAAGGTGCGAGCCTCACTGGTAGATCTGAATTTGGTGCAATTCTTTGGAGAAATGCTCAACACCAAGTTAGGAGCCCAGTTGCCTATTCATGGACGCAGTTGTGAGCTTCGGTTTCTTATTTGTTATAGGGGTCAATATGGAATGGGTTTCGTGTTGTGAGCTTGGGTGGCCAATTCACACATCTTTGCTTCAAAATTGGAAGAGGCCCAGCGTTGGGGATGATTGGGTTTGATTTTAATTTGACCGTGTTCGAGAACCTCATGTAATACTATCTGAAAGGTTACATATTCAAGATCACATAAGTTGTTATTGCTAAACTATAGGTAGGAAATTAATTTCCTAATCCCACTAAGAATACCACATGACTTGGTTTCTTTTTTATAACATAGATCATGAGGCCTCTAATCAACTTAGTAAGGGGTTATTATCATCATGATTTATTTTTAAGGGCTTCAAACTCATTCAGGATCTCTTTTATTAAACCTTTAGCAAACAAATCAATAATATTTTTTCCTTGACTTCACATAGTGAAAGTAATTCACTCTCTTAGAGAGTTAGAGTTTAATAGTGTGATGTTTCATTTCTGGGTTTTTTTTTAAGCTCCATCAAAAATAAAAATAAAATAAAATAAAATAAATACTGTAGCAGTGAAAAAATGAAAGTCAAAATTTAAACAAATTCCAAGCTCAAACATATCATAATCGGATAAATCTGTATGAAAATTAAACCAAATAGTATAGTTAGATCTCAAAATTAAACTTCATAGTATAATTAGATTTTAATAAGCCAATTTAATTTAATCAAAACTCAAATTAAAATTAAATTATATTTAAAAATTAATTTAAGGTTCAATTGACAAATTAAATTAAACATAGAAATTTAATTATACTTAACAGGTCTTATTAATATTGTTTTTAGAGATTTAATTTGTGCAAAAATCAATTTAATAGCCTAATCTGAGCTTAATTGATAATATTAAAATATTTAAAGATCAAATTTAATCTTTATGAAATCAGTTGGTTGAAATTAAAATAAAAAATACAAGAAAATCAAAATTCAATGGTATAGGATCAAATTTTATAAATCTAAAGCTAATGAACAAAACGAAAAAAACATGTAAATTCAAGGATGCCATTGAAGTTTGTTAGGGGTGAAACTGCACAAATTTAAAGTTTAGGGTCAATCAAAGGTATAATCAAACAATTAAACATTGAAGAATCAAATTATATTTTCATCGAGATCACTAAATCAACAGAGAAAAAAAACTAAATAACATGTCGTTTGGTCCAGCAAAGTAACCAACCTGCCTAAAAAAATGTCAATCTTCCTGTAACTCGTTAACCTCTCCATGGGGGCGGCTGATTTTGACTAACACTAAACCATCGTTGAAGATTTAACCTAGCTAAGGGGCAAAAAAACAAAACAAAACAGAAGGGGGCTTAGGCGGCCAGGTTATTGAGCAAAGCTGTAACCATGGTTGAAGGGACAAGAAAATATCGATCATGTATAGCTTGAGCCCTTTCCAATTTATAGTATCTTTCGTAATTTACTATATAAAACGTCAAGGAAATGGTTGGGCAAATTCATAGCTCTGACACCGTTTCAGAGGCAAAGCAAAGGTCCGATCAATTATTTTGCTCAGAAACACTGGCATTCGAGGGCCTTCCTATATGGTCCCTTCGATCGGAAATGCTCAGACAAACAGCCTTAGTGGTACTATTTATTGACAAAAGAAACACTGGCAACGGCATCGTGTTGAACACTTTCATTTCGAGAACTGAATGACAAGACAGCACCTGTGCTCTGCAGTTTTCAGTCTTATGACCAGTAATTTCCATAACTCAGCCAGAATATGGCCACCCGATTCAATTATTTTGCTCAATAATTAACAAGTAGGGCCAGTGAGTTTGAATTATGGGTGTCGATGATTTCAACTCTCTTTTCAATTTAAAGATTGAACAATCGTTGTGATGAAGGTGAATCATGAGCCCTTGCCATGTATCTGCAAACTCCTTGACATTGCATTTTTCAGACGCGTGTATTGTCTCGCAAACAAAATACAAACCTCGAACTATGACAAGACTACATATATGAATGAGAACACCAGTCTTGCATGGATATAGCCAAACCAATTCAGGCCCCAAAAAAACCAGTCAGTGTCTAGATTGCTATCCGATTATTTGTGGTTTCAAGTTTCCTATGGAGCTTGTTTGTCAAGTGTGGTGGTAGCTGCAGCCTAGTAGATAATTGAATGGACAGCTACTTGTTGTCATAGATTGAATTATCTTATCTGGCATTATAGACCTGGCCAGGGCCAGTTCAAGAAAAAGAAAAAAAAAATTTCCTTCCCACCAGCATTGACAAACTCTAGATGTAGAAATTGAATGGCAGTTTGTGGATAAAAGCTTCCTTAAAATATAGCACTGCAATGCTAGAGGAATAAACAGCATGGATTACAGCAACAAGCCTTTTTACAATTGCAACAATGGCGTACCTTTGGACATCTGGGAAAAGAGCATCTCCATCTGCAACAAGGGCAATCTGGGCATGAAGGCAATTGACAAATGCAGCAGCAGTTCCCGGTGCATGAGGTGTTTCTACAGCAATGGGATCTAGGACGAGGACAGGAGCAGCAGCATCGCCACTTTAGAGTTGGGCAGCTGATGCAGGAAGAGCAGTTACATGGATTACATTCACAACAGCTCGGACATTCTAGAAGACAGCATCCCGAAGAGCAGCAGCAACAAATCCATGATAGATTAAAACAGCGTATACCACTGCAAACGACAGAGGAAATCACGTTATTCGTGACAGAGTCAAGTCACGCAGCGAAGAGAAACTTGGTCATTTATGTAACAAAAAAGGATTGAAGGCCTCGGCTTGTTTTCTTAACTGCAGTTTGCAGTATGCTATGATGGCATAACTAAACATGCCACCAAGTTCATAACAGAACGTTAGATACATCAATTACAAGAGTTAAAGTCATATAGATTCTCAAATTAAAGAGTTGTATGGATCATCAAGAACCAAAAGAATCCGCAATGAAAACTTTGCAAACACCAATAAATGGGATTGAATAGTTAGAAAAATGGACGAGGGAACAGTACCATAGCCACTTCCAGAATAGACAAGACCTTCGTTTCTTCCGACTTCTGGTTAAAATGGAAGAGAGAAAGAGAGAGAAAAGAGAGAAACATAAGGCTATATTGTTCCTCTTCAAAAATAGAAAGCAAAGTTTAACAGATGATACTGTTCTTACGTAGGAATCAAAGGGTCTGGGTTAGCCACAACAAAGTCAGTGACCCTGCAAAAATATATTCCAATTAGCCGATCATTGAGCAGAATCTATAACTTGTGCTTATAAGTTTTGGAACACTTGAAGCTATGCCATGTAATTGTATAAATGACGTACTCTTTGCAGCTTCTGGATGCAGGCTGGAGGCCTTGAACAGATTTTAGTTCCTCCTGCTCAAGTTGAAATTGCCAATTCAATATTCTTTCATGGTATTAAAAAGAGAATAAAAGTTTATCAGAGAAGATTTTTCCTCTTTTTTTCCATCCAATTAATCAATATTCACGCAGACTTCATGAAATAAACTGGCTGGTAGGAAGCGGAGCAGCTACAGATATTAATGACTGCTCATCTTCTATCATACAACAACATTACCGAAACCTGCTATGAGGATGCCGGGAAATAACCAGATATAACCACTTAAGACTAACTAAATCCATCTTGTGGTTTGGGTTGAAATAAACAAATCGATACTAAATACACAACTCTCTATCAGTCTGATAAGCTGGCAGTGCAAATAGTAAGCAGAACACAGAACGTCCAAAGGCAGTGAAAATAACTGTGGCGTCGACAAAGCAACTCTGCCTCTCAAAGAGAGTGCATTTCAAGAAGGAACATTGCTTCAAGTTTCAGATTATAGGTAAAGCCAGCAATAATGACAAATCTTTTTTTTTATTGAACAATAATAATCCATCATTTCCGTAAGATGGCATAACAAAATATCAGTCAGCTAGGTCCTCATGCATCTGGGATACAACAATCAACCCAAAAATACCCAATTTGCATCCTTCAGCTACTTGCAGTAGCTGGTTCATTATTATGTTTAAATTGTGTGTTCGCATCTAGAAGGACCGTACCTCCAAGAAATCCTCACACGATATTAGCTAACAATACAAGGGAAGTTTCAGCCTAATTTTCCATTGTTGATGAGAATTTCTTGTACTACAGAAAACCAATAAAAGGTTTGTTAAGCTTGTTTCAACTTCCCTTTTCTAGTTTCTCCTCTATTTGATTGCTATGACATTATCACTTCAACTTCTCAAATCCACTAGGATTTAGCATATAAGAAATTATAGAAACCAAACAGAGCACAGAATGATAGCATATTGAAAGCCCACCTCTAAGAAACCAATCTCTCTCTCAAGCATCTGCACTTTAAGCATTTCCCTTCGCTTTCCATACAAATCCGGATACTCTGGCGGTGACTTTGGACAAGGCGGCGGCATTGATGGCACAGAGGAAGAGCCACCCGTCGTAGCAGGAGCCATGACTCTTTGTAACCTTTTTTTAGCACTCAAATCTCGAAAAACTAGCAAGTGGATAGAAGAAGGAAATGCAAAAGGAGAGTAAACAAGACACGACTAACAAATAAAAAACATACTTGGTAATAGTATAGTACTAGGAAATGGAAACATAGCAAGGGACAAACAAGAAGCGGGCAAGCAATGTTAGGTGTGAATGTAGTGGCAGTACTGGCAATGGAGGAAAAAAAAGCTGTTGAGTGGAAAGGAAGGGAGGAGCCACAGAGCTAGGTAGGCTGTAATTACGTAACCTGACTAGGATAATTACAATACCCAGAAAAGAAAAGCAGCAGGCAAGGAAGGGACTGAAACAATTTAATAAGAGCAGGGCTGGTACATGAGTGAATGAGTGTGTGTATCATAGTTGCACCATGTAGATGGATAGATTGAGGGTGATTTATTACTTTCACAGAGAGACTGTGCGTGTGGTTTGAGAGAGAGAGAGAGAGAGAGAGTTCTGTGCGTGTATTCATCTGACGGTGATCTTCTGAAGCCACTAGCTTTATGCATGGTAATAATGGTAAAGTCGGCCGTGGAAAAAGCCTGCAAACAAGTCTCTGTACGAACCCATTTTTGCCCGCCCCACTTCACCTCCAGTAACTAGCCCGTAAGTGCTTCGACCCCTTTTCTTTTTACTAGAAGATAAATAATAAAAACAAAGTCTTTCTTCTCTCTCTCGTGCGTGTGCGTGTGTTTCATTTTTCTGGTCTGAGAGAGTGTCGCTGGAAGAGGAGGTGGATGTGCAGAGGGAGAGGCGGAAAGCACGATGTGTAGTTAAGTACCTGAGATGACACGTGATGGCTGCGTAGGAGAGATAAAAGGTTGTTCTACTGGGAGAGCAAGTCGCATCGTTTTGTGTATTGGGCGAGACATATTGGACTGGGAAATTATGGTATGGATATCTACGAATCAGTCCCAAACTTGACACTAACTACCAATTTAGTCCCCGAACTTTAAAGTCTTGCAAATATATCCTCAAGACCTCGTTGGCTTAGCACCCTCATCTATCTCTACGTTTAGGTTATTGCTTAGCTTCACCAAGTTAATGGCTTAATACCATCAAATGGAGTTGGTATGGAAGTTATTGCTTAGCTTCACCAAGTTAATGGCTTAATGTTATCTGTTTATTATCATTTCATATGTGCGTGAGAACCAGGCTTAGATATGAGGTTAAAAGCATGCAAATTGTTTTCAATTTTATGGTAAGGAAACAGACGGGGATGAACTTGTAAGGACCAAAAAATAGCAAGATGTTGAAGGTGAGGGACTGATCCGTTAATATGCATGTTTGTCGGGGACTGATTAAGTAGTTCATCGAATTGCAATTTTCCAAGCATGAAGCAGCTCTGATTTTGATAAAAAGGAAAAAAGGAATAATCACACGACGAAGAGGGCAAATCCGATATCGAGTGTCGACCTCTTGCAAAAGAAATTTAAGAGCTGGGATGTTCCTCTTTTTTTAA
Organism: Salix dunnii; assembly: GCA_015731905.1. Classification (NCBI taxonomy): domain Eukaryota; kingdom Viridiplantae; phylum Streptophyta; class Magnoliopsida; order Malpighiales; family Salicaceae; genus Salix; species Salix dunnii. The sequence continues at coordinate 10,320,878 of CM027664.1, read as the reverse complement.
GGAATCACACAACGAACAAGACAAAATCTGCATCTACAGTTGATACAGTTTTCATATGTACATACACACACATATATATATAGACTACAGTCTCAAGGACGTGTATATATATATATATATATATATATATCAAAACTGTAGATGCAGTAAGTATGCATATATATATATATATATAGACTACATATATATAGTCTCAAGGACGCGTATATATATCAAAACTGTAGATGCAGTAAGTATGCAAATATGTATAGTCTCAAGGACTTCACATACCTTTCAAGATATGTATTTCTGAGAATGTAATAACTTAGATTTTACTTGCATAAAATATAATTTCTGAAAGTTGAGGTTTACTTACACCCCCCATATATATATATATACTCACTGCATCTACAGTTTTGATTATATATACACACACACACTGCAACTGCAGTTTTGACATTTCTGTTATGTCTGATTTTGGTTTCAGCAGTCTCTTTATTTTCAAACACGTCTTATTTAATTTTTTCCCCATGTTACTTGCTAGCTGGTCTGCCCTTAAATTGAGTGAAGGATCACAGTACACTCAATATTAAAATGTTTCATAGAGTGCGTTCATAGAGTTTTTTTATTTATTATTATTATTTAAAATAAACTTTTAATATTGTGTTAGAGTCTTAATCGTCAAACAGCCTCCTCTATTTTCCCGATTGAATAAATAAGCCATCACACAGAAATTCTAATATAAAACTTTCATATAAAATACTTTATCTTCATATATTCCACTGAAATACAAGCTTAAAAATCTATTTATGCCAGGGTGTTGGGTATTGTGATGAAAAATACTTTTCAAAAATGTTTTGTTTTTTGTTTTTTTGCTTTAAATGCATTAATATATATTTATCAAAATCATTGAAAAACACTATAAAAAAATAACTATTAATAAATTATTTATTAAAAATAAAAGTAGCTTGAATCATTAAATTATTTTTATTAAGCAACTTCCATGCTATCTTCGCACCAAACCTCTAATTTATAGATGATGAAACTATGAATGACATTATGGCTGCCATTATTGTCATCATTTATACTATCATTATCACGAGGGAAGGGAAAGGAATAGAAAATGCAAGTCTCGAAGCAAAAGCCAAGGTGGGAGCTGATACCAATGACTGTAGCTGATGTTGGATTTGCGGTGGTAAAAAATTTATAATTTATATAATATATTTTGAATTTAAATTAAAATAATTAAAATTTTATTTATTTATCTAGATTTATAAAATATATTTTAAAAAATATATCCAAAACAACAATCAGCTATTGGTCTCCGTTGCATATTTAATGGGGTCAGCGGGTATTTCTTCTTCTTCTTTTTCGGCCCCGTTTGGCATTGTGATCCAATTTGTTTTTTGCTTTTTTTTGATGTTTTTTTTTTAAAACCGGCGATTTAGTGTTTTTAGATCATTTTGATGTGCTGATATCAAAAATAATTTTTAAAAAATAAAAAAAATATCATTTTAATGCATTTCGGCACGAAAAGCACTTTAAAAAGCAAAAACAACCACACTCCCAGACACCCCCGAATTCCAATGCGGCTTCATCATTTTCTTAGGCATGGATGACTGCATCTTCATTTAATTTTCAATCAGATTTCATATCATAAGTTACGTTTTACTGCGAATCAATACGCGCCGCGTATAGTTGCTGTGAATTTGTTGAGGTTGAATCTCATACGTACCTGTTCCTGCTTGAATGTCATTAGTGTAAATGCATATCGAAATCATTTTATCAAAAAATTTAAAGTATTAGATTAGATTATAAAATATAAATTAAATTATTTTCAGTATGTTTTTTCAAGTGAATTTTTTTTTAAATAATTTTTATAAAATAAAATAAAGATGATCTAAATTTATTACCGCTTAATTAACAAGATTTTAATTACTGGGAAAAATGAAATGTTTCCATGACAAAAAGAAAAATAACAAAAGGAGTGGGAGAAGTTTTTTTGTTGTTTCTACATAGTACTTTTTTTATATATTTCTTCCCCTCCAGTTTGCATGCTTAGGAACTGTCGTCTAATGACAGTGCTTCATCCTTGTCTCTGTTTATTGCATGAACAGGTGTGGGTCAAAGGAAACATGAAAGCTTGCCTTAGTCTGTGTATGCTTACTAACATTATGGGAGGTGGTCTTGGTAGTTGGGCTGTGTTTCCGTTCCATTTGGCATTGCGATTCAATTTGTTTTTTGTTATTTTTTATTATTATTTTTAAAACCGACAGTTTAGTGTTTTTAGATCATTTTGATATGTTAATGTTAAAAATGATTTTTAAAAAATAAAAAAAAATATCATTTTGATGCATTTTAGCACGAAAAACACTTTGAAAAGCAACAGCAACCACACTCCCAAACACCCCTTCTATATAGGCTAATGTTTTGAATAAAAACACTGTATTAATATCAAATATATATATATATTTGTGCTTGCAACTTTGATTTACTCAAGTATATAGACTAGTCAACATATGACAATTGGTATATTCATAAACATAGCTTAAGTTGTGATTTGTGTGATCAACTTAAAATTTTCAATTTAACAAGTGATTGGAAGTGGTGAAATCAGTCAGATTTAGAGTAGTTAGGCTTGAACCTTTAGCCATAGTTTAATTCATTGTAATAAACTCATCATCACATTGTAATAAAACACAATGGTATAACATAACATATTATTAACAATTAATATAAGCTCAACAATGCATCCTACCTCAAATAGTTAATTTTATAGATGATATTTTTTTTATACATTAAATTGTCTCTTATCACAAATCTTTAAAGATTAATTAGAATTTTCAATGATTATAATACTAAATAAAAATCATATTAAAAATATGGAATTAAAAGATTTATTCCTTCTGTAATTTTAATTTTAAACTTTATGGTTATTAATATAATGATTATTAGAAATTTTTATAATTATTAATTTCAAATCTATATAATTAGTTGAAATATGTGTAAAATGAAATAAACATCCACTTTAATAAATAATAAAAATAAAATAAAAAATAAACAATTAGCTAATTTTAAAGGTCATCTTATCATTAATCCAAACTCCGGTGGCCCTGCCGTGCGGGTTTCATTTTAAACCTGCCATTTATATCCTATACTCTTCAGTTTTCCTGACCTGCTGCCTTGATAACCACGCGCGATCGAGAAGCGTGATCATGCTTCCCAAGATAAAACGGGACCCACCCTAATCGTAGATCCCCAAATCCGGGGAGGTAGTGTTGCGGGTCCGACACTGAGACGACAAGTCGATGACGTATTCCTGATCCCTTTCACCGGATACCCACACGGTAAAATTTTCCAAGGACAAAAGAAGAAAGTGAAGTGACGTGTCAGTGGTGAGAGCAGGTTAGATGCTCAAAGTTAACGAGAAGAGGATGGGGAAAGCTGGTGTCTGGCCAGAAGGAGCAATCGTTGATGGTTTCTCCACTGTGGTAAAAGAGTAAACAGGTGTCTTACTCTCGAAAATATTTTTTATTTTTTTAATTAAAATATTTTCGTGTTATATTATTTTTATATGTTAATTTTAAAAATATAAAAAATATTATTTTAAAATATTTCCAAACAAAAATTATTTTGAACAATAAAATTAAACATAATCCAAACAGACAAGTTGTCTGTAAGGAGATTTCACTGTATTAAATTGGATGATGGATTCTAGGATGCCATTTTTTTTTATTTTTTTAAAAATTAAAATCAAAGCCTGTAATGAATATGTTTCCTCGGAAAATACAAAAAATAAATATATATAATAAGATTCGGCTTTGGGATACAGATATTTGATTCGACAATGCTTTTCGGATGTTAACCCGAGCCGCTGCGGGTCATAATTGTTTTTTTAATAAAAAATCATGTACAAATTTGTTTTTCTTAAAAATAAAATCAAGTATAGATTTAAAACATTATGCAATTATCTGACCGAATAAATTTATAATTATTTATGCACATAAAATATTAATAATACACAAAAAAACCTTGGAAAAATTGGGACATTGATGTAAACCAATATATTTAATGTAATAATACAAGTTATTTACTCTATTGTGTTTAATGAATTTATTTATGAGTATCAATTTGTAACATAAATTGACACATACCTAAGGTTTATTGGATAAAATAAAAAAAAATCATGCAAGGTTGCAGTTAATAAAAATATTATAATAAAAGTTTTTTTAACGGATTTATTTATATGAAATATATAATAAATGAATGAACTACACTAACCTCATAAAAAACATAACATCATAATAACATAAAAAATCAAACTAATTTTTTTTATGAACTTGATATATATAAAATAAATATACCCTATAATTGAACATTCATAAAGTAGAGTTGTGATTGAAATTATATATATATATATATATATATATATATATATATATATATATATATATATATAAGTTAGTAAGTGAAAAATATTTTATAGTTAATTTTTAAATGTAATTTATTTGCTAAAAAATATTTTCAGCTCATAAAATTTCCTAATATTTTATGAATAAGAATTCACTTTGTACATCATTCAACTATTATCATAATCACCAACTACTTCTACACCATCATCGTTATCTCACTATCATTTTGACCATTATCACTATCATTATTTTCTTCTTCACCATCTTCATCTATAGTAACTTTCAAAATATCTTACATGTAAAATATTTTAAAAAATATATATATATATATATATATATTTTTAAAGCCATCTTGGAGTATAATTGTTAGAGTTTGGCCATATTAGAAATAAATTATTTGTCTCAACAATAAAATAAGTAATTGAGTTTCAATTTATTAATTTAGAATTGCCTTTAACTTTAGAGTTTGAGTGTTTAAAATTAAACGTGTATATATAATTATTATAACCTTTGAGGTCATCCTCAAGTCATTGTTCGTCATATGTTAAGATATTATAAATCTAATTTTTATCAGATCCACCAAATAATCTTATATTTAACAACAAATATAGATTGAGTTCTAGAAGAATTGAAGGATCATCCTTGTATCTCTCCTATAACAAGGTTCTAATACTTACTTGTTTCACTATAATTCTAATTTTTTTTTTCTAACTCTTTCCTTTTCATTGTAATTCTCTCACTAAACATCACCATGAACTTTTTACCATTACCTATACAGGAACATAGTGAGAGACTATTTCACAAGTAAAATTGGCCCGATCTATGAATGGAATTTGTTTGTCGATAATTTGTTTGTATTTATTAATTTTCTAGTAGTAAATTATGAAGATATATATGGAAATGCAGATATATGGAAGATATATGAAAATGGAAATGCAGGGCAGCAGCTAAGAGATTTGCTGTTACAAATCATTACTCCATTCCATGATCTTTGCACATAAATCATATATATATATATATATAGTAAGTAGACGTTAGAATTAATTCATTGTAAATATAAAGAACAATTACAACAATGCAAGCAAGTTTAATAATTCTATATGGTATCAGAGCCTTCCATCACTATGGCATCTTCTTCTTCAACAACTCAAACAACAACCCCTGCATCTTCTCTTGAGATTTCACTCCTGAAATCACATCTACCTGAAATTGCTATTAAACTGGCTTCAAACAACTACCTTCTGTGGAAAGCACAGGTTATTCCTGTTTTACGTGGCTATGGACTTCTTGGATATGTGAAGAATGAAGTTCCTTGCCCAGCATCAACCATCACTGGTGAGAATGGTGTGATGCAAACGAATCCTGCTACAGCAGTGTGGCTGCGTACTGATCAATTGATCCAGGGATGGATCAATAGCTCACTATCTGATGGACCTCTGTCTCAGGTCATCAATAGTGAATCTTCGCATGATGCATAACAAGTGTTAAAGACTTTGTATGGTACTCACACTCGAGATCGCATCCAACAGATCAAAGGCGAACTACAAACCTTGACAAAAGGTACGTCTTTATTGGAAGATTATTTACACAAAGCAAAATCCTTGGCTTCGTCTCTTTGTGGTGCAAGAAAACCAATGGATGATGATGAATTCATCATCTGTATTCTTCAAGGATTAGGATCTAAATTTGATCTCATAGTAGCAGCATTGAATGCTAGAGATATATTTCCATCTCTTGAAGGAGTTATTGGCAAACTTCGTGATTTTGAAATTAAAATTCAAGAAGCACGAACAACTGCTCCTTCTGTGGCCTTCTATACAAATTGTGGTCGTACAAACTCAAAGCCATGGATGAGTCATAGCACTCATGGCCACAATCACTGAAGTTTTACTGGAAGACATAACAACACCTCACTGCGAGGTAAAGAGACCCGCTTTCCTAATCAAAATAGGAACTTCATTGGAACTCGCCAAAGACAAATCCCTCAAAAGAATAATTGTGGACGTGGTGGCATCACTTGTTTTCGATATGGAGGGCCAAATCACAAAGCAGATGGGTGTTTTGCCCCTGATGAAGAAGCTGATCAGTATAAAGCTTTTGCTGCAATCAAAATCGGTGAAACTGCAGATAAGGCATGGTATTCTGACACTGGAGCAAATCAACATATGACACCAAATACAAATGAGGTTCAAGGTATTGTATCTTATCCTGGAAATGAGTCTATTATGGTTGGAAATGGTCAGGACTTGTCTATCACTGGTACTGAACACATGTTTCTTCACAACACTAACCTCAAGCTAAAAGATGTTATTGTGGTTCCTGCAATTAAGAATAAACTTTTATCTATGTCTCAATTTACAAGAGATAATAACTGCTATTTTTTGTTTTATGCATGGGGATTTATACTTAAGGACATGAAGACGAAGCGGGTAATCCTTAAAGGTTTCATGAAAGATGGGTTATACCCGATCAACTTGAAGCAGCTATCCATTTTTCCAGTCAGTTTTTTCAGCAAATAAAGTGTCTAGCACTCTATGGCATGCACGACTTGGCCATCCTTCAGCCAATGTTCTTCCAAAGTTATGTTTACAATCTATGAATAAGCAAAATGCCTTCTGTGAAGGATGTGTTTTGGGAAAATCAACAAAGCTACCGTTTGAATCAAGAAAAACATATGCTACATCTTTTCTGCATACTTTGTATTCAGATGTTTGGGGTCCTGCGTCTGTCCCCTCTTATGATGGATATCGTTTTTATTTGGTTATTGTTGATGAATTCTCACGATATATATGGTTCTTTCCTATGAGTAGAAAATCTGATGTAGCAATAATATTTCCTTCATTTCTCAAGCAAATGGAAACACAATTTGACACCCATGTTAAGATATTTCAAAGTGATGGGGGTGGTGAGTTTGTTAATCAAAGCTTACAGGATCTTTTCAAAACTAATGGCATTATTCATAGAATTTCATGTCCAAGAACACCAGAACAAAATGGACTGGCTGAACGACGTCATCGACATATCGTAGAAACAGGATTAACACTGTATCCCATGCGTCTGTTCCAACGATATTTTGAACTGCAGCTTTTTGAACTGCAGTATTTTTGATAAATCATCTACCTACTTCTGTTTTGGGTTACAAATCACCTCATGAAGTGATATTTGGTTCTGCTCCACTCTATGATTCCTTGAGAGTCTTTGGATGTTCTTGTTATCCTTTACTTGCACTTTTTGGCCGATCCAAATTGGATTTCAAATCCACACAGTATGTGTTTCTGGGGTATTCAACAAACCACAAAGGGTATATTTGTCTTGAAACTAATACAAAATGGTTCTATATTTCACGGCATGTGAAATTTAATGAATCATATTTTTCCTACAAATGCATGCAGCCAAGTGACACCCCTGCACATGTCACGCAGTTATTTAAAAGGAAAGAAATCCCTCGCCTGTTGAAAACAGTGGAGGGCATATCTCTTGCCACAACTCCACAAGTTTCAGCAGAACCTATACAAGATGAATTTGTTCAAAGTGAATTTGCCCATGATGAATCTAATCAACTTTAACTTACTCAATCTCAGTCACAACAACAGATAAATGACTCTACTCAGCATGAATTTACTCTAGTTCAATCACAACAACAGATCATTCCGTCTGCTCCAGTCCCATAACGACAACATCACATGATTACAAGGACTCAAACTGGGAAGCTAAAACCCAAGGTATTTATTTCTTCAAGACATCCAATTCCTATGTGTTTTATTGCTGATTTTGTTGCCCAGCCTCAAGAACCATCATCAGTTCAACAAGCTCTCTAAAATCCACAATGGCTTCAGGCAATGCAAGATGAAATGAGTGCCCTTCACAGCAACAACACCTAGATATTGGTACCTCAAAAACTAGAAATGAATATTATCAGTAGCAAATGGGTGTTCAAAATCAAGACTCAATCTGATGGCTCTATTGAAAGATACAAAGCCAGGCTAGTGGCCCGTGGATTTACACAACAACCAGGACTTGACTATGATGAAACATTCAGTCCTGTCATCAAACCAAGCACTATTCGACTCATTCTTAACATTGGACTGTCTCAAGGCTGGACTATCAAGCAATTGGATGTAAGCAACGCCTGTCTTCATGGTGATCTACAAGAGCGAGTATATGTGGCTCAACCTCTAGGCTTTGTAGATTCATCAAAACCAGATTATGTTTGTCATCTTCACAAAGCTCTCTATGGATTAAAACAGGCCCCTTGTACATGGTACCTCAAATTCAGCAACTATATTCAGCAAATGGGATTCACACGATTCCCCTATGATCAATCCTTATTTTATCGCACTCAAGGATCAGACATTCTTCTCTTACTCATTTATGTTGACGATATTCTTTTAACAGGCAGCTCATCATCACAGATCACCAAGCTCATTGCACACCTCTCGACTGTTTTTCATACGAAAGACCTTGGTGACATTCATTATTTCTTAGGACTCCAAATAGCTTGTGATGAGTCCTCCATCACCATTACATAGACAAGATATTTGCTATCACTCCTTGTAAGATTGGCCTTGATGGTGCCAAACCAGTAAACACTCCACTAGCATCGGGTTCTTCTATATCAGTTATTGATGGTGTGCCTTTGGCTGATCCTTCTCACTATCGCTGCTTGGTTGGTTCCCTGCAATATCTCACCTTAACCAGACCCGACATCTCATTTGCTGTACATCAAGTTTGTCGATTCATGCAAACCCCTCATGATACTCATCTAGTTGCAGTTAAAAGGATCTTTCGATGCTTAAAGGGCACACTTAATGTTGGGCTGCACTACACTTGCAATTCTGCTCATAAACTTCATGGTTTCTGTGACGCAGATTGGGCTGGTTGTAGGGATGACCGATGTTCCACTACTAGCTTTGCTATTTTTTTAGGCAAAAATTTGATATCGTGGGGAGCAAAGAAACAAGCCATGGTGTCTAGATCAACAGTTGAGGCAGAATATCGTGCCTTAGCTTCCACAACAGCTGAGCTCATGTGGTTTGTCCATTTACTCAAAAATATTGGCTACCCTGTCCCTCCTCCGTAGCTCCACTGTGATAATATTAGTTCCATTCATATGGCCAAAAATCCAGTGTTCCATCATCGAATGAAACACATTGAAATAGATGTTCACTTTGTTCGGGAACGAGTTGCAAGTGGTGCTCTTTCATTGGCATTTATTCCAGGTTCAGACCAAGTTGCAGATATCTTCACCAAATCCCTTTGTACAGCAGCTTTTGCCTTAAATCGTGACAAGCTCTGCATTGGTCCAGCCCCACCTTGAGCTTGAGGGGGAATGTGAAGATATATATGGAAATGCAGATATATGGAAGATATATGAAAATGGAAATGCAGGGCAGCAACTAAGAGATTTGTTGTTACAAATCATTACTCCATTCCATGATCTCTGCACATAAATCATGTATATATATATATATATATATATATATATATATATATATATATATAGCAAGTAGACGTTAGAATTAATTCATTGTAAATGTAAGATTTGATGTGTAATGCCTATTTAAAGGCAAGAACAATTATAGCAATGTAAGCAAGTTTAATAATTCTATATAAATATCATTTTTTTTCTATGTAAATACTAGAGTGAAATAAAAAATTCAAGATTTAAGCAAATATATATCTTTCTATTAATTGTTTTTTGCCAATCCTTGTCTATTCATACTCCCCTGTCTTTATTCCCTAGCTATTTCATCCTTTTTGTTTTTTGATGTTGTCGTCAATTAACATTTTTGGTGTAATTGATGAGGTTCGAGCCTTTGTAAATCACATTTTAGATTATGTCGTATCCTCAGCTACCATTGAAACCATATGGGATTTCCCTGTTCATTGCTTAGAGTTCTTGTTTAAGAGTTAATAGCATATTAAGAGTCAGATAGTGTTGATGAAAAATTGAAAAGAAAATCAATGGGGAAAGGATTAGTTCTTCATGAAATATTCCAATTCTATCACTTTCAATTTGCACCATCATATTTCACTTTGTGAATTCTACAGATAAATAGAAATAAAGATTCAAATAAATTAATCGTAGATGATGATGAACTTGCTTATCCTTATTCTACCATTCCAACACATATGGGGTCATGACTTTTTCTACAGATAAAAATAGACGAAAATTGACATATGGGACCTGATTAAAACAAATAAAAGATTTTATGTGAAATTAAGAGAGCACATAAACGTAAAAGGCAAATTGAAATTTAGCCAACATAAAACTTTGACTTTTAGTTCGTAGGCCGGCCTTTCTGAGATAAATATTTCACTGGTTCCTTTCGAACTTTCTTGGACTGGTACACCATAGGGTGGAGCAACATGTAACCTTTAATCTGGTCATTCAGACAATAATCACTAACTTTCTATGATTTAATAATCCAATTGGTGTCGTGATAGATGTCTACCTAGCTAGTTTATGGCTTTATGGCCAATAAATTAATTAGAAAAAATTATTATTGGTTGACTAGTCAACAATCAACTTTCCAACTTTAGGAGTGGTGATTAATTTACGTTGCCCAACAACAAAAGAAAAAAAAAACACTTGTCTGAGAGAAAGCTTCGGTCAATGCGGACCTAATACTTTGATCTAATTAATTTACTGTAAGAACATATTCGAGCTATTTATAGAATAGAAACCTATTTCTCGCTACTCAATGGAGGAAGGAAAAAACACCCTCATGCATATATAATCCATGGAATTTGAAAATCGCTATATCATGATGAACGACATCGACGTTGTCTCGGATGACACAAATCCCAAATGGTTTAATAATTTTGTTTCGACCAATAGGAATAACGAAAAGCCTACGTGTCATGCTTAGCATATCTTTAATGAGCACAAAATCGAAATGCATGCATGAGTTATTGAGGTTTCCCAAACGTTAGTCCAAAACATGTTTCAAAAAGCTAGCTAGATACCCAACTGACTTGAATGAAATTATGTTGAAAATGTGCTCGGAGAGAGGACAGCAAGTCTTATGTTTGAAATAATAATATTCGTTTTCTAGTTTCCACGCTGCCAAATTTCAAAAAGCTCACGCACCCCTTTTGAAAAACTGTGGTTACCATCGAAGAAAAATAGTCCTACTTGCTACGAACCTCTTATTTATCTTGCTTCTAAAGTTGTAGCCATATACCCTTTGTGTATCAGAAGCTAATAATGTATCCCCCTGTTTTGTGATTGGTTGATGAGGGGCGCGTGACTCGACGTTCCTCATCTAACAAGCAACCATTGAAATGGAATGCATATGTGCCACTCATGTGGGCAACTTCTACATAGCACAAAGTCAAAAGCTTGCCAAACCTTTAGCAAGAACATGAATTATATTGCTGTTCTCTCCCTTTTCGTTTGTATAAATAGATTCTTGTATTGCAACCAGGAACGTGCAAGAAGCTCCTATAGCTAGCTTCAAGAAAGATCGCACGAGTATATATGGCTGCAACGAAGGCAGATGGCATGCCGATCATAAGCAAGTTATATTGTTCGTCTTCTCAAGCAGTGCTTGTGGTTAGGAAAAGGCCTCATGTGGTCAGCGGAGGGGGTTTTGTAGTAACGGATTGTAGCCAAAAGGTTGTTTTCAGAGTTGATGGATGTGGAGTTCTTGGCTCAGAAGGGGAATTAAAGCTACGTGACAGTAGTGGTGAAGCTTTGCTTCTTATTCGTCGAAAGGTACGTAAGTAGTATATATCCATTGATTCATCTTTAGATTAGACGTTAAAGATTATTCCATTTACAAGAACTAGCTAAGGCTATCAATTCTTCTTGTTTAATTTTGCACTGCTTCAAAAATATCCATGTTTCTGTAATTTTATAGCAAAGCAGAAACAGCTTGATATCATTGCTGCACCCAGAAATGTTTTTTAAAGGGGCTAAATTTGGCTAATTGCGTGGTGTTTCAACTTGGTTCCTTCTGTTTTGTTTTTTTATCCATCAGGGAGGCATGGTTCAAGCCTTGAGCATTCATAGGAAATGGAAAGGTTACACTTTTGACTATGAAGGATCACAGAAGTTGGTTTTCAGATTGAAGGAACCAAACTACTCTTGTTTGTTAAGGAACAATGCAATCAGAGTCTCCACTGAGCCTAGAAGAAGCAACAAAGACTGGGACTTTGAGATCAAAGGTTATTTTCCTGATCGGTCTTGTAGCATTGTCGACCACTTAGGCAATATCGTAGCTCAGGTATATAGTTTACGTTCCACAACTGGTATAGAAGTTTTTATTTTATTTTATTGCTTTTATCTAGTCTCTTTTTCTCAATTTCAAGTGTCCTTTTCTGAAGATTGATCAATACGTGATATTAAAAATAACAGAGCTGAACCGTAAGGCACAATGCTTAACTGAATCAGAAGTCGAATTGAGAAAAAATAAAATGTTCATGAGCTTTTCAAAAAGAAAGAGATGCTAACTTGTGAATTGTTTTTCCTCAATATCACACAGATTGGAATCAATGAGGAAGTAAACCAGTTGATGGCAAACAAGGATCTGTATCATGTAGCTGTAAAACCAGGCATTGATCAAGTTTTCATTTTCGGTGTCATTGCAGTTCTTGATTATATCTACGGTGAATCAACAAGGTGCTGACCAAGAAGCTGTTCAGAAGAAGCTTTTTTCACAGTTTTAAAAATGTCAAATTAGTAGCTTTTGTCTCCTCAATATCCCTATTTTCTTTGCTCTTGGTTAAATAGACTAGTTGGTTCGCTTTGCACGTACATCTCTGCAAAACTAGTGTGGCTATGTAAAGCTCGGAAGGTTTAATTCTCTGTACATGAATATGATCATTGCTTTCTCTCCTAGGATGCTTATACCAATCAGCTACGAGCAACATAAGCTGTAAATTGCTGCTCAAAGAAGGAAGGACGTTGCAGGGCCCTCCATTTCCCTTAATTTTCTTCTAAAATCATTTCTAATGTCTCCATGGGAGCATCTCAATATGATGATTTGAAGCCAAAATAATCAGAGCTGTGTTGCATATCTCCCATTACACTTTCTTTAGGATTTCAAGGTGAAATAGAAGGATCAGGTTTTTCATAGAACACTTAAGAAAGATAGTTTAGGGTTTTAGAGATAAAAATCTATCAAAAACTATGAGATTGATACATCACTTAATTTGCTGGCATTGAATCGGTCTCCTTCAGCGGGAGAAGAAGCTTCGGAGAGATGCAATTGTGGCTCCCATGGGCATGTTTAGCCATTAAAATAGCTGATGTATTGCAGTCTGAATTGTCCTGGCCTCAAGATATATTGCCACCACAATTTTAATCATTAAAATAGATATATTGCCACCACAACTTGAATTCAACGATGGCATTTATAATTGAAGCTTCGAAAATTATGCCACCCTATTTTCTATTGAAGGATAATAATTCCTACCCTGGTTTCACAAAATCTGATGATCAACGTGTATCCTTCGGTATAATATTTTCAATTAAGAATTATTTACAAAAAGAAGATAAAATATAGAAATCAAAGTAAATTTCACAAAAAAATTGGAGAAAAATTGTATGGTAATAATAATAATAATAATAATAATTCAATGTTATGACTTTTGAGTTTTGAGCATATTGCATGTATCATTTTTTAACAATGATAATTTAAAGCGACCCAAATATTTATATCAATAAAATAACAAATAAATCTTTTACGATAAAAAATCTAAATCTAAAGATATTTTTATTTTTATATATTTTTTTTATTCACTGTAATAGTGTAATAATCTTTTTATATTTTCTAAAAATAATAATCAAATGCCTTGATTTTAAGTCTTTTTGCATGATAAACTAGTTATTAAGTGATTGACTAATTAATTAAGGGTACAATTGTCATTTTAATTTTTTTTAAGCACAATAAAATGACTTAGTTCCATTCTAACTAAAAAAAACTTGAAACCAACAAAGAAGAGTATTTATGTCTTTATCATACACACACATATACACACTAAAATGATAGGATTACCTTTGAAATAATAAATAAATCATGCGCTTAGGGACTTTTTGGTCATCTCACATCAGTTTTTTGTTATTACTATCGAAGGCGTTTTGATCTTTTACTAAGGGTTAATTATTATTTAAATGAGAAAAATGTTGGTGTGGTGCATCCACCAACACGTGGGAGATGTCTATGCACTTTGAGCAACATTTGTTATGTCTCCTATTGGTAAAAAATATCATTTCATTGTATATTTGAAAGCACCACCGTGTCATCTTCCCTGTTTGTGATACATGTGTTAATGGTAGTGGGCAGTCTATCATCAAATGAGATTTTTTTTCCCCTCTAATACATCTCCTATAAATTATAAGTTGGTCTTCTTTGTTGTTGATATTTCAGCTTCAGTCCTTATTATTTTGATTTGCAATGTTTGTTATCAGTTTTTATGTAAAATTTTTAGTTGTTGTCGATTTCATCCTTGAATTAAAAATTCTTCATATGTTATTTGATTCATATTTTTATTTATTTATTTATAATGGTAGTGGTAAAAGTTGTACTTGTTTTCAATCTCATCCTTCAATCTAGATTTATGGTATATTATTTTTTTCTTTTTCCAATTTGACCCTCATTTTTTTTTATTCTTTTGACCTTTTGTCTTTATCTTTTCAATTTCACTCTCTAATAAATTATTTTATAGTTTCACTCTAATTTACTATAATTTTTATCCTCATTCTTTTAATTACTATATATATATATATATAATTTTGGATCCTTTTATGTAATTGTTTTTTTTTTTCTAGTTTCATCATTCAATATTTGCTTTGTTAAGGATATGACTTCATGATTTTTCCATGTATTATAGTTTTTGTGTAATGACAAGACTCATGGATTTAAAAGTTGGTATGGGTTGATGTTTTTTCTTTTAATTTTATTGTTTGACATTAGTTTTTTTATATAAAAAAATTGCCTTGTTTTTTTCTGACTTATTTTTTTATCAAGTTATTATGCTCTTATGAATTGAGACGATAGTTTAATAGATTATCCTAGACTAGCTCACTTGTTATTATTCAGGTTATATATCTATTATGTTAAATTAGATTGACTCGCATATATTTTATCCCTTTTATTTTACACAATTTAGTCCTTTTCTATGCATAATTTGAAAACATTTTTTTTTCCAAGTTGTTAATTTTTATTTGTTTATTATCTTCGTTTTTTTATTTGATTAAAATAAAACCAATTAATTTAACCATTCGTGATCGTGACTATAATCGAAGTCTTAGAGTTTTTTAATTCATTTAAAACATGCTTATTATGTGAACCATCAATAGAGTATGGAGGGTAGACGTCTAGAATAAATTAAAGAATATATATAGATTAACCCTATATAGAAGTTGAGACCTAGGGTTTAAGCTTAAGTTAGTGGGAAATTTAAAATGCTAAAAGCATGTTGTTATTATATATATATATCTTCGACAAGTTGAACATAGAATATATATATATTATATATATATTCTATGTTCAACTTGTCGAAGATTTAGGAATCATGTTTGCATGAAACGATGGCATATGCGGACACGACTTCCAAAACCATCCCATTATATCTTTAAATTTTAGAACCCATCTTGCTGTTCCGATAGGATAACTCGATTTATTTTATTTTTTAATAATAGTTTAAATAAATAATTTATTTTTGGTTGTGTGTGAGACTTACATCGACTGTACTGAAAAGCATTTTTAAAATAATTTATTTAAAAAAAAATATTATTTTTATTTTTTTAGATTCCTTTAATGTAATAATATTAAAAATAAACTTTAAAAAATAAAAAAAACATTATCTTTTGTGATAATATTTTCTCTTTAGTGTAACCAGCCCCATACTATAAAAATGATATAAACTAGTTAAAATTCCATTATATTAAGTGATGACTCTTTGAACAATCCAGTTCCGAAGAAAAATAAGATAACAACTAACAAATAATTTTCAAAGAACTGAAAATTGTATATAGAAAGCAAGCAAGCCATTCAACCTGATTCACCTGTTTGATCAAATAAGACACTCACATTACATCTTTGTATGACTTAAACTAGCATCATCTACATTCTCTTCTTGACACCACACTTGCACAACAACCGTGCACGGCTTGTTTTGTAGCTCCATTGCCATTCCCTTGAGTACTCTCAGATTCACAACCATGACCCGCTTTTCTATTATCACAAATCTAAGCAAGCAGCAGTTCACAGTACTCTATCTGCACAGTTCACAAAGTCAAGTTACTTGGGCGAACTGCAGCAATGCCTGAATGAGTTGAGCAAGCCTTATTACACATTGGGTCGGGTGGAAAGACAGGCCTCCTTGTAAAGAACCAACAACCGAGACTGAGAAATGAGCAGTTGAGTAGTATCCGACCAGGTCAACTTTAATTGACAGTTAGAAATTAAGTAGCTGTAGTGCAAAATGGTCCCGATCAATAAAAAAGAACACTCGGAAGACAACCGAGCACAGAAACACAAAATGGAACAATCAATTTCAGTATCAGTACCTCCATTGTCCATAGCACAATACTAAGAGCTTGCATCCTGTCTTCAAATGTAAAGCAGGAATCCCCCCCTGTACCACTAATAACCTCCATGGCTATCACAAGCATTCTAGGCAGGAGAAAAGGAACCTACATAGGACATATCATCGCAAGCATACTATCCCTTTTAAATTCCAAGAGAACATTTTTAATTAGTAAGAATATGGCAATGCAGTATACCTTCTCAGGGAACTTTCCCAGGCTTATTTACACTTCAAAGCAATCTCCAAAATCAATATGCAAGATCTTCTCGCTGCAGAAAACAAATATGAGAAAATTCCAAAAGCAACTGTTTTCATTATCTGCTGGCGGCAATGGGCCATGATGTTACTAGGATGTCGATCACCAAGGTTAGTTTTTGCAGTTGCCACCCTCCATGTGGAAAATTATCAGTACTTTCGATGGGCAAACCTAACAGCAGTTCAGATTCCACTGAGTTATACCTAGCAATTATATAGAAAAAAAGAGTGTCACATACCTGAACAGAAGGAGAAGTGAAGTGTTGAGGGATGATGACTTTCCACCATAACTTTTCAGATTTGCTGAAGTCCAATCATGGAAATCAGCCTCTGCTCTCTTGTTTTCATTGATTGAATTCGGTTCAGAATGATTTAATTAATGGTAATGGTCACTAGTTGATCTAGTAATTGAAGAAAGGGTGAGTGTGACTGACGATAATTAGACAGATAATCTTGATTTTGGTTGTGTTTTTGAATCTCAGCAGGGAAAAATAAATTGTTTGTTTGGTTGCTCGCTTTAACTAAACAATAAAAAGAAATTCTTTTCGATTGTTAAAGGAATCATTGACAATAAAATTAGCTTTGATCTGATAACTCATATCCCATTAAAAATCCAGGCTAGTAGAAAAAGGCATTAATGTATTGCATTGTATTGTATTGTATACTATCTGCAGGGAATATCAACAATGGAAGGAGCCCATCTCCCTAGAGAAGAAATAAAGTAAACATAATTCCATGGCAAGCAAGGAACAAAGGGTATGGAATCAACAACATGTGTGAATAAGTACAATAGAAGACAACAGTTAGACAAATCATTCAAACAACGATAATTAAAGATGAAGAAAAGTAAACAAATAACTCAAATTCATTGACAAATGAAACCATAATTCTTATTTTACAATTCAGATCTGAAAATGAAACGCCCCAATTCAAACAAATAAGCTCACAACAACAGCAACTATACTACAAATTGAGCTTTGAAATTTAGTGGTAAGAGAATAAAAGTAGATACAGATATCAAGCACAAGCACATGGATTATCAACTGCAACAACCTCTTCATCTCCGCTTCTGAACAATAAGTAACCAACAGTCAAACCCAAAACAATAGCCAAAAAAACTCCTCCATTAAAAGACATGATAGCCAACATCAACAAATACCCGATGGCAGAGTTGATCCCGAACAACAAAGCGGTGGCGAATTTGGCTGAACTGGCAAGTCGTTTGGGGGTGAGAAGAGGGACGTTGACAGTTTGTGGTTGCTGGGGAGGATTGGAGACAGCGATGGCTTTGAGTCGGATGCGACGATCTTCCAAGTATTGGTAGAAAGCAGAGAAGAGGAAACAAGCAAGTAATGAAAGGAGGTAACTGAACCAAGAATCTGTTTTCCAAGAATCGAAGAGGAGGGTCACTCTTATGCCCCAGTACAGGGTCATGTGCATCATCTTTCCTTCTTCTTTGAAGATGAAGATGAACGATTTGGAGAAAGACGCTGCCTTGCTTTTGATTTTTTCTGGCTGATGGCCGGGTGGATGAGAAATGCCGACGATGTTAGATCATAGAAAAGGAAGGCCTCTGTAAGTTTATTGCTTGCCCAGCAGAAGAGCCCTGTCTTTATTTATTTATTTTATTGCCCCTTCTCGATAGTTTTTTCTAAATCCCAAATATACTTTTTTTTTATTTAAACTCTGAAAGAAGAATTAAAATATTTTATTTTTCAAAAAGAAAAGCAAACGTTGATGGGATAAATTATAGATTCTCAAACATAAAGGACCAAGTTATAATAATTTCCAAAAGGTAGGGACCAAACAATAATTTATTGTTAGATTATTTGCAATGCTTGGATAGGACTGCAGCCACGGATTAATGAGAGAAACACAGGAACATACACAAATCGTTGATGATGGCTTATAAATGAATGTCTGGAGTTTTTTAAATTATTTTTTATTTATAAATATATAAATTTATTAAAATGATATTTTTTTTATTTTTAAAAAATTATTTTTAATACCAATATATAAAAATAATTTAAAATAAAAAATAAAATAAAATATATTTTAAAAAAAAAATATTTTTGAAATCAAAGAGTAAATACAGTAATGATTACAGTCACCGATAAAAGTGAAAAATGGCAACGGTTGCAGCTAATTAACGTCAAGAATACCCATCCAGGATAAAATTAAATTATGTAGGTTATTTTTAAAATGTTTTTTATTTTAAAAAATAGTAAAATAATATATAGATTTTTTATATTCACACATCAAAATAAAATAATTTAAGAGCACCAAAAAATCAATTTAAAACAAAAAAAATTCAATATTTTTAATTCTTTTTTTTTAGATTTTCCAAACACTCGTAATTCACGAAATCATTTGCCCAAAAACAAATTATTGTAAATGTAGAGAAGAGTGTGGATGAAGTCAAAAGGGGCTCCATTGTTTGCGAGTCTCTTTGCATCAGCACGTACAAAAATGTGATCCATTTGTTGCTTAACTCTTCAGCTTATAGATTTTTGTACATTGTGGAGAATTTATGTTGGCACATATAAATAAAAGCCTGAAAACTTAATCAAGGTGGGCATGAGCTAACTTAAACACATAGGTGGAGTTAGAAAATAGACCCCAATAAACGAGAAGAAATTGAGTTTGGGAGTTTTTGGGTCATAATTAAAGGTTTAATTGAAGCATAAATTGGATGAAAAAGAGCTTAAATTGGTTTGATTTGAATAAAAATAAAAGAAATTGAAGTTGAATGAGCGGAGTTATAAATCAATTATACGTTTAATTGAAACTGGGCACTAAATCAACTGAAAAATAAAAAAATAGAAGACATGTGGCCAGATTAAAGATACCATAGAAATTGGAGGGGTTTGTCTTAATTCTGATTGAAGAAATGGGTCCAATTAAGAATATTTAAGGAGCAAGAACTGAGACGCAAAAGACATTGAAATGAGAGGACGTATCTGAAGTTTGATAGCCATGACGACAAAAGATAACAGCCAAAAGTCCTCTCCTAGGAAAGTCCACCTTCAGACACAGGAGGAGGAGGAGGCATAGAGACACGAAAACACAACTAATCAAAACAGAGAGATGGGGCAAGTTCAGGAAGAGGAGCCGTGGTGAAAGCTGACATGGATATTTTTTGGCGTCCTGCCTATCTTTAATGGCTGAACAATCCCGGCTCCTATTCCTCTTCAAGAGCAACCTTTTTACTAGGTATCTTCAAGCAAACCGCACTGAAATTCCTAGAATGTTCTATAGATTATTGTCAACATGCAACTCTAGGTTGCTACTGAACACGACGAGATAGTCACTAGGTTAAAGAGAATACGGTAGGAGAATACTATAAATAAGTTACGAGGCTTAAAACCAATGAAGAAAATTCATGAAAAAGTTGTCTCACAGCAAAACAAAGGTGAAGTTGCTGTTGCAGAAACAAATGCAGCCTTACAAAACCTAGGCAAAATGAAAAACAAATTAAGAACACAAGTAGATCATAGAGAAAATATGTTTAAGAAAACAACGCGAAAAGACCAAAAACTACAAATAAAAGTGGGGGCGAATCAATGAATTGATGGGTTAATAGCTGTGAGATTAATTAATATTAGAAAATGTTTGTGGGTTTGCAGCAGAAACAGTACAAATGTTATGTCTGCGTTTGGAATTGTATTGATGTTGGGAGGAAAAAAAACCCTAAAATGGCCGCTATAGATAATTAATTTGGAATTTTATCGATTTCTAATATTATTTTATATTGTATAATTCATCTGGACTGGAACAAGTCCAGTCCATGAAAAGATCGCTGTTAGCGCGAATTAAATCACACACCTGCATGCATGGCTTAGGGATGCAGCGAGACACAGGGAGGAAGAAGAGAGGTTAGCCTGCAGTTGGCGGTTCTTCTGCTGGTGCACTGTAGCTTTGGCGGAAGAGGTGGCAAGGAAACTGCGGGTCTGTTTTTTATTTTTAACTTTGACTTTCAATTTCTTCCTCCTCTTATCGGGGTATAACCCCGGTAAATTGATGGTGAAAAACGATAATTTTATTTCTATGGCGGTAAAAACATTTTACAATTTTATTTCAGCTATTATTTCAGTAAAAATTATAAAATCTCACATTATAATGATGACAAAGTGATATTTTGAGAAGTAAAAAATAGACTATCTGCAGTTCAGTTGAAGTTACCTTTTGAAATACTTTCCATTTATAAATATATAAAAATAACATATTTTTTTTTAAATATTTTTAATATTAATACATGAAAATAATCTAAAACACCAAATTTTTTAATTAAATTGAAAAATTAAAAAATTAAAAATTTCAATTTTTTTAAATATTTTTAAAATATAATATCAAAAATACACGTAAAGAAAATATCTTAGAGAACCACGCGTGCACGGCCGACCCAAAACGAGGAGAGCCATAGCTGCTACACGGCACTGCAAGATGGCCTACTGAGCATGACAAGGATAAACATGACCCAAAGCGTTGATCCCAACCTGACCCAAATGAAAATGGGGCACCGACAAGCCTGGCCCACATATCCTCTTGTCATCTTCCATTAGAAACTAAGAATTCGATCTCCATCACTATCCAGAATGTACAGCTGTTCATGAGAGAGAGCTCCAGCACCGAGCATCTATTGTCATGGCTAATCCTTACAGATTGACATGAGGCTAACACCCCCATGCACAAGGGCCTGAGCAGAGATGCGCTCAATTCATGGAGACCCAAATCAAAAACTGACATGGGGTTTAGCAGTTCTAGACTTCTTCGAGTCATCAATGGCAGCATATATGGCTGCTTTCTAGGAATTTTCAGCAATCTATTTCTGTATCTCCGACTTACCCCTGTTCTCGTGTTCTTTTACTTGTTATTAGCCTATGTAGAAAACTCTTGTTGTCGAGGGACACAGGCGGGACTCAAAACTATTGTTGTCTTTAGGGTATGGTGAGTTATATGAGCCAAGAACAAAAACAGAAATATTTATCAGCTTTAACAATGGCCAATATACTAACTTTATTTTATTTTTTTGGTGAAAAAGTGAAGAAAATCTAGTTGCTTGATCAATCATGGCGGTCTTTTCAATTCTACAGCATTGTGAGAGAAAACATATGCAAGCAATTGAACATAAACACAAAGTTCTAAGAATTTAATAAATGATTGACATATGCATATAAATTGTTAACATACAATGAAACTCCTTAATTAAAGCTCAATTCTCAATCTTTTTCCCAAATATTAAGAGCGCTTGATTAACCAACAAGACCGCCCTGATACCAATAATCATTTAAGCACAGAGTTCCTCTGTGTTTTTATGAGCTTCAGTTTTGAACTTCAGCATGCAACAATAAACACTAACCATAGTCTCGACGAGATAAAGCAGAGAAACAACTCCCTGATCGAACCAAGGAAGACCCGTCAATCTTATCAACAGCAGGCAAAGCACTGCTAGAATTGGATCGAAGAGCTCGCGGAGAATCCAAACTCCTTCGAAGAATCCTGCTCATGACAATGATAGGATGCTCTGTTTGATTCCGGGGATCCGTGCTTGAGGACCTAAAATCTCTGCAAAAAGTGATGTGTCTATTTAAGGCTTCCTCGGTGGAGATAAGCCTGTCGGATCTCAGAACTTCATCTTCAACCGCCTCCTCACATAGCCCACAAATCCAACAGCCTTGGTATCGCTCACGAACGCGCGAAATTTGAGCAGGAGTGCAATCTTCAGTGAATCCACAAGAGTGGCATTTGACCGACTCTACTTCAAGTTGAGGGCTTGATTTTGCTAGCGGAGGTGATTGGGTATCTGAACCTGCAACTGCCATTTCTCTTGATAGAATAGAACATTGAAGATAAAACTCCCTCTACAAATGTCTGCTTCTCTTTTGTCTCTGAGTTGTTGTTACGAGAGCGAGAGAGAGGAATTTTATGTGGGGTGTCTCTCTGTTTTTGTCCTCTTTTTGCAAAATCCAAAGGAAAACAAATACGTTTTTTTCTTCTTCAATTGCCCATAGAGCACCGTACAAATATTTGACCCCAGACAGAATTTCAATCTAGCTGTCTTTCGCTAAATGTATGTTTTACATTACGTCTTTTTTTAAAAAAAATATTTTTATTTTTATTTTTTTTAAATTAAATTGTTTATAATTATTTTTGTGTATTAATGTCATTTTTTTAAATAATAAAAAATATCATTATGTTATATTTATGAATAAAAATTACTTTAAAAACAATCTCAATCATATTCTTAAATAGACCTTGCTGTATTTTATAGATAAATTTTTGCTTTAAGCACTTTGTTTTATTTAAAAAAATTAAAAAAGTTATTTTCTATTAATATTTTTAGATCATTTGTTAAAATTAAAAATAATATTTAAAAAATAAAAATATACTATAATATTTGTTAAAAAAAACAATTTAAAAAACTCCCAAACTAAAGAAAGGAAAAATGAGATCGTCAAATCGGTAAGCTTTTTTATAAATTTGGCAATATCATGAAAAATAAACTGAAATATATTTTCTAGTATTTTCATTATGCTATGAAAAATAATTTATTAATATTTTATCTTTTTTAAAGTTTATTAAAAAATAGAGACCAAATCTTAGCAATAAAAAAAATAACGATGATGAAGTTAAGAAAAAAAATATTATTCTTTTAAAAATATGGATGAAAAGAATATGAAAAAATTAAAAAGATAAAAAATTTCAAAGATGATAAAATTATTTTTTTTATTGTTGCTTAAATTATTTCGACTAAAAAAATTAAAAATCAAAAGAATGAGAATGATATCTTATAGATGTATAAAATTCCAATGAAGAAAAGTATAAGACAAAAGAAAATAACAATTAAGGACCAAAGAGATATAAAAATCAAATCAAATCTTAAAAAAATAACTCAAAACAAAATATATAGCAGATAAGATATTGAAGATCAAATTTAATTTGATACAATCAATAATAACATGATATTTTTAATTTTTTCTTACCACTTTTGAAAAAGTATACTCCACTTGAAATAAAAAGACAATATTTAACTGGAAACCAAATAAAAATAAAGTAAATATTAAGTATCTTTTTTCATTTACAAACTTTTTTAATGATATATATTTAAAATTAAATATAAAGTTAAAAGACGTGGGAGAATATTATTTTCCCGCGCTCATTAGCACTGTCAATTACAATAATCATCCATAATATTTTTTCCTTGCATTTTGACCCTTGTTTTCCTATGATTAACGAGTTTTTTTTATTCCTTATATAATGTATTTATGAAAATTTAAAATTGATAATTTATTTTCATTTGTTGTTTTATATGGTTATTGTGATATTAAAGAAATACCCTTGTATCAAGTTGGTATAAAAATATATCCCAGCATCTCAATATGGTCTGTTTTGTTTTTTAAAACTTATTTTTAAAAAAATCAGGTTATTAAATTTTATGAAGTCAATTATCTAATTTATAAGTTTGATAAGATAACCTTAGTTGTCTTGATTCACATGTTTAGTGAGATATTTTTTTCTAGTTGAACCAAATTATATGATCTTCTATTTTTCTATTTATCATATAGTTGGAAAATATATTAATTTTAAAACACGTTATTAAATTTAGAAAATTTCATAGGCATGTTTGACAAGTTTAAATTTTATTTTCATCTTATTTTTTTTAAATTACTTTTTAGATTTCATCCTAGGATACTGGGCTAATTGAGAATCAACTTTTATAATTTATTTTGTTATTTTTTCTATAAGGTCAATATATTCTTAATAAAAAAAATCTCAAAATTTAGTTTGATGCTCAGCTTTGTGATTATTTAATTTTATTATCATATAATTAAATAGATAATATTTTATTAAAAAACAAGTTATTAATCCCAATAAAGTTCATTACAGAGTTTGCAAGTTTGACATGTTGATCTGGATTACCTGATGCACGAGTTTAATGAGTATATACATGAAACCTAATATTGTTTTTCTTAGTTTCTGGTCCTTTAATTTTTGTATTTTTTTAATTTCACCCTTCTATAATATTGGATTGGTTGGAAAATAGAATTCATGTTGTATTTTATTTTTAATTTTTATATGGTTATCATGATCTTAAACAAATATTTATTTAGGATTGATACTCTATTTTACAAGTATGTATTTTTATCACATGATTATACAAAAGAAATTTAGAAAACCAATAAATTTATTAAACTCATTCAAATTCATGATCTAGATCACAAAGTGAACGATGTCAATCCAACTGGCTATTGTCTCAATATTAAAAAAAAATATATTTTTAAAAATTATGTATGTTTTTACTAGTTATACAAATTATCTATAAGCTCATTGACTTAAATGATTTATTTTGGATTAACTCCCATATAACTCGATGTTTTTTTTTTGTAATTTAAAAGAGAGATGTTTAAACAATTTTATATAAGTTTGAAATATTTGAGATATGATTTATTAATTTGATCAAGTTTAATAAATTTGGTTAATTTAACAACACAGTTAAAAACATAATGATAGTAAATAAAATGAATAAAAAAAAATGACAATAATTAATTATAAAAAATAAGACTCTACCCGAAAATATATGAAATGAAAACCTATTTGAAACTTATTGTAGCTTTGTCATATATACCATTTCACCATTAGAAATAGTTCATAAAAATGGATTTGTCACCATTACGAAAAGCTCCACTGTGATACCATCAGAGATAACATTGGCTGTCAAAGCAAACCATATTAAAATTATTGTGAAATTAGCATCACATGTTTGTATTTAATCAATTAATGTAATTCAATTACAAAAATAAATTTTATTTAAAAAAAATAGATTTATATAAAACAAAGACAAATAATTTTTTTCGGGATAACCTAGATCATTCTCAAAATTAGTACAAAAAAAAAAAAAAATCCTACATACAACAAACAAACAAAATAATATAACCCAATTTTCAATTGAATAAATATTGAGCAATGAAATTGAAAAAACATAAGCTTAAAAAGAAAGGATCAAAATCAAGCAAACTTGAGCGTTTTCTAAATCTGGATTAATCTTCAAAATCCAAAAATCCACAACATGTGAAATTCCTATTTGATCTCAACTAAGAAGTTCAATTCCTATAAATTTAGTATTGAAGTATGAAATTAAAAAACCAAAAATAAAATTTAAAAATTTTTCTAAGAAAAAAAAATTTAAAATAATAAGGATCAAATTTTCTATGAAAACAAAAAACAAGGATGAAATCATAAAAAAACCAATTTTAAAAAATCTCCATTTTCATAAATTAATCAAAATAAAACAAATAGTAATCAATGAAACCAATACCAAATATAATAAATAAATAAATTGAAGGATTGATTTAAAAATTGGAGGGCAAATGCAAAATAAAGAGAGAAACCCCTCGAGTCTTACAAATTTTATGCTTAAGACACTAAAGTTAATCCATATATTTTTTTAAAAAGAGGAAAGAAAATGAAGTTAAATCCCCTTGCAACCCGTTATTATTATTATTATTATAATAATAATTATTATCATTACTACTTTTACTTTCAAGATAATTATATTATTTATTGTAAAAAAATAAAATTCACAAATCCTTGTAACTCTAATTAATCTTACAATAACAAACGTAACCTATGAAAAACATCATTTTACCTGAAAAGCAATTCAACGGCTTTTGTTTTAGAAGACAAAGATATCATTGCACTGTTTCACTCCACAGCACGAAGATATCTGCTTGTGAGGATAGAAGTGTTCAGCCCACAAGACATCACAAAAATGGATCCAGAAGGAAAATTTCAAAGGCAGCCCCTTGAATTCTTTCTGTGACGCTGAAATTGAAGAGACTCTCCATCGCATTCTCAATGTGGCGTGGTGTGGTGTGGTATGAGTGAGCGAAACATAGGATAAGAAGCTGGCTCCAGGAAGGCTAAACCACGTCCTCATTGAAGAACTATTTTGATGCACAGAATTTTTAAGGTTAGTGAAGATGCACGGAGTTATGGGAACAGCACTCTCTGAAGCTTGTCATCTATCCACAGAGTAAAACATCCCATTATTCCCATGGTTTTATTGATTATCCCCACAAATTCCTGACCATGGAAACTAGTTTCTTGAGTTTCATCCGAGGAAAGAAAGGGAAGGCACAGAAAAGGTCTGGTTTCTATCTCTGTTTTTGAACAAGTGAAGTAGTTTGTGAGTGGACGTCTTCGTACTCTAATCTGGCCAATGATTTTGCAATCAACATCAGAAAATGACATGAACCACTGCATAATTACTTGTATATATGAGCCATGTGCAGGCTGAGTGATGAATCTTCGGATGAGACGCAGAAAGCATCTCATGTTAATTATGGAGTGGCAGCTTCCATACCTAACGAGTGATCTTACATTTAGGATTTAGCTAGCATGTTTATAGGGGAATCTTTTCATTTGGGACCGACAACTACGAGTGATGTATCATTGTTTGGTCCTATGTGAGATGGACGCATATGGCTCTTATGATCAATCAAGCACTGATTAGGGGAATCGATCGCAAGATTTCTTGTACATGTCTCTCTGAAAAGCTCCCTGCATCGCAGTCCACCTCAGCGCAGTATAATTCAAATGCAGAACTTGTTTGTTGTCATGGCTAGAGAGGAAATGCCGCCATCCTGTGGCCCCATGCGCTGCCCCAACAATTTCAAAGGAACTAATAACCTGGACCACATGACGAACAGAACAGCAGCAGGGGAGATCATCCTTATATGATGAACACAACAGCAGCAGGGGAGATCATCCTCACATGATGAACAACAGCAGGGGAGATTGTGAAATTGAAAGAAAATTAAGAGCAAAATAGCCAAATCTTCTTGGTTATAAAATTTAAGCATCCCAGCTTCTAATATTTTCTGTAAGCACAAACTTGTTAGTGGAAGTTGAAGGAGAAGACGATACAATAACGCCGTCCGTCTCAGAGCACACATAATCATAACCATTGGTTTCTCATCTTATTTTCGTCATCTAGGTTATTTTGTCTTTTTTCTATAATTTCACTTTAGCCCTGGGATTTGGCACTAGATTACGAAACAGGCCCTATTCTAATAATTTGAAGAATTAATCCCTTAAGTGAGCTCCTTTGTTCCAAAGTTAATTGTAATTGATGATTTTTGAGTGATTTCTACATGGAATATATTGCAAGAAGGTCAAGATTTCTTAAAAGTCCTTGAAGAAGTCTTTATTCACCAGAAATAAACACATGACAAAAATAATGATATTGTAAAATAATTGAACTTTTATATACAATTAGATGATATATGTGGAGTTCATGTGAAGATCCATTATGTTGATCATAGGACTATTGGATCTTTTAAAATTAAGCCTACAAGTTGTTGTTTTTCTATTTTGATTATTTTGTAATTGTTTTTAGTCTTTAATTATTTATTTTTTGCTTAGCTTAAGTCGATTTTAGATTCTATTTAAATAGTTGTGGTGTTATTTTAAACACCAAATTATTATTCCATTTCCTTATATATAATATGTTTCAGCTACAAATTTGGTATTTTAATTCTAAATATTAGCAATATAATATATTACAATGATAAAATAAGGTTATCATACAAATTATCATGGACAATAATAAAAAAATATATAATTTAATGTGCTTGTTTTCTAATTGATGAAATATGAGTGAAAAGTCAAAATATTGCTTATACACAATAGATTTTAAATACAATTTCTGTAGTAGATTAATTTGATTACCATAAAAGATGAGAGATTAATTTTGAATTTCCTTAACATGAGATGTAATATGTAAATACACAACGGTAATTGCTTTGAAAGATGGCTAGTCTAGTAATTACTAGGGTAAATAACGTGATGAAATATTGTAGATGAACATCCTTATCTTGTTGTAAAAGCGATGAGAGTATTATGGGATTGCATAATCTTGAACGTTGGCTTAGTCTTTGGGATCTGATACATTTCTATTAGTACTCAAATTATAGCCTAATTATAAAAATAATCACAACCCCTTTCGTAGCCTCTTTTTTTTAAAAAAAAACTATTCTTGGAGGACCAAGTATACAAGATTGGTAAGGTCAACAACTCAAATTTTATTGAAAAATGAGCTAATTGGTAAAATCATATTTTTAGTAGAGACAAAGAAATATAAATTATGATCTTAAGGACTCAATTGTGATTTTAGAAGGCTCGGATAATTTTATAGAGGATTTAATTGCAAAGAGAGTTAGTTTTTGGATGTTAATTGACAAAAAACAAAGTTTAGGGACTTGAGTTAGACTTGGGAAAACTAAACTGGAGAAATTAGAGGCTTAATTGCATAAAATTCAAAGTCTGATGGGAAATTAAGGATATAATTGAACATGTCAAAAACTAAGGACCAATTTGTAAAAGACATGCAACTTCAAGGAATTGAATTGACAAAATTAAAGGCCAAATTGAAGAAAATTAAAATTTTATTGACCAATCATAGTATAATTAAATAAATGTGAAATCAAGGACCGAATTGAAAACAACACTTAAGTTTACGGCTGTAAATTGAATTCAACATGGGTGAAATTGCATGTAATTATAAGTTCAAGGGTAATCATGAATAGAATAAAAGAAAATTAAAAGAATAATGATAAAAAAAGATTAACAAATCCTAAATTAAATTCCTAATTTTTAGGGTTTACTTGAAACGATACTGTTTAGGACAAATGCAATTTGCTAGTTGAGTAGGCACCTTTAGGCGATTGAATGTAGTTTTTTCAACCACCTCCAAGGCTACACTCACAATCATTTAACTAAGAAACACTCTCTTTACACCCCTATCTTGAAATCAAACATTTACATCCCATTTTCTCTATTGATTGCAATAACATCTTGTCTTTGATCAACCCTTACCATATGTTAAAATGTTATGTCAATCAATTTGACACTTTTAAACGAATAAATATGGAGCTACTAACCTTTAAATTAGACAAGATTGGATTTGATAAAAAAAAAAATGTGTCCTCTCTATCAAAATCAAGTGATATCGGGAAAACTTTTACATTAAAGTTGTTCTGATAACGTCATGAAAGTGATCAACTCAATTAACCTTGACTGAGACATCCATTTACAAAAAGCCATCAAATGATATCATATGTTCCCAATTATAAAACCTTAGAGGGTTTTTTATCGAGGGTTTTTTTTATCGAGGGTTTAAAACCTTTCTCTCTAGATATATAGGTAAAAAAACTTCACCTTGACCTCCAAGTTTGTTACAAAACACCTTACCTTGCCCTCCCAATTGGTTACAATACACCTATACTTAAAACTATTATTTTATGGTGAAACCAACTTAGTTTTAGTTTGATATAACCTTAACAAACCTATCTAGAAATGTTGAATCTACCTATAAAAAAATGACAACCAAGAAGAAAAGTAAAAAAAAGAAAGGAGAAAAAAAATCTTGGTTAAATTTTGAAAGAGCCACTCCATCTTAAGATTCCTAAGCCTAAGTTTGTTGTGTTGATTACTAGAGATAAAAGAAAGGAGAGAAAAATTGGTGATAAATTCTTGTTTTAAGATTTTAAACTTGGAAGGTATAATTCTATAAAATTTAAAAGTTGAGTCCATGGGGGATGTTGGATTGATTTCTTTCATTTAAATTCAATGTTTGATATATGTTGACATGTTAATAATTGCCTCAATGTATTATGTTCATATGTTTGCTTGGTTTAAAATCTATTATAAGTGTTTGAAAAATGTTAATGTACTTTGTTTTGCCAAATACATGAGTCTAAGTTTTTTAGCTTTGTTTTAGTTCCATGAGATGTTAAAATGTTAGTTTTGAACCCAAATTGGTTAAGTACGATTGTTGTTTCATGTTGATGAATGTTTCTAAGTATTTTTTTTTTATGTAATTATGTTTGATATTGTTAATGTAGTTTAAAAGAACAAAAGGAGCATGTGTTAGAGGCCTAAAATAGACATTTTGTGTTTAACAATGCATATTGGGTTTTCTAGGCAAACTCCATTTTTATTCTTGGTGTTCATCCAAAAAACATTGTCTTAAATGTTAGTTTGAAGCCTAATTCTTTTTTTTTTTTGCAAGTTCATGAATAACATAGGATTTTCATGTAGTAATGGCATGTTTTTATGAGTTTTATTCTTAAAGTTTCATTTTAAATTGAAGCTTCTTGTGATAAATCATGATTTTTAAGTAATAATTGAAGAAGATGGACCCTTGATTCTTGATTTATACTTGATTGAGAACATGACCATGTCTTTTGTTGTTTGAAAACTTGTTAGTTTGACATTTATGTTGTTGGGATTATTGATGAATGTCTTTATGGTATTCATTTTTCATGTGTTTGATACATTTTATTTGAAAGTTTTTATGGTTTTGTTAACATTAACTGGTTTTGATTTTGGTTTTCTTTTCTGGTTTATTTCTAATTCAACACGGTTGGGTCAACCTGATAAAGTACAATGAGGTTAACCCTACTAAGTGATTAGATGAGTCAACTTAATTGGGGTTAGAATTTGACCCATGGTTAAGAACCTATTTGTTTATCTTTTATTTTTCTTAAGCATTTCTAGACTTAGAGGTGTGTTTAACAAACACCCTTTAAACCTATTTTGGACATTTTTATTTCAAGTAAATTTGGGTTTTGTCCAAACATGGCCTTACAAAATAAACAATAAACAAAAAATAAATAACAAAAATATTAAAGATATAAGAATATGTTGTATTGGTGTTGCATATGGCCAAATATCTCATAACAAATATATTTAAAAAATTATATTTTTACTAAAATAAAATATGAAGTGTTTAAAAAATATAATTTTTGCATGAATTTTGAATTTAATAACTAGTGTATTGAATTCATGATGATTTGACCAACACTTTCTTTTTAGGTGATGGAAATTCATGGTAAACACTCTAGTATAAATATTAAATCTATAAGTAGATTAATATTAAAATATAAGTAATTGACCAAAAAATTTCCAGAGTTATCTTAAATATTCATCAATTTTAATTAAGAATGTTTTTCTTAATCATTATATAAGTCATAGAAAACTTATTTGTCTTTCACCATAGGTGAACCTTATCATAACACTCATATGGATTTCTTTAAATAAAATTTTATTTGGACACATGAGCTTATAATAAATTTTAAAAAATCAAATTTATTTATATAAATAGTATTTAGAGTATGCCTGGGGTGTGAATACTTTTTTCTAGTTATAGCCAGTTATTTATCACTTGAATCTCTTATCAGAGTAGTACTTTGAGTTTCCTAGCAACCCTTACCAAAAACGGTCTTATTTCTGGCGTGGCAACAATCCTATTCTCATTCTAAGATTACAAATAATTTCTGTACTATACGACAGCTGACAAATGGAGCAGAGGGCCAGGCCAGCATTTAAGTTTGAGTAGAAATAAATTCACATGTCAGAGTTGCTTCCTGTAATGACCAAGCATTACATTAACTCATAATTTACCCTAATATATACAGAAGCTTGAGAATTTTACATCACATAACATTATCTCTATCAAGATTTTCATCCCCGCCACACAACTCAACGAGACTGTTCTTCCAGACTGGTCTTGGATAGCTAGGGCAATGATAACTTGTGTTTCAGCATGTTCAGGCTTTCTGCTAGCTTGTTTGCTTGCCTTTACACTTCAAGTCTTCTACTTCTCACCTTTATCTCCGGACTTGCTTGAACTGCCTCCAGCTTCAGCTCTTCCCACAAACAAGCACTTACAGGCAAACAGTTGACCACGATTCTTTTTTTACTTGCGATAACTCCATGCTTTCCACTAATAGCGCACACTCTGATTTCTTCTTTATTCTTTTTTGTTTTTCCCTGTAGGAAGTGACTAAACTTGGAGAAGGATTTCTAGATGGTCCAGAGGATGTTGTCGTGGATAGAGAGGGTATCTTGTACACAGCTGTTAGAGATGGATGGATCAAGAGAATGCATAAGAATGGATCCTGGGAGAATTGGAAGAAGATAGACAGTGATGGTTTACTTGGGATTGCAACTTCCAAGGAAGGTGGTCTTATTGTTTGTGATGCTGAAAAGGTAAGATAATTCATAAACTAGCACTTGTAGCTGAGACTTGGTGATGGTAAGGAAGATGAACAAAAACAAAACAGAAGAACCCCAGAAACCTGAATATGAAAATAAATTATGGTTGGCTAACAAAGCATATTTAATGGTGAGGACAGTAACATCAGCCAGATAGTCGCACTAATTATGGAATTGATATGATTTCAGGGTTTGCTTAAGGTTAGTGAAGATGGAGTGGTGGTTCTTGCGACACATATTAATGATGGGTCCAAAATAAGGTAATATTTAGAATCCAATTCCATGATGCACCCCTTCTTTTTCCCCCTTGAGAAACACGTTTACAAATTCTGCCAGCGAGTTTGTGGGGGTAAATCCTTCACTCCTTGACCATTTTTTAGGCCATCGAAAGACAAGGCGACAGGCGGGCCTTCAATTGAACATCAAAATAGAAAATCTTCTTAAGGGACTTGATTAATTTCTATACCAAGACCTAAAGAGAAGATTATTTTGTGCAGTCTAAAGGAATCTACACAATGAATACTGAGTATACTAGAAAGGAAAGCAGATGATTACAATAAAGTAGAATGAAAAAATGTTGGGTTTTGGACCATCTCACGTCTCAAATGAACATCTGCTTCAACACGCTTAGTGTGAATATTAAACACTGGATTTGAAAAAAGAGAGAGAGCCCCAAGATTATCGCAATATGTAATAGGAGGAAAAGACAATGAGACAAGTAAATCTTTCAAAGCCATTCAAATCTGGTGAACTTCAGCTTTGGTCATTGCAAGAGCATGATATTCAACATCTGTACTTGATCCGGAAACAACATGTTGCTTATTAGCACACCATGAAACAAAACAAAGGCCAAGAAAGACTCCATAGCTAGTAGTAGATCTGCGACCACCAGGATTGCCTGTCCAGTCAAAGTCCGTAAAAGCACATAAGTCAAGAGAGCCATGTGTACAACCTGTGGTCTATAGTGCCCTTCAAGTAGTGTAGAGCATGTTTGGTTGATGATCAATGTTCTGTGGTCTATACTTTGTCGAAGATGGAGATCATGCGAGTCCCGAAACGCTTCCAAGAAAAAAAAAACTTAGAAGACCCAAATCCTTCAATGAAAACTCTGTGTGAAGTTTATCAATTAAGGAGGAAATAAAAGAGATATTAGAGTCTGTGATAAATATATCATCAGATAAAAATGAGAGCACCACCATGTTGATAAGTAAAAAATGAGTGATCCACTTGAGACCCAACAAAGTAACGTCTGAACCGAGCTCGAGGAGCTTGTTTAAGTCTATTAAGAGTCTTGTTTTTTTACACACACAACCAGGAAAAGTAGGATCAATATAGCCACGAGGCAGTTTAATAAAGGCTTCTTCATTAATGGTCGCATCAAAAGCATCCAATTGGCGTATAGGTAAACTAAAGTGAATGACAATGCCTAAGATAAAGCAAACTATGGAAGGTTTGATGACATGACTGAATGTCTCCGAATAATCAATATTGTGGAGTTGTTCAAAGCTTTGGCAACCACCCTAACCTTACAACGTTGAAGGCTATCATTCACTTTTTGTTTTGTTGAAAGTTGTGCTTAACAAAATAATAAGATTTTATTAAGATAAAATCACAATCATTTTCAATGCAAAATTGATTTAAAGAAAGGAAAATGGTCATGGCATTAGGGTAATGTAAAACACAATTGAAGTTTAAATTTTTTTGTGGAGTGTTTGGAGAAGAAACTTGAGTTTTGGATACCAAGACCATTGGGACACCTTCAATAAAATCCATAGTAATATAATCTCATACTTGGCTCATAATAGGTAGAGGTTGCAAGAGCATAACTAATTTTAGATTATCAATTTTATTTTTCTAGCATGTTTGGACACATTCTTTAATTGAGAGCTACATAGATGGCCAATAAAATTACTGAGAAGATGTTTGAATGTTCCCAATATTCCAGAATGGCCTCCCATATTTGTATCATGAGATTCCTGTAGTAATTGGTCTATCACATCAGTGTTAGGGGGCACCAAAACACGTATCTTGAAGAAGACTAGCCCATCCCTCCATGAGCAAGGTTTCCCTAGACTATCCTGAGCTTGCTAAATAACACGTTCCATATGTGTGTGTCTAGTGGAAACTTGTTCGATGTCTTCACATAAACTCATTTGTGGTATACATACTGCATTGTGAAGTGTTTGGGAAATTATTTGAAAATTATTTTTTTAAAAATGATTTTTTTTAAATTAATGTTTTTGGTATTTTTAGATTATTTAGATGTTGTGATGTCTAAAATAATTTTAAAAAGCTAAAAAATAATTTTAAAAAATTAAAAAAATATATTATTTTAATGTATTTCTGAATGGAAAATATTTTGAAGAACAACCTTAACTATATTCTTAAACATACACTAAGAATTGGATTTCCAGACACCTAGGGTAAGGCATCAGTTGCTATGTTGTCATGTTTTTGGCTATATGTGATTTCATAGTCACAGCCAAGCAACTTAACCACCCAACATTGTTGTTCTGGTGTCCTAATTCCTTACTCCAATAAATACTTGAGACTGTGTCGATCCATTTGAATGAAGAACTTGTTGTCCAATAAATATGGTCTTCAAATGCGTATTGCCTGTAGGATGGAAAGCATTACTTTGACATATTTTGACCATGAGAGTTTGGTCACCCCTAATGCTTGACATAGGAAAGCAATGGGTCTGCCTTGTTGTGTCAACACCGTACCAATACCATATCCATAAGTGTCAGATTTAATTGTAATAGTTCCTTAAAAATTGGCATAACTAAAATGGGTCATGGCTTGCTTGAATTGTAGAAAAGTTGCCTCTATTTCTTCATTTGATATGAATTGCTTTTTCTTTAATAAATTAGTTAGTGGTCATTCTAGTATCCTATAATTGCATATAAATTTTCAATAATAACCTGTAAGGATAAAAAACATGTAAATCTAAAATAATGAATGGTTTTTGCCAATTAACCATATACGCAATTTTGCTTGGATTAAATTTGACCCCTTAATTAGTCACAATGGGCGAGTTACTCGAGCTCTAATTGCCCAAATGTGTTGTTTTGATGAAAAATTATGCAGGCTCAAAGTTTCAAAAGCCTTTGTAATATGTTCAAGATGCATGGTCAAATTGAGGCTATAAATCAAAATATCATAAAAAATAGTATGAATGTACAAAGACAAAGAGGAAAAGTTGAATTCATAATAGGTTGGAAAGTAGAAGGAGCATTGCAAAGACCAAAGAGCATTGCCATATATTCATATGGAATGCAATTTTGCATGTGTCTCGTGGATTTACTCGCACTTGATGATACCATACTCTTAAATCTAATTTTATAAAAAAGATAGCTTTATGGGGCTTATCAGGCATGTCATTAATTGTAAGAATGGAGAATCGATACTTAGTGATTATGCCACTGAAAGCTCTATAATCAATACAAAAACATCAAGTTTAATTATTTTTTTAACTAACAAAACAGGTGAAGAGAAGGGACTAGTACTTGGTTTTAGATGCCCCAATTGAAACATGTCATGAATTTGTTTTTGGATTTCAACATTTTAAAAATAGACATAGATGAAGGGTATTATATTAGTAGGCTCAGTACCTTTCCTCAGAGGAATATAATGATCAACTTCATGAGCTGAAGGTAACTGTGCGGGCTCGTAAAAAATATCCTTAATTTTTTTTAATGATTTCTGACATATTTGCTTGCAGTTTGGATTTTTCCCATCTCTTTTATGGATTGAAAATAAATTGCAAAAGTGGAACAGCCATGTTGGATATCTTTAGTAATTGTTGCCAGTGAAGTCTGTTGGATAACCTATCTATGACAACCATGTAGCATCTAAGTTTGATTTTTCCACCAAAATTCCATTGTCATGCTATGCCAATTACACATTATTGGCTTGAGTTGTGCAAGACATTGTAAACCAAGAACAAGATCAAGGCCTGTGAGATGTATTGAGCAAAGGGTAAATGAAAATGGAATGTCTTGGAGAATAACATGGACTTATTCAAACCTCCCTTAGCACCTCATTCCGCAGTTATCTATCACCTTAAATTGAATGGTCCCGTAGCAATAAGCGGTAATTGAAGCTCAGCTGCTATCTTAGAACTAATGAACTCGATTGCCCAACTTCTCAAACTCCTTATGATAGTCCCTTAAGGAACCCATTTGTCCGATCTTTGATAATGCTTCATCAAAATCCTCATAGTTTATGAAGTGAAGGAAAGCCGATAGTTACAGTAAAATAGAATGAAGAAATGATGGGATTTGCTGCTATCTGTCCTGCTGCACTAACAAAAATATGATGATTATATGAGCACTTAAAACATTTATAACAACATGTGCAAGCATTGCTATTTCTTTCGATGGGAACGTTGAGTATTAAGGAAATCTTACTTTGGACTTGGGATGTGTGGGCACTCTAAACCTCAGCAATTATATTTATAATATAGAGTCAGCATTGATAACATATTTCAATCAGGTTTGCAGACGAGGTCATTGAATCATCGGATGGAAGTCTTTATTTTAGTGCTGCAAGCACCAAGTTTGGATTCCACGACTGGTACTTGGACGTTCTGGAGGCAAAACCTCACGGGCAGTTGCTCAAGTATGATCCATCATCGAATGAGACATCGATTTTGCTTGATGGTTTGTGCTTCCCTAATGGTGTTGCTCTCTCAAGAGAGGAAGATTTTCTGGTCTTCTGCGAGTCTTGGAAGTAAGTACATTCGTGCCCAGACTCTGTTTTATAACCTGGAATACTTGGATCACCATAACCTGTCCTGTGTGCGACGCTTTGGATATCAAAGATTAGATTCGCACTTTTTAGCTTGTTTAAAAAACACCCGCATCTTTCTGCTGGCTCAGATTCAGGTGCCGGAAATATTGGCTGAAGGGAACGGATAAAGGGAAAACAGAAATTTTTATCGACAACCTTCCCGGAGGTCCCGATAACATCTATCTGGCTCCCGATGGCTCTTTCTGGATTGCTTTACTACAGGTACTTCAAGTGATTTGAAACTCTTCGAGTTTATTTTATTTTGTTTTTAGGAGAAGAAAGATCCTGAATGAATGACCTTCTCAGCAAACTTCAATGCCATTGACGTGCAAACTGCAAGCATCTGTTTAACATATCCCTACGGAACTTGACAGAAATAAATAACAAAATTTTCTACCACAGGTGGCGTCTAACGGGCTGGAGTTTGTGCACACGTCAAAGCCATCCAAACACTTGATTGCATCCTTTCCAAAGTTGGTAAACCTAGTCAGTGGTGCTCACAGGAAAGCAACGGTTGTTAACGTGGCAGCTGATGGCAAGATTACTAGGAAGTTTGACGATCCTGATGGCAAAGTGATGTCTTTTGTAACAACAGCTTTCGAGTTCGAGGATCATCTGTACTTGGGATCCCTGAAGAACAATTTCATTGGAAAGTTGAAATTGAATCCGACGAATTCTTGAGCTTCAGATCATCAGACGTTAAAGAACAAGTACGGAACATGGGATAATAAAAGACTCCTAAAACAAGTTATTACACTTGGTTGTCTAGACTAGAACCCCAGATTATTTACCAGAATTAATACAGAGATTGCATGCTGGCCTCCTAGTCTTCCGCTTTTCTTGATCCACAGAACTATATGATATCAAATAGATCCGGCATGAAAACATCAACGGCACTAATTATCTACTGGCAAAATTCTTATTGATCCGATAACAAGGCAGCTTTCTCCAGTGCACCGAGCAATCCAGACTTCTAGTAAAAACCTAATGAAGACATCTAAGCTCATCATCATTTCTTGGAAAACCAGCAGACAGAAAGACACAGATAACTGCAGTAACGGCAATATTTGTATCATGATTTGGCAGTTAACAAATTTTTTGGGGTGGGAATACAATCCAAACAAATTATCTTGCTTCTTTTTTTCCCTATCGATCTACATGATCAATCAAGCAAGTTTTGATGACTTCCAATGATTGCACGATACTTTTCCCCAACTGGCTCAGGTTATCACTCAAAATCAGTCACGTTCACTTATGGAGGTTAAATGCTCATCGATTTCCTCAGTGGACAGCACTCTAAAAACACGATTGTCTGTTCTCACAACTCCCACCTGCAAAATTGAACACTAACTGTTAGAAACCATTTTAGTTGTACGAGGTAAATTCCATTAGAAAGCATTTTCATGTCCATTCGTCTGCTAATTTAGCAGACAATAAATAAAGGGGCATCTCATGAGCAGGTGAAAAAATAAAACAAGAACATGCATCGAGATTCTGAATTCTACTGGAAACATAACACCCAACTGTTGAATGTAATAAAAACAAACAGTCTAATACTACTAGTCTAGTATCGCCAACTGTTGAATGTAATAAAGGGAGTCATCAAACCTCTATCTCAGTAGCTTTAAAATCCTCTTGAAGAACAGATTGAAGAGCAGAAATAGCAGTCTGCATGATACAAACAAGATGCTGTTTTAGGACCATCACATATAGAATGTTGGGAATAAACATAAAACAGAAATAATCTAAAAGCAGTTTCGCACCAATTTGTCTAATAATCCAACAAAAATCAACAATATTTATCCTCTTGAATACACAGAATCCTCTCAGAACCACGGAAAACAATAAATCAAACAAAAATAATTTGAACTCCTGTAAAGTCATACCCTTGAAATTCTTTTAACACCATGACGACAAATGAAAAGTTCTAGCTTTCGCATATTATATGGCCCAAATATTCAATGCAGATTGAACTACCTCCCAGCCAAGAATAGGAAAATAAAATAAGAGCACTTAAATAGTTAAGCACAGAGCATATTTCACTTCTGCAAATAATAGTAGATGGCCAGTAAAAAGATTATAAATATATACATATAAAAGCCTAGCATGTCCTTAGAATTATATCCTTCGGACATGTACCTGGATGGTTTCCTCATATGAGAGAGCAGGGTCATTTTTCATTTTCTTTTCCAGGAAATTGATAGCCTCTTGTTCTTTCAATCCAGCACTTGTAGCCTGCAGCATGAGCATAAAATTATGTTCCTTGGGCAAAATGCTTTGTTAAAATTTTGTATGATGCAAAGTTAAAATAAAGTGATCGATAAATTTTCCCTTACTTAAGAAAAATCCCTGTACACTATCTAGTGTGAATAGATTATAGAAACAAGTAGATATCTACCTGCCCATTACCTGTAAGATCTAGTAAACATACCTAGAAGGCAAATTAATTGACGAACAAATATTTGCAGCAGACTGGGTTGCAAGGAGTGTTCCTGCAGCCCATATGTCAACTTTCATTTGCAGGTTTAAAACTACAACCATGAAATAATTAGATGACTTCTTAATTCACATTTCCTCCTCTCCCTTCTTTGTAACAATTGGAATTGTTGCATTTTTTTTTATTTGCAGAACTTCGCATAATGAAATTCAACTCAAGCTGGTGCCTAGTTCTCTACACTTGTACTTTTCTTTGTTTGCCAGCACCTTTTACTAACTTTAACATTAATTTAATTTTCCAGGACCAGTGATAAGCTGTTACTTTTCTTTGTTTGCCAGCACATTTCCAAATTTTAAAGCTATTCATTTTTCTTATACCTATGATAAACTACATGTAACTTTTGATGATAAAAATTTTATAGCCTAGCAAAATCTCTATCAAAAAAATTGTTGACATGAGACGAATGCTAGTCAATGAAAGGCCAACAGCAGCTACATATGAAGTATGATTTATCTCCCAAATGCAACCTAAAATCACTGAGAACTAAAATTCAGAGCAACATATACATGGAGATTTGCACGTTCAACAACTGGTGAGGTTGATCTACAAGCTGTTTTATAACAGGACAAGCAGAGAATACTACACTGTTGTAAATCCTTAGAGATAATATTGTTAAGTACTCTATTTACATGGATATTGCAGATGAGGG
This sequence comes from Salix dunnii, assembly GCA_015731905.1. Classification (NCBI taxonomy): domain Eukaryota; kingdom Viridiplantae; phylum Streptophyta; class Magnoliopsida; order Malpighiales; family Salicaceae; genus Salix; species Salix dunnii. The sequence goes on along the minus strand of CM027664.1, from coordinate 10,279,693 downwards.
AGGAATGGGCTCGGCAGGTGTTTGTAAGGGAAAAATCAGTAGCAACAAATTAAGAAGGAATATCAGGAATTGAGCTTGAGAACTTAGTAATGGAATCTAGACATGTGATTTTAAACCTTTGAGAGGAGGGCACAAACAGGCAGCAGCAGTTTCCTTCTGACAGGCCCAGGGCAAAATTTTGTTCTTTAACTGACCTAGCTAAACAATAAATGACAATGTTTTCCAGATTTAAAGGACTGCTAGAAGAACACAGGCTATCACCAAAAAAAGGCAATACCCACTTTCATGTGAATTCAAAAGCACACTTAAATTATCAGATTTATTCATCCTAAGGATAACTCTCAAGTATGTCCTTGAAGAGTCATACCTCAGATTCATCTTAGTTCTTTTGCTTATATGATCATGGCAATCACAGGTGTACTTGGTAAGCAAAAGCAAAAACAACATACTTAACATAAGGCTTACAAAATGTAATGCATTTTTGTGAAAAGAACTTTGCGGAATACCTTGTGACCAAAAAAATGGCCAGCTGGATCACACTTGTAAAGTTGAGGCCCATTCTCCTCATCAATACCCAAAACCATAGCAACTTCACAGAAAAGTCACATAAAATATGTCAAGTTAAAGGATAAAAAAAAAGACCAACAGGAGCAATTAGTAGGTGTAAATGTCCACTACAAGCACTCAGATACACCTTAAGAAAATGCACTGCATGTATATGTAATAATCTTAAGAGCTACAATGGAACAAAGTAAGAATAGAACCCATACCCACTCCAAGAGGTCTCATGTATGCATGCTGAGTATAAACTTGTGATTTGTCTGCAATCCTATACATGCAACATAAATATCATTGCACAAGCAATTATCAGTTGCAGTAAAGCGAGGAAAACAACCCATGCAATTATTGATAAAAAAATTATTCAGAGGTCAAGATTATAAGGATGGAAAAGAAGTATAATTAGAAAAGATATCATCAGTTAAGTCATAGAACAGGTTGATTTGCATCTGACCATCTTCCCTCAAAGATATTGGAGAATGGGCATAGATAAGAAAAGTTAAAAATGGTAAGATAGAAGGCAGTTAAAATTCAAATTTTACAAATAAGAGCATGAACAGTTTCAAAGCAAGCTTGACTTGCAGTTTTAAAAGGAGCTGTTTTGAACAACACTAGTAACAATCCAAACAAAAAAATGGACTCATCCCACTTATGGAACACATCCTGGCACTAAACATAATCAAATAGCTGAGCTTTCCACAACCACAATATGATCAATGAATCACATACCATCTAGCTAATGCATCCACAGGCATTTCATATCCATATCTGAACCTAAATTCAGCCGCTTCATTCCTTGCTTGTTGTACTAGATTCCTTGAATCAGCTGGAAAACAATTTCAAGTTCCAAGTATATGAAGGTACCAAACAATAATAGCAATAGTCAGTTACTCAAATCAAATTCATGGATAAACAAACGGCTCTATTTGTGCCTCCTTCAGATTTTGGGAGACATATAAAGGAGGGGGGGCACCATAAATCATTACAACAAAAGGAATTAAGAGAGTGTCAATTGATTGAAAGCAAACCTGTCATGCCGGTGGCAAGTAGTCCAAGGTACTTGGTAATAGGGAAAAGGTGAGTAACACTAGTCTGATCCAAAAGCTTATCCTGCTCATTCATTATCACCAAAAACAAAATTATTTACCTCACGCAATATACTAACGGGGTGTTTGGGAGTGTGGTTCCTGCTTATTTTCAAAGTGCTTTTCGTGCCGAAATACATCAAAATGATATTTTAAAATGACAAAAAAAAAAAAAAACATCGATAAGCAGCAAAAAGCAGGTTGATAAGCAATGCCAAACGGCACCTAAATACGAAATGAGAAACAAAACCCTAGATCAAGAAGGCGATTAATCAAACTAAATTAAGAGATAATTAATGCAATGCAGTCAAATTAAGAAAATAATAATCATATTTAAAAATTAAAGAAAAAAGTCACTCACCGGAACCTTCTTTTGAGTGACGACACAGACAGAATCCTTGCCGCGAACTCCAATGGAAGTTATCGCGGCAGCCTTCACTGCCTTGAACGCATACTCTGCACAACTCAATTAAATTAATTTAAAAAAACTTGCCGGTGGGAGAAATTAAAAAACATAAAAGAAAGAGAGAGGAGAGTAAAATTACAGTACATACCAACTTGAAAGAGGCGACCTTCAGGGGAGAATATGGTGATATGGCGATCGTATCCGCCTCCACTTCCTCTGCTCATTCTTATTGAGATTCTTCGTATAGAGTAGAGATCTGGTGTTTAAAGTTTCAGTGGCCAACAAAGCTTTCAACAAAACAGTTTTCTCTTAAATTTGATGAACGCGTGCCTCGCTGAACAAGAAACCTTCTTTTCTTTTATTTTTCACAATTTTAGTTTTAGGGTTAACGTCAGACTAGTCCTCATTCTATTATTTTTTTCTCAATTACATCCCAAACCCATACCACCCTATAGTTTTTGTTCCTTATTATAAATAACACTTTTTTTTTTTTTTTTATGAAAACAAAGAAAAACTTTATGATTGTGAGAGGTTTTGTGCATAGGTTGCAGAACCGATTCATAAAATGAGGATCATTTGATTATTGATGTTTATTTTGGAGATTATTATTATAGGTTGCACTTTCATTTTAATTTATTACACTATAACTTACCCTTATGATCTCAAAAATTAAAAAATAGGTGATATGAGGTTCAGACAAAAACATGAGTTAAACAATTAAGAGTTAATAGGATTTGGGTGTTGAGAGTCCATGCCTGAACCAATGATAGGTTTAGATACATATTAGATTTGAGATGTTCAAGTTAGAGTTAAGGTTCAAGACCCATATGGATATGGTTAGAATCATGTCTATGACAAAGAGGGTTGAACTAAGACTAAAAATCATGGACTTGAGGTTAGGACTAAGATTAAACATAATCCTAAATATGAGGCATTTAGGATTTAGAATAGGACGAGCCCTTTTAGTTTAGGTTTGGACATGGTCTAGGTTGCCCTATTTCAACCTAAGAGCAGTTGCGAGAGTTTAAAGTCCAAGTTAGGATCAAGACATCTATAGTATAAGTTAGGATTACCCCTACTAATTTTGAACCATCTTTGTTTTTTTTCATAATTTTGATTCAGTTGTGTTTTATAGAAAAATGAATTTTGAACCATCTTTGTTTTTTTTCATAATTTTGATTCAGTTGTGTTTTATAGAAAAATGAACTAAAAATTATCAGTCCTACTAGGAGGGCTTGGCGAGCATGAATTAATTTGTTTTGCTTTTTTTTGGATCATAGGAAATTGTCCATTAACATGCTCTAATGGTCGTAGTGACCATCAAAGCAAGGGATGACTGCTTGCATAATATGCCCTTCAGTTGTCATTCTTTACTACTACAAGAAGGTTAAAGATTGTTACTTTGATTTCATTAGACCCTAGTGGAGGCTCTGATACTAGAAATGTTAAGAATTGAAATGTAGAATGTAGAATATTGTGCATGTCTTATTGAACGAACTAGGTTTATAAATACCCATTTATAGTCTTAACAGAAATGAGAGAAAATAGATCACATTTAGGGCTAAAGACACAATTAACATAATTAATAAAAAAAATAAATAATTCCCCTAAAGACTAGGGCTTATTAAAACTAATTGTCAAAGACTAGGACTTAATTAGACTTATTTAAGCTGACTAGGACTTACGAGACTTATTCAAATTAGGACCCAAACTTTCTCTTCAGTGTCAACTACAACATTAGATACATTACTTCCTCCTCCTCATTTTTACACTGGTGGCGAGCCTCAACTTTCTTTTTCTTCGCCTTATTCATGATTGTTTATGCTACCCATGTTTTCATCATAGTTTAGTTGCTTAAAAATATTCTTTTGTCATAGACAAAGACCAGTCGCCTCTTGAAAGATTCTTAACAATTTTGGTGATTATGGATGTGGTGATTGACATTGATGATAAAGAGTAACGAGCGAGGAAGTTTTCATTAGTTTTTTTCTTCTTCTAATTTATCTCTTTTTATACACACATTATTAAAATATCCCCCTTTTTTCATTACTATTCATCCCATTTTCATAATACCTAATATCCATTTATTCCTCCTTTATATTCATTTTTCCCTTTATTTTATCTTATCCTTTCACATTCTCTAACATTTCACATCTTTTCTCCTATCTTGTTAAGTTTAGAAATGTTCATATTAGTCCATAATTCCTTTATTATTACTATGCTTACTAAACTTTTTTTCATTTTGTTTTTTTATTTTCTTTTGAAGATTTTAATATTTTTTTGAAAATATAATATCAAAGTGACAACGAATAGGTCCTTTAACTATCTTTGACCATCTTTAATTAGTTTCCTTTTCTTTTCCTTTCAAAGAGGATTTCTTTTTTCAGTAAAAGCTTCTACCTTGCATGCTCTCTTTTCTTTATTATAATTTTTTGAAAGAAAAAAAAAGCCAAATAAATAAAAGGAACATGGAATTGAAGAGGGACTTAAATAAATATATGATTTATAAAACCAGAAAGATGAGTTATTAAGTGGCTTCATCAAGCTAGAGAATAAATTATTGTAATTAACTCAAAACCCACCCGAAAAAAGCAAGAAATAAATAAATAAAATTTAATAGGAAAAAAGAAAGGAGTACTTTCCCGTGAGATTCGCCTCGTACACCCGTCAACGGTTCAAAGTCGACGCCGTACCATCCAACATATATATATATATATATTATTTCTCCTTCCTCCTCAAAAAGCCCACCTGCCCTTGCCTCTCTTTGACTATACTTTAATCTTATTGGCAACAAAACAAATCTTACGATCAGGTATTAATTAATTAAATTGATTTTGTATTTTTCGTTTAATCTTATCATGATATAGCTTAAATCTTACTTCCATGGTGATAATCAATTCATAGCATAGGGTTTTAATTAGTTAGTACTGTCTTTTTAATTAATTAAATTGATTTTGTATTTTCGTTTAATCTTATCATGATACCATTTGATGTTTTGATTGATAGATTTGCAATCTGTTCTTGAGACGAGCTATTTCTTGAGTGTGTGCTGTATGGTCCTCAACTAAGATTGTCAAGATTGCTCCCAAGAATCTGAAATTTGGGTCTTCGTTCAGTTATTATTGTTAAATCTTGTCTTTGAACGTCGCATGTAGGAGGATAGGATGAGAGCAGGGTTTTCAATGTTCAAGAGTACTGCATTCTCTCTTCTACTCATTGTTCTTGTGTGTGCGACTGTGCTTGTATGGGCATGGCAGAGAACTCCGCTTCTAACTGCCTTCCTCCCGCCTAATAGTCTTCTACAACTTTCGCCAGGTATGCTTCGGTTTATGGGAAGATTGATTACTTTGTTTTTCAAATCATAATGGGCATTCCATTTTGTTAGTTGTGATAGATCTTCCGAACAAGTATACTGTTATTACTAACTTTATCTTGCTGGGTTCTCGCTTGAATTTTATGGGGATTTTTGAGTGTTTGTCTATATATATGCATGCTAGGATTTATGATGTAACTGTTGCTCTAAAGAGGTTTTCTTAAACAGAAGCTAAAGACAAGCAGCCACTCCTGACAGTAGGAAGAAATGGCACTGCAGAAACTTCTACAGGTTTGGTAGAAGCAGAAGTGAGGCATGACCAGAAAATAGAAACAAATCTGAAAACAGATGTGCAAATTACGGAGTTTGCACCACCAGAGCTTTCTGAAAACACAAGCTCCACCTCAGGGAAGGAACAATATAATCAGAATGTCACGATGCATTTGGATGATCAAGGTAATAATATATGCATGTATACAATCGCTTCCTACATGCTTTGTTCTAACTTAAATCTACCTAACATGAATAAGATGTTAAATATGCACTGCCAAAAATGGCATGTATGATCATCGGCATAGATCGTTGATGCAACATTTATTAAGACATCAGGTTGACTGTCATCAATGCCTAGTTGATTGGTTTTGAAGTCATTGATGTAGTTCTCAAGAGATTTATTTGTCCTTTTCATGCTGTACTCTGTCAAGTTTTTAGTTGCACATTTTGGAAGTGATCCAAAATTCTTCACTGCATGATAGCAATATATGGGAAAAGGTATAAGAACGTGGTGCTGCTACTAATTCTGGGTTATAACAATATACTCTCTGATGAATTGAAAATGATTATTTGTATCCACATGGGTTTGTGTACTCTTTATAACTAATAAATTCACAACCATCAAATCCTTGGCATGCAATTATTCTTGTGCCATATTCTACATTTAACATTCGATTTGGTTCCATGGTGAATTCATGAGAGGCTTGAGTGCCGATGCAGAGCTAATTTTGACAAAACATTTTTTTTTGTTTTAATTTTTAAGTTGAATGTCTCTTAGGTGTCTTAGTATGCATATTACCAGTTGCTGATTCTCATCTCATCTTATTGTAACTCCAGGCTGTAACTATGCAAAAGGAAAATGGGTTTTAGATAATAGCCGGCCTTTATATTCTGGATTTCAGTGTAATCAATGGCTGTCACGTATGTGGGCCTGCCGCTTGATGCAACGCAAGGATTTTGCCTATGAGAAACTACGGTGGCAACCAAAAAATTGTCAAATGGAAGATTTTGAAGTGTCCAAGTTCTTAGAAGGGTACTAATGCATTTTTCCCTCTCCAACTGTTTACTGTTCAAAAAACACCAACAAATTGATGAAGCTCTAAACTTCTGTCAAATCATGAGTCACATGCCTTCAAATGCTCCCCAAGCCTTGTCATTATATATTTGCTTTCACATTTAACATGCTCTGTGCGTCAGCTATCAAGGCTGATTACTGATTCACTTTCTGCTGGCTCTAAAAGTAACACACAAATTTCTCATTCAGGATGCGAGACAAAACTCTAGCTTTTGTTGGAGACTCTTTGGGCCGACAGCAGTTCCAGTCTTTAATGTGCATGATCACTGGTGGTAAGAAGAGCCATGACGTAATAGAAGTAGGAAAGGAGTATGGACTCGTCATGCCTCATGGAGGTGCTCGCCCTAATGGTTGGGCTTATCGGTTTTCAAGCACCAACACGACAGTCCTTTATTATTGGTCATCTTGCCTCTGTGACTTAGAACCCATTAATACCACAAACCCAACAACTGACTATGCCATGCATCTTGATCGGCCTCCAGGATTTTTGCGTCAATTTCTTCATAAATTAGACGTCCTAGTTCTTAACACAGGGCATCACTGGAATCGAGGAAAGCTTAAAGCGAACCGCTGGGTCATGTATATGGGGGGTATGCCCAATACCAGCAGGAGACTAGCAATGATTGGGGATGCCAAGAATTTCACTATCCATAGCATTGTGAATTGGGTGAATTCTCAGCTCTCAAAACATCCACACTTGAAAGCTTTCTATCGAAGCATCTCACCTAGGCATTTTGTCAATGGTGACTGGAACACAGGGGGGAGCTGTGACAACACAACCCCAATGTCTATAGGAAAGGAAGTACTGCAAGATGAGTCTAGTGATTATAGTGCTAGAAATGCAGTGAAGGGGACTGGGGTTAAGCTCTTGGACATAACAGCTCTATCCCAACTAAGAGATGAGGGTCACATATCACATTATAGCATTAGAGCTGCGAAAGGAGTGCATGATTGCTTGCATTGGTGTCTGCCAGGAGTTCCTGACACATGGAATGAAATCCTTTTTGCACATATTAGTTCTACATCAGTGATTAATTCTTGAAGGTAAGTGGTTTGAAGAAGGTGATATATCATTTTGTGGAATGGGTCAAGAATTCCATCGAGAAATTTTATTACGATGATTTTTTTAGATCTGGGAGAAAGAAGGACAGATGGAAAGTTTAGGAGAATTGTTTTAATTTGGCGAGAGTTACTGATAGAGTAAGTTGATGACATGGTATAAAATTTCTTGACTTCACGCACAGGATTGCAACACAACTGGTTCAGAGAGGTTTTTTAACAGACCTTCAAACTGAAGTTTTAACATTCCAGAGTTTTGAAAATCATGGAGAAGGTTCGAATTCATGGTTAAGAAGAACGAGCAGTGTTGTTGAATTGACTGTAGCAATCTTTGTGCATAACATCTGATGATTCAATCTCAAGTATCTAGCTCAATTAAACATGTGTTTCTGCCACTGCTGCGTTTCTTTTGGAATTCAAATTTAAAAGGAAGCTGCTCCTTGGGGTGTATATGCAAATGCCTGTGCAGAATATAAATGGAGAGAAGGGACAAGTTGAGGCTTCTGTATTCACATAGAAGAAAATCCATACTATTGTTGTTGTTCTTATGAATCTTTTGAAGTGACTTAATATGCATGATTTTTAAACGTGGATGAAATATCTATTTTTTTTTATTCTTTATATAATGTTTCTCAAATTTATTATTGGTATATTTTATTAATACATTTGCTCCAAAATCATTCATTCATTATTTTTTGTTTTTTTTATTCTTTATATAATGTTTCTCAAATTTATTATTGGTATATTTTAATAATACATTTGCTCCAAAATCATTCATTCATTATTTTTTGTTTTTTATTAAACTTAATTTTGAAGATTATGTTATGTTTTTATTAAAAAAAAAACGTATTTATAAGGCAAAGAGGTTTTGATTAAAAACATTTATTTTATCATTATTTTAATAATTGAGATTTTTATATATTCATTTTAGTTGCTTGCATTTTCTATACAATAAACAAAGATATAGAAAGAATATGCCCCTCGAGATATATATCAACTTCACACTTTAGTATTGACGCAGAATGGAAGGTTGAATTTACAAACGTAAATTGAAACAAAGGTACTCTGTCTAGAATTTTGCTTGAAAATATTTCATGTGCTCTGATTTTTATTCAAAATCCTTAAATAGTCGTTTACAAGAATTTTCAAGGATTGTAAAATTTATTACTGCATATTACAAGCATTTCAAAACAAGAAATAGACAAATTAAGATTTGTAGGCGTAAACTTGCAGGCATGAATGATGGGATTTGGTTTAAATGCTGATAATTGGGTATTTTAATTCCCAATTATCCCGTTTTTAGTTGCCTCATTGCTTTTGGATCGGTTTTTCTTCTTCAATCTTTGATCCAGCACTTCTTCGAATTCTAAGGCAAGTTGTTCTACATCAGTCTCTTGTACTTGCGAAGAACTTGACTCCGAGTTATATTCTGGATAGATTGGGATGTCAGCGCAAAACTCATATAAGTCTGCCACATTGAAAGTGCGAGAGATGTGCATATCAGTAGACAAATCAACCACATAGGTGTTGTCATTGACCTTTTTAATGATTTTGTATGGACCATATTTTCTTGGTTTTAGCTTATTATAAGTCCCAAGGGAACCCGCTCTTTGCGTAGAAATACCATCACTTTATCTCCTTCAGCAAATAATTTCTCACGCCTCTTAACATCTGCTGAAGCCTTATATTTTGCATTCTTCTCCTCCAATCTAGCTTTCACTTCAGCTTGAACGGTACATGCATGCTCAACCAGATTTTCAGCAACCACATTGGAACCCGTAATCCTGGGAAATCGAGCTAAATCCAATGCATGTTTAGGTGACTTCAAATATACCAAAGAGAAAGGGGACCTACTCGTGGCAGTGTGAATCGTGTTATTGTATGCAAACTCGGCTTGTGATAATAACACGTCCCATTGTTTAGGCTTATCACCACAAATACTACGTCTTAAGTTTCCCAACGTCTTGTTTAAATTTCTAGTCAATCCATCGGTTTGCGGGTAAGCTGTGCTACTGAATTTCAATACAGTATCCATCCTTCGCCATAATGTGATCCAAAAATGGCTAAGGAACTTCGAATCTCTGTCAAAAATAATGGATTGCGGGACCCCATGTAAACGTACCACTTCTCGGAAGAATAAATATGCTACATGAGAGGCATCAGATGTTTTTCGACATGGGATAAAATGTCCCATTTTGGAAAACCTGTCAACTATAACGAATACAGAATCTACTCCACGTTGGGTTCGTGGTAGCCCCAAAACAAAGTCCATTGACAAGTCTTCCCATATTGCATTTGGCATTGGTAGGGGCATGTATAAACCTGTATTCTGAGCTTGCCCTTTCAAAGTCTGGCAAACATAGCATTTACGGACCAGGTTTCCCACGTCACGTTTCAATTGAGGCCAATAATACCTCTTGGCTTGCTAATAGTTTTATCACGTCCCATATGTCCACTCAAGCCCCCTCCATGTAGCTCACGTATTAGCTTCTCCCTCAAGAAACTCCTAGGAACACACAACTGATTTCCATGGAATAGGTAACCATTAGTAATGTAGAGCTCCCCCACTGTCTGCTGCAACATACATTTTTCCAACACCTTGGCAAAATCTTCGTCACTGCTATACAAATCTTTCAGAAATTCAAACCCAATAACCTCTTGTTGCATAGTCACCAGTAAACTAGCACGTCGACTTAACACATCAGCTACCTTATTTAAGGCCCCAGATTTGTGTTTCAGAACAAAAGGAAACTTTTGCAAGTAGGTTGACCATATGGCATGCATATTACTCAAATTCCTCTGACTATTCAGGTATTTCAGCGCCTGGTGGTCAGTATACAATATGAAATCTCGCTAAATTAGATAATGCTCCCAATGCTTAAGAGCACGCACAATGGCATAAAATTCCTGATCATAGATGCTCCATTTCCTTTGTGTCTCAATGAGTTTCTCACTGAAGAATGCCACTGGCTTCTTCTCTTGGGAGAGAACTACTCCTACTCCAACTCCATTGGCATCACATTCTACCTCAAATAATTTTTCAAAGCTCGGCAAGGCAAGGACGATAGTGGTGCATAACTTTTCTTTGATCACTGCAAATGCCGTATCAGCTGCTACACCCCAACCGAATTTCCTTTTCTTCAAACATTCTGTTATAGACGCTACAATACTGCTAAAATCCCAAATAAATCGACGGTAAAAGGTCACTAGTCCATGGAAGCTCCTTACATCCCATATTGTCTTCGGTGTCGGCCACTCACGGATGACCCTTACCTTCTCTGCATCCACTAGTAGCCCCTATGAACTGACTACATACCCCAAGAATAATAGCCGTTCAATTAGCTAACTGTATTTTTTGAAGTTAATGAAAAATTTATTCTCGGATAGTACCTCTAACTCGGCCCTTAGATGACCTATATGCTCACTCTCATTTCGGCTATATATCAATATATCGTCAAAATAAACGACTACATATTTCCCAATAAAAGGTCGCAATACCTAATTCATAAGCCGCATAAATGTACTTGGCGCGTTTGATAGTCCAAATGGCATCACCAACCACTCATAAAGTCTATCCTTCATTTTAAAAGCCGTTTTCCACACATCACTCGGCTTCACCCGATTCTAATGGTACCCACTACGTAGATCAATTTTGATCCTTCCAACATGTCCAGCATGTCATCTAACCGTGGAATTGGAAAGTTGTATTTTACTGTTATCCTATTTATAGCGCAACTGTCAATGCACATCCTCCAACTTCCAACTTTCTTTGGAACTAGTAAGGCGGGCACCACGCATGGACTCATGCTCTCATGAATAAATCCTTTCATTAGTATTTCTTCCACCTTTTCCTATAAAATTTGATTCTCTTTCGAACTCATTCGGTAGTGCGGTAGATTTGGCAAACTTGCTCACGGAACCAAATCAATCTGGTGTTGTATGTCTCTCAATGGAGGGAGGTCATTTGGTAATTCCTCAGACACCAACGTACTAAATTCGACCAAAAGAGATTATACCTTTTTAGGTACTTCCTCTGCTCCTACCTCCCCTTCTGTTACTACTAGGGCCCGCACAACTATAACATGAACCTCATGTGCTTTCTTCACTTTTAACTCCAATTCTGGCAATGAGGTAACTAATGAGAGCAATGAGTGGCCCCTAGCTGTAGCCTTACATGAGACCCCGACTGAATTTGGCTTAGGAACCATGACGGTTTTTCTACCCTTCCAATTGAAAACATAAACATTTTCTTGTCCTCGATAGGTCACATCTGTGTCAAACTGCCATGGACATCCCAACAATACATGGCTAACATCCATGTTGACTACATTACAAATTACCTCAACTTGGTAGTACTTCCCATTCGAGATAGGAACCTTGCACACTTCTGTCACGCTCATCTTAAGCCTCTTTTGTATCCACCCAATCACATAGGGTTTCAGGAGTTTTTCTACTCTTAATTTCAGGTGCTCTACTAGTCTTTTGGATACAAAATTTTCATAGCTCCCGGTATCAACAATCAAGTCACAGACTTTACCTTGCACACGGCAGCAAGATTTAAAAATATTATTCCTTTGTGAGGAATCCTCCACCTTCGTTAAGCATAAAACACGCTGAATCACACAATTTATGAATTCTCCTTGTTCTTCTGCAATTTTGGCTCCATCCAGCAATTCTTCCATTTTAGTCTCCTCTTCTTCATTCAACTCCTCGTTTTCTTCTACACCCATAAAATTCACAACCCTTCTGGATGGACACTCATTTGAATGGTGTCCTGGCTGCCCACACCTATAGCATTTAAATCCACCCTGTTTAGTATATGAATTTGGAACCCTTGGGGTTTCCTTTGCAGCTGTTGTTGAACGATTCATAGTCTGTGCACTAGTAGAGGCTACACTTTGTTAGGTCTGATTGATAACTAGTTTGGATGGGATTTGTCCTTCAAGGCCTAGGAGCTTGCCTCTATTTGTTGCTGGGTATGTTGTTTCTCCCGTGCTTTTGAAATGGGAAAAACGGGTAGGGGCCTTCTCCATGAGCTCTGCCTTTAAGGCCATATTGTGTGCTTCATCAACTGTCCAAACCACCTATAAACCGATTCTCTCCCTAATAGATGGTTTTAATCCCCCAAATACCTAGAGACCTGTTGTGCTTCTGATTCACTCAAATTATTTCGAACCGAGAGTATAGGCTATTCCTCTATGTAATCTGCTACTGATTTATTCCCCTGCACGCAATTTTACAAGCTCTAAAAAATAAATTGTTCATAATCAGGGGGTAAGAATCTGCCTATCATGAGCTGTTTCATCCTCCTCCAAGATCGTATGGGTGCCTTGCCTTGTCGTCTCCTGTCCATCTGCAATCTTTCCCACCAAACAGCAGCTCCACTCCGTAACTTGTAGGAGACCAATTTCACTTGGCGTTCCTTTGCCACTTCAGTAAAATCAAAGAACCTCTCCACTTCAGATATCCAGTCCAGGAACTCCTCAATCTATAACTTTCCATGGAACAAAGGAATGTTAGCTCGTATTCTGTATTTGGGTTGATTTTGCCCTGCAGTTGATTTTCCCGAACGTCTGGTGTCTCTTTTTCTAATTCGTCATCACTGTCATCGACATAGGGTCTGTTTCTGGCGACCCTAGGAGGAGGTTCCTCCCTTAGATGATTGCGAGAACCCCTGTTGGCAGGTGCTAGAGGCTCCCCAACTAGTTGCTGGATCATGGCCTCCATCCTTGCCATTGCTTGCCTCTGCTCATCAATGGCTGCCAACAAATTTGCATCCGTGTCCCTGCGACCAGCATCACGGAGATTATCTCTTCATTCTTCGTTGTTGTTGGCCATTGAAGACAAGGCAAATCCTTGTTCTGATACCACTTGACGTATAATGGAAGATTGAATTTACAAACGTAAATTGAAACAAAGGTACTCTACCTAGAATTTTGCTTGAAAATATTTCATGTGCTCTTCTTTTTATTCATAGTCCTAAAATAGGCGTTTACAAGATCCTCAAGGATTGTAAAATTTATTATTGCATATTACAAGCATTTCAAAACAGGAAATAGACAAATTAAGATTTGCAGGTGTAAACTTGCAGGCATGAATGATGGGATTTGGTTTAAATGCTGATAATTAGGTATTTTAATTCCCAATTATCCCGCTTCTAGTTGCCCCATTGCTTTTGGATCGGTCCTTCTTCAATCTTTGATCCAGCACTTCTTCGAATTCTAAGGCGAGTTGTTCTACATCAAGTATTTAGTTAACATTGATAGTTTTTTTTTAATTTATTGGTTTATTTAATTCTTAGATTATTTTATTAAATTTACACATCAACTTTCCAATTCTCTATTAAAGTTTTTCATAATGTTCAAAATGCTTGCATATTCTTCCTGTATTAAGTTAGAAATTAGATTGAAACCTACCCCCGGAATGGGACAAATACTTGGCTAGCACCTCTCTAAACAAATATAATATAAAATAGGAAACTATAATTATAAGATTGATATATTTATCTATCTATCTATTGATTAACATTGATAAAGTTGTAGTGCATGCTAATAAATTATGTCGTCAATTGACGAATAAAAAAAAGGAAAGAATGGAGGATAGTGTGGACCCATGACTAATTTTGAGAACCCATTGTAAAAACATGAACCGAGGAGACAATTTCTTAGTCATGGTAAGTATCATTAAGATTTTGGTGATCTACTTACGATTATATATATATATATATATATATATATATATATATATATATATATATGAAATAATATTCTCCATCAATTTATGATTTTTATTTTGGTGATGCTTATGTTTATAATTATAACATGAATAACGACAATAATAAAAATGATGACATCGTTATTAGTGTCCTCATTTATAAGTTAAAGGTTGACTACAAAAGAACATGAAAGATTCTCAAAAAAATCCTTTAGATTAAAAGTTTACTATTATCATATCACAAAGATAATTTTTGTGTTCAAGAGTTATATGGAAATAATATATGTTGATAAAACAAGTTTGAAGTTTGTAACTCATTACTCTAGAAACCGGTGGGGAAAAAAATCATTTGTCAATTAATATTTCTAAATTGTTATGTACTTAAAGCAAATAAATAAAAGAGTTTAGAGATGAGATCAAGGCATAAACAATTTGAACCAGATGACAATTTCCTTCCACCATGATAGGACCATCTAGTGGAGATTACTCGTTTAGAATAATTTGGCAATAAAGTTTCAACTTAGTTTTCTTTTTTCTTTTTCTTGTGTGGGGAGTTCTTTTGGTAGAGTTTTGTTTCGCTTCTTTATGATTGTCTTGTGTTTTGTCTTCTGTCTGCACCAAAAATTCTCTTTTTCATAGTAGTTTTAGGGGGATAAATAAGGCTGGTTAGGATCATTTTGAGAATTGAAAATGAGAGTGGAAAGTAATCAATTTTCATCAGTAAGGGTTTGGAAATGAGCCGACACAACGGTGAATAACTAACTATATATTTAAACCATCTAGCATGTGATATAGTGATATAAAATTGGAACTGAAGAGTTGCTCCTCTTGTGGTTTCAGTTTCAAGTTCCGTTATTACTAATATGGTGGTCACTAGAGATTTTACCTGCTTGATAATTGCAGGACCCGAGTCTTGTCGTTTCTAATATGATAGTCACTAGAGGCTTACCTGTTTGCTAACTGCAGAACCCGCATAATTATTTAAGGTACACGCAAGTTGGCTCGGATATTCACATTAATAATAATAAAAAACTATATAACTAGAGATAGGTTTTGGTGGTTTGCCACCGGTGAATAAAAGCATTACATAAACTTAAGTGTATTTATTATTTTTAAGGTAGATCCCTTTTTGAAGTCATCTTATCCGTAGTTTATAGTCTTACAGCGAGAGCCGACATCGAAGTAGTTATTCAAGAGTAATCCCATAACATAAACAGAAAATGCAGCAACTGAAATCGAAGCTATCGTGTCCTCCTATTCAATATATACTGTCTTCCAGAACAAAGGCCAAGTTTGTTTTTAAATTGAATTTTAGACCGACGAGCTGAGCCCATGCAGTAGAGAAACACATAAAATCAGCTTCATTGTTATTTATTGCTGTCTCGAAGCTCAATTAGCCAACCACATGCAGTAGCGAAAACATGGCCGCCTTCACTTTCTCTGGAAAAAATCTATGCTTTAACACCTGTCGCACATTGACAAATGCACCGACTCAATTAAATTAAATGGAGAAATAAAAAAAACAGATACTTACGTTTAAGACAAGCAAAATATTATATTAGTTAATTCGTTTCCCTAAATTTATTCTATGCTTGCTATTAGCTCTATAAACTATATTATGAACTTATTAGCAATTTATTAATTTTTAAAGTTAATTTCAATCTCTAAAAATAGAAGACTCATTTAAGAAGTTTCATGCTAGTTCTTAAAACTAGAAGATTCTACCGGAAGGGAATATATTTCAACAAAAACATCTTGATATCAATCCCTAATTCATCAAAATATGAGCTTTAACAAAATTCCTGACATTAATCCACAGGGGACAAGAGATTATGTTGACATGAAGATTTTAAGAGTTTTTTTGACATTAATCTCTAAAAATAGAAGATTTCATCCAAATAAAAGCTCGTATATATATATCCCTTCTCAAAACATAGATTTACCTTTCCCTTCTGTTGGCTGCTGTTTTCTTGACCCAAGACCTGAAGCTCTTACGTGACAGTGAAAGGGTTGATTGTAATAGCAAAGCAAAACGATGATGAACACGAGTTAGAGAAAATGCCTGCTATACCAGCATTTTAATGGAAATATGCTGTCAGAATTGCTTAATATAGCAAGTATCTTGTAGCAATCCTTTCTAGTATTAACACAGCGCGCAATGTAAGCAAGCGAAAAGGGATACAAGATTTGGCTGCAAAACACAAGTTATAAGAGGAAATCTTTGACTTTAACAACAAGAAAAGAAGATTATACATATACACACACACACACATATATATATATATATATATATATATATATATATGCCGAAGTTTATACTCCATGTTTGACAAGTTTAGTTAAATTTCGTGATACGGGGAGAAGAGATGGGGTTGTCAATGGCATACTACAAACTACAGATTGAACATGAAACAACAGTAGGGGAGAGAGCACCATACCTGTGTTACAATAAACCTTTGAACTCTCTTATCTTCCCACTGCTTTGCCTCCACTGTAAATTGTGTTTGACGATATCCTCTTCCTCTTCCTCTTCCTCTC
The DNA here is from genome assembly GCA_015731905.1 of Salix dunnii. Classification (NCBI taxonomy): domain Eukaryota; kingdom Viridiplantae; phylum Streptophyta; class Magnoliopsida; order Malpighiales; family Salicaceae; genus Salix; species Salix dunnii. The sequence goes on along the minus strand of CM027664.1, from coordinate 10,262,672 downwards.
CTCTGCCTTTCTTCTTCCTCGCACTGTATTTTTCATTTTTAGATCCTCTTCCCTCAAGGCTAGGGATTGGGGTGCGTTTATAAGGGCTTGGAGAGACTGGCTAGATCGTGGCTCTTTGATCATTCACTATTCATCCCAGCCTTCTTCCAGCCATATTCGTACCAATCGCAGGCTTGGGGGTGTGTCCTTCGGCTGGTTTTTGCGGCGAGTTCAGAGCTGTAAAACGGTTCTTTTTGGCTGGGGTTGCATAGCAGGGTGGTGGGAATTTTTTCTTGAACAGGGTACAAAACATAGAGGATCCAAGTGTACATAGTAGCTCTCTTCGCTGGATACTTTGACTTCAAAGAGAAGAAAAAAATAGAGAAGATATCTTACCATCTGAACGACGTGTCATCCGCTTAATGAATTATGTCGTTTTCTTCTTATTTCTTTCTAAGAATGCGATCGATTATCATTCAATAAATGCTTTGTGCTCAAAAAGAGGACATCAAAGAATAAAATTTTTGTATGCGAAGAGATTATCAAATACGACATCTTAAATTCAAGTTTACTTGTACAAATAAATGCTAGCCTTGTTTTACCAGTTTGAAGAACCCTAAACTCAATCACCATGAAGAATCAAGTGTGCATTATTACCTTCTTTTTTTTTTGTCAAGTAGAATGAAATTTTTAAAATTTAGGGATTTTAGAGTTTATGTTTTCTAAGGGGGATAATGAAATTGTGTTAATTTCTGATAAGTTATGATATATATTACACCATTACTGATTTAATTAGAGAAATTAAAGGCCAATCATTCAAATATTAAAAGTTAGTGGTTAAACATAATTAGAGAATTTAGAGGAAAGTAGAAATGTGATTAAATTATGTTTGGTTGTTAAAATTTATTTAAGATGATGCCATTTTGATTACATCAAAATTTACTAGTTGAGGTTATATGGAGGAACCATAAAAATGCATAACTTATATTAAATCATGTTGACTTTTATGTTTTAATGATAATTAGGAATGTTTGGGATTAGATTGAAGTAATTTAATTTGGATTAAATGAGTTAGTTAATATTGATTTTATGGATTAAAACTTGAGAAAGAAGTCTTGGAAGCTTTATATTTTAAAAGGTAATATTATGCTTGAATTTTATTGCAATGATAAAAAAGATTGTGTTTTAAACATGAGGGTGATTCACATGAGATAAAATGCTGAGATATTGGATTATGCTTGGAAATATGAAAAAATAGAAGTATGAATTTGGTAAATTGTGTAAATATTTTTGTCTAAAGTGGTTCAATAGGATTAGAAATTGTTTGGGAGTAAGAATTTAAATGGTTTAATGTGTTGTGTTTTGTTTGATAATATGGTATAATAGAAAAAAAAAATTAAATATATGTATTGGATGCTTGATGTTAGTGAACAAAGAAAATTGTATGTGACTTTCAAATTAATAAAGTGAAAAGAATAAAGATGTGTTTGGATAATCATTAATAATGGGTTTTGAATAAATTAAGTGCTAATTAAAGATGTTTTGGATAATCATTAATAATGGGTTTTGAATAAATTAAGTGCTAATTAAGGATGTTTTCTTGAGAATTAAAAGGGACATGAAATTGGACTAACATTTAAAGGAGTTTGTGCCACTAAAAAGACATGTAGATGCCCATCACCCTACTTTTCTAATTAATATATGTAGTAGTTAGAAATGCTTTGCATATGTAAAATCATTTTTTGAAATGAGTTACAAAGAAAAATTATGTCAAAAAATTTGTTGATTGTTTGGATGGAGATTAAATATTTATATCTATTGTAATTAGTTGTTTAGACAAGGACTAAGTTTTTATATGTATTAGAGTTGATTGTCTGAATAAAGATTAATTAATTATGAAGTTAGTTGTTTGGATGAATACTAATTGTATATGTATTTAAATCAATCATTTAGATGAAGACTAATTGATTTTGTATTTACTTTGGTGATTTGGACTAAGATTAAGTATTTAAATGTTTATGTCATCCATTAGAAATAGACTAATAACATATATTAAAGTCGACCCTACAGATAAAGACTAAATATAAATTTATGTTAATTGCATTTATAGAGATCAATTATGATAAAATTGGAGTTAACGATGTTGGTGGAGACTGATTATGTAATATTAAATCAATTATGTTTGGAAAGGAATAATTATGTAATGTTAAGATTGTCATGATTAAAGGATTATGATAAAAAAAAAAAAAAAGTCTTTGCTAGCCATAGTGATTGAGTTTTGGTTGTAAAGGATTCATTTAAATGAAAATAAATTAATATGGTTGTGTTGTGCACCTAAACATCTATTAGATTGATAAAGTCACATGATAGAATTTTGTAATTCATATTTTGATGATAAGGAGTTAAACTCAATGTATTTGTTATGCTTTGATATGTTAAATCTATAATAATTACTATGGGTTGTATTGTATATTGGAAAAAATTATACTAGTATATTGATGAACCATATGGTTTTGGGATTGTGATTGTTTTATATAGTTATTTAATATTGAGAAATTGTTTTGGGTAGGACTCTATGTGGGGGAGACTATAAAAATTTCATTAAAATTGCTCAAATCCATAAACATATTTGTTTTTAAATATTTACCCTACTTAGCATGTATATGATATGTTTTTATAATGGGGTGGATGGAATGATAATTTATTTATTTTTAATGGCCATTAAAGATGGTTGGAAAGTTAAGGTTTAAGGGGTGTTTAATATTGCGTTTTAAAAGCGTTTTTAAAAAATTAAAATTTTTTATTTTTTACTTTACTTTAAATTAAAAATTTTGGTATTTTTATATCATTTTCATGTGCTGATGTCAAATTTTTTTTTTTAAATCATTTTGATGTATTTTTGAACGAAAAACACTTTCAAAAACAATATCAACCATACACTCTTAAATAAACATTAAGTTTTTGGACATAAAAAGACTAATTTTCTATTTATTTTCACTTAAAAAACACTCTAAAAAAAATCTTAAAAACCTCAATAAATATATTTTAAATCCTAAAACACCCTTTATCACTCTCACTATAGAAAATCTTGCCGAATAAAAGATGGGTCTCAAGATTTACTTTCTTTCAACATGTTACAAGAGAAAACCACCTCCATCCATCGGACTTCCATCACCAAGACAAGCCTAGCTATGATTCAAATACAAGTTTTTTTTGGCTGGAATATGATTGACCGAACTCTCCCTTTAAAGGATTAAAACCTAAAAAATAAAGTTAATGACATTAAATGCACAATAACATGGATCAAATTTAAAAAATTAAGAATTTCAGCTCTAATCCATGAACAATAAAAAAACAAAGAGTTTCTTTTCCATTAAGTTATTACTTGTTTTTTTTTTTATAAGAAAAACAAATAACGCAAAATTCAACCTATTGTTATTAACGTTGGTGTTTGGGTGAGGTTGCGCGTACCTGGACTAATTTCATAAGCATTAAAATTAATGATCATGTAAACCTACAATGACTATTATATTAGCAATCACATGACTTAAACCTGAGATCACAGAGGAACAACTTTTTTAATCCCAAATTTTTATCATTGGATCACCTATTAAATGGTAAAAAAAATAAAAATAAAATTGCTTGACGACATCTCAAATAACCCAAAATTCAACTTTTAATTTGGTGCTGGGATGTTCCACAATATCTCAAATATACCAGAACAAACAAATCAATAATAAAAGTATAATAGCAAATCAATCGCACAGTAATAATCCATTGCTTCACGTAGAAAAAGAAGCAGTAAAATAAGGTTTTGTTTTTATAGTTTCTTTATAAAATGAAGAAGAATAGAGAGGCAAGAAAGAGTTTGAGGGACGGGAGAAAGAGATGTTCTTGGACCCTCATCCTTTGTGTCACTGAACTATAAAGCTGAATAGTATTGTTCATTAAATTAACTGCAGAACACTTTACAGTGTGGGAAAATACTAATTAAATACGTGCATTGTGTATCATCATTATTTTCTTATCTCTTTCTTGAATTCTGCGATCATTTCCCCTACGAGACCACCATATCTGTCTCAATCACGTGTTAATTACAGATTTAGCTAGATAAAGTAGTGTAGGTTGCTTTCCATTTTGGGACAGTCCGATAGAGGTTTCCAAATATGGATCGGACCAAAACCTTAAAAGTCTAAAATCAAGACCAATAAAATGGTTTAGGCCGGGGAACAAGAAAAAGAAAATCACATCGTTGTTTGTGTTGAGATTTCATTTTCTCGATCAAAACCAAAGCCTTGCATCTCGATGAGCTTGGTTAGAGAACTCCTAGGCTTGATCTCAAGGAGACCACATGCTCTGAGGGAGTATACTACTTAGTTTAGTGTTATTAATGGTCCTATGGGAAGCATAGTAATTTGGGGTAATTTGAATTACCGACCGCTAAACATTTGTAATTTTAACCACCTTGAGCTCTTGGACAAAAAGTTTAGGTTGTGGTACTTGTGTTGCTAGGAAGATTAAGCAATAGATCTCAACTCAATAATTGATTTTTCTTTATATTATACTCATTTTTCATCTCCTAAGTTCTCATCAAAATGAAGGAGATATATGGTATTAAAGACATGGTAAAAATAGATGGTTGAAACACTATTTCATCGGGTCTTCATCATGCTCAAAGAAAAATAATAATTCATATTATTATTGTTGTTAATAATGATGATCTAGTTTTTGTATTAAAGGAAACTAAGTTTGTCAAGAAATCATCTCATCTAAGAATTTAAACTTTTAGGTGAGACCCTGAAATATAATTTATATTATTCTCTCATACCCTTTCAAGTGAAAACCTTTTAGGCTTGCAACTTGCATATGTCCTACCATGTGCTTAATTTTATAAAATAGAATGAAGGTTATGAGATTTGAACTTGTGACCACTTAATCAACAAGGTTCTGATACCATGTCAAGAAACATTCTCACCTAAAAACTTAAGCTATTAAGTGAGGCCCCATGATATGATTTATATTATTCTTTAACACAAGGTCACACTATCTTGTGTTTGATTTTTATCATATAGAATGAAGATGATGAGATACAAATTTGTGACTGCTTGATCAAAAAGGTTCTGATATCATGTCAAGAAAATATCTCATATACAAGTTTAATTAGATACCCTAGAATATGATTTATATTATAATCTAAGAAACTATACCACTATAATTTAATTCTCAAACATTTTGAGGGTTTTTTCAAGACTTGCTTTTTTTTTAATGAATATATAGATGTCACATGATAAAAATGGATAAATTTAATGGCTAATTTAAATTGATTGTCAAACTATCACTACAAATTCCTTGAAGTAATGATTTAAACTTGAAGAAACAAAGCAAAAGGATGGTATTGTCTCAATGACTTGCCATATAGAATATACCCACAAGCAAAGTATTTCTCTCTGCATCATACAATAATGTCCAAATATAGAACATTTATGTAGCCTAAAAGATGAAAAACAACAACAATTAAGTATGATCCTCGTTATTGATATCAATTCCAAAAGGCTTGACCTCGATGATGTCAATCATTGTATAAACAATTACATGGTTTATAAAAAAGAAAAAAAAATTGTTTGGTAACTAATTATTAAACACATAATGAAAATAATAATAACAAATTACTTAAGAGTTTCCATAATCATGTTCGATAGATCTAAAGATGTTTAGAGATTTATTATCAGAATGTTTGATCTCCTTTAACTTTGTATAATTATTTTACCTAATACAGTTAGGTTGTCGTAAGTCACAAGTCATCTAACTATTTATTTTCTAATAGTAATCCACGCAAACTAACAGTTAGAAATCTCCTAAATCCTTATTTAAGAGAGAGAGATAACCATGTCTAGAGTGCTAGCCTTTTATTCTGTAACTTATGTAATTTTTTTTGTCTAACAAACAATAACCCAAAAAGCAAGAGGTATAATTTACTATTTTTAAGAAAAAATGAAAAACTCTATAAATTTTTAAAAAATATCAATATTTCCCTTGAATAATATCCATGTATTAATTCAAAAAGTTTTTAGAAATCAACTTAATCAAGTCCTTGATTTTTTCTAGGTATAGAAATATAATTCATGTATTAATTATATTTTAGTTTTTAATTTCTAAAATATATTTTAATCAAGTCATACTTAATTATATTTTAATCATTTTAGCTTAATTTATAACTAATGTTTCTTCATATGTGTGACTTATTAAGTTTCTAATATATTTTCAATATAAATTATAATTATAATTAAACAATTAAATTTATTATCAATTTAATAATTTCTTAACTATATTTTAAGATCTGGTGCATTATCTAACATTATTTCATAATCCCTTAAATATTAAAATAGTCATTAATAACTTGATTTAACTTTTTAATGATTGGTTTCCTAGTATTAAAGCATAAGATATGTCTACCATGTTAAATCATATTTGTTATCTAAATAATAATAATTTTTGTTTGAATATGATTTGATTTTTTTACGAATCTCATTCCACCTTGACCACAGATTTCTTAGTAACTATATTTAAGAACAAATGAAAGATTTTATCTAATTCTCCTAAGATGATAAATCTTTTTTGGTCACTCAAGTACCTTAATAAACTTTATGTTATACCCAAATCACCGTGATTAAATAACATGTAATATGATCAAAACATAATATTCTCTATAAAAGATAACTTAGTGATCTTAAGGCAAGGGATCACTTATATGATTTCATATACATAAATGATCTCTCTTTATAGAATTCTTATATGGATTATTTTAGTGTACATGTCTTATGATAAACACCCACATATTAGTTTAGGTACTCTTTATATCTCATTTTATAAGAACGACTGATTCCTTTCATAAAAGAAAGAATATAATATATATTAGTCTTTACAACTCGAATAAATATCTAGTATTTAAGAGAGCATCAATCATGAATATTTTAGAAACAATGCTATGATGAAATAGGAATCTTATAATTATTATAACTCTATAATTTTCTTTACGAAACACTTTAGTTCCATAAACTTTATTTTTACTATAGTTTCATAAATCAAATATTAGATTTATTAATATAACATTATATAAATATTAAATATAAATTAAACTTTTATTAATAATAAATATGTATTTACATGAATATATTAATATCATGTATAACCAACTGATTGACCACATGACATATTAAAGTAATAATCTCTCACTCGTACTATCAATCGCTCATGTATCTAATATCATATTCTTTCATGTAGCATCAATACTTCTTAATGGATAATGACTTAGTAAAAGGATCTTTTAGATTCTCTTCACTTGGTACTCGTTTTATCTTAACATATTTCTTTTCATTAATTTATCAAATCAAATTGGATTTTTTAAGTACTTGTTTGGACATTGATAATACCTTGAATCTTTTGCTTATACAATGACTCTATTGTCATCATAATACATGGTAATTGAATCAACAATTCTAGGAACCAGCAAAGTTTATTAATGAATTTCTTGTTCTAAACAACCTCTTTGTTTCCTCAAATATGAATGTTTACTCTTCTTTAATTGTAGAACTAGTTGTGCTTTTTTATTTAGAACTCTTCCGACTTAGAGCACTATCATTTATAGTAAACATATATTTACTGGTATTTTCTATTTTTTTTGACATTTCATAAAGAAAATTATACTTCAAATAACTTTGAAATTATAGTTACCTTTTTTTATGGATTTTATAACCATGTATAGAATACCATTTTTATCATATATCTTTCAATATATGTCTTAAAATACATTTATTTGGAGAGACATGTTCCATAGAAATATATAAGAATCAAATCTTAGACTCTTTCATGCTAGGTTATTTTAGCATCTAGTATATATGAATGGATTGATATAATCTAAATGACCTTTTAAATCCATATCTAATATATATAAGTTGTTTCTTCTATTTTTTTTATGAATAAACTCTTGGACAGCTAAAAATTTGTTGAATAAAGTAAGTTATGTTATTTCTTAATAATAACATGTTATCTACATATAATATTAGGAAAACAGTACCACTCCCACTAACCTTTTTGTAAACACAAAGTTTATTCATATATTTTTTTATGAAAATAAACATGTTAATTATACCATCAAAATTGGATATTTCTAATATTTAAAACTTGTATTATATATTTATACCAAGTCAACACCTAACTAATAGTCTATGATAAAACGTAGTTGGCATAATTTTTCAATATAACAAATTATTTTCAAAACATGGGTATTCACCAAAGAGCCCTTTATCATCTTACAACAGAACAATTTCATAGAGATTTCATACCTCTCAGTCATACTAACCTAATCAAACAACTCTTTAAAACGCATCCATATTCTTATGTTGCCTTTGAAGTTTAGGTGACATGGTAACTAAAATTACATATGTAGTTTATTCATCGTCATTAGTTTTCATGATTTTAATAAATATCTACACTAGGGGTAGTTTAGGAGCAATGCTTTGATGCAATAAAAATTTTATAATTATAGCAACTTTATAATTTTTTTTGCAAAATATTTGTGTTCTATGAACTTTATCTTTACTGTAATTTTATAAATCAAATTCTTTGATATGACTATTGAAGAGAAAGTAACCTTTATTAGTAATAAATATGTATTTAAAATAAATATATAAATAATAATTAATCCTCATCACGCAAATTAATCTTATATAGAGATGAGTGACAGTTTCTTCTGGGAAATGATCGAGAGGAGAGATTGCTTAGAGTAAACAAAAAGATGGCTGGAATTGTATGGACCTAAAAAGAGAATAATGCCTGTAGGTCGTAGTCAATAAGTTGAATATTAAACATGGATCATGGTGATGGCTGTTCCCCTCTCGATATTCGATTCACTAATCCAAAGGTTTTTCTTTTCTTTTTCATGGAAAGTAGTAAATTGCAGAATGATACGGAACATGGGAAAATAAAACTGAGTCTCAGACCAAGGCCTTAGAGACACGTGTTGGTCGGAAGCAGTCCAAATGAGCAAATCTTGTGTGTTGACATGGCACGTGGATGGGACAGCTCCACGTGCATGGATGCTATTCCATATATAGAATAGAATGGAACCCCAGTTAAGAGGCCAAAGATTTGTGGACGCATGAAGATAGCTACCTATACACATATAGATTTGTGGACGCATGAAGATAGCTACCTTTACACACACACACACACATATATGTATACACACACACACTAGCTGTCTAGAATTCCTGTGAATATTCTTTTTTGAATCTCTTATGGTGATTACAATTGGAAAACCTGAAAAAGAAGATGCAAGTGTACAGTATATTAATAGTGTACTAAAGCTTTTAGTAAATTTGACAGCTAACAACGTAGTTCTGAACGTAAGTTAGGGGGAGCGGGATTCATGTATATCTTGTCTGTGGTCATGGAACTGTTAACTCAGTATAAACGTTGGAGCGAATTCAATTTGACAAGTAGTAATCCAACACCCCCAGTTAAGGGATTTGCATGATGGAAATCTCATTGAATTCCATTAATTACCTGTACATTTACCAAAATGTTGAATTCCTATTCCCTATTTTTGTTCAGTAGCACACCAACAGCATTTTTAAGAAATGATTCTGGAAATGCTAGCTAGCTAGATCTGTTGCTCTCACACAGACATGAATATATATCATAGACTCTGTCACCCTTGAAGTTACAAACAGATCCAAGGTGATCTAGTTTATTAGAACTTAATTTTATTGAGAAGTTTTCTAGTGAGACAACCGATTCCAAATCGACTGGATTACAATATTTAAAGGAGTGCATGCGGGATCTTGCATGAAGGAGGATAAACACAAGGATGGATGACTTGGATACTGCATGATCCGTGCATAAGCCTGCGGATTGGTTGCTATTTTAAAGGGATTAGCAGAGGAGGAATGGTTTATAATATAATCATATGCATCTTTTTCAGATTTTAAGTAACTGATAAAAGGAAGATTTAAGTGCTCCTTAATTTATCAATAAGAATTAATTATCTCACAATGAACTGTCGTAATTACAAGTGTTCGTCCTTTAGTCCTACGTCATTGCTTATGCTTTGTATCGTTCAAATGAGGGATTTGCCGTTGAGTAGTAAATATAAAAATCAAAAGGCTATACTTCTCTATGTTGGTGTTTTAATGGAAGCTAACATTATCTTACCATTTTTATCCATCATTCAGTAACAGCTAGCCAGAGCAAGTTGGATAGTTGTGAGCTAGAATTTATCGCAAGCCAGTGGTTTCTCTGGACAGATAAGAGGTGGACCTGAGCCAGAAGAGTCGCCAGAGTTATACAGATAGCAAGTGGCTGAAGATTTTGTTGTGGTATTGGTGCGGTGAGATGGAGCAGGTGGCTGGTGGTTCGGTTAGTAAGGGACAAATCCAGGGAACATGGTTTCTTATCTGTCTACTCTGCACATTAGCCCCATACCTTTTTCAGTTTTTTCTATTCAATCCTCGTGCGCTGCACCCCATTATACATGTTTACGTACTCGCGTGTGCAAACAGTTACGTAAGTTTCATGTAGATACGACTAATTTAATCATTTGATGGTGAGTTGCGATGAGTTCATTTTTTATATAAAAAATTAATTGATTTTATATATGTTATAATTAATTATTTTAATATTTAATTGTTAAAATTATAATTGATAAAATTTGTTAGAAACAAGATTTTTCCCTGCACAAAAGTGATTAAATGTTGCTACTGTTAAAACTGTGTTAATAATTATTTAACTAGTAGATTATACAATTAGAGTCGAATAAATTCTGTTAAAATAAGTCATGTGCTCCGTATAACATGCTGATTGATTATTATGTATGTTTTATTTTTTTCATGAATTATTTCATTAACAAATAATAAAATTATAATCATTGAATTTTACCACAAATGAGTGATTTATTTTACACATTGAACAATTTGATTGATAATTTTGTTTTCACTACTTTGATGGTAATTTAATTGGTAGATAATAAAATTACAATTGATAAAATTGGCTAGAGATATATTATTTGTTACCTGCAACATACTAGTTGTTTGTTGGGGATGTTTTAACTATTTGAAGAATAATTTATTTGACAAACAGCAAAAATACAAATGCTAAAATTTATCAAAAAAAAAAATTCAGATTTTTTCTTCATATTATTATATTAAAAAAAATTCTAGAACACTGAAATTAAATTAATATGAGATTTATAAAGAAAAGTCACTTTATTTTTTTATATATATTTTCAGACGTTAATATAAAAAATATAATTAATCTCTCTTATTTTTTAAGGAAAAATTCCCAAAAAATAATTATTATCATTACTCTAAATGTCTTATCTAAAGTAAAATAAACACATATAAAAATAACATAATCTTAAAATTTTTAGTTGATTATTTAGCTTAGAAGTATAGTATTTTTTAAAAAATTTATGACCATTGACAATTTTGTTACATTTAAAAAATTTAGTACTGGCTATGGTAAAATGCAGAGTAATTTTTATTTTATTATTTTAGATAATTTAACATAATTTTTCTACATTTCTTGTCTACATGTGGTTTCATATTTTATTTTTATGATATGAGATCTGAAATATTATACATAAAAAAAAGATACAAAAGTTATTTTTCACAAAAATAATATTGACCAATGAATTTTTTTCATAATTATTCTATCCATAATTATAAATATTAGTATACATAATTAATATTCTAATTATTATTGGTCATACTATCGGTGACATCTTAATTATTTTTAAAATATATATTTAAAGACGCTAATATTAAATAAATATCAAAATATATAATTAATCTCATATATTTAAAAGAAAAAATTTTAAAATAATCATTATCATTATTTTGAATGTCTTATCTATAATAATTAAAAATTTTAACACATGACAATATTAAAAAAAAAAAAAGCAATTAAAAGCAAAATAAATGACAAAATAAAAATAAAAATTATTATATTTTAAAAAATTATTTGACTTGAAGAATAAAAAATGAGAAAAAATAATAAATATCAATTTTCAAATGATCAATAACACAAATTAAAATTTAAACATTAAATAAAAAAAACTCTTAATAACAGAGGAAATCCTAAAAATTGGAAACAAAAACTAAGAGAAATAACAAAAAATAAACATGGATAAAAATAGAAACTATGTAAGAAATATATGTAAAAAAATAAAAGAATTAAAATAAATTCAAGATTAAAGGTATAAGAGCCGAGATGAAAAACAAATATATAATAAATTTTATTTAAAGGAAAATACTGAAACAAATTTAAACATTGATACCCAAAAAATTCAAGAATTTAAAACAAAACAAAAAATTAAAAAAATGAGGAACAAAATGAAACTAAAATATATAATCAATTTGCATCGAAGAATAAAATTGAAACAAATGAAAATTTTGATTCCAAAAATATTAAGGATTTTAAACCAATCAGGAAATTAATAAACTGAGGAATAAAATAAAACTACAATATATAATCAATTTCAATTAAAGGACCAAATTGAAACAAATCAAAATCTATATAACATAAATTAGGACCATACAAAACAATTGAAAGATCATTGACTAAAATGAAATCACAATAAACAGCAAAACTGACAAGTACTTGCCCAGGCAAGAGAGAAAATGGTGAAAAAGATTCAATCAACAACCACCTTGGAACCACACACGCCGCACCAAGAGGAAGAGAAAATAGTTGAGAATAATTGCAAACTCCATTTAGGTATTTTTGGATACTGGAATATGCTGCACGTGCCGTCTAAAATCCACGTAAGCGTAGAAATGGACAGCGTGTCCAACAACGCGCCAACAATAATTCTCCATAAAATATAATAAAAAATGATAAATTACCGCCACAACCTTACACCCAACTAGTAAATTTTATCTTATATAGGGTTATTTACATATTTGGACATTAAATAAAGTGTGCAATAACCCTACTGCCCTGTAGTTTACTATTTTGTTTTGTCTTATATGGGGGTAAAAGTGTATTTAGCCATTTAAAAAATATTTGCAATAACTTTAATGCCCCCAACGGTTCTTATGCATATTTGTTTTATTCATGAATATTATAGTTATTTTACTGTGTACAGGAAGATAAAAAAAAAAAAATACCCCTGGACCCCAGGTAAAACACGTAATAAACAGAGGGGTAAAATAATAATTTTACTATTCCAATCCACAGTGCCTCTAGGTTTAGATAAACAATGAAAATTCACTATTCATTACTATTTAATTTTTCGTTCTCTTTTAGTTTTTTTAGTAATAACATGTATTTGTAAATAGAAAGGGAAGAATATTTAAAAAATCAAGTTAATTTTATTTTGATTGATCTTCAAATAATGTGGATAAGATTGTCTATTGAAATTCTATACCCCAATAAAAAAAGAAATTAAACTACTCTTAGATCACTCATGTTTGTTAAACAAAAACAACTTATGTATACCTATTATGATAGTGTTTACCTCTTTATTACATTATTTGTAAGAGTATGTTAGGATTAATAGATAGCAAGAGCTTTATGGTGATAGAGTTTGTCTCGGAATTGGAAGAATATTTTAAGACTCTAAAAGTAGAGTAAAACCTTTAAGGGTTACTAGAAACTCTAAATCACAAAAAAAAATTTAAGAGCCCTCTAATAATAAAAAGTAAATATGTATTTAAGAGGGTCTTATAAGACTTAACAAGTAAAGAAAAATCTATAAGAGTACTCTAAACATATATATCATAATAAATTATAAAAGTATTTTATAATTTAAAAATAAAGAAAAATTTAAGTCGTTAGACTTAATTGCAAGGGTCTTTGGAAAGTATGATTTAACTCAAATTTACAGGAAAAGTACAATGGTTATATATAAAAGAATTTGGTGAGGCATTACTAGTAAGAAAATCCATTTTACTTGAGAGGGTTCAACTTCAAGATTAGCCATGTGGTGTATTAAAATATATATTGATAAAGTTTCCACACTCTATACTAAACTATAACATACCTTTTCTAACATACTATAGCAATACTTATATTAAATGAGCTTTTTACAGAGATAGTAAATGAATTATTCCTTTCTTTTTATAGTTATTATGTTGACCCCATGCATAACTCATGAAAAACTTGATGATTTTCAAATAAAATATTAATAACTTTTTTGATATAAGTAGGACTAATAAAGGTAGCTTTTATAGATATTACTTGATCTTATCAAAGACTTTTAATAGTCTTCATTCCATTTTCCTATATTATTCTTTTAAAACAGATGAAAGATGAGCTACATATAAAGTTTAGCTAAGAAATAAATGATCTATATAATTTAGGTGTTTCATATAGTTTTATAACAATAAGTTCCTCAAGGTATAAAAATCTCTTCTTTTTTTTTTTGTTTGCTTCTACCATCTTGATTTGATCATACCTTAAAAAATCATTTATGAAGTAATATATGCGATTATTGGTAATATTATCCACAAGAATATTGATATGGTGTAAGGCAAAATCATCATCGGGACCTATTATAATGAAATACTGAACGTCATCACATGTTTTTATCTTATCATCTCTCTTTAAAACTACCATTATGCTTGACTTTTATTAGGGATATCCAACTACTTTCAAAAAATTGACCTTTCATTGTTTACATATGTTTTTTACCTACTTCAGTGAATATGATCTTATTTTTATTAACTTTTGTTTTATTGGTTTACTATTTAGTATCAATAAGAGTTTATGAATTACAATATTTGTATTTAGGCTAGGCTTACTAATATAGGATATATAAAAATATTCTTTCAACTTAATCATACAATTCTTTTTCTCTAATGAAATCAAAGTTCAAACATTTAGTTCTTTTTTATTCTTATATGTTCTTATACTACTATTATCACCTCTTTCTAATTAAATTTTATTACATGCTCTAGTTTTACTACTAACCTATTAAACTCCTCTAAATCATTCTCTTTTAATTTTTCTTAATCCATTATATTTAGGCCAAATATGCATGATATAATTTTAGAATTCTAAGGGTTAACAACTTTTAAAATATTGAAAGTGAAAATTATAAGGACTAAGCAAATGATAAATTAAAAGAAATAAATGATAAGCATGAATAAATGATACAAGAAGGAAATAGTTTTGAATGAAAACTACATGATCTCATCATTATGAAAATAAACTAGGATTAACACAAAGATATATTAATTTTTCTAGTAAGATATGTTATGATTGTTGGAAAATAAAAACTAAGGATAATATAATATAACGATTACTTACATTTGAACACTATTTGGATCTCTTCTATTTTCTAATTTTCAAGTTCTTCCGTAGTGGTACACCTTTTAACTAGTTGTTCTAGGAAAAGATACCAATTAAACACCAATCAAACCTAACTCAAGATAGATGACATGATCCTTAATCATTTTCTCTTCTAGGTTATTGATGAGGAGATAAAAAAAAAAAAAAAACCTTATTTAGGTTTCTCACTTCATCATTTAGTTGTATCACATATTTTGGATAAGGATATGCAATGTAAATAAATGGAAAATTGATTTTTCATTGTTAGGAATACAACTCTTAATATAGACAATTATTTTCTTACATTTCCTTTATGCCCACCCATAAATGATCCTTTATATTTGGCTTAAAACCTAATTATTGACATGTTTTAACTTTTTATAGTAGATTTGTTATGGTAATCTTGTGTTCAAATTATATCTCCATTATAATTCATAATTTATAATGTATTTAGAGACTAATTGTTAATTTAAATCGGACTAAATTGGAAAGTTGAGACCTAGATGTTGATTAAGATATCGAATCTCATGTAATGAAAGTTAAAAACAAATTTCAATTATATGTCAGCATTTTCTTACATAAAGACATTTATTTTCTAGGGTGATCCTTTATTTTTCTTATTAATCTATATTTATGAACCAAAAGATAAAGTTTTTTTTTTTGCATAAATATACATCATTAATAAATTAAAAAGCTGATTAGAATAAATATTCAAAATAATAAAAATAATTCAGAATAAAAATAAAAGGGATCTCTTTACTTAAAACCTTTTTACCCTATTAATGTGATTTCTTTCTTTTTTTGATAATTTGTTTATCTGAATAATTTTATGTTATTTTTTAAGCAAAATAATTATCAATGTCATAAAGAAAATTTAATATGTATATATTATTATCACACAAAGGTATTAAGAATTATAAAAATAATACACTAAAACTTTTATATTAAAATGCTTAGCTAGAAAACTGAATAAATTGAAATGAAAAAGACAGTAGTAGTTGGAGCAAAGTGACAAATAGATAAGAGAGAGATTGAGAACAGGCGGAAAGTCAAGTATTTTGGGAACTTGAACCAGTAGCATTGGCACGTACTAGCTAGTACATGGAATTTATCAAAGCTTCAAACTCTATATAATTCAATGCAGCTAAGTTCTTACTGGCTAGTGGGATCCGTGTATATATAAGAAGCAATAACACTTGGTTTCTGTAAGGCCCAACTGCGCTTCATCCTTCTCTAACTCATATTGAAGAGTTCTCAGCACACGCTCACCAAATGAAGGTAGGAAAATTAAGCTCCAGGAATGAGTTAATGTCTTCATTATCTCTGCATTTTTCATCACAGGGAAGTTAACTTAACGTTTACTGAAGATAATTATGTGCCCTTACAATTGCAGATAGTCGTTTGGATGCAAAACAAACTCTTTGGGAGACATGGCAGCAAGAAACCAAACTCCATTTCTGATGATTGTAAGCACTGGGTTGCCTGCTTTCCTTTTTTCATTTGTTTTCTTGTATGTTTCTGTTCATGCATGGACTTGGACTTGTTTAACAGCGATAGTGATTCAAACTATCATATTCAGAGGTTGGTTACAAGGGAGATGGGACCATTTGTACCTGGGAAAAGGTTTCTAAGTCTTGATTAACATTTTGATCCTTGTTTGGTCTGAAATGTCAGGAAGTGGAAATCATAGATCAGCAAGCTGTTAGCACAGTCATTCCGATCTATGAACTTATGATCAGTATGAGTGAAATATATTTCTTAGATTATTATTAATGTAACTTCTGCTCCTTGCATAGATCACATTCGACAAGAATCTCGTAAAGAAGAATTCAATGACTGGCCTAATGAGTTGCTGGCGATCGGGACGTTTGGAAACAATGCCATAAAAGAAGAGCTTAAGCATAATTATTTCTCCCAAAATCTTCCCCAGGAACTTACAGCTGAAGAAGTTGGAAAACTGCAAAATGAGCTGAACATATTTCTGCATAAACAAAATGAAGCAGACTCAGAAACTGTTAATTTTTTCAATAGCCAAACAAGCATGGAAGATGACAGTACAGATTATGAAGGCTGTTCTGATGAGTCGAATGACAAAGATTGCTGTGTTCAGGCTAACACCAGGGTTTTTACCAGCAGAAGGAAAGATATATGGGCAGACACCAGCGCAGCAATTAACAAGAAGTCTTTGACTTTTCTTCTAAAGAAGATGCTCTTTTGTAGCGGTGGATTCACTCCTACCCCTAGTTTAAAGAACCAAGCCCCAGAGTCCAGAATGGAAAAGGTAGATTCAAATAATGCATTTTGCTTTTTTTTTGGTTGCTCATAAGCAGAAAAAACAGGAATTTCTAACATAGTTTCTTCCTTCTCGTTTATGCCTGAATGACAGCTATTGAGGGCAATACTTCTGAAGAAGATACACCCACAAAATCCGAGTCCAACATCAGCAACGAAAATGTATTTGGAGGATAAACAAAAGCTGAAGTCTGCCGATGAGGATGAAATAAATGAGAAGGCCGATGAAGGAAGTAAATGGGTGAAGACAGATTCTGAATGTAAGTTCGGATTAATGTGCATAAGAATCATCTGTACTGATATGATCTCCACTACTAACACTAATCAACTGCAGATATAGTATTGGAGATATAAATTAAATTGGCCCTGGCCAGATGCATGTGAAGATTACATGGTAAATAATAGCAGTATTTTCACTCAGTTACTCCGTACTTACAGCACTACTAGTTGCATTTCTGATACCAAGAACTACAAAATTTTGCAGATAACTATGATCCGTGGTGGAGCTGTACGTCCTGCTTTCACTATACGGAGCTAAATGGCTGGAAATAATCGCCCAAGCCGTTCTAGACTGTCTTCAACTTTCATGGAAACTGCAACACAGAACCTTAAAACATAGGAATGAAGCATAATGTCCGATTTATAAACATGTACATATAGATGCTACAAGCCTAATGCCCTTGGTTCCCATGCGAATGATTTTATAACATTGGCTGAGCATAGTTATTTCTCACGTTACAAGAAATTGATTAGCATTTGGAGGGCAATAAAAACACCTGTTGGTCTAGACTGGCAGGTCCATGCTGATTTTTGTGCTCATGGGGCATTTTGAGCTTTTATTTTTACAGGAGAAATAACTAGATCTCGAGTTCAAGAAACGTGTATCTTTTTATAAAAATCATAGTTTTGCTCGTCACTTAAACCCATAGAATATATTTTTCCGGGTGAGTTTTCTCGCATTAGAAAAAAAGAGACAATTGAGCATAAACGCAAGACAAGCTTCCTACAACTCCAATAAATTCTTCTTCATTTCATAAACGTCCAGGGGCTTTTTTATTTATTTCAAGATTTGCATTCCATGCCTAAATATAAACACGCTGCTAGACTTCCATCGTAACACGGTTTGGGTGGTCAAAAGCTATTGTTGGGTTTTGAATTAACTCGGGATAATTGAATCATATGAAAAAGTCTTTAGCACCTCCATTACTTAACCAAAATAGTGTTGAATTCTTTCCAACCATTTAATATATAAAACAATAGTAACATTTGGCCATTATTGAATGGTTCTTTTAGGTGTTTAGATCTTGGTGTCCTTTTCAATATTCAGAGTGAAATAGTGATATCCTTTTTTAGTTACTTTGTTTTCAAAAGTGTTCTCTTAGTGTGCCTCATGACATGTTGTTTATGTACCAATTGATATTAGGTAAACAATCTATATAGTTTTGGTTTCGGCTTATAGATATATATTTTTATGGAGAAGAGATTGAGGCTTTCATTTTAGTTGTCTTTGACAAGAATGAGAATGTCAAGAGTTCTTTATTTGTTTATACAATGAAGTCTCTAGTTTTAGAGAGAGAAATCAAAAACTTTTCATGACAGATAAAAGATCAAATGTTATTTATATAGTTCTACACATCGTCACTAAAAGCTAGAACACACATTGTAAATTGAATTGATTGACTAAAATGATTGATATATAAGATTCTTATCAATTAAATATATTTAAAACTTCATTTATGATGAGATCAGAATCACCTCTATCAAATGATAAGTGGGATTAAGAAAAGGGATATATATTATAGAAAGCATTATCATGTAGAAAATGACATAATTTAAGGAGAAATGAAAAGATATTGGAAAGATAAAGAAAAACTATAAACATAAACATGAAAAAAAAATTAAAATAAAACCCTCTATAGATAAGATAAATAAATTAATTATAAAAAATCAATATGTGGATTAATCATTATTATGGTAGTACATGACATAATTCTAATTTCACAAGTATTCATAATCATATATGTATATTGATGTATATTGATATCAAATATAAAGGTTTATTAACTCCTAACACAAACTAGAATCCTCTTATATGGATACTTATGTCTCCTAATTAGTTATTCTATTAAGGAATCTCAATTTAAATAGAACTACATCTTCTTGTTATCCATCCTCGTTTAAAATCTATTGGTTGGTCATTTTGTCTAGGTCAATCACAGTTTTAGTTCATATGGTTGAATATTTCTTCAATTCTTTTTATTAATCAAGGTCACGATAATATTGGTCAATTATTTTGATTTATGATTTATATTAACTCTCTTTTTCTATGTCATGAACAATTATTGCTCTCTATAAGTGATATGTGTGTGCTTATTTAAGGTGTAAACAAATACATATTTAAGAGCATGGTTAATAGTTTTGTGTGGATAATATCACATATCACGTCATATTTGGTCAATTAGATCAACTTATTTCAATGTAAATGTGATGGAGAAATATTCTTTCATTTTATAAATAAAAGAATATAAAGAGCATTGTTTACATTAAAATTTTATACATCTAGGTGTTATTTAGATTATGAAAATAATTGTTCATTACTAGACAAAGAAATATAAGCTAAAATTAATTATGAATGGTAAAATCAACTAAGTTCATGATCGATCAAAGACAAGAAAGATAACCAACAATCAACTAGGAGACAATGATCGACCATAAGAAGGGATTTGAAGTAATGAATCAAGATGAAGTGATCAACCATGAAGGAAAAGTTCATATGATCTACCAAAGCATACATGCAAACATAAAACAAGACTCATTCATGTGTATAACTAGTTAGGGTCACATAATAGGTTGAATTCATGTATTTATTAGGAAAATAAATTTATACTTTAGTTAGAATATAGTTTATATTAGAATTCAACATATAAACTCCTTATCTAATATGGATCATTTATATAATATTAACTCTCACAGATGATGGTAGATGAAACAATTAATTTTTTTAGAAAAAAAAGGTTCAAGGTTTGGTATACCAAAACTTAACTTGATTTTAAAAGGATGTTACATATTTATAATTAGAATTAAGTTCCTAGTTTTTTGTTTTTCTTGTTTGAAGAAATAAGGAACAACTAACATAAATGATCTAAAAGCATCTCAATTTTCATTAACAAAATTATAACATGTTAGAGTAATAGAAATAGCAAAGGCAGGGGACAATTAATCTAATTAATAAGCATTTTGATCTATTTTATCCATGGAAAATCTTTACTACTCAATTTTGATCATTTTGACCTTAAATGATTTATACTTTTAGAAGTTTGGTTCTATAATCAAATATAAATTCCTATAGAGATAGTGTCATGATTATTAAAAGGTATTTTATATGCTAATCGAACCAAATTATTGGTTTTAACATTGTTTGTTTCCTACCACTATATATATATATATATATATATATATATATATATATATATATGCACTCTATAACTAATTTTTTTTTATAATAATTAATGAATCTTATATAATTGTAATCGACTTTGTTCTTAACTCTATAAATATGTCTAAACCAGATATTAAGGTCTCATATTCAATTTGATAATCTATAAAAGGAAAATCATACCAAAAAGATAAGGTCATTTTATAATCTATTGGTCATATTATTACCATCCTATCATGGTGTTCATCCATCAATCTATTTAACCTTTAAGATTGCCATTTTTTTTGCAAATATTAAATGTTTTATGTGTGTATCAATTTATTTTTGAATATTGAATTTTTATTATTTGCAAACATGTAATTGTAGAGTGAGTAATATACTATAAAAATAGAGAATGTGTGTGTTTGTATCTTTGTAACAAGTTTTTTTATATGTTTAGAGTGAAAACAGATGTTGCATATGATATTTTTTTTCAAATACCATCTTTGCAGTTGATTGCTTGGTTGACTAGATGGACTCCTTTTATATGGTCAATCATTTTCTCATGGTTGATCATTGTCCCACCTTTTTTTTCTCTAATCGATCATGAACTCTTTTATGATTCATAATTGACTTCAGCTTTTTTTTATATGGTAGTGAACAGTTAATGTTTATATATGATTCAAACGTGAATATTTATTTTCTAAATATAAACAAGTTCTAAGGTAAAAGGGTTGTGCTGTGCTAGTTGTTGAAATGTGTTGAAATGACGAAGGCATTTGGTAGCCAGAGAACGTAGTTGTAAAGGAGTCTGTGAACTATTATTTTATTTTATTTTAATTGTTGGGAATTCTTGTTTATTAGCACTTCAATGTAAGATGATCCTCTACTACTTCCTGCCCTTTTACATTTCTCTTATTCTTTCCCTCCCTTTTTTTTTCTTTTTAGTGATTAACCACAACATCCCACCACAAAGCAGACCAAGTTCTCTGTTGACATTGCCATTTTGAACCCATTTGTGTCTAAGAAAATCAAGTTTCTGCCTACTTCTGCAGTATTAGCCGTGCTAACTTCACTGGCTGGTATCATTGACCATCAAAAACAGCATCTCCAACACAAGGAAAATGAATTACGAGGTTGCATAGACAACAAGCAGTACCTCTATTAGCGAATCCCATATCAAGGAATCCTTCTGTAATTGAAAAATTATTCGAGGGCATTATTTTTACTAATACTAGATAATTATCCACTCATGATATGGTTTCTTATATGACATTGTTCAGATTGAGATCCAGTATAAATATTAACCTCTTTAAAAAAAAAGTGCTTTTTAGAGTAGCTATTGAAACAAAAAGTACATGGAGTCGAAATATGCACTGCAGAAAATGGTCACCACCGTCTCCTTTATAAGCCTCAGCCCAGTATTGTTCATTTATTTCCTTGCAGAAGAAAACTGCAGCACGGCCAAGGGAACATCTTCACTCCGGAAGAGTGAGTAGAGATATGAGAGGCTCATGATTGGGAAAACGTGAGATCAGATACGAGCGTTTTGCCAGCTCGAAGTCTTCAAACTGAAAGGCTGGAGCGCAAGTGCAGCCTACTAGGGAGTAGTGGCTCTCAGCATCCCTCGTTGCAGCTTTAGCAACCATACCATCTGGAGAAATGATGTAATCCTTTGTTGGAAATGCACCAAACCAGACATATGGAGGCACAGTATACTGTGGTTGCTGATTGTCTCCAAGCAGATCAGGTCCAATGGAAGTTAACTTGACCTGCCCGTTTTTCTCATTCAATTCCAGTACCTGAGAAAAAAAAATATTTCAATTGAAAAATAAGTAAAACAGCAAGACTAATAGCAAATATTGCATGACAGGAACCCTGAGTGAATCTCTTTTCCTCCAATTTCATCTTCAATTTGTAATTTTCTCACAAGCTTAATATATAATTTGCAAGGGATATTGTAGACTGCTATGCAACTTCAGAATGCAAGAGATAAGATAAAAATTCAGATTTACAACATGAAGGATTGCTCATTTCTCTTTCAGCAAGACATCAAACCTTCAAAAGTTTATTTGCTGGTTTAACAGAGGTGAGTAGAGAAATCACAGCACAAATGAGGTCAACAGGATACAAAATGGTCATAATTTTCATAACATCAAATTCAACCGGGTGAAAAATGGGAAACTTGAATATCAACCAACTAACATTACCATTTCATTTTGACATTGATGAGCATAGTGCAATCTAATTCTAGTGCTTCAAGCTTAAACATAAACAATTCAAAGATGTCATTATTGGGACGGTCTTCTAATGCTTGAAGCAATTTCATATCTAGAGTATCGAAGAACTACCACAGGAACTTATTTTACAAAGAGTCATTGTCTAGTGAATTTGAGAAGGTTGTCTTCTTGCAGTTGACTGCCACTTCATGCATTAACATTGAAGGGTGAGACTGTTTCCAAAATTTCCATCCCTGGAGCCTACTTTCTGGACTGCAACGGGTAGTGATTTTTTACACGGTGCATGATTGGTCTCTAATGCAGGGATGAGAATTTAATACCATATTCAGCTTTAGAAATTTCAGTATGGTCAAAACAACATGTTTTGCAACTCAAACCAAAACTGCCCTGAATAAGAAAAAAGAATTAACTGAGCTACCCTTACAAAAAAATTATGGCAGATTGGGGGGGGGGGGGGGTATAGTTTTTAGGAGAATGATATATAAAACATAGAAAATTGCATATGATTTTAGATTTATTAAAGTTATTATTCAATTAATGTATGTTAAAATTTTAAAAAGAAAAGGAAAAAAAACAATGAATCTTTAGGCCAGTTCAGTTTGCAACCCCTCCAAAAACTGAACCAAATACTGAAAATCAAACATTTAAAAAAAAAAATCAGGACCGAACCAAACTTTTAAGAAACATCAACCACATGGAGCCAAAATGGGTCAAATCACTTCACAGTTTTAACCAAATACTACTCGCTCCTCAATTCATGTCATGTCATAAGACTCTATTCTGGTTTTAGGAGGGACTATTATTGTGTAGGGCCATCCAAGGAACATTTTGGATAACCCAGATCATTTGATTTGTCCAAAGCAAAACAAGATAAATGAGTTTTCCTGACAAATACTTCGAACAAATCAAATAGTTTGCATATCAAAATTTTCTTCAGGATTATCCTGCAATAGCATCGCCTTTACTGGTTGAAAAGCCCTTGCGCAATGCCCAAGTGCAAGTTTGAAAAATTCCAATGCAAAATCACATCACAAACATGAAATTAAAACTTTCTCATCTACCCAAAGAACCTATAAAAAAGCTTCAAACATAGAAGTAGATCTGATGAGCTTTAGATTTAGTTTACAGTGTTAAATGAATAGCTGGAAAGGACAAAATGGACATGCATTGATCATGTGATGGACATCCTCCATGCATAAACTGTGCAGGGAAGACAGCTAGCAAAGTCATGACGAGGACAGGTGTTTTAAAAGCCTTATCAAGTTTAGTTCAATTTAATAATTCCTGACCAGTGATAAATTGGAATCAGATCCAACTAATGGAATACGAAAACAATGAGACATCAAAATGCAGTATGTAGAGTGACCTATGTCCAACAGGATAGATAGAATGTTCCAGTGGCAGTTGTTAAGTCTGTGCTTCCCATCAAAAGACTGTTAGAACTGAAAGGAGACAATCACAGCACGCAAATTGTCAATTCTATAGGAAAATTAAATACCAGTGTCACAGAGAATAAGCCTTACTGTAAGTGGCTCTCCCAAATAAAAATGCCAGGTTTCTGCGCATGGAATGCGATGAAGGAGCGAGACATTCCCCGCAGGTAGCAAGAAGTAGATAGATGTGCTAATTGCACGATCAACCTTATCTGCATTAAGATGCAAATATATTAATAAATTGACTGATCAAGCGAAATACGAAAACAAACCAGGAATCAAATTACAAAAAACACTGATGTTGTTTGCTATAATTTCAAAACTTAACTGAAAGTTTTATGCTTTGACAATTGAGCCTTATTACATAAATGGTTCTGACAATTGCATTAAAAAGTATACCTTGAAATGATTCATTAAAGCAACCAAAATTAAAAAAACAAACAAGCTTAAGTTATGTGATGACTGACATTTTTGTTAAAATAGACTCGGATCCCATTAGTAGTTTGAATTAGAACAATAGAATCTATACATATTAATCAATTCATAAAGAAAAGAAAAGGGGCATACCCAGAATTAGAAGTAAGATCCTTAGATTGAATTGTTATTTACAGTGTAGAAGATCTTTGGAGGGTGAAGGCGTATCAACATTCATACACTTGAAAAGGAAAAGAAAGAAAAGGAGCAAGGCATCATGTGAAAACTTACATTCAGATGGAAGTTGAGAAGAAGAGAGGACGATAGAGGTGTCTCTTAAGGTCTCTGCGTAGAATCCGCCTTCCGTGTGGGGCTGGAGATTCAGCTTTTCCACTATCTCTGATGTAGTTGCCATGTCTGTTTCTGCTCTGTGTTGTTTTTTCCTTTACTAGAACTGTTATTGTTCAGTTAGGTGTAAAATACTTGCTGCTGGAATGTGGTAGGTTATTCAAACAGTTTAATGACCGTTTTATCCCTACACGACCAAGCTTGCCGATATTACTATACCTACACCTAAATCAGCTAATTACTGTGCCTTTACGGTAACAAATCATTATAGTATTTACATTATTTATAAGATTTTTTTATATATAAATACATTAGACTAATTATATTTTTTATAATATTAGTATTTTAATATATATACATGAGATTAATTATATTTTTTAATATTAGTGTTTTAATATATATATATATATATATATATATAACCTATTCATTATTTTTTTTTAAATAATATTTTATTATTAGTGTTTTAAACTATTTTTAATATAATACAATCATTAATAAATCTTATAAAAAAAATATTTTTTTTTAAATAATAATTATATTGTCATCGATAGTATGACCAATAATAATTAAAATATGAATTATGTATAATAATATTTATAATGACAACTATAATAATACTTCTAAGTCTTTTTTATATTTTAGATCTCATATCATGAAAAAAAAAATATATGAAACCACACGTGGACAAGACAGGTAGAAAAATTATGTCAAATTATCGACAATAATAAAATAAAAAAATTATCATGCGCTTCATCACAATTGAAATAATTTTTTTTAACATATAATAAAATTATTAATGGTACTAAATTTTTATATATACTATTTTTCCTTTTTTCTTTCTAATGAAAAGGATAAGAAAAGAAAATCTTTTAATCAACAAAGGGGAAAGGCAAAGGCTACACATACAATTGCAATTGAAGTCCAAGCATGAATTCCATCTTAGCAGAGATTAATTATATAATGTAATATTTTTTGATATTAACGTCTTAAAATATATATAAAAAATTGAATTGATTTTTCTTTATAAATCTTATATTAATTTAATCTCAATATTGTAAAAAAAAATTTAAATAATAATATGAAGAAAAACTCTAAAAAAACAATTGATAAATTCTAACAATTGTATTTTTATTATCTTTCAAATGAACTATCTGTCGCATAAACAAATATACAAATAGTTATCTATAATTAAAAAATATACAAATCATTTCTCTTGTATTTTTATTACAATGTCCATTTTAAATGGAAAAAAAATATTTCAAATAATTTTTATGTATTATAATTTTATTAATTAAATATTAAAATAACTAAATATAATATATATAAAAAAATCAATTAATTTTTTAAATTAAAAAAAACTCAGTGCAACAGACGTAAACAATTTAGGTGGATGTTGTCTAAACCACCGAATGAAGCCTCCCTCAGTTACCCAAATCAAAGAGGGTTAATCTTCCACAACTTGGAAATATTGTGAGGATTGCAATCAATCTCTACTGATCAAGTTTGAAACGCAAGTATTGGGTAATGGTTGTTGTGCCACTCTTTTCATTTCAACCCGCAGCAATCATTGTTTCTTAAGAAATCAAAATCATGAGTTACAATAGTCATCTCAATGTTTTGTATTTGTGATAATCAAATTATAGAATATTAATTTTAATTCATTCAAAATAAAATTATCATTCAGAAATTAAATTTATGATACTGATTAAATAGGAAGAAATATATATATATAAAATAATTGTATCTTGTATAGTGTTAAAAAAAATTCTTGTTAAGGTCTATGTTATCATTTTAATCATTTATATCCTTAATTTTCTTTTTTATTATTTTTTACAAATATTACCCTTGAGTTTGATTTCACGCTTGAAACAAGCTTTTAGAGTTAACTAGATGAGTGATGGATAGTGTTGCCGAGTTTATATTTTAGAGTTTTTTTTTTTAGAAATATATTAAAATAATATTTTTTATTTTTTAAAAAATTATTTTTGATATCAATATATAAAAATGATATAAACACGTCATTTTTTAATTTAAAATAAAAAAAATTATTTGACATGACCGTTAATTTTAGGACCTATAGGATTAGTCAAGGTGTGCACAAGCTAGCCCCGATACCCACGTTAATAAAAAAATAATAGAATAAAGAAAAATGTTATTGCCAATCCTAATAATAAAAATGCTAGCAGTAATATCAAAGAGTGTGGCGTGATGACAAAGAGTTTACGATTTGTACAGTAGATCTCAAGTTCAAGTTAAGAAGTAGACTCCTGTAAGAGCCTAGGACAAACTGAGTTTTACTTGTTCACCTACCCCACAAATATGATTTTTAGAGGGTGGAGTTTTCTCGCATCCAAAACAAATATTACTATATTTATGGACCACTATATGTTGTAGGTTAAAATATTTTTTGTATTTGTACAAAAATAGAGATAGCATGACGCAAACATGTTTTTAAAATATTTTAAAAAAATAACTTGGATATTAATCCAATCAAGAAAAATATATGGATCAACTTTAAAAGAGAGAGAAAAGAGAACCTGCAACAAAAGAATGGCTAAAAAAAGATGAAATTAAGATTTTGGGCAATCAAATGTGTAATAACAAAAAAAAAAATCTTTGACTTGGGTCAACTTGACCAAACATGACACAATTTAGATCATAAAATTAGAATTAAAAAAAATGAATCTCAAACAAATCTAACATCATATGATAAAATTAAAAGAGTGTTAATTTAAAAAACAAAAAAAACAAATAAGCAAACCAAATGTTATAATCTAGATCATGTTAATGAGATAATCATATACAAAGTAAATTAGAAAACTTTATACAACTCGATTCTAAATCAACATTGTGTTAAAAGACATAACATATAAAATATTAAATTTAAAAAGATCACCTTAAAAAATCAAGTCAACCCAACAAACTCGTGGTCCAAGCAATGGAACCACAATAGATAAATAGGGTTGCACGTCACCACACGGCGTTCTAGGAAGGGGTCTCGAAGGGAGTTGAAGAGTCACCACCTAGCTATTAAGGGTCGCTAGGAAAACTCGGTTACACTAGTCTGGTTAGAGATTCAAGGATAGGGGACTAGTTGCGTAAAGAAAAGGTATTAACACTTCTAGTACGCCTTACCTAAAGTAAGTTGCATTGTGTATTTTGATGTGATCTTAAAAGTTTCAACGGATTGTATTTATTCATGTGAATAATTCTAACTTTTAAAATTTTATTATGAGCTCGTGAACCCAAATAAAATATGAGGAAAAAAGATCCATGTAGATGCCTTAAAAAGATCATCTGTCCTAGATGAGTGGATGAGTTTTTCGCAATTTATGCATTGTAAAAAAGTATTCCGATTTAAAATATCGATCTCCGCTCAGAATAACTCTAGAATTTCTTTCATTATTTTTAGATATTTAAATATTAGCCTACTTGTAGGTCCAATATTTATTACCTAAATTTAACTATTAATCTTCATGATTCAAGTTCACGAATTATTTCAATATAGGTCAAATTCCAAATTCCCAAGATTTAATATAACTGTTATTAAATCTAGAGTAATTTTCTGGAATGTTTCGGCAGTATGCACAAAAACAAACACAAATTTTTTTTTTTTAAATATATTTTTTATGCAAATTTTCTATTTTTTTATTTTATTTGGTGGGCTGACTGCTTTGCCCTGATGGGCCGAAAGGCCCATCATTTAGGGTTGGATTACCAAACCTAGGTAGGCCAAATGACCCACCCTTTTTAGTGGCCAGGCTGGGCCTTGTCCCTGACCCAGCTAGCCCAGTGTTCTGCATGCGTGCAGAACAGTGGAAAGGGGAGTGAATTAATTCACTCCCCTACTGTTCATCGAATGACGAACAATAACTAGGTGGTCGGTAGAGTATGATGAACAATGCACCTACTACTACTATCGGATAGAGGAGGTTGATGGGTTCTTCTTATGATGGTGATGTTAGAAATGGTGGCTGGAGGGGGCGTTAAAAGTTGGCTGCTTTACGTTGTTGTCACCGGCGCTACTCCTGCTACCTCGCTAGAGGACGTGGCTAGGTTGATAGCATGGAGGTGGAGCTGCTAGTGATGACAGGGTGGTGCTGGGTGGTCTGTTGTCTAGTGTTTGAGGAGAGAGAAAGCTATCAACTGGGAGACAGAGAGCTGTCGGTGAGGCGAGAAAGAGAGTTGGAGCTAGTGCTATGGAAGAGAGAGAGAGCTATTGTGTGGTCCTACTGGTGACGAGGAAGACAACGACCGCTGGTGGCTATGTTTTTTTTTGTCAAAATTTCCCTTCGTTCATTTGTGTAAAAACCTTCTAATTGCACCCCTAATTAGTTTTAAACTTTTAATTTTGTGCAATTGTATCCCCGTCATAATTTCAAGAGCAACCTTAGCTTTGAGCGTTTTTTTTATTTTGGTCCTTGATTTTATATTTATGCGATTTAATCATCAACTGACCATTAAACTTTTAATTATTTTCAATTCGACCCCTGGTTTTGCATAATTGGCTTGGAAAAATTCAATTCAGTCTCCGTAAATTCTAATATTTTCAATTAAACCTGAATTAAGCTTAAAAACTTGATTTTTCATTGATTAAGCCCTTAATAAAACTAATTTGACCAATTTAAAGTATAATTAAGTCCTTGCACTTAATTAAATCTTTTAATTAGACCCCTAATAAATTTCCAAACATAATTACACTTGAAATTGATCGATGATTAAATCAAATTGACCTATAAAAATATAATTATGCCTTTTGGCTTAAGTTTTATACAAATTTTATCCAATAATAAACTATTTTTAGCCTTGAATCTGCATTTTTCTTTATTTTTGGACACAAAAGAGGTACGATCGAGCTCTTAAAAACATCCAATATTTCCATATTGATTTTTCCACCAACACTAGCCTCTTTTATTTTATTTTTGTTATTTGTTGGTAGATTTTAAAGAATAACCTAGAAATTGGGTTATGACAAATAGAAAAAAAAAACATAAAGCTCAAAATCAAAAACTTAAAACCTTAAAAGATGAAACCAAAAATGCTTTTTCTATGCAAGAACATAATTGCTATGGTAAAGAAATGAATTAAATATTTCATTATAATGGAGATGATAGCTCTAACATCATTTATTTTTTAATATTAGTGGAAGGTTTGGATTCTATAAGAATAATATGGTATTGATTACTATGTAAAAGTAATTAGTTGATTATTGATTACTATGTAACACCTAATTAATTATGGTTACTGAGCATGTGTAATTTTTAAATTAAAGAAAATAGATGAAGTATTTTGGCATGTCAAATATGTTCTAAAACATTATTGATTGATTTTAGATGAATAATATTATTTACCTCATCATACTTTATTGTTTTCATCAATCATTTTTAGTACATAATATGGTAAGGTTAATATTCTTTAATTTAAGAGATAAAGCATTATAAGAGGATTGTTTACATTTAAAATAAACATATAAGTGTAAAATAACTGACATCTTTTTCTAAGTGTAAAAGTATCAAAGTAACAAATAACCTTGCAGAACTAGGGTCGATCTATGAGAGGTTAAAGATACATAACCATAAACAATAAAAGAAACATAATTAAAGAGATCCATAAAATGTGATATTAATGTAAAAAATATAAATATAAAACAATTGTCAAGGTTAGAGGATCTACTAATGGTATATTAAGTAAGTATAGACCAAACTTTTTATATTGCTCAACTTGAACAAATGAGGTTCCAATTGAATAATTTATTATTAATGGCTCATTTTAAGTTATTAATATGATCATATTAATTATATTTAATTATATTATTTGAGTAATTTCAACACTTTTTAAATGTTATCAAATTTTTATTGTGTTAACTTATATCAACAATAAATCAAGATTCTTTTGTAGCACAGGTTTTGGTTTTTTATGTGATGGGCTATAAAAGAATCAAGTATTTATTAAACCAATAGTTGTATAAGACTCACCACTTACAAATGATGGCATTAAAATTGATTAAGATAACAATGATAACATATGTTAATAGCAAACTTTCTTAAGTCTAAACATTAAATTTCGTGTTGAGTTTGCACTATATTTATTGTTGTACTATTAGTGTAAACTTTTCAACTTGAAAGAAATAAACTTAAATAAGCATCGAGTAGGTGACTCAATGGTAAGAGCTTGAGACTAAGAGGTTTGCTCCCTATGTGGTCTCAGGTTTGAGCCTTGTGATTGCTAATACGATAGTTACTAAAGGTTTACATGTTCGTTAACTTCAGGACTTGTGGAATTAGTCGAGGTATGCACAAATTGGCCTAGACACCCACGTTAATAAAAAAATAAAAAATAATAAACTTAAAGAAACATAATTAAAAATAAATAAACAAGATAAGGACATGGTTATAATATAAATTAACTAAGTATAATAAAGAAAATGATAAGCGTAAACAAGAGATTAATGTAATATAACATAAAATAAAACTTGATTATTACAAAAATATTATGAAAGAAAGAGCATGGATCTTGATATGAAAACCAAGATTTCTAAATGAATGGAAAATGGCTTCATTTGAATGTTAAAAGTTAGAGTTCTTAATAGGGTGTTCAATTAATTTGGTGGCTAATTATTGATTTGGTAGCTAGATAAAACATCGTTGATAATATCATAATCCAAAATGGTCTTCATGAAAGTTATAGTTATTTATCTCATCTTTTTAAAAATATATAAAAAAAATGAAGGGTTTATTTGGAATTATAGAACTTCGTTGAACAGTGAACAGTGTTTTAGAACAAATTTAAACTTCTATTTTGTTGCTGAAACTTGATTAGAAAAACAACAATATTAAGTATTGAAATTTTTATGAATGTTTTAGACCTAAATATTATACTTTATTAAGATAAATCACACCAAATTTTGATTTGATTTGTCAATGAAATAATGTGTAGCAGTAATATATGACCATATAGTTTAAAAAAATATATATAAAAAATTAATTAAACCTCTGATTAATTCTCTTTTCAAAAATAAATAATTAATCTTATTTTATTGACAAAATGAAATTAAAATTTCATTGAACCGACTTTTCCAATGCATGCTTGGAAACATAATCATAAATGATAGTTGATAAATATCCCCTTTTTTTATATATATCCATCCTTTTTTTTTTAAATATCAAGATGTCTGAGTCAGTTTTTATTTGTATCTATCTCGACTAAATCATTGGACTTTTGTGCTTGTTCTATAGAAGTTTTCCATGCAATAATAGTTTAAATTACTAATTTATACACTAGAAATCATGACTCCCAGGAAAATATAGTTAATGGGATTAGAACCTTAAACCTTAAAAGGAGCATATCTCTTATATTGAGACTTTTATCATTACTCTAAACTATTGAGATTTATTATAATTCTTGTTGCTTATTTGTAGCCAATAATTGATTTGAATTCCCTAATGAGTGTTTTTAAATGGAATAACAGTTGTTTCTCTAAGCAATATTATATCAAAACAATATTTTATTATTATTTTTTAAAATTCATATTTGATATGAACAAATCAAAACAATTCAAATCACTGTAAAAATTAATTTAAAAAAAATCAGATTTTAATAAAACAAAAAACCAGGTTGAAACTCAATATTAGTTGAGTGAGGCTTTAAAGTGAAGTTACTTGTTTATTATAATTTTAATTTTTTTTATAATTTGATTGAAGAATCGAACCAGTTAGATTTATTTTATTGCTGTTTTTGAACATCAGAATTGACTAAAAGTAAGCAATGGAATCCAGTTTTGCACAAACCTATTCTTTGCGGGTTTTTTCTTTCTCAAGGGAGAGAGATCGAAGTACAGTACGATGGTTTAGAAGAGACTGGTTCAGAAACATTTCATGTGCACGATGGAAGATCCAGACTCCATATACTCCTCCTTAGATATCCACATCTGCAATAGAACCCACCATGGAAAGTAAAACTTGAAATTACTCTGCCTGAATAAACCGAGTTGTGAGGAAACATTACAATCCAAAATACAGTATATATATTAAGCAGCCAATTTATTATAACACCGCCAATGAGCTTCGCAAAAGATTAAGGCTACATTTCTGCTTTCACATGGAGATGAAGAGATTCATATGGACCTTAGTAATAATATCTAATAAGTCAGTTTGATTTGTCAGAAGGGTACCTGCTGAAAGGTGCTTAAGGAACCCAAGATGGAGCCACCGATCCAAACACTGTACTTCCTCTCTGGTGGAGCAACCACTCGTACCCTCACACCAGGGGGTGCCATTGAGCTGACCTCTTTGGCCAACCTTTCAGCGAGGCCTGGTATCACAGTGGTACCCCCACTAAGCACCACATTGCCAAACATCTCTCTCCTGATGTCTACATCACACCTTCTGATTGCCCTCACCACGATCTCATGCACACCACCTGACTCCATTCCTACTCTACTTGGATCAAACAGAACTTCTGGACATTTGAACTGCGCAGCTCCAATGGTTACGACTTGCCCGTCCGGCAATTCATATTGTTTGTCTAGTGCTGAACTTTTCCTTGATGTTTCAAGCTCTTCTTCAAAATTCATTGCCACATAGGAAATTCGCTCTTTGATGTCTCTAGCAATTTCTTTCTCAGCTGTAGAGGTGAAAATGTAGCCGTCTTCAGCCAGGATTTTGGTGAGGTAGTCCGTAATGTCCTTTCCTGCCAAATCAAGTCTATGGATGGCATGCGGCAACGCATAGCCCTCATATATTGGAACTACATGTGTCACACCTTCTCCAGAGTCTACAACAATACCTGAAACACATTTTGCAAAACAGAAATGAATAAATGCTTCTCCACATGCATTTAAAATGTCATAGCGTTGCATTATATCTCACTTAAGAGTTGAGAGGAATGCTTCCATCGTACCTGTAGTTCGGCCACTCGCATACAAGGATAAAACCGCCTGGATGGCTATATAGGTTGCAGGAATGTTAAAACCTTCAAACATGATCTCCACCATCTTTTCTCTGTTAATTTTGGGATTGAGTGGCGCCTCTGTTAGAAGAACAGGATGCTCCTCTATGGAGACTCGGAGCTTCTGTTCAAAGGTATGTTCCCAAACGCTTTCAATTCCTTCCCAGCATGTCACAATTCCATGATGTACAGGGTAGCTTAAACTAAGAACTCCACGTCTTGCTTCTGCTTCGTCTCCAAAATACATATCCTTTTGTCCCATGCTGACCATTGCGTGCTTGTTTCGTGGTCGGCCTATTATATTAGGGAATACCACACATGGAACATCATCACCGGCAAAACCAGCCTGAAATGGAAAATTTTGTTCAACAAACTTTATGATTTGGAGAAAAAGAACACAACATTTCTGATTCAATTACCTTCATTAAGCCTGATCCATTGTCGCAGACAATTGGCCTGCTTTCAAAGAAATCCATGCATGTGCTATGAAAACTCGGTCAAGATGATTGATAGAGAATATCTGTACAAGGTAGAGAATACACGGACATGTGTGATATTTAAGAAGAGGAAAAGGAGGAAGAGACAGTGGTAAACTCTTAGCTTTAGGATGAATCTTAGAATCACCCACTTTCGGTTGCTTCCAGTGAATGTCAGCATATTTCTAAGACTAGGTTGAAAGGCACCTTTTACATACCCTTCGTCTCATATTGGAGATGATTTTGCTTCATTTATGCTTGCATCTTATTTTTTGGGCATGGATAGATTGTGGAAACAGAACAGAATATGTCAGAAGGGGGCGTTCAAAGAATTAACTTGCTACAATGTTTAATATGCAGTTGTAAGTATTGAGCCTTGACCGTAGCACCGTACACCTTCTCGCCACATGCATGACCCAACCTAACAGAAAATAAAAGAGCTCTCGATCTCCTGGAAAGAATGAGAAATCGAAGTCTAAACAAGGTTGATTTACTAATATAAGCTTGAATAGTAAGCTTATTTGCTACTTTGTCTGGTGACTTCTTGGTTTCTCCAGCAGAGTTGCATTAATTGCTCGAGTACTAGAGATTTTGCATTCCCAGGTTAGTGAAGGGTATAAACAGAGGTTCAACCATGATGAAGGACTGAAACTTGTGGATACTGTGAGTTGGTTTCTAAACTGTTGTGGCTCGAGCTTGGCTTTATATCTTCAAGAACATACAGTGTTCAAGTGATAAATGCGGCAAGGATAATGTGAGGAATTGGATCCGTACACTACTGAGAACAAGAGGCCAAATTGTGAGGAGAAGACACAGATTTGACTTGGGAAAAAGCAGGAAGCATACGGGAAAGGGAGCTTCGTTTTCTTTTCTTTTTTTCCCCGTAAATCCATAATAGCCCATTCTTATATAACTGCGATGCCAATGTCAGAACCCTTCGGGGAGCAGTACATATACCGTAACTGTCTGACCTCAATCACATCAAAACAGTCAGCCATTCAGATTGAACAAACTATCGTCAGGATAAGTGAATTTCCAAGGTGCAATGTAAATATAAATGCAGTGCACCAATCTCTTTATCAATCAACAAAAAATCAATCAACAAAAAATCATTGCTAAGAGGTAGTTGCTTTTGAAGATGGATAGAACATTTATGTTCTGTAAGATCTTTTGATCTTTAACTTCTTATTGTTGAAAGGATAAATAATCAATTCCTACAGGGATGAAAATTCACTACATGATTGACCTCGGACAGTAACCTCAAATATTAAAAGGAGTAAAAATTGCAAAACCACTGAAGGTGCTTCAACATGAAGACATCTACTAGTTTGATTCTCTTATCAGAGGTGATAATATTATAAAGGGTAAGAACTTCTAATTCATGCAACTCCAGCAAAGCGAATATGTGTGGCATTGATACATAGTTCACCTCTGAAAAACTCGCTTCACAAATCCTTGGAAAGAGTTCCCCATTCCAGCACCAACAGCTTCTGCCATATACATTGCCTGCAGTAAAGTAAACACATTACCTTACCCTCCCAAGAGAGGCCAAAACTCCCAAAACAAGTTGATATAGTACAAAAGCATAGAAGACTAAAAGAGACTACCTCCTGAATGGTTTTCTTGAGATCAAAAGCATCTTTCACTCGATCATCTAGGAATGCCCATGTATCGCGAAAATCTGTCAGAAAGATTAAGGTAACCAAATAAATTATTACACGCGCACACATACATCTATTTTGGCATAAATACCTGGAGCATCTTCCTCAATCAAAAACTGTTCTGATGGAAAGGAGAGGAAGTGAAGGCTTATAAAAAATGGAAAAGAAATGAAAGAGGGCAGTGCTATTTCTTCTACCTTCAGCCAGGATTCTCACTAGCTTATTCTTAATTTGATCAGGGAAGAAAATCTCATCTGAAGTTTCTCTTATTTACAGGACTC
This sequence comes from Salix dunnii, assembly GCA_015731905.1. Lineage (NCBI taxonomy): Eukaryota > Viridiplantae > Streptophyta > Magnoliopsida > Malpighiales > Salicaceae > Salix > Salix dunnii. Next base: position 10,225,854 of record CM027664.1, on the reverse strand, counting down.
AACTAAAAAGCTATACCATTTCTCGTCACAGTTCTTTTGCAGAAAACATTCATAATGATCACAGTAGAATATACTTTACAAGTCCAATGGAAGAAAAAAGTCATTTTTATTTCAATTAATGCTAACAAAACAGGAAAAGGTGCACCTAAAGAACAAAACAAATATGAAAACTATTTCACAATGACAAGTTAAGTGAGAGAAATAAACCTGGAGAGCTATCAGTCAGCATGTAAATCTCTGTTGTCGAGTATATTCCTCCAAGGACAGTGCGCTTCACATACCAATCTATATCAGAGCCCTCATCACCAATAGTATGCAAGATCTCATCAACCAGCATTGCACGCTGCTTAAAGCTTGTTGGAGCATTTGATGGGTATGCCTGCAAGTCATAAATTAGAGGTATTCAGAATTCAGCTCCAGCAATGCAACTTAGCAGTACTACAAAAAAGGGAATTTTTTTCATACTTGGATGCTAAGGACTTGGGGCCATTTTGATATATACGGAGACTGCATTTCAAGACGAATCTTGAGGAGCTTAGAGATGCGCTCACTAGGTACCAAGTTTTGTAACTCCGCTCCAGAGTCAATTTTATCAATAAGCTTTTGTAAGCACTCATCCATGAAAAACTGAACAAGGAAAACTAAATACAAGTCAGCATCGCAATCTTGATATGCATACAGAAGAAAATGGATGTGCACCAGCTGAAACAGTACAACTAAGCACGCACGCACACCTTCCTTTTCAATTGTTAACACTGACAATTTGAGGGTTGGTGCTTCAACTAGACAGCAAAAGGAGCATGATAACAATCAATTGTATATTTCAAATATAGTAAACAACAAGCAGAACACTGATTTAATTTCAAAACATATAAATGCTATGCAGCGTATACCTAAAATTGAATTGGATAGGAAGGGAAAAAAATACATATCAAGTTCAAAAAAAGGACCTCCACTAGAGCAGCTTCTTTTCTAGGAAATGATCCAACAATTGAAGGTGAAACGCCCACATCTCTTGCTCCAGCAATCATAGCTTCTTCACTCCATCCCAACCTTAACTGTATTGCCCAAATTTTGTTATACAAAAAAATAAAAATAAAGTTACATTAATTAATGTTAAGGATCCGTACCACGTGCTGAAGGGAGGCTTCAAGAACTCGAGCTTGCTGTTCTTGGTACTCAATCCTCGGTGTCTGTCTCTCCTGCCGCCGTCGACCATCCTCAGCCGTTGATGATGTTGACCAGTTGGATGAAGACGTTGATTCTGACTGATTAGGGAATTCTAGATTAGCACGTGGGGTTTGGTTTTGGTTGAAGATTGATTGAGGAAAACTATGATTGTCATTGACAGCTGTGCAATAGCGATAGCCGATAATTGCATTTTGGAGTCTGATACGGCTGTTGCCATTGTTACCAGCAGTTGCACCAGAGAGCAGGAGCCTCGCCAAAGCCGCCGTCCTATACATTTTTGGTCTGTGATCTGACTCAGATAAGGAGCGGGTGGTGGTTTTGAAGAAGAAGGAGAAGAAGGGAATTATAAAAAATATATATATATATATATTTTTCTCAGTTCCACGTAGCTACTTAATGTGATTCCACGTGTTAACTTAGCTGCCACTAAGACAGGAAGAATAGTTATTTTGCAGACTGCCCAAGTTAAGCATTTGATTCGTTGCAAACGCTCCGCGAGAATTAGACGTGAATAATAATAATAATAATGAAAAATTAATTAAATAGAAAAAATTGAAAAATAAATAAATTCAAGCAAAAAAAGCAGTTAAAGGAAAAAAAGATTAGATGTAGTTTGGTTCTGGTTTAAAACTATTGAATCAAAATAATTCGATTATAAACTAAATGAAATTTTAATTATATCGATTGGTTTGGTTTGGTTTGGTTGATTTTTCTAAAATAATAAACCGGGCTAAAAATATTTTTCCTAACAAGATTCTATTCAAATAATACAATGAATCGGGGTTAAATAATAATTTTCAAAAAACAAAAAAAGAAATTGGTATGTAAAAAAGGAACGTAGAGTTATTTATTTTACTTTCTATGTTTCAAAGTATATTCTATTATATACAAGTAGGAGCTTTGGCGTGTGCATTTTCTTAGATCTTTTTTGCATATGGATAAATGACATTGCATATGAACATAGCAAAATAATATGTTTTATATGTTGTCTAGGATGGCCAACGCTCCTACAATAAGGGGTTTATTTAAAATAAAAGCAAAAAAAAAAAAAAAGCAATAGATGTACATGTGTAGTTAGCATTGGCATGATATTTATATTCATTTTTTTTCTAAAACAAGATGATAGATTAAGAATTTTTGTGATATAGGAGGATATTTGGGGGAAAACATTTGTTTTTTTAGTTACTTTTATTTTATTTTCCTATTTAGTTTATAAAATTGAATATTATGATTGATAATTTTATACTTCCTAGTTTGTTTAGGTCTTCTATTGTTTTTTTCTTTATTTTTCGGTTTCTAGATTGTTCATGTTAGTTTTTTAGCATATTTGTGAAGTTATAAATCTTTTAGAGAGGTAGACTATATGAACACAAAAATAGAAAAATGTTTAGTTAAAAAATTATGAATTAAAGTTTTTGTGTAATTTTTAGCATAATTCTTTTTGTATTTGAATTATCTACGTCATTAGTATCAAAGTTCAATGATTCATTGTGATTTTGGTTGAAGTTCACACAGGATATGTATTTAGAGCTTAACAATTATTGATGATTAGTTAATGTTTGCTATTAAATAATCATAGATGAAAAAGGTAGTCATGATCATAAGAAAAGGGATGAGATATTTCTCCCTTGAGAAATAGATGTTCAAGAAATGATGACTGAAGACATTGAAAGACAAATTGTAAAACTGACTCATTAATTAGCAATGATACAGTTGCAAAGACAAGTTGATAAATTGTCTTATCAATTAACATAGATGAACAAAATAAAATGAAAGAAAATGAGGAAAGTGATCTTCGATACATGACCATTTTTTAAAATGCATTTCAGAGACATGAGTTGAGAAGAAAATCTTTTTATCAAGATTTATATTATGTTGAAATCAGAATCGTTTATGATTATAGTTTCTTTGTAAATTGGAATCAACCACTAAAAATAAATGAGAATGATGAACATGATACTGAAGAAAAATATTTATATATGAAATTCTTGGTTTATGATATCTATGAGAATAAGAAAAATTAGATGAGTTTCTAGAAATGATTTTTGATAAAAACACATTATAAAGCTTATCAAGAATATTAGAATTGTGGTCAAAGTTATTGTTCTTATACTTTAAATAAAAATTGTAAAGCATATTTCCAAATCTTCTCCTAACTTTAAGATTGATTTTATTGTCAAAAAATTAAGCATGCTGTTAACAAATATGATACTTCCATCAAAAAGACAAGGCATACAAGTAATTAGAAAATCTTTATTGGACATCCATGAGATCAAGGAAATAATAAATTAAACTTGAAAATGAGTTATTTTTGTCCCTAGAAGATTGATATACGAGGGTATTTAGAAAAAGTTATTTGTTTTCTTAGTCATTTTTATTTTTTCCTAATTAATTTATAGAATTCAATATTATATTTAGTAATTTTATCTCTTCTAGCTTGTTTAGGAAATGTGATTTTTTTTTCAACATAATTTTAAGTTCTTATGCTTATTGTTCATTTTATTCATCTATGTCATTTAGCAATAGTTTATAGTATCTAACCAAAACCATGAAGTTTAGGGTTGATGTTTTAGTGATATGGTTTTGCAAAAAGCTTAAGGCATTATAAACAAGTTAAATCATGATGGGAATGAATCTAAACACTTTTATATGTATGAACATAAAAAAAGATTTATCTAATATGACTTTTATCAATAAAAAATGAGATTTTTTATCAAAATTTATAATGAAAGACAAGATGATCATAGGATAATAAAACAGATGAATCATAATGGTCCTTAATAAAACTATGTTTTTAGTCAAACAAAAAGATATGTGATAACCCATATACATATATCACAAATACATCATTGCAAACCAGCATAAGTATCTATGATAAAGCCAAAATATCTATTTATTAAAAAAGTATAAACAACATAATAACATATAAGGAAAGGGGACTTTAAATAAAGAAAATGAAAAATAAAAATAAAACACTCAAATATAAATATTAATAGCGACAAAAGAAATAGAAATTGAATATGACTAAAATCAATGCATATAAAAATGAAGATAACATAGGCAAGAAATTCTACATGAGACACGAAATTAAGAAGAAAAAACATGATATTAACACAGCAGGAAAACTACCACAGAATCAACAGAAAATCTACAAGATAGAGAACATAAGTTTTACTACAAATCTCGACCTCCTAGAAAGTAGTCTGTCACCCATCCTTGTGAAGAGGGAACTCGAGATACCTTCCTGAGATGATGGCTGCCATGCCACAAGGCTCTGCCCAAGTATGAGGTGTTTCCCCCAGGAGCTTTCATTTGGTGGAATGGCTAGCAAATCTAATGCATTGCATCAGGAATTAAATTCTACATTGCAGTGTTTGAGTTGATTTGTGTTCTCTAACAAAAAGGAGAGAGAGAGAAAATTGGCTAAGGACTTCCCTTCTTTATCTTCTGTTGCTTCTTCCTAAGTTGAGAAATGCAGAGGTATATCATATCCCCTCTTTAGAGATTCCAAGCACCGGCTTTCATTTTTGGCGGTCATCATGAAGTGATATGATAAGGGCTAAAGCTATTTACCATTTTCATTACCAACATCACTTTTAAAACTTGCATGGTTGCAGGGTTCGACCATAAAACGAGGCAGGGACTTGGATGCCGGCAACCTCTCCTATGAAGACTTCCTTGGCCCAAAGCAATGTCTCAGGCTAGTATTTGTTCTATTCTCCTAATTGCCTCCCTCATGTCTAACCGTTGCAGTGGACTACTTTCGATGCAAGTTGCCCCAATTTGGAGCAACCTCACCATCTGGTCAATTGAATTTGTATTGTTCGCAATCTCAGGATCAATCAGTTCTTGCTCTCTCTGTTCAGAGCTTGCTTGTAAGACCCATTGGACCACATCAGTCCCTCCCTTGCCATTGGCAAGATACTGAGAAGGGAACTTCCCTGTAATGACTTCAAGAATTATGATACCTAGACAGTAGACATCAGACTTCGGCGAAATTTGTTGGTGTTGAATGTATTCGGGGGACTTGTAGGCAAACATCACTTGTGCTGAATGGTTGGGATTGGTGAGAGGGTCCAGGGCATAGTCAATGATTAGTGGCTCATAGTTTTCACTTAAAAGAACATTGCTGGACTTGAGATTTCCATGTGGAAGGTCATAGGTTGCATATTCTGAATGGAGAAAACCTAATGCACTTGAGATTCCCTTGATTATCTTCAGACGTGTGGGCCAATTGAGGTCGGCATGACATGTTCCACGGTCACCTGAAGAACAATGAGCTTCAAATCAGACATCGATGGTGGACATGCAGGGAAAGTACTAAGAATGCTGGATTTTCTAACCCAACAAAAAAGACGGAAAGTATTGGTTCTACTTCCAAATATCTCGAACAGGGGCCACTTGACAAGATGGAAGGAATTTTTTTTGAAAAAAAAATCAGAAACACAATCCTGGTAATTTGTGATTGAAGCTAGAACATAATTTCCATGATCACACAAATCACTATCAGCCTATTGGATGGCATGCTTTATTCGGCAAGATTTTGATGAATGGCATGAGATTGTTAGAGAGGGCGGTTCAAGCAAATGCTTCCTCAAATCTTCCAATTCATTCCCTCTAAAACCGTCTGTCTTCTTGCTTTTGTTGACTAGCATATGATCATAATCAGTCGAGTAAATGATTATCACAGGTTTTCAATTGCACAATGTTAGCATGAAAAGAGTGACAATCACATAGACAGATAAAAAAATATAATGGAAAAAATTTCCTGAAGATCTCATACCATGCAAGACATACAACAAGCTGCCCTTGGGCACATACTCTGATACCAACAGCTTCTCCTCCTTCCTGTAATGGTATGCCAATGGTGTCAAAATATTTTTGTGCTTTATCCTTCCAAACCGTCTCATCTCAACATCAAACCCATCTCTTCCTAACTTATTCATCTCCCTCATCCTCTTCACCACCACTGACAATCCATTTGTCATCACAGCCTTGTATGCAGATCCCAACCCTCCATTTCCCAACACTTCTGCCGCTGCCTTCATTAAATCAGGCAATCCAAATGTACCCTTTTCATTGTTAATCATGATCAGATCACCCATACCGTTCTTGCTTCCGTGAGTGGAACCCTTACGGGAAGAGTCACCGCCTCTCCGAGTACTCCCTTCAGCTGGCTTCTTAATTGAGCGTACGCGCACAGGAATCATCTCATCGGGTGTTTCTTTCTCCAATATACTGAAATCATCGTCCTTATCCTTCTTCCTCCCGGTAAAGGTAGCGATAAATAAAAGACCCATCACTACTAGAGCTCCGATTCCAATTGCCAACTTGGTATGACCGTCTGAATCAGCGCTTTCTTTTTTTTCTTCAGCAGCAGGTTGAGGCAAAGATTCTACAACCATTGAGGAGCAATCCCTGTCAAGTTGTTTCCCACAGAGTCTTTCATTTCCTAGAAATGACACATTGCTGAATTTGGAAAAGCTGTCAGGGATCTCTCCTTCAAGTTTGTTGTGTGAAAGGTCCAGGGAAGTTATCGTCGTGGGTTTTCTCAATGTAGGGATATGTCCAGAGAATTGGTTGCCTTCGAGATGCAGTTCCAATAGATGCGGTAAATTCATTAATGAAACAGGTATGTTCCCTGTGAAATCATTATTCGACAACCAAACTTTCTTTAAAGATGCCATGGAGGAAAAGAAGTCACTTGGTATTTGGCCTGAAAACTTGTTGTGAGACAACAAGAGTAATTTCAATGCACCCAATTTGTTGAACGCTGGGATTTGACCCGAGAAAGAGTTGTTCTTTAAACTGAGGGTTCGAAGAGCACGGAGTTGCTGCAATGCCTCGATATCAATAGTTCCTGACAGACCAAAGTCTGAGAGATGGAGGCCTGTGATGAGACCACCGAAACAAATGATACCAGCCCATCTCTTAACACAAGGAGAGGAGCGTGAATCCCAATCATCCAATGCCTCAGCGTTTGTGAAAGAGCTCTTGAGTTTGAGGAGAGCCTCATTTTCTGTCAAGGAAAATGCAAGTTTGGAGAGGGAGAAGGAGAAGGTGAGAAGGGAAAGCATGAAGACGGTACGAATACGGACAGCAGCCATTGCCAAGCCGGAAATGTCAGACAATCCCGGATAGAAACCTGCCACTGTTCGAAAGGATTTCTTGGCTCTCTTGATCTTTTTGGTGGCTTATTCTTTTCCCTCTGTTTAGCTTGGGATTGAGAGGGTGTGTCATGTTGAGTTTTCTGTGTGGCTATGAGGGAATTGTTGATTAAGCTAGCAGGTATTGTTGTTTAGATTCTAAGAATAGAATTCCAAATTAAAGAGGTACAGCCATCTCACAGAGGAGAAATGATTTGTGGTATTGAGAGAGATCTGCAACCATCATTGACCCTGTCAATTACTTATTGAGCTCCCAAATTTGACGACTCCTATATATATACAGATATATAAATATAGCTGTATCAAATATCTATGTCCCTAAAATGTGAGTGGGTGAGTGCGTGATTGCCTTCAGTGGATGATTAATTAGCCTTTCTCGTATCCAAATCTGTTCACGTCACAGAACTCAAATCATGTATCCCTGTCACAAATCATTCCCATTCCTTCTATGACCTTTTGACAACTGGTCTTCGAGCATAGATTTGCAGGTTCTGTGAGGACCCAACGTTAAGGTGCTCGTCCTCTTTTACTGCTATATACTTGCTAAGTACTTACGTTATTTGCTCATGTTTTGAGTCCCATCCCATACGTTCATTGAGGTTTACCATGAAGAAATATCAACTATTTCTGCAGTTGTGAAGCTATTCTTGGAGAATTTAATGTCTACGTATTTCCTTGAAGTTCAATGAGGTTTAGGATTCATGTACAGAAACCTTTTTCTGCTGCTGTTGATCAAGTTCTTATTTCCTTGGAAGTTTCACAAGCGCAATTTCTCAGGCTTTATCATTTTCATGAGTAGGCCATGCAGTAAGGAGTGGAAAGCCTTCTCAGAAAATTCATCAAAACCTTGCGCCACTGATTTAGCATCACTGGTTTTGTATCAGAGCTCATTTGATAGTTGTCAGGAGCATTAATCAAAAGCAGATTGTCTGACCAGTAATGGTGATTAAGTTGTCTGTTTAGATCCTTTTTTTATTTGAACTATCTGCTATCCATCAATGCAATCGTGTGAGTGCAGGGTTGCCCAAGCACACTAACTGGACTTGTCTTCATATAATCAGCTTAAATATTTGCAAAATGAAAGATTGAAACAGGATACAAGTTCAAGAAATAACTCAAATCTGCTTTCCTTTGCTCTTTGCATTCACAACTCTCGTTATTAATCAGGAAATTCATGCAATCTATACCAATCCAGGCTTTCTGTTCAACTGCATCGGAAAGTTTCTTGGCTCGACTAGCTCTTCCAAGCCCTTGAATTTAGTGAGATGTGAAAGCCTGCAACCATGAACAATAATTAGATTTTCTTCTTCACTGATGATAACTAATGGTTATTAATATGAGGTAGAGTAAGTATTACAGAAAATATGTTGCAATGACCAGGATCTGCAATGTGAGCCATCAAATTATCTATAGGGCCTTCTCCAGTATAAATGGCCTGGAAGCAAAAACCAACAAATGCTAGCATAGCAAGACGCCCGTTCTTTATCTCTTTAGTCCTTATTGCCATTACAGGTTCCGGTGACCCTCTACCCCAATTCCAGGGATCAAACCACAAGCCACCGGGGTAACCAATATCTGGATTTGGGTTAGTTTTGTGTGGTAATTTAGGCTCTATATCAACACACCCTGGCTTAATCATATCAGCCCATCTTCTTCCTTCAACCCAACCCATCAGGATTAACTGCACTACAAACAAGGTTGTAGGATCTGCAAAGTATTCTCGAGTGCCAGCATCAAACCAATTGAAATTATCGATAAGGCCTAGTCTTTCTAGCCATTCTGGAATGAGAATTCCTGCTGCAGCTAGCATTGCCCACCTGCCATGTATTAGCTCAGCTTGTGCAAACCATTTAAGCAACTCTGGATCAGACCCTGAAATACATGATGCATGATGATGGATATCAACAACTAGTATAATTACTTTATGGAGTGTGGAACAGGATCAAAAAGCTTTTATAAAACTTTGAAAAACAAACAATCTGAACGTTCAGTCATTAGTTCTGGAAGATGCTTCAGTGAGATGTTCGGTACTGCTTACCTAATCCAAGCGGGTCGAAGCCAAAATCTCCAGGAAGGCTTCATTTAAAAAAAGAAAGAATCAATGTTTCAAAAATCATATTTCACCAATTATGAATACAGTTATCCAACAAGAAAAAAAAAGGAAGAAAAAAATCATCAAGATCAGGTCATGCTGTTCACTTTGTTCCTTCTGTTGGCATTCGAGAGGTAATTTTTGTGAAGTTCCCGACCAAATGTCATCAACCAAACCGATATTTAGCAAATTGGTTTTGAAGACAGCGCAGTGTACAAGATAACATAGTGATGTTACCTTCCATCAAGCCATTCAGGCGGTGAGCTGCCAGGGAACCACAATGGCCGATCCGGAGGGAGTGGTTCACACACACTTGAAACCCCTTTTGTTGCATTTACTCTAACTTTCACTGCCTGGCATTTTACAATTTTCCCAAGCAAAGACTTTTGAGGCTTATCCCTGTTTTCTTGAGCAGAAAGCGCTGTAACTCTGTAAACGATTCGAATTGAGTTTAGATACAGATTAATATTAGCATCCAATATTAAAACAGGTTTACTATGCTAGAACAATACAAAAGAAAAGGGAGAAGAAATGACTGGTGATCACCTTGTCCTGGTTGGAAGGCTTGACAACGAAGAAGAGGCAAAGTTTAGAGCCATGAATGACCAGGCCAGTCCAAAGTTGTAGTGCAGCTGGGAGCTGACTGCCTCTTGATTTTGGCAAGGCTACCTTGGCTTATCCATCCTATAAAGAAGATACATGGACGAGTGCACTCCTCTGCATGCAGGTGAAGAACCAATTGTAACTCGACACGTGTGCAGGACAGATGACTCGAGCTGTGCGCTTTCTAGGCCTTTTCGCCTGTCCCTGCAGTCCAGGACTTGTGTAGTGACGCCAGGCCCATTATGTAAAGTCTTGGGCCCGTATGAGATCAATGTATTGATCTGAATCCTGAGGTTAACTAGGCTTACCCACTATGTACCCATTTGGTAAAACCTGTTTTCAAAGTGGCTGTGTTTGGTATTGCAAACAAAATTGAGATTCGAGCAAAAAAAACAGTTTTGTAGCATATGGTAAAAAGAAAAGACAAATTAAATTGTTATAGATCACAACAAAAATAGATTGAAACTGTTGTTCTTATGAAGCAGGAGATTCATGCTATAGCTTCGAGAAGCCATCATAGGGACTGCTTCTTATACCAAACTATCACAAAGGCACAACCAGATTTGAGACAAAGAAGACAGTGGCACAATCACTGATCAACAACCAACATTGGTGAAAGCAGGATCACCAGAAACTCTCTCTCTCTCTCTCTCTCTCTCTCTCTTAGTTGCAACTCGCTCTCTCTAAAACAGTCATGAATGCAGTTTTTTCTCTCCTTAGCAGTCGTCGACAAGCACCCCAACTACTCCTTTAGCACCGTTAACCTTTTGTCTTCACTGTTAGCACCTACACCGTCCAATCTTCTCCTATAGTGTTGGCGTCGAGCAACAACAGTTGCACTAGCAGCAACAACAACCTTCCAACGTTGTCACGGCCCATCACAGTCCACAATTTACGACGTCACCACCTCACCCTCCTCTACCCATTGACATCGCCCGTTGAGCCTCTCGTCCCCATCAGACACTAGTGTTCACATGAATTAAATCACGTGAAAAGTAGCGCTGCATTGTTCACGTTTTAAGAGCACATGAACAGTGTTGCGCACTGTTTGACTTGGTAGAAATTAAAGTTGGACTTGGGTTGGATTTCCTCTTGGCCCAGCCCAAGTCCAGCAGAGTTGAGCATTTTTGTCCAATTAGGCTAAGCCAACCTATTTAGTTGAGTTAGGCTCAATCAAATTTTTTAAAAAAATATGTAGATAGGGATCAATCTTGATGAAAGAGAAAGGTGCGTGATTTCGTTTCACTCCACAACCCTATTGTTTTTTGATTGATTATGAATCGAGAACTTACATATGAATTTGACATTGGGATTATATTTCTACAATTAGATCACAAATATTGTTACTAATGATATTGTTACCATATGTTGTTCCCCAATCTAATAACAAGGGATCACAAAAGCGCTAACATATCGATTTAGTTTGTGATGAAATTATAAGTAATTTAATGGGAGAATAAAAAAATTATCTATTTTTTTCATGAATTATTAATTATATTTTATTGTTATGATTATTAATCTATAAAATTTAAAAAACAATATGATAACCAAACACACGAAAATGTTTTTTATTAACTTCAAACTCAACCACAATTTTAACGAAACACTTCAATTTCAATTATAAACCGCAACTAAAAATATTTTTCATGAAACTGTTTTTTTTAAACTTCAACCACAAAAACAAAAGTAATACCTTAATATATATTAAGTGTACTAAAGATACAGTGGACCCACACAAACATTTCCACTGCTTAGGATTTTTATTATTATTATTATTATTATAGGTCCCTGAAATTCTTATAGCTGTCTACTTCAGTCACCTAAACGTTTTTTCCTTTCTAGTTCTGTTTTCTATGTTTGTATTCTTAAAGATCCTTTTCAATCTCTTTGATCTCGCTTTCCTCTCATGTCATAAAATATTACGCCATTCGATTGGCGACCGACTCTATGAATTTGAATTTGACAGTGTTTTTTACTTGAGAGAAAAAAACAGTTGAAAGATGGGGGACATGAATTGACATCCAAAAATATTATTTCATCCCTATAGTTTATGTTGTTGAGTAATTGGTCCTTATTCTTTACCTTGAGTGTGTCTAATCGAATTAAAGACGAACTACCCTCATTAATATTAAAGATTTAATGCGAATCTTTCTTATTTTCAAAGCCATTTTCACCAAATTAAAGTATATTCCAGCAGTTAGCTTGTCCATTAAAGGTCCACCTATTTCATTTGTTTTCCCCAGTAGTTGTGGTTATCTCCCTCTACCTGTCGATAGCTCACTGTCAAGTCGTTTCGTATTCATCCAAATCTACAAAGCTTTATTTTCTATAAATAAATAAATAAATAAATAAATTTTCAGTTCTCAAACGCAATTGATGCTCAAATGTAATTGATGGCAACTCTCCACCACCAATACCTACTCAATTGCTTCCTGTATGCCTTCCTTTGCAATGCCGCCACAGAGACATTTTTGTTGCTTTCTGCACGTCTCCTCGATGGAGATGCTTTTTTAGCACTCCCAGGAGGAGGAGGAGGAGGTGGAGGAGGTGGGAAAATAAAACCCCAGGAATTTTGTGAGGTGTCTCCTGGATTTTATTATAATAGAAATATTATTATATATTTGAATATTTAGAGGTTTATGTATTCCATGTTTATTGAAAAAATTTTTATTTATATAAATAATGTTTTGATGCAATAAAAAACTTATAATTAAATATAATTGAAAATTAAAGATGAGCTTTTTTATTAATAATAAACACATTAATAAAATTAAAACTAATTGTAACAAACCCAAAGCTTTGATCTATTATTGAATTTAGTGATGACATTGTACTGTCTTTTTCTATAGCTACCTGGGTCCTATGAAAACTCCTCGGCTTTCATGTCATAAATCATATTAAAATAAAATAAGAAAGTAAATAAAAAAAATCTTTTAAAATATAAAAACATCAATTAATTTGGGAGGCTTAAGAGGGTGGTTGGGGATGAATTTAAAAATAGTTTTATTATTGACGTAACAAAAAAAAAAACATTGAAGTAGTTTTGGGCGTTGAATGATAAGAGTCGAACCATCTCTCACTTGGAACCAACGCTCTCAACAAATCCACACCAGTTTCTGATACTTAAACATCTCACCCAATCCAATCTCTCCACTCTCTCTCTCTCAAATAATTAGCACCAGAACCTGTAAGGAGTTTAGATCCATCCATGCACTACAAAAAAGCTCAGATTTTCAGTACCAGATTGATAATTTCTCATTAACAATGGCAGAGACTATAGCACCACCACTGAGCAGTCGTTTCAATTGCAAAAGGCTTGAGCTAAAACGCTGCCTCCCTGCTTTTTTATCTTCTCACAAAACTCTCTTTACTGTCCTCTGGATCGCCGCCTTCGCCTCCGTCTTTCTATGGAAAAGCAATCCCATTGGTTCTGGGTTCGCCGTTTTCTGGCGAGGGCCCCTCCGCCCCATGCCTCAACTGCGTCCTGTGGCTTTCAATTTGACGGATTTTGGTGCCGTCGGTGATGGTGTTACTGTCAATACCGAGGCTTTTGAGAGGGCAGTTTCGGCAATCTCGAAATTGAGCAAGAGAGGGGGTGGCCAACTTAATGTGCCTCCGGGGAGATGGCTGACGGCTCCGTTTAATTTGACTAGTCATATGACACTCTTTCTTGCTGAGGATGCTGTTATACTTGGCATCCAGGTTTACTCTCTAACTAGTATCAATCGTAGCCTTAAATTTTAATCTCACATTTGCCATTATCATCATTCTTTTTGTCAAATATGTGAAAAGTTATATTGTTGTTGTTTATTTATTTATTGTTAATAAAAAAAAGCTTTGGGATTCTAGCTAACTAATCAGGCCTGTAAATAAGGGATTTTTTTTCTTTCAATAATCACCTCATGATTTAGTTTCAAGAAAAAAGAAGGAAATGTTATATTGCGGGGGTGGCCGAGTTTATTTAATGAGATTATATAATCAGCGATCATCGGCCTTTGGAGGGAGTGTTTCAATATCTAGTTTAAATGGAATTTTATGTAGGACTGTGGATTAGTTTGACATGCTCGAGTTGTATACTTGGGGGGAGTGTTTATATATATATGCGTGTGTGGTTGCTCGTGCAAAGAAATAATGGTTACATGTAGATTCTACTTGCTTATGGACAGGGAAAAGAGTCACGATGCACTTGAACTTGTAATAGGGTCAAACAAGCAATTACCAAGTTTCCTACTAGCTGCGTTTGAGGGAGGGGTTGTTATGCCTTGTTGTCTAAAACAACTGTTTGGCTAGGGACAGGGAGAGTGAGTGACAGTAGATTTAACAAGCTTTATAATTATTATCATGACAATGCAAAGACATACCTTTAAGTTAATTATTGAAGCTTATTATTGGCCATGGGAACGATGTGTTGCAAATATGATTATTAAGTTTATTTTTTCAAAATTCAATTTCAATTGCAAATGAGTACACCTTGAAGTTATCGACCATATAAGCTACTACTATATGGTCTGCATAATTAGTATGGGAGTTTAGGAGAGTAGCAACGGTTGTTTTTCAAAGTGTTTTTTATCCATACACATATCAAAATAATATTTTTCTCATTTTTAAAAAATTATTTTTGATATTAGCACATCAAAACGATTTGAAAACATAAAAAAAATTAATTTTAAGCAAACAAATATCTGTTTTTAACGAAAAGCAGGCTCAACTGCCCAACCAAACACACCCTGTGACAGCTTACCAATTGTTGGTCTCCCAAATAGCTGTGAACTTAGGCATTCTTTATAGTTTTTAACAGAATTTGCTTATTAACCAGGTTTCGATTATTCGATTTTTGAACTTTCAATCATTTTTTTTGTGTGTGTGATTTGAAGTTATTGCTCATTTAAGACATGTCCCCTTGTCTGATATTTGACAGGATGAGAAGTATTGGCCTTTAATGCCTGCATTGCCTTCATACGGGTATGGGAGAGAGCATCCTGGACCTCGATATGGAAGTTTAATCCATGGTCAAAACCTCAGAGATATTGTTATAACTGGTTAGTCAATTCAATTTCCATAAAAAAAGTATGCTTAGACTTCAATTCTAGCTTTTAACTTTGGAAGAGCCCCATATTGAAGATCACGCATGCAATGAGGATCTATATGCAAATAGAAAGAGTGATCTTCAAGATGGCCATCGTGTACAAAATGTTATAGAAAAAAACACAGGGAAGCAATTTTAATAAAAAATGGAGAGTACAAAAATTTATGGACAACCTGCAGGGTAAATCGATAACTGTTGTGGAGCTGACTGTTGACCAATGGTAGTGTATAATCAATCATGAAGACTGCACATATGGAATCAAAGTGAAATTTTCATGGCCATTTTGGGTCATATATTTAAGAGAAGATGAAGTGCAGAATGACCATTTTCTTCAACTTCTGGCATCATCATGCAATATCATTGATTATGCTAAATTTGCATAGGTCTTCCACCCAGGAGTGTACTGTACAAAATAATAGCGAGCTCTTTGTTTCCTTACTGGAGCATTTTGCTGTTAGATTTCTGGGATCTGAGAACTACAAGATTACTTGGAAAGGACATTCCTTCGAATGTTAGATATGTTTGTCTACATTTATTCAATGCCTATGCTTATGCTTGGTGCCTTAATAACTTCTCTACAAAATAAGGTGTAGCAAATAAGGACCTTAACTTGCTTCCTTTGTAACTCTGCTTAATCACATGGGCAATCAATGAAATTAATTAATTCTTGCTACTCAAGCATTTTCAGTATATTTGAATGAGATGTATATACATAGGCCCAAATCAAACTGATAGCACCACTGTAGAAACAGTTGATATGGTTGTTTGGTAGCCACCAGCTATATGCATATCATTAGTTCTAGTTTGAAATCTGTTTAAGATGATCCAGATATTGGTGGAATCTAGCTTTGGTTGTTAGTGTGGTGAACAATGGGTTCATCAACATTTTGTATTTGCAAGTGTTTATTCCTCGACTGGGCATGACCCTCATTTAACATTTCTGCTGATCAACACAGGACACAATGGTACCATAGATGGACAGGGTCAGACATGGTGGAAGAAATATCGCCAAAAGCTACTCAACCACACTAGGGGGCCCCTTGTGCAGATAATGTGGTCAAGTGATATTGTGTTTACGAACATAACTCTACAAAACTCCCCATTTTGGACACTTCATCCATATGACTGCAAGAATGTAACAATCAGGAATGTTACGATTCTGGCACCCATATTTGAAGCCCCAAATACTGATGGAATTGATCCCGGTAAATATTTCTGACAAATGTAGTCTTCTGCAGATGAAATTTATTTTGCAGAAAATGACTCTTACCTTTGATGTCAACTTAACCTATAGAGTTGATCAGCCTACATATTGATCTGAGACTCTAATAATGCACCCTGGATGAGATGCACTGCTGAGTTTTAATTGGTCCACAGATCTATGCCAATGAAAAGAAAAGGGCTAAATTTAAGTTGAAAAAAGGGTTATCAAGCAACTTTAGGGCTAAGGTCGGTTGTTGGAGAAATGGTTCACTGGAGGGTTTTTTCTCTTTTGTGTGTTTGAGTGTTTTTCAACTCACAAAATTTATTCAACTTTGATACTAAACTTTGGATCTTGTGTCATTCTACATTTTCCTTTGAACTCTCCCAAACTGACTTCATTCTTGTGTATACCCTATTTACCATTTTACTAGTTAATTTTGTTTCTTCATTATCCTTCTATTTTAATGTAGGACCATGATATAATCCTGCAAGATAGATAACTAGAAATACTTTCATCTTATATTGGCTGGTTAAACTCCAAAGCCCTTGGCATCACATAGGATGTACCATCATAGCATTTTCAGCAAATTGTTTTGTTACTTTGAAATGCTTTTTTGAAGTTCGTAAGCAGTTTGTTCCTGCCATACTGAACAAGGTGAACTTTAATTTTTGGCATATATAGATTCGTGCGAGGATATGGTAATCGAAGACTGTTATATAAGTGTGGGGGATGATGCAATTGCAATAAAGAGTGGCTGGGATCAGTATGGAACTGCATATGGACAACCTTCAACGAATATTCTCATCCGTAATCTTGTAGTTCGCTCTATGGTCAGGTAAAATATCTGATGTAATTTGCTTCCAATTTGGTGTATATTTGTTGCATTATTGTTCTGGTAATTTTGCTGGAGCTAGTTTTTTTATTGCATCCTTTTAAGCCTTCCACAAATCTTCATACCCAAGCATTCTTGAATCTTTCTTGTCTTTCTATAGGCATCTCCCCTTGCATGATCAAAACTTTTGAATTTGTGCATGGATGCACAGGACCTATTTTGTAGAGGATATTTATTTATTTTTGATAATTTCAACTATTTGATTAGAATTTTTTAGAGGAAATGTGCTCAAGCGGAGGCTCATGATTTATGCTAATCTGCACTTAATTTATTTACATAAACTATATGTATATCAGAAAATCTGCTTTTAACCAGAACTTTACCACATAGGTGCTTCAGGTTCTATCACTACATTTTTTTTTCCTGCAAGTCTGCTGGAAGGGGACCAGGAATTGTTTTTCTTGATGAAATGTTTTCAGCCACATTAAAACTTCACTTAAGAAACTGCTGTGACTGAAGCAGGGTAGCATATCTCAATCGTTGCCACCGCTTGGCAATGTGCAGTGTGATCGATTGTGGACTCTCGACTCTTTAGGCATCAGACAATTACTTCTATTAGATTCACATTTTAGCTGTCTTGCCTTGTCATATATGCATAACTTTTTTTTTAGACGGTAACTGAGATCCACCCTGATTGAATTTTGTAACAGTGCCGGTATATCAATTGGCAGCGAGATGTCAGGTGGGGTATCAAATGTCACTGTGGAGAACGTCCTTGTGTGGAGCTCAAGACGTGCAGTTCGGATCAAGACTGCTCCTGGAAGAGGGGGATATGTTCAACATATAACTTACAGGAACCTGACGTTTGACAATGTACGAGTTGGAATTGTTATCAAGACAGATTACAATGAACACCCGGATGAAGGTTATGATCCAAAGGCTGTTCCAGTACTTGGGGACATAAGCTTCACTGGAATCCATGGTCAAGGAGTTCGAGTGCCTGTTCGCATACATGGGAGCAAAGAGATTCCAGTTAGAAATGTGACCTTTCAGGATATGTCAGTGGGTTTAACTTACAAGAAGAAACACATATTCCAGTGTGCCTATGTTCAAGGTCGTGTAATAGGGACTGTTTTCCCTGCCCCATGTGAAAACCTTGATCGGTATGACGAACAAGGAAACCTAGTTAAGCGCTCGGTCTCCCAAAACTTAACAGATATAGATTATGATTTTTGATGTGTCAACTCATCTTTCTGAAGGTCAATGGCAATGCATGACTGCATCAGACAAGCCAGACAGACCACGTTGGAGCAGTTCAACTTGTTCTTATGGTGTTCTAACACCACCATGCTTGCTTGCTCCAATTGTATATACAGAAGTTTTCAGCGGTTTATACATTTGTGAGGCCCTTGAAATGCATCGCCTTCCTTTCCTTTTATACACTGCAAAATCCTCTTGTATGACTCTGCCAAGAGGGAGCACACAGTTAAATTACTCCTGTAATTACTGTGAAATAATAACATCATAGTTCTATCGGCATTCTCACGGCGCTTTGAGTTGGGAAGTAAAGGTGGCTGTTTGAAAACGATAAAAAATAATATAAATTATATTTTTAATTTTATCTAATAATTTAATTTTTTAAATAAGATAGTTTTTTGATATGATATTAAAGTTTTATTGATTCGATGATTATTATTTTTTTATTTGATAAAAATTAAATATAAAATAATATGAATCTATGTATAAGTTTTAAGTTTAAAGAATTTTTAGTGAAAAAAAATATAAATTATATTTTATTGTGAAGTATTAGATAATATTATAGATGAGATGTTATTCTTGTACAAGTGATACTTGCTGCCTGACAATGTTCTTTTACAGGTAATATTTATGTGTTTGGTTATTTAAGCGGGACAAAGTTTTGGGCATCATTATTAAAAAGAGAAAACTCTATAAATTTTGTTAAAATTAAAAAAATCCTTGGCATAAGAAGTATTTTTTTTGTTAGGGCTAGATGCAGAGAAAAATTGTTACTATAATTTAATTGATGTTATAATTCAAAAGTATAATATTTAATTGATATTCCAGTTTAAAAACACTATATGAATCGAGAATTTGACATTAAAAAGTATATTAATTTACCATTTCTTTTTAATATTCATTATGCTCATCACTCAATTTGTCCGGATACTGCTGTGTTTTGATGATATAAAAAACTCTAAACAGGCGTGATGTGAATTGATAAAGTTTGGTAACTGTATTTCTTTGAAAATGTTTTAAAAAATATTTTTAAAAAAATATTTTTATTTAATTTTAAATTAAAAAATAATATTTTTAAGTGTTGATATCAAAAATAGTTTAAATAAATAAATAAAAATATTATTTTAATATATTTTTAGTCCAAAATCAATAACAAATTAGGGGGGGAGCCGGTCACGGGTATCATCACTGCAACGACATAAAAGTTAAAAGAAACGGGGGATTGTGAATTTAATTTATATTTTCTTAAAATGATTTTTAAATATTAAGGTTGGAAAGCGATGAAGAACGTAGAAAATTCGAACTCAGGGTTTGCAAGCATAAAAATATATGGACGAATGGGATGCTTGGGATATTACGATTGATTTGAAAGAGAATTTGATGTTTGCTTTACCAACTGAAATTTGGGACAAATGATGAAAGGCCATTATGGTCATTTTATACAATTAATTATATTCGTGATTAAAGTTGTTTTAAAAAATATTTTTTATTTATAATAATATTTATTTTTATATTTTTAATATGAACATATAAAAAATATCTAAAAATATTTTTAAAATATTACTTTAAAATATATATTTGCTTGAAGCTGGGATGTTTTGTTTCTATGAAAAATATTCAACACCACCTGTTAATCCCTTTCCTATTAATACTGTTTTTTTGTTTTTTTAAATAAAAAAAATATATTTAATGTAGCGCTCAGGAGTATAATTGAAAATTATTTTTGAAAATATCTTTTATTTAAAAATATATTAAAATAATATTTTTTTATTTTTTTAAATTATTTTTAGTAGCCCTAACACCTAAGAAACAGAAGGCATCGTTTGCATGAGAGTGGTGGGAACACATGAAATGTTTGTGTTGCTTGGGGGGCGGAGACAACGTGAGATAAATGGGAACGCATGAAAATCTTGTGAAGGAGGGTCTGGTCATGTCCCGTCCTCTTCATCTTTTTTTTGTCTGTCCGAACGCCAGTACACGTGTTTTTTATTTTAAGATTTATTTTTTATATTCGTATATTAAATAATTTGAAATTGAAAAATTGATATTTACCAAAATACTTTTCCACCACGAAAACGATCAGCCTAATCTTTTTAGGAATCTGGGATTTCTCACGGGCGTTTCCATCCCCTATCGTTTCCCCCACGTGGCTGTTATTAGTTGGTGGAGGAAACGTTCAGTCCCCGCTTCGCGCATTTTGTTTTTTTTAAGAAAATTGAAAAAAAGGAAAACCACTGGTACGGTGTGCCCCACTTGTGGTCGTATTGTTTACCTGCAAGTCGGCACCGCACTTAACGCCGTTATTCTAAGCTCCGTCTAATAAGATTGTTGAGTTAAATTAAATGATAGATGCCTTGAGTGCTCAGAGACGTTCAAGTAAAGTATTCACGTGTAACAAGTGCGCAAGAGATTGTTTGCGAAGAGGAATGGCGTTGTACTAACTGCGAACACCCTGCCCACAAGCAAGGATAACTATAAACCCGTTTTGAAAGTATTTTTTTAAATATTTTGATATGATGTGCTAAAAAATATTATATTTATATCCAATAATATATATATTTGTCACTAATTAATCTGTTAATAAAATACTTAAATCATTAATAACCGATTTGTCGCCAATCAAATAAATTTTAATAACAAACAAGCAAAAGATGCATGGGTTGGGGAGAGGGAGAGCCAAACACCAGCACAGCAAAAGCGGGGGCAATTCAGTAAATAAAAGACAGAAACGTGAGCAATATGATAATGGGAACTGGGAAGGCAGGTAGAGATAATGTTAAGAAAAAGGAGGGGGGGGGGGAGTAGGAGGGAACGCGCACATCGCGAAGAGGAATGAAAAGAACACGTGTTTGAAATACAGCAATGAATAAAACAAAGCATTAAAGTAAGGAAATAAATTTGAATCGTCAGCGAAACGGCAAGGAAATAATCTTCAAATGCCCATATATTCCTCGTGCTTCATTCATAAAGAGAACCCTATCTCTCCCCTCACCCTCACCTGTGCTGTAATAATACAAATTGGAAAGGATTAGCACACACGCATCGGGCTCATTTTAATTTTGTTGTGTGCTTTTTGAGATTTGGAGAACTAAAGAAGATGCCTGGCTCGATGGAATCTGTCGAGAAGATGGGAAGGTTGTGCGAGAAGCCGAGCTTCTCCCAAACTTGTAGTTTGCTGAGTCAATACCTGAAGGAAAGAGGTAGTTTTGGAGATCTTAATCTTGGCATGACGTCCAACATCGAATCAACCCCAAATGAAAATGGTATTAATTCTCTTCTTTCCCTGTTTTAACCATTTCTTCTAGGAGTTCAGGTTTTAATAAATTGATTGCGGTTACCCTCGTATTCCAGTCTCTCTCATCTTTTTATAAGAAAATGTTGAATGGATGCCCTGTTGATTTATTTTAGAGTTGAAGGGGATAAGATAGCTTGTAGGCAGTAATTAA
The DNA here is from genome assembly GCA_015731905.1 of Salix dunnii. Lineage (NCBI taxonomy): Eukaryota > Viridiplantae > Streptophyta > Magnoliopsida > Malpighiales > Salicaceae > Salix > Salix dunnii. The sequence goes on along the minus strand of CM027664.1, from coordinate 10,203,976 downwards.
GGCTTTTAGATCTGCAAATCACCACGACCACTTTAGGAAATTGTAGTGCTGATTTATTTAAAGTATTTTTCTATGCTTTAGATCCAAAAATATCTCAGAATTAATTTGACATGTTCCTGTTAATTATGGGTTAAACGGTCAGAGAACGTGCCCTTTTTTTCCGCCGCTCCTCGGAATACTCGAATTCAGTTTCTGTTTGTTTAGTGCATGTGTTTAATCAGGTTCCAGGTCTGTTTAAATGTTCAAAGTTCTGTTGAGATTATTTCTATTTTAGCTAGAAAAAAAAAAAACCCGGTCCCGGATTTCTCTACCACCTCACTATAAATAAGCCGCTGCTTGCTTTTACATGCCCGTTTACATTCGTAGCTACAAGTTGGAGAACACAGAACAAAGAGATCTGATGTTTAGTTTGTTGTATCGTAATGTTGCAGGTCCCTCTGAGACGTTGCGTCGCACCGCGTCTACCATGAATCTGTTCCCGATGAGTGAGAATCCAGGGCACAATTCGTGCCAAAACATGGGGACTCCTAGGAATTTTACATCAATGGGTTTGTTCCCGCAACAAGCTGGATTTGCTCCCAAGGAAGATGTCCAGAATAAGCTTGACTCGAGGTGTGTGGCTTGTTTTTTTAACATGTGAATTACGGAAAATCGGACCATCTCTTTTATGGGGGATGTGTCGGTGAATTTACTGCTCAAGAAGTTCCACATCGATGCAGTAACTAGATATTTGCACTTGGAATCTTGCTCTTACTGATTAATATTTTTGAACATTGTGCAGTGTTAGAAAGCCTGCCACCGCAGAACCTCCAACTGCGCAAATGACTATATTCTATGCCGGAAGGGTTATTGTTTTCAACGATTTCCCGGCAGACAAGGCTAGGGAAGTGATGCTCTTGGCTAGCAAGGGAAGCTCCCAGATCCAGAATGCCTTTCCTTCTATTCATGCCAACAGTCATCCTGCCCTCGCTCCTAATACATCAAAGACTCCAATTGAGTCCAACATATTAATTCCGTCTTGCTCAAATGCTCTTCCCAATTTTGGCAATAACTTAATTCAAGAGTGCATGCAATCTGTCCCTCAACCTATAGCTAACGGTAATTTTTCCCCCATGATTTCTTATTTTGCATGGATTACAGATCAGGGAGGGTTACTGAATTTATCGATACCATGTTTCTAACAAAGGGCTTTCTCTTGGAACTTTTCAGATCTCCCAATTGCAAGGAGAGCTTCCCTCCACCGTTTTTTGGAGAAGAGAAAAGACAGGTAGGAAACTATGCCAAAGAACGTGAAAATCATCTGCCATTTGTTGCGGTTTTTGCACAAACAAGATTTCAAATCATGTTGATTGTATGTTTCATTTGGATGATCGTGTTGTTTACTTGTGGCCTTCTCCCAGGATCATCGCAAAGGCTCCATATCAAATAAACCCTGCAGCATCTGCTTCGAAGCCAGTTGAAAGCGAATTGTCGTGGCTCGGCTTGGCTGCTCCATCGAGACACTAGTCCATTGCTAATTGTTTTCATTTTAGGCATGTTTACGATTTAGGCCTCGCTAGGCTGCTACCTTATTTGTTTTATCAGCGGGTTGAAGCCCGCTGTTCTCTCCCCTGTTTTTGTTTTGCTCTCGCACGTGTTGCTTTAAGCTTAGGGCTTTACTGAGTCTATTGTAGATCGTCTAACTCTATAAATCTCACTATTAGTTCATGCAACCAAGCTTTATCGATGGATGCTTATTTTTTAATGGAATTATCCGATTTCATGTCCCATTTTTTACCTTGAATATAGTGTGGTGATGGCAAAAAACTTGTGATCTATATAGAAAATTTCAAGTTTAAATCAGAACTTCATTGTTATTAGAACCTTAAACAATCACAAAGCACGTTTTGTAGGGATAGTGATCACTCTCTAGGTTTTGAGCACAGTGAGCTCTGTGGATCGATTGTTGCTGTGAAAACTGAAAATCGATGGTGTTATCAGACTCTTGAAGTGGGAAGAGAGACTATTATTCATGAAAATAGTCAGAATTAAACCGCGCCGTTACATAACTGAGAATTTGTTTCAAACATGGGGACATGTAGAAAATCTTGGCTCCGTTTCTCATTTCCAATGGTCAATTGTTATTATAAAAACAAACAAATGATGACGGGTGAAGTCTGAACTGAGACATCAAATTGTACTGCCGGGTCGTGCCCCCGCAATGACCCTATCGACCGTCATGTCTGATATTTATTTTCTCCTAATCTTCCACTTCGTATAAAATCACGCGTCTTTGAAACTAGAACGCGGAATGGCCTCGAGGAAGATTGTTGTAGGCGAATATCGAACCACCGAGATGAGTTTTGAGAGGAAACAAATATAATAATAATAAAAAAACAAGTCGTGATCTATTCATCATTATATTTGGTTTTTACGCAAGAGTAATATATATATATATATATATATATATATATATATAGATTTGAATGTTTTTGTTTAATTAAAAAAATAAAAGATTTTTTTCCCCGCACAGGATGGTAGGTAGCTCGATAGATGAGGACGGAATTAAAGAAGGCATGGTAAAGCACTTTAAAATCATCCATCCTAAATTATACTTGCATTTGTGCATTAAGACTTTTATATGAGTATATAATGCTTTTATATATTTCAAAGTTTGGTTTGGTATGAAGTCAGGATTTGACCCATCCAAATTCATTCAAAAAACTGTTACAAAATTGCATTCAAAATATATCCTCGTCATTTTAAAGGATTATAAATGATATAGTTTATATCAATGATGTTTTTATTTTTCCCAATCCCATAGAGAAACATTATAAGATTTACAAACATTCTTATGTGTTGCAAAACAAAATGGTTTAAAAGGTGTTCGGGAGTGTTTAAGAAAAATACGTATGAAAAAATTTGAAATTTTTATAATTTACTTTAAATTAAAAAATTTTTGGTTTTTTTAGATTATTTTGATATGCTGATGTCAAAAATAATTTTTTTTAAAAAAAAATATTATTTTAATATATTTCTAAACAAAAAAATACTTTAGAAAACAATCACAACCATAATCATACTCCCAAACAGGCATTTAAGTTGTTTCAAAACCAAAAATTTATCTTTTCCAAACTCATTTTTGTTTTCTTGGTCATTTTATTTTATAAGAAACTATCACACCTATCGGAAGATCTCTTATATTTGCTAAGAAGTTCCTTGACATAATTCTAGACAAAACCTAAGGTTTTTAAGAAGTCTTAATAATCATAATAAGATTTCTTTTCCAACATGAGTATAATAACAAAATCTTTACATGGTAGATTGAGAAAGAGGCTTGTTTCATGGTCTAATGAACACCTGGGGATTTTTCAAGCGATTAAAAAACAAGCTTTAAAAAAATTCCTCACTTATAAGTCCTAAAATAGTTGACCAGTCTATTTTTCCAGCTCATCAATTAGTATTTAACACTAACTATAGATATCCATAATAATTCCAGCTCATCAATTAGTATTTAACACTAACTATAGATATCCATAATAATTATGCAAAAATCTATAAAATGTTCATAGTATATATATAAAGTCTATAGAATGTTCAAGACATTTAAAGCGGGTGAAATAAAACACAAAAATACCTCTGAGAAATCAATTGAGAATACCCGGGAGCTTGACTGCCACGTGCTGCCATGGCCTCATTGGTGTTGACTACTCCAATGACTCTTATAACGTGTGAGAAGCGTGTCGTGTAGCTCACGATCTCATCAACCTAGCGAGGGGGGTTGGGGATTGGAAAACTTGGGGTTGATTTCAATTAGAGATTTATATAAATATAATATAATATAATATAAAGTTGATTTTAGAGCAACTATTATTGAAAAGATAATTTAGCTTTCCTTTTTCCAAGGATCCTTTTAAAGTGTCTATTTATTATTTTATTAATGCAGTAATGATTGTTTTTAAAAATATTTTTTATCTAAAAATATATTAAAATAATATATTTTTTATTTTTTAAAAATTATTTTTCACACCACTACATTAAAATGATCTAAACAAATCAAAAATATTTTAATTTAAAATAAAAAATAAAAAAAATTAATTTTTTTAAATCACAGTGTAAAGATCAGTAAGCAAAATCTAATTCGATTATGGTGGCTGAGCTGTGGGGTTGAATTATGAATGGCAACTAACGTGGTATATTGTTCAAAATATTAGCATTCAGCGGTCGAGTCAGATTCAGAAATTGTGTGGACCCTTCAGAAAGCCATCTACGAGTCCAGGCAAAATAGAGAAGCAGACATGTGTGGTGGTTGTTCCATCGTGGTTTTGGTCGTGGCTGCTGAGGAGGATAAATAATACTATAATATCTGTTATCGGCATGCAATGTTGTGATGGTCGACTGTGTGAGTATAGTTAAATCGTTTTTTTAAATGTTTTTTTATTTAGAGATAAAATAAAATGATATTTTTTTATAAAAAAATTATTTTTAATATTAACACAGGTCGACTATGTGAGTATAGTTAAATCGTTTTTTTAAATGGCTTTTTTAATTTAGAGATAAAATAAAATGATATTTTTTTATAAAAAATTATTTTTAATATTAACACATAAAAATGAGCTAAAAATATCAAAACATTTTAATTGAAAATGAAAAAAATCATTTTTTTCAAAAACATATTTGAAATGCAGTGTCAAACACCCCTCCATTTCATTTATTGACCACCTTATTTGACTTGTAAGTTTGTGTTTGTGAGATTTCTTAAAAAAATATTTTAAATTAATTATTTTATATTTTAAATTATTTTAATGTACTCGTGTAACTTTGTGCTTGTGAGTTTAGTTATCTTTCATATCAAATGATCCGTAAGTATTTATATATATTTGAATTAAGTGTATTTATATTGTCAATAATAGGCTCGTAGACCCATTATACATCCTACTAGTATAAGTAATGATATGAATTATGATTCTACAAGTTCAATGAGTATATAAGACATTGCGGAGATGACATACGTGCATAATAGGGCTTGATCCTGGGTGAGATGAAGGGATAAGTCTCTTCTTGACCGCTAAGCCAAGACCCAAGAGATGTTTGTAGGCCTAAAAATTAGTTATGGTGCATATAAACTAGTTTGGGTGTCCCTATTATCAAAATAAAATAATGAAGGATGAATATTTTATCATGAATGACTACCCGACTAACTTATAAGATGAATTGTTCAGGTAAATGTATGCTTTTTACATTATAAATAAACATATAGGTAGGCATCACACTATATAGCGCAAAATAGATGAGCATAGCACTAAAAACTTGTGAGATATAGAATTTAGTTAGGCAACATATGCCTAAACATCATTTAGCATACAATATTAAAGCATTGATAGGATTTATAAAATTATTAGACTTAGTTTGGTGGTCCTCTCTTCCCCTTCTAGGTTGTGCTTGATTATGTCTATTTTTCACCTTTTATCTAGTCTTTTTTTCATCTTTTATTATTATTATTATTACGCTTGTTTTATTTGGTTTGACTTATATGTGTTGTTGGGGTGATGTCCAATTCAATTAGGCTTATATTGTATAACTTTTTAGTTGGGTCTGGGTTGATTATTTGGAACAAGTCAATTAAATTAGTAGATTGTGTTTCATGCATGTATCTTTAATACAAATAAATATTTAATAAAAATAAAGTTATTAATTCAAAAAGAAATCAAACACAAAGTAAATGGATTATATCAAGGCAATATAAAAAAAAAATACTTTTTCCTTAAAGAAAATAGAGGAACATTAAGGAAATCATAAGAACTAAAATCCTTGTCTGATGCACTACTTCAAGTCCATATTTTTGTGCTGTAACTAGATACGTGGCAAGGTCAAAGCTATGTGAGTCAAAAAAAAAAAATTACATTAAAAAAAGTTCCCCTCAGGCCCTGTTTGTTTCTCGAAATTCACTTTCCGGGAAACTACTTTCCAAACTTTCCTGTGTTTGTTTGTCTTTCTTTGAATATTTATTCAATTCCATCTCTTAAATTTATTATATTAATTTTGTTCTTATTTTTATAATTGCTATTTTAAATTTTTATCTATCAAATTTGGTCCTCATTTTTTGTTACTTATTTTATTTGAAATAATTTATGAAATGTTAATTATTATTATATTAATTTATTCACCTTTTATTTTTTTAAAAAATTTTTAGATTTGATCTCTATTATTTTGATTATTATTTATTTTATTTGAGATAATTTATGAAATTATTTCAATTTCATTCTCATTCAAAATTTGATTTGCATTATTTTAATAAACTTGAAAAAAATAATTTATTAATAAATTATTTTTCATCCATAACATAAAAAAGAAGAAAATTACATTAAAAAAATGTTCCCCTCAGTTTCACGGTCTAACTTGTCCACTTATTATAAAAATATTTTAAAATAAAAATAAAAATCAAATCTCTAAATAACATTTTAAAAAATATTAAAACGATAATATATTGAATTGATCTGTTTTTTATGTCTAACACATAAAAAAAATACTTGAATAATGATTGTCCACCAACAATAAACAAAAACAAAATTGAACAAAGAAAATAACCAAAATCTAAAGATAACGTATATTTTTTTAATACTAAGACAATGACATGTTAGAATGACTCGAGTTTTATGGCCTAGCCTGTCAAACTCTTAACCTAGGTTATAAACTTTAATGTGTTTTTATTTTTTAGAAGATTTTTATTTAATTATAAAATATATGAGTTGGGTGGTGACCTCAACTTGGTTTAATAATGAAACTATTTTTTTGTTTAATTATAGCATAAAAAATATTGGAAAAATTAAACACCACCCAATGTGTTTATTTGAAATTGTGACAGGTCATATATATCAAACTGAAATAAATTATATAGAAAAAATTAAAATAAATAGAATTTTAAAAGATAAAATTAGAAAAATAAAAACTGTAAAATAAAGAAATAAAGGTGGAAAGAATCATATAAAAAAACACAAACCATAAAATAATAAAAAGCTGGGGCATGCAGCTCTAATTTCCCCATCATGCTTGGCCGACTTAGCAAATCTGGGCTTAAAAGAAGCCCACGATCACGAGCTTAAGGCAACCCATGCATATGACCTCTTGTATTTTTTAAGGGATGGAAGACATGTCTTCTAGCTCACCAAGTGAAAAACCATAACAAGCGATGCGTCGTGTGGTTGTCATGGTTTTTGGGCATCATTAGTGCCTGAGAAATTAGGCAATTGTTTTATTTTTTTTAATAAAAACCTATTTCCAACTCAAAACACCTGGAAACATTCTAAAGACCTTAAACACCTATTTTTGGTATTAAAATAATTATTTAAGGTGTGATTGAGAATATGATTGAACTGCAATTTTTTAAATATTAAAAATAAATTTTAAAAAATTAAAATAATATTATTAAAATATTTTTTTAAAAAAACAAGCTAAATCACACTCTAAAAAAACCCTTAATCATTTAAAAAACAAAAATCATGAATGTCAAATTATAATCTACAACGCCTACACTTGGATAAAAGGTGAAACTAATCGTATATATCTCCTCCTCCCCATACTTGTGTAATGGTCTTGATTCTACTAATAAACCTCTTTTGAATATGAATCAGATTAATAATGAATTATTTCTCTTTATATAATATCCTCTTTAGATTCACTTTAGCCTAATATCTTAAAGAAGTCTATTAACAACTTCTTTAGACCTCTTAGCTAGGCCTTGTAATTAAACTAATTGAGACCTCCAATGGATTTTTTGGTGCAAGGATCGCATCAGATTTCATGATCCATGATCAAATCAAAATATCAACTTTAAATCTACAACAATTCAACATTAAAATATTTAAATGATAATAAAAACATATTGGTGATTGAAAAAAACAAAGAGAGGTTAAAATTGATATACTTTTTAATAAAAATAAAAGAAAAGCTAATTTTTATTTCTTTAAACTCCGGTCCCTTTACTTTTAATTATTGAAAACAACCAAATCTAATATTTTATCGTGAAACCAAGAATTAATAAAAAAATTATCATTAAACTTCAATATCCATATAAAAAATAAAAATAAAATATCAATATTAAATCTCATAACATGACATTAAATATTAAATTGAAAAGAAATAATAATAATAAAAGATACTATTACTGTCAGTAGAGGCCTGTCTCGCCATCCAAAATACATGGCTGAGATTTTATTTATTTAATTAAATTTAACTTAATATATAAGACGTGACACATCACGGTGTCTATAGGGGGCGTGACGTCGAGAGCAGAACCAAACAAGCAACGCAAATGGATAACACCAAGCCTTTCCATGTCCTGAAGAACACACGATAACTTCTCAACAAATTAACATGCCATTTTTAGTATTTAGTTTTTAAATTTATTTACTTCCACTATAAAGCTGAAGCAACGGAAATGATGAAACTTGGCTCCTCACCACTCCTCACTCCCTCTCTTTTCTTTGATCTTTCCCCTCTCTCGAGGGTTTTTTTTTCTTTCTTTTTTTTTTCTTTTTTTTCTTTCTTTTTTTTTTTTGAAAATTTCCCTTTTCTTTTCTTTTAATTTCGAAACCCTAGCTCTTAATTTTATTTTGATTGGAAGATGATGCAACAGCAGAGGCTAAAACAACAGGCCATGATGCAGTATCCCCATCCTGCTTTCTTAGCTGCTCCTCAGGTTTGTTTTTCTCTGTCTTTTTATTCTTTTCTTTTTGGTTTATTAGGGTTTCTTTTAAAAGCTACAGATTTTTTATATGTGATCGAAGTTAAAGCCTTTTCTTTTAGTTCGTTAATACTGATGTTTTTTTTTTTTTGATCGATTAGTGCTCGAGGAATATTATTGCTGAAAAGAAAATGTTTTCAGTATGTGGAAGATATTAACCGATATGTGCAGTGCCTTCATAAAAAAGACTCATCATATAATAATTTAATTTAATGTTTTGTCAAATGCTTAAACGGGTGCGTTATGCTTTTTGGAAGCGGGCTTTAAGATTTTAATTTGTGGGTTTTTGTTTTTGGTTACATATATATGTGTGGGCTGAGGGCTGGTGGGCGTTTGGTCATGATAATAGTGTGATTGAATTGAGGAACTGATCAATTAGCATCTTTTTGTGATGGTGCACATTATTAGCATAAAAATTAGCATTAGGCTTATTTTATTCTGCTGACAAATTGATTTTTCTAGTTACAAGTGGCCTTTAGGTAAACTGTGAGAAAGACACGTAGAACCGCTGAATCGAATTTTAATTTATAAGGTGTTGCGTTCAGCTTCGGGGATGGTGTTTTCAAGACAAGTATATTGAAAGTGTTGTGTGGAGTAGGTTTTTAAGTTTTAGGAGTTTTTGTTTCATTTTTTATTTTTTATTTTTTGCAGATAGAGCCTATCTTGAGTGGAAATCTGCCTCCTGGCTTTGACTCAAGTACTTGCCGCAGTGTGTGAGTGATGTAGCCATTTTTTTTTTTTAATTATTTAGCATAAACTCAATGGTTGATGCTTGGACTGGATAACTTTTCTACTTGAAAACCTGACAATGAGAACCGCTTTTTCCTTTCTGTATGTTGCTTTTAATGTTTCAATCTGTGTTAGTGGTACTCTGTGTTCTCGACACACTGGTACTTCATCCTCTGGTCCTGCCTGCACTATGTGACAGGCTTTGTGTTTTTATTTTTTGCTGGATTCTATTTATTCGGTATTTCGATGGTGTGTTGGTTATTAACCGAACTCTTTTTTTCATGGGAAACTGTAGGTATGTAGGAAACATCCATCCACAAGTTACAGATCCCCTTCTTCAAGAGGTTTTCTCTAACACTGGACTTATTGAAGGATGCAAGCTCATTCGAAAAGATAAGGTTAGGTTTTATTGCTGCATAAGTTTCTGGCATAACTTGTTATCAAGCAATATCTGTCCAAAAAGGTTTTAGTCACTGTTGTTTTTTCATGTCATTTTATTTGATAGTGACTTCTTTGTTTCATTTGCTCCTTGATGTTCCTTTTTTTGGGGGGTAATGATGTGGTGGCATTCTGTTTCGTTGCAGTCATCCTATGCCTTCGTGGATTACTTTGATCGCAGATCTGCTGCTCTTGCCATTGTGACCCTTAATGGAAGGCATTTGTAAGCTGGAAACAAATTAGGTTGTTTTCAGATTTTATTTTGCCTATTTCTTTATATGTTTTTTTGGCTGTTTGCAGGTTTGGGCAGCCTATTAAAGTTAATTGGGCTTATGCTAGTAGTCAGAGAGAGGATACATCAGGTTTATGCATGCATAAATTATACTGTTTTTTCTTTCTGTTTTTGGTTTCATTGGCTAGGATATAACTAATGTTATATGCTCCATTTGACATGTAGGTCATTACAATATTTTTGTTGGTGATCTTAGCCCTGAAGTTACAGATGCTACACTGTATGCATGTTTCTCTGCATATCCTGCTTGTTCGTAAGTTCCTTTCCACTCTAAACTTATTTGATGAACAGCTTTGGATCATCTTCAGTTCCAAGTTGAATCTGAGACTAATTTGACATGAATACCGGTGCTCGGTTACAGAGATGCAAGGGTTATGTGGGACCAGAAGACTGGTCGCTCAAGAGGATTTGGATTTGTTTCTTTCAGGAATCAGCAGGTATCAAACTGTTTAATTTGAATATTTTGGCTGCTCCATTCCCTCAAATTGTGTTATCTTTCAATTGGTTTATGTCGTAACTTTTATTTGTGTATTTATTTTGTTCAGGAGGCTCAAAATGCAATTAATGACTTGAATGGTATGTGTTTCTGTGTCATGATACAGTTTCTTTATCTTTTTACTCTTAATCAGTTTGTATTTTGTTGAGATATATTAGCCCTATTGCTAGATTAAAGAGTCTTTTTGTGTTCAATTTCTTGGCTGTTTTACAAACTGTAATTAGCAGAATTACTCTATCTCTACTTTCCCATGCATTGGTGGATCTGCTATTGAGCACCTAGTTTGTCTACTCTGCTGTCATAAATTACTTTTGAAAAATTGGAGATAGTACTCCTTAGATGTAGAAAATCATAGTTTGTATGTCAGTTTTCCTGTCGGATTCACTTAACTACTATGGAGTTGTATAATGATGTTCCGACTTGATGTTGCAGGAAAGTGGCTTGGGAGCAGACAAATTCGGTGTAATTGGGCCACCAAAGGTGCCAATACTAATGGTGACAAGCCAAGTACTGAAGCCAAAAGTATAGATCTAACAAATGGAACATCAGGTGAGCTATTCTATGAAACATTGAATTGAACCTGTGGTTGAATATCAACATGTAAATTTATGGTTTTGAAGTCCCTCTCATCTTTAATGTTTATGTAATTATTTTTTGGAGCTAAAATTTTAAGCAATTGGCATTTAGCTGAACTGTCTTTTAATTTTTTGGGCCAGATGATTTGTCTGTTTTTGCTAAATGATTACTAATTTGCTCTTGGACTGGACCCTTTCTGTCAATGTTTGCTTGTTCCTCACTCTGATATTGATGTTCAAAGTTATGATCCTTATATATGATCACAGAATTTGTTGTCTTGTATATATGAGAGATGAATAATTCAGATGCATATCGGTATCCAAACCTACTATAGAATTCTTTCTTTAGGTTCAGTTTCTTGTATGTATATGATCTTGCTGGAGGTGTTATATCATATAAGCTTGAAATGCTTTAGTTACATATGAATCTTCGAATCATGCTATAGCTTAAATGTCTATTTTCATCTATGCAGAAGATGGTCAGGAAAGGAATAATGACGATGCTCCAGAGAACAATCCTCAGTATACCACAGTCTATGTTGGCAATCTTGCTCCCGAGGCAAGAATCTACCTGTGATTTAATTATTATCCTATTTGATCTTTATGTAGTTGGCATGATGCGCTTTTACTTGGGATTATCCTTTTTGTCTTTTGAAAAAGAAGGTTAAATTGTAGTGCACACCAAGATTACGATTAATTTCCTATACTATGTCACATTGCATACCCTTGCAGGGTTTGCCATATTATATTATTAAACACCGTGCTATGATACTCACCAACCTGCGAGTTAATTAAAACTTTTTACATGGGATCTTCATTTTTATTATCATATAAGAGACTCGGATTTGCTTGGACCAATAGACAGTCCATGCAACGAGATGAAGCTGTTCAAATCTGGTTGAGATCATATTGTTCCATTTGTGTTTCTATACATGGTGTTCCTCTGGACAGAAGTTGATCAAAATGCTCTAGGACTACCTCCTCTGATTGGTGTCTCTCATTAACAAATGATTTGCAGGTTACTTCTGTTGATCTACATCGGCATTTCCATCTGCTTGGTTCTGGAACTATAGAAGATGTGCGGGTGCAACGTGACAAAGGTTTTGGGTTTGTGAGATACAGCACCCATGCTGAAGCAGCTCTGGCTATTCAGATGGGAAATGCTCGAATTGTGTGTGGAAAACCAATCAAGGTATATTCATATGATGCTTTTTTTTTTTTTTTTATTGATGTGGGATTTTTGTTTTCCCTTTTTGTATGTTTGAGATCTTTTTTTATCGATCAGGTTCTCAATAAGTAGTTTTGATTACTACAGAATGTCAATGCTTGTTTTCTGTGACCTTCATTGCATGGCATTTTGCTGTCTTTTTTCTTTTATTCATCTTCTCAGGGAAAAAAGTATCATATGTGGCCAAATGTGACTTTTGCTTAAAGCTGCGCTAGTAGCAGTTATGCAGACTTGTTATGCAATTGTTTTGAGCTTGATGTCAAAATGGTTTAATCGCATGGTAACTTGATGTTGCAGTGTTCATGGGGTAGCAAGCCCACTCTACCAGGGACAAGCTCTACCCCTCTACCCCCACCGGCTGCCGGACATATGCCAAGCCTTTCAGCTGCTGACCTTGCAGCCTACGAGCAGCAGATGGCATTGAGCAAATATGGTGCACCAGCCCTTATGCATCCACAGGGTCATCATGCCCTTAGACAGGCTGTCATGGGAATGGGTACTGTCGGAACCAGCCAGGCAATTTATGATGGCGGGTTCCAGAATGCGGCGACGGCACAGCAGCTAATGTACTACCACTAATGTTGTATGGGAACTCCCTTGTAGCTTGGCAGGGAGAAATAAGTGGTTAAAAAACTTAGAATTGAGTTGCTTATGATATTTACTTTATCTATGGAATGTTGCTGTATCATGTTAAATATTTGTGTATGCATGCTCTGTTTTCCATTTATATTGGAAGAAAAATGATAATTTTAATCAACACAGTACCAATCTATTGGCTTTTATTTTAGCATGGTCTCTATGTGTGTTTCTTCTCAAATATCAATTTTGCATGCTTCCCTGTTGATAATAGACCTTTAATGATGTCCTTGTGGAGCCTTGAATTATATTACCTGACGCATGTTATTATTATAAAAAAAATATAAGAAATTTGTTTAGGTAAATCTGTAATTTTTAGCTTTATATATACACACACACACACACACACACACACACACTTTATATTTTCATTGTTTTATATTTGAACTATTTATCATAATTGTATATTTTAATTTTTTATAGTATTATTATTACTTTTTTATTTATCTGTTTTATTAGGAAATGTATATATTATATTTTTATTTTTTACAGTTTAAATATTTGTTACTCCATTTTATCTATTAATCTTTTGTAATTTATTTGTCTTTTTTTTAAATATTATTATACAAAGACTAAAGAAATAGTCTTTTAATATAACAATTGCAATAGTGTTTTATTTTTCTACTAATTAATGAGCTTAAGATCTTGTCTTTCGGAATGCATATGATATGCACTATATTTTATTATATAAAGCTTTAAGCTTTTTTGGAACTATATACAATAAAAAATTGAGGGAACGAAAAAAAAAATAGAATAAGCAAAAAAATAGAAATTGAGGTAAAGAAGAGAACACTCTTAATTTATATAACTTTGTAATTATATATATGTATTTTCTCTAATAATACATATATTTATAGACACATACATAAATATTTGAAAACTCGAAGGACTTGAGAAGATATAGATTCAAATAAACTAGAAAATAAAATAAATATAACATGAGACGGATGTATGAAGAAACCTAGACATCCACATATATAATATATAGTTTTATAACAATCACCCTTGAATGTCTATTATATAACCTCATGCATTGGAAAATGTTTCATTAAAAACATAGGAATACCCAATGAGAAAAAGCCTTGGTTCAGGGAAAAGATAAACCCCTCCTCATATATTTCTTTTAAGCACTTAAGTTGCCGCATTCTAATATTGCATTATAGTTTTTCATATGTTGTGGTTGGTAATGTTTTAGTGAACAAATTTACTAGATTATCTTTTGATCGAATTTGTTTAACATCAATGTCACCTCAATTATAAAGTTTACGAGCAAGAATGAATTTTAACGAGATAGATTTGTTATATGAATATCCAACTAATTTATGATTAATTTTATAATGAATAAAATAAACTCATTCATAGTTCCTCTTGGGAAATGACAAATATGTTTAATTTCATTTCAATGTCTCCGAGTAAGAGAAGAACTATATCTTACTTGTAAATTTATAGAGAATACTATATCAAGTTGTGTATTATTAACAATATACATTAGCACATCAATTGCATTGAGGTATTGTACTTCAGGACCAAGTAATTCTTTGTTATCCTCACAAGATCTAAAAGGATCCTTTTCACATCGGTGCTTGAATAAGCATTATGGTACCTAATAAATATGCTTTATCTATGTAAAATCTTTTAAGCCATTTGCTAAATGTTTGATTTACAAGTTGAGATAAAATTTTGTTTTTTCCCGTATCTTTAATATAAAATTATTTCTTTAAATAATTTATTATCCTTGGTATCTCTTCATGAGTTCCAATAATATTTAAATCATCAACATACATATTAATGTTAGCAAAATTAGATTTTGACTTCTTTATAAAAACATATGGGCATATAGGGTCATTATTATGCATTTTCTTCAATAAATACATACTAATAGGAATGTTACACATGCATTCTAATTGCTTTAACCCATATAAGGATTTTTATAACTTGATTTAGTGAACCTCTTAGAAATTTGAATTATATGTTGCAAGAATTTTTAATCCTTAAGGGATTTTTATAAAAATATCATTATCAATTGATCCATATATATAGGCTGTAACAACATCCATCAAGCACATATCTAGTTTTTCACAAGTTGTTAGGCTAAAAGATAACAGAATGTAATTGCATGTACTACAAGAGAATATGTTTCATCATAATCAATGTCAAGTCTTTGGAAAAACCCTTGTGCAACTATTCGAGTCTTATATCTTATTATTTCATTTTTTCCCCACACAAATACCCATTATATCCAACTGCCTTTACACCTTGAGGTGTTTAGACTACAAGTTCAAAAACTTCATGTTTTGCAAGTAAATTTAATTCAATCTGAATTGCTTTCTAATTTGACCAATCATTTCTGCATCTATAATCTTCGATGGATTTGGAATCAAGATCCTCATTTTCATTAATGATTTCAAGTGATATATTATAAGAAAAATATTGTTGATAACTATCTTATTTTGATTTTTTTGTTTCTTTCTAGAGATATAATTATCAAATTCTCCTCGCCTTTTGTTTTCAAGTTTCTAAACCTCTTATGGTTTTTATGATCAATTATGTATATATCCTCATAAATATTCTCTTCCTCAATAATGATAATTTGATTATTTGGTCATTTATTTTCCTTTTCGAGGATTTTTCTCTCTTAAACCCATTGGTGTACCAAGCTTTTAGCTTACTTTAAACTCATTGCTATAACTTTAGCAGATTGTCTTATTGGAACTTCAATCCTGGCTGTAGCATTCGTAGTTGATATGTGAGATTTGGTTACTCCCTTTGAAATAGTGAATGCATTTGGTAACTGATTTGTCATATCTTACAAATAAAGTATATGTTGAACTTCTTATTCACATTATTTTGTATAAGGATCAAAATTCAATAATGATAATGCATTCCATGTATTATCTCTATCCAACTATTTAATTTCTCCCTTTAATGATAGGAACATAGTCTCATCAAAATGACAGTCGGTAAAACATGTTGTAAATGAATCACTTCTTAAGGGTTCAAAGTATTTAATTATTGATGGAGACTCAAATCAACAATATATTCTCAGTCTCCTACGATAGCCCATATTTGTATGTTATGGTGGATAAATAGGAATATATATCACACAACTAAATAATATTAGATGAGAAATATTTGGATCATGATAAAAAATAAATTGTAATGGGAAGAATTTATGATATGATGTTGGTCTGATGTATATGAGTGTTGTTGCATGTAATATAACATGTCCCTAAATCAACACAAGAAACTTGGTTCTTATGAGTAATGGTCTTACAATTAACTAAAGGTGTTTTATAAATGATTCAACAAGATCCTTCTTAGTATAAACATGGCAACAAGATATTCAATGTTTATCCCAAATGATATGCAATAATCATTAAATGCTTGGGGCTGTAAATTCATTATCATATAGACGCCTCTATTAAAACCTTAAAATATCTAAATGGTTCAAGGGGTGAATGACTCCATAAATATCACCTTGAATGCGTTTTAGAAATCTTGAGGATTCAATCCTAACTTTAGTTGGTGATGGTCTAATGACCAATTTTTCTTAAGAGCAAACAACACATGATAACTCATTAAATTGGAGAATCTTCTTGTTCTTCAATGGATGATCATGTGAATTCTCAATAAATCTTTTCACCATTATTGACCCAAGATGACTTAATCGGTCATGTCAAATAATAAAAATTATTTGGTTCATTGAACTTTTGGTTTGTAATTGCATTAACTTCAATTGTATTAATATTCGTGCATTACAATCCTTAGATAAAACAAGTAATCTCTTAAATATTTCTTTTCTTGTAAACTCATTTGATATGTTGTAAAGATATTTAATATCATTGTTATTGGTGGTCTCAATATGGTACCCGTTAAGTCATATATTTTTGAAACCTAATAGATTTCTCATTGATTTAGTAGAGAATAAAACATTTTCAATGATAATTCTTGTTCCATTAGGAATCATTATATTAACTCTTTTAGAGCTTTTAATTAGTCTTTTGAACCTGATATTGTATTCACTTTTGCTTTCATCATTCTTAGATTTGAAAAATATTGTTTTTGTCTAGGAATAATAAGCGTTGTTGCATTATCTACTAAGCATATATCTCCATTACTAATGTTGAGTTTATGGTGCAAATCCATATTATCTTTATGAAAAGGAATCAGTATACCATAAGTTTATAATAAAACATAGTTTTACACACACACACACACACACACACTATAAAAAAGCTAACATGAAAGAAAATAAAATACATTAAAACATACTGGCATACAAAAACATACTTAAAGGATTAACCTTGTTCTCTATAGTGCCACAAGAGCACAATTAGGTCATGAAAAGTAGAGAATATTGTTTTCTAACATTGTTAATCAATGACATCTTTCAATTCAGAACTGATATTAAATATTGTAGAATTGTATTCACTTACTAATTTAAAATCTTGCACTTGTGAATGTATTCAATCATAACAGGCTTTTTGAAGAATAACTGTCTTTCGATAGTCATATGTTTCTTTCAAATTTTGCCAAAGAAAAAGGAGATATTTGATTTTGAGATACTATATTTTCAAGACCACATGGAGATGATGATGTAAAATATCATGGCCTTTGTCTTATTTTAACTAAATGCTTCATTTTGGTCTATAACGATGTCTCCATGACCTATGATATCCAAATTAATTTTGGCATCAAGAATCCATGATAAATATAAAAAATAATGATGTAAAGAAATTCACAAAAAATACAATGATAATAAAACTTAGTAATATCAATTTATCAATATAAAAAGGTACATGATGTTATACCTCAACCAAAAATGGTATATGCAATCGTAAATGTATCCAATTATGACAAGATTTTCAGAGAATAACTGTCTTTTGATGGTCATATTTTTCTTTCAAATCTAGCAAATAAATAAAGGGATGTTTGATTGTGAGATACTGTATTTTCAACTCCTCATGGAGATGATGACATAAAATATCATGGCCTTTGTCTTATTTTAACTAAATGCTTCATTTTGGTCTATAATGATGTCTCCAAGACCTATGACATCTAGATTAATTTTGACGTCAAGAATCCATGATAAATATAGAAAATAACAATGTAAAGAAATTCACATAAAATACAATGATAATAAAATTTAATACGATCAATTTATCAATAAAAACAAAAATAGTACATGACATTGTTATACATCAACCACAAAGGATATTTCACCCAACTTTGGACTTGTAACTTGTAGGTTGGAGGTTTCCAACCTATATATCGAATATATAAACACATAATAGAATTTTGATGTGAATGGAAGATGCAATTCCAATGAGGACAAAATCTTTTAATAAACACAAATCATACTTATAATTTGCAAAAATATGAATATAAAATTTAAATAGTAATAAATATAATGATGAATAAAATTTTTAAAAAATCTTACTTAAATTTATATTGAAATGAATATAAGAGATAAATATATTTTTTTACTTCTTGTAAACAAACCAAATATAAATGATCTTTTTCAAGATAAAAGCGAGGAGCAATTCATATTGATAATATTTTATGGAAATATATATTTAAAAACATACAATATACTCAATAAAGAGTTAATAGAATAAACACACACTAATATATGTGTTATTTTTTTCTCAACAATGCACCTATTTATAGGCACATGTATGTAAATACTTATAAGCTTAAATGACATAAAAATATTTAGGTTCAAATGCACTTAGAGAGATTCAAATGAACTAGAGAATAATAACCGAAAACAATATAAGAGGGATGAATGAAGAAACCAAAATATTCACGCATACAATATATGATTTTATAAAATAAGTGTTATTTTTCTTGATTTATAGTTATGTTTTTTACTTGTTATTAAAAAACATATTAATTCCTTTGTGTTAGAAAAAATATTCGACCTGCAACTAGGTGAGTTAAACAGACGTATTGATGTTTTCTTCTTCTATTTATTGGCATAAATAATTCATGATTTATTTAATTAAATGCATGTATAAAATTTTTAGTTTATAATTATTACTTTGTTGTAAAAAAATGCATTTGAAAAGCTTGAATAATAATAATTTTTTTTAAAAGTATTTGACTTGTGATGAAATGCGAATTAAATAATTAGTAATACATCTAAAAGAGTTGAATTATATAAACAATATAGAAGGTGGGTATTTTCTTTTTCTATTTTCCCCACTTTTGTTTCTTTTGTTTTTTATTTTATTTTTATTATCATGTGCTTAATTTTGAATTAATTTTAATTTATTTGCTATGATATTATAGTGATGTCAAATAAAAGTTCTTGACATTTGATTTATAATTGGTTTGTCTTGATTTTATAAACATTATTTTTTGTTAATATATAATTAATTTTATTACATCAAAATATATATATATTTTTTTAAATTATTTCGATATAAACACATGAAAATGATTTAAAAAATTAAAAAAATCAATTTAAAAAATAAAATAAATTTAATATTTTTTAAAAATACTTTTAAAATGTAATAAAATGCAGTGATTTAGTGAGAATATTAAATTAATTCTTTGTAGAGTAATGTTTTTCAATAATAAAAAAAATAATTCGAGCTACAACGTAACGGTAGATCTATAGAGTAGTCGTTTTTTTGGTGGACCATGATTGAACTGTTTAACTTGGTAATGTCTGTTTCAAGAGTGCAGAGGTGCTGAGCTCTGGCACATCACTCTTGGAACCTGTCATCAATCAGTGACAAGTCTTGATATAATGGACACGGAGCTTCTCTTGGGTTCTAAAATGGATCGTCCTCCAATTTAGGAGAGAGAGAGAGCGTTATCATTCAATTGTTCATCTCAAAGAGAAGTATAGAAAATAAAATTGTAGCCTGAACTTGGCCTGAAGATTATTATAATCATTTTGAAATACAAAATTGGCTTCCTAAGAAATTCTCTATACAGCATAAACTGCATATCCTAAATTCCACAATTCCCCCCTCACAATGCTTGCTCGATATTATATTCAATATCGAGCTGATGAAATTGTCATATGTATAGCGTATTGCCGTGTAAAATTGTATTGTAAGGTTCAGGACTGAGATGTTTATCCTAAATTGCAAGAATCCCAGTGGAGAAGACGGGGCTTGTCTTGAAAGGCGAGCTTGAAACATCTGCAGATCTTGCAACTTCTGATATGCACTGTTCTTTGCGCTCGTCAATCATTATTTGACTCGACCTGCACTCCACGCTGCAGAATGCTTTCTCTCCCCTGTAAACATGCAAGAACACAAACGTTTAATTTCATGCTTCAATAACGGATGTAAGAACACACCTGGAAATTAATATCTAAAGAAAACTTCAAGGAGCCGGGAGAGAAATTGCAGTACCTGTACATGTAGATGTCTCTGCCATGGAGTTTTTTCCTGCACAAGTGGCATGAACTCAGAAAATCTGAAGTGGGATACAAGGAAACATCCTCGACTGCTTCGGCAGGAAATTTCTTAAGAACAGAAGCACAACCCATGTTCTCACATCTTCTATCATGCCCTCGTTTCCCATGTTCACCTCCATCATAGTACACCCTGGTGAAGGATTGATTAGGAGCATGGATGGTGACATATGTATAGTCTTCCAAGCTCTCCATATCCATTTCCTCAAAACCGCAGCTAAATTTCTCACAATTTTTACCTGAAATAACCGGAACCGGAACCGGAACTGATCTATTCAAATTTGACCTACAGATAGCATACTTGGCCAAAACTTCATGCCCCATATCAGGATTAGAAGACTTGTCTAGGGCTGCAACAATACCCAATCCAACGCCACCAAGATCAGAATAATTCTTTAGACCTTTTGGCGACTGATTTTTGTAGTCAAATGGACTTCTAGGACTAATGCTTGCATCCATGAACTTGGCACGGTTGCCTGGGACCAACAGCTCCGACAATCTTCCGATCATCGGATTTGTTCTCTTGCCTATCATCGTTAAAATCTAAATAAATCTGCAAGAACACAGAATGAGATGTTGGGGTGGTTTATAAGGGGATAGGAAATTCACCACCAATGATTTGATTTTCTCTTTCCAATTTATTTTATTATTATGGAGTAGTTGGACTTTGGGGCCATGGTTTTTTGGAGCTATACAATAATTTTGATTGTTTGCCAGGAAAGAAGGGCCCCACCAGTGAATTATTTTCCACTTTTATTTTCATTTTCTAATTTTATAGTACATATATTTTTAAATTAAAAAATATATCTGCTGCATAAAGAGTTTAAAATTAAAAAATCAAGCTACTGGGCAAATTCTTTTTCCTTTTCTTTTCCTCGCTCAGCTCGCTATAATTATTTAATAGATTCCCCAGGAAAATATATTACAACTTGCCCGGTGGGACCCACTCATCTAATGATTGAGACTTATCTTGGAATCTAGCCCACCACCAAAAGATTCCAGTTACGTGTCGAAAATGTCAAGCAAGAAGAGGGGCGAGGAATTATTACCAACACCACCATGGGCCAACTGATTGGAGGCCCACGTTTTCGGTATCCCGAAGGTGGTTTTCTTTTCTGTCCTTTATGTCATGTCAGTTTCTTCAGACTGTAATGAAAATTCATATATTTTTTAAATTATTTTAAGTTATTATTTAAAATTGAAAAACAAATCTCTTTTATATTTAAGTGTTTGGATATTTGTTGAAGGGCTGGGGGGATGGATTTCGCCAAAACCATGTGCCTGGATATACGGTGTCGTGGTGGCATATTCTAATAGAAAAATAAATAAATAGAAAAGAGCAATCAAGATAGCGAAATTTTTGTTCACTACGAGAATAAAGATCTGACTCCTTTTTCATCCACTAATTGGAGAGGAAAAAAAAAAGGGCATAACTTTTTATAGATATTACGTTAGCCATTTCACTATCATTTTGTTTTAATTATATATATATATATAAAAGCATAATATTTTTATTTTAATCAAAGACCGGTTCACTCTATGTTTTGTTCTTAAAGTTAATTTAACTTCGACGTTTGACACGGTTTTCAAAGACATGGAAATAAAACCAAATCTCATATAAGAGTTGTTTTACACTTTGTTTTAAAAATATTAAAGTATTTTTATTTTTATTTTAAATTAATTTATTTTGGTATTTTTAGATTATTTTTATTTGTTAATGTCAAAATGATTTTTAAAAATTAAAAAATATTTTGATATATTTTTAAATAAAAATCACTTTAAAAAACAACCTTAGCCACACGCTCAACACAACCTCTTATTCCTTTACGATAAGGGGACTACTATATAACTCCACTAAAAATTAAGTTCTTAATTATAGTTAATCCTGAGCTCGAAGGAAGAATCGAATGATAGATAATATATTGGTAAATGAAATAATAAATAGTTAATTGAATTGTCGACACTTAATTACAAAGTCATGTTCCTATCTATTTCAACATCCTTACCAAGACAAGTGTCTTGTGTAAGAATGACTATGACTCTATCATAACTTTGTGATTATCTTTTCTGTAAGTTGACATAACCATATGTGCCAATTATTAATATCTTTTTCTTTTTGAGAAAGCATTCATTTACCTTACTTTAAACTTGTTATTGCTAATATTAGAGCTAACTATACAAAGATGAAAAACACAACACAAATGATTTATCCATAATAATATCTAAAAAAAAAAAAAACTTGCTAATTTTCTCCCAATAAAGGCTTTGATCTTTTAATGTCATACTGTTTAATTCTCGATGATAAAATTGTTTGAGTATCAAATAAAGGAAAACACTTTTTATTGTGCTTTGTTAAGAGGTGGGTGATAACTATTTTCTTTTTCACTTAGTTATCTTATACTTAGTCTCAATATTTTGTACCTATCCTAATTCTAATATTTCCTTCAAAGTAAAGATATTCACAGGGCATAATGCTGTTTTTCTTTTTTATTAAGAAAAAGTCATCATAGAATACATTTTGTTTAACTTGATGAAATGAGCAAAGCAACTATCTCGCCAAATATATGTTTTAGATCTTGTATGCAAAAATATTTTATTTTCATAAGGTCATATTGATTATCGCCAATATATATCTAAGACATCACTTAATAAGAATGAAAATCTCCTTTCATGACCTAAAAATAAGAATATCATATATGTGAACTCAAAGCCACCTAGTTCTCCCTGAAACGCATTGTGGTATAATTGTTAAACAAACATCTAGGGTAAAACACTGCTTTAGTGTGATCCATGAGAGTGGTACAAAAAAAGAGGCAAACTTTAAAACCATACATGTCATTATTGATCACGTAATTATATTCAAAATGAACTAAGATAAATTTGAAACGCATTGTGGCACAATTGTTAACCAAACATCTGGGGTAAAACACTATTTTAGTGTGATCCATAAGAGTGGTACAAAATAGAAGCAAACTTTAAAACCATACATGTCATTATTGATCACGTAATTATATTAAAAATGAACTAAGATAAATTTGAAACGCATTGTGGCACAATTGTTAACCAAACTTTTAGGGTGAAACATTATTTTAGTGTGATCCATAAGAATGGTACAAAATAAAGGCAAACTTTAAAACTATACATTTCATTATTGATCATGTAATTATATTAAAAATGAACTAAGATAAATTTGACCTTCCATATATACACTTGAGGTGAAAAATATTAGGATACATTCCCATGATTTGCACTCCAACAATGATGTATGACATATGTGAGTGTGGTTATGTCAACTCTAATTTTTTAATAAAAATAAAATTTTAAACTCTAAATTAAAATTCTAACTTGTGGGAATGTATCTTCTTCTTCTTGTTTTTTTTTAATTTTTATTGTCTTCAGTTTTCATGTGAAAACAATATTTTATAAATAGAGGTTTTCAATTCAAAATTCCCTTTTGTTTTGTAAGAGTTACAAATTTAAAACTACCACTCATTTTTTTTAACAAGTGCAGTGGTAATAACATTAGCACAACTCTCATTATCAATATTCATACTATATATCTTATTATTTATATGGAATCTAGTACAGAAGATGCTTTCTATTTGTTGCTCTACATCATTCTTTTTAATTTGAACATTAATAATATTTATCCAAAGCTTCTCCATCATCTATAAACTCAACATCACAAAAATCATCCCTTTTATTTTCTTTTTTTTAGCTAAAATAATCATATACCAAAACTCTTCCATATTTATGGGCTCTGTGATGCTCAAACCTAGCACCATGTTCACGATCAAAATCCCTAAACTTTTCATTTTTTTCCTATAGATTTCTTTGGATGTGAAATATCTTGTCTCACATACTTTTTACCTTTAAGATTATTATGGTTTGACCAATCTTAAAGGCTAACTATTTCGGTTGTCATTTCAACCATCTTATTCATAATCTCTCCAAACTTCATTTCTTAAACTTTGATTATTATTTCATAGCCAACTAACATCGTTAAGAATATATTTTCTTTTCTAGATTATTCTTATCTTTTGGCGATCATGATCCACTTTTAATTGACATCGTTAAGATAAAAAATCAAGTTAGTAGTAAGCAAAAATATGTTCTATCCTTACACATTTTATTATACATTGACACTCGGTAGATGTCACTCCCCTTGAGTTTCACATAAAAGTGAAGAAATGACAACAATATATCTAATAATGAAAGCAAAAAAAATTGATTTGATTAATGGTTCCATGTTTATGGAAAACCTTTAATTTTGCAGCCTAAACCCTACTTGTTTTTATGTGATTTTTTCTTATTATTTTTTATCTTAGACAACCATATCACAATTTGCATCTTTTTTTAAGCTTTGCCACAACTATATCATTATAACCTTGTAATAAAAATAACCTTGTAATAAAAAAACACAAACATTAGGAATACAAGGACCAAGTTCATTAATGTTAACATATATTTCCCTATATATACGTAAAATCATAAATATGTTAGAAAAACAGGGAGCTTAATCTCATTATATTTTTTCTATTTCACCTCAAAAGGAATTTATAGCTGAAAATATAAATAAGGAGACCCAAAAGTTTTATCATGAACATGGGGGAGTTTGACCACATGATGATTTTGGTTATGTTTTTAAAGCATGTGAGATTTATGTATTTGACAAATACCATCTTCCAATTATTTTATTTACAATTTAATCCTATGATTTATTGGTGCTCATTTTTTTCTTTTAATTTCATCATTCATTTTTTTTAATTTTTTTTCGCTTGTTTTCTATGTTGTTATTGTTATCTCAAACAAATTTTATTGTATTTGATTAGTGATCAATTTTTCAGAGTATTTATTTTTATCATTTTATCAGAAAGTAAAATAGTTCAAAAAGTAATAAAGTTGTTAATTATAGTGGAGTACATGTTCTAGATCTTGAGTGAAGCTATGAAACCCTAATTGATTCAATATATTATCATCTCAATATAAAAAATATTAGTATTGATTTTTTTTAAAAGCCAAACAATATTTTTTTACCAATTATTTGGGTTATTTTTGAACCTATTAAATCTACGATGTTATGTCAAGACAACTCTTATATATCTTAATTTTAAATTAAGAAATAAGTTAAATTAGATCAGTATTTTACTATAGAAAAATTACGGTAGCAATAGACACAAATTGTAACAATAAAATTATTATTTTACCCCTTAATACACAGTATTTTTAGCCTTGGACTTAGGGGTATTTTCAAATTTTTATATTTTTTGCATAGTAAAATAACCACAATACCCTCAAATAAAACAAAAACCAAGAGTTGCCTCTGGGGGTGTCACTGCAATTTTCACATTTTCATTGCAAAAACAACTCTTTTACCCTCAAACAAGATAAAACGTAAAAGTTGTTTGCGGGGGTGTTTCGGGCATTTCGCATTGTTTGAAAATGTATAAATACAGATATGCCCCTATATAAGATAAAATACAAGAGTTGGTTGTAAGAGTGTTTTAGGTAATTTACTGCTTTTTTATTATTATTTTCTATCGAATACTGATGGCGTGTTTGTCAAATGCTCAAACGGTATTTGGCCTCATGCACTCTTTGGTGGCAAGTGTGGCGTCGTTTGATGGTAAAAAATATCCATCCAATGTCTCTATAGATTCACTACCATGTCCTTTTCCTCATGGTGGGACATGTGGTCTCACACGATGGCCGGTGACGTGACGGTGACTGGTTAATACTTTTTCTCATTTTCTCTTTCCTACATGCTAAATTATATGACAATCCCATTTGTTTATGGTTTTTTCATTTCGGTCCCTGATTTTATGATTGTTTTGTATAGTCTTGATTTCTATTATATAAATTTTGATATGTTTCAATTGCGTTCTTCAATTGAAATTGATTATACATTTTAGTTCATTTTAGTCCTTATTCTTTTAATTTTAGGATTGATTTTAAATCCCGTAATATTTTTGGTATAAAAGTTTTAGTCTTTTTAAATTCTGTCATTCGATTGAAATTGATTATATATTTTGGTTTTATTTTAGTCCTTATTCTTTTAATTTTAGGATTGATTTTAAATCCCATAATATTTTTGGTATAAAAGTTTTAGTCTTTTTAAATTCTGTCATTCGATTGAAATTGATTATATATTTTGGTTTCATTTTAGTCCTTATTCTTTTAATTTTTGGATTGGTTCTAAATATCGTAATATTTTTGGTATAAAAGTTTGAATTTTTTCAATTTTGTTCTTTGATTGAATTCAATCATTTTTTTTTATTTCGATAATTATACTTTGATTTTTTTAAATTTTAATTTCTTTATTTTTTATAAATATTTATGAATTAGTCCCTATTTTTTTCATGTTTATATATATATATATATATATATATATATATATATATATATTTATAAATATTTATGAATTAGTCCCTATTTTTTTCATGTTTATATATATATATATATATATATGCTCTAAATTTTAATTTAATTTTTTTTTTGTTGAGGTTTTATGTTTTTTTTTTTAATTTAGTCATTTAATTTTAATTTGTGTTTGTGATCATTTGAAAAATGATCTTTCTTATTTTTTACCTGTTTTTTTTATTTCTTCAAGTGAAATGATTTTTTAAAATCAAATAATATTTATTTTTATTTTGTCATTTATTTTTTGTTTTTTTATGTTATTTTTGTTAGAAATTGAATTTTTGTTTTTATTTTCAATTGGAAAATATTTTGATGAAATTCTCTGCAATGGGGTACCAATACAAGTCATATCTTGTTGGAAAGACCATGATAATATAATAGAAAAGCAATTCATAAGGGGGTTAAAAATATGTATACCATTATAAATAGTGGTAAAACCATTGTTCTTATACCTTTTACACCCAAATAGGTGTATGATGATCAAATAAAGTTAAAAGTGAGCATGTGCGATGAGGAGAGAGAAGACCATTAGATTCAACCACAACCAAAACCACTATAACCCATTCGAACACCCATCCAAACACAAATAAATATTCGGCCAACACTTCAAACAAATAAGACCATGTGAACATAGCTCAAAAACATCCAAATATGGTTGAGAGTGGTGGTAAAACAAGAGGAGTGAAGAAAGTCAAGAAAAGTGATGAAAATTATGTGTATAAACAAAGGATACAACCCAATTTTTATGCTAATAAGGGTGAGATCAGATATGCATATTTCATTAACAAGTCAATGATTTTTTTTTATGTACAGAGGGGCTTACTTGAATACTAATGATATTGATCATATTTTGCCTAGTGTTGCTATTTCTTTGTTGTAGGAGTTTGATGATATTTTTCCTGACGATACTCTTAGCGGATTATGACCAATAAGGGAGATAGAGCATCAGATTGATTTCATACCTAGAGTTTCAATTCCTAATTGACCAGCCTATAGAAGCAATCCTGAGGAGATGAAAAAGCTTCAAAGGAAAGTTGATGAGCTGATGGAAAATGGCTATATTTATGAGAGTATAAGCTTATGTGCTGTACCCGTTCTACTAGTGCCTGAGAAGGATGGAACATGAAGGATGTGTGTTGAATGTCGGCCCATCAATAACATAATGATAAAGTATAAACTCTGCATTTCTAGTCTTAATGACATGTTAGATGAGTTACATGGATATTATATTTTCTCTAAAAATGACTTGAAAAATAGGTGCCATCATATTAGGATAAAGAGGGTGATGAGTGGAAAACTACATCTAGACAAAACATGGTTTGTATGAATGGTTAGTAATGCTGTTTGGATTTACAAATGCAACTTGTACATTTATACATTTAATGAATCATGTTCTACGTGCATTCACAAGTGAGTTTATAGCTGTGTTTTTTGATAACATTCTAATCTATAACAAGAACTTATCTGAGCATCTTGATCATTTGCGTAATGTACTTAATGTATTGCATTGTGAGAAATTGTATGCTAACCTTAAAAAGTGTGTCTTTTGCATGGAAAAAATTATGTTTTTTGGCTATATTGTAACTGCTTAGGGTATCGAGATGGACAAGAAAAAAGTTTAGGCCATCCAGGATTAGCTTACACCAAAATCAGTAAGTGAGGTAAAGAGGTTTCATGGGTTAGCTAGTTTTTACAAGTGTTTTGTGAAAGATTTGAGTATAATAGTTGTACCCTTGAATGAAGTTGTTAAAAGGTCAGTTGAGTTTAAATATGGAGAGTAATAAGAATTGACTTTTGTTCTTTTAAAAGATAAATTATGTTTTGCATTTGTATTGACTTTGCTTGACTTTACAAAATCATTTAAAATAGAATGTGATGCATCTGGAATGAGAATAGGTGCTGTTTTGATGCAGCATCAGATACCTATTACATATTTCAGTGAGAAGTTAGGTGGAGCGACCTTGAACTATCCCACTTATGACAAAGAACTCTATGCATTAGTAAGAGCACTTGAGACATGAAACATTACTTATGACAAAAAAAGTTTGTAATCCATTCAGATCATGAGTTTTTGAAATATCTGAATGGACAAGGTAAGTTGAAAAGAACAAACATTACACTTCTAAAGCAAATAAGGAATGTAAACTAGTTTTTTTTCCAACTTGATGAATGAGTTTGAGTGCACATGTGTAAAGAATGATTTCCTAACAAAAAAAAAATCAAAATTACAGCGTCATGGTGATGGTCCATTCCTGGTTTTAGAGAGAATAAATGACAACACATACAAAACTGACCTTCTAGGTGAGTATGGTGTTAGTGCTACATTTAATGTTGCTGATTTTTATGTTGTTTGACCCTAATTTTAATTCAAGGTTGAATCCTTTCGAGTAAAGAAGGGATGATTTGGACCAGCCTAAAAACACCAACAAAGACATATTACATGTTCCATATGGTCTAATGACCCGATTTAAGACAAAGACATTGAAAGAGATAGTGAATGTATTGGTTTTAAAGGTATCAAGAGAAGATACTAGTACATCTTATCCATATACAAGAAGGGTCTAATACAATCTTATTAGGCCATGAAGTGATGACAGCAAAGAAAACAAAAGAATGCTACTAGAACTTAGAAATAACATGGATGACTACATTTTCTTTTTGTTTTTAGGATTAAAGGGCTCGATAGAAGGCTATAAATAAGCCTTGAATAAACTCTATGATAATTTAGTTCCTTCTCTTCTTCTCATGGAAAAACATGGATTTAATATTATAGGTTTTCTTTTATTTTGTTAATTACAGCCTAAGATTTGTTTGATCTTAATTAACACTTTATTTTCACCTAGGATCCAAGGCTTGTTTGGATTAAGTTATGGGCTTATCAGTTTAGAGTTTTGAGTCAATTTTGAGTTGACCTCATATAAATCCACATAAAGGATCTATTAGGGTTTATTTTCAAGAACTATATAAATGCATGTAAGCTAAATTTGAGCAGCCTATGATATTACTTGTGAATTTTCTAGTTTTAAAGTGTGAAAATGATTCTTGCATTCTTTAGTTCTTAAACGAATTGAATTTGATTTATCGAAGATTAGCATGTTTCGTGGCATTATTCTACTCATTTCAATAGTGTTAATGTCTTAGGGCAAGTTTCCATTGCATCACAATCCTATCAGACTTATTTTGGCTTTCTACGATTAGATCTCAGTATTGATTATGGGTTGTGTGACCACGTGATCACGAGGTTCGCATTATATATCTTCATAACCTTGTAATAAAGAAACACAAACATTTGGAAGACAAGGATCAAGTTCATTAATGCTAAAATATATTTCCCTAGTATTAGATTTGATGATTCCATGTTTATGGAAAACCCTTAATTTTGCATCATTAATGTTAAAATATATTTCCCTATACATAAGTAAAATCATAAGTATATTAGAAAAATAAGTAGTTCAATCTCATTTTGTTTATTCTATTTCACCTCGAAAGGAATCTATAGCTGAAAATACAAAAAAGGAGACCAATGAGTTTTATCATGAACATGGTGTGAGGTTTTGGTAAAATGAAGTGTTAATATGTTTGATCACATGATGATTTTTTTAAAAAAGCAAAACAATGGTTTATACCAATTATCAAGGTTATTTTTGAATCGGTCAAATCGACGAGGTTATGTAAAGACACTCTTATATACGATATCAAAATAGAATTAGGTTAAGGTAGAATTGAGTGTCCAAATGAAACCTCTAGTATACGATATCAAAATAAGCCCACATTTAATATATGGTGCGATATTAATGCCAATACATAGAAATTTAAGTTTCAATTCATTCTATGGTGTTTTGCTTATACTTCACTAAGGTAGTGTTTCTATAACAGAAATGAATCTCGAAAATAAACCTCAAGTAAAATTTATTAGAATAAGCCTAAATTTGACATGTGAGGCTATCTGAACCCCAATAGTTGAAATATTGATTTTAATCGATTCTGATGTGGTTTTCTTATGTTTCCCCAGAGTTATGTTTTTTGCGGTAAAACTTTAATGATTCTTCAAATTTCAACTAGTGCCTCTATCTCTCTTTCGTTTTCTTTTCTCTTTTTTTAAATATCTTGAATCTTTTTTTTTCTTTTCTTAATATACTGAAACAACAAGATAGACAAAAATGAAATATAAGTTCTCTTTCTTTTTTTTTTACTAGATGATGCAGACATGAAGAACAAGGATGAACACAAATACTGAAAAACTTTAAGGAACACTAAAATAAAAATAAAAATAACAGAATAATAGGACATTTTTTTGGAGCCTAGCTTTGATACCACCTGAAACGAACCTCGTGATCACGCAACCCGCAACTAAGAATGAGATATGATCCCGGAAAGCCAAAATAGGTTTGATAAGAGTGTGACACGGTGGAAACCTGCCCCAAGGCACCACCACTATTGGAATGAGTAGAATGACATCACGAAACCAATCAGTCTTCGATAAGTCGGATTCATTTCGTTCAAGAACTAAAGAATACAAGAATCACTCTCACACATAAAACTGAAAATTTCAGAAATAATATTAATCAATGGCTACCAAAATTTAGGTTACATGAGTTTAAATAGTTCTTGAAAAAATAACATTAATGGACCCCTTATGTGGACTTAAAAGAGGTTTACTGAAAACTGACCCAAAATCCTAAGTTGGAAATCCCATGACTTAATCCAAATAAGTCTTCGATCCTATTTGAGGACAAAATCTTAATTAAACCCAAACAAGCCTTGGGTCTTAGCTAACAAAATTAAATAAAGCCCATAAGGTTTATTTATAGCCTTCCATCTAGCCCATTACTCTTATGTTTCCAACTTGTATTAGGATTCTTTTAGCTCCTTTGATGTCCTCACTTCATAACCCAAATAAAATTGTGTTAGACCCCTCATGCATATAGATAAGATGTACTAGGGTCTATTTTTGATACTTCAATGATCCTTGCAATTTTGCCTTGGTTGAAACCTTCAAAACCACGAATCAATCCCTTGAACATGTAATAGGTCCTTGCTGGTATTTCTGGGCCGGTTTGCATCACAACTCTTACATATGTTAATTTTAATTTAATACTAAAATAAGAGATGGGTTTTGAGTCTTTAAAATCAGTTTATATTTTATATTAGAGTCATTTTTTTTCTATTTTACCACACGCACAACTTTGTTTGTGTTATGCATACAAGTGAGTTCTAAAAACAACCATAAATTCTTCAAAAGAAACTATATTTGGCCAATAATCTAACTCGTACAGCTACATGAATTCTGGACAAACTACAAATCCGAGAGCCGTAGAAGTCGTTCCTTCAAAAACCCTAATTAGATAAATTCAAAATGTGGATAATGACGGGGTTGCCTATAAATAGATAGAATTTAGAGGTCAGCGTGTCCCTGTATTAGGCTTGATACTTTCCTATATATACACAAGTCTACATTCATATCTCAGAGCAATTATATCTGAGTTTTTCAGGTTTAAGCAATCATGCGGGGTTCCTGGGTCAGTATTCTTCTCATTGCGAGCTTAAGTTTGATAGGTTCCTGCTCAGCAGCAGCAGTTGAATATGATTCTAGTGCTGTTATCATCAATGGCGAAAGAAAGATTATTCTCTCAGGATCAATTCACTATCCTCGGAGCACTGTTGAGGTAATAATATATATCGAGCAAAGAAAATGTTGCAGAAAAGTTTAAAAAACCATCACATTGTCTTAAAACATGGTGTGTGTGTGTTCACTTAACCGGGTCTTGTCTGCAGATGTGGTCAGATTTAATTCAGAAAGCAAAGGATGGAGGACTTGATACGATTGAAACGTATATTTTCTGGAATGCACATGAGCCTCGCCGTCGTGAGGTGGGAAACTCACCTGCTTTTATATTCGAGGCTGCCTTAATTTGCCTGCGATTTATAATTTAGATTGTGCCATTCTTTGATTTTGTCATGACAGTACAATTTCACGGGCAACCTGGACTTTGTAAAGTTTTTCCAAAAAGTGCAAGAAGCAGGGCTACATGGCATTCTCCGAATAGGTCCTTATGCCTGTGCTGAATGGAACTACGGGTATCAAGTTTTCACCTTTCCTTTTCTTCCTTCTTAAGCTTTCAATTGTGGACTTGATACAGCAGGATTTACCATATTAGTTATCTGTTCTCAACTGTATCAGGGGCTTCCCTGTGTGGCTACACAATATTCCAGAAATCAAATTCAGGACAGACAATGAGATTTTCAAGGTTTGAGCTGGTCAACTGTTTTTATTTTGCTTTCTAATGAGCCCATTGCTGAACTATATATAGATTAGACCCTCCTTATCCATGTGAGATCATCATGGCCTTGGCCATGGCCAGGCCTCTCTAATAATTTCCCAAACTCTAAACAAACGGGCTTATACAATGGTTCAAAATTTATCGTTGTTTTCTTCGGTGTTGTTCGGCAGCATACATTGATTATAATGACAAGAAGTAATCTCAACCTTACTCTTTTTTTTTGCACAGAATGAAATGCAGACTTTTACAACCAAGATTGTGAACATGGCTAAAGAAGCAAAGCTTTTTGCATCGCAAGGAGGACCGATAATTCTCGCACAGGTTTGCCGGATTACAGCCATCTTTTTTTAATCCACAATTACACACATATTTCTAGTAGCATTAATTGCTTCTAATCTCACTCCTAAATTTGAATATATCAGATAGAGAACGAATATGGAAATATAATGGGACCTTATGGAGAAGCAGGGAAATCATACGTTCAGTGGTGCGCACAAATGGCTGTAGCCCAAAATATTGGTGTACCTTGGATTATGTGCCAGCAGAGCGATGCTCCATCATCCGTGGTATTTATTGCATTTTCTTCATCGCTTCTATCTTTTTTGTTGATCATTTGTATTTCAGTTTCATTTATCATGTAGGTATCTTTGATCACTCATTTCTTTTATGTTGCCCTGATAGATTAACACATGCAATGGATTCTACTGCGATGCATTTACCCCAAACAATCCAAAAAATCTGAAAATATGGACTGAAAACTGGACGGGATGGTAAGAACATCTTTCTTCCCCTACAGTCATATGATTAATCACAATGAGTCTGGATCCTGACACACAGTTTCCTTGTAGGTTCAAGAAATGGGGCCAAAAAGATCCACACAGGACTGCTGAAGATTTAGCCTTTTCAGTTGCACGCTTTTTCCAGCAGAATGGAGTGGTGCAGAACTACTACATGGTCGATCTCTCCCCAGCTTAATCTGTTTTCACTGCTTTTCAAGCCTGTGATCTTCAAATGCTTACTTTTATTTGTTCCCTTGTTTGTTTGTATATATAATCTCAGTATCACGGAGGAACCAACTTTGGACGCACGTCAGGAGGTCCATATATCACAACATCTTATGACTACGATGCACCACTTGATGAATACGGTAATCACTGAGTTAATTTAAGTAATCACGTGCCTGCATTAATATTGAAACATTGAAAACAAAGTGTTCAGAAAATTACTCGTCTGCTTTTCCATCACCTCTAATGAGTTTTTCATGGCCAAGAAAATTGATAAGATCTGTGATCGTAACGTCTCAATTGATCCCTTGTCTGCTGAGCACTGTGCTTAACCACCCAAAAAACATTTTCAATCTGAATTTTCAGGAAATTTAAACCAGCCCAAGTGGGGACACCTCAAAAAGCTGCATGCAGCACTTAAATTGGGGGAGAAGATTCTGACTAACAGCACAGTGAAAGCAACAAAATATTCAGATGGGTGGGTTGAGGTAAGTGAAAAAACAGACAAGATATCAATCAATATCACAAATATGAAATGAGCATCAGTTTATACAAGTTTGTGCTGTACGTCATCAGCTGACCACGTTCACCAGCAACATTAATGGGGAGAGATTGTGTTTCCTGAGCAACACTAAAATGGATGATCTTAATGTTGACTTGCAACAAGATGGAAACTACTCTGTGCCTGCTTGGTCTGTTAGTATTCTCCAAGACTGTAACCAGGAAATTTACAACACTGCAAAGGTAAAACCAAAGCATTTCTCCTGTGATCATGTTTTTGCATTTCCATTTCTCAATGTACTTAAAACATTAAGATCTGTTTTAACTCTACAGGTTAATGTCCAAACCTCCTTGATTGTAAAGAAATTACATGAGAATGATACACCTCAAAAACTCTCCTGGGAGTGGGCACCAGAGCCAACTAAAGCCGCACTCCTCGGACGAGGAGGTTTTAAAGCGACTCAGCTTCTTGAACAAAAGGCGGCAACAAATGATCAAAGTGACTACTTGTGGTACATGACTAGGTACGTATTAATTGATTTCTTCTTGTGCTATGAAATATTTCACCCTCGTTGTCACTCTCCACTTTCATCTATGCAAAACAGAGTTGTCAATAATGGGACATCCATGAAGAATGTGACGTTGCGTGTGAAGTATTCAGGGCAATTCCTTCATGCTTTTGTTAATGGGAAGGAGATAGGTAAGATCTTCCTTAATTCAGATCAGTCTTTAGGATAATCATCAACATTGCGCGGTCGTTCATGCTCGTCTAAACCCGATTGTATATTGAAATATAACAGGTTCCCAAAATGATTACTCTTTCACATTCGAGAAGCCTGCTTTGCTTAAACCCGGGAGAAACATTATTTCTTTGCTCAGTGCTACTGTTGGACTTCAGGTACTCATGCTTACAATAGTTCGCACAGTTCATCGAGTTCAGCTTCCATTTCCATTAGCATCTGTAAATTCAATGAAGGAATTCTCACAAAATTCCCTGTCTTATTTTTCCTCACAGAACTATGGTGAATTTTTTGATGAAGGACCTGAAGGCATAGCAGGAGGTCCCGTTGAGTTGATCGACAACAGCAACACCACCACTGATTTATCATCAAACGAGTGGAGTTATAAGGTAAATTTAACGGAAGCGGCCGGTAGTGTATGGATTTTGTGCACACTTATGATGCCTGATCTAATCATCTATATATATTTGGCATAAGGTTGGATTGGTCGGTGAGGGGAGACGATTCTACAACCCAACTTCAGGCCATGCAAAATGGGTCTCAGGTAATCTTCGTGTGGGGAGTGCCATGACCTGGTATAAGGTATGCTTCTCAATCCTCAATAGAACCTCATGCCAAAGAAATGCCTCATGATCAGTTGATATAAAATTAATTGTCTTCAAAAAATATGTCAGCAATCACTGATCAGTTTCGAAAATTGTATCTTCTTCTAGACCACCTTCCGGGCTCCATCAGGAACCGAACCTGTGGTGGTAGACTTGCAAGGTATGGGCAAGGGTCATGCCTGGGTTAATGGGAATAGTCTAGGTCGCTTCTGGCCAACTTTGACTGCCGATCCCAACGGATGCGATGGCAAATGTGATTACCGAGGACAGTATAAGGAGAACAAATGCTTGTCAAATTGTGGCAATCCAACTCAAAGATGGTACTGTGTTATCAATAATTTCACTTATTATAAATCCTAAGATCAGGTATTTAAGGGATGGCATTGTATCAGGTACCATGTCCCGAGATCATTCATCAACAACGGCTCTAACACATTGATTTTGTTCGAGGAAATCGGAGGAAACCCTTCAAATGTTTCTTTCCAGATCACGGCGACTGAAACAATATGCGGAAATGCATATGAAGGAACCACATTAGAATTATCATGCAACGGTGGGGGAAGAACCATCTCAGATATCCAATTCGCCAGCTTTGGAGATGCGCAAGGGAGCACCTGCGGCTCATTCCAGAGAGGCAGTGTTGAGGCCAGTAGTAGCTTGTCTGTAGTTGAAAAGGTACTACATATCAAAACACAAACTGTCGCTATCAAACAACATGATGATTCTAGTCATTCGGTGCTTGTTGTTCATTTCCTAAAAACGTTTCTGGTTTTGCAGGCGTGCATAGGAAAGGAGAGTTGTTCAATAAACATCTTGAAAACAACATTTGCAGTAGAAGATAGCTTTGGCGTTGATAATAACAGGCTGGCTGTTCAAGCTGTTTGCAAATGATACAGTAAGAGTCATCGTCAAATGAATGAAAATTGTTCAAGGCAATTGGGTTTTGCTATCAAATATAACACAACCGATTTTGTAAACCATGAGTACAAGTCCTGAGAAATATGTTTGATGATGTCTCTATTTCCTTAAATCTGTACTCAAATCATCTGTTATTGTCTCGAGGTTTACCAAACTCGAGAACTATCATCGACCGTACAAGGATCAACAATTTCGATTGCAACCCTCTAGCAGATCTTCCTTGCATTTTATGATAGCATTTTCCATCTCATGTAACCAAATGCTTAATGCTCTCGCTGTTCTTTCCGAGCCTATTTTCAGCGACTACAATTGTTGTGTGTTGCCCTAGTGACGAACAAAATCCTAACCAACTTATACACACACATGAATATTAGTTAATATGATACATAATTTTCTTGATCAATTATGCTAACTGTTTTTGTTTCTTTTTTCTTTTTAAAAAATACTTAATTCTAAGCAAAGATAAATAGTAGTCTTGAAATCAAATGATACTTAGAAACTTAATTCCAATTAAATATAGATAGTATTTTTGTAAATCGAATGGAGTGTGAGTGTTCAATTTTATTCGTCAAGAAAAAAGTATGGGTGTAAAATATTTTATTTTCTAAGAAAGGATATATTTCATTTCTTAAGAAAAGGTTTAGGAATCTAATATTTCATTTCCTTAAAGAAAAAGGTATATTGTTCCAAACAATGTTACATAAATAATAAATAAAATAGAATTTAAAAGAAACAAGAAGTAAATAGCAATGCATAGATTGCATAAACGAGAGTTGTATATTTAGAGATGACCATCTACATGATCTATTTACATTCTTATAGGTTCAAGTCCTACAATTCCTCACTACATAAAAATTATCCATGAGCTTACAAAACTGTATTTTATCTCTTTGTCTCCTTCCTAGAAATCATGTTTTCTTACTAATTTGTGATTTTTACTAGTAAAAATAATATACACTCTTACTTAGAGAATGATTTGATCCTTCTGTTAATTACTTAAAATGTTATCTCTATGTTTGATTGTATTTTTGAAGTCAATCATATCCTCTAAAACTGTTACCTTGAACAATTTATCCATAAAATGGTATGATTATATATATATATAAACACATGTTAGGAAAAAGACATATTCATGCTCATCATTGAAAAAGATAGTGTAAACACTTAGGGTTAAACATAATAACACTTTGACAAGAAAGGAAATCCGGGATGAAAAAAGATAGGTAAGTCAGGGAAATAAAAATAAATGTGATGTAAATAGGGGGGCAATCCTGGAAATAAATTTAAAGGTATTATAGAAGGTAAACTAAAGATTTGGAATTTTTGTTTAAACCCTCATGGTGAAGACGAAACCATTAACGAGTTTTGATGAAAAAAGAATTAGAAATTTTAAAATTTATAAATGATGAAGAATAAAATGATATGATTTCACTTATACCACCATTTTAGGCTTAATGCAAGGTATTAAATTGAATGGGTCAAATAAGGAGTTAGTGAGATGAGTTTGAGGTCCGGATAAAAGTTGAGTTTGGAATTGAATTCAGGTTGCTTTGGGCAATTTTATGCCAATGGATAGGACTATTAATCTGACTGTTGTATTGGGCTAAAATTAATTGAGAAATTTTTGACACATCTATCTACCTTGGGTAAACATTTAAGGTAAATTAGATTTCAGTAAGACCTTACATGGACATTAGCAAACAAGTAAAGCATTTGAAAAATAACATATGAACTCATTAAGGGTATTGTTATCTTTAGACCTAAATTTCTTCTTTTCCCTTATATAACTCATTGTGTAGTTAGGGAAGAAGGGGAGGCCAAAATTTTGCCATGTTTTTCTTCTTCT
Source organism: Salix dunnii (assembly GCA_015731905.1). Lineage (NCBI taxonomy): Eukaryota > Viridiplantae > Streptophyta > Magnoliopsida > Malpighiales > Salicaceae > Salix > Salix dunnii. The sequence continues at coordinate 10,165,110 of CM027664.1, read as the reverse complement.
TTTCATTTTCTCTAAAATTATGTTTGAGAGGTTATGAGTTATTATGGGTGGAGAAAACAAACTAAAAGAAGGGTTGTAGGGAGAGAAACATGTTAGAGAGTAGAGAAAGGAGTTTGGAAAGAAATAGAAAGGCAAGAGAGAAGGAACTATGCAAAGAAAGTGATTTTGATCATAAAATTCAAATTCATATTGTAGTGCATTATTTATAATCTATTTTCATTGTTGTTTCAAGTTATTTTTATTATGGATGAATTCTAAATTTTAACCCTAGGGTTCATGGATTGAGAAATTGAATGAAAAGGCATATTAGTTATGAACTGATGAAGTTGAGATGATGGGAAAATAAGGTTATGCTTATGTGTTGTGAATTTGTATATGAATATGGGTAATGACAAAATTTATATTTAAAGCTATGAAAAGTAGCACTTGATAGTGTTTTAATGCATGAAAGCACCCAATTTAGTTGTCAAACTACTTATCTCTTTATGTTGAAATTCGGACAATTTTACCACTCGATTTGTATCTGAGTTTGGAATGAAAAACTAATGAAATTTACAGGCTTTTTTTCCCATGAAAGTTATAGTTATGGATGTCAATTTTCAAATAAAAAAAATATTGATTCATTTGATGTTGTAGAACTTCATATATAACTTAAAAATGGAGTAAAGATCTAAATTAAATCCAACCATATAGATTTTGTACTCTACTATATTAGTGATTTTAGGCATGAAATGGTATAACTAGGTGTTTATTTCTTCATAATTTTAGGTATAGATATTATCTTGCAAATAAAATTGACCTTGCTTAACTAGGATTTATAAAACTCCAAATATGATTCATAGATCTAGAAAAGGTATAAACCAAAACCTACTTTATAGATTTTGTGTACTATTGTAATGAGTGATTGTGGGCATGAAAATGGTAGAAATAGTTTATTCCTCATCAAATTTGTTTATTCATGTCCTATATTTCCAAAAAGAATAACCATGTTTAGAAAGAATATTCATAGCTTTAGCTATGATTAAAACAATGAATGGTGTTTTGGTTTGGTTAAACCAGACCATCCATAGTTATGAATTTTGAATGGCTGCTTGGAAGATTGTGCAAATGCATAATGAGTTTTAGTTGTGAACCTGTGTTTGAAATGTGTTGTATGGAATGGTGATGTTAAGGGGATTAAAAATAGAATGTGCGAGTAATAATTCTTGTTGTGTAAAATTAGAGAAAAGACATGCAAGGCAAGGCTTGAGTTTTAAGGAACTTGGGTAATTATGACTTATAATCCCCTTGGTTAGTTATTTCTTATCTTCTTTGGTTAATTTTTTAAATCATGATAGATTTCAACCTTCTATGATTTTTTTTTTTACATATCTAACATGTGAATGTTTACCTTTTGGTATAAACAATGCCTTTATATTCCTTTATTTTAGAACACATGAAGGGATATTATGTGTCATATAATGCTAAAATTAATTAACCATAAATGACATGGAAAGGAACATTTGTTACCCAAAAATATTCACCATCCATACCTGACATATCAACCAATTATTTCTTTTCAAAAATCATGCATGCTCTATCTTTTATATGAAATGTTTAGAAAACTATGAGAAATAATGTAGCTATAGTTTTCTTCTGTCATTCATCCTTCATAAAACCATCGGTTATTCCTTAAAAAAATTAAGATACTTTTCATAAAAAAAAAGAATTTAAAACCCTAAACCTATTATTTCTTATGAGAAAACATCAAAATAGTCATCTCAAGCTTTGTTGCACCAATTATATGGTCCTGATGCCATTATTTAGAAAAGAATTATTTTGGTGACAAAAGTATCAAACGAAGAAGAAGAAATTCGATGAAAGAGTTTTAACCAAAGACATACCTTTTGTATCGTTATTTTAGATTGTTCAATTTTTATTTTTGCAACTTATTGTAATTGCTTTGAGTTTTTATTGAATAAACAATATAGCTCAACAAACTATGTTTTTTTGTTAAAAGAAATATATTAATAACAAAATCAAGAATTATACTATAAAATTATTTATTTCAATGACATTTAAATTATCATTTTCCTTATAAAATATGATTCTATTTTCATATAAATAAATAGAACAATTTTGAAATGATGCAACCTTAGATACTTGACTTTTCAATAGTCACTCAACTTTATAATGAGTCTTTAATCAGTGTTATAAATGTTTTTTAATATTTTTTAATGCATATAATTTTTTATTTATTTTATTAAATACACCAACTTTTCGAATCACAATTAAAAATTACATTCATGAAGTCAGAATTCACTTAACAACTCATGTGTTTTCTTTCAAAAAAGTTTTTGATCTTGCGCGCAATGTTATTATAGTAATTTACGTTAACAAGTTGAGTTGGATGTTTTTAATTACTATATTAAATAAAAAAAAACTGTCAAGAAAAAGTCATGATAGAATACATGTTTAACTTGATGAAATGAGCAAAAAATGCATTGTGGCACATTGGTTAACTAAACATCTTGGGGGCAAAACACTATTTTAGTGCGATCGATGAGAGCGGTACAAAACATAGGCTAACTTTAAAACCATACATGTCATTATTAAATACCTAATCATATTCAAAATGAACTAAGATAAATTTGACCTTCCATTTATACAACAATTGAGGAGACAAAATTAAAATTATAACTAAATTTCTAGGCAGATTCAAGTTAGCTCGGGTCTTCTCGAAACAAGTGACCGGCTTTAAAACAATTTCTCTCTAGTTGCCCCATTCTGTACCCATCTTCCCCTTATATTAATCTTCCTTTGAATAGTAGTAATTTTAATTGTAGACGTATCTCCAATGCTAATCTAGCTAGCTGTCTCTCTTTCCCAAACAATGTTGTTTCGTTTATATTTATAAGACATCACCAACTGTCATTACCAAAGTCCTTGCATCTCAGCTATCCACGTAAGCTTTATTTGGCTTCATCCTAACCCTACGCACTAACACACTTTCTTTTCATTTGTAGGCAATCTTGTCGAGGAAACCATGTCGTCTCAGTCTTCATTTTAGTCCTTTAAGAGCAGTCAAACTATCATAGTATAACATATGTGAGTGTGGTTATGTCAACTCTAATTTTTGAATAAAAAAATTTAACTTGTGGGGATTTATCTTTTTTCTTTTAATGTTTTTTTTGTCTTCAGTTTTCATGTGAAAACAATATTTTAGAAAGATAGATTTTCAATTTAACATTCGTTTTGTTTTGTAAGAGGTACAAATACAAAACTATCACTCATTTTTTTAACAAGTGCAACGGTAATAACATTAGCACAACTCTCACAATCAATATTCATGCTATATATCTTATGATTCACATGGAATCTAGTATGGAAGATGTTCTCCATTTGTTTCTCCACATCCTCCTTCTTAACTTGAACATTAGTAATATTTATCCAAAGCTTCTTCATCATCTATAAACTCAACATCATGTAAATCATCCTTTTTATTTGCTTTTTTGTAGTTAAAATAATCATATAACCAAACTCTTCCATATTCATAGGCTTTACTTTGCTCGGACCTACCACCATGTTCATGATCAAAATCCCTAACCTTTTCATTTTTTTTACTATAGATTTCTTTGGACGTGAAATATCTTATCTCATAGACTTTTTACCCTTAGGACCTTTATGGATTGACCAATCCTAAAGGCTAGCTATTTCGATTCTCAATTCAACCATCTCCTTCGTAACCTCTCCAAACTTCATTTTCTTAAACTATGATTATTATTTCATAATCAAATAACATCGTTAAGAATACATTTTCTTTTCTAGATTATTCTTATCTTTTGGCGATGATGATTGGGATCATTAAGATAAAAAATCAAGTTAGTAGTAAGCAAAACTATATCCTATCCTTACACATCCTTACACGCTTTATCATGTGTTTACACTCAATAGATGTCACTCCCCTTGAGTTTCAAAAAAAAAAAATGGTTTTGCACATAATAGGCTCACCTCTTACCACTTATCTAAAAAAATCATTTTTTAAAGTAACTAATTCACAAAAAATTAGAAAAATTAACCATTTAATCGCATGGTCCAAAATAATAAGAACCAATAAAAACAAAAAGTTATCAATACAAAATCACAAATATGAAATTATGATTGATACAAACACATACAAAATTATAAAAATATGAGGACAAATGAAATAAGAACAAAATAACCCATCTAAGCAAAGACATTAATATATTTTTTCTACTTAGTAAAAACTATCAAGAAAGCAAATATTGACGCCAAACTAGCTATTACGATTTTTTTTTTTTGGTAATTTTTCAAAGTAACCGCATAAAATATACCTAACTAACCATAAAAGTAAAGAAATGAGAATACTATATCCAAGAACAAAAAAAAATTGATTTGATTTAATGATTCCATATTTGTAAAACCCTCCTAATTTTGTAGCCTAAACCCAACTTCTTGTCTGTATATGATTTTTCTTATTTTTATTTCAATCTTAGACAGCCATATCACAATTTCAATTGTTTTTTAAGCTATGCTAGATCTATATTGATGTGGATTAGCCTATAAACACCAGCAAGGACCCATCACATGTTTCAAATGATCAAATGACCTGGTCTAAGACAAAGACATTGAAATGACTACATTTTCCTTTCGTTTCTAGGATTAAAGGGCTGGATAAAAAGCCTCTTTTTTTCTTTTTTTTAATTTCTTAATATACTGAAACAACAAGACAGACAAAAATGAAATATAAGCTCTCTTTCTTCTTTTTTACCTAGATGATGCAAACATGAAGAACAAGGATGAACACAAACACTGAAAAACTTTAAGGAACACTAAAAAAAGTAAAAATAACAAAATAATATGACCTTTTTTTGGAGCCTAGCTTTGATACCACCAAATGCGAACCTCGTGATCACGCAACCCACAACTAAGAATGAGATATGATCCCGGAAAGCCGAAATAGGTTTGATAAGAGTGTGACACGGTGGAAACCTGCCCCAAGGCACCACCACTATTGGAATGAGTAGAATGACATCACGAAACCAATCAGTCTTCGATAAGTCGGATTCATTTCGTTCAAGAACTAAAGAATGCAAGAATCACTCTCACACATAAAACTGAAAATTTCAGAAATAATATTAATCAATGGCTACCAAAATTTAGGTTACATGAGTTTAAATAGTTCTTGAAAAAATAACATTAATGGACCCCTTATGTGGACTTAAAAGAGGTTTACTGTAAACTGACCCAAAATCCTAAGTTGGAAATCCCATGACTTAATCCAAATAAGTCTTCGATCCTATTTGAGGACAAAATCTTAATTAAACCCAAACAAGCCTTGGGTCTTAGCTAACAAAATTAAATAAAGCCCATAAGGTTTATTTATAGCCTTCCATCTAGCCCATTACTCTTATGTTTCCAACTTGTATTAGGATTCTTTTAGCTCCTTTGATGTCCTCACTTCATAACCCAAATAAAATTGTGTTAGACCCCTCATGCATATAGATAAGATGTACTAGGGTCTATTTTTGATACTTCAATGATCCTTGCAATTTTGCCTTGGTTGAAACCTTCAAAACCACGAATCAATCCCTTGAACATGTAATAGGTCCTTGCTGGTATTTCTGGGCCGGTTTGCATCACAACTCTTACATATGTTAATTTTAATTTAATACTAAAATAAGAGATGGGTTTTGAGTCTTTAAAATCAGTTTATATTTTATATTAGAGTCATTTTTTTTCTATTTTACCACACGCACAACTTTGTTTGTGTTATGCATACAAGTGAGTTCTAAAAACAACCATAAATTCTTCAAAAGAAACTATATTTGGCCAATAATCTAACTCGTACAGCTACATGAATTCTGGACAAACTACAAATCCGAGAGCCGTAGAAGTCGTTCCTTCAAAAACCCTAATTAGATAAATTCAAAATGTGGATAATGACGGGGTTGCCTATAAATAGATAGAATTTAGAGGTCAGCGTGTCCCTGTATTAGGCTTGATACTTTCCTATATATACACAAGTCTACATTCATATCTCAGAGCAATTATATCTGAGTTTTTCAGGTTTAAGCAATCATGCGGGGTTCCTGGGTCAGTATTCTTCTCATTGCGAGCTTAAGTTTGATAGGTTCCTGCTCAGCAGCAGCAGTTGAATATGATTCTAGTGCTGTTATCATCAATGGCGAAAGAAAGATTATTCTCTCAGGATCAATTCACTATCCTCGGAGCACTGTTGAGGTAATAATATATATCGAGCAAAGAAAATGTTGCAGAAAAGTTTAAAAAACCATCACATTGTCTTAAAACATGGCGTGTGTGTGTTCACTTAACCGGGTCTTGTCTGCAGATGTGGTCAGATTTAATTCAGAAAGCAAAGGATGGAGGACTTGATACGATTGAAACGTATATTTTCTGGAATGCACATGAGCCTCGCCGTCGTGAGGTGGGAAACTCACCTGCTTTTATATTCGAGGCTGCCTTAATTTGCCTGCGATTTATAATTTAGATTGTGCCATTCTTTGATTTTGTCATGACAGTACAATTTCACGGGCAACCTGGACTTTGTAAAGTTTTTCCAAAAAGTGCAAGAAGCAGGGCTACATGGCATTCTCCGAATAGGTCCTTATGCCTGTGCTGAATGGAACTACGGGTATCAAGTTTTCACCTTTCCTTTTCTTCCTTCTTAAGCTTTCAATTGTGGACTTGATACAGCAGGATTTACCATATTAGTTATCTGTTCTCAACTGTATCAGGGGCTTCCCTGTGTGGCTACACAATATTCCAGAAATCAAATTCAGGACAGACAATGAGATTTTCAAGGTTTGAGCTGGTCAACTGTTTTTATTTTGCTTTCTAATGAGCCCATTGCTGAACTATATATAGATTAGACCCTCCTTATCCATGTGAGATCATCATGGCCTTGGCCATGGCCAGGCCTCTCTAATAATTTCCCAAACTCTAAACAAACGGGCTTATACAATGGTTCAAAATTTATCGTTGTTTTCTTCGGTGTTGTTCGGCAGCATACATTGATTATAATGACAAGAAGTAATCTCAACCTTACTCTTTTTTTTTGCACAGAATGAAATGCAGACTTTTACAACCAAGATTGTGAACATGGCTAAAGAAGCAAAGCTTTTTGCATCGCAAGGAGGACCGATAATTCTCGCACAGGTTTGCCGGATTACAGCCATCTTTTTTTAATCCACAATTACACACATATTTCTAGTAGCATTAATTGCTTCTAATCTCACTCCTAAATTTGAATATATCAGATAGAGAACGAATATGGAAATATAATGGGACCTTATGGAGAAGCAGGGAAATCATACGTTCAGTGGTGCGCACAAATGGCTGTAGCCCAAAATATTGGTGTACCTTGGATTATGTGCCAGCAGAGCGATGCTCCATCATCCGTGGTATTTATTGCATTTTCTTCATCGCTTCTATCTTTTTTGTTGATCATTTGTATTTCAGTTTCATTTATCATGTAGGTATCTTTGATCACTCATTTCTTTTATGTTGCCCTGATAGATTAACACATGCAATGGATTCTACTGCGATGCATTTACCCCAAACAATCCAAAAAATCCGAAAATATGGACTGAAAACTGGACGGGATGGTAAGAACATCTTTCTTCCCCTACAGTCATATGATTAATCACAATGAGTCTGGATCCTGACACACAGTTTCCTTGTAGGTTCAAGAAATGGGGCCAAAAAGATCCACACAGGACTGCTGAAGATTTAGCCTTTTCAGTTGCACGCTTTTTCCAGCAGAATGGAGTGGTGCAGAACTACTACATGGTCGATCTCTCCCCAGCTTAATCTGTTTTCACTGCTTTTCAAGCCTGTGATCTTCAAATGCTTACTTTTATTTGTTCCCTTGTTTGTTTGTATATATAATCTCAGTATCACGGAGGAACCAACTTTGGACGCACGTCAGGAGGTCCATATATCACAACATCTTATGACTACGATGCACCACTTGATGAATACGGTAATCACTGAGTTAATTTAAGTAATCACGTGCCTGCATTAATATTGAAACATTGAAAACAAAGTGTTCAGAAAATTACTCGTCTGCTTTTCCATCACCTCTAATGAGTTTTCCATGGCAAAGAAAATTGATAAGATCTGTGATCGTAACGTCTCAATTGATCCCTTGTCTGCTGAGCACTGTGCTTAACCACCCAAAAAACATTTTCAATCTGAATTTTCAGGAAATTTAAACCAGCCCAAGTGGGGACACCTCAAAAAGCTGCATGCAGCACTTAAATTGGGGGAGAAGATTCTGACTAACAGCACAGTGAAAGCAACAAAATATTCAGATGGGTGGGTTGAGGTAAGTGGAAAAACAGACAAGATATCAATCAATATCACAAATATGAAATGAGCATCAGTTTATACAAGTTTGTGCTGTACGTCATCAGCTGACCACGTTCACCAGCAACATTAATGGGGAGAGATTGTGTTTCCTGAGCAACACTAAAATGGATGATCTTAATGTTGACTTGCAACAAGATGGAAACTACTCTGTGCCTGCTTGGTCTGTTAGTATTCTCCAAGACTGTAACCAGGAAATTTACAACACTGCAAAGGTAAAACCAAAGCATTTCTCCTGTGATCATGTTTTTGCATTTCCATTTCTCAATGTACTTAAAACATTAAGATCTGTTTTAACTCTACAGGTTAACGTCCAAACCTCCTTGATTGTAAAGAAATTACATGAGAATGATACACCTCAAAAGCTCTCCTGGGAGTGGGCACCAGAGCCAACTAAAGCCGCACTCCTCGGACGAGGAGGTTTTAAAGCGACTCAGCTTCTTGAACAAAAGGCGGCAACAAATGATCAAAGTGACTACTTGTGGTACATGACTAGGTACGTATTAATTGATTTCTTCTTGTGCTATGAAATATTTCACCCTCGTTGTCACTCTCCACTTTCATCTATGCAAAACAGAGTTGTCAATAATGGGACATCCATGAAGAATGTGACGTTGCGTGTGAAGTATTCAGGGCAATTCCTTCATGCTTTTGTTAATGGGAAGGAGATAGGTAAGATCTTCCTTAATTCAGATCAGTCTTTAGGATAATCATCAACATTGCGCGGTCGTTCATGCTCGTCTAAACCCGATTGTATATTGAAATATAACAGGTTCCCAAAATGATTACTCTTTCACATTCGAGAAGCCTGCTTTGCTTAAACCCGGGAGAAACATTATTTCTTTGCTCAGTGCTACTGTTGGACTTCAGGTACTCATGCTTACAATAGTTCGCACAGTTCATCGAGTTCAGCTTCCATTTCCATTAGCATCTGTAAATTCAATGAAGGAATTCTCACAAAATTCCCTGTCTTATTTTTCCTCACAGAACTATGGTGAATTTTTTGATGAGGGACCTGAAGGCATAGCAGGAGGTCCCGTTGAGCTGATCGACAACAGCAACACCACCACTGATTTATCATCAAACGAGTGGAGTTATAAGGTAAATTTAACGGAAGCGGCCGGTAGTGTATGGATTTTGTGCACACTTATGATGCCTGATCTAATCATCTATATATATTTGGCATAAGGTTGGATTGGTCGGTGAGGGGAGACGATTCTACAACCCAACTTCAGGCCATGCAAAATGGGTCTCAGGTAATCTTCGTGTGGGGAGTGCCATGACCTGGTATAAGGTATGCTTCTCAATCCTCAATAGAACCTCATGCCAAAGAAATGCCTCATGATCAGTTGATATAAAATTAATTGTCTTCAAAAAATATGTCAGCAATCACTGATCAGTTTCGAAAATTGTATCTTCTTCTAGACCACCTTCCGGGCTCCATCAGGAACAGAACCTGTGGTGGTAGACTTGCAAGGTATGGGCAAGGGTCATGCCTGGGTTAATGGGAATAGTCTAGGTCGCTTCTGGCCAACTTTGACTGCCGATCCCAACGGATGCGATGGCAAATGTGATTACCGAGGACAGTATAAGGAGAACAAATGCTTGTCAAATTGTGGCAATCCAACTCAAAGATGGTACTGTGTTATCAATAATTACACTTATTATAAATCCTAAGATCAGGTATTTAAGGGATGGCATTGTATCAGGTACCATGTCCCGAGATCATTCATCAACAACGGCTCTAACACATTGATTTTGTTCGAGGAAATCGGAGGAAACCCTTCAAATGTTTCTTTCCAGATCACGGCGACTGAAACAATATGCGGAAATGCATATGAAGGAACCACATTAGAATTATCATGCAACGGTGGGGGAAGAACCATCTCAGATATCCAATTCGCCAGCTTTGGAGATGCGCAGGGGAGCACCTGCGGCTCATTCCAGAGAGGCAGTGTTGAGGCCAGTAGTAGCTTGTCTGTAGTTGAAAAGGTACTACATATCAAAACACAAACTGTCGCTATCAAACAACATGATGATTCTAGTCATTCGGTGCTTGTTGTTCATTTCCTAAAAATGTTTCTGGTTTTGCAGGCGTGCATAGGAAAGGAGAGTTGTTCAATAAACATCTTGAAAACAACATTTGCAGTAGAAGATAGCTTTGGCGTTGATAATAACAGGCTGGCTGTTCAAGCTGTTTGCAAATGATACAGTAAGAGTCATCGTCAAATGAATGAAAATTGTTCAAGGCAATTGGGTTTTGCTATCAAATATAACACAACCGATTTTGTAAACCATGAGTACAAGTCCTGAGAAATATGTTTGATGATGTCTCTATTTCCTTAAATCTGTACTCAAATCATCTGTTATTGTCTCGAGGTTTACCAAACTCGAGAACTGTCATCGACCGTACAAGGATCAACAATTTCGATTGCAACCCTCTAGCAGATCTTCCTTGCATTTTATGATAGCATTTTCCATCTCATGTAACCAAATGCTTAATGCTCTCGCTGTTCTTTTCGAGCCTATTTTCAGCGACTACAATTGTTGTGTGTTGCCCTAGTGACGAACAAGATCCTAACCAACTTATACACACACATGAATATTAGTTGATATGATACATGATTTTCTTAATCAATTATGCTAACTGTTTTTGTTTCTTTTTTCTTTTTAAAAAATACTTAATTCTAAGCAAAGATAAATAGTAGTCTTGAAATCAAATGATACTTAGAAACTTAATTCCAATTAAATATAGATAGTATTTTTGTAAATCGAATGGAGTGTGAGTGTTCAATTTTATTCGTCAAGAAAAAAGTATGGGTGTAAAATATTTTATTTTCTAAGAAAGGATATATTTCATTTCTTAAGAAAAGGTTTAGGAATCTAATATTTCATTTCCTTAAAGAAAAAGGTATATTGTTCCAAACAATGTTACATAAATAATAAATAAAATAGAATTTAAAAGAAACAAGAAGTAAATAGCAATGCATAGATTGCATAAACGAGAGTTGTATATTTAGAGATGACCATCCACATGATCTATTTACATTCTTATAGGTTCAAGTCCTACAATTCCTTACTACATAAAAATTATCCATGAGCTTACAAAACTGTATTTTATCTCTTTGTCTCCTTCCTAGAAATCATGTTTTCTTACTAATTTGTGATTTTTACTAGTAAAAATAATATACACTCTTACTTAGAGAATGATTTGATCCTTCTGTTAATTACTTAAAATGTTATCTCTATGTTTGATTGTATTTGAAGTCAATCATATCCTCTAAAACTGTTACCTTGAACAATTTATCCATAAAATGGTATGATTATATATATATATATATATATATATATATAAACGCATGTTAGGAAAAAGACATATTCATGCTCATCATTGAAAAAGATAGTGTAAACACTTAGGGTTAAACATAATAACACTTTGACAAGAAAGGAAATCCGGGATGAAAAAAGATAGGTAAGTCAGGGAAATAAAAATAAATGTGATGTAAATAGGGGGGCAATCCTGGAAATAAATTTAAAGGTATTATAGAAGGTAAACTAAAGATTTGGAATTTTTGTTTAAACCCTCATGGTGAAGACGAAACCATTAACGAGTTTTGATGAAAAAAGAATTAGAAATTTTAAAATTTATAAATGATGAAGAATAAAATGATATGATTTCACTTATACCACCATTTTAGGCTTAATGCAAGGTATTAAATTGAATGGGTCAAATAAGGAGTTAGTGAGATGAGTTTGAGGTCCGGATAAAAGTTGAGTTTGGAATTGAATTCAGGTTGCTTTGGGCAATTTTATGCCAATGGATAGGACTATTAATCTGACTGTTGTATTGGGCTAAAATTAATTGAGAAATTTTTGACACATCTATCTACCTTGGGTAAACATTTAAGGTAAATTAGATTTCAGTAAGACCTTACATGGACATTAGCAAACAAGTAAAGCATTTGAAAAATAACATATGAACTCATTAAGGGTATTGTTATCTTTAGACCTAAATTTCTTCTTTTCCCTTATATAACTCATTGTGTAGTTAGGGAAGAAGGGGAGGCCAAAATTTTGCCATGTTTTTCTTCTTCTTTTCATTTTCTCTAAAATTATGTTTGAGAGGTTATGAGTTATTATGGGTGGAGAAAACAAACTAAAAGAAGGGTTGTAGGGAGAGAAACATGTTAGAGAGTAGAGAAAGGAGTTTGGAAAGAAATAGAAAGGCAAGAGAGAAGGAACTATGCAAAGAAAGTGATTTTGATCATAAAATTCAAATTCATATTGTAGTGCATTATTTATAATCTATTTTCATTGTTGTTTCAAGTTATTTTTATTATGGATGAATTCTAAATTTTAACCCTAGGGTTCATGGATTGAGAAATTGAATGAAAAGGCATATTAGTTATGAACTGATGAAGTTGAGATGATGGGAAAATAAGGTTATGCTTATGTGTTGTGAATTTGTATATGAATATGGGTAATGACAAAATTTATATTTAAAGCTATGAAAAGTAGCACTTGATAGTGTTTTAATGCATGAAAGCACCCAATTTAGTTGTCAAACTACTTATCTCTTTATGTTGAAATTCGGACAATTTTACCACTCGATTTGTATCTGAGTTTGGAATGAAAAACTAATGAAATTTACAGGCTTTTTTTCCCATGAAAGTTATAGTTATGGATGTCAATTTTCAAATAAAAAAAATATTGATTCATTTGATGTTGTAGAACTTCATATATAACTTAAAAATGGAGTAAAGATCTAAATTAAATCCAACCATATAGATTTTGTACTCTACTATATTAGTGATTTTAGGCATGAAATGGTATAACTAGGTGTTTATTTCTTCATAATTTTAGGTATAGATATTATCTTGCAAATAAAATTGACCTTGCTTAACTAGGATTTATAAAACTCCAAATATGATTCATAGATCTAGAAAAGGTATAAACCAAAACCTACTTTATAGATTTTGTGTACTATTGTAATGAGTGATTGTGGGCATGAAAATGGTAGAAATAGTTTATTCCTCATCAAATTTGTTTATTCATGTCTTATATTTCCAAAAAGAATAACCACGTTTAGAAAGAATATTCATAGCTTTAGCTATGATTAAAACAATGAATGGTGTTTTGGTTTGGTTAAACCAGACCATCCATAGTTATGAATTTTGAATGGCTGCTTGGAAGATTGTGCAAATGCATAATGAGTTTTAGTTGTGAACCTGTGTTTGAAATGTGTTGTATGGAATGGTGATGTTAAGGGGATTAAAAATAGAATGTGCGAGTAATAATTCTTGTTGTGTAAAATTAGAGAAAAGACATGCAAGGCAAGGCTTGAGTTTTAAGGAACTTGGGTAATTATGACTTATAATCCCCTTGGTTAGTTATTTCTTATCTTCTTTGGTTAATTTTTTAAATCATGATAGATTTCAACCTTCTATGATTTTTTTTTTTTACATATCTAACATGTGAATGTTTACCTTTTGGTATAAACAATACCTTTATATTCCTTTATTTTAGAACACATGAAGGGATATTATGTGTCATATAATGCTAAAATTAATTAACCATAAATGACATGGAAAGGAACATTTGTTACCCAAAAATATTCACCATCCATACCTGACATATCAACCAATTATTTCTTTTCAAAAATCATGCATGCTCTATCTTTTATATGAAATGTTTAGAAAACTATGAGAAATAATGTAGCTATAGTTTTCTTCTGTCATTCATCCTTCATAAAACCATCGGTTATTCCTTAAAAAACTTAAGATACTTTTCATAAAAAAAAGAATTTAAAACCCTAAACCTATTATTTCTTATGAGAAAACATCAAAATAGTCATCTCAAGCTTTGTTGCACCAATTATATGGTCCTGATGCCATTATTTAGAAAAGAAATATTTTGGTGACAAAAGTATCAAACGAAGAAGAAGAAATTCGATGAAAGAGTTTTAACCAAAGACATACCTTTTGTATCGTTATTTTAGATTGTTCAATTTTATTTTTGCAACTTATTGTAATTGCTTTGAGTTTTTATTGAATAAACAATATAGCTCAACAAACTATGTTTTTTTGTTAAAAGAAATATATTAATAACAAAATCAAGAATTATACTATAAAATTATTTATTTCAATGACATTTAAATTATCATTTTCCTTATAAAATATTATTCTATTTTCATATAAATAAATAGAACAATTTTGAAATGATGCAACCTTAGATACTTGACTTTTCAATAGTCACTCAACTTTATAATGAGTCTTTAATCAGTGTTATAAATGTTTTTTAATATTTTTTAATGCATATAATTTTTTATTTGTTTTATTAAATACACCAACTGTTCAAATCACAATTAAAAATTACATTCATGAAGTCAGAATTCACTTAACAACTCATGTGTTTTCTTTCAAAAAAGTTTTTGATCTTGCGCGCAATGTTATTATAGTAATTTACGTTAACAAGTTGAGTTGGATGTTTTTAATTACTATATTAAATAAAAAAAACTATCAAGAAAAAGTCATGATAGAATACATGTTTAACTTGATGAAATGAGCAAAAAATGCATTGTGGCACATTGGTTAACTAAACATCTTGGGGGCAAAACACTATTTTAGTGCGATCGATGAGAGCGGTACAAAACATAGGCTAACTTTAAAACCATACATGTCATTATTAAATACCTAATCATATTCAAAATGAACTAAGATAAATTTGACCTTCCATTTATACAACAATTGAGGAGACAAAATTAAAATTATAACTAAATTTCTAGGCAGATTCAAGTTAGCTCGGGTCTTCTCGAAACAAGTGACCGGCTTTAAAACAATTTCTCTCTAGTTGCCCCATTCTGTACCCATCTTCCCCTTATATTAATCTTCCTTTGAATAGTAGTAATTTTAATTGTAGACGTATCTCCAATGCTAATCTAGCTAGCTGTCTCTCTTTCCCAAACAATGTTGTTTCGTTTATATTTATAAGACATCGCCAACTGTCATTACCAAAGTCCTTGCATCTCAGCTATCCACGTAAGTTTTATTTGGCTTCATCCTAACCCTACGCACTAACACACTTTCTTTTCATTTGTAGGCAATCTTGTCGAGGAAACCATGTCGTCTCAGTCTTCATTTTAGTCCTTTAAGAGCAGTCAAACTATCATAGTATAACATATGTGAGTGTGGTTATGTCAACTCTAATTTTTGAATAAAAAAATTTAACTTGTGGGGATTTATCTTTTTTCTTTTAATGTTTTTTTTGTCTTCAGTTTTCATGTGAAAACAATATTTTAGAAAGATAGATTTTCAATTTAACATTCGTTTTGTTTTGTAAGAGGTACAAATACAAAACTATCACTCATTTTTTTAACAAGTGCAACGGTAATAACATTAGCACAACTCTCACAATCAATATTCATGCTATATATCTTATGATTCACATGGAATCTAGTATGGAAGATGTTCTCCATTTGTTTCTCCACATCCTCCTTCTTAACTTGAACATTAGTAATATTTATCCAAAGCTTCTTCATCATCTATAAACTCAACATCACGTAAATCATCCTTTTTATTTGCTTTTTTGTAGTTAAAATAATCATATAACCAAACTCTTCCATATTCATAGGCTTTACTTTGCTCGGACCTACCGCCATGTTCATGATCAAAATCCCTAACCTTTTCATTTTTTTTACTATAGATTTCTTTGGACGTGAAATATCTTATCTCATAGACTTTTTACCCTTAGGACCTTTATGGATTGACCAATCCTAAAGGCTAGCTATTTCGATTCTCAGTTCAACCATCTCCTTCATAACCTCTCCAAACTTCATTTTCTTAAACTATGATTATTATTTCATAATCAAATAACATCGTTAAGAATACATTTTCTTTTCTAGATTATTCTTATCTTTTGGCGATGATGATTGGGATCATTAAGATAAAAAATCAAGTTAGTAGTAAGCAAAACTATATCCTATCCTTACACATCCTTACACGCTTTATCATGTGTTTACACTCAATAGATGTCACTCCCCTTGAGTTTCAAAAAAAAAAAAAATGGTTTTGCACATAATAGGCTCACCTCTTACCACTTATCTAAAAAAATCATTTTTTGAAGTAACTAATTCACAAAAAATTAGAAAAATTAACCATTTAATCGCATGGTCCAAAATAATAAGAACCAATAAAAACAAAAAGTTATCAATACAAAATCACAAATATGAAATTATGATTGATACAAACACATAGAAAATTATAAAAATATGAGGACAAATGAAATAAGAACAAAATAACCCATCTAAGCAAAGACATTAATATATTTTTTCTACTTAGTAAAAACTATCAAGAAAGCAAATATTGACGCCAAACTAGCTATTACGATTTATTTTTTTTGCTAATTTTTCAAAGTAACCACATAAAATATACCTAACTAACCATAAAAGTAAAGAAATGAGAATACTATATCCAAGAACAAAAAAAAATTGATTTGATTTAATGATTCCATATTTGTAAAACCCTCCTAATTTTGTAGCCTAAACCCAACTTCTTGTCTGTATATGATTTTTCTTATTTTTATTTCAATGTTAGACAACCATATCACAATTTCAATTGTTTTTTAAGCTATGCTAGATCTATATTGATGTGGATTAGCCTATAAACACCAGCAAGGACCCATTACATGTTTCAAATGATCAAATGACCTGGTCTAAGACAAAGACATTGAAATGACTACATTTTCCTTTCGTTTCTAGGATTAAAGGGCTGGATAAAAAGCCTCTTTTTTTCTTTTTTTCTTTTTTTTAATTTCTTAATATACTGAAACAACAAGACAGACAAAAATGAAATATAAGTTCTCTTTCTTCTTTTTTACCTAGATGATGCAAACATGAAGAACAAGGATGAACACAAACACTGAAAAACTTTAAGGAACACTAAAAAAAATAAAAATAACAGAATAATATGACCTTTTTTTGGAGCCTAGCTTTGATACCACCAAATGCGAACCTCGTGATCACGCAACCCACAACTAAGAATGAGATATGATCCCGGAAAGCCGAAATAGGTTTGATAAGAGTGTGACACGGTGGAAACCTGCCCCAAGGCACCACCACTATTGGAATGAGTAGAATGACATCACGAAACCAATCCGTCTTCGATAAGTCGGATTCATTTCGTTCAAGAACTAAAGAATGCAAGAATCACTCTCACACATAAAACTGAAAATTTCAGAAATAATATTAATCAATGGCTACGAAAATTTAGGTTACATGAGTTTAAATAGTTCTTGAAAAAATAGCCTTAATAGACCCCTTATGTGGACTTAAAAGAGGTTTACTGAAAACTGACCCAAAATCCTAAGTTGGAAATCCCATGACTTAATCCAAATAAGTCTTCGATCCTATTTGAGGACAAAATCTTAATTAAACCCAAACAAGCCTTGGGTCTTAGCTAACAAAATTAAATAAAGCCCATAATGTTTATTTATAGCCTTCCATCTAGCCCATTACTCTTATGTTTCCAACTTGTATTAGGATTCTTTTAGCTCCTTTGATGTCCTCACTTCATAACCCAAATAAAATTGTGTTAGACCCCTCATGCATATAGATAAGATGTACTAGGGTCTATTTTTGATACTTCAATGATCCTTGCAATTTTGCCTTGGTTGAAACCTTCAAAACCACGAATCAATCCCTTGAACATGTAATAGGTCCTTGCTGGTATTTCTGGGCCGGTTTGCATCACAACTCTTACATATGTTAATTTTAATTTAATACTAAAATAAGAGGTGGGTTTTGAGTCTTTAAAATCAGTTTATATTTTATATTAGAGTCATTTTTTTTCTATTTTACCACACGCACAGCTTTGTTTGTGTTATGCATATAAGTGAGTTCTAAAAACAACCATAAATTCTTCAAAAGAAACTATATTTGGCCAATAATCTAACTCGTACAGCTACATGAATTCTGGACAAACTACAAATCCGAGAGCCGTAGAAGTCGTTCCTTCAAAAACCCTAATTAGATAAATTCAAAATGTGGATAATGACGGGGTTGCCTATAAATAGATAGAATTTAGAGGTCAGCGTGTCCCTGTATTAGGCTTGATACTTTCCTATATATACACAAGTCTACATTCATATCTCAGAGCAATTATATCTGAGTTTTTCAGGTTTAAGCAATCATGCGGGGTTCCTGGGTCAGTATTCTTCTCATTGCGAGCTTAAGTTTGATAGGTTCCTGCTCAGCAGCAGCAGTTGAATATGATTCTAGTGCTGTTATCATCAATGGCGAAAGAAAGATTATTCTCTCAGGATCAATTCACTATCCTCGGAGCACTGTTGAGGTAATAATATATATCGAGCAAAGAAAATGTTGCAGAAAAGTTTAAAAAACCATCACATTGTCTTAAAACATGGTGTGTGTGTGTTCACTTAACCGGGTCTTGTCTGCAGATGTGGTCAGATTTAATTCAGAAAGCAAAGGATGGAGGACTTGATACGATTGAAACGTATATTTTCTGGAATGCACATGAGCCTCGCCGTCGTGAGGTGGGAAACTCACCTGCTTTTATATTCGAGGCTGCCTTAATTTGCCTGCGATTTATAATTTAGATTGTGCCATTCTTTGATTTTGTCATGACAGTACAATTTCACGGGCAACCTGGACTTTGTAAAGTTTTTCCAAAAAGTGCAAGAAGCAGGGCTACATGGCATTCTCCGAATAGGTCCTTATGCCTGTGCTGAATGGAACTACGGGTATCAAGTTTTCACCTTTCCTTTTCTTCCTTCTTAAGCTTTCAATTGTGGACTTGATACAGCAGGATTTACCATATTAGTTATCTGTTCTCAACTGTATCAGGGGCTTCCCTGTGTGGCTACACAATATTCCAGAAATCAAATTCAGGACAGACAATGAGATTTTCAAGGTTTGAGCTGGTCAACTGTTTTTATTTTGCTTTCTAATGAGCCCATTGCTGAACTATATATAGATTAGACCCTCCTTATCCATGTGAGATCATCATGGCCTTGGCCATGGCCAGGCCTCTCTAATAATTTCCCAAACTCTAAACAAACGGGCTTATACAATGGTTCAAAATTTATCGTTGTTTTCTTCGGTGTTGTTCGGCAGCATACATTGATTATAATGACAAGAAGTAATCTCAACCTTACTCTTTTTTTTTGCACAGAATGAAATGCAGACTTTTACAACCAAGATTGTGAACATGGCTAAAGAAGCAAAGCTTTTTGCATCGCAAGGAGGACCGATAATTCTCGCACAGGTTTGCAGGATTACAGCCATCTTTTTTAATCCACAATTACACACATATTTCTAGTAGCATTAATTGCTTCTAATCTCACTCCTAAATTTGAATATATCAGATAGAGAACGAATATGGAAATATAATGGGACCTTATGGAGAAGCAGGGAAATCATACGTTCAGTGGTGCGCACAAATGGCTGTAGCCCAAAATATTGGTGTACCTTGGATTATGTGCCAGCAGAGCGATGCTCCATCAACCGTGGTATTTATTGCATTTTCTTCATCGCTTCTATCTTTTTTGTTGATCATTTGTATTTCAGTTTCATTTATCATGTAGGTATCTTTGATCACTCATTTCTTTTATGTTGCCCTGATAGATTAACACATGCAATGGATTCTACTGCGATGCATTTACCCCAAACAATCCAAAAAATCTGAAAATATGGACTGAAAACTGGACGGGATGGTAAGAACATCTTTCTTCCCCTACAGTCATATGATTAATCACAATGAGTCTGGATCCTGACACACAGTTTCCTTGTAGGTTCAAGAAATGGGGCCAAAAAGATCCACACAGGACTGCTGAAGATTTAGCCTTTTCAGTTGCACGCTTTTTCCAGCAGAATGGAGTGGTGCAGAACTACTACATGGTCGATCTCTCCCCAGCTTAATCTGTTTTCACTGCTTTTCAAGCCTGTGATCTTCAAATGCTTACTTTTATTTGTTCCCTTGTTTGTTTGTATATATAATCTCAGTATCACGGAGGAACCAACTTTGGACGCACGTCAGGAGGTCCATATATCACAACATCTTATGACTACGATGCACCACTTGATGAATACGGTAATCACTGAGTTAATTTAAGTAATCACGTGCCTGCATTAATATTGAAACATTGAAAACAAAGTGTTCAGAAAATTACTCGTCTGCTTTTCCATCACCTCTAATGAGTTTTCCATGGCAAAGAAAATTGATAAGATCTGTGATCGTAACGTCTCAATTGATCCCTTGTCTGCTGAGCACTGTGCTTAACCACCCAAAAAACATTTTCAATCTGAATTTTCAGGAAATTTAAACCAGCCCAAGTGGGGACACCTCAAAAAGCTGCATGCAGCACTTAAATTGGGGGAGAAGATTCTGACTAACAGCACAGTGAAAGCAACAAAATATTCAGATGGGTGGGTTGAGGTAAGTGAAAAACAGACAAGATATCAATCAATATCACAAATATGAAATGAGCATCAGTTTATACAAGTTTGTGCTGTACGTCATCAGCTGACCACGTTCACCAGCAACATTAATGGGGAGAGATTGTGTTTCCTGAGCAACACTAAAATGGATGATCTTAATGTTGACTTGCAACAAGATGGAAACTACTCTGTGCCTGCTTGGTCTGTTAGTATTCTCCAAGACTGTAACCAGGAAATTTACAACACTGCAAAGGTAAAACCAAAGCATTTCTCCTGTGATCATGTTTTTGCATTTCCATTTCTCAATGTACTTAAAACATTAAGATCTGTTTTAACTCTACAGGTTAATGTCCAAACCTCCTTGATTGTAAAGAAATTACATGAGAATGATACACCTCAAAAACTCTCCTGGGAGTGGGCACCAGAGCCAACTAAAGCCGCACTCCTCGGACGAGGAGGTTTTAAAGCGACTCAGCTTCTTGAACAAAAGGCGGCAACAAATGATCAAAGTGACTACTTGTGGTACATGACTAGGTACGTATTAATTGATTTCTTCTTGTGCTATGAAATATTTCACCCTCGTTGTCACTCTCCACTTTCATCTATGCAAAACAGAGTTGTCAATAATGGGACATCCATGAAGAATGTGACGTTGCGTGTGAAGTATTCAGGGCAATTCCTTCATGCTTTTGTTAATGGGAAGGAGATAGGTAAGATCTTCCTTAATTCAGATCAGTCTTTAGGATAATCATCAACATTGCGCGGTCGTTCATGCTCGTCTAAACCCGATTGTATATTGAAATATAACAGGTTCCCAAAATGATTACTCTTTCACATTCGAGAAGCCTGCTTTGCTTAAACCCGGGAGAAACATTATTTCTTTGCTCAGTGCTACTGTTGGACTTCAGGTACTCATGCTTACAATAGTTCGCACAGTTCATCGAGTTCAGCTTCCATTTCCATTAGCATCTGTAAATTCAATGAAGGAATTCTCACAAAATTCCCTGTCTTATTTTTCCTCACAGAACTATGGTGAATTTTTTGATGAGGGACCTGAAGGCATAGCAGGAGGTCCCGTTGAGCTGATCGACAACAGCAACACCACCACTGATTTATCATCAAACGAGTGGAGTTATAAGGTAAATTTAACGGAAGCGGCCGGTAGTGTATGGATTTTGTGCACACTTATGATGCCTGATCTAATCATCTATATATATTTGGCATAAGGTTGGATTGGTCGGTGAGGGGAGACGATTCTACAACCCAACTTCAGGCCATGCAAAATGGGTCTCAGGTAATCTTCGTGTGGGGAGTGCCATGACCTGGTATAAGGTATGCTTCTCAATCCTCAATAGAACCTCATGCCAAAGAAATGCCTCATGATCAGTTGATATAAAATTAATTGTCTTCAAAAAATATGTCAGCAATCACTGATCAGTTTCGAAAATTGTATCTTCTTCTAGACCACCTTCCGGGCTCCATCAGGAACCGAACCTGTGGTGGTAGACTTGCAAGGTATGGGCAAGGGTCATGCCTGGGTTAATGGGAATAGTCTAGGTCGCTTCTGGCCAACTTTGACTGCCGATCCCAACGGATGCGATGGCAAATGTGATTACCGAGGACAGTATAAGGAGAACAAATGCTTGTCAAATTGTGGCAATCCAACTCAAAGATGGTACTGTGTTATCAATAATTTCACTTATTATAAATCCTAAGATCAGGTATTTAAGGGATGGCATTGTATCAGGTACCATGTCCCGAGATCATTCATCAACAACGGCTCTAACACATTGATTTTGTTCGAGGAAATCGGAGGAAACCCTTCAAATGTTTCTTTCCAGATCACGGCGACTGAAACAATATGCGGAAATGCATATGAAGGAACCACATTAGAATTATCATGCAACGGTGGGGGAAGAACCATCTCAGATATCCAATTCGCCAGCTTTGGAGATGCGCAGGGGAGCACCTGCGGCTCATTCCAGAGAGGCAGTGTTGAGGCCAGTAGTAGCTTGTCTGTAGTTGAAAAGGTACTACATATCAAAACACAAACTGTCGCTATCAAACAACACGATGATTCTAGTCATTCGGTGCTTGTTGTTCATTTCCTAAAAACGTTTCTGGTTTTGCAGGCGTGCATAGGAAAGGAGAGTTGTTCAATAAACATCTTGAAAACAACATTTGCAGTAGAAGATAGCTTTGGCGTTGATAATAACAGGCTGGCTGTTCAAGCTGTTTGCAAATGATACAGTAAGAGTCATCGTCAAATGAATGAAAATTGTTCAAGGCAATTGGGTTTTGCTATCAAATATAACACAACCGATTTTGTAAACCATGAGTACAAGTCCTGAGAAATATGTTTGATGATGTCTCTATTTCCTTAAATCTGTACTCAAATCATCTGTTATTGTCTCGAGGTTTACCAAACTCGAGAACTGTCATCGACCGTACAAAGATCAACAATTTCGATTGCAACCCTCTAGCAGATCTTCCTTGCATTTTGTGATAGCATTTTCCATCTCATGTAACCAAATGCTTAATGCTCTCGCTGTTCTTTCCGAGCCTATTTTCAGCGACTACAATTGTTGTGTGTTGCCCTAGTGACGAACAAGATCCTAACCAACTTATACACACACATGAATATTAGTTGATATGATACATGATTTTCTTAATCAATTATGCTAACTGTTTTTGTTTCTTTTTTCTTTTTAAAAAATACTTAATTCTAAGCAAAGATAAATAGTAGTCTTGAAATCAAATGATACTTAGAAACTTAATTCCAATTAAATATAGATAGTATTTTTGTAAATCGAATGGAGTGTGAGTGTTCAGTTTTATTCGTCAAGAAAAAAGTATGGGTGTAAAATATTTTATTTTCTAAGAAAGGATATATTTCATTTCTTAAGAAAAGGTTTAGGAATCCAATATTTCATTTCCTTAAAGAAAAAGGTATATTGTTCCAAACAATGTTACATAAATAATAAATAAAATAGAATTTAAAAGAAACAAGAAGTAAATAGCAATGCATAGATTGCATAAACGAGAGTTGTATATTTAGAGATGACCATCCACATGATCTATTTACATTCTTATAGGTTCAAGTCCTACAATTCCTTACTACATAAAAATTATCCATGAGCTTACAAAACTGTATTTTATCTCTTTGTCTCCTTCCTAGAAATCATGTTTTCTTACTAATTTGTGATTTTTACTAGTAAAAATAATATACACTCTTACTTAGAGAATGATTTGATCCTTCTGTTAATTACTTAAAATGTTATCTCTATGTTTGATTGTATTTTTGAAGTCAATCATATCCTCTAAAACTGTTACCTTGAACAATTTATCCATAAAATGGTATGATTATATATATATATAAACACATGTTAGGAAAAAGACATATTCATGCTCATCATTGAAAAAGATAGTGTAAACACTTAGGGTTAAACATAATAACACTTTGACAAGAAAGGAAATCCGGGATGAAAAAAGATAGGTAAGTCAGGGAAATAAAAATAAATGTGATGTAAATAGGGGGGCAATCCTGGAAATAAATTTAAAGGTATTATAGAAGGTAAACTAAAGATTTGGAATTTTTGTTTAAACCCTCATGGTGAAGACGAAACCAGTAACGAGTTTTGATGAAAAAAGAATTAGAAATTTTAAAATTTATAAATGATGAAGAATAAAATGATATGATTTCACTTATACCACCATTTTGGGCTTAATGCAAGGTATTAAATTGAATGGGTCAAATAAGGAGTTAGTGAGATGAGTTTGAGGTCCGGATAAAAGTTGGGTTTGGAATTGAATTCAGGTTGCGTTGGGCAATTTTATGCCAATGGATAGGACTATTAATCTGACTGTTGTATTGGGCTAAAATTAATTGAGAAATTTTTGACACATCTATCTACCTTGGGTAAACATTTAAGGTAAATTAGATTTCAGTAAGACCTTACATGGACATTAGCAAACAAGTAAAGCATTTGAAAAATAACATATGAACTCATTAAGGGTATTGTTATCTTTAGACCTAAATTTCTTCTTTTCCCCTTATATAACTCATTGTGTAGTTAGGGAAGAAGGGGAGGCCAAAATTTTGCCATGTTTTTCTTCTTCTTTTCATTTTCTCTAAAATTATGTTTGAGAGGTTATGAGTTATTATGGGTGGAGAAAACAAACTAAAAGAAGGGTTGTAGGGAGAGAAACATGTTAGAGAGTAGAGAAAGGAGTTTGGAAAGAAATAGAAAGGCAAGAGAGAAGGAACTATGCAAAGAAAGTGATTTTGATCATAAAATTCAAATTCATATTGTAGTGCATTATTTATAATCTATTTTCATTGCTGTTTCAAGTTATTTTTATTATGGATGAATTCTAAATTTTAACCCTAGGGTTCATGGATTGAGAAATTGAATGAAAAGGCATATTAGTTATGAACTGATGAAGTTGAGATGATGGGAAAATAAGGTTATGCTTATGTGTTGTGAATTTGTATATGAATATGGGTAATGATAAAATTTATATTTAAAGCTATGAAAAGTAGCACTTGATAGTGTTTTACTGCATGAAAGCACCCAATTTAGTTGTCAAACTACTTATCTCTTTATGTTGAAATTCGGACAATTTTACCACTCGATTTGTATCTGAGTTTGGAATGAAAAACTAATGAAATTTACAGGCATTTTTTCCCATGAAAGTTATAGTTATGGATGCCAATTTTCAAATAAAACAAATATTGATTCATTTGATGTTGTAGAACTTCATATATAACTTAAAAATGGAGTAAAGATCTAAATTAAATCCAACCATATAGATTTTGTACTCTACTATATTAGTGATTTTAGGCATGAAATGGTATAACTAGGTGTTTATTTCTTCATAATTTTAGGTATAGATATTATCTTGCAAATAAAATTGACCTTGCTTAACTAGGATTTATAAAACTCCAAATATGATTCATAGATCTAGAAAAGGTATAAACCAAAACCTACTTTATAGATTTTGTGTACTATTGTAATGAGTGATTGTGGGCATGAAAATGGTAGAAATAGTTTATTCCTCATCAAATTTGTTTATTCATGTCCTATATTTCCAAAAAGAATAACCATGTTTAGAAAGAATATTCATAGCTTTAGCTATGATTAAAACACTGAATGGTGTTTTGGTTTGGTTAAACCAGACCATCCATAGTTATGAATTTTGAATGGCTGCTTGGAAGATTGTGCAAATGCATAATGAGTTTTAGTTGTGAACCTGTGTTTGAAATGTGTTGTATGGAATGGTGATGTTAAGGGGATTAAAAATAGAATGTGCGAGTAATAATTCTTGTTGTGTAAAATTAGAGAAAAGACATGCAAGGCAAGGCTTGAGTTTTAAGGAACTTGGGTAATTATGACTTATAATCCCCTTGGTTAGTTATTTCTTATCTTCTTTGGTTAATTTTTTAAATCATGATAGATTTCAACCTTCTATGATTTTTTTTAACCCTACACCTATTTTTTTTCTTCTAAAAAAACAACAAAATAGCATTCTCAAGCTTTGTTGCACCAATTCTATACCTATTACTCATTTCTATAGTCATATAGATTATTTACCCCATATCAATTTATCTACAATCAATGTTGAACAAAACATAAAAGAAGAATGCCTTGATCACATATATATAAACACATCTTAGGAAAAAGACATATCCATGCTAATCATTGAAAAAGATAGTGTAAACACTTGTATAAATATAAGTTTTGATAAAATGACAAAACTTTGATAAGGAAAACTCGGGATAATAAAATGACACAACTATGTCACGAGAATAAAAAGGTAATGGAAAATCTTGTGATAAACTATAAATAATAAAAATGGACATGAAAAATAATGCCCGTGAAGAATGAAATAAATGCTAGGGAAGAAAAAACATGATATGAACTAAATATGTTGTGAATTTAACTAACAATATGAATGTGATACGAGAGAGTAAAATATCATATGATTTATATATGTTGAGGAAATAAGTTATAGGGTAAGTTTTATGAGTTCTAGAACAATAATGCTAATGTATATATGTATCTATCAAGTGGAAGAGTTATGAGATAAATTTGATCCAAAATGAACATTATATGAAAGTCTTATCAGGGAAAATTGCAAAGAATCTGTTAAATCAACAACAGAGAAGGAATAGCTAGAAATCATGGGCTGAACCTCTGTCACCAACGGTCATATTTTGGAATCAAAATTGTGCAGCTACTTATTGTAATAACTTAGTCTCAGCATTATCATTTCCTCTGTTTCCTAAAAAAGAGTCCCACTAAGATGTATATATATTGCACATAATCTGTACTCAAAATCCAACAAAAAATCTAAGGAGAATTATTGATTCAAAATTCAGATGTGTTTGTTAAGTATCTATATGGTATCAGAGTAGTCAAATTCCAACGAATCGCTAATCCAAAACACCACAATGTCATCATCCTCCGATCAGAACCCAAATTTCACTCTTAATACCTAACCTCCTGCCATAGTAGAAAAATCCCTCATTGCATTTAACATCACAGCACAAATCAATGAAAAATTTACGCATTTCACCTTTCCTCAATGGTGTGCTCAATTTGAAGCACTTCTTATTGGTTACGATCTGATCGATTATGTCGAAGGCACGCTTTAGTGCCCTTCCTCCTCTGGCACAGCCACTGATGAGCTTCACAAGCTCTATTGGGTCCAGTAGGACAAACTTATTTTGAGTGTTATTTTAGCCTCCACATCACCATCAATCAAGCCACTCATTGCTATGGCGAGAACATCTCATGAAGCTTGAAAAAAGCTGAATACCCTATGTGTTAGCCAATCAAGAACTCGTGCTATACAGTTAAAGAAGGAGCATACCTTAATCTAACATGGGCATTGGACAATTGCAGAATATCTACACACTGTGAAGGCTATGGCTAATGAAATAGCCATCATTGATCACTCAATTTCAAATGATGATCTAACTCTTTATATATTGAATGGTCTAGGTTCAGAATTTTGGGAGATTGTAGTGCGTATTCGAGCCAGGGAATCACCACTGACATTTGAAGAACTGCATGATCTATTGGTGGGACATGAGGCATACCTAAGGTGTCTGGAAACAGCAGCACAACACCTAGTAGCATCTGTAAATTACAAAAAAAAAAAAAAAGCATCCCTCTTATAGAGGAAATCAACAATGGTCTTTCAAACCAAATGAAAGCCCACGGGGGTCTCATGGTCTCAGCACAGGCAAAAACTACAGTAGCAACACCTAATGTGATGGATGTCGTTTTAATTCAGGTAGGCCGAATAATTCCAATAAACGTTACCAACCCAAATGCTGATATTTAACCAATTTGGTCATATTGCAAATTACTATCCTCAATTTCATCCACACAATGTTTCCATCAATTGTGCCACGGCCTATGCTAGAAAGAACAACACATGGTTACTTGATTCAGCTGTGTCACATAATATCACAGGGACCTTTCAAATTTATCTGTTCATTCTAAATATGATGGAACTGATGAAGTAATGCTCGGTGATGTTACAGGTTTCGCAGTCTCACACATTATCTCATTATTTAAAATCCCCCCGCCGTAACTTTACACTTCATGAAATCCTTTATGTTCTAAATCTTCTCAAAAATTTAATTTTTTTTCATCACTTTACCAAACAAAATAATGTTTTTGTTGAACTTCATCCTTTTTATTTTTTTGTGAAGGACGAGAACACGGGGGCGATATTACTAAAAGGAGCATGCAATGATGGCATCTACATCTTTCCAGATTCAATGGTGATGCCCTAAAAAGTTGCAAATTTGCATGAACGAACCTCCATTACTGGATGGCATAGGCGTCTTGGGCATCCCTACTTTAAAATTGTCAATCACCTCATTAAGAATTTTTCGTTTCCCATTTCATCGCAAAAATATTTTTCATCTTTATGTCATTCATGTTCCATTAATAAAGCACATCAACAACCTTTTCGTAGCACAAGTCTTCAAAATCATACACCTCTAAAACTAATTTACACGGATGTGCGGGGTCCAGCTAGTTATACTGGAATTGATGGTTCACGGTACTATCTTATTTTTATGGATCACTATACAAAATACATTTGGTTGTATCCTATGGCAACTAAATCTAGTGTGTTTGCTATTTTTCCACTACTTAAAAAATTTGTTGAAACACGTTTTCAAAAACAAATCAAAACAGTCTACTTAGACAATGCGATGAGTTTATTGCCTTAAAATCTTATTTCTCAAGTCATGGCATAACCCACTATACCACTGCCCTTTACACTCCCCAGCAAAATTGTGTATCCGAACGTCGTCACTGTCACATTATAGAAACGGGTCTTACACTACTTTAAGATGCAAATCTTGATTTTTTGTACTAGCCTTATGCTTTTCAAACAGCGCCTTACCTCATAAATAGACAGCCCACACCACTCCTCCATAATAAATCACCTTTTGAAGCTCTTTTTCATCAACGTCCAAGTTATTTAAAGTTTAAGAAATTCAGTCGCCTTTGTTATCCTCTCACAAGACCCTATAATTCAAATAAAATGGAACCAAAATCCAAAGCATGCATCTTTCTTGGGTATTCCTCCATTCAAAATGCATACAAATGTTTTGATCCTCATCTACAAAAATTCTTTATCTCTCGCCATGTATTATTTGATGAAAATGGACATCAATGCAAACTCTCACCACCTCACCCCAAACTTGTCAGCCAAGCCAGACACCAAACCACCCCCTTCACTTTGGTTTCCCGTAGATTGTTGTGCCACCACTAGTGATTTCCACACCATCAACGTCATCACAGTCTCTAGAAGACTCTACCATTGTTGCATCCCCCCCAAGTAATTTCAATACCTCTGCATCCTCTTAACATATGGACTCTCACCCCCTTGATCTACCCTCTTGTCCCACTTCTACCCTCCCATCTCCCATTATTCCTATTCCACCCTTAAATCCTCTTATCGCACACACAACATGACCACACATTCTATGAACCAAATCTTCAGACCTAAACAAGTTCACACAATAACCAAACACCCTCTTCCCCAGACCATTGAATCAACTTGTGTGAGTCAAGCCATTTCTCATCCTCATTGGCATGAGGCTATGTCACACGAACTCATTGCCCTCATGCAACATGGAACATGGGACCTGGTACCATTGCCTCCCAACTGTGCACCCGTAGGTTATAAGTGGCTCTTTTGAGTTAAAAGAAATGCAAATGGCTCTATTGACAGATTCAAAGCACGCCTTGTTGCTAAGGGTTTCCATCAATGACTAGGGGTTGATTTCGAGGAAACATTCAGCCCTGTCGTAAAACCATCTACTATAAGAGCTATGTTGTCTGTTGCAGTCATGTAAGGCTGGGAATTACATCAAATGGACGTCAACAATGCATTCCTCAATGGTGCTCTAGCTGAATCTGTCTTTATGATGTCGTCTCCAGGTTTCAAAGATTTATCAAAACCTAACATGTTTGCAGGTTGAATAAGGCTATCTATGGTCTCAAACAAGCACCTAGAGCTTGGTATTTAGCACTCAAATGTGTTATACTTCAAATGGGATTTCAGAACTCCAAGGCTGACTCTTTTTTACTTATTTACAACAATCACTCCAATATCTGCTACTTACTGGTTTTTGTTTATGATCTTGTCATAACAGGGAACAATCCTTCTCTTGTGACCACCTTCATTCAACAATTGGGAGACATGTTTTCTCTCAAGGACATGGGCTCACTTCATTTCTTTTTGGGTGTTGAAGCTATTGCCACCAAGGTGGGCTTGTTCCTCACCCAACATAACTATGTTTGTGAGCTTCTAGCTAAAAGCAACATGAGTGATGCCAAAGATGTCTCCATGCCTCTGTCCAAATCACAGCCATTTTAGCTGGTTGATGGCACTGCTGTTGTGGACAGCACAACATTTCACCAAATTATGGGCATCCTTCAATACCTCTCCTTGACAAGGCCAGACATCTCATTCACCGTCAACAAACTCTCTCAATTTATGCACAAACCTACTACGACTCACTGGACAGCAACCATATGGCTTCTACGATACTTAAAACATGCCATTTTCTATGGTGCTCAACCTCACAAAGTTGGCTCTTTAGTGCTACAAACATACTCTGATGCTGATTGGACGAGGAATGTGTGTGATCGAACATCTACGTCTGCATACATCAGCTTTTTAGGCCCTAACCCTATTTCATGGACGTCTAAGAAACAGAGCGTTGTAGCATGCTCATCAATGGAAGTTGAATAATGAGCACTAGCTAACACAACCTCAGAAACAATGTGGCTATCAACTCCCTTCAAGGAACTTGCATTTCCAATTCACGACCCCCCTCTATTGCTATGTGATAATCTTGGAGCCACACACCTCAGTCTCAATCCAGTCAACCACTCACACATGAAACACATTCAAATTGATCTTCACTTTGTAAGCGACTTGGTGCAACAAGGCAATCTTCGGGTCAGACATGTCCACACCCAGGACCAACTTGTTGATTTGTTAACTAAACCCCTGTCTAAACAACGAACAGCTATGCTATGTAACAAGATTGATCTTGTCGATGGAATCTCAATCTTGCGGGGGTGTATCAGGGAAAATTGCAAAGAATCTGCTAAATCAACAACGGAGAAGGAATGGCCAAAAATCATGGGCTAAACCTCTATCACCAACGGTCATATTTTGGAATCAAAATTGTGCAACTACTTATTGTAATAACTTAGTCTCAGCATTATTGTTTCCTCTGTTTCCTAAAATAGAGTCCCACTAAGATGTATATATACTGCACATAATTTGTACTCAAAATCCAACAAAAAATCTAAGGAGAATTATTGATTCAAAATTCAGTTGTGTGTGTTAAGTTTCTATAAGTCTTTGTACTTGACTAATCAATTTTAAAGATAAAAATTTGGGAAGAAAAATTATCTAGGAATACTAAAAAACACAAAAACTATTTGAAATTGATATAAGACCCATGCTCTTAAGGGAATATGTATAAAATGGGTTTGAATCATAAAACCCACCAAAGCATACCTAAACTTGGAGATGGAATTGGTTGAAGATAAAATAATGGCATTAGAGCTCTTTCTTTTTTACTATATTTACATGGAATTAGGAGAATGCCAAGCTACATACGAGGATGGCCTTTTATGATGAATTAATTATGGTGGGTTCAAGCATAAGCAACTACCTATTTTTAAGGGATCAACAAAGTGAAATTGAACCTTAATCCTTAAGAGATTAAAAAACATGTAGGAACCTTTTTAAGCCTTACAAGTAGAGGTGACATTGCATTATCTAGATTTATCAATAATTATAGGTCAGCAGTTAGAATTCTTCTTCTTGTGTAACAAGGCGCTAGATATTATCTTTAATGCTTCCAAAAAAGCAGCAAGAGGAACTCAGAAAACATAGCTAAGAGATTAAGGTTCCTCTGAAAAAGAAAACACTTAGTGGAGCTAAAGTGATTTCTCTTTTTTTCTCTCGCTACACTTGTATAAATCCTAACCTTACTTGCAAAAAAAAAATCAACATAAGCAGTTCATTTTATTTATTTTTATCCACGGATTTATTGCTCTTTTCCTTTTCAAATGTATTTCCTAACTAGGGCATTTTGGATTTTGAGTGTCTGTGGCAATTTACTTCAATGGTAGTGGTTAAGTATGGGCAAAATAGAAGAAGGGCAATGATTTTGTTAAAGACTTTTACTGGCTTTGTTATGAGTGTTGCAATGATGTTTGGTGTTGACGGAGGAACTAATCACAGTGGTTGAGGTGTTTAATCACATACCTATTACAATGGTGAACTGAGTGACAAATTAAGTGTTTAGGGCCATGAGGAAAAGGTTGATGATGCTTGTTAATTTAAAGAGGTGGTATTGTTTGGTGAGGGTTTAGAGGCTAATTTTGAAAAATAAAAACGTTCACCATGAGTTGTAGTTAGTTGTATGGGCGACTTCTCATGGTGGTTGAGGTTGTTGTGGCTCGTTGTGTATGTAGAGAGCTTTGAAGGTCATATGCAGTCTCGACATCGTAAGGTGAAAGTGGAGAGAGAATAGAGGCAATTTTAGGTGTTTGGAGAGGGGAGATATAAATTTATGGGTTGTGGAGCTTATGGGTTTTTGGTGTGTGTATCTCGTGGGTGCTTAGGTTGGAGGAAATGAGTTTGTTGATTTTTTTTTTCTTTATAAATATATTAAGCAAGTTTTTCAATTTTATTATGTTATATTTGGAATAACCGATACAATTTGTTTTAATTCAAAAAATAGAATAAATTAGAGCAAATTTTATCTTGGTCAAAATCACAGCCCATTCCAAAAATTTCAACCAAAACGTTCCACGGTCGAGTTTTAATATCATTGTTTTAATATTTTTTAAGATATTAATTTGATTTTTTTAGTTAAACTATATTTTTATCAATTTTTTATGTTATTTTTAAATTCATCAAGTCGGTCAAGTTATATCAATTCAACTCTCTCTTCTTTTTTTACTTATGTTTGAAATTTAAATTATATAATTCTAAATAATTTTATTTTTAGATTTAAACTAAAATAATATTCTTGAATTAATATAGTTAAATGTGTATAATTCCAAAATAAAGTACCGGAATATTTTAAAATCAAAATATTCCATTCTAATTAAAAACTGAAAAATCAATCGAAATGGAATCGACAAACGTATATTAAGGGAATGTAAAGGAAGAAGAATCTTTATATTAAGGTAATGGAAAGGAAGAAGAGTCTTGTTCCTTTCTATGTTAAATAATTCTAACAGCCAATCAACACTCCCACATCACAGCACAAAAACATCAGATGTTTGATAATATGCCCCACTCGGAATTCCCTCTAAATTTTCCGCCCATCGACTCCACCACCCAGATACACCTCTCCACTCCTCCCAGACGGCCCTTCAAACGACCCAGATTCCGCAATCCTCTCTGCAGCTTCCAAAGTACTCCCCCTTCTTGCATGCCTAAAAGCAACCTCCCTAATCTGCGCGGGAGACAATATCTCCGTCGTTGAAGGAATTTCCGGTACGTTCGATGGAAAATTAAACGTCGCCGAAGCCCCACGTAAACAGAAAACAGCAGCATCATATGCTCTTGCTGCTTCCTCTGCAGTATTATATGAACCTAACCATATTCTATTTCTACTATTTGGTTGTCTTATTTCTGCTACCCATTTTCCCCACTTTCTCATCCTCACTCCCCTGTAACGCCCGTTACAATCTCTTCTCTCTCTCGCCATTTTTTTTCCTTTCAAGAGGGTTTCTCTTATTTTTGCCAAAGAAGAGAGACGGTGTGCTTATAAATAACGTTACAGTGTACCAAGTGAAGTGGGAAACGGAATGAGTAAGAGGCGGATGCCTGTAAGATTGTCCCATGCGTAGAAGCTGTCTTAAAGAAGAGTTACAAGATGCTTACACGTTGCGAGATTATTGTGACCGTGTGCAAAGGATAACACGTGGGTGATCTTGATAGAACCTTGACCTTGCGCCTGATTTTTTATAGTTATCAGCTAAAACAGGTGCTCATTGACTGGGTCAATTATATTCTTCCTCTTTACCGATATTTTTTTGACGGCAGGTCCGTTAGTTTTTTTTCTTTTCTTTTAAACGTTAAAGTTTTGGTGAATATATAATTTTTTTTTATTGATATAGAATATTTTAGTTTTGAAATATTTCAGAGTGTTATTTCAGGATTATATGGTTTATTTATAATTAATTAATTAATTATATATAAAAAAAATTAAAAACAATATATATATATAATTTTTATTTTTATAACATCAAAGTTATACAGTAATTTTATTTTTTATAATATATATATTTATTTTATTGTTTCCATTTTATTTATATATATATATATATATACACGCACTCTCCCGCCCGGGAGAGTTTTGGTTTGTCCAAGGGTGGGAGTGAATATATAGATAGAGAGAGAGAGGGTAGACAAAAAATAAAATGAGAGGCGAAAAGTGAAAGCAAGAAGCAGGAAGGAAGAATTAAAAAGTTAAAAGTATAAACATTATAAAGCAAGAAAGCGGGAGGAATTTATTTTTTTGTACCGATAGCTAGTATAATATCGACGTATTCCAGTATTAAAAATATTTGATACATATTGAAATTTAAATCGAGACAAAAATAATATTGTTTTATTTTTTTTATTGATAAAAAATTTTTCAATCAAAACAGAACAGAATTCACAACACTACGCGAAACATCTTTTTTTTATTTTATGTGACTAAATTAGAAATTATATTTTATGAGTCTAGGTGAACAAATAAAACTTATCTTTTAAATTTTTATAATAAATGCATGTTTATAAATCTAAATAGAAAAATAAAACTCTAAATATTTTAAATATTTACAATAAATACATATAAATTACTGAACTCCTATGTAAATTGTAAGACTTATGTTAGCGCCTCTCGAGGACGTTAAGGCTTCTTCTTTGACAACATCTAAAGGATTTTCTGACTCCAATTTGTAGCGCATGTTAGAAGAGTTCATGTTTTGAAAGTGCTGCATAAGATTCTCAAAAAAAAATAAATTCGGGTCAGATTATTTTTTATTAAAAAATTGTTAAGAATATAAATATTTCAATAATATCATTAAATCCAATCAATCAATTTAATTTTGAACCTTTTAAATAATTTTATACTTAACTCAAGTTTCTAAATTGAATTAGTCAACTAAGAGAGTTCAATTCTCAAAAATAAATCAATCACTTTTAATAGATGAAATAAAAAAATTAATTAAAAAATATAACAAAAAAAAACAACTCAAGTCAACCAAAATCAACATGTTAAACTCATCAATTACGTTATGAGATTAAGATAGCTTCAAAAAAATTAAATAAAAAATTATGAAACTTTATTTCCAATATATTCATTGTTGAAGGTTGAAATCATGAAAAAGCAATTCATGATGAGATTAGAATAACTCTATAAAAACCAATTTGAGTTTTATTTTATAAAATTCAATTCTCAAACAACTTATTGAAGGATAAATTAAAAAAAAATCAAGTTTTTAGAGGCTAAATTCAAAATAATATTCAATAAAAAAAAAACTCAACTTAACCTATGTCCACCAACCAAACCATATAAAGAAAAAAAAATTAAAGCCTAATTTAAAAAAAATAAAAAAGAAAATATTGCAAGTAAACTTGCTAAACTCATAATCTAAGTAATGAGATAACTCTGATCTAATAGAAAATGAAAAGAAAATATAAAAGCTTGAGTTGTTGAAGAGTGAATTGAAAAAAAAAAATATTTAGCCGCATCTTTTATTTTATTTCTATTTAATTTAGGAAATTAAGTATTATACTTGTTAATTTTGTTTTGGATGTATAGCCCCCTATTGGTCAGTAACCTTGCTGGGCTGAAGATATCCCAAGTCTACATGTGCGGTTTCAACGAGCATCAAAGTCGGTGGGGCCCATTTAAGTTACGAATATCCCACTCCTTAGAAAGCTAAAACCCAAATGCGAGCAGCACCAGTAAGGAGCTTGGAATCTTCATCCCTCCTGTGGGCCGTGGCCCATTCGTGATAGAAAATAATTTATAATTGGAAGAAGTTGGTGGAGGCATATAATATAATATTTAAATAAAAAAATAAAGGACAATTAATTTTCATACCCATCACTTTCTTTCTGTGCTCAACTGTTAATTTTATAATATCAATCATAATTTTCTATATTCATGCTGTCACTATTCACACTTGAAACTTTTTCATGTTGTCATTTTATATATAAATAGAATGGTTATTTTGTGTGAAAAATATAGAAATAAAAAACACTGGAAAAAGCGATGGTGAGAGTTCTTTTAATATAAGATTTTTAAAAATAAAACTTATTTTATCTTCACTGAGTGTTTCTAGGTTATTATCAGCAATTTCTCCCACTGATAATTAAATGAGCCTCCAAAAATGGTCTTATATCTAAACAAGTTCCATAGGTAGAAGAGAAGGATGACGGTGACAGAGGAGTATGAGATGGCAAGCATGTACAAAGTTAGATGTGACAATTTATGTCTCTAGAGCTCTATTTCCATAATAATAGAACGTTTTCCAAAGTTTCTGCTGGGAGTAGTTGGGGGTGTTATTTCAAATTCTCACCTTTGTTTAATTATCTCATTTGACGAGTTTCTTCGTTGGTAGATGATACCTGCGTTGTAAAGAGCCTACCTGGATCAAGATTGTCAAGAAAACCAGGGCAGTCGAAACTTTGATGAGAAGTCTTGTCGAAGCTTGCAGAAGTAAACCGTTAACAGGATAGAAACTTTGATGAACAGGCCTGCTCTTAGTGAATTAATGGCATCTATTTTTGCTCTGATTGTAAGCAGCTAGAATAAATGCAGGTGATGATTGATTCTATTGTGTGATAGTTTCATTTTCCTGTTAGGGTTTTGAAGATCTAGATTGACTGGCGAAGTAACTTAGAATTCTGAAATGCATGTTATATTTTCTTTCCGGGCAATCGTGGCTTCAATCACAGACACACGCACGAATTTAACCAAGAAAATAGATGTGTTTCTTTGTCATTTGGTTCACATGACATTCTTTCGTGGCCATAGTTGTATAGTTTCCCAAATGAAACTTCTTTTCCCTGCAAATTGGTTGCTTTTTATTTGTTAGCAGAGCAATAAGGTTGACAAGGAAGCCATATCTGAAATACTGAGAGACGCATGCAAACAGAGATTACTAAATGCTTTCCCTTTTGGGATTGCATGATGCCTGTTATTTGTTGGGGAGGAAGAAGATAATCATGGTGTACGGAAGAGTGGGGAAACGTTCTGCTGTTCTCGAGTACTGGCAAGCACGGTAAGGTGGCTATTTGCTGCAGCAGCTTGTGGAATCTGAGAAAGAGTATATAGGAACAAGAGAATATTGCGTTTGGATTTGATAGAAAATGCAAGATTTTGGACTTTGAGTGAACTGGGTTTCACAAATGCGTGGTATTAGTTTTGTGTCTCCAGAGATGCATGCACATTCACTTGAAACAGTGGTTTAAAAGACAACGCAAGATCTGTTCTGTTTGGTCCACATCCAGAGAAAATGCCGCATGCAATACTCAATCCCCACATGAACATCATGCCCTATAACCCACTTGTTCTTTAATATTATTAATAACTTTTTAAAAGTTATTTTATTGATACTGAATGTCAATACAGTAACATACAAAATCTACAAACTTAACACCGAGATGTCTAAGTCTAAAGAAAAAAAATTGCCTTTTAAAAAGGGTCCATCAATTCAAACAATTTGTCAATCATTTGAGCAAACCATCAATGATAAGAGATTTGAATTAAAGAGTTTATTTTTTATATAGTTTCAAATTCAAGCTTTGAATATGCTAATTTGATGGTCATTAAAAACTTACATTGTTATTAATTTCATGATCTATAAAATTAGTCGAGATATATTTAGCTAGACTGGACACTTGACATTGATAATAAAAAAAAAAAAATTGTCTGTAATTCCAGGTACTAAAACAATCCCGAATTTCAGACAAACAAAAATAAGTTCTAGAAATTCCAAAGAAATGAATGCTGTTCTAAAGCACCATCAAAATTGGTCTCCTCCCCATAATCGAGATTAGGAGTTAATGATGATGGGAAAAAATCATTATGAAGATCATCGAAACCCGGAAATATTCCATATTCGGCGGAGTAATTACTGGAATTTGTATTCATTAACATATCCAAAAACGGCCCATCCCAACTCAATTCACTACTTTCCAACTGGACTGTCCCACCGGATACAACAGAAGTGCATGGAGATTCTGCTCGAGATTCGGATACAACTGAAGGGCAGGGAGATTCTGCTCGAGATTCAGATACAGATTGATTTGTTTCCAACTGATCCGATTGGCTTCTTTGAGGCTCCGAATTGGCAAACTTTGCTGCAACTTCTTGAATTTCAGCCGGAGAAAGTGACCTGGCACCCGCTATGTTTGGAGGGTTATCCGGGAAATTAAATTTCGCAACTCGACCGCGTAAGCAGAAAAGGGCCACATCGAACGCTCGAGCAGCCTTTTCTGCAGAATCATACGATCCTAACCAAATTCTTTCCCGGCTATTCGGTAGCCTGATTTCAGACACCCACCTGCCCCATTTTCTTTTTCTAACACCCTTGAATTTCGAGTCTCTTCTCTCTGCAATTGGCTCCCCGGCACTGTACTTCACCATTTATGGTTTTGGTTTTGTAGATTTGCGCTGATTTATTTTGCCTTTGTTGATCCTGAAAGAGGATGTGTTCTCTGCTTTTGTGGTGGTGCTTTTTGATGAAGGGAATCTGCGGCTCTCTGGTTTATATACGTGTGCCTGATGGGTGAGGGCTGAGTGGAGAGCAGTGTTGTCTATGACTGTAGAGGGTCAAAAAGGATGAGGCGCGTTGAATAGAGAAGACGAGAAAAGTGGTGAAGCTGACACGTGCAGGTTCAGTAAGCTACTGTGACTTTGTTAACGCGGGGTTTTGAAAGCACGTGTGACATTTATTTCTCGTGGCTCAAATTTTTTACAACAAAAACAAAATACTCAAAAAATTCAGCGGGTGATGCTAAACGACACGCTTGAAAGCCATCGCCACATTTATACCGATCATCAGGATGCTTGGGGCAAGGCCTTGTCCCTTTGAGACGTGGAAACCAGTGTTCTTAAGTCAAGGCCTTGTCCCTTTGAGACGTGGAAACCAGTGTTTTTAAGTCCAAACGTTTCCGTTATTAAAAAATTGAGATAAAATAATATTATTTTTATTTTAATTCTAATTCTATTTTATTTTAAAAATATAGGCTAAATACTAGCTAGAATACCTCGGTATCCCTCTAGATATGTTGTTTCAGCCTCAAAATCCTCTTTTTTTTTATTTTTAGATTCTAATTAATTTTTTGTAATTAACCTATAGTTGTATTTCTAATTTTGAGATTATGTTTATTTGATTTTATATTTTTATTTTATAATTTAAAGTTAATTTATCTTGAATTTTAATTATACTTATTAAATTTTATTTTTTTTCATATATATATATATATATATAAACAGTACAACCCCGAAACGCTTCGAAACCAAAACCTTTCGTACCAATAAAAAAACCGAAACAGTATTGACAACCTAGATAGAAACCCGTCCTCAAAAATACTGTACTGATTTCTTTTTTAAATTAAGGATTTTATTATTTATTTAAAAATAAAATGTTTGTGTGGCGTAAATATATAATCTTTGTAGGAGTTAGAAAAAATTGTAGACTCATCATATTGTTAATGTGTAGATTTATATTCATGGTCGAAGCCTTTTTTATTTATTTGGAGGAATTATTACTACAAATATGCTTCGAAGTTCCAAACTACTGAAATAATAAGCCTAAATGTTTAATTGACATTTTTATAAACAAGTACACGAAATATTAGGAGTTTAGGGCCGAAATTTAAAAATTATATATTATTTAATAAATTATTAAGTAAACAAAATTGAAAAATAAGATTAACAACGCTATAACAGACATTTTGTGGAGCAATAATACGTGATGAAGTAATAAATCCATGCGTCATGGCTATAACGTCAGGGAAGATAAGTAAGCTTTGTCTGCGTTTGACCATTTAACGCGTTGCCCAGCTCGCCCAATGCGTCATGGATGAGCTCTTTGAGGGTTATAAAAATGTTGACATTAAAGAGTCCATCACTTTGGTCTCAGGCTAGACTATATATTAAATAAACAGTTATATATCGTGTGTTTCTTACTAGGTATTAGATTCACATCACTGTGGACTGAAAGAGTGGAGTGTTGTTTTGTCTCTCTCGATATGTTAAAATTTAAATTTTGGCCTCGGGAGTTTAGGGTTGAAATTTAAAAAATATGTTTTGGTTTCCTATTGGTGTTTGACCCTGTGTTTAAATATATTTTTAGAAAATTATATATTATTTTAATATATTTTTAAATAAAAAAATACTTTTAAAAATAAGATAACATTTCTAAACAGACATCTTGCTGACCAATTATACGTAATGAAGGAAGAAATCCATGCGTCATGGCTATATAACGTCAAGGAAGATGAGAAAGCTAAGTCTGTGGTTCACCATATAACGCGTCTGCCCCTCCAGTGCGTCATGGATGAGCTCACTGAGAGTCTTATGAAAAATGTATTTCAGATTATAACTATGCCCCAAAATGTTGACAATAAAGACTACATCGATTTGGTTTTAAGCTAGACTATATATTAAATAAACAGTTATATCAGCAGTAAATACAGATTAATATTGATTGTAATAGTATAATACCATTTTGCCTTTCAATGTGTTAAAATTTAAGCTTTGGCCTCGAGTGTATTCTTGATTTTTCCATAAGACGGGTTGACATTCTCTAATTATTTTGGGTACTTGGGTTTTTTCCAGTTTTTTTCTACAGTATAACTATATTTTTACCCTTATCAGCAGACAACAAATAGTTGACTGCCCTGTGTATTTTTATTTTTTTACACTGTTATGACTAGTAAAATAATCATATTATTTTCAAAGAAGATAAAAGCCAAGAGTTGTCGGTTGAGGTTTTTCTAGTTTTTCAAATATTTCTATAAAGTACAAATATAAATATGCTCTCACAAAAGATAAATCCAAAATATTTGTACTTTTTTTATTTTATTTTTGCAGACAACTGCTGGCATGTTTGTCAAACGCGCCGATAGTTTTCTTCCTTACACTCCTTTTAAGCGGTGCGTGTGTCATCATGCGGTTGTCAATTGTGAAAAATATTCAT
Organism: Salix dunnii; assembly: GCA_015731905.1. Taxonomy (NCBI): domain Eukaryota; kingdom Viridiplantae; phylum Streptophyta; class Magnoliopsida; order Malpighiales; family Salicaceae; genus Salix; species Salix dunnii. The sequence continues at coordinate 10,123,482 of CM027664.1, read as the reverse complement.
TTAACATCTCATCGAATACGTCGTCATGTCCTCTTCCACATGATAATACGCGTGTCGTCTCATGGTAGCAAAAAATGTGATGATTTATTTAAGCTAATAATATTAATTTATTTTTATCATTTTTTCCTTTTTGTTAAAGTTTTAGATTTTTTTTTTATTATTCAAGGTAATTTTGTTATTTCCATTATTTATGCAATAATAATAATAATTTAATTTTTTTTATTCTTTTGTTAAAGTTTTTGAGTTTTTCTTCTATTCTTTAGGGTAATTTAATAATTTATATTTTTTTAATAGTAATAATAAAATTTCTTTAGGTGTTATAATCATTATAATAATAGAGACATTACTAATCATAATGATAATAACAATTGTAATGGTTTTAGTGCTTATGGTGTTAATAATTATCGCTTTAATGATGATGATGATGATGATGATAACTCATAAAATAATATGAAAAAAATCAATAATGACAAAAATAATAATAATAATAATAATAATAATAATAATAATAATAATTGTAATTTAAATTATATTAATAAAAACATTAAAGAAGAAGATAAACCAAGGCAAAATGTGCTAAAATTTTTAACATGTACAAAATTGATTAATGGTGCTAGATTGTTTTTATAATGCTATACGTCTAAGTGAAATAATCAACTTAAACAGAATTTTTATTTAGTAATGTCAAAAAAACTAATTATAGGAAAATTTTCGTGTTTAATACTAATGTTAAATAATATAATTTTAAAGAAATAAGGTAAAAAAAATTATAGATAACATTGAGTTACATGATTTTTAATTAATACAACATTGAATGATAAATTATCAGATTGGAATCATTATATATTGAAAAATTATATAAAAAAAAATAATTCTTAATAAATACAACATCGTATGACAAATTATTTCAATAGTTATTATTATGATTGAAGGTAGAAAAAATATTATCAACATAAAAAATATTATTTGATTTGAAAAACAAATGAAAAAAAGTTAAAAACCAAAATTAAAGGATAGAAGCAAGATTGTAGTGTTACTATTATAAATATAATTATTATAATCGCTTGGATTATAATAATATTTTTTTAATATTTTTTTTGTTTAATACTAATATTAATTCATATAATTTCAAAAAAATAAAAATAAAAACAATATTGAGGCGTAAATGTTTTTCAAATCATTAATCTTGAATATTAAATTTGAAACATTATATGTAGAGAAGGTACAGAACTTAATTTTTAATAAGTAAAAATCTGAATGATAAATTACTTGAATTATTATTCTCATTTATATTATCATGATTGAAAATAAAATAAAAAATAATATTAACAGCATTAAAAATCATATTGATATAAGGAACATATAGAAATATTTGAAGAATAAAATTAAAGGATAAAAAAAAATATTATTATTATCACTATAAAACATTACCAGATTATCGAACACAATCTAAGTTGATGTGTTAATTTTGTTCTTAATTTGCTAAATAAACTTTTGATTATTAAGTTTTTTTATATATTAATTTTATTTTAGATAAGGTTTTGAAAATAATGTTAATGATTATTTGTAAATATTTTTAAAAAAATATATGTTAGGCTAATTATATTTTTAATATTTGTTTAATATTAATGCATTAATATATATATATATATATATATATATAATGAACTAAGATTTTTTTAATCTCAAATCAATTTAATCTAAGCTTAATGAAATAATTTTAATATAATAATATCAAGAATAAATGTTAAAAAATAAAAAAAATGTTTTTAAATAAAAATCATTTTAAACTAAAAATATACTGCCACATGTAAACAAAACAAATGAAAAAAAAAATAGATAACATATCATTAATAACAAAACATTTATTATATGTGCATAAAAGAGAGTTCCACTCTCCTTTCACGCAATCAAAGTTAAATTTACTAAATTTTTTTAACGCAAATTACATTTAATATAGAAATAAATAGCAATAAAATTTAAAGTTCCAAACTATACGTATAAAAATATGAACAAAAAATAAAATTATATTGAAAAGATAAAAAAAAAAAATTAAAGGGATCAAAACCAAATAAAAAAAAAGACTAAAATGCAAAACAAAAAATTATATAAATTGAAATGAGACAAAAAAAAAAAAATTCTCTTTGCGATGGAGTATAATGCAAATGACTTGTGTGTGTGTATTAACTCGCTTATCTTTTTTATTTTAACTGACCCCCCAATATTACCAATAACATTAATGATGAAATATATGTTTGAGGTTGTAATGTTATATATATAATTTAAAATATTAATTCAATAATTATAATTTCAATTTCAATTCATATTTAAACTAATTTGAAAATATACAATTCAAGTTTTATATATAAATAAAATAGTAAGAGTTCAACCAAAATTTACAGAATAGACTGAAATTTCAAGTAAAATAAAATGTCTTAGAAACAAAACAAAACAGAATCCAGTCATATTTACTATAATTTTTTTTTATCTTGAGTTTAGGCTAAAATAAAAAATAATTTTGGACATTTCTTGAGTTTAGGCTAAAATAAGCAAGCTGGTACGTGGAAGAAGTTTCCACGATATGTTAGTCCAAGAAAGCAAGCAAAAAGAAAGATTAAGATTATAGCTTATGTGATAAATTATTATCCCATAGATTTTCCGGTCAATTTGTATCGGCTGATGGTATATAATTCAACGGAAAATCACATCATCCGCCAGCCATGCACCATCCAAGTCATTTCCTTTCGTCGTCTCCGATCTCATTCCCCATTCCAATCATTGCTACCGAAGAATACAAATATTACTAGTCGTGAGAAAGGAACAAATACTCATGTGTAAACTATGATAATAAAGATATCATTTTCTTCTATTATTAGGGATTTTTCTCATTTATATTAACTTTTATTTTTTGTATTAAATTTCAAAATCACTCAAATCAATTATCAATTAGCACTAACTTAATAAATAAACTCACATAATAGATTTAAAATAACAATAGAATTAAAATTAATTTGAATAACAAGATTTTCTATGTTTGGAGTTTAGCAAATCATCATAATATGTTATAGAATGAATTAAGAACTCCTCTTGATATAAATAATCCACTTATTTAATTTTTAAAATTAGAATTAAGTTTTTTTTAGTTATTATTTTATAAAAACAAAAACAAGTGATGACCCTTCTTATGCATAATATATTTTACAAAATGTCTCCTAGATATCTCTTATGATAGCAACGACTTCACTAAAGTTATTGAATGGGTCAAGTTACAATTGTTTAGTGAAAGTGTGCTATTTTTTTATCATACATTATATTTGCTTTGATTATTTAAATTGTTCATATTTGATGTGTCAATTTTTTTCCTTGTATTTTTGTGTTTAAAATAGTATGCAATATAGTGAGTTTGGCAATTTATCAGATATAAAACACTTAGGCTTGGTAATTAGGTGAATACAATGTATCTGATGTATTGTTAAACTCAAAACACTTAGGTTCAGTAATTAAAAAAACCCAAGAAAAATTGAGTCTGACAATGTATCATACCTCATATATATTTGTTTAGTTGACGACTAAATGTCATATTTATTATTTGTTAATTCAACAATTAGTTGAACCCAAATGACATGGATCTAGTTTTTTGTTAGGTCCAAAACACTATGTTTTGGTAGTCAAAGTAACATAATATAACTGGGTTTGACAATACATAAAACCCATTATACTTAGATTTCACTATCAACTAAACTCGAGCAAATATGGTCCTCGTGATATGTCAGACCTATTATGCTTGGTTTCACCCTCAACTAATCCCAAACAAACATGATCCTGAAGATTTGTGAAACCCAATATATGGTTAAACCCAAGAAAACATGAGCTTGATGATATGTCAGAACCAATTTTTTTAGGATTAACTATCAGTATCCAAGTAAATACGAGATTGTATGTTAGACTTAATATTTTAGGTTTCACCATCAACTAAACCCTAGTGAACACGAGTCTAACAACATGTTAAATCCAATATATTTGGAGTTAGTCGTCAACTAAACCCAATCAAACATTAGTCTAATGATACTCATTATGCTTGGGATCAACCATTAGCTTAACAAAAAGCAATATATATATGATCCTACATGATCATTTAAACTAAAAAGGATATAGGTTAGATGAATTGTTATTCCTATGTTATCTAGATTTTTTTTACATTTTAGGTCTAAAGTATATAGAACTAAGCAATCTTACCTCAAGAACATTTACATGATTCATTCATGTCAAAGATAATGAGGTTCCTATAACCATAGATGTACAAAAGATCTTTTTAGTAACCTATCATACATATTATCTCATAAGTATTTGGTTAGAGGTATTTGCCTCTCATTAATGACACCAAAAGCAAGGGGTTTTACAATCTATCTCTTCCTTTAAAATGACAAGGTTAAAGAGATATAAATACCCTCTAAATCATCAAGGTAAGACTTCAAATCTTTTTCTACTAAAAATATCTTGCATACATTTCAGAACATTAATCATTCTAAAATAATGAAATAAATACTTTAAGGTTCTTTTGAGTCATTTATTATCTTTCCTACAAAGTTACTAACTTTAATATTATAGGGTCATTAAGCCCTCATAAATATGATTATTTTTTTTAGGTACCTAGATCATTAATTTGATACTTCTTGAGTTAAGGAGAAGATAATTGTTTATTTAAACATCTTGATTAATCATAATCCAAATATCAAATAACTTATTATTCAAGCTTTATATAATTATGGATGTCATTAATATTTTATTATTTTATTTTATAAATTGGATGTTCCTTTCATATATCTTACCCCATATAGTTTTTTTTTATAAATCATAGATAAGGATTGATATCATCTTGAAAAGGGTTTTCACCTTAGCTTAGGACTTATGAATCTCCTAAATTTATTAGAAGTATACCTAATATGTTGAAGGGTATAGAAAAAAAGGACAAAAAAATATGAGAGGATAATAAAAAATAATAAAAAGAGAAAAAAAAAAGGGGGGGGATAAGAAAACTGCAAAAGATAAGAGAAGTTAAGAGGATAATAAGGAATAAAAAGAAGATAATAAATAGAGAGGTATTACTAAAAAAAGAAAGAGAAGAAGAAAAATATATGAATAGTGAGAAAATGTTAAGAAGAAAACAAGGAAACGAGAAAAAACAAATACAAATAAATATCCTAAATTGATTATAAAATTAGTAGCAACCATAACTAGACCAAACCATCACTAGTTGTAGTGTCTATATAACCTCTACTTCCCTTATTTAAGAATCTTAATCCATGATGAACTCTCTCTTCTTTAATGATAGTAAAAGTAGTCATTTATTGCATTGATCCGACTATGCATTCTATCTAATATTTTTACCCTAATAGCACAATTAGTCTTTTATCTCTACTGGACATTGACCACCATAATATTAGCCACCATTTTCCACTCAAGGTACCTCACCCAAATCCTTTTCAAACACCAATAAATAATCTTGACCACTTAAAAAAAGATACAAGATCGAGAGAGAAAAAGGAAATCAAAGCTTTTTGGCTTAATTACCCTCATTAGGTGGTAGTGAGCTTAATTGCTAGAATAGAAGAAGAGAAGAGAGGACAAGAAGAGAGAATAATGTTTCTCAATCGGATTAAAATGCATCGCAATAGCAACAATTCATGAAGTTGATGTGACTTCATTGTTGCAACCAACTTTTGTAGCTTTTAAAAGTTGTTTTCAAACCTCTAATGTATTTTATTACCTATTTCTAATATTGTTGATATTTTACTTAGTTTTATGAATATTGTCATAAAATGTTTAGATTTTGAAGAAATGTAAACATATTATGGATTTATATGTATATTATGATGAAATTTTAAAGTGTTGGGGTCTACTCCATTGAGTGGAAATCTCAAATGTATAAAATTATCGAGGGATTTATTTTATGAGGTGGAATATAAATAAAAGTCAATATCTTATAATAGGATTAAGAGGACCAAAATTGATTTTGGTTTATCTATTTGTTTATATTCAAACCATTACACCTTATAAATATAGTTAAGCTCATGTGTTATTCATATTTATGTTTATAATATCTAAATTGAAGTAGCAAGTTTGAGTTGGATTGATATGATCTCATATTGAATTATTGAGATTTACAGTTGGCTTTTGAGCCCATTTAAATTAATGCAATCTAAAGCAGGGTCATTTCGATTAATTACTCATCATTCCTACTAGTCTAACACCCATATTTTTATCAAAGTGAAGGTTTGGTCATTTTCAAATCCAACTCCTAACTACTATTTTAATTTTAGTATAAAATAAAAACATGTTAGTTTAGGATATCCTTAAGTATAACAAACATCTTGCATTCTTAAAATAAAATAACAAAGTAACTTATTTTAGGTAAGATGTACAGAGTAATTATTATCTGTTTTATTACATAATTAACCCTTACCTAGAACTTATAACCTATGTAGATCAATTAAGGTTTCCTAGTTATTATAAAACTAGATGACAACTTGTTTTTATATTTTATCTTTTTCTACATATAATTCACTAGATATCCTTTATGACAATAATTATCTTTAGAGTTTATGATATTTAAAAAATAATTTTGGTAAGAAAAAATTATATTATGGTAACTTTCACTTTCAAAAGAAATCATTGGCCAAAATAAGGTCATAAAAATTTTAGTTGTAGAATTCTAATATAATCATGAATACAACATTAGTCATTTGGATTATATTTTGTAACGGAACCTAATTATTATTTCAAAAACATTTCAACTTTAATGGATAATATGATCTATAATTCTTTATATATATATTAAGCATATATTGCATATATTTTACAAGATCTATTTTTCTCTCCAAAACTATTAAATATTTGTATTTGGTATATTAAATTCATTCATTTTTGCCCAAGAGACAAAAAAAAAATAATTTTTGTTTTCATCTTTACAAAATAAGCACACAAATGTGTTTTGTCACCTATGTTTTTCCAAAGTCCTATACACAACCATTTTGTAATTTTATCTATTTAGTTTTTGTTGATGTCTTTACAAAAAATAAAATTAACAAATTTGTTACCCATTTGTAATTTTCAATTTATTTTAAATAAATCAAAATTTAAAAATATTTTTTCGACAAATTTTAGCCATTAATGTATTTATTTCATAATTCTTGATTACTTTTCTTATTGAATTTATATTAACGTTGTTTTTCAAAAAAGAATAGAAAAAATGAGAGTTAAAAAATCAATACAGAGAGAAAATAAGTTAAGTGAAAAAAAAAAAGATATGAATAAAATGGAGTTTCTTAAGACCCAACAATTAAAAACATTAAAGAGTATAAATAGATAAATGGTAGATGAGACCATTACCAACGGAGATAGATAGATTGCACTAAAATTATTAAAAAATTTATTCTTAAAATCATATAATTTTACGAGTTAATTATATATATTTTATAAAATTAATACCGCAAACTCAGTCAAACTCGTAAAATCAATACAACTCGTATTGATTTTACGAGTTCGCTGAAAGTGTTAAATTAATTAACACTTGAAGCCCTGGATGAAGAAGCAACAATAGTCTGTGCAGCAGATGAAGAACTTGTACTGGTGTTTGCAATAGTAGCGGGCAGCTGGGCACCTCTGCCAGAGTTGATATCCGTCCCTCTCCAACGATAAAAGCAGCACTGCCAACAGACAAGCTCTGAACACTTGAGCTTAAACTAGGAGATGCAACTCTTGCTATATCAGGCACTCCTTGCTTATCTTCACTTCCAAGTGAAGGAAAATCCTTTTCAAACACTGCCTTATGACTGCCACTGTCAAAACTATCCCCGGAAATCAAAACATTGCCATTGGTATGAGCGTTTCCACTCCCATTTTTTAAGTCTGATCCAGCTTTGCGAGGCATCAGCTCACCATGTTTCCTCAATATCATTGAACTAGACCGTCACAAGGTATTCTTCTGCGAGGATTAGGGGTTGTGTTTGTTTGTTGATTGTCATTTTCTCTGTTCTTGAGTTGTACAAGGGAATTTTGTTGGTTTTTTTGGTGCTGTTCTTGATGATTGCGTCTCATACTTGAAGGTTTTGATTGAAAACAGTGGATTCAAAGGTAGGCTTTCTATGTATAGGTATTTCTCGCTGGTTTTCAATTTTTCGTGGCTTTTTTTTCATGTTTTGTTTATGGTTGAGGTTTCTGCATTTTACTTGGCACGGTAAGTGTTTGGTTCAGCTTTTATGTGGTTTTAGAGGGGAATCAAGTGATTTTAAGAATGAGCTCTGTTCAAAACTGGATTTTGATAAACTTTGTGATACACAGATTCCGTCTTGCTTGGAGAATTGAAATGCAGAAAATAAGGACAATTCAATGAAGAGAAAGGATGTTGTGAATGATGGTGTTCTTAACAATTCATAAACACGATTCCTACCCTTTGCTGTTCTTCATGGATGGCTTCTGAATATGGAATTTGAAGTTGATAACAATGAAATTGTGTCTGTGTTTGTCTGGTTAATTGATGTCCCTTCTGTGAGACAACCGCATGTTTCAAACAATAAATTGAGTAGCCTCCCGGTGGGAATTGGATGTCAATAATAACAGGTACTATTTATACTAGAGATTTGACTTTTTGAGGATACAGTCTTTCATCTCTCTGTTTCTTCGGTGGTTTTGGAACATTAAGTTTAGAATTCAAAAGTGAAAGGTATGTTGCCTTTATTGGGTATTCTTTTCCGGCTGGAATGAATTATTTGACAGATACTGATTTTAATGTTTCTGTCACAGAATAAGCAACATTCCTATGCGTATAGGGGACTGTATTTCTCTTGCCGAAGTAATATTTTTGGTGTTTCCCCATAATCTCTGATTCTCTGTGTAGTGTATGATTCAGCTGTTGCTTGACAAACTAAATCTGGATTTCGTCTTCATTGAGTGCAGTTTTCTTATGTGTTTGACCAAGTTTCTACGTGGTGCAGGTTGATCTTTCATCAGATCTTCTGACAGAGTTGCATTTGGGGATTTGCTGAATTTGAAGGTCCCTGGTTTATTCATGTTTTCATTATGTTATTCCCTGTTTTCTCAGTTTTGTGATACCAACACGCTTGAGGTTAACAGTGACTTCCCGTGTATTTTTCTCATGTATGTTTGCTTCAACTTCAAGAGGCAGGCAAGCAACCTGACCATGTGATCCTGTATTTATTGCTTTGCCCATTGTTTGCGCAGGCTTTGCATCTGAGCAACAACGGGTTAAAATCCCTCCTTTCTGTAATATTCAAGATGTGCCTGCAACTCTCAATTATACTTATAATTCTATGATCTGATTTTACAATTCGAGTTTATATTATATTTCCACGACATGTTAAAAAACCAATTTTGACAATCTTAGATTAGACACATCAAACTCATTAAAAATAAAAGATAACGAAAAATACATGTTACTTTACGAATGATATTTTAGGATGATAATATCTTTTATTTAGCATAATCAATTTTGTACATTAGAGCTTTAAAAACCAACTTATTTTCAAAAGTTTCAGACCTTTTCCCTCCTCGCATACAAAAAAAAAACTTTATTTAGAAAAAAATAATTATCGTGATGTCAGGTTTTACAAACTTCTAATTTAAACAATGAATTTTAATTTAGTTAATATAAAACATGCTTTTGAAAAATATTTTCTTCCATGTTTGCTCACTTAGAAAAACTTTGCCAATAAAAAAATATATATGGTGAAGTAAAAAAATTAGTTTAAAATAATGAATAAAAGAAGTTTCAAAATAAAATATTTTACAAAAAATGTCTTTGTCATTAAATCATGAGACTCCATCATTAATTAACAATTATAGTTTTCTTTATAACACTTATTTTTTCATACATATCAAACACCAAGCAATTACTTCAAGTAGCTTACACCAAACAATTATTTACAAGTAGTTGTCATTACCTCGTTAAAAAATGAAAAATAATTTATTTTTTTCAAATAGCTTATTTTATCTATAAATTTTGATTTACATTCACTAGTTTCTCCATAAACTTTTAGTCAAAACTAAAATCAAAATAAATTTTGACAACAATGGATGATTTATTTTAAAATTTATTACATTTTACATCTTTTTTAAATACACAATAAACAATATATGATATAATTATCATAAATTTTTATTTAATGACTAAAAATCTTTGCAATATTATAACATTGTCATCAAATAAAGTGGGTGTTTGGTTTTGTGGTAACTTATGCGGTTGAGGCTCAACGCAAAGCCTATCCATTTGGTAAAGGATGCACCACTGTTTTTTAAATTGTGGAACCCACCGAAAACTGAGGTGCAACCTCAGTTTTGGAAAAGCATCCACGAAACTGTGGTTTCTCCCTAGTTCACTCTCCCCCCTCACAGTTCCAGCCCGCTTCGGTTGAAACAATCAAGTGGTTTTGTTTATGGTCAAAAAAAGAAAGCTGGAATGTTAGCATTGGTAACAATAGAGGCAATGTCAACACACTCTCTCTCCTGCGGTCAACCAATGGTCTCTCTCTCTTCACAGTCACCGGCAGCTTCCTCTCTCTCCTTCAGCAACAATTCCCAGAGTGCATCACCATCATCCCTCTTAGCATCGACAGCTTCTCCTCCACACCATAAACTCCGTCGTGACCTCCAACAGCAAGCCTCGGTAGAAGTAGCAGCAATAACCTTCCAACGCTTCTCTCGGCTACGATAAACCACTATTTTCAATGTCATCACCATAGGAGAACCACCTCGATTTTTCTACTTGACGACATCGACAGATGAGCCTCTTGTCACTATCAGGCAACCACTCTACTATTGTTCACATGTTATGTGAACACTGCATGCGTGAATTAATTCACTCTACGATGTTCACACAAGACGTGAATAGTGCAATGCACCGTTTTCTTTTTGTAACTCTTAGGCTGGCCTACTCTCGGCCTAACCCAAGTCCAACAGAGTTGAGTCTTTTTGCCCAACTTGGTTGGGTTGGCTCATGTAGTTGGGTCAAGCCCAATCCAATTTTAAAAAATAATAGAGAAATCATATTTTAAAAAAAATATGTAGATAGAGATCAACCTTGACGAAACAGTAAAGCGTGTGACTTCGTTTCACACAACAAACTTGTTGCATTTCGATTGATTATGGATGAAAAACTTACAACTAGATTTGACATTGGAATTATATCTTTACAACATGTATATATACTTGTGTGTGTCCTTTAAAGTAATTTAACAAGTTGACAGCAATATGAAAAACATGGCAACCAAACACATGACCCTGTTTCTCATTAAACCTCAAACTCAACTATAGTTTTAACCAAACACTTCAATTTCAGTTATGAACTGCTGCTAAAAATGTTTTTTATAAAACTATTTTTTAAATTTTTTAGCCATAACAGCAATTACAATACTAACGGATGTAATTGATATTATAACTTTACTTTTATAAAATTATACTATATACTAAAAGAGATCAGGGTTCGGTTACTGTAGCTTGAATGACAAATCACTATGGATTATAATAGTGTTGATCAGTTTTTGGTTCGGGTCGTTCAATTCACTAGATTTATACGTTTTAGCTATTTTTGCACAAATAAATACTAAGACATGCCTGTAGCTCAGTGGAAAAGGTGCTGTTTTACCAAGCTAGAGAGTAGGGGTTCAAGCCCTGCAAAGCGTGCCTGATCATACTTTTATGTTTTTTATTTTTTTTTCTTTTTTAACTTTTTTTTTTGTTCTTTTTTTTTGTTCTTTTTTATTAGGTTTTTTTATTTTCACATCAAATGATTTTTTTTAGGTAATAATTTTTTTTTTCATTTTTTGTTTTCTCTTTTGCTAAAGTTATTGATCTTTTTTTTCTTTGATTGATTTTTTTCCCCATTATTAATATAATAATAATAATAATAATAATAATAATAATTTAATTTTTTTTCTTCCTTTCTCCTTTTTTGATTTTTTTTCTCAAGATAATTTAATTTTTTTTTATTTTTTTAACAATAATAGTAATGATATTTTTAGATGTTAAAGCTTCAATGTTCCTGTTGTTATAATAGAATATATTTATGTGTTTCATTATATCAAACCTTGAATGTATAGATGTTATATTTAATTTGATTTTTTCATTTGATTGAAATTGATAATATATTTGGTTTTTGTTTTAACTCTTATACTTTTAATTTTTTATAGCTCTTAAATAGTCCATATGTTTTCCATGATTATATATATATGCATTTAGTTTTGGTTTTTAATTTTTTTATATTTTCTCTTTTGTTGAGATAATATTTTTTTCAAAAACTTTATTCTTAAATTTTAGTTTGTGTTTATAATCATTTGAAAATTGATATTTTTTTTTTGTTTTTTTATTTTCATGTCAAATAATTTTTTTAAATTTTTTTTGTTGTTTTATTAAAGTTTTTGGGTTTTTTTATTCTTTTATTGAATTTATTTTTCCATTATTCATGCAATAATAATAATAATAATAATAATAATAATAATAATAATAATAATAATAGTTTTTTTTCTTACTTCCTCTTATATTAATGTTTTTGAGTTTTTTTCTCCTCAGAATAATTTAATAATTTTTATTGTTTTAACAATAATAGTAATGATATTTTTATATGTTTAGCCTTCGATGTTGTTGTTGCTATAATATAGAGTGAGTTGATGTATTTTATTATAACAAACCTTATATTTATATATGTTATATTTTATTTTTAAACTAATAAAATCTAATAATTATTTTAATCTCAATAATTTTAAAAAAAATATTTACTCGGCCGTACTAAAATTAATTGTCTTCTTATGTAATGATTGGCAACCTTGATTCTTTTTTTTTTTCAAATTTTGTATGAATGTCTGATCAATCAAGAAAATTGAAAACCGAAATGGAACAAGAGTTTTTTTAAAATTCAAATTATTTTAATTGATTTTTTTAATGATTTAATTTTTTTAATTTTCTTGATTTAATTTTTTTTTTCACTCGTAGTATTATATATGGAGTAGTTTGATATTTTCATTTAAAATTATTTTGTTAATTAGAATGTGAAATATATTCCTTAAATTATAGAAAACAATCATAATTATATATATATTAATTAACCGACTTATCTACTCTAATTTATTAAAAACTGAATAATTAAGCAAGATAAAATAAGTTATTTGTTTTAGAGATTATGTTTATTTTTCTGTTTATTTTTTTATTTTAAATGAATTTTAAGTTATTTTAATACGTTAAAATAAAAAAATAAAAATTTAGAAAAAACACGGTCACATTTTCACGCGTTCTCTAAAAACTGCACCCTGTTGAGAGTGGAGAAGCGCGTGAGTTTGGAGACAAAACACTCCACGCTCTCAAAACAAAACAAAACAAAAATAATTCTAGAAGTCTCTCTTATCATCTCATAAAACCCACTCTAGCTAAGCTAGGGTTTTATCTTCTTTACGCAAACTCTTGAGCATTTCTAGAACCAGGTACCTAAGTGTCTCTTATTTCTTGTTTAAGATTTCATTAGCTGCTGTATGGTATATCTGATTTTGTTTTTGTTTCATTGATTGCTTAGTGTTCAAAGAAAAAAAAAAATAATGGCAACAGCACAGTTGACAGCATACTCAATTTCGGTTTCAGCAAGGAACTTGTCTTCCTTTGAAGGATTAAGAGCTTCTAATGTTAACTTTGCATCTTTTAAACCAGCTGGTGGCTTTGCTCTCTCTCAACGCCCTCTACGGTGCTTGGTAGTTCAAGCTGCCACTGTTGTCGCTCCCAAGGTAAAAATGAATTCTCTTTACCCGCCGATTGTTTTTGTTTTTTTCCTTTTAAAGTTCTGAATGTATGCTTAGGTGCTCTTTGTAGAAATTCTGTTTGTATAAAATGGTCTGAATTAGAAATTGAAATGTGCTGTTTTTGGATTTGCGGAGTGTTAGATTTATTTAGGGTATTTTATCGCTCTTTGTTTTTCCTTCTGTTATCGATCCACTGTAGGTCGATCTCATATGGCTTAATTTGATTCTTGTCGGGTTTTAATACAATGTTTTTAATGGCTTGTCTGACTTGATGCTACCTCGTTTCTGTAGTACACATCCATTAAGCCTTTGGGTGATAGAGTGCTGGTGAAGATCAAGAATGTTGAGGAGAAGAGTGAGGGTGGCATCTTACTTCCATCTTCTGCCCAAACAAAGCCTCAAGCTGGTGAAGTGGTTGCTGTTGGAGAAGGGAAGTCGATTGGGAAGACTAAGCTGGACATTTCTGTGAAGGTCGTTTTCTTGCCCGTAAAATGTTTTCTAATTCTCTTATATTCGTTTATAATATGTTACTGAATTATTGGGTTGGTTGGTGCTTTGCTTTAAAAGACTGGTTCCCGAGTTGTATATTCCAAGTACGCCGGGACTGAGGTGGAGTTTGATGGCTCAAGTCATCTTATACTGAAGGAGGATGATATTGTTGGCATCCTTGAGACAGATGATATCAAGGATCTTAAGCCACTGAATGATAGAGTATTCATAAAGGTACATTACCCTCCACTATCCTTTGGTTGGTTCATTTTGATTAGTATATTTCATTAATGGGGTGCTGTTTGTCTTTTGAGGCTGGTTGGTTTTAGTTTTAAAGTTGTGAAAAGTAACTGATCTTGAATCATTGATTCCCTTTTTTCATCTCGTGTTGCCTTTTGGGATGTTTTGAACACGATGGCATGGCATGTTAGCAATAATCTAGTATAATCTTGTTCATGGTTGCATGGGAAGAGTCACAATAATTTGTTATTTGGATTTGATTATAGGTTGCCGAGGCAGAGGAGAAAACTGCTGGAGGCTTGTTGCTGACAGAGGCAACTAAAGAGAAACCTTCTATTGGCACGGTGAGATCAAGTGTTTCTTACATTTCTCACATGCATTTACTGGAAATGTTCACTGGTTGTGATGCATAAACTGCTTTTTCATGAACAGGTGATTGCAGTTGGACCTGGACCACTTGATGAGGAAGGTAAAAGGCAGGCACTATCCGTGTCCCCAGGGAGCACAGTTTTGTATTCCAAGTACGCTGGGAATGACTTCAAAGGGAGTGATGGTGCGAACTACATCGCACTGAGAGCTCCCGATGTAATGGCTATTCTCTCCTAGTTGTCCATTTGAATATTCTCTACATGTGTCACTGAGAGATTTGTGGCTGAGTTGCCCAAGGGCATGCGGATTGTGATTTGTAGCCTTTGAACGTAATCTGAACATCTGGATATTTTGATTCAAACTGAAGCACACATTCTCACTAAGATTTCTTGTTGATACCCCCAGTGATGCAAGACATGGATGGTGATTATAGTTAACAAAATTCACTGGTTAAAGCAGTTTTAATCGAATCCAGCGGGACTTATTCCATCATATGTGAGGAAACCATTTGTGTCATGTATCCAGCCACCCCTACTCCTGTTCCCAAAAGATGAAGTGAATTTAGGCACAACAGAACTGGGCTACCTTTCACGGAAGGTGCTGCTGGTTCAATACAGGATGCATATATGCTTAAAAAGTGCACTTTAGCTTTGTTTTGTGTCAGACGCTATCATTATACATTATAGTACACACCATACAAAATAACTAGAGCAGGAAAAAAAGCAACAAGATAAAATCGAAAAAAAGGTGGTTCCTGTAACATAATACACAGCCGCAGCTCTTGAGGTGCTCGGAGGGAACAGGTACCTGTGTTTTTTCAACTTCACTTTCTACTACTCTTTCACTTATTGTTCTCATTTTTTAAGTGGCCGTGACGAGAGGCTCAGCGATGATATCAAAGAAGAAAAGGTGGTTGGTTAGTTGGTCACAAAAATGGTATTTGTGTCGATGAGTTTTATTTAGGCTCGGGAAGTTATTTGATTCATGTTGATTTTTCTATTTTGTGCTAATTTAAGAACACAAATAGGTTTATTGAGGTATATATTATAACGTTGCTTAGGTGTTTCAAATGAAAAATATTTGAAAATTAGTTTTTTTATCCAAAAAATCTAAAACCTTACTTTTTAGCCATTTGAGTTGGCTTAAAGCTAAACTAGAGACGATGTGTTTATTATTATTATTATTATTTAAATATTTAGACCGAAAATGTGATATTTGTTTTATTTGATAAAAAAAAAAAAATAGAGGGGCAGACATGCAAGCCTAGACTTGTAGGCTAACTAGATCTTGGTCGCCTTCTCTTCTTGGTTCAGAGGTTGATTATAAGAGTTTTTTTTCAAAAAAAAAAAAAAAACATTATATAAGATTTATGAAGATACAATAATAATAATAATAATAATACTTTTTTGGTTAGTAGTGATAAATCTTTTATATATTTATTGATATATAGAATTCTCAATTTATTTTATTAAAAATATACATCAACCTTTTGAATTCACAGTTAATTTTTCTTTAATAAAAAAACGCATTGTCAACGTTTGCTTATTTGATTTTCACATATATTTATTTAATTAAAAAATTACTCCTCTTAGATTTTATACAGATAAGATTTGGCGGCAATAAACTCTGAAAAAAAAAAGAATTAATTTATCCAAAAAGAGAGAATCATAATTAATGTTATTATGTTAACAACTACACAAATATATATTCTTAATTAATGTTAACATTTTTTTTTACATTAAAAATTTTGATTTTAGTGATGATATTATCAATTAAATTATAAAAAAAAATTATATAAATTATCATTATTGAAAGATTAAATTGTTGAAATTCTTTCCAATATATATATTCTGAATATCATAAAATTAAATAAAAACAGATTTTGGAAATTACCTCACAGCAGATCCAGGGTACATGGCTAGTCATTTCTACAGCATATAAAAAGTTTATCACTAGTTCACAGCGACTAACCGCACATGAATTTCACCTAAGAATGGACCATTTAACTGAGCTTAGCTACACTACAGGGCAGAAAGCGCTACTCTATGAACAAAATGTCAGATTGCAGAGCGATTGTTAATCGACATAGCATTTACATGAGAAAATGTGATCATCGGCAGTAGATTGGCAAGACGCTTTATCGATCCTTTGCCAACTCCTGTCCCCTCCGCCGGATGTAATCTAAAGTTGAGCTACTAGCGGTGGTTTGTGGAAAACTACCATCTGAAGGCAAAAGTTGCAACAAAGGTACCAGTATTTGAGGGATTATTGCTGATGAACAATCCACAGCTCTAGCACCTTGAACCACGTCTGTGGCAGGAGCTCGACTACCTGCAGCAAGATAATGTAATTCCAGTCACATCTTCCCGTGTGTATTCACATTTTCCCTTGTTATACAACTTAACAATCATTGACAGAGCGCCTGACAGTTGCTGCTGGGGGGGGGCAAAAAGGAGTTAACCATCGAGGGAAGGGAGCTTTAACTCATACACTCCTCCACCTGACCCATTTATCTGTTAAACGAGGCAGTTGAATTATCATCATACTGCCCTCTCCAGACATTTCCACTGTTAGTGCCACTACAAGCTTGATTGGGAGCAGGCACGTTACCAAGATCTCCATCCAAGCTCATCTGTTGCACTTCAGCAGATGACAGTATCTTTAGGTTCTGAACACAGCTTAGGAACTCCCTGAGAGAAATTTCAAAATGGATATTTAATAGGTTATAGAAGGTCATAAGGGACAGAGCAGAAATAATGTTATAAAGTACTGAGGTCCGAGACTCACTCCCAAGGATCGTCACCAACAAGTAAAATGTCATTTTCATGATCAACATAAACCAGTTTCCAGTCTGAACTTTGTGGATCTTCTAGTTGCCCTTCAATGCCAAACATTCGGGCAAGATCATGTCTAAGCTCGTTATAACCTTTATAACGGGTGACATCAATAGATCTTCCAACTGAGCCACGCTTTTGGACCTGTATGGAATTGCACCAGTGTCAGGGTTTTTTACTTGAGTGAGCGAGCATAATTATCTACAGAGGAATGATATTTCTTTAAGGATATTTACCAGTTACTAGTTAAAGAACAAATAGCTAAAGAGTTGATTTCTCCTCCACAGATTAAAGGATTGTAAGCTGTTAATAATCAAATAACAAATACAAACATTGATTTTTCTCTAGGTGAAGTTTTTCAGTCTGTTAAGCTGGAGCTTCTCCAGAGATCAAAAGAGAAGGAACAGGAAGGATGACAAACCTTTGTATATGTACGCATCCGTTGAGTCTGGTTGGCCCACAATCCGTTGTTCATAACCCCAGTATCATTGATGGCAACATCATTCGAGCAACAAGGCTTGAAAGGTATGTTTGGCACACCAAATGACTGGGAGCTAATTGCAGCGGTGGACAACTCTGTCTCAATATCTTGTGTAGTACCACCATAATTAGCAAGCAAGTTCTGAAGATCCTTTTGAGAGTTATATCCACTTGACAAGAAAGTATCGGGCGCCAAAGCATCAATACTGGCTGCAAAAGGAAGACTGTTTCGAGGATGTGACTGGACATCACCATCCAAGCCAAAGGCTGGGACTGAGAAATTCTGCTGGATGTTACCAGCGTCTAGGCAATATGATGTTCCGGAAGAGCAAGCTTCCAATTGATCAGTCACAGCACCTTTATATTTTAGCTGGTGGTCTAGGCCTCTTGAGCTGGGAAACTCATTCTTGACACGAATTTCAGATTTGCTTTGGAGATCTTGAACAAGATTACTTGCAGGCTCAATAACTGAATCGCCCATCAACATGGCTGGAGCTAGTTGGTTTCTGTTCAGGAAATTTGGTGGAGAAATCTGGCAGTTATTAGTGGAAGGTGAGGTTGAACAAGATGGCGCTTCTCCATCTGTAATACTTGAATGTGCTTTAACCGCCATCAGTGGTTTCTGCAAGCCTTGGGGCTGGTTCATAGGAAAAGATTGTGTTCGCATAAGTGCAGCTGTTGAGAAGCTATTACTGCCATGTGGTTGCTGATTCTGTGATAGAGGTGACTGGTGAAGTTGTTGGTGTTGCTGGTGGGTCTGCTGTTGCTGTAGCTGCTGAGGCTGCAGAACTGAGCTTGCAGGGGAGGGCAGCTGCTGCTGCTGCTGCTGCAACTTCTGTAGTAACTGTAAGTGAAGCTGCTGCTCTGAGTTGCTGGGCTGTGGTAGTTGTTGCAATTGTTGCTGTGCTTGTGGCCTCTGTGATAGGTTCTGCTGTAACAACAGCAGCGGGGATGGTTGTGATTGAGTCTGCTGCTCTTTTCTCTGCGAGAGATTAGATTGTTGCTCCATTTGTTGATGAAGCTGTGAGTCTTGTGGTAAAGAGGTCAGCTGATATGAACTTTTATTAATAGAAGGTATGCTTTGGGAATGGGTATTGCTTGCCAGTAAATGATGCTGCTGCTGCTGCTGAAGCTGAGAGTATACAACTGGATGCTGCAAATTCTGATTTGGAATTTGGTTAGGGGAAACCGCATTGTCATTGAGTGTAGGTGGTTGGAAAATCTGCTGCTGCTGTGGATGCTGCTGTATTTGTGGTGGTGGTGGTCGTATTTGCTGCAGCTGCGGCTGTGGATGTTGCTGTGGCCAATGCTGATGCTGCTGCTGCTGTGGAGAAATAGGCGGCTGATGCTGCTGCTGCTGCTGCTGGTGGGGAAAAGGTGGCTGCTGTTGGGGAATAGGAGTCTGCAATAATTGTTGCAGCTGTTGTTGTTGAGTCCATGCCATTGGTGGCTGAGGCAACTGACTGACTTGGTTTTGTGGATTTGTTTTGTTAAATTGGACACTTGGAGGAGATAGGCCAGGGGCTTGAAAATTCAATATCTTTGATGGATCATCAGTGCTAAGGTTATTATGCAGGGCATTGGAGGGAACCATTGA
Source organism: Salix dunnii (assembly GCA_015731905.1). Lineage (NCBI taxonomy): Eukaryota > Viridiplantae > Streptophyta > Magnoliopsida > Malpighiales > Salicaceae > Salix > Salix dunnii. Next base: position 10,103,677 of record CM027664.1, on the reverse strand, counting down.
TGGGAAGAATCCTGAATGAGCAGCTGGAAACTGATTATTTTGCTGCATGCTCATCCATTGAACTAAGCTCAAACCAGGAAACATTGAGCTTGGGGGATCCTTCATGCCAAATTCATCTCCAAGCCAAGGCATGGCTCTTTTAAAAGCATTCTCTATATCAGACTCGTCATCTGCAAAAGCACTGCAAAAGATTTAGTTTACAGACATGCAGCAATCTCTAATGGAAATTGATAGCCAATTGACAATATCAAGGATAGTTTTAGAGTAAATGGACACATGTACTAGGTCTATTTAACACTCTACTTCATAGGATATGTTGATTTATTTGGATGTACTGGTCCCAAAAGATTGAATCCATCTATAGATTTTAAATTCAAGATAGGAAAGACTTGTCAGAGTACCAGGCAATATAGTCTTCGTTTCTTGCATTCAATCAACATGCTGAACACAACTGTCACTGGTTAAAATACAGTGACTGGAAAAACATAGAAAAAAATACGACTGTAATTTTATAGCCATCTGAAACGTCTTAGAATCATTGTACATGGAAATAAGAGAAATTTGCAGCAGGTGAAACTATCATAAAGTGCAAAATAAAAATGGGGTCGTTGATGAATTTACCTGGCATTCCTGGCTGCTTAGGGAACTTTGGTCTGAAAAAAGGAGGTGGATATATGTAGAAAGGAGTTACAACAGGCTCAATCTCCCATATTGAAACTCTGCTTGGCCGTTCACCTGCAGTTGATTCATCCCACCCGACCTATCACCATTTAGAATCGGTTGGGTAAGCTAAAAAATTAGTCATTTGATTTATTCATTTCAGAAATATCTCTGTAAAAAACAGTAAGGCATTTGCTTGGATGAATATTAGAGAGTATCATCTAATAACAAGTAAACCCAAAATTAATAGCAACCAGGTATCAAACAGAGATTTAAAATCAATGTTTGGCAGGGAAGGATTCGAGTTTTGAAGCCTGTAATTTAGGAAAAGCTACAACCGATACAACTCTAGAAGGTCACTAGACAGATGCAATCAGGAAACTAAGTTCTACAAATGTAGCTCAAGCACCGAATGCCTCTAAAATAGTACATTGGACTGTCTTTTAAAACATAGCAAATTGTTGGCACCAGAACACACAACACAATTAAGTTTACATAACCTCAAATGTACAAGCAGATAATAATACCTGAAGATTCCGCCACTGCGAATTTTTCCAGCGCACTGGATCCATATCACTGATACCAGTGATTGTACCCATGTATCTGCGGACTCCTGATTCTTCAGTCTCAAACATCATTCTAAATCTCATGCCAAGTGACACTTGCGTGTACATTGCTTTATTATACTTGGAGAAGGGAATCACAAACTCAGAAGGGCTTGCCCTATTTAAATCAGTTACATTTGTTAGGTCATGCCTTTGGCTTCATAAAATTAACTTTTTACATTGACCAGATAAATTGTGAATTTGTGACAACACCATAAACAAGTTAATGCAGTACCTTGGATTATAGAATATAGTAAATGGGCTGTTGTTTGCAGCAGCATGAGCTGCGGCAGCAAGAATTCCAATATGCATACTATCACTGGATATGACTGATGAAGAGAGAGCTGGTTGTTGTCTGTTAGCACGCCTTATACCCAAGAGAAGCTGTGATTTTTCATCTCTACATCAAACCAGTTTATTTCGTCTTAAGAGAGTGATATTCCATCGAAAATCTTTCATATCAAACATTCAATATCATACCTTATGAATAGAACGGAATCACCAGCAAAAAGTCTTTTTGTGCTAACAAAGACACTCCAACCTGTAGTGAGCAGGTGCCTCTTTGGTTGCCCTATGATCAAGCACCAGTTTAATGCACTTTATTTTGGTTTTTAGGTTATAAGAAATATAATATGTAAAAACCTCCTATCATTTTATCAAAACTGTAAAAGATCTATTCTTCATAAGGCAACAGTATACTAAAGAAGAGTGAAATTTCATTTTCTATATGTTAACAAGTATCAACATTAATGTTAACATTGGAACCTGAATTTATAAACTCACAGGCTCAGAATCACTTCCTACGGAGGCAGGAAGGATACATTATACATCCAGAGATGAATTTAGAAAAAAAACAGTCTTTTCATTTGCATTTGGCAACCTTGTTCAGATGTTTAACTTTGAAGTAGCATAAAGTACTTAATGCATCAAAAGGGGGCTGTACCTCGATAAATATGCCTAAACATCCATGAACTGTCATGTAAATCTCTAGCCACCAGCTCCTGAGCAGGTGGTTGTAATGAAAAGTCCTATTAAGTACAATCAATGGTGAACATTTGTGAGGCAGATGCAGACATATGATCCATGAATATTAAATTTTAGTCGTATTTAAAAAGATTATACGCACTAGAGGAGGGAAAATCTTCTCAGCTGCTCGACGAGGTACAGAAAATCCACCATGAGTACTTGTATCACTAGCTGTAAGAGTTTTGCAGAAGAACTCTGTAGGCTGCCTGTTTTGCTTTAGCCCTATATCAGATGCTAGCAGTGCTTCCTTCTCATACTGTAGATCAGATATTTTAATCATCAAGACCTCACAATCAACTCATTTAGCCTGGAATAGAAAAGGCAAAAAAATGTTTTATAATGATGTCAAAATTAAATAGCTGACCTACTTTGCTTACTGGTTGAAGGGTCATCTGTGCATAGACCTCATCAGTTTCCACATCAGCCTGAGCAAACATATACATAAATCATCAAATATAAAACTTTGAAATATCAAATTTGTGTTCCAGACCAGCAACCACATCTTGTACACAGATTCTTCTTGAGAAAGACAATCCAAGGCATGCAAGAACACCAGCTATTCAAAATATGCACCAATTTCAAGCAAAACAATGTTTTTTGAAGATATGTAATTATTACAAACTTCTGTGTGGAACAATGGAGGTCGTACATGCAATGTGACATTATGAAGCATGCAAATCAACTTGGAAGGAAGGTTGGGATAGCTGGGTATGAAATCAGTCTCCTTTTGCATTGATGCTGCAACCTGAAAGTTTTAGTGTCAAAGAAACTTTTGTTAGAAACGACAATCCAGGTAGCAGTTCAGGTAGATTTAGTGAAGGTGGCATACCTGCTCACTGTGGCCTTGAGGGAAGTAAACGACGAGACTTCCAACAGGAGGCAAGGAAACCAGTGGCCCAGCACAAGCATGCCACAACTCTGAATTGATGCACTTTCTTTCTCCTGCATTCAAAACCAATCAGAATGCTATCACAATCATACAAATCAAACTCTGATTGAACTAAAGAATATAAAACATATTTCTCAAAAACAATTCAGTCTCTGAAAATGCAAAGTAGATATAATTTCAAAATAGGTGAGGTTCTTTTTTCTGGCCCTGAAGATTACATGATCGATCATGACCAAGATATATGTAAGAATCATGAATTGTATCAGCCACAAAGAATTTCTTGCTATTATATTTTTATCCTTAACATTAAGATTTTATGAATGTTAAGAACTTCAAAAGTGAAGCGTTTTCACTGGACTGAAAACAAGCTGTCATTAATTAAATTCAGCAATGGAATAGAGAAATTCAGGAATTTGAATGGAAGGATATTCCAAGATTCAGAAAATTTAAAATTCTGTTTAAAATCAAACGGTAGACTGCATAAATTCAGAAAACGATTAAATTGGAACCTTTGAGGTATTAATTTTAACAAAAACTCGCGCACCGTACACATCTTCCTGCATAACCTATAGTATGGTACGGAAACTATAAATCTTTCAACCGGACATCTGATGCTCAAAACCATATGAGATGCCAAAAGAGTGAGATACAAGTAAATGATCTTCAATCAGCTATTCATGCTCAGAAAAGTAGAATAAGTGTTGAGTTATAAATCACCAGATTCCTGTACTCCCCCCCCGCCCCCCCCAAAAAAAAATATTCACCCGAAAAAAAAAGGAAGCATAAGCTTAGGTATAAAGAAGTAACCATGAAAATCAAACTAGCAAACCAGAAAACAACTATAGCACCATGTATCAAAGAAATAAATTTTGAATAAAGACACCTACCTTCTGCAAAATTTGGCAAGAACCCATTTGAAGGAACCTTCATTCTTGCAGATATGAATCAAAAATTCTTTTTTTTTTATTCCAATCAACTCCTCTCTTCCACACAGGTTTTAACCATCCACCTCAAATCCAACTCCTGTTTTGTTTAGTTTCAGTTTCAAACTACGTAGCCATTGCTAAAAGTTGCAGTAAAACTTCTCTTGAAATGCTCGAAAAGAGTAAAAAAGAAGTCACCCTTAAACCAAGAAATCAAACCCCAACTAACTCACTCAACGTAACAAACAAAACCAAAATCATAAGGGAAACAAACTTTCTTTCCTTGTCTACTTCTCTGTCTTCCAGAAATGACCCAGTAAGTTACTAATCTTGACCATCTAAAAAGATGAGAGGTTTTGATCACCAAAACAAAAAACGAGATATCCCATTTTAAGGTTCATTTAACTTGACAAGGATTAAAGAGAGATGGAAGCTGAATTGTCGCTGAGAAATCAGAGGTAACAGAAGCAGAAGCATAAGCAAAGACAGCTTTATTATTTATGTCAACAAGCCGACATATAATAGACTCACGCTGACAATCAATCAGACCTCTCTGTTTCTTCTTCTTCTTCCTCTTTTTTGAAGTAAAATAAACATATAACAAAGGAAAAAGTAAAAGTAAAAGGCATGGTAATTAATTATTACAAAATGGTTATTAGTCAATTTTAACGGTATTATATTCATAGTAATCTAAGTTTAAGATCAGCCTTTTTTATTAGATAACCATGTTCTTTTGAATTTTATTTTATTTATTAGTTCAAAAATAATTTTTATTAATATTTTAAACTTATTTTAAAAAATTACACACACACACACACACACACACACACACACACACACACACACATATATATATATATATATATATATATATATATATATATATATATATATATATATATATATTTAAATTCACCTTTGGAAAACATTAATTAACAAATTCCTTCGTCTAGTTATCTGACGAGAGAACCTCGAGTATTTGTCAGTGAATTAAGGCTGTGTCCACATCCCAAAGCTAATTATGTATAACATATTGGTTGCACGTAAATAGTAGTGATAAATTCTCTCATATTGGAGCAATAAAAGAGAGTTTTAAAATATATTAAAATAATATATTTTTTATTTTAAAAAAAATATTTTTTATATTATTATATTTAAATGATCTAAAATTAAAAAAAATATATATTCTTTTAAAAAAAATACGCTTTCATCCATATTTCCAAAGTGACATCGGATCTATCAATATCATAGTTTATCTATTTTGTCTGTTTCATTTGAAATAGTATAAATATTTTATATCAGTTAAAAAATAAAATAAAATAATGTTATTTTTATCTTAGTTTAAATTTCAGTTTGTTCTAGATTTTTCAGTTAAATACTGGCCAAAATATACTGGTTTTGTTTCGTTTGTTTCGTTTCAGCCAAATAATATTTTTTTTAAATGAAGAATAACTTTACAATATCAATCATATCTCTTAAATTAACCGTTAGATTGATATGAAATTTTACAATGAGTCTTTTGACATATTTATATATAATATGAAAAAATTTTAAAGCAATCAGAGAATGTATTGACCTTGCAAGATTAATGATGGCAATCTCATAATATTATACATATTCATAATTTTATAAAGAAAAATTATTTTATTGTATTTTTTGTATTAAATTGTATAATTTTAAATAATTTTATTTTTAGATTTGAATTATTTTTTTAATTAATATGTTGAATTATATATAGATAGATAGATAATACAATCCTTAAATGACACACTGAAAACCTCAAAAATTAAAATATTTTATTCTAATTAAAAAAAACAAAATATTAACCAGTGTTATATAAAGGCAAGCTCCATACGAGAAATTCATGCATTTTCTCTCCAGTAATAATAAATAAAGAGAAATTCGTACATGGAAGAACACGTTTATACAACTAACTTCCAAAGTAATTGAGGCTGAAAAGCTGTTCGTTAACGAGAAAACTCAGATAATTTAATTTTGAAAACAATTTATTTCTTAATTGTGCATTTAACTTCAAATAATTGATTAAATTTAGTTTCCTTGAATGTAAATTAATTTGTGGATCATAGATGATATTCTTAATTTTTAAAATATAGTTATAAAATCATGGAATTCAAGATAGATCGGTATTTATTTATCTATGAAATTCTATTTAGCATCTCTTGATTTCTTGCCTTCAAGAGGAGTAGTGTGGCGATAAAAATTTTAAGATTTATTTTATAAATTTTAAATATGAATTAGGATATATTTTTTTATAAATTTTGTTAATAATGAAAATTTTATTTATTTAATTAAGAATTATAAAAAAATATATCTTGAAAAGATAGAATTCACTGGAGTAAAAAAAAAATCTTTTAAATTCTCAGGGGCCAGGGAAGACTACTTGCTCGAAAGTCGTCCCTGCCATGATATGATCGAATAATTTCGTTGTTTAATTACAGCTTTAACGTACTGTCTAATGTTTACAATGACGAAGCTCATGACGCAATGTCGTCAATGGCTTGTTCCAAGTTTTCGACGAGCCCTAGAGCTACAGCTTTCATGGATTGAAACTTGTAGTCAAGGGTGAGGGGTTCGTGAGAGTTTTATTTATTTATCTTTCACAACTTAACCTAAATTCTTTAACTCTGAATGCTAAAAATTATTATTAATTTTTATGTAATCGTGATACAGAGAAAAAATAATATAATTATAATCTTTTTTAATTTTAAATCATCAAAACATAACTAAAAACAATTAATATGAGATACTCTAACATGTCATGTTTATTTTAAAATGCAGTTAATACGTTTTATTCACCAATACAAATACGAAAATAATTAGAGAGAAACTGAATTTTGAGCAAGTTTAACCAATATTGATCCGCTTTAATTCAATTTTTTTCATATTTTTATTTCAAATACGAGAATTTTCATTGCACTACAAATTATATAGTAACCAAAACATGTTTTAAGTGTTATTATCATGGGACGGCAATTGAAAATCAATAAAAACTAAATATAAGTCATGTGGCCAAACTATATTATATAAATTGCCCTCAAGAGATATGACATAACGATAAAGAATTTGAGCTCTCCATTATAGATTTCAAGTTCGAGTTAAGACATATATATTTAAAAAAAAAATAAAACAATTGATATTTTACTAGTTTTTTCAGACTTGCAAAACATGTCTAGAAAATAAAATTTCCTCGTCAAATATAAATATATAAATTGTAAAAGAGATGTGCAACTATTTAAAAAGTTCCATGTAAGTTTTGCTTGGATTCAGGAGCTCCTACAAGGGATTGGAACATTAAACCTAAGTCAAAGTTGGAGGCTAGCAGGTTTTTGTCAAAAGTTTCGAATTGTTTGGGCCAAATGAAAAACAAAAAATTAAACTTGGTTTTCAATGTTTGGACTCGCCTAGCTCTCACAGTATGTTCTTAATTTACCTTAATTAATCTTCTATATACTTAAAAAAAAATAATAGAGATTTATAAATAACATAAACTATATTCGAGGGAGGAACTTATTTTCACATTAAGAATAGCCCACTAACCGTAAAAGCAGGAGATGCTCACATGTCACGAAGCATGGTGGTTCCAACTTAGGACATCATTATACATTAATTAAAGCTAAGCATATGGACAGTATTTAATTATTTTGGCCAAGTTTTTCTTAATATTCAACGGGAAACTTCTTTATTGCTATATTTTATCCAGCAGCTGAGATGCCTTGGTGATCCTGATTTCAAGAGTGTCCATATCCCATCATGCTGTAGGACCTGCCACCTCTACCTTATATTCCTCTCTTTCCAAGCAATTAAGCCACTCTCTCTCAAAATTCAAAAAAAAAAAGAAAAAAAAAAAGAAAAAGAAGCAACAACTCGAGCATGCTAAATGAGAGGAAGCAAAGCCACTCGATTAATGCAACAAATAATTGTGTGTTACAGAAAAAATGGGACGTGATGAACGTGAAATGCTCATTATTTTTCTTTAGATTTATTCCATTACCTTCCTCTATAGTTCATCATTGATATCAATGGTTTCTATGTGGAGGGAATTAAAGAACAAATTGTGATTATTTTCATGGTTGAGACCAAGTTGATGATATTCATGATACAATGTTATTTTCAAATTGCTGAGGTTAGATTATGATTTTTTATTTTTTTAAAGAAATTAAATTACTTAAATGTCCGATGAACAAAATACAATGCCTTGCATGCAGGTGTTTTTTATGTTTTTTTTTTTTTTTGTTAACATTAAATCACTTTATTGCTCTTTCGTGCAAAATTAATATCTTATGTTTTTTTTTTATCTTTTGTTCATGATTTTTATTTTTATTATTATTTCAAATTAACCTATAAATACTTTAGGATGCATAGATACGAATAAAAAATCAATATTATCCAATAATTAAAAAAATTAAATAAATTAATATCAAATACAAATATGCAATAATCAAATAACAAATATAAATAGTTAATTTTCTATCGATAAAAAAATGAAAACATAAATTGAAAATTCATCCTTATATTATTGTCATTATCATTGCTATAATAGTTAAAATTATTATCAACATTAATGTCAAAATAATTAAATTGACATGAAAAATCATTAAAAAAAAGCAAAATATTTTTATAAGAAAACAATAAAACATTAATAACTAAAATTATCGTTATTATTGCGCAAATGGTAAAATCATAAAAATCATCTAATCCAAAGAGCAAATAAAAATAACAGAAAACAACAAAAGAAATAAATAAAGGGAAAAAGCAAGCAATATTTATTATTGTTGTTACTATCAAAACAATAAAAAATTATCAAATTATACCGAGAAAAAAAAAACATAAACAAAATAGTAAGCAAGAAAAAAAAATTAAAATATTATTATTATTATTATTATTATTATGAAAGAATAAATAAACAACAAAAGATCAAATAAAAAAATAAAAATAAAAAATTTCAAATTATACTGAGGGAAAAAAACCTAAAAAACATTAACAAAAGAGTAAGTAAGAGAAACAATTAAATTGTTGTTGTTGTTGTTGTTGTTGTTGTTTTTGTGTTAATAATGAAAGAAAAAAAATGAAAGACTAAAAAAATCCTAAAAACTTCAACAAAAGATCAAACAAAAAAATAAAATAAAAATAAAAATTATCATTGTTATTACCGTCAAAACAATAAAAATCATCAAATTATCCTGAGGGAAAAAAAACCCAAAAAACATTAACAAAAGAGAGAGTAAGAAAAACAATTAAATTATTGTTGTTGTTGTTGTTGTTGTTGTTGTTCTTATTATTATTATTATTATTATTATTGTTATTCTGTTAATAATGAAAAAAATAAAATAAATAAAAGACTAAAAAAATCATAAAATTTTTAACAAAAGATCAAACAAAAAAATAAAATAAAAATTATCAAGTGAAAAAAGTCATATGATGTAAAAATAAAAATAAAAAACAAATAAAAAATTAAAGGAAAGAGCAAATGGAGGGGAAAAAAAACACAAATATCAATTTTTAAATGATCATAGATATAAAATAAAATTTAAAAGCTATTTTTTTAATAAAATATTACCTCAACAAATAAGAAAACAACAAAAATTCAAAATCAAAGCTAAGAGCATACTTATATATACATGAACAAAAGTAGTGATTATTCTAGAAATAAAAAGAAATAAAAGGATTAAAATAAAAAATTAAAAGTATAAGGGCTGAAATGAAAATCAAATACAAACGGATTAAAATCCAAAATTTAAAGTATAAGGGCCGAAATGAAAATCAAATATATTATCAATTTCAATGAAGGGACAAAATTGAAACTGTTGTACTGAATTTATTAAGTTATTTAAACCCAATCTGGAAATTAAAAGAAGGAGGATAGAAGTGAAAATTGCACATTAAATTAATTTCAATCGAAGGATCCAATCGAATTAAATCAAAACTTCGATAAGAAAAATCAGGATCATACACAAAATTGAAAATTCAGGGACCGAAGTGAAAAATATATAAAATCCAGGGACTCTCTCGTACTTTTACGTGTAGGAGAGAGAGAAAGGTGGCTAACGGTTTTAACCGGCCACTGCTGCATCCAAGGTCATATTTTGCCGAAACATGCCGAACCAGGAGGAAGACGACGCGGAGATGCACTGAGAGACGCCGGTAGCCCATCTTCGATCACCGTATGACCCCTCACGCGTTGCCTAAACAGGGCGTGAGGCGAAAAATCGTCGGTCGCATGTTGCACACGCGCTAACAGTTACAAAAAAAAATAATAACAAAATACGGTCAATTACTGGCCCGTCCCTATCCTGAATGCATGATTTTTATCTTATTAGGGACTATATCCTTATTTAGCCAATTCTGAAAAATAAAAAAAAAAATCAAAAGGGCAGCGAACTGGACCTGACTGAGTCGAACCGAGGCGCGAAATAACCGCAGAGCCCCTCAGTCTATGCGGTGTTTTTTGTCGTTTTTGGGGGGTAAAATTGTTAATTCATTGTTCAGAAACGGGAAAAAAAGAAGGACGTACACACGCGATGCACCGAAGCGGATATCCAATCCATAATACAATGTGTCTGTATGAACAATCTATACACAGTACAAAATCACGGCAATTATATTTATGTTAATGATTTTCACCTCATCTTTAAGATTTCCTAAATCAACTAAATTTATATCTTTTACATCTTTTTTTAATTATTTTATCAAAAACAATTTTGGGCCCTCACATTTACAACCCAAAGCCTATTTACTATTACACTTAAAACATAAATCATTATCTCATTTCGTTATTAGTTGGATAAGTTTTAAAATTTGTAAAGATAAGGTTAGCTTTCTAATCTACCTCGGGCAAACCTAGTATAGTTGGTAGGTTAGGGAAACCTATAGATTCAAGCCTTTATTTTTATATAATTAAAAAAAAAAAAAACCTATAGATTCATTCATCTCGGCAAATGAATCGGCAGAGAAGAGAGAATTGGACCTCTTCATTCATCTTTATTCTTAGCCGAGCACACTCGGACCTGTTACATTCAATCGTGAGGCTGACAACTTTATTTGTCGAGCTCCTATTATCATCCCTTCGCATGGTTGAGGAAGCTGTGTTCTCCCATACTAATAATGTTTGAATATAAAATAAAGTCTATAAGCTTATTGAAGATGTTTTTGTTAGAGGGCAATTGTAGTCAACGTATGTAAATGAAATATTATTAGGTTATTGAAATTCAGCATTGTTAGGAATAAAAAGTTTGAGATATTGCTTCGAGTCATTAGATTAGGGTTCAAAACAATTAATCATTATACATTTTAAGCCACTAAAATCATTATATCCCTTGAATTGGGATTCAATTTACATAAGTTGATATATATAATTTAAAAGGATGAAGAAGTCCATAAGAGATGCTTTATATTTGTTTTTACTTGGGTGATTTAACATAATCCTATAAACTTTTGTAAAATTACAACACTATTTAAAAGTTTGTTAATTTCAGAAAAACCTCCTTCAAATTTAAGAAAATGCTATGAAACCACTTTTATGTTCAAAATGTTCTCATTAATACCAAAAACGCCCCTAATGAATTCAAATTCAGCTTTTATCCATACACTAGCTATTTAATATATTTTGATAGTATTATATCAAATTAATTAAACAAAATTTAATCTTTGCAAAAATAATGTGTAAATTATTGAGTTTTTATTTACTACATCGAATAGAAATTCAATAAATTATTTAAATAATCAAAATAGCACAAGTATATATAAAAGGTATATAAATTTAAACTCACTATGAATATTACAAATAAGCTAAAAGAGTTCGCTAGATTATTGTTCACGCACACCTAGATCCATTGTGGACTGGGGTGAGTGATCTGGTGTTTTAAATGTCATTTAAGGTGACTTGTTGCCCCCTCTTTTCCCTTATTATCGCATTTAATTGGAATTGAACAAACAAGTCGCTTAGACGAGTGGTTCAAGCGCGTCCAAGTGGAGCGGGGGGTGAGACTTCGAATCTCTCTAGCAATATTTTTTTAAAACAATTAAATTTATAATATTATTATTATTATTATTTGTATCATAGAACTGAACAAAGAAGTCTCTTGGCTGAGTGGTTACAGTAGCGTCAACAAGGGGCAAGGTGTGCAAGTTCGAATCTTAGGAATGAAAGTGATTTTTGAGTAATGAACAGTGATTTTCACTGTTCATTATTTTTTGAAATGACTTTTTTTTTTAACCGGGGTGTCTAGGTCAGCTTAAGCGCATCATAATAAATCTCTGAACATATATATATTTTTTTTTTACAATTTTCAGTGTTCATTGCTATTTGATAATATGTTTTTCTCTTTTTTTTATTGGGCTTCTTTTTTTTTGTTTTTTTATAATCATAGTATCCGGGTCAGTTTACGCGCAACACGATTTTTTCCCACGCATATATCTTTTTTATCACTTCCCGGTATCTACAATTAAAAAATATATGAACCACTTCCCATTTCGATTACATTATTCCTTTTAGGCGGAAAAAAACTCATTTCTAACATATTTTATTTATTATAATTTTTCTAATTAAATATTAAAATAATTAATTATAGCGACTAAAAAATTTAAGTTTATTTTCTTAAAAAATTATAATATTTTTATTTATAATAGTTCAGATCTAATATTACTAAGAAAAAAAGTCAACTTATAAAAAAAATAGGTAGACAAATTTACCTAAGTTATCTACAATTAAAAAAAATATATGAATTACTTCTCATTTCGATCATACTATTCCTTTTAAGAGGAAAAAAAATTATTTCTAACATATTTTATCTATTATAATTTTATTAATTAAATATTAAAATAACTAATTACAACATATAAAAAATTAATTAATTTTTTATATGTATAAAAATTCTTCGCCACGCGCGGACAACCATACTCGTTTATACTATAAATGGGAATTCTTTGGAAATATGTCAAACTGACAAATATTTTGTACGGTGATTCCCTGTGATTTAGGTTTTAGGTTTGGTCGTACTTACCTTTATACATCTTTTTTTTTTTTTTTTTTTTGTCAGGCTAGCTTTCAGTCCAAATCATTATTATTAAGGAATGAGCAGTCGATCAAATAAGATGCACGTGGACGGTTAAGATCAAATCCAATTATAATTCAAAAATAGTTGAATGAAAAACAATTAAAGATGATTTTATCTTGAAGTACCTTAAAAAAAATAACAAATTACGAAGGAAGTCGTCCCAAAAGACGACCTGTCGTACTTTCTTTCCTCTTCGAGTCTTGGATCCCCTTCATTCATGGCTTCCCTCTCCTTCAAAAGATATAATCCTCTATTATCTTCCATGATGTTAAATTTAATCAAAATTCTAAACATAAAATCCTATTTTACCATTCCATAAGAGTTAGAATAAATTTATTATTCTTTTTAACATTTCATCGGGCTGCATCCTCACTTAATTTGTGTTTAAATGTCAAGATCATTTGAGAAATTCAATAATAACCGCAAACCATATAGTTGTTGGAATAGTGAACCGTTTAAGAGGATCAATATTGGGTTTCAAAAATATTTTTTAAAAAATTATTTTTTTTTATTTTTACTTTAAATTTAAAAAATTGGTGTTTTAAAATTATTTTGATATGCTGATATTAAAAAAAATTTTAAAAATATAAAACAAATCATTTTGATGCATTTCTAAACGAAAAATACTTTCAAAAACAATTTTAACCACACCACCAAACAAACACTAAGCCTACCTTTACATGCTACAACTTAGACTATACACTATCTACTAGATCATTTAGCAGTGATAGCTTGAAATTAAAGGGTTTGCTCTTCCTGTGGTCTCAAAGTTTGAATCATGTGATTGCTAATATAATAGTCACTTGAGACTTATATGATTATTAATTTTAAGGTCTGTAGAATTAGTTGACATATATTTAAGCTGGTCCGGACATCCACGTTAATACAAAAACATAGACTATGCACTTATATTTACTTGAGCATATGAAACTGATTTATTGTTTTTATTTAATTAGTTTTTACAGTAAATTCAGATAATCTTAAGATTAAATACCTTCCCAAATAATCTCAAGAGCTTAATTCTTACATCAGTATGAATTGTTTAAAAGCATTTAATAGATATAAAGGTTATTACGTAGAGGCCACTTAGAAAATAAAAAATACCATTGATACGGTTTCTCACTAGGAAGTGATTAATTTATATGATTTTCAATTAAAATCCCATTATACTTGTGTGCACTTAATATGTTGATCATTATACAGTAAAATCATAATTATTAGACAATTATCTATGGACAATTATCAATCTCAATTAAAAGACTAACTAGATATTTCAATCATGTACATCAAAATTTGTGAATATATTTTAGACTAATGAGAAAAGGTATTTAATTTATCATCATCAAAGCATACTAAATGAAATATATTCAACAAAAATCTAGAGTTTATACATGTTTAAAACTATAAATTATAAGACTTCTATGAGAAACAAAATTGGGTAATAAGATTTCAAGGAGAAATGGATGAATAATAATAATGATAATAATTTTATATGTATCAAAAGGGATAATATCTATTAAAAAAATCCAGAGTTATTATTGAATTTGAAGCGAGGATTATGAATTTTAATTTAAAAATCATAATGAGAATGAGAACAGTAACATGTCACAATGAATAAAATAAGTAGAAAGATACAAAAGAAAAGTGTTTCAAGAATGAGAAACTAGTATGAAGAAAGGCAATGGAAATAAGAAAAGAAAGTTAATAAGAACCAAACAAAACAAAGCAAGTGTGAATATTGTTTAGAAATCAATAGCATTACTTTCAAATGATAATAAGCCCTATGAATAAACAAAGATGGAAGAGTATGAAATAACTATTTTTTATAATAAAAAAATGATTTTAAGGGCATAAAAAGATTGTCAAAATGATTTATTTAAAGATTGAACAAGAAAGTTTTGGTTTTTTTTATGAAAAAAACACAAACCAACCAATTTAACATTATCATGCATAGCTTTCAATCCAACAATTGGATCGGGATAGAATTTCGCATGGAATTTTTTTAGGTAAGGTTTAACCAACACCAACTTTAAAAAATTAAGTTTGTTAATTGTAATTGGCATGAAATCATGTTTGATTGGATTCTATAATGTATCTAATTAAAGGGTGTAAGGTTAGTTTTTTTAAGAAATTAGAAAAGAACTCGTGCCTTTTGGTTTATTGTTTTGACCACCTAGAAAAGAACCTTATTGAATTAATTATAACAAAGACTTAATTAAGTTGTTGAAAATGGTGATGCTGATTTTTAGTTATGAACTGAAAAATAAGGCTGTAGAAAATTATGCCTTTTTAGGAAAAGATATTTGGTTAGCAAGAAGAAACAGGAGGTAAGTTGTGCCTTAAATTGTTATATTATTTATGCTTGCATGTTTTGCTTGGCATGCTTAATTATTAGTTATAACAATCATTATGTATATTTTAAAGAGATTGTCATAAATGTATCACTTTCATATTAATATAATCATTTTTAAGAGTATAAATTTATCATTCTTAAAAATCATCTTAAAACCATTTTTTTTTCTTTATGTAACTAGACATTAAGGTTTTTTAAATATAAGCTACATTTAATACATTATTTAATATGAAAAGTATTTATAAGGTCATCTTTAGTATGACTTTTCCAAAATTTAATACGTTTGAAAGTTTATAGGTTTCTCATGTAAAGGTTTTTTCCATCAATTTTTTTATAAATGAAAAAAATTATTTTCTCAATACATACTTATCTTATAGTAATAAGGCTAACCCACCATTCCTTGGGGAAGGTTGACTTCATAAACAACACAAGATAAATTTATTTCTGAAACTTTATTAGTGAAGTGAACATTGGCTTGAGAAATTCCTTTTTAGGGTTTTCTTGCTTCACTTTATTTCTGTAATTTTTGTTTATATATCCAATCTTGTTGTAGATAACGCAATTGTTATTAAACTTCTTGGCAATTCTTTACCTTTCATAATGAGCTTTTTATTCTTATTTTTGCGGCGGGACTTTAACACTTGTTACATAAAATTTGCTTTTATGGCACCAGAAGTGTTGAGTCTTCTTTTGGATAACTTATTGGCATTTTATATTCTTAATGTTAAAATAAGATCTTTAATTTTTATCTCTTTATGTTTATGTTTAAAATAGTTTTTAAAGTCTTTTCAAGATTATAATAACATTTTAATTATTATAGTCACTTGGAAAGAATCACTTAAACATATACTTCAAGGATGTATGTCATGCAATATGAGTTACAATTCTTGAACTTAGGTCATTAAGGTCCTTGGTCAATTATTTTTAAATCTAAAATCTTATTGAGTATGAATTCCTTTCTACCAAAATATTCACCTCTATATTTTTTTTTATCGAAAGCTTCACATAATGTTTTTTCACTCTTAAACTATACTTATCATAACATATCATATTTTTCAACTCATTTAAGATATAGTTTTTGCACACAAAATCATTGCAATTGCATACATACATATCAACCATAATAGCAAGGTCAAATTTCTTTTATGATGATTTTGGTGTTTTCTCGATCAATATTTTGACAAGTTCAAGTTGACCATATAGAATAACATATTTTATTGCCACCTTTTAGATTTTGATCTACTGAACATTTTATGTTTTCATCATATACGATAGAAGGTGATAGTCAAATCTTTACTACCAAAATAGTTTTTATCGAAACAATAATAGAGGGCACAACCAAATCTTGAGTTGAAAAATAGAAGACGAGATATAATTTGTTAAACATAATAGTCAATAATATTTATAAATAAATTTTTTATCTTTAAATAAGCAAGTAATAAATTAAAAAACAGTAATAAAGTGATTTTTTTAAAATAAAATAAAACTATGTAGGATAAAATCCACAATCAATTTTTTTAGGTGTTAACCCCAATTTTGTCCACTAAGACTTATATCATCCTTTCACTTACAAATTGGATCATATACAAAAATAATACGGTGTGAATACTATTTTTAATAAGTTTTTAGCAAATATTAGAGGGGTGATACATTGTCTTGTTTAAAACTCAATCTTCTTAGTCAAAACTTTTTAGATTGTATCTATTCATGGTATTAACTTTCTATATGTCTGAAAAGTAATGTATATTTGAAATAACTTAACCAAATAACTTTGATGTCAATTTTATAAAGTGCAAGTAAGATAACTTAAATTATTATAAACAAATCAATGATTCACTAATTGAAAAATATAAATCAATAAGATATATGACATGTATCAAACCATCCAAATATATCAAAAGCATTTTTAGAAGATAAACTATAACTTTAAAATAAAAATATTAGCAAACTTTTAAAATTAAACAAAAAAAAAAATCATAACATGCCAAAAGGTTATAGATTAAAGCATATAGAAATAAAATTAAATTTATGTTAAACAATATAGTAAACTAAAAGAAGTTAAATTATAACTTCAATTTTTAGTATGTTAAAAACCTCATTCATACTTGATCTACTTTATTTGCCCCCCCCCCCTAAAAAAAAAAAATCCCCCCTCCACAAAATAAACTAGTCAAAGTCTAAAATAAAAATAAAAATAATAAAACCATAAGATTGTAAATCAAATTTTGTGTGTGTGTGTGTGTGTATTAGATTAATGAGCAAAGATATTTAGTTTATGATTGTAAAAGCATGCTAAACAAAAGATATCCAATAAAAGTCTAGAGTTTATACATGTTTAAAACTATAAACATGTAAAAACAGGCTTTCAACGCAAACATGCTTTCAACATGAAAAATAATAGTACAATTATAGCATGCATACTGAGCATATTTGATATTAATTCAAAATTCTAGCATTCATACTAGTAATAGAAAAATTATTACTTGTTAAAGTATTTAAAGTAATTAATTTTTTATTGTTGTCAATGATAAATTCATTATCCTTTGAGGCTTTAAGTACAACTAAAATATTTGCAATAAATCTCCCGAGATTCCAATAACATCATTTTAATTTAGATGTACTTCTAAATAAAGTCTTTGAACCAAAATGAATTTAAGCTCTAGATTCGGGAGAATATCAAAGTTTAAAAAATAATAAAACACTAAAATATAAGTTAAGAAAAAATATTTAAAATTCTAGAAAAAAAAATCTAGTTGAAAACTCTTCTTTCACCTTTTATATATATATATATAATGAATTTTAAAATTTAAAAGGTTTTAGAATTAATTTTACTATTATCAACTTTTTACTAGCCACCATAAAATCATAATTAAATCTATAAATAAATAAAGAATTCTTTAAGTAAAAAAATGAATATTTTTTTCTTATAATAATTCACCATTCGACTATAATTTATTTATAATTTATTTAAATCATTTTAACTAAAACAAATTACCAGCAAATCAAGAAATATAAACATCCTCATAATTTATGCTCGTGGACGGGTCTCCTAGCTATATATATATATATATATATATAGATATAGATATAGATATATGAACATGCCTGGAGAAATTGCGATTAAGACACTCTACTCGGAACATTGAGATACTCTACTCGGAAGTAACATGGCTAGTCAAACGAGGAAATTCCTCAAGTTAGGACTTGAGCAAACACAAGCAAAATAGGAAAATGGCCTCGCCGTGGCTGAATTTTAAATTCCATGCATATTATGAATCTTAAATCGTTATAAATTTATCTGTGTAGTATTTTTTAATAAAATAAATAGCATTATTTTATTATCATTATAAAAAAAAATTCGGATATTTGAATTATTAAATTCACTGCATCAAGATTAGTTCATTTTATAATTCAATTTAAACCAAACAAAAACAAAAAATAAATTGTGAAAATACCAGTAATAATCAAATAACAAAAATAAATAGTTAATTTTCTATCAACAAAAAGTTAAAAACCATAAATTGAAAGTTCATCCCTACGTTATTTTCATTATCATTGCTATAACAATTAAAATTATTATCAATATTATTATCAAAACAATTAAAATAAATAAATTCTCTGGAAAAAAATTAAAAAAATAAACAAAATATTTTTATAAAAAACAATTAAAAAAATAAAAAAAATTATTATCATCATTGTGCAAATAGTAAAAAAAAAAAAATCATCTGATTCAAATAACAAATAAAAATAAGAGAAAGGAGAAAAAAAATGAATAAAGAGAAAAAGGGAGCAATATTTATTTTAAAATAATTACCCACATAAATTAAAATTTCAGGTTTGAACCAATTAAAAATAAAACCCCAATAAAAAAAAATTAAAAGCGTAGATAGAGACGAATAAAGAATAAACATTATCAAAGAATTAAAAAAAAAACTAAATGAATTAATACCAAATAAAAATATGCAATAATTAAATAAAAAATATAAATAGTTGATTTTCTATCGAGAAAAAAACGAAAACATAAATTGAAAATTTATCCTCATGTTATTGTTGCTATCATTGTTATAACAATTAAAATTATTATCAACATTGCTGTTAAAACAATTAAAATGACTAAATTGACCTGAACAATAATAATAAAAAAAAAGCAAAATATTTTTATAAGAAAACAATAAAAAACTAATCACTGAAATTATAGTTATTATTGCGCAGATAGTAAAATTATAAAAATCATCTAACTCAAAGAGCAAATAAAAATTACAGAAAAAAATAAATTAAGGGAAAAAGAAAGCAATATTAATTTAAAATATTATAATAATAGCAATATCGCAGTCCTAACATCTAGAATTATTATTGTTGTTACTATTAAAAAAGTAAAAATCAACAAATTATACCGAGGGGAAAAAATAATAAGCATAAACAAAATAGTAAGTAAGAAAAACAATAAAATTATTATTATTATTATTATTATTATTATTATGAAAGAATAACTGAATGAATGAAAGACTAAAAAAATTATAAAAACTACAACAAAAGATCAAACAAAAAAATACAATAAAAACTAAAAATTATGATTTTTATTACTATTAAAATAATAAAAATTATCAAGTTATCCAGAGAAAAAAAAACCTCAAAAACCTTAAATACAATTAAATTATTATTATTATTATTGTTATCATTTTTTATTTATTTATTTTTTATGCCTCGTTGCGGGCGGCACCATATTTTTTTCAATGTAAAAAATATTAATTATGTGTATTTTTCATTGTATTATAAATTTAGCTAAAATAATAAATTTGTGCAGAAATCATGTGAAGTGCATGTTTTCTATACAATATATGAATTTTAAATGGCTATAAATTTATCTATTTAGGAGTTTTCAACGAAATAACCAGTATTAATTTATCATCATCATTAAAAACTCAAGAATATTCGGATATTTGAATTATTAAATTCACTGTATTAAGATTAATTCATTTTATAATTCAATTTAAACCAAATAAAAACAAAATATAAATTCTGAAAATACCTGTAATAATCAAATGACAAAAATAAATAGTTAATTTTCTATCCACAAAAAGTAAAAAACATAAATTAAAAATTCATCCCAACTTTATTTTTATTATCATTGCTATAATAATTAAAATTATTATTAATATTATTATCAAAACAATTAAAATAAATAAATTTCCTGAAAAAACATTTAAAAAATAACAAAAATTACCATTATCAATGCGCAAATAGTAAAATCATAAAAATAATCTAATCTAAATAACAAATCGAAATAAGAGAAAACACAAAAAAAAAAATGAATAAAGGGAAAAAGAGAGTAATGACTATCAACATAATTTAAAATTTTAGGATTGAACCGATTAAAAATAAAACCCCAATAAAAAAAACTAAAAGTATAGATACATAGAGACAAATAAAGAATAAACATTATCCAAGAATTAAAAAAAAAACTAAATAAATTAATATCAAATAAAAATTTACAATAATCAAATAACAAATATAAATCGTTAATTTTCTATCGATAAAAAAACAAAAACATAAATTAAAAATCCATCTTTATGTTATTGTCACTATCATTGTTATAACAGTTAAAATTATTGTCAATATTACTGTAAAAAGAATCAAAATAATTAAATTGACCTGAACAATCATTAAAAACAAAAACAAAATATTTTTATAAGAAAAAAAATAAAAAATTTATTACTAAAATCATTGTTGTTAATACACAAATAGTAAAATCATAAAAATCATTTAATCCAAAAAGCAAATAAAAATAACAGAAAAAAAAAGAAAAATGAAGGGAAAAAGAAAGCAATATTAATCTAAAATATTATAACAATAGCAACATTGGAGTCTTAATATCTAAAATTATTATTGCTATTATTATCAAAACAAAAAAAATTATCAAATTGTACCAAAGGAAAAAAAATAAAAAGCATAAACAAAATAGTAAGCAACAAAAACAAAATTAAATTATTATTATTATTATGAAAGAATAAATGAAAGACTAAAACAATTGTAAAAACTACAACAAAAGATTAAACAAAAAAATAAAATTAAAACTAAAAAATATCATTGTTATTATTGTCAAAATAATAAAAATTATCAAATTATTTTGAGGAAAAAAAATCTCAAAAACATTAACAAAAGAGTAAGCAAGAAAAAAAATTAAATTAAATTAAATTATTATTATTATTATTTTATTTTATTTATTTTTGTGTTGATAATGAAAGAAAAAAAAATGAAAGACTAAAAAAAATCCTAAAAACTTAAACAAAAGAATAAAACAAAAACAAAAACTATTATTATTATCACTATTAAAATAATAAAAATTATCAAATTATCTCCAGAAAAAAAAAACTAAAAAACATTAACAAAAGAGTGAGTATGAAAAATAATTAAATTATTATTATTATTATTATTATTATTGTGTTAATAATGAAAAAAATAAAATAAATAAAAGAATAAAGAACTCATAAATTTTTTTAACAAAATTAAAATCATAAAAAGAAATCAAGGGATTAAAATACAAAATTTAAAGTATAAGGGCCGAAATGAAAATCAAATATATTATCAATTTCAATCAAAGGATAAAATTGAAAAAATTAAAACTGCTGCACCGAATAAATTCCTATTTTTAAACCCAATCCTGAAATTAAAAGAAGAAGGACGAAAGTGAAACATTAACATTGAATTAATTGCAATCGAAGGACCCAATCAAACTAAATCAAAACTTCTATAAAAAATCAGGACCAAAAACAAAATCGAAAGTCGAGGGACTGAAATGAAAAGTTATGAAAATCAGGGGATTCTCCTGCGCTTTTACGTGCAGGAGAGAGAGAAAAGGGGCTAGCGGCTTTAACCGGCTACCGCCGCTTGCATGTCCATCATGTGCCAGAACACGCCGCACCGAGTAAAAGCCCACGCGGAGGCGCATCGGCTGAGACTCTGGTAGCCCATTTTCGGTCACCTAATGAGCCGAGAAGCGCCGCCTACACAGGGCGTGAGGTGGAAAACATATGGCGCGTGCCGCTCATGCTCTGACAATTACAGAAATAAATAATTACAAAAATTAAGTCAATTACTGATCTATCCCTGTTCCAAATTTATCATTTTTGTCTTATCATAGGCTATATCCGTATTTAGTCAAATCTAAAAAAAAAAAAAAAAAAGCAGAACCGCAGCAAACCAAACCTGACCGGGTCGGAACGAGTAGGGAAATGACTGCGGAGTTTCTCAGTCTAGAAGGCGTGTTTTGTCGTTTTTAAAGAGCATAATTGTTAATATACTATTCATAACCGGCAAAAAAAAAAAAAAAAAAGACGTACACCCGTGATATATTAAATCAAATATCTAATCTACAGTCATTACACTGAAAGTCTACAGTGCATATACAGTGAAAAAGCCACGGCTGTTATATGTTAGTTAATTAATATATATATATAAGGGCAGCAACCAGGCAAGCCATAGTGATGGAGGTGCCAGGAAACCCCCAAACCATGTGAAAAAATGCAGCTTTTGTCGGGCCAACGACCGCCAACTCCGACCAGATTGCGGGGTTTTGGCCATTAAAATAATAATAATAATAATAGTAATAATAATTGGTTGTATAAAAAATCTCATTGAGTGGCTCTGGATTCTCCGGTTGGCCACTGCCCATCTGCGTTCTGGTCGTTGTACGGGATTCTAATATTTTCTTTTTCATAATTTTCTCTTCACACGTAATTATTTTAGAAAAAATTATAGTCACAGTCGGCCTAATCGACATCATGTGCAGCAAAATAAAATGAGAATCAGTGGTCTCAGATTCTGTGTAGTCTGAGTCCATGCTGGTTAAAAACAATTCTCCTTGTGTATCTCTGCTCTCTCTTTTTTCCACTCAATTTCTAGAAGGAAAAGGGAATTTTTTTTAAAAAAATAATTATAATATATATATATATAGAGAGAGAGAGAGAGAGAGTTTATCAAGCATATAATTTAAACAATGAATAATTTTTTTTTAAAAAAATTCTGTTGAGTTTATCATTTGACTATTTATATTTAATTATATATAAAAATTATAATATTTATATGGACTCCGTATTTATTCTTTCATTGTATATTACCTATTAAATATTGTATTATAATTACAAAAATAACTATTTTATTATTAATGAGAAATTTATGAACCCTCCTGAAATTACTGTTCAATTATGAAATAATCAGTTAATTATTTAGTTCTAGCAATTTTATCCATTTTTTACAGCCAATAAAATTGGTAGTTGATGTTTGGTGCACAGTAACTCAAAGTGAATGATAGATAATACATGCAAAAGATTCTTTCCGATAAATTATTGTTTGGAAGTATAGTTGCGGTTGTTTTTAAAAGGTTTTTTATTTAGTAAATTCAACAAAATAATATATATTTTTTATTTTTTTAAATTATTTTTTACATCAACACAGCAAAATAATTTAAAAACATCAAAAATAATAATTTAAAATTAAAAAAAA
The DNA here is from genome assembly GCA_015731905.1 of Salix dunnii. Taxonomy (NCBI): domain Eukaryota; kingdom Viridiplantae; phylum Streptophyta; class Magnoliopsida; order Malpighiales; family Salicaceae; genus Salix; species Salix dunnii. Next base: position 10,079,645 of record CM027664.1, on the reverse strand, counting down.
TCAAATTATTTTATAAACTCTTTTCATAAAACACTCCCAAACACCCCTTAAGTGTAGAAATTCTTATTTGCTTAATAAAATATATTTGTAGAGAAAAGATTGTACTAATATTTTAAAGAGATAAATTATGAAAATATATATTAAAAATATAGAAAATAAATAGATTGTGAACCTCAAGCTTGAAAGATTCATTTTATAGCTAATGAGTCTTGTTTTTTTTTTTCAGAGATGAGGGGTTGAAGAGTCATTTCATCGTTGTAATATTTTTAGTTGTATTCTAATTAAAATAATTTTATAATTTAGGGGATTAATAGGTATGCAAGAATACAATTTTATACTTATTAAATGATGCATACATATTTTTTAAATATAGATTGAGGAAAACGTGAACAGAATTCCCAAAGATGATGAAGACTCGTCAATGGAATTACAACACCTCCACGTCCAGTAAAGTAGACAAGACATAACTAACGCTTAGTCACACAATTTTGCAAGCACACTGGCTATATTGTCGTTTCCGACTAGAGAAGCTAAGCTTCTCAGCAAGAAAAATGAAAGTTGAAAATGTCGGCCATCACTTAAATTATGTGAACAGGTAAGTATATGAATAAATAAACCATTCTTATAAATTATGTGATCAGTTCAGTTGGGATGTAGTTCGTCTAATTAGGAAGGATTTGGTCAGCAACGTGCTTATATTCTATGAATTTTAGAATTAATAATCATATAAATTTTTAATAATTATTATATTAGTAATTACATGATTCAAATTTAAAATTACAAATCAATTAAATTTTTTAATATAAAGTTTTTACTTCTAAAATTACTTACTAGACGATGCATAGATTACGTGCGTTGAAGACATGGGAAGACGTCCATGAATTACTAAAGTATTTACAATATCCCTGAGTCGAAGCTTGTCCACCTTCTTTCTAGACATTTATGCCCTATAATAAATAAAATTACATTTTTTTCTTTTAAATTATTGTGTGAAGCTATATTTTTTTTTTTTTACCTTTCAATTCAATTTTAGACCGAGAAGTCTTATTTTATAGAGAATATTACTCGTTAGAGAGATACAAATTAAGTTGTGTATTTAAAGGTAACGAAATAATTAATATGTTCTATCTATTCCTTTTATCTATATAACTCGAAACATCTGCAACGACATTATATTTACTAAAATAAAAAGTCACCCCATAGCATACAGTAACCACATGCCATGACAAGGGCGAGATACGTTGATGACACCAGCAAGATAGAGAGAAAAATCCGGTGATGGAGGGATTTCACAGTGAAGGCATGGAGGGGAGCAGAATGATTCGGAAATTTCCAGATTAATATGTGGCGCTTGACATGCAAACTAGAATCATCCATGTTTGTGATTTCACATGGCTTAAAAGGTGGCGCTGCTCAAGAGTGCAGAAAAGGAGGAGGGAGACAACTGAGGAATAAACTCATCTGGCGCTGTCCTTTGTGCTTATTAATGTACGCTAAGGTCTCTAATTAATCATGGGTTTATTCCCCACTAATTAAACAAACCTCAAACGCTCTTATAGGTTGCAAGGGAATGATTTTTTTTGCACGAGATGCTAGTATATCTAAAGACAGTGACATGACATGGTTAATCTCGATGAGTTATGGTCCCTACAGCACCGCAGCTCCAGATATAATAGAATCAAGGAGAGAGGGGGGAAATCTCAATGGTGGGGATACGTAACTTTATGAATTTTTGGACATTTGCCTGCTTAATTAGCGTGGCGCGGTGCATTAATACTGCTGCCTGCTACTCACCAGCCTGGAACTTGGGTGCCAGTCCACGGAGCCCTTTTGGCTGGTGAAAGAAGCAGAGGAGGTTGTGTGCTTATCACGCACGTATGCAGAGAGAGAGAGAGAGAGAGAGAGAGGAGGGAGTTGATGCTGATACCACTAAGGTCTCCATCCAGGTGATTCAACGATATCTTGAGGAGGATCTGAAAGTTCTTTGTATTATCCAATAGAAAAGAGTGGCCACGATTTTTTCCTATGGTGGGGTCTTTTTTAGAGTGCATTTTTAATGCACCTGCAAAAGGTAGGGTTCCATCAATCAACTTCCATTTGCCTCTCGACCTCCTCCACCTTGAGGATAGAGATCGAGTAAAAATCGAGTCTCAATTAATGATGTCGTAAGAAATATTCTCTTCAAAAGTGTGTTCAATTAATAGCCACGCTCTCCATCCCAAAATTTTCATTGCTTCACAATAATTTTAGAGCATTTCAAGTGAACCAAACTATTAGGGCAGAAAGAGTGTGTGTGTGTGTATAGCTCTGGTATAAAAAATAATTTCAAAACCACTGAAAAAACATGTTAAAAATCATTGAGTCTAGTAATATAGATAATTAATCCCTCATTTGTCCTTTATATTCCCTTGTAAAATATTAGGGTAATCAACAATTAGCCTAGTTGTAACAAGATTTGTTTTAGCTTCTTCTTTTTATTGATATAAGTGTTTGGACTCATTTGTGTGCATATCAACTAATTTCATAGGTTATAATATTAATAATTATATAAATATTCAACAATTATCATATTAACAACTATAAAACTCAAAAATCTAAAATCACATACAAAAATCAATTTCTTAGTATTAAATTTTGATCGCTGTCTTACCTACTACTATATAGTTAAGATTTGTTTTAGCTTTGCTGAATCAAGATAGCTGCTAACAATAACCATGTATTATTTCCCTACCTATTCCATATAGCAACCAAATACCTTTCCAAGTGAAGTGATTCTTTACGACACACGGCAGCTTCTGATAAATTATAATATAAATTATATTATAAAATTTTATTTAATAATTTAAATTTTTAAATGAGATAATTTCTTAATATGATATCAGAATTTTATTAACTCAATGGTTATAAGTTCAAATTTTACCATTCATATTTTATTTGATAAAAAATCAAGCACAAAAATAAGCGAATAAAAGTTATTTGATAAAAAAACAGATGTTTTTTTTTATGTTTTTGTCATATTTGAAGGACTAGTTTTTGTTTTTTATTTAATATTACTACGATTTAATTTCTAGTTTTTTCTATATAAAATTTATTTTAATATTTAGTAAATATATATTAATAAATAAAAATAAAATATTAAATGTCTCAAGTTATGGAATAGTTGATGATTGAATGTTTTGAAATTCAATCAACCTGATTGTACTTTTTACTTCTGTGCGTGAAATAAATGAGCGAATAAAAGAGACCGACCTAGTTTATACCCCAACTATCTAAAACAGTAAATGGACATTGAAAGCCTAGATAGAGCATGTCAATAAATAAATAAATGCCTATAGATACAGTGAAAGAGATTGAGTATAAACTCATTACAGAAAACCCTGAAGAGAAAGCAAGAAGCGGAATTCACGGCATAAATGAGTAGCGTTTGTGGGTATGATTGCTTGTGTCTCCCGTACATGACACCATCCCACGCTTCCCTCGTTCAAGCCCTGAATTCGTGCCAAAAACTACAAGAAATAGAAAAAGGTCTAGAAGTCGGCTCTGGTTTTTATCATTTTACCGACAACCCTCTAGATTATCAGCCTTCTTTATTTCCTTCCCGCTACCCAGCACTAGCAATACACATGCTATTATTGTCTTTCACGTGGAGTTGATTATTAGCGAGTTTTCAATGTCAAGCAGCTTTTAACTCAAGCAGATTCCTAGAGGGCATGAATTATTGTACTCCAATTCCTTTCCTCGACTGTGCTGCAGCAGCAGCGATATAACCAGCTAAATTATATTTAAGAAACGTATGATGTAAGAAAATGAATGGTTCTGGCAGTTTGACTATCTGTTGATGATCCCGGCTACCGTATATGAATATGTTCTCAATACAGTAATCAAAGAAATAAAATTCTCTGTCAAATATGCATGCATCATGCAAAAAATCCCAATCCTATGTGCCTGTTTCTGGGACAGGGATATTTTTGCAGTTGCTGTTTCGGTGTGAATGAACATGGTGCGGTGTCGAGCGAGAGGAGAAATGAGCCACCGGCAGCTAGAGCAGTGGTGTCTTGCCAGACATGAAAGGGTTTTGAGTTGGTACTGTGACATTAAATCTTCACCCCTTGTCCCCTCTTACTTAATTTATAGTCCTATTTTTAAGAATTTGTTGTTGATTTTGGTCAACTTTCATTTAGAGTTCATTGTTTGTGAAATATATACTTTATTCAGCCATAAGAAGTTAAAAGAAAGGCAAAATATATAATCGGTGGAGCTGCAATGCCTCTACTTTGATTACACCTTAATGTTAATATAGTTAATCGCCTTAGATAAAGAACAAATTACAATAAATGACGGCAACAATTACAGCCAAAATTCTGTTATTTTAAGGATCACAATAGTCAATGTCTGGTCTTACTTTCATCATCACAACATACTCATTTCATCATCATGAGAAGGGCCAATCCTTCCGTAAACTCGGTTGCAGAAAAAATAAAATCCGAAGGTGGAGAACAAATGCATCACCATGTAATCATGGTGAGAGTCCAACCTCATAATTTTAAATCAAGCATTGTATTTACGAATGGTGACAATCTTAATCCTTACCTATTATAACCAGGATTGCGTCAATCCTTCAGTTAAAACGAGGAAGTTATGCCTAGAATTATGTGATCTAGAATTCCATGTTATACTTCGTGATGAACTGACAAGTACCATGTACTTTAATCAAGTTTCTAAAAAAAAAGTCTACTATATATATATTTTTTTCCTTCTGGGAAATATACTTTTAATAGCCAATCATCATCCTATGTATATTGCCTATTTGTTTTCTTTCAATAATGTTGGGGGAGAGTAATTTGGTTTTGATTGATACAAGTTGCTGAGATATAAGATTTATGTGTTAGATAATTGATTAATCTTTTTGCCTATGCAATTTGTTTTATTTTTTTTAGCCAAGATATATAATGGCTAGATATGGAAAGTTAAGGTGGTCGGTAGTTAGTAGTTATTGATATCCAGTAAATTAAGATGACTAACAGTTGGTATTTGCAAAATATTTTCTTATGGATGTTGGGACTCTCGTATACTTAAATCAATAACTTTATAAAGAGAGAATATAATGATAGTTTAGAGAGATAGAGTTTAAAAATATATATACTAAGAATATTAAGAATGAAGAGATTGTGAACCTTAAACTTGGTGGATTCATGTGGAATCTATATCTCATTAATTGTCTTTCAGTTGAAAGGAGAGGTTGGAGAGTTATTTCACCTTTATAAATTAATGTGGTATTTTGAGTTGTATTTCACTCAAAATAATATGTATTAGATAGGTATAAAATAATGAGAGATTCACATGTGGGTCTCAAGAAATTACCAAAAGATCTGCACGAGGTCCTGGAAAAAATCTCAGTGGAATGTTGGGTTTAGGCAATTTGAGCTTAGGGCGCATGCCGTAGCCCTCATGACCTTCCATGAGCTTCTCTTAACCTTTTAGAAAGTTTTATAAGTATAAGCTCATCTTATACAGTTTTGCCTCAACCACTTAGATATTTTTTCAAGTATGGGTTTTTTCTCCACGGGTTTCCCTTAAAATATTTTCTAAGTACGGAGTCTTTTATCTCACCTCACTCTCCTTAATTTTTTTTTTATAAAAAAATATGCATTCCTACATGGTTCCCCTCTACATACTTAGAGTCTTCTTCAAACATGGTGCACACCTCTATAAAAAGCTATCCATTAAATAATCTTGAGGTTTTCCTCCTCTGTTCTCATACCAAAAAACCTTAATAAACTCGTCATGCCATATATTTTAAAATTTTTTGTGTATTGATATCATGATAACATGGGAGCTACTAATAAACTGAAATTTAACATGCTCAAAAACTTCCTTTGAATGAAATGGGCCCAAACTAAAGAAATGCATAAATTAACCAAACTTACACATTAAACTTTCTAAATTTTGATAGATGATTTTTCAAGCATGGTTTGAGCATTTAGTAGAAGATTTAAAGCTTGTTTGTTTATTTTTATTTTTTTCCTCATCTCAAATTAAAAAAAATATTCAAATTATTTTAATATATTGATATCAAAAATAAAATTTAAAAAATATTTTAACAATAAAATTCCACCGTACCAAACAAAGCACTTATATAGATATGGGATGCTTTTCCCCGAAAAAATCAAAAAGCAAAGTCACAATTATAAGAGAGAGAGAGAGAGAGAGAAGGTGCCCCCGACAAGAGAGACGTGGAGTGGGCCAAATCACGGGTTAGCTACCTGGGCCTGCAGTGAATTAAGGATGACCTACAATACCATTGAAAGATGTCAACGCGTATTGTTCATATGACTTGTTATGAGCGTAGCTTACAGGAGGGCTGGTAAGTGGGGGTGAGATCGACTGATGATGTTGGGTCCTCATCCATGCACTCCATGTGTTTGTGATATTGACTTCACAGCAATAGTCTAGTTCTCATGCAATCGCTCCTCTCTTGGACGCAATGCTGCTTTCTGGTATCAAGCTATCAACATTTTGGCTTGCAAGTTTTGATTTTTGTATATTTGGTTTGGGTTACCCTCTGCCTTCTACGGCTAATTAATTGGACGCATGATTAATTGGATAGCGATTTTAAGATTTATTCCCCTAAATTACAATCCAGTCCCGTTTGATTAATTTACCATGTTTCACAATACATTATGTTAATTTTATATTACATTCATTGGCAAGAAATTCTGTCTACGATTCAATTTTCAAATAATTTCATGAAATTAAAAATAATTTTTAAAAATAAAAAATATATTATTTTAATATAAAATCTGACTATTAGATAACACTATCCTGCACCAAATCCCAAGGCAATCTAGCGCCAGATTTTCCAACTTATGTGTGAAATGGGTTTTCATAGTTCAGAAAATTGATGTGTGTGCCAGCTGTCCTTGACAGGAAAACCAACTCCTTTTAAGACCATCCACACCTTAAAAAAGGATAGAGCATGTGAACTGTCGGTCGTCAATGAATTTAGTCGGTAGTTAATATTCTGATTTAAAAGTGTTTTAGAAAAAAATTAATGTTTTTTAAATTATTTTTATATACTGATGTTAAAAATATTTAAAAAAAATAAAAAAAATAATTTTAATATATTTTTAAATATAAAATAATTTTAAGTAGATTACCAGATAGACTATTGAATCATTAAAGCATACTTTTGATCGACTCAAGTTCAGTCCAAGCACAGACTTCTGCCAGCAATAAGGGTAATGGCCACTTAGATGCAGAGCTTTCGTTATTATTCGAGAATCTAATTCAAGATATTTTTTAAAATATATTTTTATTAAAAAATATATTAAAATTATTTTATTTTTATTTTTTAAAATTATTTTTGATATAAACACATTAAAATGATTTAAAAATATCTAAAAAATTAATTTAAAATAAAAAATCGATGTTTTTTTAAATATTTTTGAAACATAGTACCAAATATATTTTTTTCAATACTCCTGTGTCTGTCTATGAGTATAGTTAAAATTGTTTTTTAAAAAAAAATTATTTAGAAATATTTTAAAATAATATTTTTTTATATTTTAAAAATTATTTTTGATAAATAAATGATATCAAAATATTAAAAAATATATTTTTAAAGCACAATTTCAAAGCTAGAGGCAGTTTACTGCTCACACAATTTTACTTTGATTGTTTGCCGGTTTTAGCTGCTATATTACTGATGCCATGCACTGAGTTCATAGCAAATCTCGCTCCTGCTCAAGTGTGTAGGAGGGATTATGCCGGGAGGTTAGCAGGGAAATGCCCTGTTTTCAATGATTGAAACGAAAATGTTGGTTGAAAAGCATAAGATTACATGTTAGACGCTAGATTGGTGGTCCACGCAGTGCCACGGTCATATAAAAAAAAAATCGACCTGAGAAAAATAAAAGATAATTAAATTTTAAAAAAATGAGAGAAATTCGATCATCAAGTTAAAATTTGATTAATTTAATACAACAACAAAAAATAAATGAAAATAAATATTGTTTTGAAAAAAGTTGGGCTAGCACATGAAATTCATGACTTGAACATGATTAAATGTTAATCATGAGTCCTAAATCATGAAATCAGAATAATTCAATTAAAAAAATTTGAAAATAAATAAAATTAAAATTAAAAAAATTAAAAAATAAATATAAATCAACATATTTATTGGCATAACATGGATCATTTACTTGCTTGTGTTTAATGAATTTATTTATTAAAATTAATTTGAAATAAAAATTAATTGAAACAATTATTGAACAGAAATAAAAAAAAAACAAATATTTTGTTAGGTTGCACGTGTTAAAAAGATCATACAAAAATAACAATTTTAGTTTAAGAAAATCAATTTATATATCGATATAATTAAAAAAGTAATTGTTATTTTTAAAAAGCTAAATAAGCCAAAAACAAATGACATAGAAGGGGTATTAATTAAAAAATTTCCTATACCAGCTCTTGAACAGCCTGAGGAGTCGAGCAAGGCTTGAGCTGAGGTCTCAAGTTCTCTGAATAGAACACACACATAAAACAAAGTCTAGGCGCAGTTTCATATCCACAAAATAGAGGCTTAACTTAGTCGAAGGCAAGGCCCAGTAGAAGCTCTGAACTCATCAAACAAACTGGGCCACGCCTAGTATTAAGAAATTCTAATAAAAGATATAATTATATCAATTTAGATACCAAAAAAAAAATGATAAAATGGAATATTTAAAAAAAAAGATATTATATAAGATTTTTTATATTTAAATATTTATCTGTCCAAGAAGCAATATAGTTACTACTATTACAGGGAAAATAGCATCTAAAATCCCCTGTAAATTTTTTAACATGATTCAACTTTTAGGTCAAAAATTATGAATTGTTTTAGTCATTGATCTTGTTTAGGGTGATCAAATTTCTCTTAGTTTGAGATCTATCTTACTAATCTATAATATATCTATTAGATCATTCAAATAATTTATTTGTGATATATTTTTATTTAATTATAGCAAATACATACCTGATCATTCAGAATCATTTGTTATTGCAAACTTGGTTGTATCAATTCTATTACCAAATTGGACGACTTGTGATTAATTTAATAAAAAACAATTAATGGAGATAACCTCTTATTGAAGCTCTCCCAAATGAAGAGGATCAATTGACATCAATATCAATATCGACTATTTTGATGGTTAAAATCAATGTCATTCATTTTTTTCTATTTACCATTAAAAAAATCGATAATTCTCTCTTCTCTTCGAAATGAGAGACTGGAAAATAAATATCAAAATTGAATTTAAAAAATTATAAAAGACCAAAAAGGTTATATCTAAAAAACCAGAGAACCAAAGTAGACTTTCCATGCCAATTTTGAAGCCAACATCTATTTTCATGCCATTTCCATCTTGGTCCTCTTATTTTCAATTTTGCCCAAACTAATAATAACGAAGAGATTGTCCTTCCACTTGAATTTTCGGTCAGAGAGAAATAGGTATCAAAATAAGAAGAAAAAACCGCTGTTTTGTTCGAGATTTGCGAGAGTACAGCACCACCGCAAGCAAATTAGGGTATTGTTAATAAAATATATTAGTAAAAAAAAAGAAAGGAGAAAAAAATATATTTAAAAATATATTGAAAATAATACTGGTAAGCTGACTCGAATATTATATTATGATTATAAAAAAAATAAAATATATATATAAAAAAATAATATAAAAATTAGTTATCGTACACATCAATTGATCGGATATTTTAATTTAAAAAAAAAAGTTCAGGAGAAACCAAGTAGCAATTCACATTTAAATGTGCGGGAGCGCTTTCCCTCGTGGTTTAGTGTATTGTTAATATATATGTATAAAGGATGGACATCCGAAAATGAGGGGGGAGAAAAAGAACGAAGACTTCCATTTCATGTGGATCCATATATATGTTTTTGTTTCATCATCCGTATCTGTGTTTAAATTAGACTGGTGAATTAGTGTCTATAATTTTCCACCACCACCTACTGGTCCGAGATTTGGGTCAAACTCTCCTCTACGAGCAGTTTTCATCTCAGCTTCCAAATTCTAAGACAAGACCGCCACCAAAGCATTGAAGGGTAGCATTTTCTTCTACTTCGAAGCAATGGCTACTCCTGTTAAAAGAAGATTATTTTCTGATGCATCATCGGTAACATTTCTCTACACCTTACCCTTTTCTTGTCTCTTTTTTTTGTGGGGTCTTAGACTCTTAGGGTTTTGCAAATTCCTTGAGATTGCCATCTTTGGTCTTGATTTAGTTGTTTTCTTTAAATTTGAATTCTTGATTCAGATGGGTACTGGAGGTGATGAGGTTGGGGAAATTGAGAGTTTAGAAAAGGGTTTGTTGTCTCCTAATAAAGAAACAACTGAAGTTGAAGATGACCCAGTTCTTTATACTGCTTCGTTTCAAGAAATGGAAGAAAAATACGTCAAGTACCAAACGGCACAGTGGGTCATGTATTCCTTGCTTTTAGTACTTGCTTGGGGCATTGGTATCTTCATGCTTTTGTATGTGCCTGTGAGGAGATATATCTCGAGGAAAGATATTAAATCGCGACAGCTCTATCTCACTCCCAATTCCATAGTTTACAAGGTAAATCATCAATATCTTACCCAGAGCCCTCAGCTTCGGAAATGTACTTAATGCTGTACTGAGTTGTGCATTTGTTGATTGCATTGTTAACGTCTTCGGTTTTTTAGCTCAGGTTACAAGACCAGTGCCATTTCCATGTTTTGGGGTGTTAAAGAAAGAGAAGCATGTTTTATTACCTTCAGTTGCCGATGTCATTGTTGAGCAAGGTAAAAGGTTTGCTCCACTTATTTTGCTTTAACAAGTGCAATATTTACTTCACCTCTTTGACTGAATTGAAATATTTGTATTATTTGATTTGAAAGTGAAAAAAAATATGTGCTTGAAAGCTCTGCCATTGTTTTAGTTTTCTTGACATTTAAGAAGTTTGTCAGTAATGTTGTCAGGATATCTGCAGTCTTTATTTGGTGTCTACTCTCTGAGAATCGAGAATGTTGGTGTAAGAAGGCCACCAAGTGATGATGTTAAAATACAAGGCATTTCAAATCCAAGTGCTTTCAGGAAGGTAATCCTAGCCATTGAATTGGTAATCTGTCAGTGACTTCAAAAAAGAGGGAACTTAACCGCTTGGTGCCCTTTTCAGGCAGTCTTGGCACGACTTTCATATATGAGAAGTGAGATCGTCTCTAGACAAGTTTCCACAATTGAAGACATTCCTAGTTTGAGGATTGATCATTCACCAGCACTAGCTTGGGTATGCTGAATGTTAACCTATAAACCATTTGCAAAACTACTTTTAGTCTCTTTTTTCATAATGTCCCTTCTGCAAGTGACTTCAAGTCTAGTGATTTTATGTTCCTTGTGCAATTTTATGAATAGTTAATTTATTAGCCAAGACAGCCGCTTAGGAGCATGAAAACTGTTAAAGAATGTTAGCTCTCTTCACTGTCACCATATCGAATGTGTGGAGTTTCATTTTTCTGTCCTTTTTGCTTTTATAATTTCTTCAATTCCTCGTGTTGTTGCAGACGTCTCCTTCAAAATCTCTCAAACAGGATTCAATTTCTAATTCAGGGTTCCTGATGCTACTCCAGAAGCTAGATGAAGTTGGAAGTTCTGTGAAAGTATGCAAAAACATTCCTGCTTATAATTTTTACAGCATGGTTTTGTGATTTCTCTTTTCATAGACATGTTCCTGACTCCATGTCATCACTTGCAGAGGGTTCAAATGCTAATCGAGGAACAACATTCCAAAACATCAGAAACCATTAGTTGAGGTTAGTGAATTCATATGCCAAGAAAATTACCTAACTTTCTGGCATCTTGTGTATCTTCTATTAGAGATTTCCTTTTTATTTTCTAGTGATAGTTTCTTTAGAATATCAGTATCGAGTAGTGCCTGGATAGCAAACTTGAAGCAGTTCATACAATTTTTCCTGTGTCTTGATGCCTTCAAGGGGTCAATAATATCACTATGAGCGTGCTAACTGCCTCAGCAAGATAGCTTAAGAAAGCTAGGATTGTATTGCATCAGTTTCCAAGTAGTTGAGGTAAACATTTGAAATGTTGTCAAATGGAAAACTGAAACATTGTGTCTGAAACTGTACTTGGGCCTAGGTATTGACTAATTGTAACAACCAGCCCAGACTTTATTGTTGATCCTGGTAGCCTTGTAACATTACTTTTACTCTTAGACAGGGTTACCATCATGCCTGTCATTTATACGAAGGTTCAAAATAGTCTTTTTGTTAGCATGTGGAACCGAGTCACCTTCTGGAGCATATCACAATAAATTGTCATGGCAAATGTTGCATCCATATTAGTTTGAAGATAACACCTGATGTCCAACGAATTTCATCTGTTTTGAGAAAACAAAACCTAACACCCCTATGGATTCACATCCATCCTTCCCCAATAAAAGAACGAAACTATGCTGCTCACACAAATAGGATAGCTTTCTTAGCATAACCAACAATTTGAACCTGGTTTTTCTTACTGCCAATGATATTTTTTTTTGACAGCTAAATTTTGCAGGAAAACTTAAATTTGGATGTCTTGAATCTGTCTTTCCCTTTTTCTATTTCTTCTTCTCTCTTTAACTTCATTATCGTACTCTCAAATTTGGTTACAACTCCGATCTATATGTGGAGATTCATCCATATCATATATATTTGATGTTTGCACATGATTGCTGATCTTTGCTTTTCAGTTATGTTTGTTTTGCATCTGAGCATCAGTTATTTATTAGAAGATGTTACTTCGGAGGTTAATTCAAACTGTGACTCTGTTTTGCAGGATACAATTATGAGATATTGCCCTGGATTTTGCCACAATTCATATGGTGTTCCTTCCTTGAGCTGTCATTCCAAAAGGGATAATCTTTACTCTCAGTATAAATAATCCATTGAGTAAAGCATCTTACATTCTTCAGTATATTACTTTTGAGACCCTTGACCTCAGCCAGTTCTTATTCACTGGATCGGCTTTTGCCTGTCATTCTTATTGTAAAAGGAGTAGCCTCTTCATTTATTCATCCTCAGCCTTGCAGGGTTTTTTTTCCTGCTCCCTTTTCATGTTGTGGTTGTGTGTTGTGAAATTGTATTGTTTTTCCTTTTCTTCTTGAACAGATTCCCTATAATAATCGCAAGTGAATAATTATTATCCAACCACTAACACTAACTAATCTTTGCCTTTTAGATGGGGTGGATGCACCAAATGCTCTGTCAGAGCACCAACCTGTATGGGGTGCAGTTTGGCATTGTAGCCTGGGCCAGATAAATAAATAATAATAACTACATTAGTTGTCTTTCTGTTTTTCACAGTTTAGGTGTCTTTTCAGCCAAGGGTGTACTATTCAATTTTCTAATGATGTCTGGTCTGTAACAAATTAAAGGATGGATTATCTGTGAAAAGTACGCCATAGATTAAACATTGCTCTAGGAAAATCCAACCACCCTGCAGAAATGTGTCGGCAAAATAGAAATTATTACGCACTAGTTAAGAGGGCGATTTCTCAAGCATCCTTGATATTTTCCATCTTGAAATCATGAATGGTTTTAGTTATCACGCCGATTTTGCCCACAAGATGTGTTGGGTTTTTTTTTTTTTTTTTATCTTGAAAATTAATTGATTTTATATATGTTATATTTTATTATTTTAATATTTAATCAATAAAATTATAATTGATAAAATTTATTAGAAATATGTTTTTTTCTTATAAAAAAATGATTGAATGTTACTACTGTCAAAACTCTTTTGATAAAATTTGTTAGATTTTTTTTTTAATTTAGAAAATTGATTGTAAAATTTATTGCTTATATTATTATATTAAAAATATTTTATAATAATAATAATAATAATAATAAATAGGTCATATATATATTAAGGTGCTGATATCAAATAAATATCAAAATATATAAGTAGTCTCACATATTGATAAGAGAAAAAATATTACAAATAATCATTATTATTATTTTGAATGTCTTAACTATAATAATAAGAAAATTTTAAGAACTAATAATATTAATAAAAAAAGCAACTAAAAAACTAAATAAATGAAAAAAAATTAAAAAATATTATTATATTTTGAAAAATTATTTGAATGGAAGAATAAAAAAAGAAAAAAAATAGAAAATATCATTTTTAAAATGATCATAAACAGAAATTAAAATGTAAACATTAAAAAAAAATAACCTTAATAACAGTGGAAATAATAAAAATTGGCGAGACTATAATTATCGTTAGAGAAAAAAATTCCATAAGTTTTTTTTACTTTCATATTATTATATTAAAAATATTTTAGAATAATGATATTAATTTTTTTTATTCAAAAAAACTTTGGTCTTTTATATATATTAAGGCTCTAATATTAAATAAATATCAAAATATATAATTAGTCTCATTTATTTAAAACTGAAATAAAACTTACAAATAATCATCATTATTATTTCAAATATTTTATCTGTAATAATTAAAAAATTCAATACCTAACAATATTAACAAAAAATAAATATTATTATATTTAAAGAAATTACTTAACTTGAAGAATAAAAAAAAGAGAAATAATAACAAACATTATTTTTTTTCAATGATTATCAATACAAATTAATATTTAATCATTAAAAAAATTCTTAATAACAATGGAATTAAAAAAAATTAGAAACAAAAACTAAGAGCATGTACATAAAAACATGGACAGAAATAAGAATTATGTAAGAAATATATTTAAAAAAGAGGATTTTTTTTCCAAATAGTAATGAAAAGCGAAAACAACATTTGAAATATTTGTTAATTACTGTTTGAAATTGCGATCTCCTTTAGTCATTCTATAAAATAATAGTCGTGGTGCCTATAAGTTAGCCTGTACACCCCAGTTAAAAAAGTAAAAATTATAAGTGGAAAAAAGAAACAAAAAAATGTCAAAAAAATTGTTCCGATGATTATTTATGACGTGCGTAAGTTGTTTTGGACACTCCAGTTATCAAAAAACAATGTATACGTGAGGAGAAAAATAGGAAAAAAATGTTAATAAAAACATGAGTCCAGAGATGAAAAAAAATTATACGTGGGAAAAAAAGTGTACTGCCCGTAAGCTAGCCTGAACACTCTAGTTATTAAAAAAAACTGTATAATTGAAAGAAAAAATAGGAAGATTTTTTTTTAAAAAAAAAAATGGGTCAGAGATTAATCATGGTGCGTATAAGTTAGCCTAGACACCTTGTTAGCAAAAAAAAAGAAGCCCGGTTTATTAATTAAAAAAACAATTTTTTCAAACAGTAATGTGAAAAAAAATATGGTGCGCGTAAATTGACCCAGACACGGTCATAAAAAAAATAGGGAAAAAATGTTAAAAAAAAAATGGATTCAAAAATTAGTCGTGGTGCATATAAACAACATCGGATACCCTGGTTAAAAAAAACACAAAAAAAAAAGCCCGGTTAAAAGAAGAAGAAAATAGCTGTTCTGGACACCCCAGTTATAAAAAAATAAAAATAAAAAGTCCATGTTTATTAAAAGAACAAAAAAAGAAAAGCCCGGTTATAAAAAAAAAATGTTAGGGGAAAACACATTTTTAAACAGTAATGAGGAAAAAAATTGTGATGTGCATAATTTAACTCAGACACCCTGGTCATGAAAAAAATGCATCAGTGGAAATAAAAGGAAAAAAAATGTTAAAAAAATAGATTCATAGATTAGTCATGGTGCGCATAAGCAACTACGGATACCCAAGTTTTAAAAAAAAACAAATAAAAAGTCCTATTAAAAAAAATAGAAATCACCTTTTCAAACAGTACGGAACAGTGAAAATTACTGTTAAAAACAAAAAAAAAAGAGCCCGATTATAAAAAAGAATATAAGGGGAAAATATCTCTTTAAACAACAATGAATAAAAAAATTGTTGTGCTCGTAAACTAACCTGGACACCTCGATCATGAAAAAAAAACTAAAAAAATATATAAGTTGAAAAAAATAGAGAAAAAAATGTTAAAAAAAAAATCTAAAGATTAATCGTTGTGCACGTAAGCAGTCACGGATATCTCAATTTAAAAAAAACAATTGTAAAAAAAAAAACCAACCATAACAAATCACGAATCCTAGACCATAGTGGAACTGGGTGTGTATGAATAGGAGATTGGTGAACAGGAAATCACCAATCTCCTTTAGCTCTTTTACTAATAATGCTTCCCTTGAAATGAGAGTTTTTTGTTTTATTTTATTTTATGTAATTTTTTGTTTTGTATTTTGGCTTTTATTGTTTATTTTTTGGATTAGTTTTGATCTTTTTATTATTTTTGTTTTTTTTATAGTTCTTAATTTTTTTATTTATATTTATGCATTTATATTTTTAGTTCTGCTTTTAATTTTTATTGTAATTTATCTTTGTATTATATGTAACTTGCATTAAAAAAACAAAATAAGTTTAACTCTGGTAGCGTGAAAGGAGAGTTAAACTCTCTTTTATGTGTCTATAGTGAATTTTTTTTATATTAATTATGTGTTATCTTTGTGTTTTTTTGCATGTGTTTTGTTTACGTGTGGCTTTATATATTTTTAGTTAAAGTGATTTTTATTTAAAAAGAAATTATTTTTATTTATTTATTATGGTTTATTTTTCATATTATTATATTGAAAATATTTTAGAACATTAAGATTGAATTAATTTGATATTAAAAAAAAAACCTTAGTTCATTATATATATATATATATCAAAATATATGATTATTTTTAAGAAAAAAACCTTTAAAATAATCGCTATCACTATTTAAATGTTTTATCCGTAACAAAATGAATATATATAAAAAATTAATAATAAAATGGTTTGAAGGTTGATTATTTTATTCAGATGTATAATATCATAAAAAATAATCTAGGACCATCAATATTTTTTTTACATGTTAAAAATTTTGATTTTGTCCGTAACAAAACGCAAGGCAAATGACTCGAATTTTTTTTTTTATTGTAAATAATTTGGCTCAATTTTTTCACTCATTTTATCTAAGGGTGACTTTGTATATTTTATGTTTACATGATATTAGATCTGAAATATCATATATAAAAAACTATAAGAGTCAATTTCTTACAAAATAATATCGACTGATAAATTATTTTGATTATTATTCTCATTGTTATTATTATGATTGTTAAATTATCACAATTATTATAGCTCCTATTATAACTATTATTGATAATAATTATATAGTAATAATTATTAGTAATATTATTGATGCCACCATCATTATCATTATATAAAGAAATTAATTTTTTTAAAATATTCATATTATTATATTAAAAGTATTTTAGAACAATGGGATTAAATTAATTTGAGATTAAAAAAAACACTTAGTCATATATATATATATATATATATATTCAGGCATGAATATTAAATAAATATAAAAAAATATAATTAACCTTTATACCAAACTTCCATACCAAAATATTAGGGGATTTAAAATCAATCTTAAAATTAAAGGAATAAGGACCAAAATGAAACTGAATTATATAATCAATTTAAATTGAAGGAAAAAAATTGAAACAAATCAAAACTTATATCACAGAAGTAAATGCCATACTAAACAATCAAAAGATCAGAGACTGAAATAAAAATACGATAAACAAATGGGATTTTTGTGTACTTTAGTCTGGAAGAGAGAAAAGGGGAAAAAAAGATGAACCGATCACTGTCACGTCTTGAGCCACCTTGTAAGGCCACACGCCATATCATAAGAAAGAGAACATGGTTGCGCATCAAGTGAAATGCTAGATAGACATTTGTCACTGCCACACAACCCGTTTGAAGGGTGCGTGAGGCTAAAAATTATCAACGCATCTAACCAACCCACCAACAATAATCCACAACAAATAATATTTAAAAAATAATAAATTATCTAAACACCCCTACAACCAACTATTGGATTTGATCTTATATGAGAGCATATCCCTATTTATATATTTTAAAAAATATAAAATTCTCGAAACATTCTTACCGACAACTCTTGGTTTCTGTCTTATTGGAGGGTAAAAGGGTTATTTTATTGTGCATTGGAAAATATGAAATTGTGGTGACATCCCAACAACAACTATTGGTTTTTATCTTATTTAAGGGTATTATGATTATTTTACTGTGCATAGTAATGTAAAAAATTGAAAATACCACCGAGTTCAAGGCTAAAATTACTGTGCACTAAAGGGTAAAATAATAATTGCACTATTATGATTATTTTACTGTGCATAATAATGTAAAAAATTGAAAATACCACTAAATCCAAGACTAAAATTATTGTGCACTAGAAGATAAAATTATAATTACACTATTGCAATGTACAATAATACATGTCTATTGGTGCAATTTTTTTAGTGTGCGTTTTAATGTTTTAATTGGCTATTAGTTAAGGGTATGCTTGATATTGTTTTTACTTTTATGATAAGGTTTTAAAAAAAACAGTTTCATGAAAAACAGTTTAGCTGCGATTCAAAAATTTTTTTAAAGTATTTGGTTAAAACTGTGGTTGAGTTTGAGGTTAATGAAAAGCAGTTTCAAGTGTTTGGTTACCAAGTTTTTTATATTATTGTCAACTTGTGAAATTATTTTAAAATGTGGGGGGGGGTTAAATATTTAATAATTATAATAATTAAATGTTATTGATAATTCAAGTAAATTAGACATTTGTTTTTTTCTCTCTCATCAAACTACTTGTAATTTCATCATGAACCAAATCCATATGTGAAGAATTTTACGATCCTGGAATAACACATGGTAAAATATAATCTGAAATAAAATTAGGATTGTGAGGCAAGAATTATATTGTGATCTCCTTCTAATATATTTATTATATTTTAATTAATTTTTAGATTATTTTAATATTAAAAAAATATTTTTTATATTAATAAACATATATTATGTAAACATTTATTTATTTTTAATTAATAATTTTTTTAAAATAATAAAATAAAATAAGTTGAGAGGGGGGGTGAAATTGAAATAAATGTAAAGATTATGATTGAAATTATAAGAAGAGAAGATGTGGGGTAAAAAGAAAACATTTAAAGGAAATGGGGGGCCTTAATGCAATAAGAGAAATTGAGGAGTATAAATACCCCTCTTTTCTTTCATTTTCGGGAGGAGGAGGGGAAGGAAGGGAGAGATTTTAATAATTTCTTACCCAAATTGAAGAAGAATTTCAAAGTGAGAGTGAAATTAAGGGCTACTAAAGCATTCAAATATCAAAAACCCAAGGATTTGGAGTATTATTGGAAGGAGAAAGTGGAAGAAAATGAGTGTTGGGCTGTCAACAGTAGGAAGAGAAAGAAGAGAGGAAGATATTGTGATTTCACAAGCCATTAGGATTTTGAATCTTTATTGGTAAATACTTGTTAAATCATAATTGACAAAATGGGTTTCTTCATACTTTATGCTAAGAATAAGAATATTTACATTTAGTGTATGTTAGAATCCCGGATAAGGGGATTGTGGTGCAATGCTTAAAACACGTGTTCATGCATGTTGAACTTTCAAGAGTAAAGTAAAACTGGATAAGGTATGTTACGGACCTAGGAAGAGGTCTTCTTCGTTTTCTAATGTCGGTAGAGTGATAAGGGTATCAAAAATGCTTGGCGTTGGAAATACTTAGTATGGGAAATACTTAGTATCGGTTATATTTAGCATCGACAATATGTAAGTGAGGAAGATGGTTTGATTTTCCAATATTTATGTTGATTATTTCAATTATATACGATGGCATATTGTGGTTTTAATAACTTTAATATGATTTCTTCGGAAAAATATTGGAATGTAAGAAATTAACTAGTTTTGCTGTAAGTTACTACATGTGATTGAGTTTATATCAACTCTGGTGTAAATGGTGGAATGATGTTAAATGTATGGTTGTAAATTACAGTTGTGATGAAGGTGATGGTTAAGGTTTTGTAGATCCAAGATGAATGAGTCAAGATTAAATTAAGGGTTATTTTATTGCCCATCTATTATTGTTGCGACCTGTTACTATTTTGCACCTATTACTGTTTCGGACTTGTTAATATAAAAAAAATTATTATATTTTTGGGTGAATGTGTATTAATAAGATTTCGTGGTTGTTTACAAAAAAAAGGGAGAGTGTTACAGCAAACAAATCTAATATGTAATTATCCATAAAAAAATCAATAACATCATCATAGAAATCTCTTTATCTTCATAAAATTAATGCCAATATTTGTTATTAGGAGCATATTTTAGGAATAAAAGGCAATGATAATTTAAATAAAGGTTTGTGAATTTTTTCTACGAGGAATTATTTTTTTCAATCTAAATTTCATTTTTTTATTATATATTTTCTTAATTGTAAATATTTTTTAAAAACAAATTACCATGATATATATAAAAACATTTAAAACAATATTAATATAATAACTAAAAATTAATAAATATGATAAAATGAATTAAAAACTTAAAAAATAAAAGATTATTTTCATTGAATATTTATGAGCAATTGTTTTACATCTTAGGTACAGGCTAATTGGAAAACCAATGTTAATATTCCCATAAAATGATATTTTTTATTTATATATTTTTGACAGCAAGATATCAAAATAATATAAGAATATTGAATATAATGTAATTTAAAATAAAAAAAAATATATTTTTTTTTATTAAAACACAGTGTAAACTTATCAACTAGTTCTAACATTGCTTTCCCTTTCCTTTTAAAAGATTTGGCTTGCAAAATTTCCGACAATTAATGAACAAGATAAGTTAATAATCCTTTAAATAAATAAACAAAGGAAGTACATAAAATATACAGAAAGCAATAATTTATTATTTTCCGTATAGTTTGGCAAAATTTTAGGGTGAAATCCACTAATTTTTTATAAACCTTTATATTAACTAAACATTTAAAACATCTATTTTTCTACACTACCAGTCACATCACGCTTCGAAACACCTTCTACTAAGCCTTACGAAACTCATATGTGAAGCCGCAATATTTATAGTATTTTTAGGCAGACATTAATAAATACGGATCTAAACAGTATCCAGGTCAGGCGGAGAATGCAGTGCCCATGATCAGGAAAGAAGAGTGAGCTTGGTCAGCTTATTCCATTGCATAAATCACAATTCACAACACATGTGGTGATTAGAAGCCGAACATAAAGTCTTGTATTGTTAGCTTAAAAACTCTACCCTGATCCTGGAGAGAGGAGTGGCGTTGGGAATCAGGATGCTGGGCTCGGTTTGCCCAGTAAAGGGAAAAGGAAAAAAAATGGTTGTACCATCTTTAGTAAAACCTAACAGTGGCCTCTCTGCCTCTGAATAATTTCTTCAGAAAGACGAAAGGCAGAGGCCATTAAAAGAGGATGTGATTGTAATCAATGCTTTGTCGTCCCTGTTGTACAATTTCCCATCTGATATCGTGTTAGTCTTGGAAGATATTGAATAATCTATCAAGTATGGCGACGAGGTTGCTCAGGAAAAAAGGGAGAGGTGGTTGCATGCCATCCTCTGTATTCCTCTGTTTTCTATGCCTTTTTTTTATGGTGAAACTTGCAAGCAATCGTTGATTCAGGAAATAGAAATCGAGAGTTTGGCTTACCTATTTTTGACCTCCTCAATTTAATATCTCCCCTTTTTATTCCGTAAATAAATAGTAATTGAGCCATAAAATCATCGTTTTCTTGGCATTTGTTTAAGAAAATTATAACAAAATTGATAATCAATATCATTCTTTATGAAGCATCATTTGTTCCCTTTTTTGATAATTATTTGTCAGTTTATATAAATTCTCAAAAATAAATAATTAAGTTATAAAAAATGGAAACCACGAATCTAAAAGTTCTATAAAAATTATTTCGAAGAAAATGAAGAAAAACCAATGAAATTTGAATAAAATCATATATAGAAGACATGATCTATTTGATATTTACTAATAATATATTTATATGTGATAGTTTCTTAAGACTTAAAAATATTTTTATAGAATCAAATATTTCGAGATATAAAGTCCATACTTTATTTGTTCTTGGCATAAACCTAGCCAGCCCCATGCGGCAATAGGTGAGGTTAAAAGTTGCTTCTTCAAAATATACAAAAAAAACAATCTTATGTTAATACACAACACTCATCCATAAATAGCTTAAGATTTTGGATATTTTTCGAATGAAAATGAGATCTAAAACACAAGTGTAAGAAATCTTGTTATTTTATGTCAAACTTGGTAATAAATGATGAGAATACTTTAATTAGTAAATATTTTCAGGGTTGGTTCATGATGAAACTTTCTCTTTCATATAAAATTCTTAATATATGAAGTCAAAATCAATTTTAGATCTTGATGAAGAGATGAAAATGCCACCACTTGATTTTTTTTCCCTTTTCCTTTTTGTTGCTAGAGACATCTTAGTCAACAAATGGATAAAATTAAAAAAAAATTATTATCTATTTTTATGGTAATTATAAAAATCTAACTAATTTTCGAGAGGTTCAAAGATAATAAATTAGTTGTATAATAAGAAAGATAATACTCGCTTTATATATCTTATCTAAGATAAACAATATTGTTATTTGTTTTGAAAATAAAAGATGCATGTCATGCTTCAAGATTGCCTAAACTAACATGTTATTTTAAATATAAATTAAAAGAGTGGCTTTTTATTTTGGCTTAAACACAAGTGAGTCTCTCCGGTGATAAAAAAAAAAAACAAGTGTTTAAACCACAAAAATAGTGTGTTATTTATAGGCATGAAATCGTTCAAAATTATATTAATTAAAATAGGTCTAAAAACCAACACTAACTATTAATGGAATTATATGGAATCACATCAAACAAGAAAGATATTTCATATACAAAAACAAATAACATATATAAATTGACATAAACGAGTATTTGTTGATTCAAATACCAGATAATCAAAATCCAAAGATATAACAAGTCATTTGACCTTGGGTTGAGCTCTTAAAATAAATAATAACTTATATGCCATAACAAATACACAAACATAAAAGCAACAAAGACATGTATTTGCAAATTCAAATATCTAATGGTGAACATCCAATAATAAGAGCCGGGAATGAGTCATTTGACCTCTAGTTAAGTTCTTAAAATAGATGACAACTTATACATCACAATAAACACAAGTTAACATGAGAAGAAAAAAATTCAATTCAAATGCCTCATAGTCATTATCTAGGGATAGGATTCGAGAATGAATCGTATGATATTGCGTGGAGTTCTCGAAATATAAGTTAGTTTATACATAACAAAATAAACATTAAAAGGTAAAAATATGTATTCACCAATTCAAACATCTAATCATCAATATCAAAAGATGAGAGATGAGAACGAGCCTAACATAAGTTGAGTGTTCAAAATAGATGACATCTTATACATAACAAATATAAACAAACAAAAAAAATACCTTACCAATTCAAATACCTATAGTGAACATCTAAGGATATAAATCGATAAGAGATCCTCAAATCCTAGGTTGAGTTATTTAGATAAATCATAATTTCTACAAAATCCAACAAACATAAAAATGACATAACAATATAACTAAATATGTATTCATCAATTTTCTATTTAATAGTCAACATATAATGATAAGAATTGACAATGGATTATCTTATCTTAGGTTGAGTTCTTGAATAAAAGATAATTTATACATATTTAAATCAAACAAAAACAAAAATTTAAAATAGCACCACAAGAGATATAAATTTGTATTCATCAATTTAATAAATCCTAACAAATAAAACCTATTGATTGCTTAAAAACATATTTGAAAAAAAAATTATATCAACTTGAACATCACAACAAACAAATACATATGCACGTATAAAGTTATCATATTGAGACCAAACCATCATGACTCGGATAAACCAAAATCAAACATAATCCATTTAACCTTACTGTAAAGTATTGATTTCAATCTTTATTCCACCTCATGAAATAAATCCCTAACAACTTCATGCTTAAGGGTTTCTATACAATGATATAGGCATCAACACTTCATATATCATAATATGCATAAAAATAGCAATATATTAAAAATTATGTAAAACAAACGATAAAATGCTTTAAGAGTTTAAAGATAAATTTAAAAAAACTATTGAGATATGTTGTAATGAAAGGATATGGAGTACATATGCCGCCACTATTGGGGCATATTTTGGTTAGGATCAGGAGCACTCCATTCTCCTCTTTGTTTTTACATTAGCAATGCATCTCACCATAACCTAAAAAGGGATATTAGCCATGAAATGCTTTGTTTTTCTTTTTTCCCCTATTGTTTCTTCTTTTTTAGTTTTATCTCTAATCTTTTTAGGTTTTGGTTTAATGACATGGTGATAAAAAAGTTGATGTTGTTAGTGGTGGCTATTGTGAAGTAGTGATAGTGGAAAGTGCTTAGGAATTGAAAGGGTTTAAATAGGGATGGTATTACAAAGATGAAGATGATAATGACTAGTAATAAGTCTACTACATTAGTGATTATTGCTAAAGTGATATGGGAAAGGTCAATGTAGGGTTATGCTAGTGATTATAGATGCTCTAAATTGGAGTGGTTTCTGATAAGAGAAAATGTAAGGATGTTAACCTTTTTTTCTTTTTTTCCAATCCATTTTTTTATTGATTTTGTGTTTAATTTTTCTTCTCTATCTTGAAACATCTTTTTTTTTTTTTTTTGTAACTCTTTCCCCTAAAACTTTTTTCTCTTCCAGAAATCTCCTTAATATTTTCACCCAAGATTTTCTAATGTAATGTTTTTTCTCTCTTCCTCTTTTCATTATATCAGTTAATCCCTATTTATATCCATTTTTTTTATTGCTTTCAATATTCTATTCTCTTTTATCATTTTTTACCTCTTGATTTTATATATTTATTATTCTTATCCTTTCATATTATAGTTACTTTGAGAGAGGGCAAAAACTTTAATGTTTATTTTGATCACTCTTTTCTTATTTGTTCATTATTTCACCTAATAATTTTTATTTTATTTTCATTTATTTTTTTAGAATTGGTAACATTGAATGAATATGATAAGTGAAATGATAAATTTTTTTGAAATGACCACAAATTGGTTGAATTGCATCGAAAATGTATTTTCTTTTATTTTTTTGTATTTCAAAACTTGATTTTTGAAATAAACTTGATAACATAAACTTGACTTTTATCAAATGAGTTCCTTATTTGAACTTAAAAATTTCAAAGCTCTAACACTATTTTAGTTTCTATTTTATAAATTATAAGTTCACCATATATGAGTACTACACCCATATCCACTATTTCTTTACAATAAGCTCCATAAATTATGACTTTTCATTCTATTTTTTCAAATAAATTTTCATATCTTGAACCTCTTTTATATATATATATATATATATATATATATATATATATATATATATATATATATATATATATATATATATATATATATATATATATCACTTAGTTAAATTTCTTTTTTTTATTTCCAACTCTAATCCTTATTGAGGAATCATGATAAATTTACTTTTTGGAATCTTAGCCTAATATTTTCTTTTTTACTTTCATAAATCTATCTAAATATTATTCCATAGTTTCTCCAAGATGCTATTTTAATTTAACTAAATCATCTAACAAAAAAATATAGTTTTATCATATAGAAATGAATTTAAAATAAGGTTTCCAGATCATCCTAATTCCAAATTTAATGGTAGATTTACATACAAGATAAAAAGATTCTCAGTTAACGAATTTGAGAATAATCTTCACTTTAAAAAGTCATAATCATATGATTTTCACATTCATAAATGAATCTTACTATATATTGTATAAGAGATAAAGTTCATTAACAATTAAACAATATGAAGTCCATTTGTTAATCATCTTTTTTATTTATTAGGTTTTCTTTTAATAAGGAATATGCATGCCCATTTTTTAAATGAAATAAAAAAAAATGATAGTTCAATTTTATCTTGAATTATTTTATTAATCAAAACTTTTATTTCAATTTCATAAATATTATTTTAGTCCACAATATTCTGTATAAAATATGAGGGCGAAGTTCAATGTATGTCTCTATTGAGAGTTTTCTTTTTCTTTTTCAAAAATAACACAATAGATAAAAAATAATATACCAAATTAACATAAGTAAAGATTTATTTTCTAAAATAGTATAGTTTTAAATGATGCACAAGTGCTAATAGTGCATCCAATCAAATTAAAATTGACAAGAATTCTTTTTTCATTTTCCCTTTATTTCTATTCCTCCTCCTACTCCTTCGTGTCATCCTCACCCTTCCTCTTTTTATCTCTCTCTCCACTACAAAGCTCTCTCTCTCTCTCACCCCCTCTCTCTCCCTCTTATTCCATTATAATATAACACCTTTCTCTCTCCACCACGTCTTTCCCCTCTTTTTTCTCCACCCACGATAACAGGTACAATTACCATTGCATTGTCACAATCATTAACACTCATAACACCTTTATTTCTTTAATTTCAAGTATAATTCACCTTTCAAGTAAAAATTGCGTTGGCCAGCAAAAATGAGTTGGAAATTTTAAAGCATTACTTGAATAATATAATTAAGTGATAAAAATTTTATAATGTGGAGTTTACTTGGGTTTTAAGTTATATTTAAAAGACCACATAAGCATCATGTAGTATGTATGAGATTAGAAGTGATGTAATAAACATGGTACTGACATGAAAAATTATGAATATTGAAGCTTGGTTAGCTATGATAATTGTTTTATATTGTTTTAGATTAGTTTCATTATGTGGCTCATTTCTTATCATTAATGATAGAAATGGACTCTTTTGGGTGTTTGATTTGAGGAAAAAACAATTTTAGAAAACATTGATTTAAAAAGTTAAGAGAGTTATAAAGTTCATCCATGAAAGTACTTAGAAGACAATGATTTACTAAATATATATATAAGTTTTTGTTAGATTGTTTTCTTTTAATAATTATTAAAAGAGTAATATGTTTTGTATCAATTTGATACCAATAAAATTACTATCTTCATAGGAATTAAATTTTTTTCAAAGAATTATTTTCAATAGTAGTATAAATAAAAAAAAATCTATAATTTTAATATTAACATTATTCTGTAAAATAATTATACATAAAAACATCCTTAACTATGTGTTGAAATATTTAACTCAATTAAAATACTCTTAAATTTCAAACAATAATTATATGTATAAAGAGGACCTTATTGATAAAAAAAAAAGTATATTTTCTTAAGTTGAAAGAAATATATGCTAAAATTAAAACAAAAAACTGCTAATCTATATAAAATAATTTTCTTATTACTTTTTTTACATATATATATAATTGTTTAACATTATTTGTTTTACTCTTTTGGATAAAAAAAAATTCATAAAAACCTTTTCATTTCTTTTTATAATCACTACTAATATTAAAAGAGAAATCCTTTTAAAGAAAATCATTCATGACATTTTTATTCATCCATGCATTTTAAATTTTACTCACACTAGATAATTAAAGACAAAATAATAAAATTATATTAAAATTCAATATATTATTAAATTGAGTCTTTTTTGTTATTTTTTGTAAGAACCTTTTATTGTTTTTTATATTATCTTTGACTATTTAGAGTAAAGGATTTTTATTTTATTTATAGTCTCTACTAATTTTATAAAGAAATCTTTTATCAAAAGGGATAATAAAATCTCTATTCGTGTCTATCTTTAATATTTGTCTTCTGTATATTAAATTTAAAATATTTAATAGAAAAGAAAATTTAAAAACTATAATAATAATGAAATCATATTGATTGTTTTAGAAAATATTTATCGATACACATCACTATGTCAAGAATACTAATGTAATAAAAAAACTAAACACTATAAAATTATAAAGAAAGGTACCTATTTTAGCTCATTCACATTGAAAGCCACTATAGCAACAATAATCTAAGTGATAATGCATAACTTTACTAGAAAAAACACTCATGTCATTTAGCTCTTAGCCTAAATAGCAACTTCTCATTATGTTTGGGCATTTGCCTAAATGACTACACTATTATCTTTGTAAGAGGTCATCTAACATGTATACAATGAATATTTTTCAGAGTTACAAGGGTTATAATGCAATACCTGCCACATAGACAAGGTTTTAGATGTTTTATTGACAAATTCTTTATGAGCATAAAATTCTATGTATAGTGGGTACCACGCTTATAACTAATGATCACAATACAACATACATTATCCTTTCTCTACCAATGATTATTTTAGCCAATGAGTCATGAAAATTCACGAGCCTCCCCACCAATGACATTGCAAAACACTACAATCAATGATGGTCACCAACATTTCCATAAATACTTTTTGTGCAATTCTCTATGTCTTGAGGTGAGTTGACGTGACCTAGATCTATAAATATTTAGGGCATAAGGTAAATGAGTGCTTTTAAAATTCAACATTTCAAGTTTTGTGCATATTTTCACTCGATTTCTTCGTACATAATTCCTCTCAGACAGTTACTTATTAAGGCTAAAGAGTCCTTTAATCCATGAGGAACTTGTTTTTTCAGGAACAATCAATCCTAAACAAGATACAAGATATTTGTGGTTTTATTTTTGCAAAACTAAATACAAGATATTCATATCATTCCACACCCTTCACTTCTTACCTCAAAATTATTTTTATCGTTGACGAAACTCTAAGACAAAGAAGAGTAAATGATCTCCTTGCCACAAAGACTCTAACTCCTTTAGCTCTCCAAGAACTTTTTTATGAGTTTCAAATTCTCAATTATGTTGTCATAACTATGTAACTACATTTTCACACCCTTTTTCATAAATAACAACAAGCTCTTTTGCATGCACAATTATATTCACAAAGATAACTCTAGTTTTCTAAAAAGGTAAGACTTAATGACACATAAGCAAATAAATGTTTTAACTCATATATTTTAAGGAAGTTACATTGATTGTTTTTACATAAGACACTTTAAACAAGGACCCAGTCATCGATCTCTATTACAGTTTCACTCACAAACACTAAATAGAGATAGGTGTGAGATGAGATCCATTAGTCAACAAGTTTTTTTAGCACAAACTTTATCAAGTGAGAGAATATTTACTTTGTTATATAATGTTTCACACTCAACTCTTTAAAGATTGTTTTTCTATAAAGGTCGAATTAGAAAACTAAAAACATTAACTGGCCTTTGAGAGCACATATAAAATGTGAGAAGCATCCTAGAGTCTGCCATATAAAATAGTGACACAATATGCAATGTTCTTCCAACAACACTTCATATCCACATAAGCATAATACTATAACCTAAAACCTGACTTCATCTTTCATTTTCTCAATCTCAGCTCAAAACTAATTTCTTATTTAATATAAACATTCTAACAAAAAAAAAAAGCATTATTGAGCTTTATGTCATCACATAGCGAGATGATGAAGCATTGGGGCCTATCTATAAATGTTCAATGAGGAAATGATCAATATGAATAGACTTTTTAATCTCATCACCATAAAAGCCTTTACTAATGAAATTCACAACTACTCTTTATAGGAAAGGTTATATACTTTTCCTGATATAAATCTCTTAAACATTAAACATTTAATAGAAAATCATATAAGGATGGAAGAAGATAACATTACTAGTCCCCAAGGAACGTGACATGATGGTAAGGGTTTGAGACCTGCATAGGAGGTCTCGAGTTTGATTCAGGATCTATACCTCTTGGAAGAGTTTGAAACAACCGGGATTCTATTCACTCACTTGGGCTCACAAAGTGTATTTTCTGAGGGGTGGTATGTCTTTCAATGAGGAAATGCTTAGTATAAAAGACTTTTTAATCTTATCACCACAAAAGCCTTTATTAATGAAATTTACAACTACTCTTTATTGGAAAGGTAATACACTTTTCCTTATATAAATCTCTTAAACATTAAACATTTAATAGAAAATCATATAGGGATGGAAGAAGATAACATTACTAATCCCCAAGGGGCATGGTATTATAGCAAAAGGTTTGAGATCTGCATAGCAGGGCGTGTACCACTTGTAAGAGCTTGGGACAGCCAGAGTTTTACTCACTCACATGTACCTATAAAATACGCTTTCTTAGGGGTGGAGTTTTCTTGAATCCAAAAAAAAGAAAAAGATAACATTATTAGACAAGGTCACCCTTATTTCCTAAAAATTTAGATGAGCCACCAATAAGTAAATTATTTACCATTGACATTCATCAAACTCTTAATCACCCCCTACTAACCACCATTTACATATATGTGAAAATATTTATTTGATATCCTTGTCCAATGAAACATAGTGTGAACATGAGAAACCTTAATAAGTTCTGTTTTTTTCACTATGACCAATTAACCATGAGCATGATAATAGTTTCTTTGATAAATAGCTCGTATTATTAAAGGGTAGGTGGGTTCTGATCCATCTCACCTCCTATATATCCATGGTTAAGAGTGTGTCCTCCTCTATATCCATGGATAAGAGTGTGTCCTCCTCTATATCCATGGTTAAGAGTATGTTTGGTATTACTTTTGCTTTTGTGATTGAGATTTAAAAAAAAATAGTTTCATGAAAAGTACTTTAGTTGCGATTCAAAATAATTTTTAAAGTGTTTAGTTAAAATTGTGGTTGAGTTTGAAGTTAATGAAAAACAGTTTCAAGTGTTTGGTTATCAAATTTTTTATATTGTTTTCAACTTGTGAAATTACTTTAAAGGACACACACACACACACATATAATTGAAGTAAATTGAACACTTCTTTTTATTCTCCTATCAAACTACTTGTAATTCCATCATGAACTAAATTCATACTTGAAGGCCTTTGCGATGCTATACATTTGAAAGAATAAAATCAGCGCACAAACCTTTCAATTATTTAGTTTTTTTATATATTCATTTTGTTATGAATAATACGTTTAAAATAATGATAACAATTATTTTTAAGGTTTTTTCTCTTAAAAATAATTATATATATTGATATTTTTTTCATTATTAACGCCTTAAAATCTATATATAAAAAAATAAATTGAGATTTTTTTTTAAATCTCAAATTAATTTAATCTCAATATTCGAAAATATTTTTAATATAATAATATGAAAAGGAAATCTTAAAAAATAATTTATTTATTTATTTATTAAATAAAAATCATTTTAAACTAAAAATATATCATGTCACACATAGACAAAATAATATAAAAAATCAAAAGATAATAAATCACTAACAATGAAATATCTATTATACATGCATAGAAATTTTTTTTGCTCTCAATTTATACAAAGATAAATTATAATAAAAATTAAAAGTCAAAACTAAAAGTATAAATATATAAATACAAAAAAAAAAAATCTCTAACATGTTGTGCGCTTATGAGCATGGTGGATTGAGATGAATAAAACTTAAAATCAAAATCTCAATAAATCATGTCAAGCTTCCTAAAATTGTTTTCACAAGTAGAAGAATGGAATTTATTTATATATGTATATTAAAATAGCCAATGGCAAGCATCTCTGAGTTCAAAAAAAATTAGCATATGGGCAATCTGCTTATTAGTCACCATGAAAAGCACTCACGATCTGCTTCGTGTAAAACTCCGGTTCATCAGTTTTTTAATGTGGCGTCCACCAAAAATTTTCAATTTTTTATACTTAACTAAACACTAAAACACAGACTTTTTTCTGATCTTAGTTTTGACCACAGTACTAAACACCTACTAAACGTTGCTTCGAATCATATCTCTTACCAAAACCTAAATTCATTTATTAATATCTTCCTAGGAAAACCGAGTTGGATGTAAGGATCGACTCTGCCTCCAATCCGAAAGTTAAAGTATCCAAAAAAAAAATTACTAAGATTTGATGTGTATAAATTACAATTCTTCCACGCCCAAAATGTTATAAAAAGAATGTTGGATAAACAATACAAGATGGAAGAGCAATGCCCTAACACAATCTTTATTATTTTTTTCAAATATCATTAGAAATTATATAATATATGCAAGAAGTAAACATCAAAGAGTGGTGTTAGGCATCCAATTCTTGTCATAGTGAATTAAAATAAAGCCCTCCAATTATATAGGGTCCAGTTATTGATTGCAGGATCGTTGGTTAAAGAAAAGTTAATGTTTTGGTTACCAGTATAATTAAAATTAATTCACCTGTCACTCAAAAATTCAGGCGGCAAGTGTATCCAAAGTTAAATGAGCCACCCCTTATTTCTTAGCCTGCAATTATTGTCCCTTTCTACTTAGAAGAAAATCGTATCCTTATATATATATATATATATATATATATATATATATATATATATATATTTTGATACAAGTAAATTATACTTTCAAAAAAATATAATATGTGAACTCCAAGTAAAATTTTGATTGTTTTAGATTTTTATAAGAGATATATACATTAATTTGAACTCGAAATTTACTGCACAAATAATAATTTCTCTGTCATCATATCATGTTTATTAGAGACTTATTTTTAAATCAAAGGTTACAAGACATACAAGTTTTTTTTTTTTTATCTGGTTTGGTTTTGGATCAAATTAAATTTACAAATTATTTTAAATTCCAATCAAAACCGGTTCAAACCAATGAGTTTTGGTGTGGTTTGAATCGGTTTATATTATTAAAAAACCGAAATAACACCTAGTCACGGAGACAAAAAAATTAAAAATAAATAAATAACACAAAGTGAAGCAGTTGATGGCACCAATCCAGCATTCTCGTTCCTGATCTTCACAAAACACCACAAACCAAAATACACAACATAGCATAAAGATCCAATCTAGACAAGAAAATTTATTTTGCCTAGATAAACATGTGGCTGCTGGAGTTTAGGGTGTCTAGGAATAGTTATTGTTATTTTTTGAAGTGTTTTTAACTTAAAAATGTATTAAGATATTTTTTTTTTTATTTTTTAAAAATTATTTTTGATATCAACACATCAAAATGATCTAAAAATACTAAAAAAATTCATTGAAAACAAAAAAAAAAATCTTTTCGAAAAAAACTTTTGGAGTGCTTCCCACAATTTCAGTTTAACAAGCTGTGTTGCAGCTAAACACATTGACGATTTTAGCTTCTGTGGTAACATGTAGAGAAATGCCAGGATTATGCTATCATCTCCGCAAGCATTTGAAATCTGCGGTGCTTCAACTGTGATGCTGCAGACCCAAACGCAACTGCACATTCATCCTGTGGGAATGAAAGCCACCCCCACTTGAACACTGTCTACAGTCTCTGCTCCAATCATTGAAAAGGAGGCTAAAGAAGAGGGTGTAGAATTTTTCTTAGCAGCAATCATGGTTCATGAAATGGTAAAAAAAATAGTATTCTTGAGCATGTGAGATCATGGATGCAGAGTGATTGGACCGGTGACAAAGATGAACTTTGACATTTTGATTCAAAATTTTAAATTTTTTTTTTGTTCAAAATTAATTTTTTTAGTGTTTTCGTGTTATTTTAATATGTTGATGTCAAAAATAATTTTTAAAAAATAAAAATATATTATTTTGATATATTTTTAAATAAAAAATAATTTAAAAACAACTTCGACTACACTCTTAAAAATTAGACTCAAAAAGTGTAAGAAAAAAAAGAGAGGATGTTAGGTTTATAAGCAATTTCGACCACACTCTAAAAAATAGACTCAAAGAGTCTAAGAAGAAAAGAGAGGGTGTTAGGTTTGTTAGCGCCAAAAGAAAAGATTTTT
Organism: Salix dunnii; assembly: GCA_015731905.1. Lineage (NCBI taxonomy): Eukaryota > Viridiplantae > Streptophyta > Magnoliopsida > Malpighiales > Salicaceae > Salix > Salix dunnii. The sequence continues at coordinate 10,045,890 of CM027664.1, read as the reverse complement.
TTATTCGTAATTCAGTTCAAATTAGTCCAATCTGGTTCGGTTTAGTTTTGATTTCTATCTTAGCCTCTAAAATTAAAATCTAACCTAACTGGTTCTTTAAAAATATTTCTGAAACGTTTAATCGAGTTTTTTTTTTTTTTTTTACAATTTAGCTTTATAAGTTTTATAATTTTAGTCTTATCAATTTAATCATTTTTTTAAAAAAATTACTATTTTAAATGCCAACAAGTTAAGAAAAAAAAAAGGTAGCTTGTTTTATATCTATTTTAAAGTTTAGAGACACAAATATTTTTAAGTTAGCTTGTTTTGTATCTATTATTATTAAGTTCACACAAAAAAACCCTTTTTTTGTATTTATAAAAAAAATTAAGAAAACAAAATTATTTTATTTTTTTGTAAGTTGATTTATTAAGTTCATGGAAAACCCATTTATTTTTCATTTTAAAAATAATTTTGAAATTTTAATATATTTTTTTCAAATTATTTTTTTAAGATTTTTAGATCATTTAAATGTGTTGATGTTAAAATATTACTTAAAATAAAAATAAAATATTATTTTAATGCTTTTATAAATGAAAAATATTTTGAAAAACAGTTACTACAACACTTTCAAATACTCCCAAATTGATGAACTAATTTTCTATATCGAATAATTAGGATGATTGTGTATGAATTCATAACTCAAAAATATCTTGAATATAAAAATAATTTAGGTAGAAACTAATTTAACTCATATTAATAGTATACTTGTATGCATACACGTATATAATATCTGGAAAATATATAAACATAAATCCATTATTGCAGTATATTTGAAACAATTCATTAAGTTATCTATTTAAATGAATGAATAAAAATACATGTCAAAATACTCACATATTAGATTACAATTCAGTACATGTTGCTAGCTCATATGTGTGTGCATTTATTTTTGTTTTGGTGCACCATATTTATATTAAAAAAATAAATAGTTTCATTATGATTTTTTCTATATATAAAAATTTTCAATATACATGAAATGAAAATTTGATAAATTCATGAGGAACCGTTTATTACCTAAATAATTAAGATTAAATAATTTATAATTTCTAAAGGGTATAATTGAATCATTTATAGAATTATAAGAATCAAAATTAACTTTGGGGGGGCTTGCCCCCTTTTACCCATTTGTAACTCCGCCCATAGTTTTATCTAGCAGGTATATTAAAGGCAAAACCTAAATCATATGGAAAAAAGAATTGTACACAAGTTGTAATTTGTTGTGGATTGGAATATAAAATAGTCTTTTTCCTCTTCTAAGAAAATCCAATTCCTTGCTCTGTTATTATTTATTATCTTTATTATTTATTATCTTTATACATGGTCTATTAGATATTATGAAAATGATTGAGGGCAACTATGTCTTTTCAATTTGTTTACATTGTGTAATTATTTAGTTTCCCTTGAAAAAATATTATAACTTTTAGGAGCTTTTTCAAAATTTCACTTTTAAAAATACAATAAATTGATTTTACTGACCTTAAAATCAAAATTATTTTCCGCTGCCTTAAGGAGCTTATTTGTGCTTTTGTTTTGTTTTTTTAATTATTATTATTATCATCATAATTTCTTAGGAGCAATTTTGTATTTTAATAAATATAAAACAAATTAAAAAAAAAAAAGTGGTTAGCAAGTGCATTGACTAGGTGAAAGATTAGGTCGTCTCATTGTGTTTAAATGGCTAATGTGGGGGGGACTTATAACAGCCACAAACAATCTTCCCTAGTGTTTTCTAATTTGTTGTGGAAGGGTCTGCATCTATACCTCTTTGGGTCTTTAAGCTCATGTTTTATCCAATTTCATCATTTTAATTTTTAATTTAATCAAATATCAGGATCCAATAAAAAAATATTATCATTTTTTTTAGAAGTTTTCACTCATTTTAAAAATAATAAGTTATCTCAGGTCTTTTTATGTGTATTTCTTTGTTAAGTTGAGCTATTTTAAAGAAATTTTGTTTTTTTAGTAAAATTAAACTCATTTCTTAAATTGTTATGTTCATCTCATGATATTTTATTTGATTTGCTTTTAGAATTAACGGGTTGTGAATTTAAGAGATTAACTAAGGTTTACAAAGAGCAATCGAGTTTCTTTTTTTCTAATTCATGTTATTTAGTTTTATCCTTCTATATTTTATTTTATTTGCATTTTCAAATAGCTCAATCTCCATTTGTTTTACTATTATTTTCATTTTTTTCACTGTCACAATATTAAAAACACTCCTTTTTCTTTGAAATTTTGAAAAAATAGAGTAAAAAACTCTAAAAAACACATTCCTCATTAAAAAATAAAAAAAATATATGTGTGTTGTTTATGTGAATACAATCAAATTCTAAAATTTTTTCATCCATATTTCATTAAGAAAAAAATGTATTTTTATCATGCTTTGACAAAATAGAAAAATACACATGTTAACCAATTTATGATTATCCATTATATTTTGTTCAAAATTCCAAAAACACCACCAAAAAATAATTTATTTAATTAATATATATGGTATGATATTACATTGTAGTGCACATTCACGATATTAAATTAAATGAATTAACAAGAATAAATGTTAAGAATTAATTATAGGCTTTAATATTTGAGGATACTAAATTATATTGTAAAGTATATATTTAGATATATAAGTTAGTAAGTAGGAATAAAAATGATTAAAATTTGAGGTCTTATAATGTTTATAATTTAGCATGATAAGAGATAGAGAGGTCTTCTTACCACGAGTATCTGTTATGAACCTTATATAGACTATCAAATAAAAATATAATTTAGTAAAAAGGATCACTCAACAATACAATTTACCATAGCAGGGTGCACTGAAAATGATGTGTATTTCCCTTACACAATTAATCTAGCATAACTGAGGCTAGTGGTGTATGTGTTCATACAATCAAGATAATTTTTTAAATTAATCGAGGCTGATAGTGTTTGTGTTCAAATGACTATGATAATATATTAGCTGAGGCTGGTGGAGTACGCATCTAGATAACCATGATATTTATTTAAATTAGTTGAGGATAATGGTGTTTGTGTTCTGTCGATTGATAAAGTTGGTTAAAATAAGGTTAATAACATGTGTTCATGTGACCAAGGTGGTATACTAGACTAGTTGAGACTAGTGACTTAATGTTGAGGTGACCAATATAGTAGATTATATTATTTGATGCTAGTGATATTTGTTTGATAGATGATCAAGACACATTGAATCTTTATATGCTTTTGAGGATAAATATATGATTTGTAAAATTCTCAAAATTGGTATAAGAGAATTAAATAATGAATTGTACTCAAATATATTCACTTTATTATATATGTTCTCTAATGTAATGAATGATTTATACGGTCAAGTCCTTCACAAACCCAAGTGAAAAAATAGATATGCTTAATATCATTTTTGTCTATATAAAGGGAGTTTTATGTAATATATATTTTATTAATTTATTTTAGTTTTATTTAAAAAATTACTTGTGTAAATAGATTTTGTTTGAATAAGATGAAAGTTTAAACATACTAGTACAAGTCTTTAATTGATAACTTAGTATTTTAAATTTACAGGGAAACCGAAATTTTGATAATTAATATATATATATATATATATATATATATATATTAAAAAAATTCCGAGTCTGTACATTATTGAAAAGAGAATTAATGAAATTGCATCTAAAAACCGAGGTACAGTAATTTTCCTTCTTGTTGCTTTTTTTTCTTTCTTAATTTAATTATAATTTAATTATAATTTAATCTATCATCCCCTGGTGCTGGAGTATAGGCCGACAATTACGAGGACCTGGGGGAAGAAAATAAGAGCATCGGTATAATTCTAAAGTAGGAACCAAAACTGTGGCATGGATGGGAATGTCTGGCAAGGAAAACAAGAATACAGGTGGCACAATTGAGAGTGTTGGGAGTATGGTATGACTCTAGTGTAGAAAAAATAAGTATTTTGGGTGTTTAATTAATATAGAGATTTGAAAAAAAGTTAGGGGTCCACCCTAAAATTTTACCAAACTATAGGAAAAGCAGCACATTACTACTTTTCATGTGATGAGGAGAGAGGGAATGGGTGCATTGAAATGTATGTATATTAATATGTGTTGTTACGTATATGTGAGGTAATTACCATTATTATTTTTGTCAAACAAAAGAGGGTTTTGATAAAATTTAAAATAATCTAAAAATAAATTAAAATATAAATAAATATATTAGAAGGAGTTCACAATATAATTTTTATCTCACAATCCTAATTTTATTTCAAATGATATTTTACTATATATTGTTCTGGGATCGCAGAAGCCTTCACGTATGGATTTATAGTTTGTGATGAAATTACAAGTAGTTTGATGAGAGAATAAAAACAAATGTCTAATTTACTTGAATTATTAATTATATTTTCTTATTATAATTATTAAATATTTAAATATATATAGTAATTTCACAAGTTAAAAGCAATATGAAAAACTTGGTGACCAAACACTTGAAACTATTTTTCATTAGTCTTGAACTCAACCACAATTTTAATCAAACACTTTAAAAATTATTTTGAACCGCAGCTAAAGTGCTTTTCATGAAATTATTATTATTTTTTTTAAATCTCAACCACAAAAGTAAAAGCAATACCAAATATACTCTAAGATATATATATATATATATATATATATATATATATATATATATATATATATATATATTGAAAAATTGCTTTTTATATTTATACATTAAAACATTTCATAAACATAAAAAAATAATTTAAAACTAAAAATTTTCAAAAATATTGGTGAAGCATCATGTCTAATCTAGAGAAAGAGAGGGGTATACCAAGGTCATGCTAGACATTGCAGTACAACCATGTTTCTTAATTGTTTTTATAAAGTGATATTAATTTTAAATTATATTTAATTTTGTAAAGTTATTTTGATGTGCTGTAATTAGAAATAAATAAATAAAATTATTTTAATATATTCTTAAATAAAAAATAAATTTGTACCATAAATATACAGTGAAATTCATAGGACCAAGTATCCGTTGCCACGCGCCAGGATTCGAAGGTTAAAGGAAATAAATAAAAAAAACAAAAACAAAAACAAAAAGCGGAGATAATAAAATAAAAAAACAATATTTCTGGTCGTCGTAAGATACCCTGCGTGTTTTTGTATTTATAGTGTTATTTATCACAACAAATTCACCATCAAAAATAAATAAATAAAGAACTAGCGTTTGGCAGTGTCCAGGAGGAGCGACCCAGATTTTGCCCAAAACTTGGCGATTCCGCTCTTGAGAGAAACACGCGCCCACGCTCAATATTACTTTTCACTTCAACTATTTAATTACAATTATAGAGGGGAGAGAGAGAGAGAGAGGGGAAAGTGAAAAACAAAAATAAACAAGAATAAAATCAAATAAAAACAGGGAGATCGAATGGACCTCTCTTTCATCGTCTCCCTCCCCCTCCCCCTCCCCCTCCCCTCTCTCGACAGCCACCTCACATCTCCATCTCCTTCTTTCCTTTTAGATTGATTCTTAGTAGTCAATAACACCTCTCTCTCTCTCTCTCTCTACTGTAATCTGTACTAGTAATTATAGATAGGAGGAGGTATGACGGGGTCAGGTTCATTGTCATCTCCGCTGTGCACCTGGTTAGTCGCGGCGTGCATGACGGTCACGTGCTCTAAGGAAAGCAAACACGCGTTGTCTCCACCATCCTCCACTATTAGCAATAGAAGTCGCAGACGGAAGGCGGCTACTGTTGCTGCTTTGAAATGCAATAGCAATAACAAGTACAACAACTACAGCAGCGATATGAGTGGAGCAGGATCGAGCCTGCAAGGAATAATGAGCTCTTGTTTGGCGTTTGAACCTTGCAGTCATTACTACGCTTCTAATGGACTCCTGAGATCCAATCGCAAGCTAAGAAGATTCCATCCTCCCGCTCTTTCCGGTATCTTCTTCACTTATTCGCATCTTCCTTTTAAATCGTTTAGTTTTCTATTATTTCTGTTTTTGCTTGTTATGACCACTCTTCTCTCGTGTTGTTTGTGTTTGGATTTTGTTTTGGTAATCGGTTAAGCTTGGATTTGATGTTGATTTATCGCTTTCATCTTCTTTTGTTTGGATACTTGTATAATATGTGTGTGTGTGTACTCTCTCTCTCTCTCTCTCTGTGTTCTATAATATAACTGAGATTTTTCTAATTTATTTTAAAATAAAAAAAATGGCGATATATGATGGGCTAATCAGAAAATAATTCAGGCAATTAACAGTGCGGGGCAACTCTTGTATTTGCTGCTGTTTGCAATTGGAGCGAAAGCTAGGCAGGTTTTATTTGCATGGATTTGCTTTTTGTGGCTCTGTTATTATTATTATTATTATTTTAACGAAGCAGAGTATGGAGATAAGAGTTTACTGAGTCTTTTTGTTTTGCAATTCTGAAAACCATGTCTCTTTCTCGCCTTCGCAGTTCCGCATTTCTGGTCACCCACGGTTTCTTTTTTCTTCATAGAAGAAACCTAGCCATTATGCGTGTGTGTGTGTGAGAGAGAGAGCGAGAGAGTAGTTGCCTTCAGCTGCTTGCAAACGACAGACTCACACCATTTGCTTTGATGTATTTAAATTTTTTAGGACAAGCCATGGCTGTAGCTGTGCAACCTACAAAGGAAGTTGAGACAAAAAATAAACCACATACAAAACAAAAGCGAGTAGTTGTGACCGGGATGGGTGTGGTGTCACCTCTTGGTCATGAAACAGATGTCTTCTACAACAATCTTCTTGAAGGTGTCAGTGGCATATCTCAGATAGAGGCTTTTGACTGCGCTCAATTTTCCTCGGTAATTGATTATTTCAACACTTCTTTTCTTCTATTTGTTGCTCTGAATAAATTTTACTGTGCTCAATTTCCCACGGTAATTGGTTATTTCAACACTTCTTTTCTTCTGTTTGTTGCTCTGAATAAATTTTACCGTCACAAATTTCACTTTTCCGTGTATCACAGAGAATTGCTGGGGAAATCAAGTCTATCTCGACTGATGGATGGGTTTCACCAAAATTGGCTAGGAGAATGGATAAATTCATGCTTTATATGCTTATTGCTGGTAAAAAAGCATTGGCAGATGGTGGAATTTCTGAGGATGTGATGGATGGGTTAAATAAAGCTAAGTGTGGAGTTTTGATTGGCTCAGCAATGGGTGGGATGAAGGTAAACCATATCTCCTCAGTTTAAGATATTTTGTCTATGATAGTGAAAATGTTGACAAAAATGACTTGACGAAGGATCTAACAGTCAAATTTAAATGGTATTCTTACAATTGCTGAATCAAGAACTATGTAAACTGCTGTCTCTTTTTCTGGCTATGTCAACTTAAAGATGAGACCAACAATTTTTTTTTGAAGATATATGGAAATTAGAAAATTGACTCTGTTTTTGATGTTGATTTTTCTCCTTGGGAAAGATTGGCTCGGGTCTGTCTTTGTCCTTGATAACATTGTTGATTCACCATGGAATATCTTTTGGAAGGAGATATGAGTCCAGAGAGGGAAATATTAAGTGCTCCTTCTTGAGAGCCATAAGGACCTGCTGGTGTTGTTGAAAACGATATTCATAGTGCCATAAAATTTATTTATTAATTAATTGCTGCTTCTGGGTAATTATGGATAGGTTTTCAATGATGCAATTGAAGCTTTAAGGATCTCGTACAAGAAGGTGAATCCATTTTGTGTTCCTTTTGCAACTACAAATATGGGTTCTGCCATGCTTGCAATGGATCTGGTAAGCTATAATCTCAAGGACGATGAAATTTTAAAACATACACTAATCGTTTGGGTAATTAAAATTGACCCTTTTAACTTCTGTTTGACATATGTAATTGCAGGGATGGATGGGGCCAAATTATTCAATTTCCACTGCTTGTGCTACTGGCAACTTTTGTATATTGAATGCAGCAAACCACATCATTAGAGGCGAAGCTGTAAGTATCTTGTGTTCAATTTATGCTCAACAACAAAAATGTGGGATGCTTAAGTTATTGTGCATACCACTGGTTAATGCCTAGCACACCTGATTTTATGAACTGCTATGAACTTGCAGGATGTTATGCTCTGTGGTGGCTCAGATTCAGCAATTATTCCAATTGGTGGTTATTTCTTCCTTTCCTGAGTTATACGTGTTCCATGTTTCCTGGCTTAGCAGGAAGCTCATATGAATTTATAATAATTGGTGCAGGATTGGGGGGTTTTGTGGCATGCAGAGCACTTTCACAGAGGAATGATGATCCAACAAAAGCTTCACGACCTTGGGATATGGTAATTTATCATTAAACATTGCCCCCCGTCATAACAAGTCACCCCCACGTGTAAAATGGAAAAAAGAGTAACCCAATTATTTGTAATTTGTTTCTTTAAAATGGTTGAAATTTATTCATTTGAAATATGACTGTACTCGAGCCAGTGGAAGAATTATCTGGAGAGTAAATGATATAACTTTTTTTTTATTCACCACACTATTCTAAGGATTTTGTATTTGAATTCTATCCTTTTATAGTTTCTAAAATTTCTTAGAAGTCATTAGTTCAATTGTATTAGGGGTGTGCTACATATAACAATGGCACAACATGAATCCATCACAAACTTCGCCCATGTTTCTCAAACTTGATGTCTTCTTTTCTAATAAACAGAATCGGGATGGATTTGTCATGGGGGAAGGAGCTGGTGTTCTGCTTCTAGAAGAATTAGAACATGCTAAGGTAATATCTTATCTAATCCAAATAAAATTATATGCATTGATGAGAAGCCGAAGTGGAAGTGAATTAGCCCATCCATTGGCACTGTACTCTGTCTCTCTCTCTCTCTCTCTCTCTCTCTCTGCAATGCATGCTAAATGCTATATATGGTGATGGTAGATTGCAGTTTTTTCTTCAGTTGGTAATCTACAGTTAATTTTTGTTTGCAGAAAAGAGGTGCCAATATCTATGCAGAGTTTCTTGGAGGGAGCTTTACATGTGATGCCTATCACATGACTGAGCCACGTCCTGATGGTAACATGCCCTGTCTGAAGTACCTAGGATTTTTCACACACAAAATCTAACTGTGGGCATGAAATTTTAAGAGAAGCTGAAGTATCTTGGCTCTCTCTTTCATTCTGATCCACCTTATGATTATGTAATCAATTGTGAGCCGGCAATGGTATTGATTGGTATTATGAATCCATGCCTGATGGGTTCATAGCAAATTAGGTGCTTGCATTCTCATGGTTGCTTTTCATTATTTATCCAGTAGAGCCATGGGGATTTTGGTACTTGTTTTCTACATGTGTTTTGCAAAAGGAATTAGTGGTCTGGCCCTGTTTAAACCTGTCATCAAAGTCTTGGGAAACACATCTCAAAAAACAATAATCTACCTCTTGTCCTATCAAGGCCATAAAAGATTAGTAGGGAGAAATAATATATTTGAGGTAAATTCTAATTTTCTTTTCAAGATGAGTCGTCAATGGAGCATATGGATCGTTGCAGTAATCCTAAAAAAATGGCATTAGTCATTTTCCAGTGGAGTTGAATTTCACAGGCTTTTGGGATAGTCTGCCACCTTTCTTATAGTTATTACTATGAGTTGAAACCTGTGAACCTTCTCCTAAATGTTGTATTTCCCAGATGTGATGCACATTCATTTTTAGATTGTAAGATTGGTGTTTGATTTGGTTACCACTCTGAATTACAGCAAGCAAATGAATAATTTATTTTGCAATTTGTTATCTTGATTATGTAGTTTATCCATGCAGAGTTTTTACAAGCTAACTAATGTCCCTTCTACACCACCTGAAAACAGGGGCTGGTGTCATTCTCTGCATAGAAAAGGCACTAGCACAGTCAGGGGTATCTAAAGAGGATGTGAATTACATAAATGCACATGCTACATCCACACCAGCAGGAGACCTCAAAGAGTACCAAGCTCTCATGCATTGTTTTGGCCATAACTCTGGTGTATGTACATAAACTATTTATCAGCATCGCCTAATTTTTGCATGGCCATTGCCAGTGTATGACACTCAATTTTTCTGCGCATTCGCAGTTGAGGGTGAACTCAACGAAATCTATGATTGGTCACTTACTGGGAGCATCTGGTGCTGTGGAAGCCATTGCTACAGTACAGGTAAATTATTTAGTATTCATGACCTTTCATCCTATCTCAATTGTAAGAATGTATAGAGAGAATGGAGGAAAAGGTTGCTTTGATTCTTGAATCCAAGACAAGTATGGATATGGCATTTACGATGGAGTGCCAAAACTTCTGACCTCTTTTTTTTTTGCATGGATAAATGCATTGTCAGAGAGAAGGAACATTGAAATTGCATTTCTCATTCGTTAATAGTATTGAGTTATTCTCCTGCTCCCATTAAAAAATAAGTTTTTCATTGGTTGTTGATGTTGTATTTTATTACTTGTACAGGCAATAAAGACAGGATGGGTTCATCCAAATATTAATCTAGAAAATCCAGAGCAAGGCGTGGTATGTTTGCTCTATTACTTGTCCTGTTTACAGCTATGGCATTGCAAGTTTAAATTTGATGGTGTTTGATTTCAATTTGCCTTATGCTGCTAAAATGAAAATCCAGGACACAAGTGTATTAGTGGGCCCAAAGAAAGAGAGACTAGACATTAAGGCTGCATTGTCTAATTCGTTTGGGTTTGGAGGCCACAACTCATCGATCATTTTTGCCCCATTCAAGTGAAATAGAGCTACTCCAAGGTGCGTAGATATGTAAATTTAACTGTCTGCTACAGCAATTGAATTTGAGAAACACATCCAGCTGGGGATAGGAACATCGAATACTGCACTAATAGATGTATCCTTAATGTATGAATTGACGCCTAGGCTCATCCTATCATCTCATCATTGCATGACCATTTTACAGTAAATTTTCAGTGGAGGAAAACCTAAAAGCAGAATAAATGTTTAGAATATCAAGGCGAGTCAATTCCGGTAGGAGATGCATCCTATATAGCATGGTAACTTGCGAAATGTTCAGTAAGTGACTATCAATGACACAGCTACTTCTTGCAGAATACTGGAATCCTCACTGTGTCCTTTTTTATGTTGAACTGGATGAAGCTCAAATGACCCTTGAAACGTAACTAGATGGGCATCTGATATCGAGAATAGATTGATTAATTGGCAATTTGCTTGGGAAGGGAGAATAGTCAGATTTCACCAAGTGTCGACTGGAAATACTATTTTTGTTTTTATAACTCTCTCTCTCTCTCTCTCTCTCTCTCTCTCTCTCTGATAAATAGCCACAGTGGGAGCCATTGAATCAACGATCAGTAGTGGCCTTGTTTAATTTTTGTCCCGTGTACCAAAAAGATAGCTGGAAGGATATTTTGCATTAGTCAGCTGTAATGAATTTTGAACTGACCATAACGGTGGTTTATGAGCATGCCTCTGCTTTCTCACTGTCTCGAGTTTTTTTTAACGCTTTAATGTTTTTGTCAGGATAAAATGACTGCAAACAGTGTTTTCAGGGAGCATCCATCGATGTCATGGTATATTGTATCATTTTGTCGAATAATAAAAACTCAAGTACGATGCCCTTGCGCTCTTTGTATTGCTAGCTAAATTGGCACCCAAAAATACTGGCGTTGTTGACGGGTAATTTAGGCAGGCGAGCTCGATGTTTTCATGCTTGCAACTGATCATCAGGATCGTTGCTTGATATTCGCTGATCATAACCGTGTCATGAGTTTCGGGTTCTTATGAAGTAGAATTGGACAGATTTCTCGCAAAGCGTGGTGACATGTGGGTGAGGTTTGTTTCAACTAATGAGTCGCGAAAATGGCTACCTTTGTGACGGATATAACTATTATGACGTCAATCAAATCTTTGCTGCTAAATTCACTAGAGGCACAAAGCATTACTTTTATCTTGGAATTTTTAATTATATTACAAGAAGAAAGATGGCAAGTTAAAAAATATATATATAAAAAACATAGTCCATCTTTTTATCCATTTTAGATTAACTATATATATTAAACTTCTATTTTTATGCTGGTCACAGCAACAATTGAATAAAGAAATCACAAAAACATTCTTGTAAAGACAGCAGGAAAAAAGAAAAGAAAACCTCCAAATTAGGCTCTGAACCTAAAACGCCAAGAGAATCAAGTTGAAAGCAAAATTGCCGCGACATTGGAAATTAATGGCTTCCGTCTTGTTTTTCTGTCGTATGCGTTTCCGCAAATAGAAGAACCAGTGTCAAAACTGGAGCACGCAACTGTGCAGCTGTAACAATTAAACAAAATCTCACGACCATTCTACATGGCTTCGCCTGATCTTTTCTCTTGTTGCCTGTCTTCTGACTGTTGGATTTGATGAGTTTCATAGACAGCGCGGTTGAAGCACTCTTGCCCTCAAGCTTGTTGGTCAATTTTACAACTCTAGCCATACCTTTCCTAGCAGCTGCCCGATGCTGTGGTCTACGACTCTTGTCTAGCAGCGATCCAGGGGCCAATATGCATATGGCTCCAGCTTGTCCTTCCTCTTCACGTCCCCACCAGCTTTCTTGCTGGCATATTCACTTCCAGTATAAACCCACCCAGAATTTGAAGTTTTCCTGCGCTTCTGAGTTTTCCAGGAGTTCAATGACTTGAAACTGCCTGCTTCACTCCTCGCATCTGAACCGGGGTTGGAGGGCTCTTCCTTCTTAGGTTCCCTTCTTCATGAACTATCAGCCGCCCTTCAGAGTCAATCTCTGGGTCATCATTTGATTCCTACTTTCTTTTAAGATGCACATTTGATAGAGGGCTGATCGTGTTTTTTACCGATCGAGCAGGTCAAGTGGCTCATCTTCTAACTGGTCAAACAAGTCTTCTGGCAAGCTCCTGTCAGAGCTGTGAATTACTTTTGACCAAAGTTATTGATACCATTCCGTTTCGGTCGAAACGGTCGAAATATTTTGTACTGGGTGAAAGGCGGTACCAGAAATACCAATCAAATACCAGTCGAAACACCCCGGAATCATACCGGCGTGCCGTTTTGGTCAATTAAAAAAAAAATTAACTTAATTGATTAATTGTAAACTTTCCACACTTTTCAGTTTTCACTTTTCACTCAAGTCTTCATCAATTCATCCCGTTTCACCCAAAATCCCAAATCTAAAACCCTAACTTCTCTTCGTCAGCCCTCTCTCTCAAGTCTCAACTTAATCGACATTTATCTCAACTCTCAAGTCTCAACTCAATCGATTAATAGTCTCTTAACTCAACCTTCCTAACCCTTCCTTAGAATCATCTTCGTTAGTTCTCAGTTCGTCAGAGTCAAACTCATCTTCCTCAATCCTCACTTGAGCAACGCAGTCTCAGACTCCTCAGTCCTCAGGTCAGTACCTTTTCTTATGATTTTCTCTTTACTTTCTATTGATTCAAACACCTCGTTAATTTATAAGCTCTCTTCCAAATCGATTTATATGCAACCATTTTGTTAAAGTTAGCTATGTTAAAACTGATATTTTGGCTACTTTGGGAGTGCACACTGCCTTAAAAAAGCACTTGTGAATCATGTAAGTAACAACGCCAGTCAAATAATCATTTTATTTGTGTTTTAAAGATTAAAAAATGATAACGAGTTGGACAAAATTACTCTGATAATTGCAGGACAGGGGGTGGATACTGTGTAGTGCGTAGAGAGGGCATGATAAAAATACAAATGCATTTAGTTTTATGTTTTGGAATTTTGCCCGATCTTGAGTTCTTGACAGTTTTGCATATTGAAAAACAAAGTAAAGAAAACTGGACGTTATGTTCTGTGTTTATCTTGGATGTGCTCTGTTTAGTGTTTATAGTTTTATTTTGATCATCAATTTAAATTGGGTCAAAATCAAGAACAATTTAATTCAATGCAATTCAATTTACCTTGGATATGCTTTGTTTATAGTCATGGTTAGTTGTTTTATAATAAACTTGCATTGTACCAAATTTAATTCATATTATTGTTGGGTGATGATGAACTTAATAGAAATATGTAGGAGTTGTAGCCTTGGAATACAGGATTGAAATATTGAATTGAACTTCAAATTATGATGCTTTCCATCTTTCATTTTCTAAATTTATTTTGTAATGTTACAGACTTACAGTAGGAAAGAATCAAAAGCCTTGAGCAAAAACTAGCATGCATTTGAAAACACACCGTGATATTTACATGTTTGCCAAGTGTGACTCATTATTTTAGTATTTCTTTTTTCATTTAATATTGAATATTTTGGAATTTATTTTGTTCAGATTAAATTACATGGCTGAAAACTCATCTAGTGATGGGACTTCCATAGCTTTAGCTCCAGCAAGATCAGATGATCCAGCATGGGCTCATGGACAGGTGATTGTTGGTGCAAAGAACTGGTGTATATGTGTGTATTGTAACAAACGAATCAATGGTGGTGGTATTACATGTTTGAAGTATCACCTTGCTGGTATTAAAGGCCAAGTTGAAGCTTGTAAAAAGGTCCCTGCAGATGTTAAATGGCAAATGAAGCAAATGATAGATGACTTGACAATGGAGAAAGATAAAAGAAAGAGACTTAAAACTAATATTGGAAGTTCTCAATCATTTTCCAATGATGAAGTTGAAGAGGGCGATAATGATAATCCTCATTCAAGTGATATGAGTTTACAAAAAAAAAGACATCGACAATGACAAGTGGAACTAGAAAAAAGATTTCATTTCCTCCACGAACTACCTCAGGTTCACAACCTAGCATTAAAAGTGCAAGGGCTTCTAAAGAGAGGGAACATAATGCAAAAAAAGCCATAGCAAGATGGTGGTTTGATGTTAATGTACCATTTAATGGTGCTAATTCATACTATTATCAGCCAATGATAGATGTCATAGCATCAATGGGACCTGGTTTTAAAGGACCATCATTTCATGATTTCAGTGGACCACTTTTGAAAAATGTAGTTCACGATGTCCATGAATATCTTGCAGAAATCAAGGTTGATTGGAAACTTTATGGCAGATGGGTGGTCAAATAGGAGGAATGTACCAATTGTTAATTTTCTTGCTTATTCTGCGAGAGGTACCATATTCTTGAAGTCTGTTGACACTTTAGGTCTTTGAAAAGATAAAGAGACTTTGCTTGAGATGTTTGATGAAGTTGTCAAAGAAGTTGGACAAGAAAATATTGTCCAATTTGTCAGTGATAATGAGTCTGCATTCAAGGATTCTGGGAAAGCTTTGCAGCAAAGGTATGACATCTTTTTTTGGTCTCCTTGTGCTGCCCATTGCATTGATTTAATATTGGAAAATATTTGTGATCCAAAATATTTTTCGATGATTAATGAAACAATTAAAAGTGCAAGAAATATAACAAAGTTTATATATAATCATGCATGAGTTTTAGCTTTGATGAGGAAAGAATTTACCAATGGAAATGATTTATGTCGTCCTGGCATAACAAGGTTTGCTACCCATTTCTTAAGCATCCAATGTTTGCTTAAGTTTAAGAATGAGCTTCGATAGATATTTACTTGCTCAAAATGGGTTGAATCAAATCATGGTAAAAGTTGAGTAGGAAAGGAAATTGCTGCTATAGTTTTACAAGATAAGGACTTTTGGCCGAGATGTCAACATATAGTTAAAGTTAGCGAGCTTTTAGTACGAGTTCTTAGATTAGAAAACAGTGAAGAAAAGCCATCAATGGATTATTTATATGAGGCAATGGACAGAGTAAAAGAAGCCATCAAGACCAGGTTGCAAAATAGAGTATCCCAATATGTACCATATATTCGAGTAATTGATGCTAGATGAGATAAACAACTTCATAGTCCACTACATGTAGCAGGTTGTTTTCTTAATCTTGGAATATATTTTAGGCCTTTTTTTTCAAAACAAAAGGAGGTTACTCGAGGTTTGCTTAGCGCAATTACTAGATTGGTTCCTAATTGTGACATTTAAGATATAATCAGTGGCCAACTTGAGGAGTATAAGAAAGCAACCAGTGATTTTGGCATGGCCTAGCCATTCGACAAAGAGAAAAGTTAAATCCAAGTAATAAGTTTAAGTTTTTTCAAATATAATATTTTTTTGGATCTATACTATTTCATTTATTGAATTTTTTTTATCTAGTTGCATGGTGGGAGCAATTCGGCAATGATACTCAAGAACTTTAAAAGTTTACAATTCAAATTTTTAGTCAATGTTGTAGTGCAACTGGCTGTGAAAGAAATTGGAGTATATTTGAATTCATCCATTCCAAAAGGTGATATAGGCTTGAGCACAAGAGATTAAATGATTTAGTATTTGTTCGTTATAATCTAAGGATTCAACAGAGATAAAATATCAATACAATTATATTAATAATAAAATTGAAAAAAGTAATTATTTTCTATTACATTGATATTTATTTTTTAATTTATTTCATGTTTATTCTTTGTAGGAATTTGAGGAAAACAAGAGATGCTTTAGATCTCATTAGCCTTGATAACATTGATCTATTAAATGAATGGATTTGTGAAGAGCCCAATCTTCTTGATGACGAGGATATAAGTTGGGAGAGTATTGAAGCACTATGGTCCACTTTAAATTTAGAAGATGAAGAGATATGTTTCAATGAAGAGAATGAGCTCAGTGGAAATGACCAACTATTGGAATGTCTAGTTGATGACTTTCCTTACATTCCACCGCAGGAACAAGATCCTTATTTTTATATTAATGATGTAGAAGATGTTTGATTTATATACTTTTTATTTTAGAACATTATACTTTCACAATATTATGGAATTTTAGAGATGTTATATATTTGGTTTGAGATTATGTTTGTTTGATTTTATGTTTGTATTGTATAATTTAAGGTTAATTTATTTTGAATTTTAATTATGTTTGTTAAGTTTATATATATATAATTATATATGAACAATACAACCCTGAAATGGCACGTCCAAAACCAAAACGTTCCGCACCAATAGAAAAAACAAAACAGTGGCCGAACGGTATTCATAACCTTGCTTTTGACCTGTAAAATTTTAGGTGTATAAGGGTGCGTTTGATATTGCTTTTGCTTTTGTGGTTAAAGTTTGAAAAAAACAGTTTCAAGAAAAGCACTTTTGCTACGGTTCAAAATAAGTTGTGAAGTATTTGGTTAAAACTGTGGTTAAGTTTGAAATTGAAAAAAAAACAGTTTTCAAGTATTTGGTTACCAAACTTTTCATATAGCTTTTAACTTGTAAAATTACTTTAAAGTGTGTGTGTATATATATATATAATATTTTTTAAATATTTAATAAGTATAATAATAAAATATAATTAATAATTAAAGTAAATTATACACTTATTTTTATTATCTCATCAAACTACTTGTAATTTCATCATGAACTAGAAATCCATAAGTGAAGGCCTCTGCAATCCCGGAACAACATATAGTAAAATATCATCTGAAATAAAATTAGGATTACGAGGCAAAAATTATATTACGATCTCCTTCTAATATATTTATTTATATTTTAATTAATTTTTAGATTATTTTAATATTAAAAATATATTTTTTATAAGAAAAAAAATTAACAGAAAATATAAAATAAATATAAATAATAGATAAATATAAAATATATAAAAAATTATAAATATTACATAAATATATTAATAGCCCACTGCACTCCTCTCCCTCTCCCGCCTAGGTGGGTTATGAAATTTGTTGCATAGCTTTTAAAGGTCAGGACAGGAACGAGAATCATGAAAAACAGCTCCAAGCTGCTTTTCATGAAACAGAGTTTCATCCTTTTTTTATGTGGGACCCATTAAATTTTTTTAACTTTTTTCCTTAACCAAACATCAATACAACAGCTTTTTTACAATCTCCGGTGGAAACTCACTACCAAACACATACTAAATATGCAATTTCATATTGTTTTGAGCATGTAATTACTAATAGATACGGTATAGTGACACCCTCTACGGGCACCGTTAGACACCATCTATCAGATTTCATCAAGAGTTTGGTATAAATTCAAAGGCTGAAGAATTTATTGCTCTTGATTCTGTTGTTGGGTTGTAATAATATCTAGTGGAACCTAAAAAAAAAAATCCTAAAATGCAAAGTGCAATATCTGGGATGTACAATTTGCAGACATCAATAAGGGAAACTTTCAGTCACTAAGATAGTAACGTCACACCCATGACATAGTAGTTTGAACATGACAGCCCATGCCATGAATCCATAATTTTTTTAACATTATAAAAAGTCACCGACCTTAGAACAAGGCTAACGGGGAGAGAAATCCCATCAGTCAAAGCTAAATTTTAAATGTTCTGATTGTTTTCACTCTTTTTATGTCGTCAACGGGAGAGCTAAATGGACATCCAAAATGGCTTTTTATTCCATTGAGAGCCATTCCTATAGATTTTCTTACAGAGCCAAAAATCAAATATTACTATTGGAACCAAAGATACAGTGGGCACACGATTTTGATGAAGGTATTTGTTGTGGTTTTTAGTGTCTGGTTGGCTGAAAAATATTGCTCTTTATTCAATTCATTGTTCATCTTGAATTGTTGCATTGTTGTGTTGATTTGTTGAAGTGTTGTTGTGTGTTTTAATTTGAAGAACTCAACGGCACAAGTTCTTGTCAACTACAAACCTTCTGCCCATTGCATCTTCAGTTTGTTTTCTAAACTTAATCTAATTTTTTGGTACAAATAGGTTTGTTGATCAAAACCAGGAACCCATGTAATAGAACCTTCAAAAAGAAAATGAAAGCAGAAGCTTTGATTTCTAGTTAAGCAGTTTATTTGTGGCAAAAATCGAAAATGAGAACAAAGCTGAGGGAGAAGGGGGAAGGTAGGGAACAGAGTGAGAGGGGGGATGGAGCCGAGGGAGAGGGGAGGAGGGAGTAGAGTGAGAAGGGGTAGCGTCGAGGGAGAGGGAGGAGTGCCATGGGGGAGGAAGCAGAGTGAGAGGGGTAGAGCGTCATGGGAGGAGAGGGAGCAAAGTGAGAGGGAGAGTAGAGTGAGAGAAGGCGGAGCGCCATAGGAGGAGAGGGAGCTAAGTGAGAGTGAGAGAGGGGGAATGCAGCCATGGGAAGAGAGGGAGTTGAGTGAGAGTGAAAGGGGGTGACACAAGTGATAAAAGGTAGGGTTTCAGGTGTGTGTGGGGGTAATTAATAATAATATTTAGCATAAAAAAATAATTATGCGAAATTGGTAAATTAGGAATTTCTTGATAAGTTAGCTTAATTACATGTTTTAAATTTACTATTAGATTTATAAACTGTTTAAATTTTATGTTTAGAATTGCTTTGTATTTATTCGTAAATAGATGTTTTTTATAAGTTTATTAATATTATAATTTTAATAGAATTTGAGTTAGATAGAATGTCACATGAGACAATCACACAATTTATTTTTTTATGTAAATAGACTCAAATTTACCAAATTCATTCACTAACTTTCTAATAAGCGAGTCTGAACAAATTGCTTCTCAACAAAATGATCCTAATCAACTTTCTTATGACTCCATAGACTCTAATTTAATTGTTCATATAACTAAAAAATCACAAAGAAATAAAAACTTCTCACTAGAGAAAGATTGTTTACTTGTATCTGCATAATTAAATACTATCAAAGATCCAATCACAGGAATTGGTCAACAAACAAGATAATTTTAGGCTCGAGTATATGTGTACTTTGTCGAGAATGGAGAAAACTTGAATAATCATTCTCAAATAAATGGCAAGAAATAAATAGAGAAGTTGGAAAATTTGTTGACTTTGTTGCCTAAATTGAAAACCATCAACAAAATGGAACAACTGAAGAATCAAGGGTAATATTTTTTTTTAATATTTTCATATTAAATTAATTATTTAACATAATTATATTTATTGAATTTAATTTACCAGATTAATGATGCTTGACAAATGTATGCTTCAATTGTTGGCAAACGATTTCAACTAGAACATTATTAAGTTATCTTAAAAAAAAAACTCAAATGACAATTTAAACGTGCAAGTCTACATTAGAAGTCAAACAAGAAACAAAAAAATCATGGAAATGCAAGTCTATCTTCTTCAAATCTATCAACCGTTGATTATGTTAGTTTAGGAGAAGATAGTTATGCATTTATTTATCAAAATAGACTAATTGGTCAGAAAACTGCAACTAAACGACTTAAACATAGACAAGAAAAAGAGAAAGTTGGGAGACAAGTATAACAATTCTATTACAACAATTCAAGTATACTTTTGTTGAAAGTAAGGGGGGGAAACAAGACAGAGAATTTTTATTAGAGCAACAAGCTCTAATGATTAAACAAACGCAAGAGAAACAAGAAATGAAAATTATGAAGATAGACATTTCTACAATAGATTCAATTTTTGCAGTGTATTTTCAAAATAAAAAGTTGAAAATTATAGCAAATAGGATTATTAATTTGCAATTAATTTGATTGAACTATTTGTTATAGAATGTATGTTAATTAATTATGTTTGAACTTATTGGTTATTTGTTAATGTGTACATTTTGTTTAAATTTCAAATATTGTGGGTCTTTTAATTATATTTATATTCATTTTTTTTAATTTTAATATATATAAAAAAAAATTAATGTTGGAGGGTTTTTCAAAAGCAACTATTTAATTATATTACTTACTCCTATTAATTGCATAATTAATTGCATAATTAAACTATATATAAAATAATTGAACTTTATTTAAAATAAAATTAAAAAATAACTCTCCAAAATGACTTTTACCATTGGAGTACATATCAACAAAAAAAACCATATATATACTATTTAAAGAGCTATTTTACAGATTTAGCTCTCCAAAATAGCTCTTGCCATTGGACTTTTCTTAGTTAAGCTTTGTATTTGAGCTGGGAGGAAAATTTGCTATCCCGACCTGAAACTGACTTTGTATCCATTCATTCACCATCACTGTTCTCTGTCTCTCCATCACTAAAATCAGAGAAGATCTTAGTATGGTCCCATCTACTTATCCTGTCAGCAGAGCAAATTTTTTCAGAATATCATTGACAAATTCAAAATTAGAGAAGAATCCTTGAAGAAAAAGGACATAGCGTTGTTCTGCCAGAAACACCAGATAAAGTGATGCATTTGGAATCCTATATAGCACTGCAGTTAGATGCAATACATATCTATGTTGTAACGCTTCCCACTGAATATAGTAAGGACTCGGTGTTCCAGTATGTACAAAATGAGAGGATGACAACCATACAGAATGAGCCAAGTTTTTAGAATGCAATAATATAGTATCACTGTAACGATTGACAATTCAAAGAAACATGCAGTTATCCCACCCATCAACTGAGAAACAAACTTGTGTTGTACTATCCAGGACCAGTTTTTCTTCATGAATAGAAATATAGTATTTCATCAGCACGCAAAAATTGGAGATGCGTTGCCCTCTGTGTGTTTTGTTCTTTCCATTTATTGCGAACCATCATATCACAACCATGTGAGCATTGAACAAAATACAAATAAAGGGAGAGCATTACAAGCAATTAAGAACATTTTAGACATTTAAAGAGCATAAAATTCACTATTAATCCATATACTAAATGCCTGAGACCTGGATGTAGCAGCTCTTGACATGAGATTTAGTTTCCTCGGAGCTTGCTGCATGCTTCCTCTCTCTCCGCTCCTTTATCTAGTATATATTCAACAGTAATGAATAAGATACGATAGAATAAATAGTGATTTGAAAACTATTAATTGGCATATTAACATGATGTCATTAAACAAACCTTCCGTATGTTAGCAAGGAGTTTCATTTGTTCTTTAGACATCACTGCCTTCACAGCATCCAGACCACATTTCTTGACTAGCATTTCCAGAATATGCTTAACCTGAAAAGAGTTTGGAAGCAATGGAAGACAATTAGATAGTTTGGACCACATTTATGGCAACCACAGACCCTTCAATCAATAATCATGCACAAAGCTGCAGAACGTTCAGACTTGCATACATGCTGACCAACAGCATACCTAACATCACTTTAAAAGAACATAGTAACGTTAAATAAAGCATGTCCAGAGAAAAAAATCTCAACAACAATGGTATTATATCTGAACCGCTAGAAAAACAGAGGCAAACTTCAAGAAAAACACAACTGACACCCACGTACAGGCATACCAAAGAGCCAGCATGAAAAGGAAATCTCTTCCAGAAACTCACTTAAACACCACTATTTATGGCCAAAGATGAGTTCAACGCATAGTTTCTGTTGTCAATACCTTAGCTTTGAAGTGGTTTATGGTGTCATCTTGCCATCCCAACAAGCCTTCCACCATGCTCCCCAGAACATTTGCAGCCCTTGTGATTTGGCCACTAGTACATGCAACAAACCTAAATTAGCCTGAACAGAAAATTACCAATTTAGTCTAGAAAGATGACAGCATAAAAAAGACCACAAAATAGAAAGGTAGATAAGAAATGGTTAGTTCAATTCACTCAACCCAAATAAACATGATGCTAAATTGCACACAGCAAAAAGATAGTTAACGCACTTTGATAATCTCCCTGTTCTGTCTCTGCAGAAGGAGAAATGTGGATGGAAGCAGCTTGTAAGCAATAGAAACCAGTCTGAAAACTCGTATGCCAAACGAGCTATGCCTTTCATTGCTGCAGTGATCATATGAGGACTTTCAAGAGCCAGGCCTCCAGCAACCTGTGACCACAAAAGTTAGTGTCTCCAAAAGCAACAGATGGTCAATTTACCCACATGCATGCAACTCAAATTTTTTTCATACAAAATAATAAAATAAAAATGGGATGATTATATCATATTCTTGAGATGAACAGATCAAGGCTGGTCTGTCCAGTAACAAATGGGATCTTTGTTAGAACTTTAAATTTGTATGAAATAGACAAAAATTTCAATCAGCAAAGCAATAAAACTTTGGAGACAGAAAACACAATTAATACCATGTTAAGAAATTGATGCAAGTTTTCTTTCTTTCCTCCATTTTCTTCATCTCCAAAGGTATGACCAATTTGGACAAGCACATCGTAAGCTCTATTTCTTGTTCTTTTGTTAGCCTGTAAGAAAACCACTAACAAAAACAAAGAACAAGATATTTGTCAGCATTTATAAACTACACATTGCGAGAAATTCAAATCCAGTGTGACACGCAACAAGTTTGGAACCAGCAACATAATGAGTTCTTTTCATTATTATCTTCATTTTAAAGGGCACAAAATCTTATCACATTAGCATTTACCAGTGCAACTGGCGCACATCTAGCATTCACCAAGCAATATTATCCCAAGCATGAACATGGGTGTCCTTGCTTAATTTGATGGTAAATATCTGGTCAATTATGAGCAGAACAAGAACCATGCATCACTTCATTATAAATAGACCAAGAATAATATTATTTCTTGTGCAGGAGTAAAATAACTACGTAGAAACATGAGACTTATATATCAAGCTTCTGCTCAAGGAAAGCCAGTTTAAATAGTAGTAACAAGCAGAAGCATACCCAAACTTCAAGAAAGACAAGGCTGATAGTAGTGAATAACTAGGTTCAATATATTTGAGACTAGAAAGGGCGATGGAAAAAGATAGCAGCTCATATAGTGAGTTCAAACATACCCAACAACTTTTGGTTGCTACAGTCATCAACTTCACCATACTGCCAAAAATCCAATCCCTTCCCATGTTCTCAATTCAATCTTAAGGCAAGACCTATGAGTCTTCTATAATTAGCATTCCTTAAAAGCCGTACCTGATTATAGACACAGCATTCTCAACCTAGACAAAATGTACTATCTTCATATAATCTCATACCCAGTTGGCAGTTAACAAATTGGAGCAACACTATTATAGTCAGCAAATGACACGGGATTTTCCTATCAAATAAGGAAATGCTGCTATTCAAATAATTTCAACCAGCTTTCTGTATTGCATGCTCAAAATGAGGTAATTACTTTCAATGTTATGCAAAGGATCTCCAAAGAATCAACATCATAACCTATCACAACCAGAAAAAATGATTGAAAATGTGCTCTTGGTGATAATATAATACCTCTTTCAGAGCAACTATTATCTCAGTAAGGAAAGAAGTAAGGATTTCATGCCTCCTCTGCTCCGAGTCCTGTAACCAGAAATTCAAGTAATTCAGGTTTGGTAAGTGTAACATACCAAAGAAAACAGTAACAGGTTCCAACATCCAAACTACATTGCTTTTTTAACTTTGAGGTAAATAAACAGGAAGGGAAAATCATGCCTTACAAGCTTGGGGATATGAACGATTAGACAGTAAAGACAATCAAGTCTGTGCTGTTTGGCAGAGAAATGGCATGAGGGTAGCACATCGATCATGAGCTGAAGCAGTTCCCCAAATCATGGTGTAATAAATCCATTGTACCTCTGACCATTCAGAAACCAGAAACAGAAAATATGATCGGAAAGTTGAAATTCACAAAATATAATAACATATTAAAACTTTGCTAAAATAGTAAAACATCACATAGCAGAATATTCAACATAATTCTTTCTTATATATATAGATAGATAGATAGATAGATAGATAGATATAGATATATATTCCAGGAAAAATCACAATTAAGCTATGCCCATAATAAATGCCTCCACTGCTAGAACTTCCAACAAGTATATCAGTTCATTAGAAGCAGTTGACAAAACTCCACTCTACCTATCCATGAAAATTGTTGTGATAACAGTGGAAGCTGATAAACGAGCATAATCAACCCATCCAAGAACTACAGAGCTTTTGCAATTATGGACATACCTGGAGAATACTTGAAAGAACTTTGTATGCCATCTTTTGGATCAGACCTTCCATATCCTTCGCGGCAAAATAACAACCATAAATATACTACAAATAATAATATATATGAGGAAGAATAATTAAGATCATTCTCAAGTGAAAGCAACGGAGTCTCTCAGAAGTAGACAATAGGACACTTTAGGAAGTGGCAAACCTGTGATGCAGGCTTTACTGCACTACATTAAACATTTATCTCTTCAGCATCCAATCCTGGCAAAAGTGAAACCGCCAGGTCAAATAGCCGTGCCCTGCAATAAAAATGAAGTTATGAGAAAAACAATGAAAAATTCAATGACATCTATCACTGAATGTGTACAAATAGAAGGGCATTTTGGCTAGTGGTGGGTTGGGAAGACAATTCATAAATGCATAAGATTTTAAAGGGACAAAAAGAGAGATCACATTAAATAAAAACACAGAGCAATACAAAGAGAGAAAAGGTAACCTCGAATCATATGATGAATCATCAATCCGCATAGAATTGGAATCTCTAGAATTTTCAGCTTTTGTGGCCCTTTGTGTGACAGTCAAAAGCTTCTGCATTGTCTTTAAGTAAATCCTCTTAACTACTTCTTCATCTGCTATCGAGTAAAACTCATGAATTGTAGACTGCAAGAATCATTACTTGTATTATAAGAACTTAACTGAACATGCCAAATAATTGTGGTGCAATTTTTATGAAAAAGAAATTTATAAGAAAAAGGAGAGCACACGAAATAAATATGAAGAATGATCCATCCTCCAAACCAGCAATCTTGGAGCAGCGACAGAAGAATATAATAACCCTCCAACCTCGCAGAATATCAGCAAAGGGAGGTGCCTCTTAAGGCTCCAACAGCATTACACCAAAGTAATGCAAGTAACAAAATATAATAACCCTCCAATCTATCATGTTGCTCATCTACCAATTACATTGAAAGGACTGCCCTGACTGCACAACAGCAAAATAATGGTGCACACAATTGAAGAAATGCTTATCTAAAGAAAAAGAAATATACACACCTACTTTGCATTTTTCTTATTAACAAAAGTACCTGCAAATGAAAGTTTACAAAAGGAAATAATCATGATGTTTAGAAGTTCATCGTGGTTCCACCCCATTTTGTTAAACCCGTGATTTGACTTATAAAATTATACGGTTGTATGAGTCAAATCTATACACCTTGTAAAATCAGTTTAAAAAATCAAAACCCAGTAAAATCGTGAGTGACTCGGTAAAATCAAGCAAAATTAAAAAATCAGTAAACACAGACTGATTTTACGATCATGCAGAATGTGCAACTATGCAACTGCAAGTTAATTGACTTTTTCCCAGTTGTCCTCATTTGAGTCATTTCCCTTTCCCTCATTTCTCTTTTCCTATCTTGCTGAATCGGTCAACCTACACTTGCCCTCATTTCCCTTTCTCAATCAATCGCCAATCATCTATAAGCTCGTCGTTGTCGGTCCTTCTATGCAACTGGTGCAACCAACATCCAATAACTCAACAAGGTTAGTTTTCTAATTCTTTAAAATTTGTTAAACTTCTGCACTTCTCCTTCTCTGTTTTGACAAGATGAGCTTGCTACTATTGGTTATTGTGCTTGCTCTTCCGTCCTGCATCATGGCCATTGCAAATTAACCTCAGTGCTTCCAATCTGGTCATGCATTTCTTTAAGATTCGGAACTTGGGAGCTATCCTCTTCATTTCAAAATAGGGGTAAATGTTTTGTATGGGGAAAAGGAATATGTCAAGTTCTTAATAGAAAGGGGTGTCCCGTCTACTAGGCTTTTCCGAACTTCCCTTCACCTTTCTGCCTGTGAATTCCTTTTATTCTGCTTTTTCCCAACCCCATTATTTATTTAGGTTAAATCTGACAATTGCTATAGATGATGAAAAAGTATTGAATATTAGAAGCAAGAGCATAATGTGAAAAGAAATTAGGAGTCAAGTTAAATGCATGTCACTGAAAAATTACAATAGAAAAACACATCGTAAGGCTATCCACTAAATCTTATTTACTATCACATGCTTTTTCAAAGTGAATTGTCTTATTTTAGCTGGTAATTTGTTTTATTCTTCTTCTATTTTGTATAGTGTTCACAGCCCAACAGAGATCAAGTTACGGCTTGTTACGAGTCCCTTCAATCCAACTTCTTGAGTTCAAATTCTGGTAATGAAAGTAATTTTTCCACTTATGGCATTTAGTCTTGTAATTAGTCCAATTCTGTATGCAATGTGTATCAATTCAGTTATTTTGTTGGGTGATTGCTGGTGATTGCTTTTATTGTTTTTTTTTAACCTGATAAATGATTATTGGTAGTCCTCTGAGATTTTAATCATGAATGATCCACCCTGGTGTACCTTTTCCCTTCAGTTTACTTGGCAAGATATGCTGGTGGTTCTAATAGTTCTTGCAAATTCTGAATTGCTTTAAAAGAATAGGTGGTTGGAAAGCTAAAAAGTTTTAGTAAACTGTTTGTTTAAAAATATGTTGGATTGCATTATAGGTGGTTTGTTTAACATTGAAATAACAACGTGGAAATTGGACTGCTAGTTATTGCTCTCTACCTGTTTGATAAAATGCCAACATGAATTATTGTTTCGTGGACCATGTTATGGCTTGTATATGTGTGTGTGTAGTTCTATTCAGCTTCATCTCTAATACTAATATACTATAATGATTCTTGAATTGCAGATTACATGACATCAAAAAATATTTTACTTACGATTTTATGATTCGATTTTACGATTGGAATTTCTATTATATTTTTGTGTCGTGTCAAAAAAATGATTTTGACAACCTTGGTTCCACCATCCAAAAACTGTTATGAATCTAGCAGATAATTCCCATATACCTAGAAACTATCTACAAAAAATACAAGTTGTCTTTTCTAAAATGATTTTTGAATGTTAGACTATGTTAGCAAATTGATATATAACATATAAAAAAAAAAACCAACAGAACTCAACAATTCTAATGTGACTCGGAATGAAAATAAAATGGCATCTTTTATTCACCAGTTGAGATAGCAGAAGTACCTGCAGAAGACCACCGTCATCTTTTGGCGATTCCATGAGGATCCCAGACAAAACAGTCAACAAGTTACAAGGAGAAGACCTAAGCACCCTCAAATTATCTGCTGCAACCTGCAGGGTATAGTGGGCAATAGCATACTGTTCAGCTATACCAACTTCTGTACCAGTTAGATCATCTTGCTCCATTATTCTCTTATTCTGTTGAACAAGGACCTGCAGAGCAGAACAAACTATTCCACGAATATCACATTCTGCACTGAGTGCACCACGCAATGTTTTCTCTAGATCCTGGAAACTTTCTGCGGTATCCAAAGGATAGTTGCAAAAGGAAGGTAATAAGGACCACAAAGAGTAAACAAGAGCATCAGCACTCCTCGTTGAGATGATCCTTCCATCTAGCTCCATCTGCAACAGGTAAGAAGTCACTACTAAAATGCTACATAGCAGAAAAGTACACCATATTACCTTGTGATTGTATACCTGTCGAGATTTATTCTTTATAAGAGCAACCATGCTCAGAACTGACTCTTTAAAAAAGCTTAGACGGGCACCAACAGTATACTGCTTCAGAATAGGAAAGAGCCAAACATTAACTTCAGATAGGTCATCAACCTCTAGTTTAAGAGGTAGGAGGCTTAAAAATACCTCAGGACCCATTGCACCAAGAGTGGATCCAAGGGATTTGTGCAACTGCAGATTGACAAGTACATCTACATATCAGAAAAGGGCAGCGTTGAGATAATGGATGAACAAAGCAACAAGAACAAAAAAAAAAAATATGCTTCCACTTTATTTGTGAAAATGGAGTCAAGTTTTCCTTGAGCTCAATTAAAGGTAAATTAAGAATTTATACCATGTAACACGAGGCACTCAATTAGAAAGTTCAGGCTAGAAAATGATTGAAATCCCTGCAAACCAATCACTGTAGATATTGAGAACTCCGAAAAATGCTCTATTCTACTGGTATGCTGAATTATGAAACGTTGGAATTCCAACACAGTGAAGCAAGATAGCTTGCATTGAGAATGCATAAATTTCCAAAAGACATGGAAAGTCATATTTTAAGAAAGTCAAATCCTAACAGATTTATTTTGATAGCATACTGAACAGTGTTATAAGAATAAAAAAGTTGAAAAGCTGTAGAAAAGAATCTAAAGCATATCAAAATACAATGAGCGTGTTGAGATTGTGCAGAAGCAAATAAATACCTGTTTCCGGTACGGAAAATCTTCATCAGACATTCTCTGCATATCTGCCAAGTTCTTAAGGGTTTCTCTCATAAAATAAGAAGAAAATTTCCTGGAAAATAACAAATGTTGATTACTGTGTATTCCTAGAAGAAACAATGAACACAAAAATACAGAAGACCGATTATAAAAACTGAAAGGTTCACAATGAAGCTGCTGGAAGAGTTAGCGGTGACTACCAACTTCATCTATTCTTATGGCAAGAAGCAGTCCAGTGGCATAATATAAAAGTTGTTAGAAAAAACATGAAAGTACCTAATTTATCAAACAAGGTTGATACCACTTGAAATACCATGTCCCAGACTGCACCGTAGTGATAATCAAGTAAACTTTCAACGGTTACGCACACTTTTTCTATAACAGTAGGCCCACAATTTCTAATTTCGGAATTTTTGTTGATTGTAATCTGATCTACTCCCTGCTTGATCAAACTATCATCAATACAGCTATTTATTGAGTTCTTCAATGCCTGTGTGGCCGCAAAGATGGCCTCCTCATGCTCAGACGCCAGAATATCTGCCAAAAGATAGATAGTGATAAAAAACCGAGCATACAATTGGTAGTTTAACAACGCAAATTTGCCTATTTAAGGAATAAAATTTTCTCATTCCAACATCCATCAAGCTAGCAGTGAATGTCATGTTATCTGCAGAAGTCTCATTTGTAGAAGCATAAAGAGCTAATGAACATAACAAGTCCAGTAATGGTTCAGCCGGAACCTCTAAAGCAGGGTGGAAACAAACTACTTTCAGACTATCAGTCAAAGGAAGACATTCTTTCAAGGCATCGAGAATATATAGAACACGTTGGGCTCCTTCAGGCCCATCAGTAGAAGCAACTGCATTGGATCCATTGCTTCACTCGCCGGAGCTAATGCTGCTGTACCTTGAAGATTTAGCAAGGTATCACGGATACAAGAGTGGGATTGCCTTCTCACCTGTTCAGATAATCATTAAGAATTCCGAATAATTGAGAAATATCATCCCAATTAACACTATCTCTGATACTCAACAAATGAGCCACGCATTTCAATCCCGAAACAACAGCTCCAGCTGTAACGGAATAATTTAATTTCAAGACCCGTAAAACATTGGAAATCAATTCTCCCTTTTTCTTCAAGATTGGAATTGAAATTCGAGGAAGAACTAGAGAGGGGATGGTAATGAGAGAGTCAATCACGTGAGGGGAATGATCAGAGTAGGAGGGGAGGCGGTCTGGGGAGGAGCATGCGGCGCCTAAATAAGCGACAGGTGTACGAGGGAGGTTTTGGTCTTTGAGTTCTTGTGACATGGTGCCGATTATGGCGCAGAGCTGGTGGTGGTCGTCTTGGGTGGAGGTAGAGTAGCGTGAGAGAATTGAGTCGCAAAAGTCACACTCGGGAAAGGAGAGTGACGGGGCATCAAATTCTATGCCTTCCATATTGGTGGTGGTGCGTGGTTGCAGGGAAGAGAAAAACAGAGGAGCTGTTTTGAGTTGAGTTGGCGAGTTTACCAGGGTTTATGGAAGGAGAGAACTACGTGGCATTTGGGACAAGTGCGGTTGAAGAGGAGAAAAAAAATATTTCTTGAAGAGTAATTGTTTTTTTACCCGAGTTTTACCATGTTAGTTCTTCTTTTATGTTCTCTTAAACAGGGTATTTGGTAATACCATAAAGTATTTATGAAAAATATATATATATATATATATATATATATATATATATAATTTTAATGTGTTGATATCAAAAAATAATTTTAAAAAAATTAAAAAATATTTTTTAAAAAAAATAATTTCAACCATATTATAAAAAATATAGTTTAAACCAGTCTAGACCTTGAGTTTACCTAATCCTTGACTGACTAAGGTTGTTCTAAGTTTTATTACTAAGGTTATTATACTTTTATTAAATTTAAAATTCAATATAAAATAAAGTAAAAAAAATATTTAACTATTTTTATAAAATATATAAGTTCATGATTAACCAAATATGATACAAAGACCTCTTTTATGTCTTGTAAACCATTACAAAACATAATTCTTTATTTATCTCTCAGTCTTATCCCCTTTTTTTTTATCTTGAAATAATAATTAATACTATTTAATCATTTATCTAGTGATCTATTTTGTACTTTGTTTGGTTGCTACAAGTAAATTTTGTATGAAAATGATATATATAATTCATTACTCAACTATGATTTTCTATTTATTTTGTCCAACAATGAGCTCAAATTAATTTTTAAATGTTAATGTCATTGTATAATAATAAATAAGCCAAAAAAAATGACAATGATCAACTCAAAAAATAAAAGTTTGCCAATATCATGAAAAAAAATACTCTTAATATTCTTAAAAGATATTAATAATCTTATTTAAAAATGAAACAAAAATTAAATGAGAATGTGAAAACTCCATGGAAAACAAAATAAAAATAAAAGGTCAATTCCTAGTAAAAATAATATTGAAAAAATAAATAAAAAGGTAAAGAAATTCAATAACAAAGGGAATTGTTCTTTTTAGAGAGAAAAAGGGTGGGGTAGGAACTAACAAGGTGGTTGTTGCAATGAAGAGGATGGATAGTGGTTCATTGTTGTTTGATATGGAATCAAACCATAGTGTTTACAATACTTATGATTGACTCTAGTGTTGCTAATGTCAAAGATTTGTTACCATGAATTAATGATTAAGAATCTTAAAGGTTTTGATAAAAGAGGTTGTTGGTTTTGATGAGGAAGAAGGATGAATTTTTTTTTTTTTTAGAAAATAATGGCCAAGATTTTTCTTCCATGCTATCAATAAATGAATCATCACCCAACATCTATAAAAAGATGCAATAAATAAATAAATATAGAAGATGTAATGAAACTTGATTAATTATTTGACAAGTTAGATTTGTTCAATGAATAATAAGAAAGTATAAGCAAAACCTCCTACACACAATATTAATTGGTAAAATCAATTTTTTTTTATCTAAAAACAAAACATAAATACAAGCTAAATGGCCCTATTTATATGAAGTAAGAATATCCTAATATGTTGGAAAATAATAATAGAGTTCAAAATAACATAGACAAAAAAATCCTAAAACAAGTAGGAAATTAATAGAAGTTTGTAACAATAACTTATGTATGTTATCACAAGACCCTCTCAATATTTAATCAGAATAGAGTTTTAACTGCATACAAAATATGACCTTTAAAATTATTTAGGAAACATTTAGCTTGATCCAATAATTGAATTATTTGCTAGTATAAAATTATGCATTAGAAATTATAAGCTCAAAATTATCTTTAATCCATGGATAATGAAGAAACCTTGTGAATGAGGAAATTCATAAAACAAAAGAAAGCACAAAAGTTATCTATAAAGAAATTATTGCCAAAATAATCTCAATTGTTGCCCTCTATATTGTCTTTATAGAGGAGTCTTTGCTAAATAAAAAAAAATCATAAAATTAGGAGAGAATAAATAACGAAACTCTACAAATAACAAAACTCTTACAACAATTTCTAGTCTATTTCTATAATGTCTTTCTAAAATTCGATTGATGTGAAATTTTAATCAATACAAAACAATATTTCTAAATTTTTTTATTAAAATCATATATTGATCCCACATTCGAATTAAAAGTTATATATGCTAGAGTAAAGCACTATTACAAATCTAATGTTTTGGGTTCAAGGCTCTTCCATTCTTCTCTTATATTTAATTTCACATTCTCACCACCATATAATCAAAGTGTAAACGTATTAAGTATTTTTTTATTGGAAGAATTAATGAAAAAAACCAATACAATTAATTTTATATAATAAAATCATTAAGTAATTACTTTAAATTCACATAATTTGTTTCTCTTAAAAAAACCATGAACTTATTAAAATCCACATATTATTATACTATATATCAAAAGAGGTCATGGTTCGGTTAATGTAGCTTATGAGACAAATCATTATATAATTACAATAGTGTTGCTCAGTTTTTGAGTCGGCTCGGTTTGTTCGATTCGCTGATTTACTTTTTTTTTTTTTTATGTTTTCACAATAACATACTAAAAACTTTTGTAGCTCAATGGTTAAAGTGCAAGCTTCCTAAGCCTAAAATCAGTGGTTCAACCCCTAACTAGCACTCATTATTATTCTTTGATTTTTTTTTCGTTTTTATTTCTCATGAATCTTTTTTTTTCTGTGTTTAATTTTTTTTCACTTATATAATTATTTTATTTTTTTTATTAGTTTTTTATTTTAACATCAATTTTTTTTCCTTATGATTTTTTTCATTTTTTTGCTCTTTGTTAAAGTTATTGGTTTTTTTTATTGATTTTTTCCCCATTATTAACACAATAATAATAATAATAATAATAATAGGGTTTTTTCTTCTTCTTTTCTCTTTTGTTAATGTTTTTTTTAAATTTTTTTCTGGGGGTAATTTAATATTTTTTATTGTTTTATAGTAATGATATTTTTAAATATTAAGACTTTGATGTTCATGTTGTTATAATAGGGTGTGTTGATGTGTTTCATTATATTAAGCCTTGCATATATAAATATTATATATTATTTTATTTTTCAATTTTTTTATTTGACTAAAATTGATAATATTTTTGGTTTTTTTAGGCCCTTATATTTTTAATTTTTTTATTTAATTCCTTTAATTTTTTATAGTTCTTAAATAGTTTATATTTTTGTCCATATTTATATATATGCCTTTAGTTTTGGATTTTAATTTTTATATTTTCTTTTTTGTCGAGATAATATTTTTTTCAAAAATTATGTTCTTTAATTTTAGTTTGTGTTTATGATCATTTGAAATTTGATATTTCTTATATTATTTTTCCTTTTTCTTCCCTTTGGCTTTTTTTATTTTCACTTCAAATGATTTTTTTTAGCTAGTAATTTTTAATTTTTATTTTATTTGCTCTTTTGTTAAAGTTTTTGAGTTTTTTTTAATTCATTTATTGAATTTTATTTTCCCATTATTCAAGCAATACTACTACTACTACTACTACTACTACTACTACTAATAATAATAATAATAATAATAATAATAATCATTTTGATTTTTTTTCTTTCTTCTTATTTTTACAATAATAGTAATAATATTTGTAAATTGTAAGCCTTTGATGTTGTTATTATTATAATAGAATATATTGATATGTTTTATTATATAAAATCTTGCATGTATAAATATATTTTATTTTTGAACTAGCAAAATCTATTAATTATTTTAATATCAATAATTATAAAAATAAAAAATTTGATCGGCCCACAACATGCGTGCAATTAACTAGTTAAATAAAAATGCAAATTAGGTAAAGAAAACATGATTTAAAAAATTATTTTTAATATTAGCATATTAAAAAATAAATAAAGAAATTACAAAATAAAAGTTACACCTCAACACCAATCAGAAAAAAGATAAAAAATTGCCCTTGTGCCTGCTGCAATTATTAGGACCTCTGTCTTCGACTTCCGATGTAAGTTTATGTCTTCTTGACCTCTAGAAATATGTGCTAAATATTTCAGCTAGATCCAGCATTTGATTGAATCTGCTATTTTTTAAATATTTTTGAAAAAAATAATTTTTTTATTATATTTTTTTAAAATCAAATATGTTTAAATTATCTTCCAATATTAAAAATAATTTTTAAAAATAAAAAAATATTATTGTAATATATTTTTAAACAAAAAAATACTTATGTGTATTACCGAACAGCTACACATTCACTTTTCTCTGAATTTCTCTCTTAACAACCATAATATTAATTGAAGCTAGATTTATTCTTGATATAGATTTGATTTGATATATTTATAGATTTGATTTGATATATTTAAAAATAAATAAATTCCGACTAATTTTATTTTATATAAAGAATAATGATTTGCACTTAATTAAGAGCACAAACTGGATTAATAAGTAGGTGAGATCTTACATAGATTAAAGCACTAAAGAAAGGGGATACAAAATACACAGATATATGAAAATATATAGACTTACTAATCACAAAAACTTCCATATTCAGTGACCCAACTTCGGCCTACCACGACTTTCGTCAAGACGATTAATCATGTACAAAGCATTACTAGTAACCCTAGCAACCTTAGTGATCTTTCTTTTCACATCATCCTTGACCTCGCTTTCAACCTCGTGAAAACCATCGAGACACGTGTCCTCGTTAGTCAAGGCAGCACTGACCCATGTCTGTGCGTTACTCATCTGCCACCTAAACGTTTCCTCTCTCAAATGCTTCAACTCACCCAATGTCCTGCTCAGCTCATCCACCGAGTCACATATCTGCTCAACACAATCACTCAGCGCAACTCGCTCTCTCTTTGCCTTAGCACCCGAGAGCGTGTTCAAGTACTTTGACACTCTCCTGGCACGCGCAATGCTTACCTTGACAGCTGCCTGGGCGAGGTCACGCGGGGTGTTGGCAGGGCCGGAATAAGAGGAAAGAGTGCGGATGCAGAGGTTAGGGTAACTAGCGTGGACGCACGATGAACGGACTAGATCTTGCGGTGCATTGTGGGTTTTTGCAGCGGCGGAGTAAGGAGAGGCAGAGAAGGAAATGAAGATGAAGAGAAGGTTAAAGAGAGAGAAAGCGGGGGCCATTGTTTCTAAATCTTTCGTGTGGCTAGCTGTCGTAGTGTAAGAGAGCAGACCGAGAGTGGTGTTGCGACGATGGCAGAAGGATTTAATTATAAGGGAAGGGAGCTTGCGTATGGGCTTCATGTTGGGACTTAATTACGGAATTGGCCTTCTATTCTTTCGTGAGCGTGTAACCTGCTGGATTGCGGACTTCGTGTCTCTTTCATTAAATAATAATAAAATAAATCAGAACTATAACTAAGATTACATTTATTCGATTCATTATTATTATTTTAAGCCAGGATATTTGGACATAAGGTCAATTTAGTCCAAGGATGCTGTTATATACAACGGAATAAATGCACCGTAGTTGGTTGCTGGTCGGCATGCACCAAATCTCTCTTTCATTTTATATTATTGTAAATATATGAACGTGCCCTTCTTTTGAGAGACAAAATAGTAATTCGATAGGGCAAGTTTTCATGGAGGAGGTTGGGCCCATCATTTCAGGATTCAGACCATCCACAGAGAGCACGGTTTCCTCAGCCTCTGGTATGATGCAGTGTCGGTTAGACAAAAATAATTTTTTTTTAAATATTTTTTTAATTATTTCAAAGAATTTTTTTTATATACTTTAAATTATAATTATAAATTATTTTTAAAAATATTATCAACTCGTAATCCCTATTAACGGCATGCCAATGGTCTCAATTACGATGAAGTTGTTTTAAATGGGCAAGAACAGAACATGTGAGTTATTTTTCACGAGACATATCGCATCACTGTAAGAAATTGGTACATGTGACAGAACTATAAGATCCACGGAACACTGTAACCACAGCGAGGTTTGGCTAACTAACAACTCTAGATGATGTATAATGCTATGTTTGACCTCGTTTTAAAAGTATTTTTGAATTTGAATTTTATTTTATTTTTTTTTTAATTTTAAATTAATTTTTTTATATTAAAAATAATTTTTAAAAATAAAAAATATGTTATTTAATATATTAAAAAAAAAAACTTGGATATCTATTAATGCACAATGAGGTGTTTTTCTTACACATTAAGAGGAAAGTTTTAGGGGAGTGTACTTTGAAAAAAGATTTTACATGGTTTGAAGAGAAATGTTGTTAAACTGTGTTTTTTATATGAACAACAATTTAAAATTGTGGTTTTAATAAAGTTCATATTATTTATGGAATTGATTATGTTTGGATTACTGAAATTAGGGTTTAAGTTTATTATTGGGTTACTTTCCATATTTAATAATATTGCTTTAACTGGTATAATTTTTGTTTTAACTAACATAATTAGATAAACTTTTAATCAATTAATGTTATAAATAAAGTTATGGTCAAAATAATAGAAATTATAATCTGTATTGAATTTTGGTAAAATTTATTATAGTTAGGTATTTTGTTCAATTGAGATCACTAAGTTTTAAATTGATGCAATTAAATATTTTTCAATGATATTATTGAGGTCAAAGATTTGCATTGAATTGTAAGATATATTTTTTATGACATGAATGTTATTATTTTACATAATATATCTTCAAATATTTTTTATATTGTGTCATTACAGAGGTATTATTCATCATGATATGAATAATAATCACTTATATTGATGAAAGTACCATGTTCTTTAATGCTATTAGATCCATATGATTTGTAGACACCAAAAAAAACTTTATGTGAAAAACTTGAAACGAATTATAATTATGTTGAGATATGTATCACTTGTATTACTTGGAGGTGTTTTATTAGAAAATATAGTATTTTTCAATACTAATTATATGTGATGTGTATTTTAGATATATGATGAAATTGTTTGACCAAAATAAAACGAACATGATGGATTTGTACCTGAGTTGTCAAACTAAACTTGATAACTCATATAATATAAAACATGTAGAAACTAATATGTCTATATCCATATTTGCTTAGACACTTAGACAATCATCATATTTTATTGGTGTTAGTACATTTAGAATATTAGAAGATAAAGTCATGATAATTTTTTTTTATGAAAATAGAATGAAAAATCCATATTGCGATAAACATAGGCATGACTACTCCCAATCTAGTGGTGATAAATATGGGGTTATGGGTTTTGATGATGATGAGACCTCATGTTCTAAAATCTGGCCATTCCTCCCAATCTAGTGGTGATAAAGATGGGGTCATGGGTTTTGATGATGATGAGACCTCATGTTCTAAAATCTAGCCATGATACTAAAGTTGATGACATAGTTTGTAGTGACTAGTCTATTTATTTTAGAAAATCAACAAATAATGATGATTTATTAGTTGGACAAACTTTTTAGAAATTAAGAAGATTTGGGGAATGTTGTTAAGCAATGACACATCACTTAAATATTTTCAATATTTAAACTAAATATTTTATCAAATATATATATATATATATAAAACCATCATCAACTTGATACAAAATTTACTGGATTGATTGTTTCAACTTTTGTTCAAGATAACCTTACTTATATTATTTCTAGCATACAAGAAGAAATATAAGTTTAAATTCTTTTACTATGAGACATTAGATACAAATAAAATGCACTTTTGAAACATATAAGGACTCGTTTGAAATATTATATAATTGTTTTTGGTTTTTTAATAATCATATCATGGGACAATTGCTGAGTTGAAACATAATAGGTGAATTAATAATTTTTATTTGCTTTATATTTGGTTAAACAATTGTTATATAAATCTTAGTGTTCTTGATGATAACAGACTTACTTGTAATGCATCATTTTGGTTTGAGACATGTCATACTACATTTGACCTTTAAGGAGAGACTCTAAGTATAAATGTTATTGTTATAGACAAATGAAAGTCATAATATCGATGAAGCTTACCCATCTATTCGTCATTGTAGGAGATGTAGATAGACTCGAATGTATTATTATGCTGTGTTTTTTTTTTTTTTTGATTTAGAATTACTTTTTTACATATTTTTAAACTAGTTATTGTCAAATGAAAGTCTTGATATTGATGAAATCGACCAATTCATTCGTCATTGCAAAAGATATAGATAGGCCAAAATGTATTATTATGTTGTTACTTTTTTTAGAGTTATTTTTATTACTTTTTTAATATATTTTTTTAACTAATTATCATGTTGATTTTAATGTTATCTTACTTATTATGCATTTTCATACTTATTTTAGATATGTGTGATTTAAAATCATTAATTAATAAGTGAACAATTTATCAAAAGTTCCAAATCATCTTATATATATATATTTCTGATAACAGGAAATTAAAATGATAAAAAATATAAGAAAAGCTAAAAAAAACTTAAAATCTTTTTTAAAAAATACCGTAGAATATAAATAGATAAATCCATGAAAGCGAAACCACGCAATTATTTGTATGCACGGGTCCAGCCATACAAAAATAATTGAAATAAGAGTACGGAGCATTACGTGGCTCCAGTTCAAAACAAGTCATGTGGCATGGACAGTTGTTCTGGGACCATTTTCATACCGCATAGAATCTCCAGCACAACGGCACACACCATCATGCATGGCATCGAGTTTTCGCTCAACTTTCTATAATAGAACGATGTCCCATTATAGTGGAAATTTGCATTCCTTGAACATTAAACGGTTATAATTGACAGTTAATTAAAACATTAAAATAAAATGTTTTTAGTTTAGATGGTTATTTGATAATATCTACTTCGCCCTCGTTAATATTTTCCAAGACACGTTTGTTAAATAAGAAATGTAGCTAGGAGTTTCATCGGATTCCGGTTTGATTTCAGGGGACAATTCAAATTTCTAATCTGTATCGCTATCATGTCAGCTTTCTAAGATTTTTATAAATATGAATTATATAATATATTGGAAATGCTACCATTTGATCTCACCATTAAGTTGTTGCATGAACGTTCAGGTCAATTGAGATCACGAAGGTTTTGAGGGGATATCTAAGACTATGCTAGATTTTTTTAAATATTTTTTATTTAAAAATATATTGTAATAATTTATTTTATTTTATTTTCTTGGGTCGAACATGTTCTCAATCCAACCCAAGTTGCTCAGCTGAGTCCATCCCATGCCTACCAAAATAGGCACCTTCGGCCTAATTTGACCGAGTCAACCCATTTAGTTGGTCAAACCTATTATAAATATTTTTTAAAATATAATATAAAAATTATATTATAAAAATAAAAAAATATCATATATGTGAAAAAATATGTGAATAGAAATATATATAAAAATAAATTCACGGTGTAGAGTTAACCTAAAATGGTTTGCTTTGTATGACTTATTGTTTATTTGAGAGTATGATTAAGGTTATTTTTAAAAATATTTTTGTTCAGAAATATATCAAATATATATATATTTTTTATTTATTTTTTTAAATATTTTTAATATCAACACATAAAAATAATCTAAAAACACACAAAAAAATAAAAAAATCTTTTTTTTTTCAAAAATACTTTTCAATTAAAATTTAAAACAGGTCCTTAGAATGACATCTTCTTGCATGGTTGGCTTTGCATAGCATAGAGTGGGATTGGATGTGACATCTTTGCATGATGGACTTATGACCAAGAATTGGATCTAAATTCAACAATATATCTAATACAATAAACTTAGCTTCCTTGTGTTCGAATGCCTTGTTTTATACTTTAAATAATAATTACTATATTATAATCTTCTATCTTTCTGCACCCATCATGTATAATTAATTATCTTTTCTTAATTTCATCTCTAAATTTTTTAATAGTTGTTTGAATTACTTTAAGATTAGCCAAATCAGGTAAATTCTCATAAATTTTAATTTTCACCCAAATTAGGAAAGAAATATGATAAAAAATTAATTTTATCAATTTTATCATTTTAATTTCTCGATTTCATTCTCGTGCTTTTGCTTACTAGGTCATATAAAGACAATTCCCACTTGATAATACTAAAAGGCTAGGAAATTTCTTCTATTAATGTCATCTTAATATTATTTTTTTTATCACATGTTACGTCAAGATAAGTTAACGCAATTTTAATATTAGACACATGTCGGGCAAATGGTTAGCTATAGATGTTTGAATATCAAAACTCATCTAATCCAATCACTTACTTTTGTCTGATGTCTGCTTTGGAAACAGGGGAGTCATAAGGGACAGCTACCGAGCTAAATTGGCTGCAAATTGCTTGTCGGTGCATGTGATGCTGAGTTGCAATCAGATCGGCAAAGTGGAGAGGAATCACCATCTCACGAGAGAGGATGGGTCCTCTAATTTTAATGGGTGCTTCTGTTCAGCTAATTGGTCACGATGGCCCCCCTCCCTCTTTATGATAACATCTGATTGATGGATATCGGATTGAGCAAGCATTGCCCTAATTAGTGCTATTTTTATACATGTGTTTGTTGAGGGTGTTTTACATTGATGCATATAAATTTTCACCTCCCTATCTGATGCGAACCTCTTGATCACGTGGTTACGCAATCCACAACAAAGAATGAGATCTGATCCTGGAAAGCTGAAATAGGTCTGATAAGAGTGTGACACAATGAAAACCCGCCCTAAGACACCAACACTATTGGAAGGAGTAAAATAACGCCACGAAACCAGTTAATCTTCGATAAGTCGGATTCCGTTCGTTCAAGAACCGAAGAATGCAAGAATCACTCTCACACATAAACTGAAAAATTCAAAATCAATTTCATCAATGACTGCTGAAATTATCCCTAACATGAGTTTAAATAGTCTTTTAAAAACTAACCCTAATGGACCTCTTATGTGGACTTAAATGAGGTCCACTAAAAACTGGCCCAAAACCCCAAATTAAAAAGCCAATGACTTAATCTAAACAAGTTTTGGATCCTAACTAAAAACAAAATCTTAATTTAAGCCCAAACAAGCCTTGGGCTTTAGCTAACAAACTTAAAGAAAGCCCATCAGTCTTGTATATGACCTTCCATCTAGTCCCTTAATCTTTGCTGGTGTTTCTGGATTGGTTCGCATCACTATCTTGTCAACTCCACCTAGTAATGACAATGAATATTCAGATATAGAATACTCAGACATTCATACATATATATATATATACATATATATATATATATATATATATATACACACACACACACACACTTTCTTTCTTAATGATTAGTAAATAAGATATAAATATTTAACCGCACCAAGAAATAGTTAATTTCCACTCAAATATTAATTATTTCTTTTTTCGCCCTTTTTTTGGAAGAAAATATTGAAAAACTAGGTAGCTAGACTCTTAGTACTAGTTAGTTGGCCTGTACATTTCTACAGGTTTCATTAAAATTATTATTTTAAATAAAAAAATAAATGCAATCGTTATTAATATATTTTCTAGCTTATAATTGTGACTCTAAAGTATATAGTACATGTTTAATAAAATTAACTGAAACTTTTATTTGCCAATAAATAATAAAAAAATGCTTATATTATCTAAAGACCATGTCAAGAATTTGAAAATTGAACATAAACCAAGACATATAATCTTGTTCCATAGGACTCTCAAAGCTTATTTTATTTGTTAATATGGAAATAAAAAAAAAAAAAAGCAAAAAAAAAGGGGTGACATGTCACTCACCATTTATTTTTATAAAAAGAATGACATAACGTCTTGAACTCCAATTTTCAACCAAAGCAAAAGTCTTTGGCAATCGAGGTCCAAGTTTATGGATTTTCAAAACCCATTTTCTATTTTTTTTTTCTTTTCAAGATACCTTAAGATTCTAAGAAATCCGATTACTAATGTCAACCTCAAAACACACTAAAATCACAAAATTAAAAAAATCAACTGAGTTAAAAATAAGTAATTATAACTCACTTTACTTTACCTAGCATATTTATTGAGAGAGCACCGTTATCATTCAACTCCTCTCGATAAGATGAACTCATTAACAATAAGTTAAATTGGGTGGGTAAAATATTATAACTTCCCACGTATTTTATCGTGGATTGCTATAATACTCTCTTTTTTATTATTTTTTAATATATTCAGCCTGTTTTTCTTTTTAATTGGAATGTTCAGCCCTGCTTACCCGTACCATAACTAATTTTTGGACTCACTTTTTTTTCTTGGTTTTTCCCCACTTATAATTTTTTTTATAATAAGGCAATCTTTTTTTTTTGTTCTTTTATAATCAGGGTGTTCGGGCCAGCTATGTGCATCACGACTAATTTCCAAGCCAACTTCTTTTTTTTTTTTTGTTCATATAACTGGGTTGTCTTTTTTTTTTATTGAAATATTTGGGTCAGCTTACGCGCACCTTGACTAATTTTCAGACCCATTTTTTTTCCTTGGTTTTTTCCCTAGCACCATTACTAATTTTCAGATACATTTTTTCCTGGTTTTTTCCCCACTTATAAGTTTTTTTTTATAATTAGGTTGTCCTTTTTTGTTTTTTTAATAACCGGGGTGTTCTGGTCAGCTTACACGCATCATGACTAATCTCCAGACCCATTTCTTCTTCTTTTTTTTTTAATATAATCAGGCTGTCTTTTTTTTTTGTTTTTTATAACCGGGGTGTTCGGGTCAGCTTACGCGCACCACGACTAATATCCAAACCCACTTTCTTTTTACTATTTTTTTCCTATTTTTCCCCACTTATATATATATATATATATATTTGTTTTTTTTATAACTGAGGTGTCTAGACCATCTTATACGCATCACGACTAATCCTCAGTCATACTGTTTTTTTACATTTTTTTTCAATTTTTTTTCCCACTTATGTATTTTTGGTTTTTTTTTTTTATAATCAAGTTGTCCGAGGCCGCTTACGCGTACCATGACTAATCTTTAGACCCATTTTTTCGTGGTTTTTCCCCACTTATACCTTCTTCTTCTTTTTTTAATATAATTAGGGCGTCCAGGCCAGCTTTACACGTATCATGACTAATCTTCGGATCCATTTTTTTGTATATTTTTTTTCACTTATGTATTTTTTTATAACAGGGGTGTCTGAGTCAACCTACGCACACCACGACCAATTCCTTGACCCACTTTTTTTTTTTTTATAATCGGGGTGTTCGGGCCAACTTTTATCAAATATATTTTTGTTTTATTTTGGTTCTTGGACTTTTAATTTCCAAATTGGTTTTAAATCCTATAATATTTTCGGTATCAAAGTTTGAATTTGTTTCAATTTTCTCCTTGGAATGAAATTGATTATATATTTATTTTTTATTTTGGCCCTTATACTTTTAATCTTTGATTTTATTTTTATTCTTTTAATTTTTAAATATATTTATGAAATGGTTCCTATTTTTACCCATGTTTGTATGTATTTGCTCATAGTTTTTTGTTTTGTATTTTTATTATTTTCTTTTTTTTGTTAAGGTTGTATTTTTTATATATATTTTGCTCTTAAATTTTAGTCTCTTTTGGTGATCATTTGAAAATTAATATTTATTATTATTTTTTTTTCTTTTTTGGTTTTTTTATTATTTGTATTTATTCTTAAAGTCAAATAATGTTTTTAAGCTAATAATATTTATTTTTATTTTCTCATTGATTTTATTTTTTAATTTCTTTTTTGTTAATATTTTTTAGATGTTAAAATTTCTAATTATTATATATAAAGAATTCAAAATAATGATAATGATTATTTGTAAGGTGTTTTTTTTTGTCTTATAAATATGTTAAATTAATTATATATTTTGATATTTATTTAATATTAGCGCCTTAAAATATATATAAATAAATGACCTCATTTTTTTTGAAAAAAAACTCAAATTAATTTAATGTTAGTATTCTGAAATAATTTTAATATAATAATATTAAGAATAAATGTTATAAAATAAAAAAAAAATATTTTAATTTTTTTTCTAAGAATAACAATGATGTCTGCGATAATATGTCAATAATAATTAAAATATTAATTATATATAATAATGGTTATAATAACAGCTATAATAACCGTGATAATTTAACAATAATAATAATAATAATAATATAATAATAATAATAATAATAATGAAAATAATATTCAAAATAATTCATCAGTTGATGTTATTTTTCTTAAAATTTGACTTTTAAGGCTATTTTTTTTTATGTATGATAGTTCAGATTTGATATCACATAAAAAAAATATAAGAAGTTACACGTAGACGGGTGGAATAATTGTGCCAATTATCTACAATGAAAAAAATATACGAGTCACTCGCCTTATACTTTGCCATAGCCAAAAATAATTTTTTTAACATGCAAAAA
Source organism: Salix dunnii (assembly GCA_015731905.1). Taxonomy (NCBI): domain Eukaryota; kingdom Viridiplantae; phylum Streptophyta; class Magnoliopsida; order Malpighiales; family Salicaceae; genus Salix; species Salix dunnii. The sequence goes on along the minus strand of CM027664.1, from coordinate 10,001,014 downwards.
ATTATTAATGATTTTAGATTTTTTTATGATGCTATATATCTGAGTTAAATAATCAGCTTATAAAATTTTTGATTATTATTATAGCAAAATTATGTATAATAATAATAATAATTGTATATTGGTTATATTCATTTTATTATGTAAAATGTTTTTAAAGTAGTGTCATGGTATTAAAAGTATTTTTTATTTTTTTTATTTCTGTGTATACTGCAATGACTATAATGCCTATAAATAAGACAAAAATCAATAATTGTTAGTGGAAGTGTCCCGGTGATTTTATATTTTTAGTGCATAGTAAAATAAGCTTTGTAACCTTAAATAAGACAAAACAAAAGAGTTACTTGTGGGGTGTTTCAAGCATCTCATATTTAACTATACATGGATAAGAGAGTTTCACTCTTATTTTATATTATCAAAGTTAAACTTATTATGTATTTTAATGTAAGCTGCATTTAATACAAATAAAAATAACAATAAAAATTAAAAATATTAACTAAAAACAGAGATATATAGATACAAATAAAAAATTAAAAACTATCTCAGAAGGACCGAAAAAATCAAAAGATTGAAACTAAATTAAAATAATAAAATAATAACAACTAAAATATAATATAAAAAATTATATCTATTAAAACTAGATAAATTTATAAATTTATTTTTTTAACCCCAGCAATGAAGCGTGGATTTATGGCTCATTGATATGTAAAAAAGGAGTGTTTTTCATTGTCAAAATACGATCAATCAAATGTATATTTTTTTCCTATTGTTTTCTCTGTCTTTGTTCTAACTGAGGAACTGATTATGACTGTCATATAAAGAAAACTAGATTTTGGACTCTCATGCATAATAGGAAAACGGAAGGAACAGAGAAAACTTAAAAAAAAATTTGAGAAAAGGAATTTACAGCGTAGTAAAATGAAAGGGGTTATGTCATTTTTTATTACCTAGCAAAAGTATCCTACATTGGAAAATCAAATATTAATCAATGTCGAAATATATTTTCGATTTCTAGAG